>OX493268.1:33504440-34964350 GCA_950370525.1 Bellardia bayeri | reverse complement strand
AGTAGTTTTGGGACCTGTTATGCAAAGCTGGATCGTAATGTTAAATGGACTAGTTTTTTTCAAACAAATGGATTATGTTTGGAGTACTCCTGGTCCATTTTGAAGTAGTCCATACATGCATTTATGGAGTACTTGCGTTTTTTGCAGGGTTGTAAAATAAACTGTCAGAACACTTGTGGTAAATGCAGGGCATCCACTGGCTGTACAAAAAAATCACTTTTTAAATAAACTTTGTTAGCACTCAAAAAATTTTTATTTTATAATATTGCCATATCGACAATTTTATAATACAATATATGTACTATATTGAGAAAAGTTATAAAATTACTTACTAAAAATTACCTACCATTTAATGATTTTAAAAAATCTGTCACTTTTTTCCCTATAACGACCCTACGAATAGGGAATTTTCCCTACATATAACATCACTGAATCAGATTGAAACAAAAAGTCGTAATGTCTTAATCTTTTCACACTTGCATACATTTTGGAGGAACGCATGGAAGATGTTGAAAATGTGAAACATGCATTCACACTTGCAACATCTAACATCTACCATCATTTAAGTTGACAAACTAAACAAAAACCACGCCGCTTTTAAAAAGTAAAATTAATTTTGAAAAAGATTTAATAATATGATTGATTATTCGTTTGCAAGAGCAAACCCAGATATTATTACATTGTATAGAGTTATTAATAGAATGTATACTGGAGGAAGATGATGATGAGGTTGTTTTACTAGATACTCGCATGCCTATTTCAAGGAATATATGGATGTTCGTTTTTTAATGAATCGCTATGGTAATTTCTAGGAAAAAGATATTCCAAATAATAATGAGGATTTCTTCAAGGAAAGCTTCCGCGTCGAGCGAAATATGTTTTTAATGCTTGTACAGAAGTTAGAAGTTATGCGCAAAAAAGACACACGATTTAGGAAAGCTATAGAGTTAGAAAAGCGCATCGCAATTGCCCTCTACACATTGGGATCTTCTTCAGAATATCGAACTATTGGAAGACTCTTTGGCGTTTCATCAAATAGCGTTTGTAATATATTACATGACTTTTGTAAGGCAATAATTGAAAACCTTTCCGAAGATTACCTTCCACCCAACTTCATAACTGAATCCAAAGTTGACGAATGTGTGAGAGGAATCGAAGTAAAAACAGGAGTACAAATAAGAAAAAAAAGTACTCTTTTTATATAAAAAAAAATCATAAAATTCAGTACATAAAAGAAATAATTGATGAAACTAAGAACTAGGAAATTCAGTATTAACAATAACAATTCAATGAAGAAAATAACAAATAATCAAAACAAAATAAGAGATCATATATATTTTTGTGTAATAAAAAATAACTTAAAATTAGTCAAATGTATTAGATTTTATTTTTAAAAAATAAAATAATTTTTTTCTATTCTATATTGAATGTTTAAAAAATTGCAAAATTCATTACAAGTGCACTCGAAATTTGTTTTTATTATTACTTCGCATTTTACATTTTTAATTAGAAGCTTGTTTCGTTCCTTTCTCCAAAAATTGAACATCAAACTAAAAATTCTCTCGGTTTCCGTATTAAGGCTGGAACAGAATAGACGTTGTAGTACAACGTAACGAGTAGCGCTGCAAGCTGTCAAAAGTTAATAACGGCATTTTAAAGTAGTCTCAACAAAATGTCGCTTTAGTAGAAGTTGAAGCGCAATTTTTAAATTTTTAAACTTTGTTGCGCGATAGTGCTTTGACACCTGATTGTCAAATATAAATTTTTGTGAAAATGGAAAGCGAAAAAACAGAAATTTTGATTGAATTAGTTAAAAAGGATTAGATTTTGTTTAATTTAAAGCGTTTTAAAATTAAACACAAAATATGTGTTTACATACATAACTATAACAACTAGGCTTACCATGCTTTTAATAAATAATTACATCAAATATATGAATTGTCGAATTTAATGTTTATGTAGAGCAATATGTAGTTGAATATGCATTTATTATACAACTTGATACATATTTTGTTAAAAAATTTACATATTATTCATGCATAATTCGCTTTTTAAAATAGGTGTTTGAAAACAGGTTATTTGGCAACCATATAGAAAGCTTCGATATTCTGTTCGCATTTTTGCAAGCTACACTACTCATTACGTCGTCAGCTGCATCTACTACCACTACAGCGTATATTCTGTTCCAGCCTTTAGAATGAGGAATTGAAAATATTAACATACAAATTTTCCATTTTTCTTCAACAGAAATTTCTTCCGGAATATTTTGAGCAAAAGCAAAGATATAAATATATATATTTGCTATCAAATAAGAAATTGATCCTTAAAAAAAATAAAAAAAGTGCAAAAAAGAAGTACAGAGGCTGGAAAAAGTACATTTGCGTACTTCTTTAGGTCTTATGCAGACAGAAGAACAATTAGTAAAAAAAGTACGTGTACTTCTAAATGCAGTACGTCTGGCAAGCCTAATTATTCACATCAACATTACGGCCATGGTAAAATAACTCTACAAGGTGGTGTTGAAACGCCAGCTGTTTTTTTTTAGTCATGTTCGTTATGTCAGACTTTATGTACATATGCATGTATGTATGCTCAAGTTGTGTTACAAAAAATAGCAAACGTATCAAGTTATACAAAAAAATTTAACAAACAAAATGAGCGGCGGTGGTGCATGTAATTAAAATGATTGACAGCCTCAGCAGCAGATATGGGATTCATCTTTTAAAAATAATTCAATATTAGTTTTAACATTTGTTATGATATACATATTAGCTTACCAATTGCTCCCAAACATTGTGGGAGCATAATAATAAATGCATATTCAACTACATATTGCTCTACATAAACATTAAATTCGACAATTCATATATTTGATGTAATTATTTATTAAAAGCATGGTAAGCCTAGTTGTTATAGTTATGTATGTAAACACATATTTTGTGTTTAATTTTAAAACGCTTTAAATTAAACAAAATCTAATTCTTTTTAACTAATTCAATCAAAATTTCTGTTTTTTCGCTTTCCATTTTCACAAAAATTTATATTTGACAATCAGGTGTCAAAGCACTATCGCGCAACAAAGTTTAAAAATTTAAAAACTGCGCTTCAACTTCTACTAAAGCGACATTTTGTTGAGACTACTTTAAAATGCCGTTATTAACTTTTGACAGCTTGCAGCGCTACTCGTTACGTTGTACTACAACGTCTATTCTGTTCCAGCCTTAATACTGCAACCGAGAGAATTTTTAGTTTGATGTTCAATTTTTGGAGAAAGGAACGAAACAAGCTTCTAATTAAAAATGTAAAATGCGAAGTAATAATAAAAACAAATTTCGAGTGCACTTGTAATGAATTTTGCAATTTTTTAAACATTCAATATAGAATAGAAAAAAATTATTTTATTTTTTAAAAATAAAATCTAATACATTTGACTAATTTTAAGTTATTTTTTATTACACAAAAATATATATGATCTCTTATTTTGTTTTGATTATTTGTTATTTTCTTCATTGAATTGTTATTGTTAATACTGAATTTCCTAGTTCTTAGTTTCATCAATTATTTCTTTTATGTACTGAATTTTATGATTTTTTTTATATAAATAGAGTACTTTTTTTTCTTATTTGTAGTCCTGTTTTTACTTCGATTTCATAGACTTTTTTTTTGTCGATTTTATATCTGGCAACCCTATGAATAACCTACTATTGTGGTAGTAGGTTTACACTATGTCTTAAGGTGGCTATACACTACGTGTTTTTGCTTATGTATTTTTAAGTTTACAACTCACATTTTTCTTTATGTCTGTCAAAATTGGTTATTTTACATATGGGTTTTAATTTTTGGTCACCAACTTGTATGTACAATTACACGTGACATCGCCATGATTAAAAAAGCTGATACGCTTAAATATTATTCTTTTTTTACACATAAATTTCCATGTCGTTTCTTTAAAAAATGCATTAAAGCCGCTACAAAGCGTCACTAAATTGCCGGCGTCAAAAATATTGATTTAAGGTTTTTCGTTTTTTAATATACAAGATGTGGAGCTTGTATCAAAATTTTTTAAATAATTTATATCATTGTTATTAAATTATCAAAATGGGATAAAAAAATATTTAATTTATCACTTATGCGAATTCTTCATACGGCCGGCTAATGATAGCGTAGATTTAACCGTCGACAAATCTTTTCGCCTGGCATATACATTTGAAAACATGTGTTTGAACATAAGAAAATAGAGCGTGTTCTAATCGAAAAAGTACATATGTATTTCCACACGTATTTTACGCAAGCAAAGTTTTTGAGGTCACCAACTACATGTTTTTACTCCCATATGTAAAATTGGACATATACAATGTAAAAAAACACGTAGTGTATATGCACCTTTATTTCCCAATAATGCCCGTTGCCATTCTGTAGAAGAAAAGAATTTTGCAGAGACAGTAACGTTTATAAATGATGAGACAGAACACGACAGCAACTTCAAGCAAAAATGACTCAGAGAAAACAGGGCCGAAATTGAAATGACGGGTGCAACTTCACGAACTGTCATTTAATGTTTTTATATTTCTTCTGTGTACCAACCTGTAATGCCGACGGCTTTTCCAATTTTTGTCCACAAATCTTGTTTTAAATAAAAATTTGTGTACAATGGCGACTGTAAATTATATATGTATGCAATCATGCTTTTGTACTTCTTCAATTAATTTTTCTATAATATCACTTATTTTCTTTTACATTACAAAAATCTCACTTTTAAACGTTTCTTTCTTTTTCTTTTTTTATTTTTCTTGCGCCAAGGCTGCAAAAACACATGGTTTTGTTTACAAAATGTATAAAATTTTATAAAACTATGGTAATATTGTTGAGAGCATAAGAAAAAAACGGTGTTAAAATAAAATTGATTCTATTTTCACGACCGCATTCTCTGGCATAATTTTATGTCAAACTGTATGGAAAAAACGTTCAGCCCCAGTTCTGTTTCATCATTAAAGCTGGAGGTCCACACCAGGCGTCTGCGCGTTTTAAGCAACTGTCAAAAAAGTAGAATCAATGTAGTTGTATGAGTTAAGTTACACACTCCAAAGCGTAGGACGCGCTGACGCTTGAAACGCGAAAAGTTCGTTTAAGCTGTAGGTCCACACCAAGCGTGTAAGCGTTTCACGCGTTCTAAGCAACTGTCAAAAAAGTAGAATCAATGTAGTTGTATGAGTTAAGTTACACACTCAAAAGCGTAGGACGCGCTGACGCCTGAAACGCAAAAAGTTCGTTTACTTTCTACTTTTGAACGCGGTGCACGCGTCACAGCTGACTTTGACAAATGCAAAGCAAATTTATTTTAAAGATGATGTCACCAGAAAAAATGACAGTTCGCATGTAACTTGAAATGCTTGACGCTTAAAACGTTTAAAAAGCTTAAAACGCGTTGACGCCAAAACGCTTGGTGTGGACCTCCAGCTTTACTTTCTACTTTTGAACGCGGTGCACACGTCACAGCTGACTTTGGCAAATGCAAAGCAAATTTATTTTAAAGATGATGTCACCAGAAAAAATAACAGTTGAAACAACATTTTTTATATGAGTTTGACAAACAAACCGATAAAAAACTTCATATAAAAAAAAAAAATCAGCTGGGCATACGGCATCACCTCCAAAAGTACATACATATAAAAAAAATATTGATGCAAAAAATCTTCGCATGTAACTTGAAATGCCTGAAGCTTAAAACGTTTAGAAAGCTTAAAACGCGTTGACGCCAAAAGGCGAGTTGTGGACCTCCAGCTTAAGTTTTATTATAAAGCAGCCCATACACGTTTCAATTCAATTGGCAACTGAGTCGGTTGTTGTGCAAAATAAAGCGTGTATGGCTTTGTCATTTGATTAGTTTGGCAGTTGACGAGTTGGTTGAAGAAAAATTAAAAGATTTTTATTTTTTCAAGTTGACTAATACGTCTTTCAAATCGAGTCTCCTGATTATCTGTAAAAATTTAGGTTTGTAGTTTTCTTTTGCAAAGCAAAAGTTGTTTATTTTTAAAATCTTTTTTGATTTTAGTAAATTTTAAATAAAAAATTAAAACAATGACATTGGTGCCAAACATCGATGCTTGGAGAGAAATTGGAACTAGTCGGTTTTAGTGACTTTGCTAAAAAAAATTTTTTTTTCATTAAATATGGCTTTAGAAGAGATGGCAGAAAAAAAGTTTGTTATCGGTCACGCCTATTTTCGCGGGGAGGGCACTTAAAAATATATATGCCTATATCTCAGGAACTTCTGGGTGTCTGATAATTTTTAATACTTTAAATTAAAGGTATTAAAAATACCTTTCCAACGATTTATATCATGATTATAAAATATGAACCGACTATGAGTTAAATCCGAAAAGAATATTTTTTGACCCAATTTTTTTTTAATATTTAAAAAAAATAAAAAAAGTCTATATAAGTGTTATTTTAGTTTATTAATATAAATAGCCAAGACATTAAGCTTTAATTTAAGGTATCACATTTGTCATAGAATTATAAGATCTGAAAAATTAAAAAAACACATTTTTTTAAAATTTTGTATACAGGATATGATTTTTTCCTCTATGGTTTATAATAGGTTTCTTTTTTGGTTAAATAAAACAATGTCTTCCCAGCATACCATTCTAGGAGCGCTCCGAAAAAGGAGTCAGAAAAGAGTCCAACTAAGGAGCATTTTCGGAGCGAAAGAAATATTTGCTTGTTACTGTCCTGAGTCGGCACGCAGTATGACTCAGAAATTTTTATATTATATGTTGTTGTCCTGTTATTTGTACTTTGAACAAAAAAAAAAAACATAGATGTACCACAAAAGAATGATAAAAACAAGATTCGGACTCATATGGTTTGCTGGGTTCGTTTTGAGTCTAGATCAGAGGTAGGCAAAGCGTAAAATGAGATTGTGTGTGTGAGCGAACTACCCAACAAACATAATTATATAAATTATACAAAACAATTAAGATTGGAAACATACACTCACAATATATTTTCCGTAACATATAAGAAATTAACAACGATATTGATATACAAACAGAACTTCTACTACTTCAAAATCCGATTACATGCATGTTACCAAATGCATTCTCTATCATAAACTATTTTTCGTAATTCATTATTAATTTGAAATGTTTGTTGGGAAGTATTTCTGAAAAAAATATAAAAGCATCCGCCGCATGTGCACACATTTCTGTCTGTCTCAATTACGACTGAATGAAAGAGATTAAGTGTATGTGTGAAGTGCTCTCTGCACAATAGTGCTATAGGATGCCGACCTATGGTCTAGATTAATAATTGAATTTTTTATTCTAAAAATTCTTTCTATATCTAAAAGAGTGATGTTCAGCCCATACAACAATTGTTTAAAAAATTTACACATGTTTGTTATGCTCTTTTAAAAACATTCATTCAGTCGTCGTTGAGCAAGCGATGAGAACACATGCGGCGGACTATCGTCATTTTTTTCAGAAATTTGTTAAGCATTAATGTTGCTTCTTGTTGGACGAAGCATATTAAACACACGCGATTTAATTACAATTGAATACAAAAAATTAAAAACTGTTTTAGATGGACTTATTGTTGTTTTTTTCTGAAAAAAAAAATGTTCTAAAATTGTTTTTGATATTGATAATTGTTATTTATGGTCCCTGATACTTTTTCTTAAGGTGTTTATATCTGGCTAAAACTCTTTCTTTTTTTTCTTATTTAAAGCGTTTGACAATATGTTTGCTGGGGAAAATCTCTCACCAATACATCTTCATTTTATTTTTGAACACCACTGATTTAAAACTTACAAACTAAAGATTGAGTGGTTTTTATAATCCACTCAATGACTTATTCTATAACTTATAATATCTTAACCCTCTGTAGCATACTGTAGACTGTAGACAACAAAACTTTCACGTACCCGAAAATTTATATAAATATATTTAGTTTTTGTTATCAATCACTGTAGCCCGCAGTTTACAACCTGATCTAACAAACGTAAACAAAATATTGCAATTAAATGGCAACACTTGGTAAAAATTGACATTTGTTTTCTGACTGCACGTTTTTGAAGACAGCATACATTTTCTAAGATTTCAAAGTATAAAACTAAAGTGGTTTGTTTGTGTTTTTTGTGTTCCATTTATAATTTGGCGATATATATATTTGGTTTTTATTGTGAAGCAGTATTTTTGTATCAATTTAAAGATTTGTGTGTTTTTTTTGGCAAATAGAGACTGGTGCCCGTAAGCTACAACAGGTAAAAAGGGATAAGAATTTGATTGATAGCCGTTATACTGATTTTCGATAAGTTTTATGGATTTTATTGTTTATTTTGTTTGTTCCTATGTTTTAGGATGTCTCGTAAACGCCCACTTAGTGATGCAAACATTATTGCTACTCTAAATGATCTTGCAGACAGTGAAGATGGCTTAGATTTTGATGACGACAGTGTTGCCGATCCTGATTTTATTGCTGACTTAGAATCTTTTGAAGATGAGGCCCCAGATATAGAAATTGATGTTGATAATATAATAGAAACTCTAGAAAATGTTGACGAAAGTCTATCCTGTAGCTCTGAAACCGCACCGTCACACAAAAACTCTTCCCAACCTTCCCATGCCAAGACGCCAAGAAAGGATACTAAAGAAAAGCCATCTAAACTAAATTTGCGCTGGAAAAATAAGAATCTTGAGTTAAATTCAGAGCAGCTCACGTTTAAGGGAAACAAGATACTAAGCCCTGAACTTCTTCAACTAGAAACTCCCGAATAGTTTTTTTGTACCTATTTCCAAATAAACTTATCAATAAAATTGCTGAGGAGACTAACTTATATCAAGTGCAGAAAGATCCCAATAACACCTTTCGGCTAAGTGAAGAGGATGTCAAGCAATTTATAGGTGCGACATATCTAATGTCTCTAATCCAACTCCCTAGAGTTACCAACCATTGGAGTCCAGTTCTAGGTAATACAGAAAACCATGAGCATAAATAAATTTGAAAAAATTCGACAAACATTGCATTTCAACGACAATAGCAAAGATCTTCCTAGAAGTAATCCTGATTGTGATCAGCTGTACAAAATACGGCCAGTGGTCGACTTCTTAAATGAGGCATTTAGTAAAATTCCAATGGAGGAGCACCTCTGTGTGGACGAGCAAATGTGCTCCACAAAAGCGCGGAATACTTTAAAGAGGTATAACCCTAACAAACCACATAAGTGGGGCTAGTTTCTTTTTTCAAGTGACCTTATTGCTTGTAAAAAGAAACTATTAAACTTATAATATCTACTTGTTCATTTACATCAGAGCCCAGCAAGCCATATGAGTCCGAAAAGAGTCTTTTCTGACACATTTTGCGGAGCGTTAACGCTCTTTATCAGCCCAAAAAACAATCATAATTGCTCCAAAAACCTTCAGAAAAGAGGGTCATTACGTTCGAAAATGGTATTTCAGAAAGAGCTCTTAGATAATGTCAGAAAAGAATCTTTTATGAGGGTTTTTTTGGGCTCTGCAAGAGCTCTTAGATAATGTCAGAAAAGAGTCTTTAATGAGGGGTTTTTTGGGCTCTGAAAGAGCTCTTAGATAATGTCAGAAAAGAGTCTTTTATGAGGTTTTTGTTGGGCTCTGTGTAATCTTGTTTTTATCATTCTTGTGTGGTGCAGCTATGTTTTTTTTTTGTTCAAAGCACAAATAACAGGACAACAACGCTTGGGTACACAAATAATTAAGTGGAATTTCTGAGTCATACTGCGTGCCGACTCAGGACAGTTACAAGCAAATTTTCCTTTCGCTCCGAAAATGATCTTTTGTTGGACTCTTTTCTGACACCCTTTTCGGAGTGCTCCGAAAATGATCTTTTGTTGCACTCTTTTCTGACTCCTTTTTCGGAGCGCTCCTAGAATGGTATGCTGGGAGGTAACCAAAACTCTCAATAAATGAAATGCGTCTGTATTGGATTAGAGAATATTTCCCAGCAAACACAAAACTAAGAATTGCAAATGTAATGAATTTTACTTTTAAAAGCAAAATGAAAAAGATGTTTCAAAAAAGTTTTAGGCATAAAATAAAATTAAATAAAAAATATGCCTCAGTTTTTACAGACTTAGCCAATTTGCTTCACATATATTTACAATTAAAACTTAAAAAATTAAGTGTATTTAGGCATTATAAATTAAGTTTTCCAAATTTAAGATTTTGTAACAATTTCTTATTAACAAAATATGTTTTAAATTTGAAGAACCTTAATTAATTTACCAAAAGCATTTTTAATGACAAAACAAAAATTTCTGTCTTCCATTATACAATTTTGTTTGCTGGTTTATTTTGAAATAAAATCAAAGCTGAAAAAACAATAAAGCTGAAAAAAAGCAGTAAGCATCCGCCTATGTGCACTCGTTAACACTCAATTAACGACTGAAATCAAACTGAAATAGAAGAGAACAAGCGTCGGTGTGAGTTTTGTTTATTGTTTTTGTAGCACAATTGTGCACTGAAAATGAAGATTTGGTTACCACTGATTTACATGCTGTCTTGTGCAGTAAACCAAAAGAGAAGAGCTTTTACTCGCTTAATGCAATCACAGCACTATTGGTTGTCCCAATTAATCGATTGCTTTGTTTAAATTTGCTGTATTTTGTGTCAGCAAAATTTGTAAGGCAATGACTTTAAAATTTATTGTTTACTGTTGGTCACTTACACAAAACAGCATGTATGGGTGGCATTTGTAATTAGGTTATTGTTGTACAATTTTATGTGCACACTACACCCTCACCCTTTAGAAAAAAATTATGGAATCTTTTGTTTATGCAAAGATTACAGAATTTTTAAAATAATAAAGCATATAGTAGTTCTATATTTACAATGTATATTATTATATTATTATTTTCTTCTTACGTATACATTTGTGTAGTAAACACATGCGAAATACACGTTAATAAACAATGTTACGCTACACTGCTCCAGAACGCGGACTATTGCTGACTTTTTTTTTGACCAATAATCGGTCGGTGACTTTGGCACAACGTGAATTTCGTCGCAGATTTCCTGGCCGTCCATTTCCTACTGGTGAAACACTACGACGTTTAGCCGCTTGCCTCGAAGAGACTGGCACAACACGAGATGCTACCAGGCATGGTAGACCCCGGAGTATCCGTTCTGCAGAGAATATTGCTGCTGTAGCCGAGGATGTCATGGAAGCGCCGTCGACATCGACCAGACGACGTGCGACGCAAATGGGTATCAGTCGACGGTCTTTACAGCGAATTTTGGTACAAGATTTGAATATATTTCCGCACAAAGTCCAGACGGTGCATCAGCTGTTAGCTGCTGACCGCCAATCGCGTCTAACATACGCTAAAGCCATCCTTAATCACCACCAAGAGGAAGATGATTTTTCATCAAAAATAATCATGAGTGATGAGGCCCATTTCCATCTTAGCGGGTACATAAATAAGCAAAATTTACGCTTCTGGGGCACTGAAAATCCGCGTGTACCCACGAAGAATTCTTTTTGCCGCAACTTGATGAATTGGGATTGGAAAACATGTGGTTCCAACGGGATGGTGCAACGGCACACATTGCACGTGCCACAACCGATATGCTGAAGGATGCATTTCCCGGGCGCCTAATCTCCCGTTTTGGCGAATTGCACTGGCCAACAAGATCGCCTGATTTGACCGCTCCAAACTTTTTGTGGGGCTTTTTGAAGTCGTGGGTTCACGTCAACAAGCCTCAGACTCTTGCAGCTCTTAAAGAATATATCCGTCAAGAATGTGAGGACCTATCGCCGGAAGTTTTGGCCAAAGTAATGGAAAATGCCATAAAAAGGGCTCAAATGACAATCAACTGTGGCGGCGGCCATTTACATGACATCATCATATTCTCGACTTGATGTAAAAAAAATTAAAAGACCAAATAAAAATAATCCACAAGAAGAATCAAAGTTTTTCATTTTTTTTTAATTACCGCCAAAAAACATCGGAAGTTTACTTTTGCGTCACTTTGTACATTGGTTTCATTTTACATTTTTGGTTTATTGTGTTTATTTGCTTATTATTGAAATTAACGAAAGTATGTTTATATATGGTACATTTCATGTCAAGTGACCCAATTTTAAAATCGATGTCTTCCGATTTGGATGAAATTTGCACCAAGGTTAGTACTATTGGACACAAATTTTTAGCTCTATCATTCAAGAACTGCCGGAGTTAGAGGGGGTCAAAGTTGGACATTTTGGTCATGCAGGGTTTTTTTTAAATGAGTGTAACTTTTCACCTATTGGTCCTAGCAAAAATTGTCCAAAGGACTTTAGATAGCTATTTCTTCAATCATTCCAAAAATATTTTTTTTTAATTTTTAAAAAATTTTTTTAAAATTTTTTTTTTAAATTTTTTTTCAATTTCGGCCCTTTTTTTTCTCAAAAGAAAGCTTATACAATTTACTTTAAGGCCCATATAGTCCCATAATGGGATGCGAGTGGGATATCTATCAAAAAAAATATTTTTTAACTCAAGAATAGAATTTTTCAACATTTGGCGCATGTATAATTTTCATTTTCCCCCATTTTTATATTTTTTTTTTTCAAAATGGAGTTTTTTTTTTATTTTTCCTCAAAAGAAACTTTATACCATTTCCTTTAAGAGCTTTGTGGTCACTTAATGGGATGTAAGTGGGGTATCTATAAAAAAATTTGCAACTCAAAAAAGAAATTATTTAAATTTTTACCATATGAACTATTTTCATTTTATTTCCTATTTATTACTTATAATACTAAATTACAATAATAATAATAAATAATTTAATAAAATTAGTATATAAATTTTGAAATTACCAATCTTTCTTCCTTCTTATTTATTGCCTTTATTTTTAGCTTTTTTTCCAATCCTTTCTTGGAGTTACTAGGTTCAGCTGCTGATTTTGCTGATGCTGTCTTTTTTGGCTTTGGAAAGAAATCGCATTGAGTAGATGCCGAAAACTTTTTCAACTGGAGTCTTCCATCGATAAGTGGTATAAAAGCATAGTATTGAGATGTGCCATCAATTGTTACAGCAGCGTCGAATCTGCACTTCAATGTTTTTAATGTTTCCTCATGATCAGCTTTGCTACTAAAAACTACTTCAGTTTCTTTACAATTCTTCTTTGCCCATCGGAATAAAGCGTTCGCATCTAAGATGCGATCTTGATGAGAGCACTGCAGGCTATGCCTGGCCTATTATCCAATAGTACTAACCTTGGTGCAAATTTCATCCAAATCGGAAGACATCGATTTTAAAATTGGGTCACTTGACATGAAATGCACCATATATATATATTTTTTTTTAAGTATAGAGTTGTCTTATGTTAGTTATCAATATGCTTACTTATAATTTTGTTTATTGTTTATATTTTTTTAATAAATTCTTATGAAAAGTTTTTGTTTTATTATTTATTTCTACAGTTATTTTTTATTATAAGGTGGTTCATTCTTTTTTCTATTTTCTACTTTAAGTATGGTACTCTGTTCAAATTTGCGAAATTTGTTGAGCAACATCAATTATTTCGTTTGAAAATTTTGACAATTAGCAAGTGGTGACAATGCCGCGATTTAGAAGAAAATTGTCGTTTTTATTGTCCTTAGGTATGCAACATTGTTTCTTTTATGTAAACAAAAACCATATGTTTTTGGCTGTTTTTTTCAATTTCGTGCGAAATAAGTGCCGCTTACATTATTTCACAGTTGGAAAAAAATGTTGCCATATACATTTTTTTGTTGAAAAAACATGCTGCCAGAAACATTTCGTAACTTTTCACAATAAGAACAGAGTGCAACTTCAGCAGCATTAGTTCGCATTTATTTCGCATCAATTTTTTTTATATGGGCTTTTGATAGTATTTCGCACGAAATGATGAACAGAGTACCTTGCTTTAACTAAAGCTAAATCTCCTATTGTTAAGCCTATTTTATTTATATTTTTATGTAAATCTAATTGTCTCTTATTTTTTATCTTATCTATCATACTCTTAGCGTTTTCTAGTGAATATTTTAATTTGGCTTTTAGTTCATTGGCATAATTTTTAAAATTGTATACCTTTGGCTGATTCGCGACTTCATCTCTAGGTAAGTTTGGTAATTTGCAAAAACTAGTTCAAAAAGTGAGTACTCAGTATCTACGTGAGGAGTTGTATTGTATGCAAATGTATAATAAGGAATCCATTGTTCCCAAAGATCGTCTTCTACGAACGATAAGAAATATTCGTTCAATACCCTGTGATTTCTCTCAACAGTTCCCTGTGTCTCATGGTGGTATAGTGTCTAAAATCTTTGTTCTATCTTTAACAGTTTGCATATCTCTCTCATTAGTTCGTTTGTGAATTCTGTTCCTCTGTCCGATTTGAGTATTCGAAATAGTCCATAAATCAGTATAACATTTTCTATCAGTGCTTTTGCTATTGACTTGGCCTCTTTTGTTTCCATTGGACAGGCTATGACATATTTTGTCAATTCGCATTGCATTGTTAGTATATATCTTTGGTTATTAGTTGGACGTAGTGGACCAACTGTGTCTATCACTATTGTGTTGAAGCTATTTGAAGGTGTTTCTGTAATTTTTAGTGGTTCCTTCGTGTGTCTGATTTGTTTATTTTTTTGACATAATTTGCATTTAGATACGTATTCTTTGATAGTTCATTCCCTTCCATATGTATTTTTGTTTTAATTTTAATAGGGTTTTCCTTATACCAAAGTGACCTCCTTGGGGTGTATCATGATATAACTTTATTAATTCTAGTTTTTTGTGTTCGTCTAGTATCTTTTGAGGTTTTGTGTACAATAATATTACTATGTCATCTTTATTCTTTTTACAATTTTCATTGTATTTGGCCTTAAATTCATCCGCGCGAATTATACTAAATGTTGCATCATTACTTTCGATTGCAAATTTCTTATTTTTCATGTTTCTTACTTTCTTTAAATATGATGAAAGTTTCTCCATAAGAGTATCTAAATACAATGGATTATCGCTACATCTAACACGTGTTTCATTATTTTCAATATCACACTCTATTGTGTGTTCATACAATTTTTTAACATTGTTTATTGGCCTCTTTTCTAATATAAATTTTAACTTGTTTGCGCGCTTGATATCATTGATGGACGTGCAGTCCCACATATAGAGTTGATCAGACTCGTTATGAGATCCGCTTATGATATTATTATTTTCTGATGACTTTTTTCTCATACCTCTTGTTGTTACAACTTGTGTTTTTTTATCTTCTCATCATTTTCTGATGGTATCATGCTTTTCAATATGTCAGAATTAATTTCTATTCTTGATAATGCGTCAGCATTTGTATTATGTTCTCCTTCTTTGTATCTCAAAGTCTGGTTAATTTTGAACTAGGATTTTTGTGTGAAAACAGTGACACTAATGGTCTATGGTCAGTAACAACTTTAAATTTTCTTCCATATAGATATGGTCTGAAAAATTGTATTCCCCAATAAATATCTAGTAGTTCTTTATCTATTATTGGTGTTGGCGAAAACATTCTTTCACCAACCCACTTTTCATAAAACATCATTCTAATTCATTTGTGTGTTGCTTTGTGTTAAAATTTAATTATCAATATTAATATTTTTATTTATGTTATTTTTTTTAACAAGTATACGATCACTTTTGTGCTACAGTGTAACACAACGATCGCTGCATTAAACAGAATTTAACTGCATTCAGTTACACCTTTTTTGTCTCTGCTTGTAAAAATATACAAACAAACAAACGCCAGTTAGTTACTGCTGTCGTTGTTGCTTTTGTTTTACTGCACTATGTTATAACGAAAACAACTAATTACTTTAGCTGTTTTTTTTTGTTATATTTTAATACTAAAGCAATGATATTTGTTGTTTTCGTTTGGAATGCATTTATTTACATAGAGGATAAATTCACTCAAGTAAACTGCAATTTAGCTGATGCATTTTATAAAATATTTGCATCGGTCTCTTTTTTTTGGATCACGAAGCAGACAACACACATGATAAGATATTATTAAGTTTTTTTTCTACGTAAAGCAAATTAAAATTTCTGCAAATTGTTTAAAATAAATTGAATTCTTTTTCTTGAAATAAAATTAAAATATCTCTTGATTTTTCAAATCGATACTTTCCAGAACATTTTTGTGCCGAAACCCGGGAATTTCATCCATTTTCTCGTGCATTTCTTTAATTAATTTTTAAATTTTCGATAAACTTTGTGGCAATTTCTGTGGCGTGTTTTAAATTCAAGTTTTACATAATCAAAGCGTTGAAAATTTAGTGATAATGGCTGAATTAAATGAATTGATCCAAAAACAACGCGATACACTTCAACTATTGAAGAAATATGAAGTTCGTTTTACATCGAAACCTAATTCTGAAAAATCTTCCGGTTATGTCAATTCACTAGCGCAAAGGGTGGATGATATTTTCAATAATTTTGAAAGTCTGCACGACTCAATATTGCGAATTTTACATGATGAATCTTTGAAAGCAGAAGATTTTTATTTTGAGTTCTCTGAACAATATTTTACTTTTAAAGGCCAGTTTATTGATTCATTACCTCAGCATTCAATGACACATTCCCCTTTAGCTAGCACATTTGCTGCATCTGGAAGCCGCTCAGACACAACCATTGGAATCAAAGCTAAACTTCCCAAAATATCATTGCCAAATTTTTCTGGAGAATACATGGAATGGATTCCATTCCGAGATATGTATTTCTCACTCGTGCATAACAATGATTCACTCACAAAAATTCAGTAATTTTATTACTTAGTGTACCTTCACTTGTTGGTAAAGCTGTCAATTTGATAAAAAGTATTTCAGCCACAGATGCAAACTATGATACAGCGTGGAAAACGTTGGAATCTAGATACCACTATAAAAGAATGATTGTTGGAACTTTAGTGTCAAAGCTTTTTAATATTGGCAAATCTGATGGTGATTTTCAATCCATTAAGAAGCTGCTTAATTCTGCAAAAGAGTGTCTCGCTTCTCTCAAAAACTTGGGAATATACACCGAAAGTTGGGATCCCATTTTGATCCATTAGCGTTCTCAAAAGCTTGATCTTCAAACTCGTAAACAGTCTTTAAAATCATCCACTGAAATTCCAACTCGTTCTCAAATGTTTGATTTTCTTGAGAGATCTTTTAGAACTCTCGAATCATTATGTGATGAATTCCCTACAAATAAACCAAAGTCCACGAAACCCAATAAGAATTCAAATACGAAGAAAACTTCTTGCCATTCGGGAAAATTTTCAAAACCTAATCAAGTGCCATGTTCATATTGTGGAAAATTTACTCATACACTTGCAAAATGTTTCGAATTTTTGGCGTTGTCGCCAAATACTAAGGACGAATTTATTTCTCGCAAGAAAATTTGTCGTAATTGTTTTACAATTGGACACTACCCTGATAACTGTAAATCGCAATTTAAATGCATGACATGCAGCGAACCGCATCACACAATGATCCATCCTCAAGAGCCTGTTCAAAAACTTAACGTTTTACCATCTTCAAATGCTAAAGAGGATACTTCCCCTCATGTCACAACTCATAATGCTAGTTCTTTTCGATCCGTTTTACTTTATACAATTCGTCTATGTTAAAACATACCGTGGCCAATTTCCTCTAAGAGCACTTTTGGACCCTGGTTCACAGGGTAGCCTTATAACAGAAAATGCTGTTCAACTTTTAGGTCTGAAAAAGAACAGATTACAATGCAAAGTAATCGGTATTGGAGATGGAAATGCAAATCTTACTAAATTTTCAGTAAATATAGATCGCTTTTCGCGCAGAAATGAATCTGTACTTTCTTGTGAAGTATGGGTGCTATCTAACCTCTCTTCATATACTCCAGAACCTTCTTCACGGCATCTTTCATTTCCCAATATAAATCTTGATGATTTAGCCGATCCATTTTTCTACAAATCTGACAAGATCGACATGATACTTGGCTCAGATGTTTGTGCAAAGATACAAATTCCTTCGGAATCTTTTACTCCCAATGACATATTTTTCCAGAACACTCATTTCGGCTGGGTATTCTCTGGCTCTACACAATCTGTTTCTGCGAATAGAGTTCATATACATAACACACATTTGGAAACCATTTTAAGATCTTTCTGGGAACAGGAAGATGTTTCTGTCGAAAGAAATCTGACTGATGAAGAGCTTTCTTGCCAATCACATTTTGAAGCCACTACACGGCAAACCAATTCTGGCCGTTATATGGTAAATTTATCATTTAAATCTCTTTTACAAGATAATATTTTCCCACGGTGGATAACAACGTTATCAGTGCTTTTAAACGCTTACGGCAATTAGAAACATCATTTTCTAAACGTCATCTTTTTTCTGAAAACTACAAGCAATTCATGGTCGAATATGAAGTCTTGGGACACATGTCTAAAATTGGTACTTATCCAAAGGATATCCGAAGAAATTCGTATTTTTTACCACATCACGGTGTCTTTAATGAAGATAGCTCTACAACAAAGTTAAGGGTGGTTTTTGATGGTAGCAGTCATTCGAGGGACCAAAAATCTCTTAATGAATTATTATCACCTGGACCAGCCCTTCAAAATGATCTTCCTTCGGTTATGACTGAATGGCGACGACATAAAATAGCCTGTAGTGCGGACATCGAAAAGATGTGCCGTCAAATTGATATATGTCCAGAACATTCTAACAAATTCTATGGCGATATGATCCTTATGATGTTATCTCGATTTATGAGCTGAACGCGGTTACATATGGAACCACTTCTGCACCTTATCTTGCAATTCGTGTTCTCCAAAAGCTTGCAAATGACTTTTAATCTGAATTTTCAAAAGCCTCTGAAGCTTTGCTATCTGATTCTTATGTTGATGACATTTTATACTTTTTTTTTTATCCATTTCATCTTTTTAGAAGACGCTTTGTTTTTGCATAAAACTTTGTGCGCTTTGTTAAGAAAAGATTACAGCCTAATCTACGCAAGTGGATTACAAATTCCGAGAAACTGTTATTGGAAATACCTGAAGAATATAGAGATCCTTCCCTCAGTTTGAGTTTCGATAAAGGCAACGTTGTAAAAACCCTTGGTATTCAATGGAATACGAAGGGAGATTTCTTTCCATTTAAAAGAAATTTAGCTGATGTAATGTCCACTACGAAACGATCAATTCTTTCGGAATCTGCCAGTTTATATGATCCTTTAGGATGGTTAACTCCATCCAAAGTTGTGGCCAAATCCATTTTCAAAAGCCTCTGGGAACATGGTGTTGATTGGGATGCAGATATTCCCGATTTTATTAAAAATCGTTGGTTTAAATATTGTTCGTCATTACCTAGTCTCACTGAGATAAGAATTCCCAGATGGATTCAATGGTCTAAGGGATCTAAACTTGAATTACATTGTTTTTGTGATGCGGCTACTGGGGCATACGCTGCTATTGTCTATGCTCTAGTTTTATCTTCTGATAGTATTTTCATAAATATACTACAAGCGAAATAAAAAGTTTCGCCGATTAAAGTGGTCATTGCATTGCTTGTAAAACTCACTCAAAAAGTTAAAAAATCGCTAAAAATTTACATATTGAAGACATTTATTACTGGAGCGATAGCTCAACTGTTCTTAGTTGGATACGAAAGTCTCCATCAAATTGGAATGTTTATGTGGCTGAATGTGGAGTGGCTGATATTCAGCGTTTTACTAATCCTCTTGATTGGAGATATGCTCCCTCGGGATTGAACCCGGCAGACTGTGCTTCTAGAGGAATGCTTCCAGAGGATCTAGCACAATTCGAAACTTGATGGCATGGTCCACGTTTCTTATATGAAAACTCTTCGGTATGACCAGAAAACCTTTCAAACTTGTACACTTCGGAGGAAGAAAGAAAAGGCAAGATCTTGTCCCATACAACTGGTACAATTTCAAATACTCTAGACTTCAGGATTTGCTGAGAATCACAGCTTTGTGTTTTCGGTTTATTTACAATTGTAAAAATTCTGAAAATAAACTTACAACTAATTTATCTTCATCAGAAATCAAGCAAACTCTACTTGCCTTTGTGAAAATAACACAAAAAATCGATTTTCCTGGTGAATTTGCTCTTCTTCCGGCAAAGAAAAATATAAAAATTGTTCTATTCTTAAATTAATGCCAGTTATGGATGAAATGGAATCATTCGAGTTGGAGGTCGACTACAGAATTCTAATTTGCCTAATGACATGAAACACCCAATTTTATTATTAATCCATTGTCAAAACTCATTATTTTAGATTCACATGAAAAGACTTTGCATGGTGGTTTGACTTTAACCATGTCATATGTGAATCGACAATTTTGGATAGTATCAGGAAATCAACTTGCCAAATTTATCATTTATAAGTGCGTTCGATATTTCAAATACTCTGCTAAAACTTCGCAACAAATAATGGGAAACTTGCCTTCCGTTCGACTCCATGTAACCCTGCCTTTTAAGCACAGTGGAGTTGACTATGCTGGTCCAATATCAATCAAAACATCTTCTCTAAGATCAGCTGCTGCTACTAAGGGTTGCATCTGCCTGTGTGTGTGTACACTTGGAAGCCGTTTCTGACTTAACAACAAACGCTTTTATGGCCGCTTTTTGACGTTTTGTTTTTAGAAGAGGCGCCTCTACAGATATATATTCTGATTGTGGCACGAATTTTGTTGGGGCCTCCAAAGAGCTCTTACACCTGCTCACTTTTTGGTTGGTGAACCTACAAATTGTATCCAGAAGCCATCTCTACTGGACAGTAACATCAATCATCTTACGCGATGGAAATGTGTAGATAAATTAAAACAACATTTTTGGAAAACGTGGCCCAGTGAGTATCTGAACCGCCTTCAAGCACGTCCAAAGTGGTTGACACCTACAACCGAAGCAAAAGTTGGTGATTTGGTTTTGATCGTAGATGAAAGATGTGGACCTGGCCAATGGTTACTTGGTCGCATAGAAAATACTCATCCAGGCTCAGATGGACATACACGGGTAGTATCAAAAAAAAGACCAATTTCAAAGATTTGTTTTCTTCCAGAAAATTCACCTCACAATCTAACAGATGCTAACCAATATCAATCAGATGCTAACCAAACACTTAAAGATGAAACTAAACTTTAAACTAAAAGGATAGAGCCTGATCAACACGCTGTGAGTCGGAGCATAGCGGAGTTTATGACTCAACTAAAATACTCCCAACAATAGGCCGTCCTAATTATTTTCTACAACCAAAAACATTCGTTCATCAGGGAGGAGAATGTTGGCGAAAACATTCTTTCACCAACCCACTTTTCATAAAACATCGTTCTAATTTATTTGTGTGTTGCTTTGTGTTAAAATTTAATTATCAATATCAATATTTTTATTCATGTTATTATTTTAACAAGCGTACGACCACTTTTGTGTTACAGTGTAACAAAACTATCGCTGCATTAAACAGAATTTAACTGCATTCATTTACACCTTTTTTGTCTCTGCTTGTAAAAATATACAAACAAACAAACGCCAGTTAGTTACTGCTATCGTTGTTGCTTTTGTTTTACTGCACTTTGTTATAACGAAAACAACTCATTGCTTCAGCTGTTTTTTTTTTTTGTTATATTTTAGTACTAAAGCAATGATATTTGTTGTTTTCGTTTAGAATGCATTTATTTACATAGAGGATAAATTCACTCAAGTAAACTGCAATTTAGCTGATGCATTTTATAAAATATTTGCATCGGTCTCTTTGGATCACGAAGCAGACAACACACATGATAAGTATTAGAGTGGTGATATTATTAAGTTTTTTTTCTACGTAAGGCAAATTAAAATTTCTGCAAATTCTTGAAATAAAATTAAAATATCTCTTGATTTTTCAAATCGATACTTTCCAGAACATTTTGGTGCCGAAACCCGGGAATTTCATCCATTTTCTCGTGCATTTCTTTAATTAATTATTAAATTTTCGATAAACTTTGTGGCAATTTCTGTGGCGTGTTTTAAATTCAAGTTTTACATAATCAAAGCGTTGAAAGTTTAGCGATAATGGCTGAATTAAATGAATTGATCCAAAAACAACGCGATACACTTCAACTATTGAAGAAATATGAAGTTCGTTTTACATCGAAACCTAATTCTGAAAAATCTTCCGGTTATGTCAATTCCCTAGCGCAAAGGGTGGATGATATTTTCAATAATTTTGAAAGTCTGCACGACTCAATATTGCGAATTTTACATGATGAATCTTTGAAAGCGAAAGATTTTTATTTATGATGAATCTGTACTTTCTTGTGAAGTATTGGTGCTATCTAACCTCTCTTCATATACTCCAGAACCTTCTTCAAGGCATCTTTAATTTCCCAATATAAATCTTGATGATTTAGCCGATCCATTTTTCTACAAATCTGACAAGATCGACATGATACTTGGCTCAGATGTTTGTGCAAAGATACAAATTTCTTCGGAATCTTTTATTCACAATAACATATTTTTGCAGAACACTCATTTCGGCTGGGTATTCTCTGGCTCTACACAATCTGTTTCTGCAAATAGAGTTCATATACATAACACACATTTGGAAACCATTTTAAGATCTTTCTGAGAACAGGAAGATGTTTCTGTCGAAAGAAATCTGACTGATGAAGAGCTTTCTTGCCAATCACATTTTGAAGCCACTGCACGGCAAACCAATTCTGGCCGTTATATGGTAAATTTATCATTTAAATCTCTTTTACAAGATAATATTTTTCCCACAGTGGATAATCACGTTATCAGTGCTTTTAAACGCTTACGGCAATTAGAAACATAATTTTCTAAACGTCATCTTTTTTCTGAAAACTACAAGCAATTCATAGTCGAATATGAAGTCTTGGGACACATGTCTAAAATTGGTACTTATCCAAAGCATATCCGAAGAAATTCGTATTTTTTACCACATCACGGTGTCTTTAATGAAGATAGCTCTACAACAAAGTTAAGGGTGGTGTTTGATGGTAGCAGTCATTCGAGGGACCAAAAATCTCTTAATGAATTATTATCACCTGGACCAGCCCTTCAAAATGATCTTCCTTCGGTTATGACTGAATGGCGACGACATTAAATAGTCTGTTACGCGGTTACATATGGAACCACTTCTGCACCTTATCTTGCAATTCGTGTTCACCAAAAGCTTGCAAATGACTTTAAATCTGAATTTTCAAAAGCCTCTGAAGCTTTGCTATCTGATTCTTATGTTGATGACATTTTATCCTTTTTTTTATCCATTTTATCTTTTTAGAAGACGCGTTGTTATTGCATAAAACTTTGTGCGCTTTGTTAAGAAAAGGAGGCTGTAATCTACGCAAGTGGATTAGAAATTCCGAGAAATTGTTATTGGAAATACCTGAAGAATATAGAGATCCTTCCCTCACTTTGAGTTTCGATAAAGGCAACGTTGTAAAAACCCTTGGTATTCAATGGAATACGAAGGGATATTTCTTTTCATTTAAAATAAATTTAGCTGATGTAATGTCCACTACGAAACGATCAATTCTTTCGGAATCTGCCAGTTTATATGATCCTTTAGGATGGTTAACTCCATCCACAGTTGTGGCCAAATCCATTTTCAAAAGCCTCTGGGAACATGGTGTTGATTGGGATGTCATTACCTAGTCTCACTGAGATAAGAATTCCCAGATGGATTCAATGGTCTAAGGGATCTAAACTTGAATTACATTGTTTTTGCGATGCGGCTACTGTTGTATACGCTGCTGTTGTCTATGCTCGAGTTTTATCTTCTGATAATATTTTCATAAATATACTACAAGCGAAATCAAAAGTTTCGCCGATTAAAGTGGTCACAATACCAAGATCAGAATTGTGTGCTGCTTCATTGCTTGTAAAACTCACTCAAAAAGTTAAAAAATCGCTAAAAAATTTACATATTGAAGACATTTATTACTGGAGCGATAGCTCAACTGTTCTTAGTTGGATACGAAAGTCTCCATCAAATTGGAATGTTTATGTGGCTGAATGTGGAGGAGCTGATATTCAGCCACTGATTGGAGATATGTTTCCTCGGGATTGAACCCGGCAGACTGTGCTTCTAGAGGAATGCTTCCAGAGGATCTAGCACAATTCGAAACTTGGTGGCATGGTCCACGTTTCTTATATGAAAACTCTTCGTTATGACCAGAAAACCTTTCAAACTTGTACACTTCGGAGGAAGAAAGAAAAGGCAAGATCTTGTCCCATAGAACTGGTACAATTTCATACCCTGAACTTTGCTTAAAATACTCTAAACTTCAGGATTTGCTGAGAATCACAGCTTTGTGTTTTCGGTTTATTTACAATTGTAAAAATTCTGAAAATAAACTTACAACTAATTTATCTTCGTCAGAAATCAAGCAAATTCTACTTGCCTTTGTGAAAATAACACAAAAAATCGATTTTCCTGATGAATTTGCTCTTCTTCCGGCAAAGAAAAATATAAAAATTGTTCTATTCTTAAATTAATGCCAGTTATGGATGAAATGGAATCATTCGAGTTGGAGGTCGACTACAGAATTATAATTTGCCTAATGACGTGAAACACCCAATTTTATTATCTAAATCTAATCCATTGTCAAAACTCATTATTTTCGATTCACATGAAAAGAATTTGCATGGTGGTTTGACTTTAACCATGTCATATGTGAATCGACAATTTTGGATAGTATCAGGAAATCAACTTGCCAAATTTATCATTTATAAGTGCGTTCGATATTTCAAATACTCTGCTAAAACTTCGCAACAAATAATGGGAAACTTGCCTTCCGTTCGACTCCATGTAACCCTGCCTTTTAAGCACAGTGGAGTTGACTATGCTGGTCCAATATCAATCAAAACATCTTCTCTAAGATCAGCTGCTGCTACTAAGGGTTGCATCTGCCTGTGTGTGTGTACACTTGGAAGCCGTTTCTGACTTAACAACAAACGCTTTTATGGCCGCTTTTTGACGTTTTGTTTTTAGAAGAGGCGCCTCTACAGATATATATTCTGATTGTGGCACGAATTTTGTTGGGGCCTCCAAAGAGCTCTTACACCTGCTCACTTTTTGGTTGGTGAACCTACAAATTGTATCCAGAAGCCATCTCTACTGGACAGTAACATCAATCATCTTACGCGATGGAAATGTGTAGATAAATTAAAACAACATTTTTGGAAAACGTGGCCCAGTGAGTATCTGAACCGCCTTCAAGCACGTCCAAAGTGGTTGACACCTACAACCGAAGCAAAAGTTGGTGATTTGGTTTTGATCGTAGATGAAAGATGTGGACCTGGCCAATGGTTACTTGGTCGCATAGAAAATACTCATCCAGGCTCAGATGGACATACACGGGTAGTATCAAAAAAAAGACCAATTTCAAAGATTTGTTTTCTTCCAGAAAATTCACCTCACAATCTAACAGATGCTAACCAATATCAATCAGATGCTAACCAAACACTTAAAGATGAAACTAAACTTTAAACTAAAAGGATAGAGCCTGATCAACACGCTGTGAGTCGGAGCATAGCGGAGTTTATGACTCAACTAAAATACTCCCAACAATAGGCCGTCCTAATTATTTTCTACAACCAAAAACATTCGTTCATCAGGGAGGAGAATGTTGGCGAAAACATTCTTTCACCAACCCACTTTTCATAAAACATCGTTCTAATTTATTTGTGTGTTGCTTTGTGTTAAAATTTAATTATCAATATCAATATTTTTATTCATGTTATTATTTTAACAAGCGTACGACCACTTTTGTGTTACAGTGTAACAAAACTATCGCTGCATTAAACAGAATTTAACTGCATTCATTTACACCTTTTTTGTCTCTGCTTGTAAAAATATACAAACAAACAAACGCCAGTTAGTTACTGCTATCGTTGTTGCTTTTGTTTTACTGCACTTTGTTATAACGAAAACAACTCATTGCTTCAGCTGTTTTTTTTTTTTGTTATATTTTAGTACTAAAGCAATGATATTTGTTGTTTTCGTTTAGAATGCATTTATTTACATAGAGGATAAATTCACTCAAGTAAACTGCAATTTAGCTGATGCATTTTATAAAATATTTGCATCGGTCTCTTTGGATCACGAAGCAGACAACACACATGATAAGTATTAGAGTGGTGATATTATTAAGTTTTTTTTCTACGTAAGGCAAATTAAAATTTCTGCAAATTCTTGAAATAAAATTAAAATATCTCTTGATTTTTCAAATCGATACTTTCCAGAACATTTTGGTGCCGAAACCCGGGAATTTCATCCATTTTCTCGTGCATTTCTTTAATTAATTATTAAATTTTCGATAAACTTTGTGGCAATTTCTGTGGCGTGTTTTAAATTCAAGTTTTACATAATCAAAGCGTTGAAAGTTTAGCGATAATGGCTGAATTAAATGAATTGATCCAAAAACAACGCGATACACTTCAACTATTGAAGAAATATGAAGTTCGTTTTACATCGAAACCTAATTCTGAAAAATCTTCCGGTTATGTCAATTCCCTAGCGCAAAGGGTGGATGATATTTTCAATAATTTTGAAAGTCTGCACGACTCAATATTGCGAATTTTACATGATGAATCTTTGAAAGCGAAAGATTTTTATTTATGATGAATCTGTACTTTCTTGTGAAGTATTGGTGCTATCTAACCTCTCTTCATATACTCCAGAACCTTCTTCATGGCATCTTTCATATCCCAATATAAATCTTGATGATTTAGCCGATCCATTTTTCTACAAATCTGACAAGATCGACATGATACTTGGCTCAGATGTTTGTGCAAAGATACAAATTCCTTCGGAATCTTTTATTCACAATGACATATTTTTGCAGAACACTCATTTCGGCTGGGTATTCTCTGGCTCTACACAATCTGTTTCTGCAAATAGAGTTCATATACATAACACACATTTGGAAACAATTTTAAGATCTTTCTGGGAACAGGAAGATGTTTCTGTCGAAAGAAATCTGACTGATGAAGAGCTTTCTTGCCAATCAGATTTGGAAACCACTGCACGGCAAACCAATTCTGGCCGTTATATGGTAAATTTATCATTTAAATCTCTTTTACAAGATAATATTTTTCCCACAGTGGATAACAACGTTATCAGTGCTTTTAAACGCTTACGGCAATTAGAAACATCATTTTCTAAACGTCATCTTTTTTCTGAAAACTACAAGCAATTCATAGTCGAATATGAAGTTTTGGGACACATGTCTAAAATTGGTGCTTATCCAAAGGATATCCGAAGAAATTCGTATTTTTTACCACATCACGGTGTCTTTACTGAAGATAGCTCTACAACAAAGTTAAGGGTGGTTTTTGATGGTAGCAGTCATTCGAGGGAGCAAAAATCTCTGAATGAATTATTATCACCTGGACCAGCCCTTCAAAATGATCTTCCTTCGGTTATGACTCAATGGCCTGTAGTGCGGACATCGAAAAGATGTTCCGTCAAATTGATATATGTCCAGAACATCGAAGGTTCCAACAAATTCTATGGCGATATGAGCCTTATGATGTTATCTCGATTTATGAGCTGAACGCGGTTACATATGGAACCACTTCTGCACCTTATCTTGCAATTCGTGTTCTCCAAAAGCTTGCAAATGACTTTAAATCTGGATTTTCCTCTGAAGCTTTGCTGTCTGATTCTTATGTTGATGACATTTTATCCGCGCAGATTCATTAAAAGACGCTTTGTTTTTGCATACAACTTTGTGCGCTTTGTTAAGAAAAGGAGGCTGTAATCTACGCAAGTGGATTAGAAATTCCGAGAAACTGTTATTGGAAATACCTGAAGAATATAGAGATCCTTCCCTCACTTCGAGTTTCGATAAAGGCAACGTTGTAAAAACCCTTGGTATTCAATGGAATAAGAAGGGAGATTTCTTCTCATTTAAACTAAATTTAACTGATGTAATGCCCACTACGAAACGATCAATTCTTTCGGAATCCGCCAGTTTATATGATCCTTTAGGATGGTTAACTCCATCCACAATTGTGGCCAAATCTATTTTCAAAAGCCTCTGGGAACATGGTGTTGATTGGGATGCAGATATTCCCGATTTTATTAAAAATCGTTGGTTTAAATATTGTTCGTCATTACCTAGTCTCACTGAGATAAGAATTCCCAGATGGATTCAATGGTCTAAGGGATCTAAACTTGAATTACATTGTTTTTGTGATGCGGCTACTGGGGCATACGCTGCTATTGTCTATGCTCTAGTTTTATCTTCTGATAGTATTTTCATAAATATACTACAAGCGAAATAAAAAGTTTCGCCGATTAAAGTGGTCATTGCATTGCTTGTAAAACTCACTCAAAAAGTTAAAAAATCGCTAAAAATTTACATATTGAAGACATTTATTACTGGAGCGATAGCTCAACTGTTCTTAGTTGGATACGAAAGTCTCCATCAAATTGGAGTGTTTATGTGGCTGAATGTGGAGTGGCTGATATTCAGCGTTTTACTAATCCTCTTGATTGGAGATATGCTCCCTCGGGATTGAACCCGGCAGACTGTGCTTCTAGAGGATCTAGCACAATTCGAAACTTGGTGGCATGGTCCACGTTTCTTATATGAAAACTCTTCGGTATGACCAGAAAACCTTTCAAACTTGTACACTTCGGAGGAAGAAAGAAAAGGCAAGATCTTGTCCCATACAACTGGTACAATTTCAAATACTCTAGACTTCAGGATTTGCTGAGAATCACAGCTTTGTGTTTTCGGTTTATTTACAATTGTAAAAATTCTGAAAATAAACTTACAACTAATTTATCTTCATCAGAAATCAAGCAAACTCTACTTGCCTTTGTGAAAATAACACAAAAAATCGATTTTCCTGGTGAATTTGCTCTTCTTCCGGCAAAGAAAAATATAAAAATTGTTCTATTCTTAAATTAATGCCAGTTATGGATGAAATGGAATCATTCGAGTTGGAGGTCGACTACAGAATTCTAATTTGCCTAATGACATGAAACACCCAATTTTATTATTAATCCATTGTCAAAACTCATTATTTTAGATTCACATGAAAAGACTTTGCATGGTGGTTTGACTTTAACCATGTCATATGTGAATCGACAATTTTGGATAGTATCAGGAAATCAACTTGCCAAATTTATCATTTATAAGTGCGTTCGATATTTCAAATACTCTGCTAAAACTTCGCAACAAATAATGGGAAACTTGCCTTCCGTTCGACTCCATGTAACCCTGCCTTTTAAGCACAGTGGAGTTGACTATGCTGGTCCAATATCAATCAAAACATCTTCTCTAAGATCAGCTGCTGCTACTAAGGGTTGCATCTGCCTGTGTGTGTGTACACTTGGAAGCCGTTTCTGACTTAACAACAAACGCTTTTATGGCCGCTTTTTGACGTTTTGTTTTTAGAAGAGGCGCCTCTACAGATATATATTCTGATTGTGGCACGAATTTTGTTGGGGCCTCCAAAGAGCTCTTACACCTGCTCACTTTTTGGTTGGTGAACCTACAAATTGTATCCAGAAGCCATCTCTACTGGACAGTAACATCAATCATCTTACGCGATGGAAATGTGTAGATAAATTAAAACAACATTTTTGGAAAACGTGGCCCAGTGAGTATCTGAACCGCCTTCAAGCACGTCCAAAGTGGTTGACACCTACAACCGAAGCAAAAGTTGGTGATTTGGTTTTGATCGTAGATGAAAGATGTGGACCTGGCCAATGGTTACTTGGTCGCATAGAAAATACTCATCCAGGCTCAGATGGACATACACGGGTAGTATCAAAAAAAAGACCAATTTCAAAGATTTGTTTTCTTCCAGAAAATTCACCTCACAATCTAACAGATGCTAACCAATACCAATCAGATGCTAACCAAACACTTAAAGATGAAACTAAACTTTAAACTAAAAGGATAGAGCCTGATCAACACGCTGTGAGTCGGAGCATAGCGGAGTTTATGACTCAACTAAAATACTCCCAACAATAGGCCGTCCTAATTATTTTCTACAACCAAAAACATTCGTTCATCAGGGAGGAGAATGTTGGCGAAAACATTCTTTCACCAACCCACTTTTCATAAAACATCGTTCTAATTTATTTGTGTGTTGCTTTGTGTTAAAATTTAATTATCAATATCAATATTTTTATTCATGTTATTATTTTAACAAGCGTACGACCACTTTTGTGTTACAGTGTAACAAAACTATCGCTGCATTAAACAGAATTTAACTGCATTCATTTACACCTTTTTTGTCTCTGCTTGTAAAAATATACAAACAAACAAACGCCAGTTAGTTACTGCTATCGTTGTTGCTTTTGTTTTACTGCACTTTGTTATAACGAAAACAACTCATTGCTTCAGCTGTTTTTTTTTTTTGTTATATTTTAGTACTAAAGCAATGATATTTGTTGTTTTCGTTTAGAATGCATTTATTTACATAGAGGATAAATTCACTCAAGTAAACTGCAATTTAGCTGATGCATTTTATAAAATATTTGCATCGGTCTCTTTGGATCACGAAGCAGACAACACACATGATAAGTATTAGAGTGGTGATATTATTAAGTTTTTTTTCTACGTAAGGCAAATTAAAATTTCTGCAAATTCTTGAAATAAAATTAAAATATCTCTTGATGTTTCAAATCGATACTTTCCAGAACATTTTGGTGCCGAAACCCGGGAATTTCATCCATTTTCTCGTGCATTTCTTTAATTAATTATTAAATTTTCGATAAACTTTGTGGCAATTTCTGTGGCGTGTTTTAAATTCAAGTTTTACATAATCAAAGCGTTGAAAGTTTAGCGATAATGGCTGAATTAAATGAATTGATCCAAAAACAACGCGATACACTTCAACTATTGAAGAAATATGAAGTTCGTTTTACATCGAAACCTAATTCTGAAAAATCTTCCGGTTATGTCAATTCCCTAGCGCAAAGGGTGGATGATATTTTCAATAATTTTGAAAGTCTGCACGACTCAATATTGCGAATTTTACATGATGAATCTTTGAAAGCGAAAGATTTTTATTTATGATGAATCTGTACTTTCTTGTGAAGTATTGGTGCTATCTAACCTCTCTTCATATACTCCAGAACCTTCTTCAAGGCATTTTTAATTTCCCAATATAAATCTTGATGATTTAGCCGATCCATTTTTCTACAAATCTGACAAGATCGACATGATACTTGGCTCAGATGTTTGTGCAAAGATACAAATTTCTTCGGAATCTTTTATTCACAATAACATATTTTTGCAGAACACTCATTTCGGCTGGGTATTCTCTGGCTCTACACAATCTGTTTCTGCAAATAGAGTTCATATACATAACACACATTTGGAAACCATTTTAAGATCTTTCTGAGAACAGGAAGATGTTTCTGTCGAAAGAAATCTGACTGATGAAGAGCTTTCTTGCCAATCACATTTTGAAGCCACTGCACGGCAAACCAATTCTGGCCGTTATATGGTAAATTTATCATTTAAATCTCTTTTACAAGATAATATTTTTCCCACAGTGGATAATCACGTTATCAGTGCTTTTAAACGCTTACGGCAATTAGAAACATAATTTTCTAAACGTCATCTTTTTTCTGAAAACTACAAGCAATTCATAGTCGAATATGAAGTCTTGGGACACATGTCTAAAATTGGTACTTATCCAAAGCATATCCGAAGAAATTCGTATTTTTTACCACATCACGGTGTCTTTAATGAAGATAGCTCTACAACAAAGTTAAGGGTGGTGTTTGATGGTAGCAGTCATTCGAGGGACCAAAAATCTCTTAATGAATTATTATCACCTGGACCAGCCCTTCAAAATGATCTTCCTTCGGTTATGACTGAATGGCGACGACATTAAATAGTCTGTTACGCGGTTACATATGGAACCACTTCTGCACCTTATCTTGCAATTCGTGTTCACCAAAAGCTTGCAAATGACTTTAAATCTGAATTTTCAAAAGCCTCTGAAGCTTTGCTATCTGATTCTTATGTTGATGACATTTTATCCTTTTTTTTATCCATTTTATCTTTTTAGAAGACGCGTTGTTATTGCATAAAACTTTGTGCGCTTTGTTAAGAAAAGGAGGCTGTAATCTACGCAAGTGGATTAGAAATTCCGAGAAATTGTTATTGGAAATACCTGAAGAATATAGAGATCCTTCCCTCACTTTGAGTTTCGATAAAGGCAACGTTGTAAAAACCCTTGGTATTCAATGGAATACGAAGGGATATTTCTTTTCATTTAAAATAAATTTAGCTGATGTAATGTCCACTACGAAACGATCAATTCTTTCGGAATCTGCCAGTTTATATGATCCTTTAGGATGGTTAACTCCATCCACAGTTGTGGCCAAATCCATTTTCAAAAGCCTCTGGGAACATGGTGTTGATTGGGATGTCATTACCTAGTCTCACTGAGATAAGAATTCCCAGATGGATTCAATGGTCTAAGGGATCTAAACTTGAATTACATTGTTTTTGCGATGCGGCTACTGTTGTATACGCTGCTGTTGTCTATGCTCGAGTTTTATCTTCTGATAATATTTTCATAAATATACTACAAGCGAAATCAAAAGTTTCGCCGATTAAAGTGGTCACAATACCAAGATCAGAATTGTGTGCTGCTTCATTGCTTGTAAAACTCACTCAAAAAGTTAAAAAATCGCTAAAAAATTTACATATTGAAGACATTTATTACTGGAGCGATAGCTCAACTGTTCTTAGTTGGATACGAAAGTCTCCATCAAATTGGAATGTTTATGTGGCTGAATGTGGAGGAGCTGATATTCAGCCACTGATTGGAGATATGTTTCCTCGGGATTGAACCCGGCAGACTGTGCTTCTAGAGGAATGCTTCCAGAGGATCTAGCACAATTCGAAACTTGGTGGCATGGTCCACGTTTCTTATATGAAAACTCTTCGTTATGACCAGAAAACCTTTCAAACTTGTACACTTCGGAGGAAGAAAGAAAAGGCAAGATCTTGTCCCATAGAACTGGTACAATTTCATACCCTGAACTTTGCTTAAAATACTCTAAACTTCAGGATTTGCTGAGAATCACAGCTTTGTGTTTTCGGTTTATTTACAATTGTAAAAATTCTGAAAATAAACTTACAACTAATTTATCTTCGTCAGAAATCAAGCAAATTCTACTTGCCTTTGTGAAAATAACACAAAAAATCGATTTTCCTGATGAATTTGCTCTTCTTCCGGCAAAGAAAAATATAAAAATTGTTCTATTCTTAAATTAATGCCAGTTATGGATGAAATGGAATCATTCGAGTTGGAGGTCGACTACAGAATTATAATTTGCCTAATGACGTGAAACACCCAATTTTATTATCTAAATCTAATCCATTGTCAAAACTCATTATTTTCGATTCACATGAAAAGAATTTGCATGGTGGTTTGACTTTAACCATGTCATATGTGAATCGACAATTTTGGATAGTATCAGGAAATCAACTTGCCAAATTTATCATTTATAAGTGCGTTCGATATTTCAAATACTCTGCTAAAACTTCGCAACAAATAATGGGAAACTTGCCTTCCGTTCGACTCCATGTAACCCTGCCTTTTAAGCACAGTGGAGTTGACTATGCTGGTCCAATATCAATCAAAACATCTTCTCTAAGATCAGCTGCTGCTACTAAGGGTTGCATCTGCCTGTGTGTGTGTACACTTGGAAGCCGTTTCTGACTTAACAACAAACGCTTTTATGGCCGCTTTTTGACGTTTTGTTTTTAGAAGAGGCGCCTCTACAGATATATATTCTGATTGTGGCACGAATTTTGTTGGGGCCTCCAAAGAGCTCTTACACCTGCTCACTTTTTGGTTGGTGAACCTACAAATTGTATCCAGAAGCCATCTCTACTGGACAGTAACATCAATCATCTTACGCGATGGAAATGTGTAGATAAATTAAAACAACATTTTTGGAAAACGTGGCCCAGTGAGTATCTGAACCGCCTTCAAGCACGTCCAAAGTGGTTGACACCTACAACCGAAGCAAAAGTTGGTGATTTGGTTTTGATCGTAGATGAAAGATGTGGACCTGGCCAATGGTTACTTGGTCGCATAGAAAATACTCATCCAGGCTCAGATGGACATACACGGGTAGTATCAAAAAAAAGACCAATTTCAAAGATTTGTTTTCTTCCAGAAAATTCACCTCACAATCTAACAGATGCTAACCAATATCAATCAGATGCTAACCAAACACTTAAAGATGAAACTAAACTTTAAACTAAAAGGATAGAGCCTGATCAACACGCTGTGAGTCGGAGCATAGCGGAGTTTATGACTCAACTAAAATACTCCCAACAATAGGCCGTCCTAATTATTTTCTACAACCAAAAACATTCGTTCATCAGGGAGGAGAATGTTGGCGAAAACATTCTTTCACCAACCCACTTTTCATAAAACATCGTTCTAATTTATTTGTGTGTTGCTTTGTCTTAAAATTTAATTATCAATATCAATATTTTTATTCATGTTATTATTTTAACAAGCGTACGACCACTTTTGTGTTACAGTGTAACAAAACTATCGCTGCATTAAACAGAATTTAACTGCATTCATTTACACCTTTTTTGTCTCTGCTTGTAAAAATATACAAACAAACAAACGCCAGTTAGTTACTGCTATCGTTGTTGCTTTTGTTTTACTGCACTTTGTTATAACGAAAACAACTCATTGCTTCAGCTGTTTTTTTTTTGTTATATTTTAGTACTAAAGCAATGATATTTGTTGTTTTCGTTTAGAATGCATTTATTTACATAGAGGATAAATTCACTCAAGTAAACTGCAATTTAGCTGATGCATTTTATAAAATATTTGCATCGGTCTCTTTGGATCACGAAGCAGACAACACACATGATAAGTATTAGAGTGGTGATATTATTAAGTTTTTTTTCTACGTAAGGCAAATTAAAATTTCTGCAAATTCTTGAAATAAAATTAAAATATCTCTTGATTTTTCAAATCGATACTTTCCAGAACATTTTGGTGCCGAAACCCGGGAATTTCATCCATTTTCTCGTGCATTTCTTTAATTAATTATTAAATTTTCGATAAACTTTGTGGCAATTTCTGTGGCGTGTTTTAAATTCAAGTTTTACATAATCAAAGCGTTGAAAGTTTAGCGATAATGGCTGAATTAAATGAATTGATCCAAAAACAACGCGATACACTTCAACTATTGAAGAAATATGAAGTTCGTTTTACATCGAAACCTAATTCTGAAAAATCTTCCGGTTATGTCAATTCCCTAGCGCAAAGGGTGGATGATATTTTCAATAATTTTGAAAGTCTGCACGACTCAATATTGCGAATTTTACATGATGAATCTTTGAAAGCGAAAGATTTTTATTTATGATGAATCTGTACTTTCTTGTGAAGTATTGGTGCTATCTAACCTCTCTTCATATACTCCAGAACCTTCTTCATGGCATCTTTCATATCCCAATATAAATCTTGATGATTTAGCCGATCCATTTTTCTACAAATCTGACAAGATCGACATGATACTTGGCTCAGATGTTTGTGCAAAGATACAAATTCCTTCGGAATCTTTTATTCACAATGACATATTTTTGCAGAACACTCATTTCGGCTGGGTATTCTCTGGCTCTACACAATCTGTTTCTGCAAATAGAGTTCATATACATAACACACATTTGGAAACAATTTTAAGATCTTTCTGGGAACAGGAAGATGTTTCTGTCGAAAGAAATCTGACTGATGAAGAGCTTTCTTGCCAATCAGATTTGGAAACCACTGCACGGCAAACCAATTCTGGCCGTTATATGGTAAATTTATCATTTAAATCTCTTTTACAAGATAATATTTTTCCCACAGTGGATAACAACGTTATCAGTGCTTTTAAACGCTTACGGCAATTAGAAACATCATTTTCTAAACGTCATCTTTTTTCTGAAAACTACAAGCAATTCATAGTCGAATATGAAGTTTTGGGACACATGTCTAAAATTGGTGCTTATCCAAAGGATATCCGAAGAAATTCGTATTTTTTACCACATCACGGTGTCTTTACTGAAGATAGCTCTACAACAAAGTTAAGGGTGGTTTTTGATGGTAGCAGTCATTCGAGGGAGCAAAAATCTCTGAATGAATTATTATCACCTGGACCAGCCCTTCAAAATGATCTTCCTTCGGTTATGACTCAATGGCCTGTAGTGCGGACATCGAAAAGATGTTCCGTCAAATTGATATATGTCCAGAACATCGAAGGTTCCAACAAATTCTATGGCGATATGAGCCTTATGATGTTATCTCGATTTATGAGCTGAACGCGGTTACATATGGAACCACTTCTGCACCTTATCTTGCAATTCGTGTTCTCCAAAAGCTTGCAAATGACTTTAAATCTGGATTTTCCTCTGAAGCTTTGCTGTCTGATTCTTATGTTGATGACATTTTATCCGCGCAGATTCATTAAAAGACGCTTTGTTTTTGCATACAACTTTGTGCGCTTTGTTAAGAAAAGGAGGCTGTAATCTACGCAAGTGGATTAGAAATTCCGAGAAACTGTTATTGGAAATACCTGAAGAATATAGAGATCCTTCCCTCACTTCGAGTTTCGATAAAGGCAACGTTGTAAAAACCCTTGGTATTCAATGGAATAAGAAGGGAGATTTCTTCTCATTTAAACTAAATTTAACTGATGTAATGCCCACTACGAAACGATCAATTCTTTCGGAATCCGCCAGTTTATATGATCCTTTAGGATGGTTAACTCCATCCACAATTGTGGCCAAATCTATTTTCAAAAGCCTCTGGAAACATGGTGTTGATTGGGATGCAGATATTCCCGATTTTATTAAAAATCGTTGGTTTAAATATCGTTCTTCATTACCTAGTCTCACTGAGATAAGAATTCCCAGATGGATTCAATGGTCTAAGGGATCTAAACTTGAACTGCATTGTTTTTGCGATGCGTCTACTGTTGCATACGCTGCTGTTGTATATGCTCGAGTTTTATCTTCTGATAATATTTTCATAAATATACTACAAGCGAAATCAAAAGTTTCGCCGATTAAAGTGGTCACAATACCAAGATTAGAATTGTGTGCTGCTTTATTGCTTGTAAAACGCACTCAAAAAGTTAAAAAATCGCTAAAAAAAAATTTACATATTGAAGACATTTATTACTGGAGCGATAGCTCAACTGTTCTTAGTTGGATACGAAAGTCTCCATGAAATTGGAATGTTTTTGTGGCCAATAGAGTAGCTGATATTCAGCGTTTTACTAATCCTCTTGATTGGAGATATGTTCCCTCGGGATTGAACCCGGCAGACTGTGCTTCTAGAAGAATGCTTCCAGAGGATCTAGCACAATTCGAAACTTGGTGGCATGGTCCACGTTTCTTATATGAAAACTCTTCGTTATGACCAGAAACCCTTTCAAACTTGTACACTTCGGAGGAAGAAAGAAAAGGCAAGATCTTGTCCCATACAACTGGTACAATTTCATACCCTGAACTTTGCTTAAAATACTCTAAACTTCAGGATTTGCTGAGAATCACTGCTTTGTGTTTTCGGTTTATTTACAATTGTAAAAATTCTGAGAATAAACTTACAACTAATTTATCTTCATCAGAAATCAAGCAAACTCTACTTGCCTTTGTGAAAATAACACAAAAAATCGATTTTCCTGATGAATTTGCTCTTCTTCCGGCAAAGAAAAATATAAAAATTGTTCTATTCTTAAATTAATGCCAGTTATGGATGATGATGGAATCATTCGAGTTGGAGGTCGACTATAGAATTCTAATTTGCCTAATGACGTGAAACGCCCAATTTTATTATCTAAATCTAATCCATTGTCAAAACTCATTATTTTCGATTCACATGAAAAGAATTTGCATGGTGGTTTGACTTTAACCATGTCATATGTGAATCGACAATCTTGGATAGTATCAGGAAATCAACTTACCAAATTTATAAGTGCGTTCGATGTTTCAAATACTCTGCTAAAACTTCGCAACAAATAATGGGAAACTTGCCTTGCGTTCGACTCAATGTAACCCGGCCTTTTAAGCACAGTGGAGTTGACTATGTTGGTCGAATATCAATCAAAACATCTTCTCTTAGATCAACTGCTGCTACTAAGGGTTACATCTGCCTGTTTGTGTGTATGGTATCAAAGGCCATTCACTTGGACAACAAACGCTTTTATGGCCGCTTTTCGACGTTTTGTTTCTAGAAGAGGCGCCTGTACAGATATATATTCTGATTGTGGCACGAATTTTGTTGGGGCCTACAAAGAGCTCCAGAATCTCCACAACAAGAACCAAAAATCTTTGCCTGAAGACTTGCAACATGCCTTGAGTATTATTGGCACTAATTGGCATTTCATTGCACCTGCTTCTCCAAATTTTTATGGTCTGTGGGAAGCAGGTGTAAAATCAACAAAATACCCTCTAAAACGCATTATGAATGATAGAGTTTTGAATTTTGAAGAGCTGACAACCCTTCTTTGTCAAATTGAAAGCTGCTTTAATTCTCGACCAGTTACTTCTTTATCGCCTGATCCTGCCGATTTTGATGTTCTTACACCTGCTCACTTTTTGATTGGTGAACCTACAAATTGTATCCAGGAGCCATCTCTACTGGACAGTAACATCAATCATCTTACGTGATGGAAATGTGTAGAGAAATTAAAACAACATTTTTGGAAAACGTGGCACAGTGAGTATCTGAACCGCCTTCAAGCATGTCCAAAGTGGTTAACACCTACAACCGAAGCAAAAGTTGGTGATTTGGTTTTGATCGCAGACGAAAGATGTGGACCTGGCCAATGGTTACTTGGTCGCATAGAAAATGCCCATCCAGGCTCAGATGGACATACACGGGTAGTATCAGTTCTGACTAAAAACAAAATTATAAAAAACCAATTTCAAAGATTTGTTTTCTTCCAGAAAATTCACCTCACAATCTAACAGATGCTAACCAATATCAATCAGATGCTAACCAAACACTTAAAGATGAAACTAAACTTTAAACTAAAAGGATGGAGCCTGATCAACACGCTGTGAGTCGGAGCATAGCGGAGTTTATGACTCAACTAAAATGATCCCAACAATAGGCCGTCTAAATTATTTTCTACAACCAAAAACATTCGTTCATCAGGGAGGAGAATGTTGGCGAAAACATTCTTTCACCAACCCACTTTTCATAAAACATCGTTCTAATTCATTTGTGTGTTGCTTTGTGTTAAAATTTAATTATCAATATCAATATTTTTATTCATGTTATTATTTTAACAAGCGTACGACCACTTTTGTATTACAGTGTAACAAAATGATCGCTGCATTAAACAGAATTTAACTGCATTCATTTACACCTTTTTTGTTTCTGCTTGTAAAAATATACAAACAAACAAACGCCAGTTAGTTACTGCTATCGTTGTTGCTTTTGTTTTACTGCACTTTGTTATAACGAAAACAACTCATTGCTTCAGCTGTTTTTTTTTTTGTTATATTTTAGTACTAAAGCAATGATATTTGTTGTTTTCGTTTGGAATGCATTTATTTACATAGAGGATAAATACACTCAAGTAAACTGCAATTTAGCTGATGCATTTTATAAAATATTTGCATAGGTCTCTTTTTTTTTGGACCACGAAGCAGACAACACACATGATAAGTATTATAGTGGTGATATTATTAACTTTTTTTTTCTATGTAAGGCAAATTAAAATTTCTGCAAATTGTTTAAAATAAATTGAATTCTTTTTCTTGAAATAAAATTAAAATATCTCTTGATTTTTAAAATCGATACTTTCTAGAACATTTTGGTGCCGAAACCCGGGAATTTCATCCATTTTCTCGTGCATTTCTTTAACTAATTTTTAAATTTTCGATAAACTATGCGGCAATTTCTGTGGCGTGTTTTAAATTCAAGTGTTACATAATCAAAGCGTTGAAAGTTTAGTGATAATGGCTGATCTAAATGAATTGATCCAAAAACAACGCGATGCACTTCAACTATTGAAGAAATATGAAGTTCGTTTTACATCGAAACCTAATTCTGAAAAATCTTCCGGTTATGTCAATTCACTAGCGCAAAGGGTGGATGATATTTTCAATAATTTTGAAAGTCTGCACGACTCAATATGGCGAATTTTACATGATGAATCTTTGAAAGCGGAAGATTTTAATTTTGAGTTCTCTGAACAATATTTTACTTTTAAAGGCCAGTTAATTGATTCATTACCTCAGCATTCAATGACAGATTCCCCTTTAGATAGCACATTTGCTGCATCTGGAAGCCGCTCAGACACAACCATTGGAATCAAAGCTAAACTTCCCAAAATATCATTGCCAAATTTTTCTGGAGAATACATGGAATGGATTCCATTCCGAGATATGTATTTCTCACTCATGCATAACAATGATTCACTCACAAAAATTCAGATTTTATTACTTAAAAGGTACACTTGTTGGTAAAGCTGTCAATTTTATAAAAAATATTTCAGCCACAGATGCAAACTATGATACAGCGTGGAAAACGTTGGAATCTAGATACCACAATAAAAGAATGATTGTTGGAACTTTAGTGTCAAAGCTTTTTAATATTGGCAAATCTGATGGTGATTTTCAATCCATTAAGACGCTGCTTAATTCTGCAAAAGAGTATCTCGTTTCTCTCAAAAACTTGGGAATAGACACCGAAAGTTGGGATCCCATTTTGATCCATTAGCTTTCTCAAAAGCTTGATCTTAAAACTCGTAAAGATTGGGAACAGTCTTTAAAATCATCCACTGAAATTCCACCTCGTTCTGAAATGTTTGATTTTCTTGAGAGATCTTTTAGAACTCTCGAATCATTATGTAACGTGTCGTTACAAATATATTTACATACATAAGAATAGAAATATAATATGTAATACATATTATTAATAAAAAAACACTAGTTGTATGTACCCTGCAGGAAATGTCAATAGTGAAACTGTACTGATTTACTATTGACACAGTCACCAGTACTAGTGACTTGGTATACCCCAGACAATGCAAATTACTATAGACATTTAACAGGTGTGTGTCATTGAAAATCCACTACTGACATAGGTACTATTGACAAAGTAGTTCTTTTGGGACCACATTGTCTACACTTTTGGTACTTTTCGGAAATAGAAAATAAAAATGTATTTTTTCCTAATTTTTGGAGTTTTATTAAAAAAAATAAAATACTAAAAAATATCTAATTAAAAATAAATTCGAAAACACCCAGAGTCTTTGGTGGGAATCGAACCCGAAACTCTCTGAATGATAGTCCGACACACTATCGCCTAGTCTATCGGAGCTCACAATTGAAAAAAAATAATTGTATAATAATAACCATTGTGAAAATGCTGTTGACAATGTCGCCAAACCGTTACTAAAATAGTAGACAAAAGTGGTGACTTGGAGACACTTGTCCCCAGGTTTCCTTCAGGGTAATAATAGAACACACACACGCACACACACAAAGTCACTAGTTAAGAGCAATACGTTATTTTATTTTGCTTGTGTAGTTACGGTTGGATGTGTGTTGATATAATTCCCAAGTAGTTTATTTTTATTTCTAGATAAGTAGTCAGAGTTATATGGAAAAAGAGAGAGCCGATATTGCCTTCGTGCTGTGCTTCCGAAGTATAACCCGAATCTAACCCAATACCTGCTCTTCTAGTTTGCCGAGTGTAAGAACTTCCGAATTTTTCTTACACTCATACTAACCGTATCGTAGCCGAATTCAAGAACCTCCGAATTTTTCTTGACTTCGTTGTAGTTTGTGCCGATTGTAAGAACCCCCGAATTCTTCTTACAATCGCATTTATCCGTAGCCGAATTCAAGAACTTCCGAATTCTTCTTGACTTCCTTGTAGTTTGTGCCGATCGTAAGAACCCCCGAATTCTTCTTACAATCGTATTTATCAGTAGCCGAATTCAAGAACTTCTGAATTTTTCTTGACTTCGTTTTCTTCTTACAATCGTAGTTATCCGTAGCCGAATTCAAGAACCTCCGAATTCTTCTTGATTTCGTTGTAGATTGTGCCGATAGTAAGAACCCCCGAATTCTTCTTACCATCGTATTGTCGCATCCGTAGCCGACTTTAGATACTAAACAACCCGAGCTACTTTTGTTATTTTACTACAAACTTTTCGTTTGTTCTTCTTTTTCTCTGAGGAGCTACCATCCCGCCGCTACTACGTTTCATCATTGCAATGGATTCGCATTGCTGGATATCTTCGTAGATCTAAGTATTTAATAAGTAGATTAAGGCTTCGTTAAATAAAACTTGGTTTTGAATATTTTTATATATAACACCCAAGAAATATTCGTGTTTTATTTCAAAGGAAGCAGACCTCTGAATAGAACCTTGGACCGAATGAGACATACCTGAGCTGGCAAAATAAACTGCATTACAATTATGTGATGAATTCCCTACAAATAAACCAAAGTCCACGAAACCCAATAAGAATTCAAATACGAAGAAAACTTCTTGCCATTCGGGCAACTTTTCAAAACCTAATCAAGTGCCATGTTCATATTGTGGAAAAATTACTCATACACTTGCAAAATGTTTCGAATTTTTGGCGTTGTCGCCAACTACTAAGGACGAATTTATTTCTCACAAGAAAATTTGTCGTAATTGTTTTACAATTGGACACAACCCTGATAACTGTAAATCGCCATTTAAATGCATGACATGCAGCGAACCGCATCACACAGTGCTCCATCCTCAAGAGCCTGTTCAAAAACTTAACGTTTTACCATCTTCAAATTCTAAAGAGGATACTTCCCCTCATGTCACAACTCATAATGCTAGTTCTTTTCGATCCGTTTTACTTTATACAATTCGTCTGTGTAAAAACATACCGTGGCCAATTTCAGCTAAGAGCACTTTTGGACCCTGGTTCACAGGGTAGCCTTATAACAGAAAATGCTGTTCAACTTTTGGGTCTGAAAAAGAACCGATCACAATGCAAAGTAATCGGTATTGGAAGTGGAAATGCAAATCTTTCTAAATTTTCAGTAAATATAGATCTCTTTTCGCGCAGAAATGAATCTGTACTTTCTTGTGAAGTATTGGTGCTATCTAACCTCTCTTCATATACTCCAGAACCTTCTTCAAGGCATCTTTCATTTCCCAATATAAATCTTGATGATTTAGCCGATCCATTTTTCTACAAATCTGACAAGATCGATATGATACTTGGCTCACATAAAAATTCCTTCGGAATCTTTTATTCACAATGACCTATTTTTTCAGAACACTCATTTCGGCTGGGTATTCTCTGGCTTCACACAATCTGTTTCTGCAAATAGAGTTCATATACATAACACACATTTGGAAACCATTTTAAGATCTTTCTGGGAACAGGAAGATGTTTCTGTCGAAAGAAATCTGACTGATGAAGAGCTTTCTTGCCAATCACATTTTGAAGCCACTGCACGGCAAACCAATTCTGGCCATTATATGGTATAATAAGTTTGTTCTTCATAATTATTTAATAAGCCGATGCTCTTGTTTTAAGTCTAGATTAATAATTAATTCTTTATTCAAAAATTTATATCTTATATCTAAAATTTACAAACTAAAGATTGAGTGGTTTCTATAACCCACTTAATAACTTATTCTATAATTTACATTAACTACTTCATTCTCTTTTACATGTTGTTTGGTGCAGTGAGCCAAAAGAGAAGAAAGAGCACAAATACTCTTCAACTCACTTAACGCAATCACAACACAATTGGTTGACCCAATTGATCGATTGCTTTGTTTTGGTTGCTGTGTTTTGTGTCAGCAAAATTAAGTAAGTCAATGTTTGTAACTTACACCAAACAGCTTGTATGGGTGGCATTGGGTTTTGTTGTACTATTACCCTCACCCTTTAGAAAAAATTATGGAAGCTTTTGTTTATAAAGCATGTCGTAGTTCTATATTTACAATTTCTGTTTATATTTTATATTTGTTTATGTCATTTTATTTTTAAAGTTAAGTACAAAGAATGATTTGCTTATATTATTATTTTGTTCTTATGTATACATTGGTTTCATTTTACATTTTTGGTTTATTATTCTTAAAATTAACAAAAGCATGTTTATGTATATATATATATATATATTTTTTGTATAAAAGTATAAAAGTTGTATTAGGTTAGTTATCAATACGCTTACTGTTAGTATTGTTTAATTCTTATATTTCTTTAGTAGATTCTTATGAAATATTTTGTTTTTGTTGTTTACATTTACTGTTATATTTAGGTCATCTATTGCTATAATTTTATATGGTCCATTATAAGGTGGCTCATTCTTTTTTCTACTTTAACTAAAACTAAATCTCCTACTGTTAAATCTATTCTATTTATATCCTTATATGAATTTAATTGTCTCTTAATTTTTATCTTATCTATCATATTCTTAGCGTTTTCTAATAAATATTTTAATCTGGCTTTTAGTTCGTTGGCATAATTTTCAAAATTGTATACCTTTGGATGATTCGCGACTTTATCTCCAGGTAAATTTGGTCATTTCCCAAAAACTAGTTCAAAAGGTGAATACTCAGTATCTACGTGAGGAGTAATATTATATGCAAATGTATAATAAGGAATCCATTGGTCCCAATGTTCGTCCTCTACGAACGATAAGAAATTTTCGTTCAATACCCTGTGATTTCTCTCAACAGTTCCCTGTGTCTCATGGTGGTATGGTGTCTAAAATCTTTGTTCTATCTTTAACAGTGTGCATATCTCTCTCATTAGTTCGTTTGTGAATTCTGTTTCTCTGGCCGATTTAAGTATTCGAAATAGTCCGTAAATCAGTATAACATTTTCTACCAGTGCTTTTGCTATTGACTTGGCCTCTTTTGTCTCCATTGGACAGGCTATGACATATTTTGTCAATTCGCATTGCATTGTTAGTATATATCTTTGGTTATTAGTTGGACGTAGTGGACCAACTGTGTCTATCACTATTGCGTTAAAGCTATTTGAAGGTGTTTCTGTAATTTTTAGTGGTTCCTTCGTGTGTCTGATTTGTTTATTTTTTTGACATAATTTGCATTTAGATACGTATTCTTTGATAGTTTTATTCATTCCCTTCCATATGTCTTTTTGTTTTAATTTTAATAGGGTTTTTCTTATACCAAAGTGACCTCCTTGGGGTGTATCATGATATAACTTTATTAATTCTAGTTTTTTGTGTTCGTCTAGTATCTTTTGAGGTTTTGTATACAATAATATTACTATGTCATCTTTATTCTTTTTACAATTTTCATTGTATTTGGCCTTAAATTCATCCGCGCGTATTATACTAAATATTGCATCATTACTTTCGATTGCAAATTTCTTATTTTTCATGTTTCTTACTTTCTTTAAATATGATGATAGTTTCTCCATAAGAGTATCTAAATACAATGGATTATCGCTACATCTAACACGTGTTTCATTATTTTCAATATCACACTCTATTGTGTGTTCATACAATTTTTTAACATTGTTTATTGGCCTCTTTTCTAATATAAATTTTAATTTGTTTGCGCGCTTGATATCATTGATGGACGTGCAGTCCCACATATAGAGTTGATCAGACTCGTTATGAGATCCGCTTATGATATTATTATTTTCTGATGACTTTTTTCTCATACCTCTTGTTACAACTTGTGTTTTTTTATCTTCTCATCATTTTCTGATGGTATCATGCTTTTCAATATGTCAGAATTAATTTCTATTCTTGATAATGCGTCAGCATTTGTATTATGTTCTCCTTCTTTGTATCTCAAAGTCTGGTTAATTTTGAACTAGGATTTTTGTGTGAAAACAGTGACACTAATGGTCTATGGTCAGTAACAACTTTAAATTTTCTTCCATATAGATATGATCTGAAAAATTGTATTCCACAATAAATACCTAGTAGTTCTTTTTCTATTATTGGTTTATTTCTCTCATGTTCATTGAGGGATATACTAGCATAGGATATAGGTAGATCTTAATCTATTTCACCCTGGGATAAAACTGCTCCTAGTGCAAAATCTGATGTGTCAGTAGTCAGGACGAATGTTTCGTCAAAATTTGGATCTTGTAGGATTGGCGGACTTATAAGTTTGTTTTTTTAGTGTTTCAAATGCCTTTTGGCATTCTTCTGTCCATTCAAATTTTGTGCCCTTCTTCAATAATTTATTCAAACAGTTTGCAATGTCTGCAAAGTTTTTGATAAATCTTCTATAGTAGTTACAAAATGCCACGAATCTTCTTACGTCGTCGGCGCTACTCGGGATTGGATATTTCGAAATTGCCTCATATTGATTTGGGTCTGGCTTGATACCGTTTGATGGTATCTAATGTCCCAAATATACCACTTCAGGTTTAAGAAAACAACACTTGCTTGCATTCAATTTCAGATTATATTTAGACAATATGTCGAAAACATTGATTAAGTTGTTGTTGTGATGCTTTAGGCTACATCCAAAAACAATTATGTCATCTTCATATAAAAATGCTTCAGACTCCAATCCGGATAATGCTATTGTTAGCATTCTCTCAAAACTATTTGAAGATATTTTTAATCCAAAAGGTAACCTGGTATACTGGTAATGACCATTTGGAGTTGAAAAAGCGGTACATGGCCTTGAATTCTGATCAAGTTCGATCTGATGGAATGAACTGGTCATATCTAGTGTAGAGAAATATTTAGCTCTACCCAGCTTATCTAAAATGTCATCCAATCGTGTTAAAGGAAATTTATCATTTACTATTTTGTCGTTCAGTTTCCTTAAATCAACAACTAATCTCCATTTCTTTAAATCTTTCTGTCCCTTTTTAGGAACTAGTAAGAGTGGTGCATTATATGGACTTATAGAAGGTTCTATAATTTTTTGCTTTAGTAGCTCTTTAACTTAATTATTTATTTCCTCTGTATGCGATTGTGGTAAACGATAGTTCTTTATGTAAGTTGGATTAGAATCTTTTAATTGGATGGTTTGATTATAGAAATTGTTTGTTGTCAAACTCTCATTTTCCAAATGGAATATGGATTGGTATTTCTCAAGTATCTTTAACAAACTTTCTTTCGCTATATTATCCTGGTTGTCTACATTGAGTTCTTTTAGGACTCAACCGAATCGTTCTTTATCACACTTGCGGCCATTTTCACAATGTACGATTAAAAGTTAACGTGAACTTTAACCGCAAGTTAGGCTAATCTGAATTTTACAATGTACGAGTAAATCTTAACTGACACTATTTAACAACAAAGTTGCTGTTAAATATAACCGAACAAACTTCGCCGGTTAGCATCTTAATTGTAAGAAATATAGTAAAAGAAAATGGAAAATCAACATTTATATTTTTGTAACATTTTTAATTTTAAAAATGTAAAAAACGTAAAGCGTAATCATTTTTCTTTAACTGATGAAAAATTCAGACAAAGATTTAGAATATCAAAGTCCACAGCAAAATACGTAGTTAAACTTATAGGCAGCAACATAAAATATGCAACAACTAGGTAAGGTGCCTCAAAAAAGTATATCTAATATAATTAAATTAAAAAACATTTTATAAATCTGTTTTATAGAAATCAAGCACTATCACCTATGCAAATGCTGTTGTTGACTTTAAGATTTTACGCTACAGGAAGCTTCCTGATTGTAATAAGCGATTATTGTGGAGTATCTATCGCAACAGCAAGTCACATTGTAAAAAAAGTGTCCAAAGCAATTGCAAAACTTTCAATTAAATTTATAATTATGCCACATTCTCAGGAGAATATGAGGAAGACAGCTTTTATGATATTTCAAAGTTTCCTAAAGTCATAGGAGCTATAGATTGTACCTACGTTAAATTACAATCTCCTGGAGGGACTGATGCATACATTTTTAGATGTCGTAAAGGTTATTTTTCATTAAATGTACAGGTAAGGTTTCTTTATATTTCATAATTTTCTGAGATTTAATATACATATGTATGTAAATTATTTGTAGGCTATTTACAACTCTAACCTGGAAATAATGGATATAGTAGCCAGATGACCAGGATCGGCCCACGACAGTTATATTTTTAATAACAGTCGTATTAAAGCTAGATTTGAAAATGGAGAGTTTGGATCCTATTTACTTTTAGGCGACGGCGGCTATGGTGTTAAACCATATTTGATGACACCATTAAGCAACCCAAAGACTGAGGGAGAAAAATTATACAACGAGTCACAAATTAGAATACGAAACGCAATAGAACGGTGTTTTGGTGTATTGAAGCGACGTTTTCCAGTATTATCTCTGGGAATAAGAGTATCCCTTGACTCTACTATGGCAATAATAATATCGTGTACTATTTTGCACAACTTATGCCGGATTCTGAAAGATGTTTATGACTTTGATAACTATTCCATATCAAGCGATGAGGATGAAATTATCGGAGATGGATTATCGAGGACACGAAACAGCCTTATTGAAAATTATTTTTCAATATTATAAAATATTTGTTGGTTTTGAAAGTCTTAAATAAAGAAAGTTTTTGTATTAATCATCAATAGCAGTATTTTTTTCATAATTTGTTTAGTAGAACCCACGAATTTATAAAATCAATTGTAAAAAAAACTGCTACTTCATGTACTGTGGTCTTATTAAATATTTATTTACTTCACATATCGTCACCTTAAATGCAAACGGAAGTTACTACACTTTTATTTTTTTACAGGAAAAGCAAAAAATATACAATCAATAACAATAGAAATTGTGGCTACTTAAGAAAATAAAACGCTGAACGATGCGATCTCTTCAATGAGTTTTGACGAAATGTGTATTAACAACTTTTTCTTCTTTTTACAGAGTTTATAAAGTTAAATATGGTTTGTTTTCATGTGTTTACAGCAAAAATGAATTTAAAGAGAGTGTCAAAATTATAGCAAAGGAGAGTAAAATTAACATTTATAATTTTATGTACTATTATGTTACATGTTGAAAACGGACTAACTCAGAAATTACTAAAAATAAATTAATTAATTGAAGAGTGCTTCAACATCCTGGCGGCGTTGAAAGTATGTACTTTCAAGATTCTACAAGAACTGCCAATTTACGAATTGGTCTGAATCATTCGCGGTTTACGAATTGGTCGTATCTTGACATCGGTCCCGGATATAGTTGCAATAATAAGTCCCATTAGCCAGTGAAGTGGGGCCAAATTGTCTTCATGAATTAGTACAAGTACTCCTGGTTTTAAATTAGGTGTTGTTGTAAACCACTTTTTTCGTTGCAACATCTCGTTTAAATAGTCTGAAGACCAGCAACGCCAGAACTGTTGTTTTGCAGCACTAATACGACGCCATCTTTCGAGAAGGCTTATATCATCGCATTGAATTTCTCGTTCTGGGAGCGAGTTAAGAGGACCATTAATCAAGAAATGGCCAGGTGTTAGGGCTTCGACATCATTGGGGTCACTTGACAATGCTGCAATCGGCCGTGAATTCATGATAGCTTCTATTTCAATTAATGCAGTCGTAAGTTCTTCAAACGTCATTTTTGCTCCTACTAGAGTTTGATAGAGATGACCCTTTGCGGTTTTCACGGCGGCCTCCCAGAGACCGCCGAAATGGGGAGCCCTTGGCGGAATAAAATGAAAATTTATGAGATTTTTTGAACAAAATTTATTTAATGATGATTGAAATTGTTTATCAAAAAAGGCACTATTTATTTCGATTAATTTGTTGCTTGCCCCTACAAAATTAGTTGCGTTATCGCAGAATATATCAGACGGCATGCCACGTCGGCCGATTAGACGCTTTAGTGCTGCAATTAACGCGTCCGATGACAGGTCTAAAACCAGCTCCATATGCACCGCTTTGGTTACGAAACATATAAAAATAGCACCATAGCTTTTTGTAGGACGCTTTCCCCTTATTTTGAAGTGAAAGTCAACGCCACAACGTTGAAAAGGTCTTGCAGGGGTGACTCGTGCTCGAGGTAGATTTCCCATGACTTGTTCCATGAGTTTTGGACGATACCGAATACAACTTACACACGAATGTACTACCTTTCTAGCTATGGCTCGGATGTTGACTACCCAAAATTTTTGTCGGGAAAAAGCAACCAGCGCTTTTGCTCCAGCATGATAAATTGACAAATGAAGATGTCTGATATAATTTAAAACAAAGTTACAATTCGGCAGCAAAATGGGATGCTTTCGATCTTTAGGGATGTTTGCGTTTTCTAGTCTGCCTCCCACACGAAGTAGAGGAAAATGCATACATTTGTCGATGAATACACCAAGCGATTTAAGCGATGTTTTAATATCTAAATTGTTTTTGAGACAATGAATTTCTTGAACGAAGTGGTGTTGCTGCAAATTCCATAAAATACATTCCAAAGCGTGTTGTTGAGCTTCGGCCGAATTATACATAGTGCCATGAGCAAACCGAAATAATAACGATACTATACGGACGGTTTTTGTATAAGAACTTAATTTATCGCACGAGTTTAGAATACGGTTGTCTTGAATTTCGCACTTAAAAAGTGATACTCGAATCGCTGAATTGACGACTTTTTCATCATATTCATTTAAAGGTTTTGGCCATTGGGATTCTTCACGTTTTAAAAATGCGGGTCCTGAAAACCATAATGGCTCTTTTAATTTTTCAAGAGAGCAACCCCTAGAAATGAGGTCAGCAGGATTAAGTGCAGTAGGCACATGCCGCCACGAACCATTTGCTGTAATTTCCTGGATCTCAGAAATGCGATTCCCAACGAACGTGGTTAGGGTTGAAGAATGTAATTGTAACCATCTTAATACTACTGACGAGTCAGTCCAAAAGAACACACGGTGGTTGAATGCTGCAAACAGAGGAGCAATTTTTCTGTATAAAATTGACAAAAGATGTGCACCACATAACTCTAACTGTGGCATTGTTCTTTTCTTTGTTGGTGCAACTCTACACTTTGATGCGAAAAGCGTTGTTTTTGTATTTGTATACGAATTTTTGGCACATACATAGAAGCAACAACCATACGCACGAATGAAAGCGTCGCTGAATCCGTGTAGTTGTATTTCAATATAGTTATCATCAAAGATAAAACGGGGGATAGAAATTGTTTTTAAGTTATGAAAGTCTTCCAGACAGTTAGTGAATGAAGTTTTTATGTTTGCGGGAACTTCAGTGTCCCAGTCATACTTTTGCAGCCACAAGTCTTGCAACAAGACTCTTGGTATTATTATTAGGGGACTGATTAACCCCATTGGGTCAAAAATCGACGCCGTGAGTGATAAAATAGCTCGTTTCGTGTACATTGAAAACTTCGGTTCTAAGTTGAAAGCAAATAGAAAATTATCGTTTACTGGATCCCAGCTTAAACCCAGTGCACTCCTAGGTTGAAGTTTTTCCATGTTCATATTGTTTGGTGTGGTTTCATTATACATAAATTGATTATGGTTTGATTGAAGTTTTGCAATTTCTAATCCACCTTGTGATAAAATATGAGAGACTTCATTTTTAATAGAATGTAATTATTCTAGGGTGTTCGCGCCAGTCATCATGTCGTCAACGTAAAAATTGTTTCGAATTACTGCAGAACCAGTTGGATGTGATATTTCGAATTTATCTGCCAGAAATTGTAGACTGCGTATGGCTAAAAATGGTGATGACGACATGCCGTATGTTACGGTGTTCAGTTGGTAAACATTAACTATCTGATTTTCACTAGGCCTCCATAAAATTTGCTGAAAAGGCCTATCCGACTCCTGTACCAGAAACATTCGATACATTTTAACAATATCGCCTGTGAGTGCATATTTATATGTACGAAAACGGAGAACTTGTAGAAATAATTCATCTTGTATAGTCGGTCCTACAAGAAGAATATCGTTTAGTGATTTACCCGAAGAAGTTTTTGCCGAAGCATCAAACACGACTCTGAGCTTCGTACTTGTACTGTTTGGCCGGAGCACGCAATGGTGGGATATAAAGTAATGCGGAGCATCCATGTTCCGTTGGTTGTATTTTTACTAGTTCTGTATACATATATCATAATCTTTAAGTGGAGTGGTTCGTATTTTCAGATTATGTATTATTGTTTCTTTATTTAAAGTATTCAACAGCTTTATATGTTTGTTTCCATGTTTTGGAATTATGGAGTTTGCTAGAAATACGCCTTCCATATTTCTCTATTGCATATTACTGTATCTTCATTAACATTTATATCAAATGGTATTAATTTTCACTTCTTGGTGGAATCTTTACAAATTTAATGCCGAATCTTTTGTCATATATTGGTAGTTTAAAGTTTTCTTTTCCTACGTTAACTGTCAGTATAAATGTTTAATAATCTATTTTGCAATTGTATTTTTGTAAAAAATCACGTCCTATAATTCCATCAGCACCAATAGGAAAATCATTTCTAACCATATGTATTCTATGTTCGAAAAATGTTTCGTCAAATTTTATTGATATTTCAGTAGATCCTAATGATCTTATCTCTTATTTTGTGATTCCTGTTAAACAGCAGTAGTCATCTGGATTTTCATCGTGTTCTGGTAGTAAATCTTCTTTGCACAGAGAGACATCTGCACCTGTGTCTATCAGAAAAGTTAGAATACGGGGTGTGTTCCATACATTTATTTTAATATAGTTTTTAATATCAGATGAAATGCTAAATACTTGGTTGGTATTTATTCGTTGTGATCCGGAGATGTCTGTTGGTATGATACCTCTGGATACGACTCGTTTCCCTGGTTTTGTACATGATATGCATTTTGTGCTCTATTGTTATTATGATAATTATTATTATTGTTCCTATTGTAGTCTCCTTGTTCCTATTGAGTTGTTATTATTATTGTTGCTATTATTGTTATTATTATATTTGTTACTATATCTTTCATTGTTGTTTCTTCTACTGTTATTTCCATTATTGTTATTTATACTATGATTTGTTCTATTATTATAACCGTGTCCGTTATAACCGTTATTTTTAAATCTGTGGTTATTGTTATTTCTATATCTATTTCCATAGCTATTGTTGTTTTGGTTGTTATTATTTCTGGAATTGTTTGACTGTTGTGCTGAATGGAACAAGATTTGGTTTTGTCTTATGACAGTAAAGACTTCCGTTGCTATTTCGATGGCTTCACTAAGTTTCTTTACTCTACTTGCTTCTATTGTTCTAGTTATTTCTTTATTTTTCGAGCCGTTTTTAAATGAGTTAAAAGCTATTACTGCATTTGTTTCGCTTATGACTTCTCTATTTTGTTCTCCCATTGTACTAATTTGAATTTCATTGAGTTCTAAAGTCAGTTGTTCTATCCTATCGGCAAATTTTCTAATCGATTCTGTCTGGACTATGCGAGTTAGTTCATTTATTATTATATTTGGTGATATTTTTGGTTTATATGCATCTTTTAATGTTGTAAGTAGTGTAGTTATACTATTTGGAACTTGTATCTGTCTAATTTTGTTTTGTACCTTGGGTGTTAATTTTGTTTTGTATATGAAATTGAAAAATGAGTCATGTTTACTTGTTGGAAACGTATCTCTAAGAATTTCTATATTTGCTATAAAAGTGTGGGTGTTTTAAAAGGTAAATTAACCTTTAATTTAAAATTCATTTATTTAATAATAAAAAGAAAAAACTTTTTTACAAAGTATTACGAACGACTGTTCAAGTCGGAAAAAAAGCAAGAGTGAAAAATATTACATAGTAGGAAATATTGTACTAAAAATATGTATAAAAAGAAGAGTTGTATAAACAGGTATTTATTAGTGTTGGGTATCACCACAATACCCTCCTCCTAGTTAAGGGTTAACGGTATTTAAGAGGAATTCTAACATGACGTCCAGATGAAGTGGTGCGAGGGTCTTGTACTGAAGTATCATCATCGGGAGTGTCGTTATTCTCTACAGTTGGTGAAAGATCTTGTGGTGTAACATCTTCTGGAACATGCTCGTCGGTTTCAACTATATTGTTATCTTGTGCAGTTTCGGTGGGTGGAGTTACATCATTGAAAATATAGGCAGACTTTAGACGATCTATAGAAATCTTTGCATTTCGGTGATTCATTTTTACCACAAAATATTTATCATGCTTGCTCAAAACTTCAAAAGGACCTTCGTAGTTTGGTTCCAGAGGTGTTTTAACATGGTCGATCCTGACGAAAACATATTTGCACTCTGCTAAAGCAGGTTGAATAAAACTTGTTTTGACACCATGACGAACTGGGTTCGTTGTTGGCAAGTTAGATATTAACCTACGTAGTGATTGCACAAAATCTGTTTCTGAAGTTTTTCTTTTAGAAGGAACTAGGAATGCCCCAGGAATACGTAGTGAGGTCTCAAAAACCATCTCAGCTGGACTCAGCCCAATATTGGCTTTTAAAGTTGATCGCATTCCTAAAAGAATCAATGGAAGAACTGCGCTCCAATTATTCGTCTCATAACACTTAAAGGCACACTTCAAGGTACGATGCCAACGCTCTATTATTCCGTTAGCTTGTGGGTGGTAGGGAGTTGTTCGTAAGTGTTTGATACCTAACAACTTTGTTAACTCCTTGAATATTGACGACTCAAATTGTCTTCCTAAATCCGTGGTAATGCGTAGCGGAATACCATATACGGAAATCCAACCACTTAAAAGAGCGCTTGCAACACTTTGGGCTGTTATGTCTACCAACGGTACGGCTACGGGCCATCTACTATACCGGTCAATACAAGTCAGACAGTAACGGAAACCGTCAGATGAAGGCAATGGTCCAACGATGTCTACGTTTATATGTTCGAACCGGACGTCGACTGGTACATACTCGCCTATTGGTGATTTTGTATGACGATGTATTTTGGCTTTTTGGCATTGAAGACACGAGCGAACATATTTAGCCACATCCGTTGCCATTGACTGCCACACATAGTGAGAAGCTACCAATCGTTTTGTAGCACGAATGCCAGGATGTGAAAGTGAGTGAAGTTTTTGTATTACAGAATCTCGGCAGCCTTTTGGAACATATGGCCTCACTCTATTCGCTGAAACATGACAAAATAGTTCCCTCGTCGAATGAGGAATTCTCAACTTTGTAAGTCTTAAAGATGATTCGCTGTTCAGCATTGACTGTAATTCGCTATCAGCACTTTGTTTTTCGGCCATCTCGTCAAAATTTATTACTTGCTCTTGTAAAACGTTTCTACGTGATAGCAAGTCTGCTACATTGTTGTCAGCACCTGGCAAGTGCCGAATATCCGTCGTATACTGGCTAATGAAATCCAATTGGCGTGCTCTACGTGGCGACGCCTTTTCACTTTTTTGCTTAAAAGCGAAAATTATTGGTTTATGGTCTGTAAAAACCGAAAATTCTCTACCTTCAAGGGCGTACTTAAAGTGTTGAATGGCCTGGTAAATTGCGGTGAGCTCTCTGTCGTACGCGCTGTATTTCTGCTGGGATGGCGATAATTTTTTGGAGTAAAAACCCAATGGCTGAATTTGATCTCCTACTATTGGTGCAGGACAGCCCCAACAGCTTCATCCGATGAATCAGTCGTTAGCGTTAGTTGCGCATGCGGTGCCATATACTTTAACAGAGTAGCTTGCGCAATGTCAGTCCAATTTATTATGCTGTTGTCATTTTTTCTATTACCGGGAATCAAATTTAGCAAAACGTTTTGGCTTTTAATTGCATGTCGAATGAAAGGACGATAAAAATTCAGCATGCCCAGAAACTTTTTTAAATTTGTAGCGACTTTAGGTCTTTGAAAATTCTGAATTGCTTCGACCTTATTATCAGGTGGCGTTAGTCCATGTTGGTTTATCTTGTGGCCCAAAAAAACTAGTTCAGTTTTTCCGAATTGAGATTTGTCAGAGTTTACGGACAGACGCAATCGGTCAAATACGATTCGTAGGTGTTTTGCATGTTCCTCCTCGGACGTAGATGCGATCAAAATATCGTCTATGTAAACAAAGACAAAGTCAATTCCCTTAAAGACTTCATTCATGTGACGCTGGAAAGTTTGGGCTGCGTTTCGTAAGCCAAACGTCATGAAGCAAAACTCAAATAAGCCAAATGGCGTAATTATGGCTGTCTTGGGAATGTCGCACGGCCCCACCGGTATTTGGTGGTAAGCCCTTTGTAAATCAATAGTTGAAAAAATTTTCCTCCCATACAATATACTCGTGACGTCACGCAAGTACGGTATGGGATACCTGTCAGGTACGGTTATGTTGTTGAGCGCACGGTAATCACCGCAGGGTCGCCAGTCCCCATTCGATTTCTTTACTAGATGGAGTGGGCTCGCCCAATTACTTTTTGAGGGCCGACATATACCCATTTCCATCAAGTACCCAAACTCCTTTTTTGCTGCCTGCAATTTGTCTGGGGCAAGGCGGCGGGCGCTTACGTATGTAGGAGGACCTTTAGTCGTGATGTGATGAGTTACCGTTGAATCAATTGGGCGTTTGTTGGCATTAATTGTAGCCAAGTCCTTATATTCGTTCAACAGCTCGGCATATTTGTCTTGTGTATTGTATGCCAAAATTTGAATATAAGGAGAACGTGGCGTACAACCCTTTGATTCAAGTAAAGTAGTGCGATCAATAAGTTTACCTTTTTTGATGTCGACTAGTAGATCATAGTGTTTTAAAAAATCTGATCCTATTATGGCTGAATTAACATCTGCCACAAGGAACGTCCACGGAAAATTACGTCGCAGACCTAAGGAAACATTTAGTCGTTTTTCGCCGCATGTTTTAATAGGGGCCCCATTAGTTTTTTGATGTTTTTTGTTGTACGTACGAACAAGGCTCACGGCACTTGGTAGCCTTTCCTCCAAATGTTCGATGGTACCAGCAATATTCAGCTCTCGTGCTATTGGTAGTGGCAGGCTCTGTCAATTTTCCTCGCCGTGAAGAAACTGAACGAGATCGACGGGGTAAGTTTTAATGGTGTTATTGAAAAGACTATTTATTTGTTGTTCAATACGGTCTAGGCGTCTATCGATATCATCTCTGGTGTTATGGGTTGGTGGTGCAGAAGAGACAGCGGCCAGATGTTGAAAATCGCCAACCTCCATTATTTTATCGGCCAAGTTGGCCAATTCAGTTAATGTGGCGTCTGATGCTTGCAAAATTGCGCGTACCTGTGCTGGCAATCTCTGCAACCAGAGTGATATTAAAAAATCTGTTGTCACTTTATCTTTTGACAATGTGCTCAACTCATTCAAAAGTTGGGTTGGTCGTTTGTCACCCAGGTCAATTTGTGACAACAGTTTTTGCGTCTTTTTTTGTTCGCTTTCGCAGTAACGCTCGACTATACACTTTTTCAGATTGCCGTACTTATCGTTTTCCGGAGGATTTAAAATGGCATCTGAAATTTGTACTAGAACGTTTAACTCTATTGCCGCAACCACTGTGTTAAATTTTGATGTGTCGCTTAATATGCCTGCAACAGCAAATTGTGCCTCGACTTGTGCTAACCAAATTTCAGCATGGTCAGGCCAAAATGGCGGCACTTCGACCGCAACTCGGTTTATGGTTGTTGGGTCGACAGGCCCCGCTTGGTTTTGCGGTAGTTGTTGTTGAACATTGCTGTTTTCCTCACTAATCGACATATTTCGCTTTAACTCTTATCAAACGTCGGGGTTAGCAATTTGTGGGGGTGTTCGTTTTAAACGATTAATTTATTTAATTTAAAATTCATTTATTTAATAATAAAAAGAAAAAACTTTTTTACAAAGTATTACGAACGACTGTTCAAGTCGGAAAAAAGCAAGAGTGAAAAATATTACATAGTAGGAAATATTGTACTAAAAATATGTATAAAAAGAAGAGTTATAAAAACAGGTATTTATTAGTGTTTGGTATCACCACAAAAGAATTTATTTCTTCCTTTGTTCCTGTAAAAATTGTAATAAGTTTTGAAATTGATGCCAATTCATTGGCGTTTAAATATTCTTCAGTCATATTTGTAGAATTTTCTTGTACAGTCTGAGTACTACCACTTTGTGCTAGTTTATCTTCGTATAATATTAGTATTTGTAGTGCTTCTACATAGTTTAATTTTTTTAAATTGTGAAGTTTCTTGTAATATTTTCTCTTGGGATAATTTACTCTTAGCTAATACTTTTATTATATATTCTTATAGTTTATATCAGAGATGTGCAGCTAGTACTCTTTTGAGTCATCGTGTTTTCACACCGATAGTAGCTTGATCGTTTTTTCACACCAACATGTCCGAAAGCTTGCTGCTTGTTTACCGATTCAAAGTCAGTTGCTATTCTGCATTTGACAAAGAAACACCGTATCGCTCTGCAAGCAAAATTATTTGTAATAAAAAACACTACACTAAAAAAAAAATTTTAATTGCCATGGACGAATATAAAGAAATTTTTATGTTTGTAAATGGCAAAAATAATGCCCAATGGAGATGTTGATATTTGATTTTTTTTTTAAGATTTAGTTTTAATTTTTTTAATTTTAATTTTTTACTCAGTGTACTACTTTTGTTTTCTCTGCTTTTGTTCTGCTTGCTCCGTTCAACTTAACACAGTCGCAAAATTCGTAAAACTGATTTGAAATGCGTTTGTGTCAGTTTGCACATGTCTGGTTTATATTCATTCTTCTTTGTTTCTATGGTCTCTATAGTATAACCCTTACTTAAAGACTTTTTCGCATTGGTAATCAAATTCTTTATGCTTTCATAGATGTTATCCATCTAGTTTCAAATTAATTACTTCCTATTACAGAATTCAACAATAAAACAATTTTTCTATTAGTTTCTTTAATATGTTCTTACTTATTCATAATATTTATTTTTAATTTCTACTTATACATCATATATACTCAATTATATTTAATTTGTTATAATGTATTTTTATATATTTGTTTATACTAAACATTGTTAATAGCGTTTTGGTTTCTATATTTATTTACATATTGTTTAAAATGTTTATTTATTTTATATAATATGAATAGAATAAATAATACTATTATTAGGTATTCTAGAATGAATTCCAAAGAGTTGCTGGCATTGCCATTTTGTACAATATTCTCTTGGATTTCAACCTTGCTTTGAGGTTTTCCCATATTGTTATTTTTGTTTCCCCAGATAGGATCTACCATGTAATTTATTTTATAAAAGTTATTTTATGTGTCAATGTTGAATGTTTTATTTTTGTTTTATCTCTTCTAAAGGTTGTAATACGGACATTTGTGGCTTATCTGTTTTTGATTTAATATTTTGTGTATTTTATTTATTGTTTGTAATTGCAATTTATTTGCTTCTTATAGTTAATGTGATAAATCTTTTTTTCCTTAACTTCTAGTGAAATATTGGCATTACATACAACAAAAGGTACGGTTTGAAAGACATTTTTATTTATTGGTTATTAAACATTTATGTATTATTACAGATGTGCAACTGCACTTTCTGTGTTAATTTTTGATATGCTAGATGTGCACTTTGAAAAATTATTTATTTATTCCCAGACATGCGCATGCACTTTCTGGTTTTTTGTTTTTATTTATTATTATTTTCTTTTTTTTATTGATTTGCCAGACATGCCTATGCACTTTCTGGTCAAATTATTATTGTTTTTATTATTATTATTCAGGATCTTCTATGTCGGCAGGATCGCCATATAATAAGTTTGTTCTTCTTAATTAATTAATAAGCCGATGTTCTTGTTTTGAGTCTAGATTAATAATTAATTCTTTATTCAAAAATTTATATCTTATATCTAAAATTTACAAACTAAAGATTGAGTGGTTTCTATAACCCACTCAATAACTTATTCTATTACTTACATTAACTACTTCATTCTCATTTACATGTTATTTGGTGCAGTGAGCCAAAAGAGAAGAAAGAGTACAAATACTCTTCAACTCACTTAATGCAATCACAACACAATTGGTTGACCCAATTGATCGATTGCTTTGTTTTGGTTCCTGTGTTTTTGTGTCAGCAATATTAAGTAAGGCAATGTTTGTAACTTACACCAAACAGCGTTAATGGGTGGCATTGGGTTTTGTTGTGCTATTATAAGTGCACACTACAATGGTAAATTTACTAGTTAAATCTTTTCCCACAGTGGATAACAACGTGCTCAGTGCTTTTAAACACTTACTGCAATTAGAACATCATTTTCTAAACGTCATCTTTTTTCTGAAAACTACAAGCAATTCATGCTCGAATATGAAGTCTTGGGACACATGTCTAAAATTGGTACTTATCCAAAGGATATCCGCAGAAATTCGTATTTTTTACCACATCACGGTGTCGTTAAAGAAGATAGCTCTACAACAAAGTTAAGGGTGGTTTTTGATGGTAGCAGTCATTCGAGGGACCAAAAATCTCTGAATGAATTATTATCACCTGGACCAGCCCTTCAAAATGATCTTCCTTCGGTTATGACTCAATGGCGACGACATAAAATAGCCTGTAGGGCGGACATCGAAAAGATGTTCCGTCAAATTGATATATGTCCAGAACATCGAAGGTTCCAACATGATCCGATATGATCCTTATGATGTTATCTCGATTTATGAGCTGAACACGGTGACATATGGAACCACTTCTGCACCTTATCTTGCAATTCGTGTTCTCCAAAAGCTTGCAAATGACTTTAAATCTGAATTTTCAAAAGCCTCTGAAGCTTTGCTATCTGATTCTTATGTTGATGACATTTTATCCGCGCAGATTCATTAGAAGACGCTTTGTTTTTGCATAAAACTTTGTGCGCTTTGTTAAGAAAAGGAGGCTGTAATCTACGCAAGTGGATTACAAATTCCGAGAAACTGTTATTGGAAATACCTGAAGAATATAGAGATCCTACCCTCACTTTGAGTTTCGATAAAGGCAACGTTGTAAAAAGCCTTGGTATTCAATGGAATACGAAGGGAGATTTCTTCTCATTTAAACTAAATTTAACTGATGTAATGCCCACTACGAAACGATCAATTCTTTCGGAATCTGCCAGTTTATATGATCCTTTAAGATGGTTAACTCCATCCACAGTTGTGGCCAAATCTATTTTCAAAAGCCTCTGGAAACATGGTGTTGATTGGGATGCAGATATTCCCGATTTTATTAAAAATCGTTGGTTTAAATATCGTTCTTCATTACCTAGTCTCACTGAGATAAGAATTCCCAGATGGATTCAATGGTCTAAGGGATCTAAACTAGAATTGCATTGTTTTTGCGATGCGTCTACTGTTGCATACGCTGCTGTTGTCTATGCTCGAGTTTTATCTTCTGATCATATTTTCATAAATATACTACAAGCGAAATCAAAAGTTTCGCCGATTAAAGTGGTCACAATACCAAGATTAGAATTGTGTGCTGCTTCATTGCTTGTAAAACTCACTCAAAAAGTTAAAAAATCGCTAAAAAAAAATTTACATATTGAAGACATTTATTACTGGAGCGATAGCTCAACTGTTCTTAGTTGGATACGAAAGTCTCCATGAAATTGGAATGTTTATGTGGCCAATAGAGTGGGTGATATTCAGCGTTTTACTAATCCTCTTGATTAGAGATATGTTCCCTCGGGATTGAACCCGGCAGACTGTGCTTCTGGAGGAATGCTTCCAGAGGATCTAGCACAATTCGAAACTTGGTGGCATGGTCCACGTTTCTTATATGAAAACTCTTCGTTATGACCAGAAAACCTTTCAAACTTGTACACTTCGGAGGAAGAAAGAAAAGGCAAGATCTTGTCCCATACAACTGGTACAATTTCATACCCTGAACTTTGCTTAAAATACTCTAAACTTCAGGATTTGCTGAGAATCACTGCTTTGTGTTTTCGGTTTATTTACAATTGTAAAAATTCTGAGAATAAACTTACAACTAATTTGTCTTCATCAGAAATCAAGAAAACTCTACTTGCCTTTGTGAAAATAACACAAAAAATCGATTTTCCTGATGAATTTGCTCTTCTTCCGGCAAAGAAAAATATAAAAATTGTTCTATTCTTAAATTAATGCCAGTTATGGATGATGATGGAATCATTCGAGTTGGAGGTCGACTACAGAATTCTAATTTGCCTAATGACGTGAAACACCCAATTTTATTATCTAAATCTAATCTACTGTCAAAAGTCATTATTTTCGATTTACATGAAAAGAATTTGCATGGTGGTTTGACTTTAACCATGTCATATGTGAATCGACAATTTTGGATAGTATCAGGAAATCAACTTGCCAAATTTATCATTTATAAGTGCGTTCGATATTTCAAATACTCTGCTAAAACTTCGCAACATATAAGGGGAAACTTGCCTTCGACTCAATGTAACCCTGCCTTTTAAGCACAGTGGAGTTGACTATGCTTGTCCAATATCAATCAAAACATCTTCTCTTAGATCAGCTGCTGCTACTAAGGCTTGTATCTGCCTGTTTGTGTGTATGGTAACGAAGGTCATACACTTGGAAGCCGTTTCTGACTTAACAACAAACGCTTTTATGGCCGCTTTTTGACGTTTTGTTTCTAGAAGAGGCGCCTCTACAGATATATATTCTGATTGTGGCACGAATTTTGTTGGGGCCTCCAAAGAGCTCCAGAATCTCCACAACAAGCACCAAAAATCTTTGCCTGAAGACTTGCAACATGCCTTGAATATTATTGGCACTAATTGGCATTTCATTCCACCTGCTTCTCCAAATTTTGGTGGTCTGTGGGAAGCAGGTGTAAAATCAACAAAATACCCTCTAAAACGCATTATGAATGATAGAGTTTTGAATTTTGAAGAGCTGACAACTCTGATTTGTCAAATTGAAAGCTGCCTTAATTCTCGACCACTTACTTCTTTATCGTCTGATCCTGCCGATTTTGATGTTCTTACACCTGCTCACTTTTTGATTGGTGAACCTACAAATTGTATCTAGGAGCCATCTCTACTGGACAGTAACATCAATCATCTTACGTGATGGAAATGTGTAGAGAAATTAAAACAACATTTTTGGAAAAGCTGGCACAGTGAGGATCTGAACCGCCTTCAAGCACGCCAAAAGTCGTTGGCACCTACAACCGAAGCAAAAGTTGGTGATTTGGTTTTGATCGCAGACGAAAGATGTGGACCTTGCCAATGGTTACTTGGTCGCATAGAAAATACTCATCCAGGTTCAGATGGACATACACGGGTAGTATCAGTTCTGACTAAAAACAAAATTATAAAAAGACCAATTTCAAAGATTTGTTTTCTTCCAGAAAATTCACCTCACAATCTAACAGATGCTAACCAATATCAATCAGATGCTAACCAAACACTTAAAGATGAAACTAAACTTTAAACTAAAAGGATGGAGCCTGATCAACACGCTGTGAATCGGAGCATAGCGGAGTTTATGACTCAACTAAAATGATCCCAACAATAGGCCGTCCTAATTATTTTCTACAACCAAAAACATTCGTTCATCAGGGAGGAGAATGTTGGCGAAAACATTCTTTCACCAACCCACTTTTCATAAAACATCGTTCTAATTCATTTGTGTGTTGCTTTGTGTTAAAATTTAATTATCAATATCAATATTTTTATTCATGTTATTATTTTAACAAGCGTACGACCACTTTTGTATTACAGTGTAACAAAATGATCGCTGCATTAAACAGAATTTAACTGCATTCATTTACACCTTTTTTGTTTCTGCTTGTAAAAATATACAAACAAACAAACGCCAGTTAGTTACTGCTATCGTTGTTGCTTTTGTTTTACTGCACTTTGTTATAACGAAAACAACTCATTGCTTTAGCTGTTTTTATACCCTACACCACCATAGTGGGGAGGGTATATTGGATTTGTGCTGATGTTTGTAACGCCCAGAAATATTGTTCCAACACCCACCTTAAAGTATACCGATCGACTCAGAATCACTTTCTGAGTGGATTTAACGATGTCCGTCCCTCCGTCTTGCTGGCTGGCTGTCCATGTAAAGCTTGTGCGCAGAGTACAGGTCGCAATTTTGAAGATATTTCGATAAAATTTGGTGCATGATATTTTTTCGACCCAAGGATGAATGGAATTGAAACTGGTGGAAATCGGTCCATTATTTCACCTACCCCCATACAAATGTCCTCCCGAAATTGGGGTTTACCGGTCATAAATCTTTGAATTATGCAAGTATGCACACAAAATTTACCGCAGATGAGTAATAAATGAAGCTAAAGCACATCTACAAATTTCGTGAAGATCGGTCCATAATTAGTCGGAGCTCCCATATAAGGCCCACTTCCAAAAATCACTTAAAAGAGCATAACTCTCTTAAAAATATTGGTATCCAAATAATATTGAACACAAATATGTTTCGTACATATACATATAATATGGTAGAATTTTATGACGATCGGCCCATAATTAGTCGTAGCTCCCATATAAGGCCCACTTCCGAAAATCACTTAAAAGAGCATAACTCTCTTAGAAATGTCGGTATCCAAATAATATTGAACACACATATGTTTTGTTTATATGCGTATAATTAGGAAGAAGTTTACGGCGATCGGTCCATAATTAGTCGGTCCATAAGGCCCACTTCCTAAAATCACTTAAAAGAGCATAACTCTCTCAAGAATGTTGGTATCCTAATAATATTTAACGCAAATATATTTCATATGTATACAAATAATATGGTCTAACTTTATGATGATCGGTCCATAATTAGTTGTAGCTCCCATATAAGGCCCACTTCCGAAAATCACTTTAAAGAGCATAACTCTCTCAAAAATGTTGGTATCCTAATAATATTTAACGCAAATATATTTCATATGTATACAAATAATATGGTCTAATTTTATGATGATCGTAGGTGTAATGTATTATATGGTCGAGCTTGACCGACTATACTTTCTTACTTGATTTTGTTATATTTTAGTACTAAAGCAATGATATTTGTTGTTTTTGTTTGGAATGCATTTATTTACATAGAGGATAAATTCACTCAAGTAAACTGCAATTTAGCTGATGCATTTTATAAAATATCCGATCTCTTTTTTTTGGATCACGAAGCAGACAACACACATGATAAGTATTAGGGTGGTGATATTATTAAGTTTTTTTTTCTACGTAAGGCAAACTAAAATTTCTGCAAATTGTTTAAAATAAATGGAATTCTTTTTCTTAAAATAAAATTAGAATATCTCTTGATTTTTCAACTCGATACTTTCCAGAACAATTGGTTTATTTCTCTCATGTTTATTAAGGGATCTACTAGCACAGGATATAGGGAGATCTTCACCTATTTCATCACCCTGGGATAAAACTGCTCCTAATGCAAAATCTGAGTTAGTAGTCAGGACGAATGTTTCGTCAAAATTTGGATATTGTAGGATTGGTGGACTTATTAGTTTGTGTTTAAGTGTTTCAAATGCCTTTTGGAATTCTTGTGTCTATTCAAATTTTGTGCCCTTCTTCAAAAATATGTTCAAACAGCTTGCAATGTGTGCAAAGTTTTTGATAAATCTTCTATAGTAGTTACAGAATGCCACGAATCTTCTTACGTCATCGGCGCTACTCGGGATTGGATATTTCGAAATTGCCTCATATTTATTTGGGTCTGGCTTGATACCGTTTGATGTTATCTAATGTCCCAAATATACCACTTCAGGTTGCATTCAATTTCAGATTATATGTAGACAATCTGTCGAAAACATTGATTAAGTTGTTGTTGTGATGCTTTAGACTACATCCAAAAACAATTATGTCATCTACATATAAAAATGCTTCAGACTCCAATCCAAATAATGCTATTGTCAGCATTCTCTGAAAACTATTTGAAGATATTTTTAATCCAAAAGGTTACCTGGTATACTGGTAATGACCATTTGAAGTTTAAAAGCGGTACATGGCCTTGAATTCTGATCAAGTTCGATCTGATGGAATGAACTGGTCATATCCAGTGTAGAGAAATATTTAGCTTACCCAGCTTATCTAAAACGTCATCCAATCGTGTTAAAGAAAATTTATCATTTACTATTTTGCCGTTCAGTTTCCTGAAATCAGCAACTAATCTCCATTTCTTTAAATCTTTCTGTCCCTTTTTAGAAACTAGTAAGAGTGGTGCATTATATGGACTTATAGAAGGTTCTATAATTTTTTGCTTTAGTAGCTCTTTAACTTGATTATTTATTTCCTCTGTATGCGATTGCGGTAAACGATAGTTCTTTATGTAAGTTGGATTAGAATCTTTTAATTGGATGGTTTGATTATAGAAATTGTTTGTTGTCAAACTCTCATTTTCCAAATGGAATATGGACTGGTATTTCTCAAGTATCCTTAACAAACTTTCTTTCGCTACATTATCCTGGTTGTCTACATTGAGTTTTTTTAGGACTCGACCGAATCGTTCTTTATCACACTTGGTTGTATTTTTACTAGTTCTGTATATTTCATAATCTTTTAGTGGAGTTGTTTCTAATTTCAGATTATGTATTATTGTTTCTTTATATGAAGTATTCAACAGCTTTATATGTTTGTTTCCATTTTTTGGAATTATGGCGTTTGCTAGAAATACGCCTTCCATATTTCTCTATTGCATATTACTGTATCTTCATTAATATTTATATCAAATGGTATTAATTTTCACTTCTTGGTGGAATCTTCACAAATTAAATGCCGAAACTTTCGTCATATATTGGTAGTTTAAAGTTTTCTTTTCCTACGTTAACTGTCAGTACAAATGTTTCATAATCTATTTTGCAATTGTATTTTTGTAAAAAATCATGTCCTATAATTCCGTCAGTACCAATAGGAAAATCATTTCTAACCATATGTATTCTATGTTCGAAAAATGTTTCGTCAAATTTCATTGATATTTCAGTAGATCTTAATGATCTTATCTCTTATTTTGTGATTCCTGTTAAACAGCAGTAGTCATCTGTATTTTCATCGTGTTCTGGTAGTAAATCTTCTTTGCACAGAGAGACATCTGCACCTGTGTCTATCAGAAAAGTCAGAATACGGGGTGTGTTCAATACATTTATTTTAATATAGTTTTTAATATCAGATAAAATGCTAAATACTTGGTTGTATTTATTCGTTTTGATCCGGAGATGTCTGTTGGTATGATACCTCCGGATATGACTCGTTTCCCTGGTTTTGTACGCGATATGCATTTGTTCCTCTATTGTTATTATTATAATTGTTATTATTGTTCCTATTGTAGTATCTGTTGTTGGAGTTGTTATTATTATTGTTTCTATTATTGTTATTATTATTATTATAGTTGTTACTATGGTTTGTTCTATTATTATAACCGTGTCCGTTATAACCGTTATTTTTAAATCTGTTGTTATTGTTATTTCTATATCTATTTCCATAGCTATTGTTGTTTTGGTTGTTATTATTTCTGTAATTTCTGGAATTGTTTGACTGTTGTGCTGAATGGAACAAGATTTGGTTTTGTCTTATGACAGTAAAGACTTCCGTTGCTATTTCGATGGCTTCACTAAGTTTCTTTACTCTACTTGCTTCTATTGTTCTAGTTATTTCTTTATTTTTCGAGCCGTTTTTAAATGAGTTAAAAGCTATTACTGCATTTGTTTCGCTTATGACTTCTCTATTTTGTTCTCCCATTGTACTAATTTGAATTTCATTGAGTTCTAAAGTCAGTTGTTCTATCCTATCGGCAAATTTTCTAATCGATTCTGTCTGGACTATGCGAGTTAGTTCATTTATTATTATATTTGGTGATTTTTAATGTTGTAAGTAGTGTACTTATACTATTTGGAACTTGTATCTGTCTAATTATGTTTTGTACCTTGGGTGTTAATTTTGTTTTGTATATGAAATTGAAAAATGAGTCATGTTTACTTGTTGGAAACGTATCTCTAAGAGTTTCTATATTTGCTATAAAAGAATTTAATTCTTCCTTTGTTCCTGTAAAAATTGTAATAAGTTTTGAAATTGCTGCCAATTCTTCAGACATATTTGTAGAATTTTCTTGTACAGTCTGAGTACTACCACTTTGTGCTAGTTTATCTTCGTGTAATTTTAGTATTTGTAGTGATTCTACATAGTTTAATTTTTTTAAATTGTGAAGTTTCTTGTAATATTTTCTCTTGGGATAATTTACTCTTAGCTAATACTTTTATTATATATTCTTATAGTTTATATTCATTCTTCTTTGTTTCTATGGTCTCTATAGTATAACCCTTACTTAAAGACTTTTTCGCATTGGTAATCAAATTCTTTATGCTTTCATAGATGTTATCCATCTAGTTTCAAATTAATTACTTCCTATTACAGAATTCAACAATAAAACAATTTTTCTATTAGTTTCTTTAATATGTTCTTACTTATTCATAATATTTATTTTTAATTTCTACTTATACATCATATATACTCAATTATATTTAATTTGTTATAATGTATTTTTATATATTTGTTTATACTAAACATTGTTAATAGCGTTTTGGTTTCTATATTTATTTACATATTGTTTAAAATGTTTATTTATTTTATATAATATATATAGAATAAATAATACTATTATTAGTGTTTTTAGGTATTCTGGAATGAATTCCAAAGAGTTGCTGGCATTGCCATTTTGTACAATATTCTCTTGGATTTCAACCTTGCTTTGAGGTTTTCCCATATTGTTATTTTTATTTCCCCAGATAGGACCTACCATGTAATTTATTTGATAAAAGTTATTTTATGTGTCAATGTAGAATGTTTGATTTTGTAAGATGCGAGCTCTTACCGTTAGTTTTCTAACTTGTTGTCTTTAATATGTTTAATTATAATTTCTATTATACTCAGTGTGCATGTCAGAACTTTTATTTCTATATTTGTATCGATTGTAGTGCTATCCATTTGATTCTTCTTCTTTCTTTTATTTTTTGTTTTATTTGTATTTTGGTTTCCTTTATTTGTTGCTCAAAAGCATTTTTCTTTTCTTGATTAATTTCATATGAAAGTAGTGATTTTAAAACTTTAGTTGAATCTTCTTACGGCTTATAAAGTCTCTTCTGTTGTTTCTTTATTTTTGGGAGTTCTACTTTTGGTATGGTTGGTTGAAAAGGTTTATTTCGTTTTATCTTTATATATTTTGGTTTTGGACCGATGTTATTGTCTTTCAATTTCTTGTTTTCTTCGTTATTGTTTGCAATAATCTTTCCCATCTTTTTTCTGCAGCAGTTAATTCTGTTTCTAATTCTTCATCTATGCATGGATATTTTTCATTGTTCATATTGGCAGATTGACAAACAAGTTTTGTATATAAAACATTCAAATTAACACTTACAAATTTTTTTGTTATTGTTATTTTTATTAGCTAGGTGTGCCAATGCGTTTCCTAGACAAATATCTTTGTTATATTAAAATTTTATTTTGTTTTATTTTATTAATCGCTAGATGTGTCCATGCACTTTCTAGACAATTTTTGTTTTCATTTTTTTTTATTATTATTGTTTCTTAATTATTAGGTGTGCCGGATCTTCTGGAAGGCACTATCTTCAGAAAGGCCAGGATCATGATGAAAGGATCTTTATTGAAGTTGGCAGGATCATCAGGATCTGTTATTTAGGCAGGATCTGTTATGTCGGCAGTATCGCCTAATTACAAGTATGCTCTTTTACTCGCTTAATGCAATCACAGCACTATTGGTTGACCCAATTAATCGATTGCTTTGTTTAAATTTGCTGTATTTTGTGTCAGCAAAATTTGTTGGTCACTTACACAAAACAGCATGTATGGGTGGTATTTGTAATTAGGTTATTGTTGTGCAATTTTAAGTGCACACTACAGTATACAGAATACCGGCTTCGCATTGTACAAATTTCCTGTGGAAGGATTTTCTCCTCCATTGTATACAGAATACCGGCTTCGCATTGTACAAACTTCCTGTGGAAGGATTTTCTCCTCTATGGTATACAGAACACCGGCTTCGCATAGTACAGATTGTATTTTTTATGGTAAAATGTCATAATCTTTCTTTAATATCTTCGGATTTATATTACCTACATGATCATGTTATACCTTAAATTAAAGCTTAATTTCTTGACTTGAAAATATTCTAATTTATCTACTTACTCATATAGACCTTTTCCCCGAATTTTTTAAAAAAATTCCGATTAAAAAAATAATTTTGCAAAATTTATCAATAGGTGGTCCGTATAATGACCTATGTTACATATCGTTGGAAAGGTCTTTAAAACACCTATCATTTGATATATATATATCGTCTAATAAAAAACATTCCAAAATTGTTACGCGTTTTTTTTTACGACTTTTAAAGGTTACGGTATAATTTTTTGGATCTTTTCAAGGCATTAAAACAGTTTTTTTTTTTTGAAACTTCAACATGAATGACAGCGGTTTACAGTATACGTCATCGGTGCCCAACGATCAAGGTGATGCAGAATTAAACAACATTGCAGTGGTGTACGCCCGACTTCCTTTACCACATATGTCCAGCTCAAACATAGAGTCATGGTTCACAGCTTCCGGCATCGCCTCCGATAAGCAGCATTGGACCTCAGCGTTAATGCCCAGCTTACAGATATCATTTCTTCAATGTCTACGATTGACAGGTACGAGTATGTGCGCTCGAAAATAATCGAGCATTTCGCAGACAGCGAGCAACGACGCCTCAACCGCCTCCTATCCGAATTACCGCTGGGCGATAGGAAGCCGTCGGAGTTGTACTACGAGATGCAAAGGGTTGCTGGAAACACACTGGGAGAAACTGAGCTAAAAAGTCTCTGGATAAAACGCTTACCAGACATCGCCCAAGCTGTTATTGCTGCTTCTAGTGGCAGTGCCGCCGAATTTACGAAGATTGCAGACTCCATCTGGGAATGCAGTTTCAACCAATAACATCCCAGCAATTTCGAATGGCGAACAAAATGATATGAACGATGTCCGAACAGCAATTGCGGATCTTACAAAAAAATTAGCTCTCGTTCCAGAAGCCGAAACCCAAAAGATCATGCACGAAACAGGTCCTCAACGAACGACAAGAGGCAAGGTGAAAATTGTGCTGATTCTGCCGATTGTTGACATCACCGTAAGTACTGCCGCAAGGCACAGAAGTGTAGGATCCCCTGTCATTTTGAACGGCATTTAGTGAACACGGTGTCGTCTGACACCAAAGTGACGTCAGCATGAAGTCAGGTGCGCGTGTCGAATCTTAGCGAAAATTCGAAAACGAAACACAAGATTTTCCGCTTGCAGGTGAGAGACCAAATAAAAAAAAAATATTTTTTGTTGGACACAGGTGCCGAAGTGTCCGTCCTTCCCCTCACTGCAAAAAATCACGACATGAAGCCGGCCGGAACTCAACTATACGCCGCCTATCAGAGTTCGTCTATCAGAGTTCTTGGGGAAAAATGTATCACACTAGACCTCGGATTATCTCGAAATTTCGACTGGACATTTGCTGATGTTACGAGTCCTATCATACGTGCCGACTTTGTTTGATTTATGACAAAATCAACTCATCGACAACGCCGCAACACTACGGATAAATAATGCGGTTACTGGCACACTTAATGCTGCTGTAACTAAAATCTGTGACCCGTTTGGCGAGGTCTTGAAAAAGTTCAGTAACATTACGAAACTATCAGCTTACGGGTCCATAACGAAGTCGACAAGGTACCAATATATCCCGATGACATCGCTAAAACGGCCATAATTACTCCTTTCAGACTTTTTGAATTCAAATTCATAACATTTGAACTCTGCAATGCTGCACAGTCGTTTCAGCGGCTCATAAACGAAGTACTTCGTGGCCTCGATTTTGCATTTCCATACATAGACGACATCTGCATTGCCTCAACATCGGTCGAACAGCACAAAAAAGACATTCGAAGCGTTTTTCAACGACTTAGTGAGAACAACCTTGCGATTAATATGGGCAAATGTGAGTTTGGAAAAAAAGAATTAACTTTTCTCGGGCATCTCGTCAACACTGACGGCATACGACCCCTGCCGGAAAAAGTTGCCGTTATCCGTGACTTTACAAAACCTACATTGGCTAAAGAATTAAAAAGATTTATCGCCATGATAAATTTTTATAGAGTGTTCTTGCCACAAGCAGTCATAAATCAGTCACGACAACACAGCAATAATTTGGACGCAAAACCGAGCTTTACTTCGAGCGATGCAAAAAGGAACTCATAAACGCGACTACTCTTACACATCCGGTAAAAGATGCCGAATTGGCGTCATTTGTCGACGCGTCAGACACAGCAGTTGGTGCTGCACTTCATCAATGCGTCAATGGTAGTATCCAACCCCTCGGTTTTTATTCAAACCGCAAATCATCGCAAATGAAATACAGCACATATGACCGTGAGTTAACAGCTATGTACCAAGGAGTTTTAAAACCTCAATGCAAAATATACAACCGACCAATACATATCATCACGCCGGAGCAAAAACATTCATAAGTCCCTCCTTATCTTCCGCTACTCATATTTTCGTACGAAACGATTCAGTATAGCCATCCCTAACTCAGCCGTATGATGGTCCGTATCTTGTCGAACGTAAAACAGATACGTTTTTTACTGTTATCATACGAGGTCGAAAAGTAAATATTAGCATCGATCGACTAAGCCTGCCTTTTCAACGACCTTTGACGATCCAAAAACAACGTTTAATAGTTTTCAATCACATGGCACCCGACTTAAGTCATCACGAGCCTGATGATAATTCGACGTTAGCTAAACCTCATGAATACAAAAACACATCTGACACAAGTGAAGAAATCGATAGCAAACCCGACTCACAACAAAAAATTCAACAGGATTCTTCTGAAGTGTAACAGACGTGTCACATTTCCCGTAAGGTTCAGGTAGCTTTCATCTAGCGGGGGAGTATAAGTGGCGCCCTGTCTTTGCGTTTCTCTTTCTTCACTTTTTCACTCGCTGTTACACTCAGTCAATAACAGCATTACACTCTCACTCTTTTTCTATACCTCAACACGCAACGTTGCGCAGCGGCCGATCTTAACAAACAAATCAAATAAATTTAATCTAATATATTTATGCAACCCGCTACTTCGTTAGCGAAAAAAATGTGGAAGTAACAAAACAACTACATAAATTATTTTAATTATATTTATTATAGAACTTTTAATTATTGTGTAAAATAAATACACCTTACAACATGATATAGGCTGTTTCCAATATTATTAAAATGTATATTAAAAAATGCTGAATCTTGAATTACGAAATTTACAAATTATTATTGTTGATCGTACATATTGCATTTGAAAACATTTGAGATCGTCCAGCGGATGCCCAATAGATAGTGCGTATCATAACTTGAATATCATTGATGTCCAATAGCCTTTCAAGTATTTTGTACATTATAAATATGAAATGCAGAATTGTTTTAGATAATTTAAAAAAAATAGTTCTGCTAATGTATGTTACGTGAGCTGTAAGAAACAAATCTACAAAATGATTTTTTAGATATGAAAATTTTTACCAGTATTTTCCTTGATTGACATTTATTGAGTTACATTATTTGCTGCACATAATGACAACAATGTTTTTAAGCCATAATGCCACCGAAGAAGAATATAGCTCAGGTTTAGTGGATTAAATTCTTTCGAAAACGAGACATTAATATACTATATAAATAAAACTAATGTTAACTTGACTAATACATATAATACCATTTTTAAAATGCCTTCAATGAGATCGTCAAGCGCAAGTCCCAAATGATCCGTGTATTCAAAGCACTCATAAACTTATGGCATGTTTCTAGATAACTAGTGTATTCTCATGCGAACGAGTGGTAACCGAACAAGTACGTAAACAAATGAGTTTCTATAATATACTCGTCTGACTTACGTTAGTTACCTTGGTAATATTGAGTTGTTATATTGCATTATTGCCAAATTATTTAATTAGATATTTTGTTTAATTTTTTCCATGTTATTGTTCAATTTTTTTAATTTTTAGGGGCACCCTAGTAACCAAAATAAAAACAGCTGTGTTTTATTTACAATACAAAAATAATTTATGTGAATTGAAATTGCTATGAATTTTTTTATCTTTTAATAAATTGAATGAAAAATGTTTAAATTTATCGCAGTTAACATTGACAACCTTAGACAACAGTTTATGTTGGAGAAATATATGAAATAATATATAAAATATTATTTTGTGATGCACACAAGCACTTATTTCTACTCGTCTGTTTTTGACAGTAGGACGATTGAAATTTCAATGTAGAAACCATAAAAAAAGATAGTCTTACGTTTTTACTCAACAGAATTGACACTAGTGTTCTAGAACCCCAAAACAAATTTTTGTACTCATTTGGGCGAAAAATGTGAGTCACTCGTTATTTAGAAATATGCCATTAATTAATTGCAGGATCATTTGAAAAATTTTATTTTGTTAGATGTCTTTACTACACAGAAGATTCATTTAGTTAGAGATGTATATTTTGAAAGAATAAATAATTTAATAGAATAGCAAATCATGTAATGTTATTAAATTTTGTATTAAATTTAAGTTTTTACCTATGTATTGATTATTTGTTTGAAAATATTTTGTTGTTTTAATTTTATTTCCATTGCAGGAATTTATTATGATTTTTAAAATATTGTTTTTATATGCTGTAAGATATATAGACAATATAGTTTGCTTCTTTATATCATTATATTTATGATTTTAAAAACCTTACCTGTAACATGAATTGCATTTCTAATTTAACTTGAATGAAATGCGTTTTTAAAACTGTTTATTTTGATGAAGGAGGATTAACACAGTCTTTTAGGAATTGTTTTGTTTTTGAGACATAACTTGGTGGCATTATTTTGAAAGATTTTTTGGATAATGTTTATGGAGTTTATTACTGGGTTTCAGAAACGGTTTTTCGTATAGGATATTCATATTTTGGTAAAGGAATATATTTATCAGGAGTAGGAATTTGTTTCTGTAATGTATTGTACACATTATTGTGCAATAATGCAGAAATTCCCATCTTCTAACGAAGAACTTCTTTGTAGACAACATTTGTTGTTTTTCCGTCAGGTGATAGAAAATATAGACACTCATCGTTCAAGTCTACACCGGCAATCTTTAAAGACTGTCCCTGGGATGTGTTTATGTAACAGCGAACGATATTTTAAAAGGAAACTGCAGTCATTTAAACTCAAACGGATATTCTGAAGGTTTAAGTGGTATACGTGCTATAAATACCATTTCTCCTTTAGCACAGCCTGTTAAGATTATGCCTCTATTACATTTTTGTGTAGAGCTTTCACCCGTAGTCTCGTACCATTGCACAATTTTGGAGGTTTCAAATTTCGCAACAGCATTATTGGAGTTCCTATTTTCAAAGTTAATTTGTGAGGTGGAAATCCAGGAGGATTTAGGGAATTCAGAAACTCAACAGGATAGTTAATGACATCGTCTGTTTGCATAACTGAGTCTATGGAGGTATATTCCATTTCATAATTTTAACATATGGTCATTAATTGCTGCGGCTCTATCATTTTTTGGCGTTAAGATGGCACGTTCACATAACCAGTCATCTGACTTTTGATTGATATTTAATTTATCAGGAGATTCCTTTGTTGTTAGTTCCGCCAATGTATTTACTACTGTGCCTAGATCTACAGGTATGATTAGCTTACCTTGAACTTCAGGATATATTCCATTCCCAACTTTCAACAATATTTCTGAAAAATGTGCTGCTGAGTCTTCTCCTCGCAAATGAACACGCATATTTTTCTGAAGAAAAAGTTTTAACGTATGCTGCCATATGTATGATGACTTAAGGCAAGCTTTTACCTCATCAGCTCTGGTTCCTCTTGGTACAACTGGAAGTGTTTGTCTAAAATCGCCAGCTAATAGTACAGTAATTCATCCCATTACAGCATTGTTTGACCTTATATCTTTTAGTGATCTATGAAGTGCTTCAAATCCACCTTTATGTGTCATTGTGCTTTCATCCCAGACTATAAGTTTACACTTTTTAAGTATTACTTTGTTTTGAAATATTGCATATTGGGGTCTCTTGGTACATCAAGTGGAATTTTAAATGCAGAGTGTGCGGTCTTACCACCTTTTAAAAATGTAGCTGCTATTCCTGAAGATACTACAGCCAACGCAATATCTCCATGACTTCTAACTTTTGTAAGAAGAAGGTTAATAATATACGTTTTCCCTGTACCGCCTAGTGCGTCAAGAAATATTACTTGACCATTACCACGTTCAACGCTGTTAATGACTTGATTATATACTAATTTTTGTTCATTTGTTAGAGTATCATGCCTACAAACTACTTCTTGTTGCAAGTCGTCTACATTATAGTTTATTTCAGCTAGATATTCTCTGTTAGGCACAATATTATCCAATCTTGAAAACTTGGGCATTCCATATTTGTTATCGCCACTCGTTAAGCAGTTTTGTTAATATTAATATCAATTATGTTTCTCTCTGTATTTATCGATAGTAACTGGCTATAGGGGTGAGCTTTATGCTAATGCCAATCTGACTCTGTCTATTTACTTTACATAAAACCAAAACTGATTTTTCCAGGCGCACATTTTAAGAAAAGGTACGGCTACTCAAATATAAAATGGTGTTAGGACAAATAACTTGTGCGTGAATAGTTACTGAAGCTTGCTCCCATTCCAAACTAAAAAAGTTTGTATTATTTTCTTTATTATTATTATTTATTTAAACCCTAATTTGTAGGAATTTCAACATCAGCAACTACTATAAATAAAATTTAATTTAAAAACTCTAAATTGATGTTAAGAATCTATTGGAACAGCGTGCTTGGGTTGCTTCACCCAATAACAATGTTGTTCTAAAGAAATAACTGCATCTTCAATCACAATCAAGCATTTTCTATAGACCTCTTCTATCATTAGTACTGATTCTACTTGCAATTCAATCTCAAGTTTTCGCTTTATATCCTCTGATAAATTATTTTTATGTTTTTCCCAGAGGTTAGCTGCATTAGATAATTGACAGTTAAGCAACATAATTGCAAAAATATCACGGAGTTTAGCAGGATGATCACCTCAAACCTGCTTCTTCTAGTGCATTGTCTCACTGTTTATCATCTTCCAGCAATCCTAAAGCCAAACATGCAAAATGAAATGTAGGATATTCTACAACATTTACTGTTGTTAAGTCTAAAAATGAAATTGGACCTTTAACCACATGCAAAAGCATTCTAAGGTAGAAGCACTTGGTATTGTTTGGATGGATTGTAAACACTCTTCCCAACACATCGTCTTTTTTTGATATTTCCCACCCGTCTATACATTTTCCCCTTTTTCTTCTTTCGAATTTGTGGACCGCAGTGGTCCATGTGGTAGAACGCAAAGAATTCTGATGAGAGAAAGTAGGATTTCTCGAAACATATGTAAATTCAACAACCCAGGTTCGATTCCCAGTCAAGAAAAATTATCAAAAAATTTTTAATAATAAAATTTTTCAAGTTGTAATTCCTAACTTCAGTAAAAATAATTTAATGAACTCAAGCCTGACTAAAATTATCAAGAAAGTAAAATTAACAGTTCAATTATGAAATAATAATTATTCTATAAAAATAGCTAGGGCACAAGCCATAATGTTTACATGTTGTACGAAAGTCGACAAAAACATAATAAACAAAAAACAAATGTATTCAAGTTTTCGAGACGAAGTCTTGACATGAATACGAAAAAACTGAAGAAGAAAAGGAAAAAAACAACTATGAATAGAAATTAATAAAAAATGATAATTACAGCAAAAACTTCGAACTACCAGAACTAACACTGGTTAAAGGATTGATGTTTGTCTGTTGGCTGCCCAGCACCGCAGTGGTGCATGTGGTAGAACGCAAAGAATTCTGATGAGAGAAAGTGGGATTTCTCGAAACATATATAAATTCAACAACCCAGGTTCGATCCCCAGTCAAGAAAAATTATCAAAAAATGTTTAATAATAAAATGTTCCAAGTTGTAATTCCTAACTTCAGTAAAAATAATTTAATGAACTCAAGCCTGACTAAAATTATCAAGAAAGTAAAATTAACAGTTCAATTATGAAATAATAATTATTCTATAATAATGTGTCTTTTTTCAAATTGCTGCCTAACAATTACCAGTGCCTCTTCGCTACATGTTGGCGCATTGAAACGGCCTGAATGCGACCCAGTTAGTTTTTTATCAGCATTTATAATTACTTCAAAAGATTTTGATTGATCTGGAACATTTTCAATTGCGGTCTTAAAATCTTGTATCAATTGATTTACTTCATGTAACATATATTGCAGTTGTTTAACTAAACCTTGTTTTATGCCCGGAAAGTTTTGACATCTTAAGATTCCTTCTCTTTCGTCTTCCCCTACAAAATATATTTGTAGAAACTGCGGATTTTCATGTTCTGGCAATAAACTTTCTACCAAATGATAAACTTGACCTTGTACTTTAAATGTCATCATGAAACAATCTTGAAAAATATTCGCTGCTCCGAATGAGGTCATTTGAAACAACCATTATACTTTCGTATGTTGTCCATAAAGTGCATGTGTTCAGGATGGTTGTCCATTATTAAACTATGTAATAAATCTGGTTGGTTTCCCAATGGTTCTAGTTGAACTTTTTCGCCATTGCAGCATATTCCATTCGGTTCATCCTTCCATTTTAGAGCTTTACAGTTCTTGCATCTGCTACTCATTTTACCAATATCTATTGCTGGGTCATTTTCGTAGTTTATATCAGGATTGTTTCCATAGCTGCATTAACTTTAACTCTCCATGGCAGTGACTGCCGTTCTCTATAATGTGCTTGGCTGTGAATAAATGCGTTGTTTTTTTTTGGTAAGAAGCCACCGCTGCTCTATGTATTTCCGGATGTTTTTCTTGATAAGAAGTTGTTATATTAACTTCGGGATTTTTTTTTTGCATATTTCTTTGCAGCATTATTTAATTGTTTCCTTCTAACATTTCTGTAAATCTTGTGCGACGTTTTCGCTTAACTACTTGTAATTCATATGGAATATATACATCAAAATGGCCCCCTGATAAATTTCCTGTAAACCTCAATCTTTTAACCGGGTTAGCATTATTTCCATGTCTAACATAAAGTTCACCATTGTAATAAACTTCAATGCAAACCGGATATAACTGCGTTGCAGCAACCAGTTCACACAAACTACCATATGTAGATATTAGTGACATCTCCTGAATGTAGGTTGCATAATTGTCTCCGTCGTTATTGTGCGTCATAATTTGAAATTATTCCCAATTATCTACCACATGTCTAACAATTTCGTCTCGAATTTCTTGAGCAAATACTTGTGTATCATACAAAATATACGATATGGATCCAAAAAGACATGATCCATCTTTGTTAATCGGAACAACACTATGGGCCAATTGGGCACCACTCATATTTAAATACTCTTTTTCCATTCTTCAGTATATATAAATATTGGTCCAACACCCACCTTAAAGTATCGGAATCACTTTCAGAGTCCATTTAACGTTATCCATTTAAATTACGTTACGTAAGTATCTACACAAATTTCATCAAAAGTTAGTGGTAAATGACCCCAAATCACATCTACAAATTTTGTGCTGATTGGTCCATAATTACTCGTAGCTCCCATATAAAGCGCACTCTCGAAAATTACTTTAAAGAGCATAACTCTCTCAAAAATGTTGGTATACAAACAATATGGTGCAATTTTGTTATGATCGGTCCATAATTAGTCGTAGCTCCCATATAAGACCCTCTCCGTAATTCACTTTAGCTCCATAAATCTTTTAAAAGTATTTATATCGAGATAAAGTTTAACACATATAATATTTATATTCACAGACATCATGACACTAAATTTTTGGAAGATCGGTACACAATAGGTTATATATTCCATATAACGCCCATTTCTGAAAAACTGTTTTATACATATACTGGGTGTAGGGTATTATATGGTCGGGCTTGACCGGCTATACTTTCTTACTTGTTTAAATTTGCTAAATGTTGTGGTATAAATATCATTCCAAGCGAGTATGACTCAATCTGTGGGACAGACCATTTGAATCCCCCAATTGTTAAAATTTGGAAAAATGTGTTGAGTATGTATGTCCATACATATACATACATATGTACATATATAATTTACACGATAATAACGTAATAAAACTTAATGGTGATATATATATATGGTGCATTTCATGTCAAGTGACCCAATTTTAAAATCGATGTCTTCCGATTTGGATGAAATTTGCACCAAGGTTAGTATTATTGGATAGTAGGCCAGGCACAAATTTTTAGCTCTATCATTCAAGAACTGCCGGGGTTAGAGGGGGTCAAAGTTGGACATTTTGGTCATGCAGGGTTTTTTTTAAATGAGTGTAACTTTTCACCTATTGGTCCTAGCAAAAATTGTCCAAAGGACTTTATATAGCTATTTCTTCAATCATTCCAAAAATATTTTTTTTTAATTTTTAAAAAATTTTTTTTTTAAATTTTTTTTCAATTTCGGCCCTTTTTTTTTTCTCAAAAGAAAGCTTATACAATTTACTCCCATAATGGGATGAGAGTGGGATATCTATCAAAAAAATTATTTTTTAACTCAAGAATAGGATTTTTCAACATTTGGCGCATGTATATTTTTCATTTTCATCCATTTTTTTATTTTTTTTTTCAAACTGGAGTTTTTTTTTATTTTTCCTCAAAAGTAACTTTATACCATTTCCTTTAAGAGCTTTGTGGTCACTTAATGGGATGTAAATGGGGTATCTATAAAAAAATTGCAACTGAAAGAAGAAATTATTTAAATTTTTACCATATGCACTATTTTGATTTTTTTTCCTATTTGTGTGTTAGTTTCATTAAAATGATAAAAATAAAAACTCCAATAATAGCCTAGAAACGCCCGTGAAATGGTGCTGTGTGAGACCAACCGCTATTAATTTCTACCTGCAATTTTCTAAGTCACACAGTCTTTTCATTGAGGCTTTTTTGTCAATTCTATAGGTAGGTTAGACCCCTGAGACCCTTTTTGAATCAAGTGGAAAACTACGTAGGTAGAAGTTAACAGGTACTTTATTATAATGCTACCTGATTTGTACTTTGTTATTTTGCCATTATACATTGGCCCTAATAAAGGATTTTAGACTCTTTCATAAAAACGTACTACCTAAATGATCTTAAAAAAGTATTTATTTTCATTCTAAGGACATTCGGAAATTAGGTTTTTACAAACAGTGTTAAAGTTTGGACGTGCGTTATTTACTAATTACTTACATAATTAATCCTTACAATGGTTTCCTCTTCCAAAAAGGAAATGATTACTTCTTTTTGTTGTAATCCCTTAAACAAAAAGAAGCACAGATCATCAGATACGCGATATATTTCCGACAACTTATTGAGAAAATTCCCAACGCTTTCAAAACGTTTGCTAATTTGTGGATCGTGCAGGAAAATGATGGGAAAGTTGACACATTACCGGTTATTCCAGATGAGAACAAAATCAATTTTGAAAATGATGACAGTTCTGCAGGAGGTGATGGTTGTTCTATCTTCTCAGACAAACTTATAAGACCTAATAATGAGTGCCAAAATCGACATCATAAGGATGCAGTAGAAGTTTTTGAACAAATAAAAAAGAAGTACAAATCGTCACAGAAAGAAATTCAACTTCTTACTCTTGTCCCATCGTCATGGAGTTGTTCAAAAATAATGACCGAGTTTGGAACGTCTCAACGAAAAGCAAGAATTGTTAAAAACTTGGTTGCTGAGCATGGGATTCACACACTTCCAAACGAGAAGAAGGGAAAACCTTTAGCGTGCGAAACTGAAGCTCTAGTAACTCAATTTTATCAGCGAGATGATATGAGTCGAATGATGCCAGGAAAGAAAGACTGGGTGTCTGTTCGAATCAATGGCCAGAAAGTCCAAATGCAGAAGAGAATGGTTCTCTGTAACCTGAACGAGTTATATGCAACATTTCAATCTGAACACAAGGACGTCAAAATTGGATTTACAAAATTTACCCAACTGAGGCCAAAGCATTGCGTTTTGGCAGGAAGCAGTGGAACACACACAGTATAATATAAAATTTGAATCTTGGCTTCAGACTAAAAGATGTACCTTAAAAACAGTAATTTTAAATGTGGATGATTTTGTGGAAGAAATATGCAAAGGTTTGCTACATTTGAGAACCCATGACTTTTTAGTCAAACAGCAATGGACATTTGTGAATGATTTGAAGACAAATTTGAAGTCTGATGAATTCGTGATTTCATATGATTTCGCAGAGAACTATAAATATATTATTCAGGATGCCATACAAGGATTCCACTTCAATAATGACCAAGCAACTATATTCACAGTTGTTATTAACTACATAGAAGATGAAAAACTGGAACACAAAAGTATGGCAATCATATCCGATGATTTAAAACATGATACCGCTACAGTTTATGAATACCAGAAGATAATTCTAAATTATCTAAAATCTAAATTTATAGTGGAGAAGGTATACTACGTTTCGGATGGAGCTCGTCAACATTTTAAAAACAAAATTAGCTTCGCAAATCTTATAGCTCACGAAAAAGATTTTGGAATTCCAGCTGAATGGCATTTTCAACTGCACATGGCAAAGGAGCATGTGATGGTATTGGAGCAAATATCAAAAGAAATGCAGCGAGGTATAGCCTGCAGTGCTCTCATCAAGATCGCATCTTAGATGCGAACGCTTTATTCCGATGGGCAAAGAAGAATTGTAAAGAAACTGAAGTAGTTTTTAGTAGCAAAGCTGATCATGAGGAAACATTAAAAACATTGAAGTGCAGATTCGACGCTGCTGTAACAATTGATGGCACATCTCAATACCATGCTTTTATACCACTTATCGATGGAAGACTCTAGTTGAAAAAGTTTTCGGCATCTACTCAATGCGATTTCTTTCCTAAGCCAAAAAAGACAAAATCAGCAAAATCAGCAGCTGAACCTAGTAACTCCAAGAAAATCTAAAAATAAAGGCAATAAATAAGAAGGAAGAAAGATTGGTAATTTCAAAATTTATATACTAATTTTATTAAATTATTTATTATTATTATTGTAATTTAGTATTATAAGTAATAAATAGGAAATAAAATGAAAATAGTGCATATGGTAAACATTTCTCCTTTGAGTTGCAATTTTTTTATAGATACCCCATTTACATCCCATTAAGTGACCACAAAGCTCTTAAAGGAAATGGTATAAAGTTACTTTTGAGGAAAAATAAAAAAAAACTCCAGTTTGAAAAAAAAAATAAAAAAATGGGGGAAAATGAAAAATATACATGCGCCAAATGTTGAAAAATCCTATTCTTGAGTTAAAAAATAATTTTTTTGATAGATATCCCACTCGCATCCCATTATGGGACTATATGGGCCTTAAAGTAAATTGTATAAGCTTTCTTTTGAGAAAAAAAAAAAAACAAAAAGGGTCGAAATTGAAAAAAAATTTAAAAAAAAAATTAAAAAAAAATTTTTTAAAAATTAAAAAAAAATATTTTTGGAATGATTGAAGAAATAGCTATATAAAGTCCTTTGGACAATTTTTGCTAGGACCAATAGGTGAAAAGTTACACTCATTTAAAAAAAACCCTGCATGACCAAAATGTCCAACTTTGACCCCCTCTAACCCCGGCAGTTCTTGAATGATAGAGCTAAAAATTTCTGCCTGGCCTACTATCCAATAATACTAACCTTGGTGCAAATTTCATCCAAATCGGAAGACATCGATTTTAAAATTGGGTCACTTGACATGAAATGCACCATATATATAAAACTTGCATTTCTAATTAACGTAGAATTATTTCTTTTAATTGAATAAATTTTTTGTTTAAAATTTGAGCACTTATTACAAAACTATTTTTTCAATGAGTTGACGGTACCATTCTAGGAGAGCTCCGAAAAAGGAGTCAGAAAACAGTCCAACTAAGGAGCATTTTCGGAGCGAAAGAAAAATTTGATTGTTACTGTCCTAAGTCGGCACGCAGTATGACTCATAAATTCCACTTAATTATGTGTGTACCAAAGCGTTGTTGTCCTGTTATTTGTGCTTTGAACAAAAAAAACCTAGCTGTACCACACAAGAATGATCAAAACAAGATTACTCAGAGCCCAAAAAAACCTCATAAAAGCCTCTTTTTTGACATTAGCTAAAGCTCTTTTAGAGCCCAAAAAACTCTCATTAAAGACTCGTTTCTGACATTATCTAAGAACTCAAAAAAACCCTCATAAAAGACGCTTTTCTGACATTATCAAAGAGCTCTTTCTGACGGGCCATTTTCGAACGTAATGACCCTCTTTTCTGAAGGTTTTCGGAGCAATTATGATTGTTTTTTGGGCTCATAAAGAGCGTTAATGCTCCTAAAAAAGTGTCAGAAAAGACTCTTTTCGGACTCACATGGCTTGCTGGGTTATATGAAAATAGTGTTTACTATTCATTGAAATAAAAAATATTTAAATAAATGTTTGGTGAATAAACGATTTTATTTAAGCCAAAAATTATTTAGGGATCGCATGAAATTTATTTTTTATTATCTAAAAACATGTTTTTTTTTAATTTATAAAAAGATTTTAATACTAAGGGCATCATTTTATAAAACGAAGCGTTCAGAAACGTAGTCAATTTGTATAAAGAATACTAGGAATAAGGTTTTAATCTTGAATTTTTTACATATAAAATTTGTTTAACGTTTGTCGTTACGTTGTATAAAATGAGGCCCTAAATTTGTTTTATAAACTTTTGATAAATTGAATATGAATAAGGTATTAAGGTACGTAAATTCTCTTTGTTTAAGTTTATAAAAAGTTTCTAATACTAAGTTTGAGTGAGATATAATTTATTAAAACCAAAAGCGGCGTACAAAAGATACGCCATGTATTGCAAATCCAGCATTTTTAAGTCATACACCAAATAGTTGAAATCAAACTTGTGTTCAATAATTCATTTGAAAATGCCGCACACATTAATTATGTTTATAAAATTTATAAAAAGATTCTAATACTACATTTTAGTGAGATATATGTACAAAGTTGATTTTATAAACTTTTGATAAATAGAGTATGAATAATGATATACTCATAGATACACATAGTGATTTTTTTTTGCGAAATACTCAAATGAATATATTTTTATGAATATTTTTTGTTTTGTTTTACATTTCAACAATATAATTTGTTTATTTCTTATTTGTTTTGTAGTTTTTAATCAAATAAAACTATGTATAACATTTTAAATAGCATTAAACCAACTATATTTACAACACTGTTATTAATAAATACTCATATATATTTCATATAAACACTTTATGTTGAATAAATTTTAAATTTATTGAATAAGGTGAAAATAATAATTTTTACAAAAAAGGTTGAGATTTGTGTCTGTACTATTGAAATTTTCAACACTTTAAACTAAGTATAGACGATATGTGAATCAGCATATTTATGCTGAAAAATTTGTTACAAGTGCTTACATATCGTGTAAACGCAAAATTTTTTCAGCAAACGAATGTTTAACAACATTTGCTAACACTTTGTTAACAATGCCAACAAACGTATTTTGGTAATTTTAGCATATCGTGTAAACAGCGTATTATTAGTGTTTGCCAAATTTCCTGCGTACGTTGACAGATATGTTATTTGTTGAAAAGCGTATGCAAGCTTTTCAGTATATGGCAAATTCATACGCATATGCACGTAATCGACATGAAGAAAACAACTATTTTCAACCGCAAACCAACAACTTTTTTTTCTGTTACGCACGTGTTTACCATGTGCACAATAAAAACAAACAAAATAAGTAAACAAAACAAAGACAAAAATATAGCAAAGTTTCTCTTATTACCAACAAGTCAATTATCAACGAATTTTAAAATTTTAAAGAACCACGGATAGAGAATCCACTCAGGAACCTAATTTTGCGGTGCCTATGTTATAAATTTTAGTATTTTTTAAAAAAATAACGTTTCAAATTTAACCTAAAATATCAAGTTTCATATGAATATTACCAGTTATTTTAGCGGTTTTTGCATTTTGAAAACGGACTTCAATAGCCTATAACTAGGGCTATTGAAATTCAAAACTGTCACTTCCGAAAAATTAGGCGTTTATAGGGCATTCCATATTAAAGTAAAAAAAATTTAAAAAAGGTTGTTGCTCTGTAAAACTTTCAAATTGAGCGGTTTACGCATTTTGAAAGCGGATTTCAATAGCCCCCATCTAGGGCTATTAAAATCCAGGAATGCCACCTTCGAGAAATTAGCCGATTATGGGGCATCCCATATCAAAATATTTTTTTTTTAAATTTTGCAAAAAGGTTGTTGCTCTGTAAAACCTTCAAATTTAGCGGTTTACGCATTTTGAAAATGGATTTGAATAGCCCCCAGCTAGGGCTATTAAAATCCAAGAATGTTACTTTCGAGAAATTAGCCGATTATGGGGTATTCCATATCAAAATAAAAAATTTCAAAAAGGTTGTTGTTGAATAACTCTATCAAATTTAGCGGTTTACGCATTTTGAAAGCGGATTTCAATAGCCCCCCATCTAGGGCTATTAAAATCCAGGAATGCCACTTTCGAGAAATTAGCCGATTATGGGGCATTCCATATCAAAATATTTTTTTTTTAAATTTTGCAAAAAGGTTGCTGCTCTGTAAAACCTTCAAATTGAGCGGTTTACGCATTTTGAAAGTGGATTTGAATAGCCCCCATCTAGGGCTATTAAAATCCAAGAATGCCACTTTCGAGAAATTAGCCGATTATGGGGCATTCCATATCAAAATATTTTTTTTTTTAAATTTTGCAAAAAGGTTGTTCCTCTGTAAAACCTTCAAATTGAGCGGTTTACGCATTTTGAAAGTGGATTTAAATAGCCCCCATCTAGCGCTATTAAAATCCAGGAATGTCACTTTCGAGAAATTAGCAGATTATGGGGCATTCCATATCAAAATATTTTTTTTTTAAATTTTGCAAAAAGGTTGTTGCTCTGTAAAACTTTCAAATTGAGCGGTTTACGCATTTTGAAAGTCGAAAGTGGATGGGCAATGCCCCATAATTGGCTAATTTCTCGAAAGTGACATTCCTGGATTTTAATAGCCCTAGATGGGGGCTATTGAAATCCGCTTTCAAAATGCGTAAACCGCTAAATTTGATAGAGTTATTCAACAACAACCTTTTTGAAATTTTTTACTTTGATATGGAATACCCCATAATCGGCTAATTTCTCGAAAGTGACATTCCTGGATTTTAATAGCCCTAGATGGGGGCTATTGAAATCCGCTTTCAAAATGCGTAAACCGCTAAATTTGATAGAGTTATTCAACAACAACCTTTTTGAAATTTTTTACTTTGATATGGAATACCCCATAATCGGCTAATTTCTCGAAAGTGACATTCCTGGATTTTAATAGCCCTAGATGGGGGCTATTGAAATCCGCTTTCAAAATGCGTAAACCGCTAAATTTGATAGAGTTATTCAACAACAACCTTTTTGAAATTTTTTACTTTGATATGGAATACCACATAATCGGCTAATTTCTCGAAAGTGACATTCTTGGATTTTAATAGCCCTAGATGGGGGCTATTGAAACCCGCTTTCAAAATGCGTAAACCGCTAAATTTGATAGAGTTATTCAACAACAACCTTTTTGAAATTTTTTACTTTGATATGGAATACCCCATAATCGGCTAATTTCTCGAAAGTGACATTCCTGGATTTTAATAGCCCTAGATGGGGGCTATTGAAATCCGCTTTCAAAATGCGTAAACCGCTAAATTTGATAGAGTTATTCAACAACAACCTTTTTGAAATTTTTACTTTGATATGGAATACCCCATAATCGGCTAATTTCTCGAAAGTGACATTCCTGGATTTTAATAGCCCTAGATGGGGGCTATTCAAATCCACTTTCAAAATGCGTAAGCCGCTAAATTTGAAGGTTTTACAGAGCAACAACCTTTTTGCAAAATTTAAAAAAAAAAATATTTTGATATGGAATGCCCCATAATCGGCTAATTTCTCGAAGATGGCATTCCTGGATTTTAATAGCCCTAGATGGGGGCAGCAATTTGAAAAAAGACACATTATTATAGAATAATTATTATTTCATAATTGAACTGTTAATTTTACTTTCTTGATAATTTTAGTCAGGCTTGAGTTCATTAAATTATTTTTACTGAAGTTAGGAATTACAACTTGGAAAATTTTATTATTAAAAATTTTTTGATAATTTTTCTTGACTGGGGATCGAACCTGGGTTGTTGAATTTATATATGTTTCGAGAAATCCCACTTTCTCTCATCAGAATTCTTTGCGTTCTACCACATGCACCACTGCGGTGCCAGTCAGCCAACAGACAAACATCAATCCTTTAACCAGTGTTAGTTCTGGTAGTTCGAAGTTTTTGCTGTAATTATCATTTTTTATTAATTTCTATTCATAGTTGTTTTTTTTCCTTTTCTTCTTCAGTTTTTTCGTATTCATGTCAAGACTTCGTCTCGAAAACTTGAATACATTTGTTTTTTGTTTATTATGTTTTGTCCACTTTCGTACAACATGTAAACATTATGGCTTGTGCCCTAGCTATTTTTATAGAATAATTATTATTTCATAATTGAACTGTTACTTTTACTTTCTTGATAATTTTAGTCAGACTTGAGTTCATTAAATTATTTTTACTGAAGTTAGGAGTTACAACTTGAAAAATTTTATTATTAAAAATTTTTTGATAATTTTTCTTGACTGGGGATCGAACCTGGGTTGTTGAATTTACATATGTTTCGAGAAATCCCACTTTCTCGCATCAGAATTCTTTGCGTTCTACGATATGCACCACTGCGGTGCCAGTCAGCCAACAGACAAACATCAATCCTTTAACCAGTGTTAGTTCTGGTAGTTTGAAGTTTTTGCTGTAATTATCATTTTTTATTAATTTCTATTCATAGTTGTTTTTTTTTCCTTTTCTTCTTCAGTTTTTTCGTATTCATGTCAACACTTCGTCTCGAAAACTTGAATACATTTGTTTTTTGTTTATTATGTTTTGTCCACTTTCGTACAACATGTAAACATTATGGCTTGTGCCCTAGCTATTTTTATAGAATAATTATTATTTCATAATTGAACTGTTAATTTTACTTTCTTGATAATTTTAGTCAGGCTTGAGTTCATTAAATTATTATTACTGAAGTTAGGAATTACAACTTGAAAAATTTTATTATTAAAAATTTTTTGATAATTTTTCTTGCCTGGGGATCGAACCTGGGTTGTTGAATTTACATATGTTTCGAGAAATCCCACTTTCTCTCATCAGAATTCTGACTAAAATTATCAAGAAGTAAAATTAACAGTTCAATTATGAAATAATAATTATTCTATAAAAATAGCTAGGACACATGCCATAATGTTTACATGTTGTTCGAAAGTGGACAAAACATAATAAACAAACAACAAATGTATTCAAGTTTTCGAGACGAAGTGTTCTTTGCCCCATAATCTGCTAATTTCTCGAAAGTGACATTCCTGGATTTTAATAGCGCTAGATGGGGGCTATTTAAATCCACTTTCAAAATGCGTAAACCGCTCAATTTGAAGGTTTTACAGAGCAACAACCTTTTTGCAAAATTTAAAAAAAAAAATATTTTGATATGGAATGCCCCATAATCGGCTAATTTCTCGAAAGTGACATTCTTGGATTTTAATAGTCCTAGATGGGGGCTATTGAAATCCGCTTTCAAAATGCGTAAACCGCTAAATTTGATAGAGTTATTCAACAACAACTTTTTTGAAATTTTTTACTTTGATATGGAATACCCCATAATCGGCTAATTTCTCGAAAGTGACGTTGCTGGATTTTAATAGCCCTAGATGGGGGCTATTGAAATCCGCTTTCAAAATGCGTAAACCGCTCAATTTGAAAGTTTTACAGAGCAACAACCTTTTTTAAATTTTTTTTACTTTAATATGGAATGCCCTATAAACGCCTAATTTTTCGAAAGTGACAGTTTTGAATTTCAATAGCCCTAGTTACAGGCTATTGAAGTCCGTTTTCAAAATGCAAAAACCGCTAAAATAACTGGTAATATTCATATGAAACTTGATATTTTAGGTTAAATTTGAAACGTTATTTTTTGAAAAAATACTAAAATTTATAACAGAGGCACCGCAAAATTAGGTTCCTGAGTGAATTCTCTATCCGTGGTTCTTTAAAATTTTAAAATTCGTTAATAATTGACTTGTTGGTGATAAGAGAAACTTTGCTATATTTTCTTTGTTTTGGTTACTTATTTTGTTTGTTTTTATTGTGCACATGGTAAACACGTGCGTAACAGAAAAAAAAGTTGTTGGTTTGCGGTTGAAAATAGTTGTTTTCTTCATGTCGATTGCATATGCGATAGTGTCTATGCGATCAGAGTTGTATTTTCTAATAAAGCTGATAAGAAAACAACAATGTCGGCTTCATTGATTTAAATCACAATTATAATCTAACCCGGCATTTACACATGCAAGTGCAAGTTCGAAAAACTCAATACACTCACATTTTTTTACTAATACACTCACATTTTTTCACTTGCAGAGCTAGTCGAGTTTTTCGAATAAGTTTCCGTATATAATACGTGCACAGCACTCGCATGCAAGTACTTGCATGTGTAAAGGCAGGGAAAAGAACAGACGTTTAAAATTTTTTAATTGTTTGTATAGTTTTTACAACTTATTATATTCACATATATCAACACAATAATTGAACACAAATATTTATTAGGGTGCCCGATAGACTAGGCGATAGTGTGCCGGACTATCAGTCAGAGGGTTGCGGGTTCGATTCCCGCCAAAGACTCTGGGTGTTTTCTGCAGACAAGCCAAAAAGCTTCGCAGTTTGTCTGTTTTTAAAAAAAAAAAAAAAAAATTTGAATGGCGGAAAACTGCGTTTGTTTACATTAACAAAAACATAGGTTTTTGCTTTTTTTTTTGTGTACTAGTGTGGCACCTATGATATACTTTGCTGCGATTTTTTTTTGAGTGTGATAGAAATCGGTCAGATTTTCCAGTGAATGAATCGTACGATTGTGTAGGATAGTGTATCACGACCTTTAAGCCCAGCAGCCGATAGTTTTTTTTATGTAAATACACTTCTTGTTGCATATGTACCTACAAACATACACACACAAGAACACAAAACGCAATATAGTGGCCGGCGGCATTGTTCAAATTAATCGACACAGGTCTCTGGAAATAAACAATAAATTATTATTAATGTTTTACATGTTTTCGTGCATTATTTGCATATTTAGTGTATAATTTAGCTCGATTTTGTTGGTAAGTTCTGCAATATTTTATTATTTATTATTATTGCTGTTTTTTACAATAAAATATTCTCTATTTTTATACCAATTCCTTGTATAATTTTACATAATAACTTTCTTCGTCTCGTCGTTCTACCCATTTCTTTTGTCAAACTCTGCGTCTTTTTGCTTTTAGTTACACTGTACAATCAATAGCTAGACCAATTTCCTCCCACGTCATCATTTATGTTTTTTTTATTGATATTATTTTTATTATTTAATTTTATTTCAAAAATTACACATAAAATACAGAAGTTGATTAATAATTAAAAAATGTTGTCAAACTGAATAATTTCACAAACAAATGTTTATACGACTCAGCATATGTAGCACCACATACAATTCAACATATCGTATAAACACAAAAATCGTATGCTAACTCTTATGTTGACATTTCATTTGCTGACATCAAAAAATTTGCTACTTTCAACATATCGTGTAAACGTCTAACATATGACAAAGGAATTTGCTGCTGATTCAACATATCGTCTAAACTTAGCTTTAGAATTCAAATAATAGGAATAGGGTGAAAAACTATATTTAAAAAAAAAATTGTATTCTAAACGTGAAAATAAACGTTCTGGTGTAGGCTAAGGGTTTAGACGAATGAACTGTAGACGAACCTCATGGGTTCGAATCTCAGTGGAGGCAAACCAATTTTATTGAAAAAAAAATAATAAAACTACTTAAAATTGAATAGATTAGCAGATAGAAATTAATTTAAAAAAAGTACCAATATAAGTGTACTGAAATTTGACCCTTTTTACACCTTTATATTTGAGTCATGAATATCATGTTCTGTGTTCTTTTTTGTGTGGATGGAAGAATATTTCATCGTCTTTTTATTTTTAAATTAAATAAATAAAATCAAATGTCCGTTTTTACCCCATTTTTGTCACCCGTGAAAAAATAATTTTCAAAAAAGTACCTATTAATTATCCGTAATACGTACTAATTGAAAATTATAGCTCATGGAATTTTTTGTGAGAAAATACATTTTGATAAAAAAGTACCAAAAAAGAATACAATTTTTAGGTCATAGGAATTCGAATTTCAAAAGAGTACCAAAAAGGTTTCTAGTCTTTATTAATCTGAGCCAGATACATTTAATATATTATTTCTATGTTTATTTATGTAGGAGATATACATGTTAATGGAGCGTTTATTTTTCTTTTTTCCAGCCATTAAAGTTCTTAATTTTTAAATTTGTAGTTGTAAAAAATATAAATTTGACAGTTGAATGCAAATCTTTCAATTCAGTTTAAGAAGTGTGTGGCCAAGAATCAATTCAATTGAAAGACTCAATTGACGATGCTGCATTATGCATGTGGCACCCTGTCGCCGCTTTATTTGTTTCGTTAACTTATTTAACATAATTGTTACTCCTTTTGTAACTTGTATATAAAAGCCGTTTTTCCCACTCTCATTCTTTTTTGATCTATTGATTTGTGCAGACACGATCTCGGCTCTCACTTAACACTTTTCATAATATTATATTAATTTTAGTTTTCTTAAGTTAATAATTTAAATAAAACACATTGAATTAAACACCATTACAATCTTTTAATTAATTTAATTTATTTATTGAATTTTTTCATTTCCTGTACAACAAGACTAAGTCTTATATTTATAGTACAGAAACGCATTACGTTATAAACAATTTTATCATGAGCATAAACAAATTAGTTACAGAAAAACCTATATTGATAACATCTTACGTGTAAAAGTTATATAAAAAATTTCTGAAACTATTAGCATTACTATTTATTTGTTGATTTCGTGGAAGATTATTCCAAAGACGAGCGGCATGTACATAAAACTGCCATTCAGACACTAGATGTTGTTGTCGAGGTATTATAATATTTCGATTTCGAGACGATTGGAAGAAACGTATTTTTATATCAGTCCATGTCAGATTGCTATTGAAAATTATACCGAGATTTTTCGCTGAATTAACAATTTTAATTTTTTCACCATTTAAAACAATATCTTCTGGAATATAATGATTTAAGCTCCTTTTACATATCACAATGCATTTAGATTTGTGTGGATTCGAACAGAGTCCATTTTCACAAGCCCAGAGGTAATTTTTTTTTTCAAATCCTCATTTAGAGATGATATTCCTGAAACTATATTTTGAACAGAGCTACTTAGAGTAAGTTGCACTTCATCTGCGTATAAATGGAGGTTGCATTTAGAGAGTTGCTTTGACAAATCGTTTATATATAAAGAAAATAAGAGTGGTCCTAAAATAGAACCTTGAGGTACTCCTCTATTAAGGGATTCGCTATCTGACAATGTATTGTTCACAAACACCGATTGTGTGCGGTTCGTAAGATACGAAGATATAAGTTTAGTAGAAATATGGTTAAACCGAAGAAAGTGGTTCAGTTTTTTAATAAGTATGTCATGGTGTGGTATATATTCATGACGTAGAGCTAAGTGTCAAGTATAAACAAATTAAAACTAAACATAAACAACTCTAAATTCGTCATCACATATATCTTGCACCCATAGCATAGCATGCATGTGTGTAATTGGCTAAGGCATAGTATTAAGTATTCATGAAATATGATAAGCAAACTATATGCATTTTTGTTTCAATGTCAATGAATTAACAAGTGTTTTTTGTTTAAAGGGCAAAACAGTTCAAGTATGTATTTTTATTACACTCGTATAATAAATGGAGCAAAGGCTTAGAATTTCACTTTATTTCCAAAACACACATAGTGTTGTTGAACTGTTCGGACGTGTTATTTTTAGTGCGGCTGAATTTTCGGTGAAAAAATCGTAATAGGTGAAAAAGTGTAATAGGTCGAAATAAAACAAAAAAGTTAAAAAATAATTCGTAATAGGTAAAAATACCTACGGGAAAAAAAAAAAAAATAAAAAACATTAAAAAATAAAAAACATTAACAAAAAAAAAAATAATAAAAAACATTAAAAATCGCATAAAAACTGTATGAGTGTTCCTCTCAGATGTAATTCTGAGAAAGAGCTTAGCTCGACTAGAAAATCTTTATGGATCTCTGAGGAAGAATCCTTAAAAAAATCTGTGGAGAATCTTCTCACTACAAGAGCCGTAGAACGGCGCCGTTCCTGTTCGCCCAATATAGCGATTTCATCAGATGATAAAACATCAATATCTTCTACATCAAATAGTGCAGTCAAACCTAGAAAACAAGTAGGGATGGATAAATACGTCACAGTTCTTAAGCGACAGAGGAGCCCGACATCTGCTCAAATGTCATCAAATTCAAAAGCTCCCAAGACCGTGAGTATTGACAATCCAAATGATCAAAACAGGTTTGCTCTCCTCCAGACGGATGATCCAGAACTTCCTAAAAAGACGTTTAAGCCCCCACCAATTTATCTGAGAGAGCCCACTTCCAGTAAATTGGTACAAGGAATTGTTTCGGTAATAGGTGAAAATATGTTTAGCGTAACCTCAATTAAACATGGAAATATCAGCGAAACCAAAATTCAAGTGAAAAAGGAAGATGACTTTCGAAAATTGTCCAACCAGTTGGAGAGGGAGAGTAGGGATTTCTATACCTACCAGCTGAAAAGCGCAAAAGGACTCCAAGTCGTTCTAAAGGGTATGTTGATCCTGATGAGATAAAGACTAGTTTAATGGAAAATGGCTTCAAAATTAAGAGCATAACGAATATTAGAAACCGTGAAAAGATCCCTCAGCCTATGTTCAGGGTGGAATTGGAACCCGGAGATATAGTCTTAAAGAAAAACGAGTCCCATCCCATCTACAATCTGATTTACCTTCTGCATCGTAGAATCACCGTGGAAGAACCGCATAAGCGTCAGGGACCCGTCCAGTGCGTATTGTAAATTGCCGTCAGTTTGTGTTGCGTGTGGGGAACTACATACAACTGCTCAATGTGATAAGTCGAAAACCGACTCAAAAATCAAAAAATGCAGTAACTGCGGAGGTAATCATACCGCAAATTATAGAGGTTGTCCAGTTTACACTCATTTGAAAGGCATAAGGACCAACAAGACGTCAGTATTACCTGATCATCCTCAACAGCCTAATTTTGCATCGAGTAACAATTTTCCTCAATTGTTACGGCCCACTAGTCATGAAAACGCGCCTAGTTCTAGACAAGTTTCTTACGCTAACGTGGTTAAATCTAATATGCCAGGTTTGGAGCAGGAACCTAAATCTCAATATTACGAGCCTAATATTAACACTCTAGAGACTACTTTGCAGACACTTGTCCAAACTATGAACACTTTTACGACCACTATGACATCCATGATGCAGGAAATGCTGAAAATGCAATCCACTATCTTACAAGCAATTTTAAAGAAATGATTTGTTTAAAAATTTGTTTTTGGAACGCGAACGGCCTCCGCCAACATAAAAACGAACTGGAACACTTCCTGATGGATAAGCAGATTGATGTCATGATGATTGCTGAAACTCACTTGACGGCGACAAAATTAAAAAAAATTAATGGCTACGTATTGTATGATACTAAAGATCCCCGCGGAAGAGCATGTGGAGGTTCGGCAATTCTTATAAAGAACAGAATAAAACATTATTTAATGAACAACATATGTAAGGATTACCTACAAGCAACAAACATTTGTATTGAATTCTGTCAATACAACTTTGTTTTATCATCAATTTATTCGCCGCCTCGATTTTCAATAAAAGAACATCAATACTACAGCTTCTTCAATTCCCTTGGAGCTAGATTTTTGGTTGCTGGTGACTTTAACGCCAAACACACATTTTGGGGTTCACGTCTAGTGACCCCGAAGGGTCGTGAACTCTTCAACACCATTGCCAAAATGGGCTTAGATGTACTCTCAAGCGGGCATCCCACCTACTGGCCGACGGACCGACGGAAGATTCCCGATATTATTGACTTCGGCGTAGTGAAAAATATCTCTGTAGAATCGATACAAGTGGAGCCTTCATTAGACTTGTCTTCAGATCACTCTCCTTCTATTATTTCAATGCGTTTCCTTCAAGGGTATGGCTCTCCATTTCGGGACATGTCTAAATCCAGAGTAAGTTGGATAAAGTATAAAAAGTATTTAAGTTCCCACTGCACGGAAAATGTAGTGTTGAGAACTACCGAGGATATTGATGGGTCGATTGGCAAGTTTACTGAGGACATACGAAGAGCTGTGCATCACGCTTCCACATATGACGATGAATGCAGAAATAGGACAAACAGAACTTATTTCACTGAACTCGAACATCTCCTGACAGAAAAAAGAAGAGTTAGAAGAGAGTGGCAAATTCACAGGTCTCCTCAGCTGAAAGCTAGGCTACGGGAATGCAGAGATATACTAAGAAATTTCTTAGAAACCCAAAGAATGGCTTCACTTAAATCATATTTGGAGGGAATTGACAGTTCCCCACAATCTGACTATTCGTTATGGAAGGCGGCACGAGGTTTAAAAAGACCAGTTAGAGGAAAGCCTCCTTTGCGAAATCCGACTGGTGACTGGGCTAGAAACGATTCCGAGAAGGGGACTTTATTTGTTAACCATTTGAGAAATGTGTTTACTATAAACAACTCAAATAATGCAACTGATTGCCACCACTCGTTATTAGACCTCCTGTACCTCTAAGACTTAGCTTTAATGATATTCAAAGCGCTATTGGTACTCTGAACCTTAAAAAAGCTCCAGGTATGGATAAAATCAGCAACAAAATGCTTGTGGAGTTACCTCATGTAGCTAGAAGAATTATTCTCTTTATCTTCAATGCTATTTTACGCCTAGAATACTATCCTGCAGATTGGAAGGTATCTATGATTACCATGATTCCTAAGCCAGGGAAGGACCTCACCAAAGTAGAGTCATATAGGCCAATTAGCCTACTGCCGACAATTTCAAAACTGTTTGAAAAATTGTTAATGGCTAAGTTGATTCCAATTCTGAACGACACTCAATGTATTCCAAATCATCAATTCGGGTTCAGAGCTAAACACAGTACCATCGAACAAACACACAGATTAGTAAATGTGATAAGACGGTCGTTTGAAGAGAAAAAATACTGTTCCGCGCTTTTCATTGATGTTTCCCAAGCGTTCGACAAAGTCTGGCATGAAGGTTTAATGCACAAAATAAAATTAGCTCTGCCTGCTAACACCCAAAACTTATGAAAAGTTATTTATATGGTCGCAAATTTACAATCAAAGAAGGCGATTTTTTAAGCCCCGCTCAGCCAATTGAAGCAGGAGTACCCCAGGGTAGCATACTGGGTCCTACTTTATATTTGATTTATGCATCCGATATGCCGTCAGACCCCAATATACATACTTCAACTTTTGCTGACGATACAGCCTTTATTAGCGTTCATAAGGACCATCAAATAGCATCACAGAATTTGCAGAATTATATTTATAAACTAGAGAATTGGCTTGAGCTTTGGAAAATCAGGGTTAACGAACAGAAATGTATTCATATAACTTTCACATTGCGAAAAGATACCTGCTCGTCCATCAGAATAAATAACCAAATTATTCCGCAACACAATGAAGTCAAATACCTCGGAATCCACCTCGATCGTCGTTTAACCTGGAAGTCTCATATTGACGCAAAACTTACACAGATGAGATTAAAAGCAGTGCAACTTAATTGGCTAATCGGCAGAAATTCTACATTAAAGTTGGATTGTAAACTTTTGTTGTACAATGCAATTCTAAAGCCAATATGGTGTTATGGAATTCAATTATGGGGTACTGCCTCAGCATCCACCATTGAAAAAATTCAAAGAGGTCAAAATAAAATTCTACGTATAATTACTGCAGCTCCATGGTACGTTAAAAATTCTCGAATTCACAAAGATCTAGGCATTCCTTTGGTGAAAGACGAATTTACAAAATACGCCTCAAAATATGTCAGCAAACTTGAACACCATCCAAACCCACTTGCACGAGACATCCTCAACTTTAGTGGTCATGTTCGGTTGAGAAGGAGGGATACCCTTGCTTTAACTCAAACGCAAAACAGATGACTGGATCAGTGGATGTAAATTTTTTTGTAGTATCATAATATTTTGTCTAGCACTGGCTGGACTTATAATTTTCTTTTAGCATTAAGATTCGAAAACTTATTGTCATTTCAATATCTGAAGATTCAATAAATAAATATAATGTATTAAAAAAAAAAAAAATAAATTTCCAAAACAACAGTTCGATTTCTAAACGGACTTTGAACATAAAATTGTACTCCATGAAAAGTACACTCAATAGTAAAATTTAATGAAACTTGAATAATATTAACTTACTAAAATTTATGAGACATTGATACAAGATGCATAGAATTAAATGTGTAGTGTAAATATTTGATTGCTAAGTATTTTAAGTTATGAGTGACTTTAGAAAGTAACTCAATTCTAGATTAAGCAAATTCTTTTCATGTTAGCTTTATAAGAAAGAACATTTTTTTAATAAAAAAAGGAGTTAAACATCAGAACTCACAGCTAAAAGAACTACGCCTCATAATTAAATATTACATGGCGATCCTGCAGCATTCAAGGCTATCTGGAAAAATAAAATAGAAAATATTACAGAGTTCCTAGATTGAGCATATGTAACCAGAAATTGGAAGTAATTGTCTGGCCAATAGACAATCGGGCAACCGAGCCGAAGAAGCAGCCAGAGCAGGAAGAGGACTAGAAGAAACCCCAAAAGAAGAAAATCCAACAAAAACAATTTATATAAATACACTTCTTGTTGAATATGTACCTAGAAACATACACACACAAGAACACAAAACGCAATATAGTGGCCGGCGGCATTGTTCAAATTAATCGACACAGGTCTCTGGAAATAAACAATAATTTTATTAATGTTTTACATGTTTTCGTGCATTATTTGCATATTTAGTGTATAATTTAGCTCGATTTTGTTGGTAAGTTCTGCAATATTTTATTATTTATTATTATTGCTGTTTTTTACAATAAAATATTCTCTATTTTTATACCAATTCTTGTATAATTTTACACAATAACTTTCTTCCTCTCGTCGTTCTACCCATTTCTTTTACCAAACTCTGCGTCTTTTTGCTTTTAATTACAATTCATCGTCATCCAAAATCAGCACTGTACAATCAATAGCTACCCAATTTCCTCCCACGTCATCATTTATGTTTTTTTTATTGACATTATTTTTATTATTTAATTTTATTTCAAAAATTAAACATAAAATACAGAAGTTGATTAATAATTAAAAAATGTTGTCAAACTGAATTATTTCACAAACAAATGTTTATACGACTCAGCATATGTAGCACCACATACAATTCAACATATCGTATAAACACAAAAATCGTATGATAACTCTTATGTTGACATTTCATTTGCTGACATCAAAAAATTTGCTACTTTCAACATATCGTGTAAACGTCTAACATATGACAAAGGAATTTGCTGCTGATTCAACATATCGTCTAAACTTAGCTTTAGAATTCAAATAATAGGAATAGGATGAAATGAATGGGGTGAAAAACTATATTTTAAAATAAAAATAGTATTCTAAACGTGAAAATAAACGTTCTGGTGTAGGCTAAGGGTTTAGACTAATGAACTGTAGACGAACCTCATGGGTTCGAACCTCAGTGGAGGCAAACCAATTTTATTGAAAAAAAATAATAAAACTAGTTAAAATTGAATAGATTAGCAGATAGAAATTAATTTAAAAAAAGTACCAATATAAGTGTACTGAAATTTGACCCTTTTTACACCTTTATATTTGAGTCATGAATAGCATGTTCTGTGTTCTTTTTTGTGTGGATGGAAGAATATTTTATCGTCTTTTTATTTTTAAATTGAATAAATAAAATCAAATGTCCGTTTTTACCCCATTTTTGTCACCCGTGAAAAAATAATTTTCAAAAAAGTACCTATTAATTATCCGTAATACGTACTAATTGAAAATTATAGCTCATGGAATTTTTTGTGAGAAAATACATTTTGATAAAAAAGTACCAAAAAAGAATACAATTTTTAGGTCATAGGAATTCGAATTTCAAAAGAGTACCAAAAAGATTTCTAGTCTTTATTAATCTGAGCCAGATACATTTAATATATTATTTCTATGTTTATTTATGTAGGAGATATACATGTTAATGGAGCGTTTATTTTTCTTTTTTCCAGCCATTAAAGTTCTTAATTTTTAAATTTGTAGTTGTAAAAAATATAAATTTGACAGTTGAATGCAAATCTTTCAATTCAGTTTAAGAAGTGTGTGGCCAAGAATCAATTCAATTGAAAGACTTAATTGACGATGCTGCATTATGCATGTGGCACCCTGTCGCCGCTTTATTTGTTTCGTTAACTTATTTAACATAATTGTTACTCCTTTTGTAACTTGTATATAAAAGCCGTTTTTCCCACTCTCATTCTTTTTTGATCTATTGATTTGTGCAGACACGATCTCGGCTCTCGCTTAACACTTTTCATAATATTATATTAATTTTAGTTTTCTTAAGTTAATAATTTAAATAAAACACATTGAATTAAACACCATTAGAATCTTTTAATTAATTTAATTTATTTATTGAATTTTTTCAGTTCCTGTACAACAACTCTAAGTCTTATATTTATAGTACAGAAACGCATTACGTTATAAACAATTTTATCATGAGCATAAACAAATTAGTTACAGAAAAACCTATATTGATAACATCTTACGTGTAAAAGTTATATAAAAATTTCTGAAACTATTAGCATTACTATTTATTTGTTGATTTCGTGGAAGATTGTTCCAAAGACGAGCGGCATGTACATAAAACTGCCATTCAGACACTAGATGTTGTTGTCGAGGTATTATAATATTTCGATTTCGAGACGATTGGAAGAAACGTATTTTTATATCAGTCCATGTCAGATTGCTATTGAAAATTATACCGAGATTTTTCGCTGAAATAACAATTTTAATTTTTTCACCATTTAAAACAATATCTTCTGGAATATAATGATTTAAGCTCCTTTTACATATCACAATGCATTTAGATTTGTTTGGATTCGAACAGAGTCCATTTTCACAAGCCCAGAGGTAATTTTTTTTTTCAAATCCTCATTTAGAGATGATATTCCTGAAACTATATTTTGAACAGAGCTACTTAGAGTAAGTTGCACTTCATCTGCGTATAAATGGAGGTTGCATTTAGAGAGTTGCTTTGACAAATCGTTTATATATAAAGAAAATAAGAGTGGTCCTAAAATAGAACCTTGAGGTACTCCTCTTTTAAGGGATTCGCTATCTGACCATGTATTGTTCACAAACACCGATTGTGTGCGGTTCGTAAGATACGAAGATATAAGTTTAGTAGAAATATCGTTAAACCAAAAAAAGTGGTCCAGTTTTTTAATAAGTATGTCATGGTGTGGTATATATTCATGACGTAGAGCTGTGTCAAATATAAACAAATTAAAACTAAACATAAACAACTCTAAATTCGTCATCACATATATATCTTGCACCCATGTGTGTAATTGGCTAAGGCATAGTATTAAGTATTCATGAAATATGATAAGCAAACCATATGCATTATTGTTTCAATGTCAATGAATTAACAAGTTGTAGCGATTAACAATTATTTATTCCTTGTTTGTACATTTATTTAATTTTCTTTACACCTATTATACATTTAAAATAACCATATAAAGTAACGAATATCTTTAATTTTGTACGTCACTAGCATGTGTGACTGTTTTGATACAACACTGCAATGTAGATAAAGCTCTTTCGTTGAGTTATAAGAAAAGTTAACGATCATTTTGTTAACTAAAAGCTCTTGCTTGTTTTGTATAAAAGCCACATAATCAGCGAAAGCAGCTCATTCGTAATTTGCAGGTTGGATTGAGTGGTCACAGCTAGACACACTTAGTATATAAGCTTCGTGATGACGATAGTCGTCGTTGCTTGTTGCTGAGGGTGTTTATTTGCCGGGATTTAAATTGTTGTTGGACTTGAAAAAAGGCCGCATTAATTTAATCTCTTGATACTCATTCGTAATTTGCAGTTTTACAGAATCTAAGTGTAATGAAATCTTTTATAAAAACTTTAATTTTGAAAATAATAATAAAAACATTATAAAATAAATTTAAAGCAAATTCAAAAAAGATAAAACCCAAAACTTTTATAAAAAAAACATTACAAATTGGCGCCCAACTAAGAGGCCGTAGTAAACGCCTGTGTAAATAGAAAAAGAGGAAAATCCCAACCAAGAGGCCGTAATAAACGCCTGTGTGAATAGTAAAAAAGAGGAAAATATAAATAATAAAAAAAAAGAAAATCCATATTAGGCAGTAAAAGCGTCCGTTTATCCGTAATTGTGCAAAAGTAATTTCAAATCGTGGCTGAAAATTTTGAATTTCCACAGAGCAATTTCAACAACTACTGTGTTCGGTTAATCGCCCTAATGAGAGATGTGGTTCGTTTAGCTGTTGCTCTGCACGTTATAATGGGGAACGAAATCCGTCTAAGGTGGAAGAATTTATTGATCAGCTCTTGGCAGATGCTCGTGAAGCTGAGCATGTATTATGTGTGCAGTGAACATTGATGTTGGTAAAATTCCCAGTGGTCCTGAAGGCGGTTCAAAACGTTGTTCCTTTTGTCGTAAAAAAGGGCACACTATTGATAATTGTTTTAAAAAACAAGATATCGTTGCAAAGCAGCAACCAGTGAATATTGATCCTGCACTTCTCAAACCAAAATTTGCTTGTTATGGATGCAATGCTCTAGGCGTGGTTAGAGCTAATTGTCCAAACTGCAGCAAGAAAACTAGTGATGTATCACCAATGGGTGTGAGTTTTAATTCTTTGGGTTTGTGTATTGGCCGAAATATTCCAGTAGTGAACGTGCAAATGTTTGGTATTCCAGGTCAAGCATATTTTGATTCCGGTGCAAAAACTAGCGTGGCTAGTACAAATTTGAAAAAGATATAGATTTTGAAGGTTGTCGATATGAGTCAATCGTATGTAAGGCGTCTCTTGCCGACGGTACCTCTTGCAATAGAAAGTGCCTGACGACAGAATGCAAAATTGTTCTTGGTGGCAGATGCTTGAACATTAAATTTTTGATTTTCCCAGAGGATAAGAGTAACAGAACACTGATTGGTTCCGATTTTATGGAACAGGCGGGAATTGTCTTGAACATGGGACAGCGATATTGGTATTTTGAAAATTGTCCTACTCAACAATTTGACTTTTATGAGTTATGGCCTTTGGATTTGAATCTTCTCGAGACAATAGGTGTCGTAGGAACACGTGTGAAACGAAGAACACCTGAAATTGTTCCCGAATTCCTCAAAGTTACGCCCAAGAGAATACGTAATACTCATGTATCAGATTTTGAATCCTATGGACCCGACTACTGCAAGGAAAGTGACTACTCACCTCATTCAATACAGGCAATATTCCGTGACGCTATTCCTATAGATATGACGATGCCCGATAGAGCAAAAGATTGTGGCCTTTTTAGTGGTGTTGTGTACATGCCTCCAGTGGATGATGGGAAGGATCCAATTTTTACACCCCTATATTCCCTCGACTACAAAGTATTGAAACCAACAGATGGTGCAGAACTAATTAACGAACAGAGAGAGCAGTTAGACAGCGTTTTGGTCAAGCACAGCGCAGTATTTGGTAGTTTGGGTAAGCCGTCACCATATGCTGTGCACAAAATAGATACTGGTAACCATGAACCAATCGCCTCACCACCATATCGTCTATCGTTTGCCAAAGCTCGAGAACTAAAAAGTGAAATTGATAACATGCTTGAAAATGATATCATAGAAGAATGTGATTCAGCATGGGCATCCCCAGTTGTTATGGTTCCAAAAAAGGATGGTTCAATCCGCGTATGTGTTGATTACAGGAAGTTACATTCTGTGACTGTTCCTGATAGGTATCCCTTACCACGTATGGATGATTTATTACACTCAGCCAAAAACTCGAAATATATGACAACTTTAGACCTACAATGTGGATATTATCAAATAGAGGTAGCAGCCGAAGATCGCGACAAAACTTGCCTTATAACCCCATTTGGTACTTATCGTTTAAAAAGAATGCCATTCGGATTGCGAAATGCACCCGCAACTTTCCAGAGATTGATAAATCGTTTTAAGTCAGGTATTGCTGGTATTTGTATATTTGCCTACCTTGACGATATTATTATTTGCTCAGAAAATTTTAAACAACATTTGGAGAACCTCGATGAAGTCTTAAATCGGTTACTTTTATTCGAATTGCGTTTAAATAAATGTAAATTCTGCTGTTCCAGCGTGAAATTTCTTGGTCACATCCTCACTACACATGGAATAGCTTTAGACCCTGATAAAATAAAAGCAATTACTGAGCGCAAAGAGCCCAGAAATATCAAGGAACTAATATCCTTCATCCAAACGTGCTCGTGGTATAGACGATTTATAGACCGGTACGCAGAAATCGCAAGACCTTTGACAAACCTTACGAACTTATTTGGGCATGCAGTAAATTTCGCGGCTATATAGAGGGAGAAGAAATTAAGTTGTTAACAGACCATAAGCCTTTGATATGGTTGCTTACATTGAAATCGCCTACTGGAAGATTAGCCCGTTGGGGACTACAAATACAACATTATAATTTCACTATTGAACATATTTCTGGAAAATCGAATGCTGTTGCTGATATGCTTTCCAGACCTCCGTGTAACAGTCATGATTCTGACGAAGGTAACTGTTTTTTTGCGTTTTACGTAGATATGCCATCAAGAAAAGCAACTGACATTCGAAACGAACAAATGAAAGATGGTTATCTAAACGATATAATTGTATCATTGGAGAAACAAGATGAATATTCGTTGGATAAATAGAGGTTATCTACTCAATGACTGCGTCCTGTATCGTTACGCTAATGATGATTGTGAAGATGCACAATTAGTTATACCAATCCAAGAACGACCAGAAATTCTTAAAACCTACCACGATGAGAGTACAGCTGGACATTATGGCGTAGAATGCGTAGTGATATCGCCAAGTATGTGAAAAACTGTATTGAGTGCCAACGTTTTAAAGCAACAAATATGAAACCTGACTATTACAAACAACAAGTAGCAAGCAGCGATTCGAAGTTGTAGCCGTCGATTTATTTGGTCCTCTACCTCAAACCGAAGAAGGTTTTCAGTGGATCTTAATTGTCGAAGATGTTGCCAGCCGATGGGTAGAAATCTTTAAACTTCAAGATGCCACTGCTGAAGTATATGCGAAACTCCTAATCGACGAAATATTTTTGCGCTATGGATTGCTTAGACCTATAAAATCTGACAATGGTGTACAGTTCGTGTCAGCAATTATGCAACAGGTAACATTTTGTCTTGGTATACATCAGCAATTTTCGCCAGTATATCACCCGGAAGCGAATCCTGTAGAGCGGAAAAATAGAGATTTAAAGAGCCAACTAGCTATTTTGGTCCAGGATCAACACAACAATTGGGATCAAAGCCTAGCTGCCATACGATTTGCTGTGAACACTTCAAAATGCCAAAGTAATGGTTACAGCGCAGCGTATTTAACTTTTGGTTGGGAGCTTCGTACTTTAGATGATGTTAAGCACGATGTTAAATCCATAATAGAGTCCGAGAGTTTCATCCCTGATATAACTTCCTATCTCCAACAATTTCTAACGTTTTGGAAAATGCAAAGGAAACCGAAGCCAAGATCCAAGACAAAAATAAAGCCTATGTCGATCAGCGAAGAATACCACAACCAAACTTTGAAATTGGTACCGAAGTACTAGTGACGACACACATATTGAGTAACGCTGGTAAGGGTATATTAGCCAAATTTGTGCCCAAGCGCGATGGCCCTTACCTCATCACAAAGAAGATTGGTTCATCTACGTATGAAATAGCATCGCCAGACAATTTGAAAATTCCTCTTGGCACCTATCATGCTTCAACATTCACGAATGTTGTACGAATGCAAAGGAGACCCCAACGCCAGTTTATCCCATGAAGAGACGAGGACGCCCTAGAAAATCCTGGAAGATGAAGCCTTAGGATGTTGACGTACTGCTCGAGGCGAGGCTCCGTTCGTCAAAGGGGGAGACTGTAGCGATCCACCATTATTTATTCCTTGTTTGTACATTTATTTAATTTTCTTTACACCTATTATACATTTAAAATAACAATTTAAAGTAACGAATATCTTTAATTTTGTACGTCACTAGCATGTGTGACTGTTTTGATACAACACTGCAATGTAGATAAAGCTCTTTCGTTGAGTTATAAAAAAAGTTAACGATCATTTTGTTAAATAAAAGCTCTTGCATGGTGAAATTAAACACAAGGTGACAGCATTGCTACAACAATTACAACAAGGCAAGAACAACAGGCATTATTGTTTGTGTAATACTTTCGTTACTGTCAAAAATATCTGGCATAAAATAAAGAAAACAAACATACAAACATGGATAAAAACAGAAAACAATAGTAGTGAAAAATTGTTTATTTTATTTTCTTAAACAATTTCGAAACTCGTGATGATTTTGTTCGGGGCATTTTGATTAATGAGGAAATTCTAGACAGTCGTATCTGTGTTTCCCTCTTGCCACGCGAACAGTATGCTCGAAAGGTGAACAATTGGCTGATATATTGGCAATTAAGACTGCTGCTATAAAAATTATGAAATTACCTCTGAATCAGGATGAAAGTGATTACTTTTCCAGCAGTGATGAAGAAGATTCACAACCTTTTTCTCCCCTACCTGATGATGCCAATAGTGAGGCCATTTAAATAACAGATTTGTATAATTTTGTTAATACAGGCTACTTTATTTTTTAGTTTTCCTATCGTAAGTGGTCGATTCTTTGTCCAGAGGTTTTCAGGAGAAATCAAATCCAGATTTCTATATACCCGAAATTAATTCTTCCCACTACGCGTACAACATGTCTCTCAAAGAGGTCAACTTTAATGTGGTTAAGGCTATTTTCAGTTTGCCCACCATTAAGGAACCCTCTAATAATAATGTTTTAATTAAAATTAATGCAGTCTTATTCTTCCAAAAAAGTTTTTATTTTTATTCAAATTTTAAAATAAAAGATTGGAAATATACATAATAAAAAAAAAATTTATAGTGTGTTCTCGAACTGGCTTTATTGGAAATAAAGCTGCTTGGAGTAGGATTCTTTTGGCATAACGTACCCCACTGTTCTCTTTTTCTTGGGTCTTGAGGAACCTTAAAGAAAGTACCACTTCCAGCTATTCCTTTTTTACGGCATAAGATGCAACATCGCATTTTTCTGCAGCAAAAAAAAATCACTTTTAAAGAGGAATCTTAACATTTATCTTACAGAAAAAAACTAACACTTTTAGTAAAACAACTCAAAAAACAAACACACTATTTAATATAATATAGTTTTTTTTAACACTTTTAAGCTATTTTACGCAGATAAAACGGCGAAAAAACTCAATTTTTCAAAAACAAAATAATTTTGTAACGTTTTTTTTTATAAACTTTGACTATTTGTAAACAACTTTTTGACATTTTCAATTTCACCATGAACAGAGCAAAAAATAATCAGCTGGCGCTATGCTGTCACCTTGTATTTAATTTCACCATGAGCTCTTGCTTGTTTTGTATAAAAGCCACATAATCAGCGAAAGCAGCTCATTCGTAATTTGCAGGTTGGATTGAGTGGTCACAGCTAGACACACTTAGTATATAAGCTTCGTGATGACGATAGTCGTCGTTGCTTGTTGCTGAGGGTGTTTATTTGCCGGAATTTAAATTGTTGTTGGACTTGAAAAAAGGCCGCATTAATTTAATCTCTTGATACTCATTCGTAATTTGGAGTTTTACAGAATCTAAGTTTAATGAAATCTTTTATAAAAACTTTAATTTTGAAAATAATAATAAAAACATTATAAAATAAACTTAAAGCAAATTCAAAAAAGATAAAACCCAAAACTTTTATAAAAAAAAACATTACAAAGTGTTTTTTGTTTAAAGGGCAAAACAGTTCAAGTATGTATTTTTATTACACTCGTATAATAAATGGAGCAAAGGCTTAGAATTTCACTTTATTTCCAAAACAACAGTTCGATTTCTAAACGGACTTTGAACATAAAATTGTACTCAATGAAAAGTACACTCAATAGTAAAATTTAATGAAACTTGAATAATATTAACTTACTAAAATTTATGAGACATTGATACAAGATGCATAGAATTAAATGTGTAGTGTATATATTATGTAAATATGTGATTGCTAAGTATTTTCAGTTATGAGTGACTTTAGAAAGTAACTCAATTCTAGATTAAGCAAATTCTTTTCATGTTAGCTTTATAAGAAAGAACATTTTTTTAATAAAAAAAGGAGTTTAACATCAGAACTCAAAGCTAAAAGAACTACGCCTCATAATTAAATATTACATGGCGATCCTGGAAAAATAAAATAGAAAATATTACAGAGCTCCTAGATTGAGCATATGTAACCAGAAATTGGAAGTAATTGTCTGGCCAATAGACAATCGGGCAACCGAGCCGAAGAAGCAGCCGAGCAGGAAGAGGATTAGAAGAAACCCCAAAAGAAGAAAATCCAACAAAAACAATTTAAAATTTTCAAATATATAGAGTGCTCTCAAATTAGAACCTATTAGGGAACGGACGCGACTTCGCCCGTGTTCAAAAACAAATTTTTTTTTAAATATGCAATATAGATCAATTGGAATATAAGAAAAGGAACAAACCTATTCCAAAAGAAGAACCATTGAAAATCCCAAAGGTAAAACCACCGAAACGAAGAGGCGGCTACCTCGCCAACAGAAGAAGAGAACTAGCAAATCTTAAACGTATTGTGAATGCATCACCACCACCACATTGGGAATTAGCATCGGCATATTGGAATAAGCGAACTAGAAAAAATTATAGAGGATTTCTGTAAAATAAATTCAAAAAAATATATATATATATAATAATAAATTGTAATCAAATGTATTAAAGTAAAATAGATATCTTTTAAAATGAAATTTATTTATATACTACTCATTAACGTTTTGGTAATTTCGATACTTTCAATTATTGCTGTTTGTTTATTAAAATTATATATAAACACAAACCAACAGCAAGTAGAGAACTTAATATCAGTAAGAAATATTTTTTTACTCTTGACACAATGAACGTGCAGCAAAAAATATATAACATTTGTAAAAAATTGTATGATGATTACATTGGTTGGATAATATTTACTTTTATGATAACACCAATAATCATAATTATAGATACAAAAATTACACCGCTTGTCATATTAGTATTGAAAAACATTTTAAATACTTTTTGTCATTCTTCATTCCAAAATTTTTTCACAAATTAAACAAAATTAAATTAAAATTAATAACTAATGATTCCATATGGAGGATCAATTTAAACAACTAGTAACCTTACAAATGCCATTTTGAATGAAGTAACACGAATCATTCAAAGGGACAACAACCGTAATGGATTTGCATTGAAAATAGAAACCCTGGTATCTGAACTCAACGAAATTCAGGTATCAGAACAGGGTGAAGTCAATAGAAATACTATAATAAATACGAATAGCAAAATAGCATTTAATGCATTTATGAATGGCTTAACAGACCCACAAATAATATCAACAATATATGCAAGTCAAGTGACAACTTTCCATGAGGCCTTAAAAATTGCCGAAAATGCATTATCACGAATAGAACCAAAAAGAGTACTTTACCAAAATGCTAGACACCACAGCACAAATTCCCAACAATCCAACTGCACTAAATGTGGCAGAAAATGTCCTGCAGAAGGCAATGTCATAAATGTGGAAGAGTTGACCACTTTTCGAACATGTGTTACACAAAAGAACAAAACCACAATAATAATAGTAGAAATAATAATAACAACTACAACAATAGAAATAATAATAACAATAATTACAACTACAGGAATAGCAATAACAACACTAACAATAATAACCGAAGAAATAGCAACAGTAATAACAATAACAGAAATAACAACCGAAGAAATCAAAATATTAATCAGATAAATAACCAGGGAAACTCCCAAACCCCGGAAACCACACATCAAGGGTTTCCGGAGGAATCAATGTAATTCCAATATACTCGGCAATAGATGTCAACAGTATTCATTGAATTTACATTTAATATTCTTATTGAGTGGTTTGTGATTTTCTGTAATTTTTTTATGTGATTATAACCCTAATTATATGTACATATGAAGTGTTGCTTATGCTAGATGTAGATGACAAATAGATAAAATGTGACTATATCGCAAATTGGACAATAACGTTATAAATTTATATGAAAATGGGAAAATAAATGTCTAAAAATCAAAAATTTTGCATATATGGCTAATGTGACAATAAGCGGTAGTGACTATATGCGAAAAGTACTGTAATATAGACGATTTACTGCAAATTTTGCCGACATAGCAAGTTGTTTAAATAAATTATTGAAAAAAGGTCAGAAATTTGAATGGACAGAACAATGTCAAAAATCATTTGACACATTGAAAAGGAAATTAATAAGTCCACCGATTTTGCAATATCCAGATTTTGAAAGACCATTTATATTAACAACGGATGCATCGGATTTTGCATTAGGAGCCGTACTATCACAAGGAGAAATTGGAGAAGATAGACCAATATCTTTCGCTAGTCGTTCATTAAATAAACATGAACGAAATAAACCAGTAAGCGAAAAGGAATTATTTGGAATACACAGGGGAATACAATTTTTACGACCATACCTTTATGGCAGAAAATTTATTGTTGTGACTGACCACCGTCCACTAATTGCACTATTTTCATATAAAAATCCAAGTTCCAAATTAACCAGAATTCGACTAGAACGATTTCAAAATAATATACAAAAAAGGAATAAGCAATACTAACGCAGATGCACTTTCGAGAGTAGAATTAGACTCCGATATTTTATTTCGCACTAGAAAAGAGTGACGAAATATTTAAGAAAATAAATAAAGAAAAAATGAAAGAAATGATAAATAAAAGTAAAGAAAATGACGTTAGAATTTTATTATATAGCAAACCTCAGAGAATAATAGATGAAAAGAAAAAACAGGAACTAATTAAATTGTATCACAATACACCATGCGGAGGACATTTTATCATTAGAAAAACATTACTGAAATGAAACCAGAAATATATATGTATATATGTATCAACGTGTGATCTTTGTCAGAGGAACAAACAAATAAGACACACTAAAGAACCATTATGTGTGACAGACACACCACAAAATAGTTTAAACACTGTAGTTATCGACACTATCGGACTTTTACGTCCTTCAGGTAATTTTTGATATATTCTACCAATGCAGTGTGAACTAACAAAATATGTAATAGCAGCACCAATGTAAACAAAGGAAGCTAAATATGTAGCAAAGTGCTTGACAGAAAACCTGATACTAAAATATGGCATTTTCAAAACCCTAAAGTCTGATAAAGATACAGAATTTGTTAATGAACTAATGAATGAAATTTGCAATCTGCTAAAAATAGAACAGAAATTGTCTACACCTTACCATCATGAGACTGTGGGTACCATAGAAAGGAATCAAAGCAAATTACCAATCTTACCGGGTGAACAAATTATGAATAGTAACAGAGTATACAATTTAGATAATTACGCAAATGAATTAAAAGCAAGATTGAAGATTTCATTAGAAAATGCTAAAAAAAATATAGAGACTACAAAGAAGAAAAGAAGTTTAGAATCTTATAACAGAAGGAATAGGATAGATCTAAATATAGGAGATTTTGTTCTTGTGAAATTCGAAACTAGAAAGAAGAATGAACCACCATACCATGGTCCATACGAAATCATTGGCATGGATGATGTAAATGTAACCTTAAAAGTAAAAGAAAAAACCAAAACCATACATAAACATTTATTAAAGAAATATAACCATTGTAATTAAAAAGCAGACCTAAGAATAATCAAAAGTAGAATTAAGAATAATCAAAAGAAGAATTAAGAATAAACAAAAGTAGAATTAAGAATAATCAAAAGTACAATTAAGAATAAACAAACTAAAAATAAACAAAAATTTTTTGTTAAAACACACGGCACATGAAAGAGTAAATCATATATGATTTTACTGAAAGATTGGGGGTGTAGTATATATGCATGACGTAGAGCTAAGTGTCAAATATAAACAAATTAAAACAAATTCGTCATCACATATATATCTGTAGGGTATCAACCGTGGTCGACCTCTACTGACGTTTAGATAACGGGGGATCATACTATATACAGACGAAACGACGGACATGAAACAATTTGAAGTATAGACAGATTGGACAGAAAGAACAGGCAGTTGTAGGAAAGATGTTGAAGTGACAACAGATGAATCGGACGTGAAGTTTTGTAATGATAATATAAGAAAGTTGAAATGTAATATAATAGATTTAAAATGTAATGTAATTAAAACATAATATAAGAAAACTAAAATGTACTATAAATGAATTTATATATGATATATGATGATATAAACAGTATGATATAATGAAATTCCTACAATTTTTCTACATTTTTGGGGACTCAGCCTAAATCTTATAACTTTGAGCAAATAAATGAATGTGTTGTGAGATAATTGTGTAGTGAAAAAACTGTGTGTGAACAAAAAAGTGTCCGATCAACCCACCCTTAATTCAAAGAACATTTTCTACATATTTGTGAAGTATATACAAGTAGAAATGGAACAAACGTCGACAAAAAACTAAAGTGAGTTGTGGTTGCGCGTAGATAAAGAAAAAGAAAAGAAGAGAGTTTTTTTTTACAAAAATTGTGGAGCAAAACAAAATAATTTGTTGTCGATTAATATAAAAACTGTGTTGTTGTGGAGAGAAACAGACTTAAAAACTTGTTGTCTCTTAAAAGAAAAAAACTGCGTTGGCATTGTGGAGCAAACAAAATAAATTGTTGTCGCTTAAGGTGGCTATACACTACGTGTTTTGGCTTATGTATTTTTAATTTTACAACTCACATGTTTTTCTTTATGTCTGTCAAAATTGGTTATTTTACATATGGGTTTTAATTTTTGGTCACCAACTTGTATGTTCAATTACACGAACATCGCCATGATTAAAACGCTTAAATATTATTCTATTATAAATTTCAATGTCGTTTCTTTAAAAAATTCGTTAAAGCCGCTACAAAGCGTCACTAAATTGCCGGCGTCAAAAATATTGATTTATAGCCTTTTCACACTTGCAAACATTTTAGAGGAACGCATGGAAGATGTTGAAAATGTGAAACATGCATTCACACTTGCAACATCTACCATCATTTAAGTTGACAAAATAAACAAAAACCACGCCGCTTTTAAAAATTAAAATGAATTTATTCCTATGTATAGTTGACCTGTTGTTAATGTTGTTTTCTTATTTCGGCTTCAGGTCAGATTTAAACAATAAATAAAAACTTTTTTCTTTATATTTATCTATTATTTAATTTTATTTTTCCAATATTTCGGTCAAAATCTTTGACCATCATCAGGGAAATTTAAATAAATAAACAAAAATTGTTCTTATTCAAAGCTCCGACACATTCAACACTTCACTTTTAAATCTTTGATTTGTGTTTGTCTCACAAAACAAAGATTTTGACCGAAATATTGGAAAAATAAAATTAAATAATAGATAAATATAAAGAAAAAAGTTTTTATTTATTGTTTAAATCTGACCTCAAGCCGAAATAAGAAAACAAAATTAAAATGAATTTTAAAAAAGATTTAATAATATGATTGATTATTCGTTTGCAAGAGCAAACCCAGATATTATTACATTGTATAGAGTTATTAATAGAATGTATACTGGAGGAAGATAATGATAAGGTTGTTTTACTAGATGCTCGCATGCCTATTTCAAGGAATATATGGATGTTCGTTTTTAAAAGAATCGCTATGGTAATTTCTGGGAAAAATATATTCCAAATAATAATGAGGATTGCTTCAAGGAAAGCTTCCGCGTCGAGCGAAATATGTTTTTAATGCTTGTACAGAAGTTAGAAGTTATGCGCAAAAAAGACACAAGATTTAGGAAAGCTATAGAGTTAGAAAACCGCATCGCTATTGCCCTTTACACATTGGGATCTTCATCAGAATATCGAACTATTGGAAGACTCTTTGGCGTTTCTACAAATAGCGTTTGTAATATATTACATGACTTTTGTAAGGCAATAATTGAAAACCTTTCCGAAGATTACCTTCCACCCAATTTCATAACTGAATCCAAAGTTGACGAATGTGTGAGAGAATTTGAGGCTATTGGTTTTCCACAATATGTGGGCTAATATGTATATCATAATAAATGTTAAAACTAATATTTCTTAAACATTGAATGATTTTTAAAAGATGAATCACATATTGAAATAAAGCCATCTGCTGCTGAGGCTGTCGATCACATGCACCACCGCCGCTCATTTTGTTCGTTAAATTTGTTTTTGTTGACTATAAATGTAACGTTTGTTAGTGATGTAACTTTAATTTCATTTTCAATGTCAGTTTTGCTAGTGATGACACTAAAAATATCGGAAGATGTAAATGGGAACAAAATGATTAAGGAACATCTTGTGAAGATGTTGATTTGCAGCTCTGTACATTTCTTATGGGAAAATTTCAACATCTTCGCAAATTGATGGTAGATGTTAGATGTTGACAAGTGTGAAAAGGCTATTAAGGTTTTTCGTTTTTTAATATACAAGATTTGAGCTTGTATCAAAAATTTTTAAATAATTTATATCATTGTTATTAAATTATCAAAATGGGATAAAAAATATTTAATTTATCACTTATGCAAATTCTTCATACGGCCGGCTAATGATAGCGCAGATATTTAACCGTCGACAAATCTTTTCGCCTGGCATATACATTTGAAAACATGTATTTGAACATAAGAAAATAGAGCGTGTTCTAATCGAAAAAATTACATATGTATTTCCACATGTTAGAATACTTGTCGTCAAGTTAGTTTTAATAATTATTTTATAATCTAGTTAACACGTTTGTTTTATGAATTATATAAATGTCTAGTTTTTTTCATATTTTAATATAACTTCATTGAATAAAGGATAATTTATACTTTATAACTATCAGAAGTGGGATATATATAAAAAATGCACAGAAGAAATTTAACACGTCAAGAGCTAATAACAGCATTAAGCCAATGTGGAATTGAATTTCCAGAAAGTGCTACAATTGCTCAACTTAGAACATTGTTACAAAAATGGATGAAAATTCTGTTGTCACAAACCAATCTAATGATGATTTTAATCAAACATCAAATGTCGCTTCCGATCTTCAATCATCCTCTGTTCAACCGGCCACTACTTCAGTCCAAACGATGGTTTATAATCAACCTTCCTCAACTGTTCAATCTACAATTCATTCTGTTCAACCAGTGTTATATGATCAGTTTTCTGCTGTTACTCAAACTGCTGATATACAATATGATGCTTCCGTTCAATCAACAGCTTCTATTCAACCTACTGTGTCTATTCAATCATCTGTTTTGTTCCAACCTTCTGTTTCGGTCCAACCTTCAACTTACGTTCAATCGAATACTAGTGTTCAACCCCAAATTTTTGGTCAAGCTAGTTCATCCAGAAATTATTTAACTTTCGCTGATCCACCTACTACCTCTGGTAACTATGATAATTCACTAGATAGTGCTATTATACGGTTACAAAAACAGCGTGAATTGATGTTACTCCAGCGTGAGGTTAACATACTTAATAGTGAAGTCAGATTTTCTTCCTCTGATTTTGCAACTATCGATTCTATGGTTATGAAATTTTCTGGAGACGACTCTTATGATGTAAAGCGTTGGGTAAGTGATTTGGAAGACGCTTTTATTTTACTCAATTGCACAGAACGCATGAAATTAATTTGTGTACGAAGATTGCTGTGCGGAACTGCAGCATTATTTGCAAGAAAATTGTTTTTGTCAAATTATGATGCTTTTAAGAGGGCTCTTATAGATGAATTTGAGCAATCAAAGTCCATGCTTCAAATATACGAAGAATTAAAGAAAAGGAAGCTTGGAGCAAATGAAAGTATCCAGCGCTATGTAACTGAAATGAGAATGATTGCAGAAAAGCAAATATTCCAGAAACGGATTTAGTTGATGCAATCATTGCAGGTTTAAATAACAACACCCCACTTATAAATATTTTGTATCAAGCTACTAATATGCAGCAGTTAAAAATCCATTCGCTATCAAAAGTTGCGTGATAAACAGACCAGAAGCAATTTTGGACCTGAAAATGTATCTAACAAATATACTTCATCAAATAAGTTGAAGGACACCAAAGCGGAGATTCGTTGCTTTAACTGTTCGCAGTTTGGCCATTTTAAAAATCAATGCTCAAAGCCAATACGCATTAAAGGTTCCTGTTTTAAGTGCGGTGAATTGGGCCATTTGAATAATAATTGTCCAAAGAAAAATTCAGTTGTTGCAGTAGTAGGGGATTCTGAGGAAGATAATCATGAAACTGGAACAGCTAATTTGATGACAGTAAATGCTTTACAAATGGTGAGTGTCGCTTTTGTAGATAAATTAGGCAAACGCACTGATGTTCGTTCTAAAATTCGTTCTGTTCTTGATTCTGGTAGCCCGAGGAGTTTTATTAAATGTTCAACAATTCCCTTTCCGATAAAAAAAAAATTCCCAAACTTTCGAAGTATCGGGGAATAGGTAATAGTCAAATTAAAATTTTGGATGAAATAGTTTGTGAAATAAGTATTGACAATGAAAAAATTTTTCATAAATTTTATGTATTACCTGATACTGATATATGTGTTCCATTATTAATTGGAAGAGATCTTTTATGTCGATTAAATATATTCTTATGTAAACTTAAACGAATTTATACTAAATATGATTTACTTGAAATAAATAAAAATATTTTAGCTAATGATATGGGATATATTCAAAACAGTGCGTTTGTTAAATTTGATATTTGGAAAAATAAAACTAATGATTGCAAAATAAATAAAAAAGTAGAAATAAAAGACTGTCGTTCAGATCAGGCTGTTACTGGATTGGGTGATGAGTTGTCTATATCGAATCCTGTGGTAAAATTTGATAGTTATTTAATTGAAATGAAATCGATTGAATTAATTGATAGCAATAGAAAAGAGTATCATACTGCCACAGTGGCTTCTAATGAAATGATTTTCTGTACTACAACCTATATCTGAGGAATATATAGATATATATCCACAATTAAGCGAAGAAAATATAAGGAAACTTAGAACTGTAATTGAAAATTCATATTGTAATCCTCCTCCCACATTAGAAAGAGTACCTTACGATTCTAAAATGAAAATAAATTTGACCGATGACACACCTTTTCATTTTCCACCCCGTTGACTTTTATATGTTGAGAAAAATGAAATAGATACTATAATTAATGACTTATTAGAAAAAAATATTATTCGGCACAGTAATTCACCATATGCATCTGCAACTGTTTTAATAAGGAAAAAGAATGGTGAAAGCAGATTATGTGTGGACTACAGATTTTTAAATAAGAAAACAGTTAGAGACAATTTTCATTTACCAGTTATAGAAGATTGTTTTGATCATCTTGAAGGGAAAAAGTATTTTACAGCCTTAGATTTGAAGAATGGGTTTCATCAGGTAGAAATACACGAAGATTCGATCAAATACACATCATTTGTAATACCTAGAGGACAATATGAATATAGAAAAATGCCATTTGGTTTAAAAAATGCACCAGCATTTTTTCAACGTTTTATTAATGACATTTTGAAAGATTTTATATCATCGGGAAAAATAGTTGTATATATGGATGACAATATAATAGCAACTTCTGATTTTGAAAGGCATGTGAAAATTGTAGATAAGGTTCTCACGCGTTTATACTCAAAAGGTCTTGAGTTTAAGTTAAGTAAGTGTAAGTTTGGATACACTGAAATACAATTTTTAGGATATATTGTAAATTCTATGGGAATACGTCCTAATAGCGATCACCTAGAGGCAATAAGAACATTTCCACAATCTGAAAATATTAAACAATTGCAACAATGTCTTGGGTTATTTTCTTATTTTAGAAAATTTGTACCAAATTTTTCAACAATAGCTAAACCATTAACATCACTATTAAAGAAAAGCGTTCCATATAATTTTGATAGTAGTTGTATTTGTGCATTTACAAAATTGAAAATATTATCAATTTATAACCCTAAAAAGGAAACAGAATTGCATACAGATGCTAGTAAACTGGGGTTTAGTGCAGTTCTTTTGCAAAAACAGGATGATGGAAAATTGCATCCTATTGCATACTTTTCAAAAACTACATCTGAAAGTGAATCGAAACTACACAGCTTTGAGTTGGAAACATTAGCGATTGTATATGCTCTTGAAAGATTTAGGACACAACTTGGTGGTATTCATTTTGTAATAGTTACTGATTGTAACGCCTTAACTCAGGCTATTCAGAAAAAACTAATTAATTTGAGAATAGCTAAATGGGTGTTTTCATTTGAAAACTACAACTTTAGTATAAGACATCGATCTGGAATTTCTATGGGTCATGTAGATGCATTAAGTCGTTGTTATGTGATTGACTCTGAGGAAATTTACGAAACTGATTTGAATATTCAAATCACACAGAACAGGGATATGAAAATTAAGGAGAATTAAATTAGAAAATGGCACTGATGATCATTTCGATTTAATCGATGGAATAGTTTTTAGAAAAGAGGAGGGAAATGATAAAAGACAAATGTATGTTCCAACTGAAATGGAAAATAATATTATTCGAATTATACATAAGAAAATAGTTCATTTAGGCGTAAATAAGACTGTTGAAAAACTTAGACAAAATTATTGGTTCCCAAAATTAAGAAAAAAACTGGTCAATTATATTAGGAATTGTGTAAAATGTATAATTTATTCACCATCTAGTTGTTCAAATGAACACAATTTGTATTGTATTTCTAAAGAACCTATTCCTTTTCATACAATTCACATTGATCACTTTGGCCCTTTCTCTTCTATTCGATCTGTTCGTAAACATGTTTTAGTTGTTGTGGATGGGTTCACTAAACATGTTAAATTATACCCTGTCAAATCAGTAAGTTCAAATGAAGTGTGTATGTCGTTACAGAAGTATTTTGATAATTTTAGTAGACCAGTACGTATAATTACTGATAGAGGTACTTGCTTTACTGCTAAAGAATTTTCAGAATTCCTTTCACAGAATAATATAAATCATGTAAAAATATCAGTAGCTTCTCCACAGGCAAATGGACAAGTGGAAAGAGTTATTAGAATTTTAAAATCAATGTTGGCTAAATTAACAGAACCCGTCGCACACGCTGATTGGGTATCCAAATTAGTTAATGTTGAATATGCTCTTAATAACACCATTCATGCAACAACACGTAAATCTCCGTCTTTACTTTTATTTGGAGTTGAACAAAGGGGAAGGATTGTAGATGAACTAACAGAATTTTTGGAGGAAAAGACAAATAATGCAAATACTGAGGGTATTGACTTGGAAAAGTCCCGTTTAGAAGCTTTAGCGAACATAGAAAAGTCTCAACATTACTGTCAAAACTATTTTCTTAAACATAGTATTCCTGCGAGAGAATTTAAAGTAGGAGATTTTGTAGTTATGGAAAATTGTAGCTCACAAGTAGGTCAAAATAGAAAATTATCGGAAAAATATAAAGGGTCCTACATTATTAAGAAAAAATTACCACATGATCGATATGTTGTTACTGACATTGAACCTCATCAGATAACTCAAATACCTTATAATAGTGTGGTTGAATCAAGACGACTACGTTTGTGGTTAATGCAAAATAATGAAATAAGTTCTGTTATTCCTTGTACATAAAGTGACACTAAATGTATGTTACATTATAATCGGGTCGATCAAATGTCAGGATGGCCGAGTTGTTAGAATACTTGTCGTCAAGTTAGTTTTAATAATTATTTTATAATCTAGTTAACACATTTGTTTTATGAATTATATAAATGTCTAGTTTTTTGCATATTTTAATATAACTTCATTGAATAAAGAATAATTTATACTTTATACACATGTATTTTACACAAGCAACGTTTTTGACGTCACCAACTACATGTTTTTACTCCCTTATGTAAAATTTGACATATACAATGTAAAAAACACGTAGTGTATATGTACCTTTAATATAAAAACTTGTGTTGTTGTGGAGAGAAACAGACTTAAAAACTTGTTGTCTCTTAAAATAAAAAACTGTGTTGGTATTGTGGAGCGAAACAAAATAATTTGTTGTCGCTTAATATAAAAACTGTGTTGTTGTGGAGAGAAACAGACTTGAAAACTTGTTGTCTCTTAAAATAAAAAACTGTGTTGGTATTGTGGAGCGAAACAAATTAATTTGTTGTCGCTTAAAGCATAGTACTGTGTTCAAAATTTCAAGTGTAATGCTGTCAAAATACATTTTAAAAAAATAAACATGAAATTTTCATGAAAAAATGTCGCAGAAGCAGTACTCTGTTCATTTTGTGAAAAACATGTGAAATGCATCTGGCAACATTATTTTTTCACAGCGAAATAATTAAAGTAGCAATTCTTTCACGTGGAATTTTTATCCAAAAGCTCTTCTGTCGCAACAACAATATCTATTACTTGTTGTTCTGCTGCACAAGCGGCCAGTAATATTTGTTTATTGATTTTTATTTAACCATTTCGATTCAACACAGATTTTTTAATATTTTAACTTTTATTTATTTTCGATTTAAATTCACAAAAAAGCAAAACATATGTGTTTTGTTTACATGAGTAAAACAATGTGGCGTAATTTCAATTAAAAAAAACGTCAAATTATGTAAATTCGCGTGATAGGCAACATTGGCTATACGTCAAATTTTCCGTATGAAATAATTAATGTTGCTCAACATTTTTCCCAAATTTGAACAGAGTACTAGGCTTAATATAAAAACTGTGTTGTTGTGGAGAGAAACAGACTTGAAAACTTGTTGTCTCTTAAAATAAAAAACTGTGTTGGTATTGTGGAGCGAAACAAATTAATTTGTTGTCGCTTAATATAAAAACTTGTGTTGTTGTGGAGAGAAACAGATTTAAAAACTTGTTGTCTCTTAAAAGAAAAAACAAACTGTGTTGTTATTGTGGAGCGAAACAAAATAATTTGTTGTCGCTTAATATAAAAACTGTAGTGGAGTCAAACAAACGCTGTTGTTGTTACTCAAAACTTGTGTTGTTGTGAAGTGAAACAGACTTGAACTTGTTGTCTCTCAAAAGAAAAAAACTGTGTGTTATTGTGGAACGAAACAGAGTCGTTGTCGATCAAATATAAGAAATACCGTTTTAACGTACATACATCCGAACGAAAGAAGAAAAGAAAAACAACTTGCTTGTGTCTGCTAGTGAAGAAGAAAAAAACGTAAATGCTGTTGTTGTTACCCGTTACAGTGTATGGTGTGGCGAGTCGCTGATAGAATCTTGTGCGCAGCAGCAGAGACAGAAATTGGAATTCGCACAGTGGGTGAGTGAGAAGTCAACGAATTTTGTATACAAATTTGTCAGTTGAAATTAAAATAAATTTTATTTGAGATTAAAGTAAATATTCCTTTATGAATTAAATTCTGATGATTTAAATTAAATTTTATTTGAGTGTTTAAATTTAACGTAATTTTTCTTTGGTGCAAATTGGATATTAACGTAAATTTTTATTTTGATTTGATTGTTAAATGTTAAAGTAGTTTTTTCTTGGTTTGAAGTATTGTGAAACTGATTTTGATTGATTATCTTTAATATTATTATTATTAATTAATATTTAATATTCAATATTTTTATAATATTTTTATTGAACTTTTGTAAAATCTATATTGTTTTGTAAGATGTTTTGAGACTGACTGTTGCGGAACTTAGGGCAGAGTTGGGGTTGAATACTCAGGGAATAAAGGCGGACTTACAGGAAAGACTTTTAGGGCACTACGGACTGGAAAATTCGGACGTTATGGTTGACACGGATGACTGTGTCAGTGCAATCGGTTCTGACGTGGGTAATATTGCCGGAGCCAGTGTAGTCGTGGATAGAGTAGTCCCTGCACAGAGAAGCCTGTATACGCTTAAAGATGTAGATAGCTTGTCGTTATTTAGTGGAACGGATTCAGCTGACATTAATCACCGAATGGATGGATCACCGAATTGGAGGAGATGGCCGAGATTGTACAGTGGAGTACGCTGCAAATGTTTATGTATGCGAGACAGTTGTTAGTTGGGGCAGCGAAAATGTTTGTTAGAAGTCGCTAAAGCGATGTTTGCGGGATGAATTTAATGTTCGTTTTTTATCGGCAGAAATTCATCGAAAGCTACGTAACAGGAAATTAAATAAAGGTGAGACAATGTTGGAGTACTTGTACTGTTTAATGGAGTTGGTAAAGGAATAGTACTGGATGAGAAGAGTACAATTGAATATTTTATTGATGGGATTCCAGATTCTAAGTTTAACAAATCGGTTTGTACCAGACAAATAAAATGAGTGAATTAAAGCGACAGATCCAGGTTTATGAGAAAGCAAAGCCAAATCCCCGGTCATCATACAAGGGAAAGGAGTCATTTACTGCGGAGAAAAAAGATGAATCAGAGAAGTATGAAAAGCCTGAAACAAGTAAATGTGATAAACGGTGCTACAAGTGTGGTGTATCTTTGCATCTTGCTAAAGATTGTCCTGAGAAACAGGTGAAGTGTTTCAAAGGCCAGAGATTCGGGCATCGTTCCTTTGAGTGTAAGATGAAAAAGCCTGAAACACGAGCTGTAAAGTCAGAACATAGACAGGCAAATATGATTCGCAAGGGTCCAGGTTTGATTTTTAAGGATATTACCATTATGGGTAGGACTTTGGATGCATTGATCGATACCGGATGTGACGTGTGTATTATTAGGAATGACCTGTTATTGATTTTGGGTGATGTCGAGTTCATTCCCGAAAAAGTGAAACTGTATGGTATAGTTGCAGTATGATAATGACATTAGGTCGTTTTGATGTTGAGGTTGAAATCGACGGTATAGGTTTTAATGTGACTTTCTATGTTGTTAGGGAAAGCGACGCTATTCACTCCATAATGATTGGACTGTTTCCATGAGAGAGGCCGAAATTACTATAAAAAATGGAAAAGCTATTTTTGGAAAACCTTTGAGTGTGAATATTTTGATGGGAGAATTTGAGAGCATTTGTTTAAACGCGGAACAGTTTGTTCCAGAGGTGGAAACCAAACTTGATCATTTAGAAGGAGCAGCAGCTGGGAAAGTTGCCAACATGATTACAGACTACAAGCCACGTAATGATTTTAAGAGTCCAGTTGAGATGAAAATTGTGTTAAGGGACTACATACCAGTTTACCAGCGACCAAGACGTTTACCATTGTCAGATCAGCGAATAGTCGACAACGAAGTGTCGGAATGGTTAAGTCAGAAGATAATCCAGCCCAGTACATCGGAGTATGCCTCACCGATAGTTTTAGCTGCAAAGAAAGATGGATCAAAAAGGTTATGCTGTGATTATCGCAAATTAAACCAGAAGATTGTCCGTGATAACTTTCCGATGCCGTTGATAGAGGAAGTTTTGGACAAGTTGCAGAGGCAAACGTATATACAACGCTGGACTTAATGAACGGCTTTTTCCACGTGCCGCTTGAAGAGTCGTCGAGAAAATATACATCATTTGTATCGAGTACTGGACAGTTTGAATTTCTATTTGTGCCTTTTGGTATTAGTAATTCTCCAGCAGTCTTTACTCGTTTTATAGATTATAGAGTATATGGACGATATCATAATTCCCTCCATGGATTTGATAGAAGGTGTGAGAAAATTGGAGATAGTGTTGAATAGAGCAGAGATGTGTGGTCTACGAATAAAATGGAGTAAATGCCAGGTTTTGCAGGAAGAAGTAAATTTTTTGGCTACGTGGTGAGGAATGGTTCGATAAAACCATCCAGTGAGAGGGTCAGAGCTGTGCACAATTTCCCAATACCCACCGATAGGAAGATAGTGCAAAGATTTTTAGGTTTAACTTAGTATTTCAGGAAGTTTGTTGAGAATTATGCAGTTATTGCGAAGCCCTTAACCGATCTATTGCGAAAGAATGTTCCATTTGTTGTTAATGATGAGGTGTTAGTATCATGTCGACAGTTGAAAGAGGCTTTGGTTAGTACTCATTGTACTCAAATTATATGATCCTGATGCTATAACGGAGGTACATGCAGATGCCTGCAAATATGGGTATGGTGCGATTCTCTTGCAGAAAAGTCTGGACGATCAGAAGATGCATCCTGTTCAATTCATGAGCCGTAGAACTAAAACATATGAAGAGAAGTACCACTCATACGAGCTGGAAGTGTTGGCTATAATTGAAGCTCTAAAGAAGTGGCAAGTCTATCTACTCGGCATACCGTTTAAGATAGTGACGGATTGTAGCGCGTTTAAAATGACGATGAACAAGACTGACGTTCCGCCTATGATATCGAGATGGGCAATGTTTTTACAAGATTTTTCATATGAAATTGAGCATAGGCCAGGTAGCAAAATGCAGCATGTCGATGCATTAAGTCGAATGTCGTGTTTGATAGTTGAGACAAGTTTGTCACATCGTATGAGAGGTAGATGATCGAACCAATGTGATAAGAGCTATTTTGGAATTCGGAGATTATGAGGACTATTTTATGAAAAATGTTGTTTTGTTTAAGGATCCCGTCAAGGAACTTATCGTTGTGCCAGTCCAGATGGAAAGCGAGATAATTATGCTTGCACACACACAGGGTCACTACGGTTACAAGGACTCAGGAAATTATCGAGAAGCAGTATTACATACCACAAATCGCAGTGAAGGTGTCGAAAGCAGTTCGAAGTTGCATGGAGTGCATTATCACTGATGCAAAACCTGGTAGAAAAGCGGGTTTTCTAAATCCTATTGATAAGGAAGATAATCCTTTGAAGACGTACCATGTTGACCACGTTGGTCCAATGGAAGTGACGAAGAAGGCGTATAACTACATTTTTGTAGTCGTAGATGGTTTCACTAAATTCGTGTGGCTCTATCCCACGAAGTCAACGGGTGCGAAATCGGTGATAGACTGTTTGGAATGGCAATCTTCAGTTTTCAGAAATTCAAAGCGAATTGTTACATATAGAGGCGCGGCGTTCACCTCGAATGCATTTGACAGCTATTGTAGGGAAGAAAATATACAGCACTTGTTAATATCTACTGGTGTTCCTCGTGGTAACGGTCAAGTGGAGCGGATGCATAAGATTGTGGTACCGATGTTAACTAAGCTGTGCATGGAAGATCCAAGGAGTTGGTATAAGCTTGTTCGGCGCGTACAAACTGTTATTAATTCGACAAAATCAAGAAGTACACAATATTCTCCCTTTAAGTTACTGACTCGGGTAGAGATAAGATTGCCAGACTATCCTGATATGCGTTATATAATTGAGGTTGAGACGATAGAAAGTTGGCTTAATGATCGCGATGAAATGCGTACTGAAGCTAGGGCTAATATAGCTAAAGTTCAGAAAGAGAATTGTAAGACTTTTAATAACAGACGAAAGATTGAAGAGATATATGAGTTGAATGAGTTGGTCGCCATCAAGCGAACTCAGTTCGGAACAGGTCTTAAACTAAAGGGAAAGTATCTCGGACCATACAAGGTTGTTAAGAAGCTACCTCATGGAAGGTACGAAGTGCAGAAAGTGGGAGATCACGATGGTCCCACCCGGACAACCACGGTTGCGGAATTTATGAAAAGATGGCAATCCGAGCCGTATCGCCGGCAGGAGGGCCGATTGTAGGGTATCAACCGTGGTCGACCTCTACTGACGTTTACATAACGGGGGATCATACTATATACAGACGAAACGACGGACATGAAACAATTTGAAGTAGAGACAAATTGAACAGAAAGAACAGGCAGTTGTAGGAAAGATGTTGAAGAGACAACAGATGAATCGGACGTGAAGTTTTGTAATGATAATATAAGAAAATTGAAATGTAATATAATAGAATTAAAATGTAATATAATTAAAACGTAATATAAGAAAACTAAAATGTACTATAAATGAATTTAATAAAAATAAACAGTATTATATAATGAATTTCCTACAATTTTTCTACATATCTTGCACCCATAGCATAGCATGCATGTGTGTAATTGGCTAAGGCATAGTATTAAGTATTCATGAAATATGATAAGCAAACCATATGCATTTTTGTTTCAATGTCAATGAATTAACAAGTGTTTTTTGTTTAAAGGGCAAAACAGTTCAAGTATGTATTTTTATTACACTCGTATAATAAATGGAGCAAAGGCTTAGAATTTCACTCTATTTCCAAAACAACAGTTCGATTTCTAAACGGACTTTGAACATAAATTTGTACTCAATGAAAAGTACACTCAATAGTAAAATTTAATGAAACTTGAATAATATTAACTTACTAAAATTTATGAGACATTGATACAAGATGTGTAGTGTATATATTATGTAAATATTTGATTGCTAAGTATTTTAAGTTATGAGTGACTTTAGAAAGTAGCCCAATTCTCAAATTTTTTTCATGTTAGCTTTATAAGAAAGACATTTTTTTTTAATAAAAAAGGAGTTTAACAAAGCTAAAAGAACTACGCTTCATAATTAAATATTACAATGGTCTACCGTATCGAATGCCTTAGAATGGTCTAGAAGTACTAAAAAAATTCATACTACCTTCATCTAATCCTTGACGTATATTTTCGCTAACATCTACAAGAGCCGCAACGCAGCTGTGATTCTGACGAAACCCCGATTGCGTGCTGGAAAGGAAACTATGAGTATCAATATATTTGTTTGTATAAGAGCTTCTCTAAAACCTTCGATAGAAAACACAAGATAGATATCGGTCTATATTCTCCATTCGATTTAGGTAATGGTATAATTTTTGCGTGTTTCCAGTTTAACGGATACGTACTTGCCATTATAATAGTATTAAATAGATAAGTAACATACGTTGAAATAACGTCATATTGAGTAACGCACGAAAATTGGAAATGTTCACTAATTATTCCAGTATCTGTATTTGGCGAGCTTGAGGAAAAATTAAAAAAAGTATGATTTGCCTGTACTTCAGGTATGGTAGTGAAAGTTCTGTTAAGCATGTTTGCATCCTCATTACAATCTATACGGTTATTAGTATTGCCATTTTCTATTTCGCGAATGGTATTCCAAGTTTGTTGAGAATTGATTACTGAGTCAAAGCGTTTGGAATAATATTCAATTTTTGCCTGTTTAATATGTTTATTTACATTTTTCCTGGCATTGGAATATTGTAATTTTAGTTCAGGAGTTTTAAATCTTTTCCACCTGGCATATGCTAAGTCCCTCAATTGTATTGCATTCTTAACAGACTTTTAAAACCATGGTTTTTGAGTATGTAATGTTTTTTTATATTTTAGTGGTACTGTTAGATCGAAAAGATATTGAATATTGTGTTCCAGAAATGAAGATTGTTCATCAATGGTGTACATAAAATAGATATCATTCCAGGCAATACAGGAACAATCTTTATATAAAATATTTAAATCTAGATGCTTAAAGTCACGATAACTGAAACACTGTTCAATTTGATGGATTTGAAAGTTATAAGTTAGGAATATTAGGTCATGTTTAGAAAAATAAGGAACAGATATTTGATCATACAGAATTATATTCGTAGTGTTGGACACAAAGAAAAGGTCAATCAGCGTGCTTGCTGTGGATGTATGGTGCGTTGGATTAATCATGTTGACTGGAAAAATACCAAGCGATAACATATTATCTTGGAGCGTTGTCTCCACTAATACGTTTGAATTAAAATCACCAGTAATGACTATTACTGTGATTTATACACTGTGGCGAGAGTTTATAGTGTTAAATACAAAACAGTTAGTGGTATTCTCTTCTTTGGTCTATAAATACTGGTAGGTTGTCTTTTTGCCAAATGAAGAAATTTCAATAAATATAAACTCAACTATTCTTAGTGAAAATGGACACACCGCCACCATGACTTCGTTTATCATCTCTAAATACCTTGTACCCATTGGGACATATATTATTATCTGGGGTTGATGTTAACAGCCATGTTTCCGAAACACAAATAACATCAATACCAGAGTTCTCAAAAACAATTTTAAATTCATCCAATTTATTATTTAAACTTTGTGCATTTATGTGTACGATTTTAAAACCTCTTTTCTAGTTAGCCAAATTTCTAACCATATTCATTGTTAAATCTTTGGACCTTCCACGCTCATCACTGATAAAGGTCATACAAGTGCATAATAATGTGTGTAATGCTAATCAAATCAGAAATTATATAAAATAAAGATAATATTAAATTAAGAAATGGAATCATTGGAATTAAAGCAAAAATAACAAAGTATTGAAAAAGAAAAAAATAATTAAATATTGAAGTAAGATAAAATAATAAAGTGATGTAATTATTAAAGAAATTCAAAACAATTAGTAAAGCAACAAACAACATTATCATAAGGACATTAAAAAACTTATGTAGTACAGCGAAAAAACTGCCTCAATTGCTCTGGAAAAATAATTTTGTTGGCTTTTAATAGCATATCCTTTTTTAGTTTAATCGCTGTTTTAAATATACCATAATTGTGCGGGGTAAGATTTTCATTGATGTAAAAACTCTTATCACTTTGAAAACCGGCATCGGACAATCGTAGCGGCGATTTAAATTTACGACGATGAGCTGCAACAATTCTCAGAAAATAGATTTTCTCATACGGCGTGTTAAAGTTTATTACAATGTATGGATCAATAACACTTCCGTGGCTTTTGTAGTGTTTTACACGAAAAATAGATTTAATCACAGGCATAGTAGTGTTTATAGAGTTGCATATATTTTCATAATTTTTATTTAACAGCCTGTTTATGTAAGATGAATAATTAAACAAACGCCAAAAATAATTGACGTTGTTCCTATTTTGGGCTATGTAACACGAAAGTCAAATTTTTTGACGAATAACGTAACAATTGACACATTTTTTTGGGGATCGCGTTTTTAAATGTCAAACAAACGAAAGAAAGACGAATAAAATATTTCATTCGTTCAAAAGAAATATACATATAAGAAACAGAAAAATTTTAAAAAATTTGAAATTAAAACTAAAAAGAGGTAAATATACACAAACAATTATGTGCTTATTTATGTAAAAGCAATGTATAATAATGATGAAAACATATTTTTTTATCTATTTAATAATTTTTCAAAAATACACAAATTTGTAAATAATTTGATTTGTTTATAATGTATATCCAGCTGTTTATTTTTTTGCTCTTAGTAGGGTAGCCATTGTTTATAGTAAATAAAAATATTTAATATGAACAAAAGTAAACAAAACAAATATATTTACATACAGGCAATACTGTGATTTGACACTTTGTTAATTTATACGTCCATAACGCAAATAAAGACGAACAATAGAGAGCGCGTTACATAAACGAAAATTGTTACGTTATCGTTGACGTTTCGTCCAGTTTCGTCTAATTTTAAACGTGTAACATAAACAGGCTGTAAGTCTTCATTATTATAAAAAGGTATGCCAGTTATACGTACATCAGACGCCACCATAGAATTTTCATGATTTAAACACTTAATTTTTAAACTTTCACTGTCAGATTTTAATTGATCAATTTCCGTATTGGACGTCTCTAATTTATTTATTCTGGTTTTATTTATTCGTGGTTTTTATAGTGTTTTACACGAAAAATAGATTTAATCACAGGCATAGTAGTGTTTAGAGAGTTGCATATATTTTCATAAATTGGATGTCTCTAATTTATTTATTCTATCATTTAATTCTTTTATTTCGCCTTTCACTTGATTTATAATCTCACATTTTAAGTCTTTAAATTTTTGTTCAATTTCAATTATATACAATTATAAACTAGAGAATTGGCTAGAGCTTTGGAAAATCAGGGTTAATGAACAGAAATGTATTCATATCACTTTCACATTGCGAAAAGAAACTTGCTCGTCCATCAGAATAAATAACCAAACTATTCCGCAACACAAGGAAGTCAAATACCTCGGAATCCACCTCGATCGTCGTTTAACCTGGAAATCTCATATTGACGCAAAACTTACACAGATGAGATTAAAAGCAGTGCAACTTAATTGGCTAATCGGCAGAAATTCTACATTAAAGTTGGATTGCAAACTTTTGTTGTACAATGCAATTCTAAAGCCAATCTGGTGTTATGGAATTCAATTATGGGGTACTGCCTCAGCATCCAACATTGAAAAATTCAAAGGGGTCAAAATAAAATTCTACGTCTAATTACTGCAGCTCCATGGTACGTTAAAAATTCTCGAATTCACAAAGATCTAGGCATTCCTTTGGAGCATTATCAGGTAACGGACTAAGCTCAGCTTCATCTGCTGTTCTCTTAGCTCTATCGGCAGACAACAAGCTATGAGAGATTTTTGTTGTTGTTTTCTTTGTTCTACGTATTGACATAATTAAATTAAGATAAAATAATGTTTTTTTTTATATTTTTTATTTTCTTTTTATTTTTTATTATCTCTTGTTATTCTCTCGTATTGTTGTTATTGATTGTTTATGATTGTTAAAGAAGTAATATGTTGTTGTATTTATATTTTGTTTTCAACACTTTAAAGTTAATTGTACTCTGGGTTATTGTAAGAGAAAAAACAAAAGGCAGAATTTTTGGTTTTTACTCTTAGATTTATTATTATATGTATGTATTGTTTTACCAATCTGTTATTGGTAATTAATAAAATTACTAAATTGGTGACCCCGACGTGATCTAGTGGTGCAGTAATAAAAGTTTATAACAGCGTGTGTTTTATACAAAAACAAAGTGCCTTTAGCAACGGTCATAACGGTACACATATTCCTGGAATTTTTTCGAAGCAAACAAAATTACGGAATTAAACGACAATGGAACTCCTTCAACAATAATGTTTTCGGAGACGAATAATGATATGCAACGTCCTCGTCCAGAATCTCCAGCCGCTGCAAACGTTTCTGTGGTGTACGCACGTCTCTCTTTACCGCAGATGGCCAGCTCTAACATTGAGTCATGGTTCACGACAATGGACTTTTGGTTCACTGCGTCCGGAATTTCAAGTGACAAACAAAAGACAGCAACAGTGTTGGCAGTTTTAGATCCAGGGGTTATTTCACAATTGTCGGACGTGATTGCAGAGATGCCTCAAAATGAACGGTATAATTACATACGTACAAAAAAAAATTACTCTTTTGAAGACAGTTAGCAGCGAAGACTCAACCGTCTACTTTCTGAGTTGCCTCTAGGAGACAAGAAGCCGTCTAAACTCTACTATGAAATGAAGCGTGTAGCAGGGACTACTCTTGGTGAGGATCAAACGACTTCCTGACATCGTGCAAACCGTTGTCGCTGCATCAAGTGGTACAGCCGCTGAGTTTACCAGAATTGCGGATTCCATTGTAGACGCCATGTCAGCCAAAAGTATTATTACTGTTGCAAAGCAAAGTTTAACCGAAATCGATGAATTACGCCAGGCCGTACATAACCTCACAAAGCAGTTTGAGAAATTTACCGTTCGACCACGTTCCCGCAGTCGCCATCAGTCGCGTTACCCAGCAAATTTTCGATCTCGGTACGTATCACCAAACAACGCAACCAGCAACGCCAATTCTTCAACGAACCCTATCGAGTGTTGGTACCATAAAAAATATGGCAGAAATTCCCAAAAGTGTAGAAACCCGTGCCGTCACAAACGTACTTCGATTAGCACTGTAACATCCAGCGCAGCTCAACGATCTCATTGAAGCCAGGCGCTCGTGGTAGATGATAGCGGAAACTCTTCCACGAATAGCAAATTATTCCGCTTGCAGAAAAGAGATCCAGTTACCAAACAATTTTTTTAGTTGATACGGGTGCAGATATGTCCGTCCTTCCGTTAACGTCAAATTGTGCCAATGCCAAGCCTACCGCCACCAAACTGTATGCTGCAAATGGCTTACCAATTAAGGTCTTTGGTCAAAAGCGGGTAGTTTAAATTTAGGGTTAAAACGAACATTCGAGTGGCCATTTGAAATAGCAGATATCACGACCCCCATCTTTGGTGCAGATTTTTTAAGATTATACGATTTAATTATCGACTTGCGCGAAACCGTCTTATCGAAACTGTCAAACCACGATACCAATTTCGCAACTACAGGTCGCAGTAATTAATGCATCTGATCATTTTCAAGATTTTTTACATAATTTTTCCGACACCACGGAAACAAAACCACATGGTACGACTACGAGTTCAACATTTGTTCATCACAACGAAACATTCGGCCAACCAGTATACTCACAAGCACGACGCTGATCGCCTGAAACTTCCGTACTTATCGGATTTTACCAGCAACCTTAATGGTAAGAAATTTTTTTCAAAAATCGACCTTCAAAAGGCCTTCCATCAGGTTCCTGTTTGCCCTGAGGATGTACCTAAGACAGCTATAATTACACCTTTTGGACTCTTCGAGTTCAAATTTATGACCTTTGGACTCTGTAACGCTGCGCAGATCTTCTAAAGGCTCATTAAAGAGGTGCTCCGTGGTTTGGATTTCGCCTTTGCCTATATCGACGACATTTTCGTCGCTTCATCATCGATTGAACAACACCGAAAGGATCTTTGTGAAGTTTTCAACAGACTGCGAGCCAACAATTTATCTATAAATGTCGACAAGTGCGAATTTGGTAAGTCGGCGATACAATTTTTAGGCCATTACGTCACCGAAAACGTTATGCACCACTCTCCGACCGAGTTGCAGCAATTCGTGACTTCCCAAAGCCAGCTCTTGCAAAAGAATTGAAAACACTTATTGCTACACTTAGCTTCTACAAACCATTTGAAACTTCAAGGAATTATAAAAGGTAACATTAAAACTGATTGCACAGTGTTAGAGTGGACACCTGAAGCAGAAGAAGCTTTTAACAAATGTAAAAACGAGTTAAGCAACATAACACTTTTGGCACATCCAGCAAAGAATGCAGAATTAGCTCTTTATGTCGACGCTTCTGATATTTCAGTCGGTGCTGCGCTCCATCAGTGTGTCAACGGCGTTCTTCAGCCTTTAGGATTTTATTCTAAAACATTGACAGCGTCGCAACAGAAATATAGCACAAGGTATGTGTCATTTTTGATACATGCTGGAGGGTAGAAAATGTTACATCGTAACAGATCATAACCCTTTAGTGTACGCATTCCGTCAGAAGTCTGAAAAGGCATCGCCACGTAGGGCTCGTCAGTTAGATTTCATCGGGCAATTCCCCACTGTCATTCGGCACATACCAGGTGAAGAAAATGCTACAGCGGATTTCCTTTCACGTATCCAGTCCATTACCGAAGCAGTTGATTACGAAAAAAATCGCAATTTCCTAAAGAGAAGACACAGAACTAAAAAACTTGCAGTCAGGTATAATACATAATTCACTTAAACTAACGTCTTTTGTACTTCCAGGATCTGACTTAGTCATGACTTTAAAGAATTGCTTTATCTCTTAGATATGGATTGCTCTGTTTCTGATTATTTTACTAAATTAACCTAATTATAAATCTAAAAATAAAAAATATTTTCCCAAAAAAACATTACTTGTCTCTTTAGCTGTTTGTTTATTTACCAAATATTTCACATGAACTGTATGTTTGAAATCTACCTGTTATATTACCAGGAGTAAAGAAATAGTATATAGGCATGGTGAAATTAAATACAAGGTGACAGCATTGCTACAACAATTACAACAAAGCAAGAACAACAGGCATTTTTGTTTGTGTAATACTTTCGTTACTGTCAAAAACATCTGGCATAAAATAAAGAAAACAAACATACAAACATGGATAAAAACAGGAAACAATAGTAGTGAAAAATTGTTTATTTTATTTTCTTAAACAATTTCGAAACTCGTGATGATTTTGTTCGGGGCATTTTGATTAATGAGGAAATTCTAGACAGTCGTATCTGTGTTTCCCTCTTGCCACGCGAACAGTATGCTCGAAAGGTGAACAATTGGCTGATATATTGGCAATTAAGACTGCTGCTATAAAAATTATGAAATTACCTCTGAAACAGGATGAAAATGATTACTTTTCCAGCAGTGATGAAGAAGATTCACAGCCTTTTTCTCCCCTACCTGATGATGCCAATAGTGAGGCCATTTAAATAACAGATTTGTATAATTTTGTTAATACAGGCTACATTATTTTTTAGTTTTCCTATCGGAAGTGGTCGATTCTTTGTCCAGAGGTCTTCAGGAGAAATCAAATCCAGATTTCTATATACCCGAAATTAATTCTTCCCGCTACGCGTACAACATGTCTCTCAAAGAGGTCAACTTTAATGTGGTTAAGGCTATTTTCAGTTTGCCCACCATTAAGGAACCCTCTAATAATAATGTTTTAATTAAAATTAATGCAGTCTTATTCCTCCAAAAAAGTTTTTATTTTTATTCAAATTTTAAAATAAAAGATTGGAAATATACATAATAAAAAAAAAAATTTATAGTGTGTTCTCGAACTGGCTTTATTGGAAAATAATTTTGTGTGGCGTTTTAGCAGGCGCAGCTTTTTTCATATCATTGGTTAGAGTAGCAGCAGGGCTATAAATATTAACGCAGTTTTACATTATGAATGTTTGTTTGAAAAAATAATCACACCTATCGTGAATAAAAATTCCACATGAAATTTGTTTCCTTTTATTTTTTAACATTGAATTTTAATAGGAAAAGTGTAAAAAGGGAACAAATTTCATGTGGAATTTTTATTCACGATAGGCGTGAATAATAAATAATTCTGATAAAAATTAAAAAATAAAAGTTAGTTGGACCCATATCACATACTACAGCGACCACAGGAAAACCAGCATCATGCAATGTTAAAATTATTGATTTCAATAGATGACATGACATTCTGCAGTCGTAGAATACTGGTTGCTTCCAAGACTTCTTCTAGCCACGTGCCATAACTACTTGTACGTAGTTAGCTGGTTTCCTGACGACATCACCTATTGGGTCGTACTCAAAGGTTTCCTCTACCTTCATCTCGTCGAATGCCAAGACACAAATTTTTTCATCTAACGACAAGTCTGTCGTACTTCTCATGAATTCTATGGTGGTATTTAGAACTCCTTCCGATACATTAATTTTTCGGCACCAACGTTGCAACGTCGTCACATGAGGTAGAGGAAACCCTTTCTTGTACATGTGATTATATGCCCTCGGCCCGGATGCGTGCAAACAAATGGCACTCGAAATATCATTCCATTTCCATTGCACATTTGCACATGGCTTCATAAGAATTCGCATTTGACCTTCTGTAAATATTTTCCGCATAGAATCAAGCGCTAAATTTTCTTGAAGGAGCTTACATTTTAAATCTTATTTTCAGATTCCAATTGGCGAATTTTTTGATACTGTATCAAAAATTGAACGACTAAAAGTGAAACAGCAAAAGCAATATTAGAAACTCTTCAAAAAATAATAAAACAGATAATTTTTTAATATAATTAATTATATTATTATATAATTTAATTATGTATATATATTAAGATAAAAGGCACAAAAAAAATAAGTACATTAATGAAATTATTCATAATTTTAATCACTTACTCAGACACTTTGAAGCTGCAGTATTCGAAAATTCTTCCATGGAAAATAAATGTAAGCCATGTGAAGGTTTCTCTGATGGATTAACTTCGGATGACATTCGAAATTCTGTTGGGCATGATAGCCCTAAAGGCACAACACTATGCATTGTTGTTTTGTTTTGCTGCTGCACTATTGGCATAGCGTTGGGCATTAACAAACAACGAATTCCCGCAGATATAATGTCGGACTGGGAGAAGTGGTCAATGCAAATAAAGCTGCTTGGAGTAAGATTCTTTTGGCATAACTTACTCCACTGTTCTCTTTTTCTTGGGTCTTGAGGAACCTTAAAGAAAGTACCACTTCCAGCTACTCCTTTTTTACGTCATAAGATGCAACAACGCATTTTTCTGCAGCAAAAAAAAATCAATTTTAAAGAGGAATCTTAACATTTATCTTACAGAAAAAAACTAACACTTTTAGTAAAACAACTCAAAAAACAAACACACTATTTAATATAGTTTTTTTAACACTTTTAAGCTATTTTACGCAGATAAAACGGTGAAAAAACTCAATTTTTCAAAAACAAAATAATTTTGTAACGTTTTTATATAAACTTTGACTATTTGTAAACAACTTTTTGACATTTTCAATTTCACCATGAACAGAGCAAAAAATAATCAGCTGGCGCATGCTGTCACGTTGTATTTAATTTCACCATGGTATTAGGTATGAAATATGTTTTAGGGATATCCCAGGTATTTCATCTTGCACCTGGGATTCATTGTTAAAAAAGAGTTGCAATCGGTTTATGATTGTACTTATGTATTATATATGTAGATACCTAACATTGAACTTGTTATGGAAGAAAATAACTTGGTGAAGAGATTTCACTAAAGATGTTAATCAGTTAATCATTCGTTCATTACTGTGGCACGTGGACAAAATAAGGTAGACATATTATACATCAATATTTTGGAAATTGTATCTTATTTTCAAAAATGTTTAAATATATTAAAAACTAGCGGACCCGGCGAACTTTGCCTCGCCCTAAATTTAAGCCTTCATACAAACTTCGGAGTCATAATATAATACAACAGGAATAATTTCACAAAAAATTTCGTACAAAAAAAAATCAATTTTCCAATTTATCCAATTTTTTCGGAGATGTTTTCCAATTTTCCGCATTTCGAATTTTCCGCAATTTCTCATGTTTTACACTAAGAACTTTCTATTTTTTGATTTGGAAAGCAATTAAGGAATAATTTCACACAAAATTTCATACAAAAACTTGATTTTCGAGATTTCCCATTTTCCGACTATTGCGAAGAGATTTTCCAATTTTCCGCGTTTCACATTTTTCATGATTTACACTAAGAAATTTCTATTTTTTGATTTGGAAAGCCATTAAGGAACAATTTCATACAAAATTTAATTTTTTAAATTTTCCGCCTCTTCCGGAGGGATTTTCCAAAAATTTCTTCCGTAAGAACCTTCTCCTCGAAAATACGAACTAACAAAAAATTTTACAGAAATCGGTCCAGCCGTTCTCATTTTATGAATTACTATATATTTATTATACCATTTTTATATATATAGATTAAAAACTTCATAGAAGACTTTTTGCAAAAAAAAAATAATTTTTTTTTTGAAAATTAAAATTTTTAAACTGCTATAGCTTTTTGGTTTATGAATATTTTTTAATTAAATTTTACAATTATATAGACATTTTTTGTCGAAATGCAAAAGTGAAAATTTGGATTTAGATTTGTTATTGAGAATCCCACAATTCCCAAAAAACTTTTCAAAAATCCCAAAATTGTGATTTTTTGGATTTTTGGATATATTGAAGGCACAAAAGCTCGGGGCTTTGAAATCCCTTTGCATAATATTGAAGAACAGAACAGCTATGCGATTTTAGAATATGTGGTATAAAGTTGAAATTTTCATATCAAATAGGTCTACTTCGGAAGGCTCTGGACCACGCAATAATAAAAATTTTGATATTATTTTGCTTTAATTTCCCGAAATGTTATCTTTCAGAAAAATATAAACACATTATTTAACTTTTTCTCATTTTCTGTATAATTTAAAATTAATGTAGTTACTTTTTTCAAAAAAAAAAAACAAAAAATGGCGGAAAAACGACTTTTTTATTTTTTTTAGTTTCAAGGCACATAGCTTTTGACTCAGTAGATATTTTTTTAACATTTCTTTCTTAAGATTATTAATAAATTTGTTATTAATTCAAGAAAACCGGGAAAGAATTGGATCCGTTATTAGCAAAATAGCAGACCAAGGTAGGCAAAAAAAATAAAATTTTACTTTTCAAATGCGAATAACTCGTAAACTATAAGAGATAATATAAGGCTAAGGCAATGTTTTTTGTAGATCTCGTACATTCCATATAGTATAAAAAATCTTTCAAATCGGATCGTAAACAAAAATTTGGCACCATTTTTAATTTTTGGTATACCCGAGGTGCCCCACTTTGGGACATTGTGGCTCGGCCCCCCTTGGTTGTTTAAGCCCAAATTCAAAACTTAAACTTATCAACACCTCATCTATAGCCATTGGAAATTTTATTAAAATCGAGCTATTCGTTTAGAAGTTACAGATTTATTTCCACTTTTTTCAGATCCCCCACTGTGCATCGCTTGCCAGCGCTCGAAGATACAACGCCACACGAGGTCACAGCCAATCAAATGCACACCGCCAAATGAACGCCTTTCACACATCAATATCGACATAGTGGGTCCTTTTCAGCTGTGTGAAGGTCAACGTTATTGTTTGACGATGATCGATCGATTTACGAGATTGCCCGAGGCTATGCCAATACCTGACATGACTGCCGAAACCGTTGCAAAAGAAATTTTATACAATTGGATTGCAAGATTTGGTGTCCCAGCCAAGATAACTTCTGATAGAGGAAGGCAGTTCGAATCATCAGTTTTTACCGAGTTGACAACTTTAATTAGTAGTACCCACCTTCGCACGACTCCATTCTATCCTGAATCGAACGATATAGTAGAAAGGTGGCATCGTGTTTTTAAATCTGCAATCCTCTGCAGCGACCAAACCAAATGGATTCACAGCCTATCCTCTATTTTGCTTGGCTTACGTGTCGTATTTAAGCTCGATATCAAGGCATCACCTGCAGAACTTGTGTATGGGACGAACCTAAGAATTCCGGAAGAATTGTTTATCAACACAAACCCGAGTTCAGCAACAAGTGAAGTCGTCGAACAATTTCGTGCTGCAATGCGAACACTACGTCCAACCGATACATCGCATCATACGTCAACACCGAAAACTTTCATAAGTCCCTCATTGAATTCGACCTGCCATGTCTTTGTACGAAATGATTCAATACGTCCGTCATTATCACATCCTTACGATGGTCCATTTCGCATTGTTCGTAAAACTTCAAAGTATTTTACCATCGATATAGGAGGCCGCTATACCAATATCAACATTGACAGACTCAAGCCTGCATTTATTGAGTACGAAGACGCGAATATTTTTGAAAAAGAGAATCAACCTCTAGAGGAACCACAAGCTTTCGATTCTGATTCCAACGGAGATGCAATTGATTGTCAACAACCTGTACTTATAGAAGACGTTAACCCTGCAACAAATGAATCGCCACCAGCTCAACAAAACAGAACCCTCTATGAAATCTACCAAGTGTGGTCGACGTGTTAATCTTCCCGTAAGGTTCCGGTAGCTTTCCTGTAGGAGGGGAGTACTGTAGTACCCTGTCGTCGCTTTATTTGTTTCGTTAACTTCTTTAACATAATTGTTACTCCTTTTGTTTTTTTATTACATATTTTTACCTTTTTCTTATTCTCATTCTTTTTTGATCTATCGATTTGTGCACACACGATCTCGGCTCTCGCTTGACACTTTTCATAATATTATATTAATTTTAATTTTCTCAAGTTAATAATTTAAATAAAACACATTGAATTAAACACCATTAGAATCTTTTATTGGTAATTAATAAAATTACTAAATGCATTTATGCATTTAGAGAGTAAAATGCAAAGAACAAAGGAAGAAAAAACAAGTTCTTACTTTTTTTTCTTCATGATCATAACAGTCAAAACTGTAAATACATATTTGTTTTGTTTTCATTTTTATTCAGTTTATCTAGTAATTTGAGGTGAATGTGATAAGTTTTATAAAACTAAAACAATTTAATTTACAACAATTTACATCTTTTTAAGAAAAATAAAAATTTAATATGAATTTGAATAACTTTTAATTATTAATAGTTTTTTAACCTAGTGAAGTTTATATTTGAGTCATGAATAGCATGTTCTGCGTTCTTTTTTGTGTGGATGGAAGAATATTTGATCTTTTTTTTTTTTTTTTTAATTGAATAAATAATATCAAATGTCCGTTTTTACCCCGTTTTTGTTACTTTTTGTCGCCCGTGAAAAAATAATTTGAAAAAAGTACCTATTAATTATCCGTAATATGTACTATTTGAAAATAATAGTTCATGGAATTTGTAGTGAAAAAATACATTTTGATAAAAAAAAGTACCAAAAAAGAATACAATTTTTAGCTCATAGGAATTCGAATTTCAAAAAAGTACCAAAAAAAAATTCTAGTCTTTATTGATCTGAGCCAGATGTATTTAATATAGTATTTCTATGGTTATTTATGTAGGAGATATATATGTTAAAATATTATTTCTAAGTTTATTTGTTTTGGAGATATAGAGGTACTGGTTTTACCCGTTTTTGCCCCATTTGTCCTCCTTAGCGACCGAATTTCCAAAAATCCCTTCTTAGTGGATCTACATGTTGTAAAAGGAAGCCATTACCCGAATTTAAAGTTTCTAGCTTTAGCGGTTTGGGTTGTACGATGATGATTAGTGCTAAAATTTTGATAGTGATTTGAAAAAAGTCACTACAACCGACTTAAGCCGATAAATTTTCCAATTGCTCGAGGAAAATCCAGCACATTGGAAAATAAAAAGTCCGGATTATAAAAATAAAATGAAAAGGCAAAAGCTTGGGAGCTGCTTCTAGAAAAATATTTGGAAATAGATAGCGAAGCATCTCTGACAACTTTAAAATGCAATTATTTTTCTTTTTTCCAGCCATTAAAGTTCTTAATTTTTAAATTTGTAGTTGTAAAAAATATAAATTTGACAGTTGAATGCAAATCTTTCAATTCAGTTTAAGAAGTGTGTGGCCAAGAATCAATTCAATTGAAAGACTCAATTGACGATGCGGTATTATGCATGTGGCACCCTGTCGCCGCTTTATTTATTTCGTTAACTTCTTTAACATAATTATTACTCCTTTTGTAATTTGATATAAAAGCCGTTTTTCTTATTACATATTTTTACATTTTTCTCACTCTCATCCTTTTTTGATCTATCGATTTGTGCAGACACGATCTCGGCTCTCGCTTAACACTTTTCATAATATTATATTAATTTTAGTTTTCTTAAGTTAATAATTTAAATAAAACACATTAAATTAAACACCATTAGAATCTTTTAATTAATTTAATTTATTTATTGAATTTTTTCATTTCCTGTACAACAAGACTAAGTCTTATATTTATAGTACAGAAACGCATTACGTTATAAACAATTTTATCATGAGCATAAACAAATTAGTTACAGAAAAACCTATATTGATAACATCTTACGTGTAAAAGTTATATAAAAAATTTCTGAAACTATTAGCACTACTATTTATTTGTTGATTTCGTAGAAGATTGTTCCAAAGACGAGCGGCATGTACATAAAACTGCCGTTCAGACACTAGATGTTGTTGTCGAGGTATTATACTATTTCGATTTCGAGACGATTGGAAGGAACGTATTTTTTAAAATATATATTTGGGAGTTTGAGTATTTATTATTTTCTGCAAGAATACGAATTTTTAATAAGCTATCAAGTGAAACTCTGTAAAGTTTATTGGAAACAGCAGAGATATGATCAAAGCTTCTCAATCCATACACATATCTTATAATGTTGTTAAACAATATATTAAGCTTACTTTTACTACTTGAATCACAGCTTCCAAATGACTCGCACCCATAAATTAGAGAAGGAATCAGATACGTCTTGGCTAGTAAGGTTCTTATTCTTATTGGTGTAAAATATTGTGTAGACCAGAGAGCTCGTAACTTTATATATGTTTGACCAACCAGTGAGTTTATATGATCAGTCCATGTCAGATTGCTATTGAAAATTATACCGAGATTTTTCGCTGATTTAACAATTTTAATTTTTTCACCATTTAAAACAATATCTTCTGGAATATAATGATTTAAGCTCCTTTTACATATCACAATGCATTTAGAATTGTGTGAATTCGAACAGAGTCCATTTGCACAAGCCCAGAGGTAAATTTTTTTTAAATCCTCATTTAGAGATGATATTCCTGAAACTATATTTTGAACAGAGCTACTTAGAGTAAGTTGCACTTCATCTGCGTATAAATGGATGTTGCATTTAGAGAGTTGCTTTGACAAATCGTTTATATATAAAGAAAATAAGAGCGGTCCTAAAATAGAACCTTGAGGTACTCCTCTATTAAGGGATTCGCTATCTGACCATGTATTGTTTTACAAACACCGATTGTGTGCGGTTCGTAAGATACGAAGATATAAGTTTAGTAGAAATGTCGTTAAACCGAAAAAAGTGGTCCAGTTTTTTAATAAGTATGTAATGGTCTACCGTATCGAACGCCTTAGAATGGTCTAGAAGTACAAAAAAATTCATACTACCTTCATCTAATCCTTGACGTATATTTTCGCTAACCTCTACAAGATCCGTATCGCAGCTGTGATTCTGACGAAACCCCGATTGCGTGCTGGAAAGTAAACTATGAGTATCAATCATTTGTTTGTACAAGAGCTTCTCTAAAACCTTTGATAGAAAACACAAGATAGCTATCGGTCTATATTCTCCATTCGATTTAGGTAATGGTATAATTTTTGCATGTTTCCAGTTTAACAGATACGTACTTGACATTATAATAGTATTAAATAGATAAGTAACATACGTTGAAATAACGTCATATTGAGTAACGCACGAAAATTGGAAATGTTCACTAATTATTCCAGTATCTGTATTTGGCGAGCTTGAGGAAAAATGTAAAAAAAGTAGGATTTGCCTGTACTACAGAAAGTTCTGTTAAGTATCTATACGGTTATTAGTATTGCCATTTCCTATTTCGCGAATGGTATTCCAAGTTTGTTGAGAATTGATTACTGAGTCAAAGCGTTTGGAATAATATTCAGTTTTTGCCTGTTTAATATGTTTATTTACATTTTTCCTGGCATTGGAATATTGTAATTTTAGTTCAGGAGTTTTAAATCTTTTCCACCTGGCATATGCTAAGTCCCTCAATTGTATTGCATTCTTAACAGACTTTTAAAACCATGGTTTTTGAGTATGTAATGTTTTTTTATATTTTAGTGGTACTGTTAGATCGAAAAGATATTGAATATTGTGTTCCAGAAATGAAGATTGTTCATCAACGGTGTACATAAAATAGATATCATTCCAGGCAATATAGGAACAATCTTTATATAAAATATTTAAATCTAGATGCTTAAAGTCACGATAACTGAAACACTGTTCAATTTGATGGATTTGAAAGTTATAAGTTAGGAATATTAGGTCATGTTTAGAAAAATGGGGAGCAGATATTTGATCATACAGAATTATATTCGTGGTGTTGGACACAAAGAAAAGGTCAATCAGCGTGCTTGCTGTGGATGTATGGTGCGTTGGATTAATGATGTTGACTGGAAAAAGACCAAGCGATAACATATTATCTTGGAGTGTTCTCTCCACTAATACGTTTGAATTAAAATCACCAGTAATGACTATGTCATTATACACTGTGGCGAGAATTTCTAGTGTTGAATACAAAACAGTTAGTGGTATTCTCTTACTTGGCCTATAAACACTGGTAGGTTGTCTTTTTGCCAAATGAAGAAATTTCAATAAATATAAACTCAACTATTCTTAGTGAAAATGGACACACCGCCACCATGACTTCGTTTATCATCTCTAAATACCTTGTACCCATTGGGGCATATATTATTATCTGGGGTTGATGATGTCAATACCAGAGTTCTCAAAAACAATTTTAAATTCATCCAATTTGTTGAACCGTGTTCAACCTTTATTTTAAGAGAATACTGAAGGAATATTTCTCTTTTGTAGTCATGAGTAAATTTAGTAAAAGTAAATGTTCTCAAGGCAGTTTTGTAGTATGTAAGTTTTTATATTATTTTGTATTTTTCTTTTATACTGGAGTTCTTATTTTGTATTTTTCTTTAATACTGGATTTCTTAAATAATAATTTAATTGTCTTGATTAACCAGCCAATGAAGAAGGCAAATAAAATTGTTAAATGCAAGAAGAACTCTATAAGACCTTTTTATTCAATAACCTTAGTGGCTGGACGACTCAACATTTGGTCCTTCGAAAAGTCCTAGAAAGGCTAGGGCTGGATTATATTAGTGGCATACCGGTCCAATATTAATCCACATTTCATTATCTACAAATGTCAGTAGTTTTCCCTAAACAACTTCAATACCTATCTCAACACGAAGTAGTGCTGTAAGGAACAGCTCCCTTATACATAAGTACGTGTTAAGTCGTAAATTCAAACAGGAAGCAAGGAGCCACATCATAGAATGAAACATCAAATTCTTGGCGTAAACTAAAAAAGGAAAAATTGGTATGTACTAAATTAATTAGTTTTTTTGTGCACCTATATTAATTTCTCTAAATAAGTGAAGAATTGGTATAATAAAGTTAGAAAAATCTGAGAACAGCAAATACAAATGCAATAAAGAAATTAGCAAAAAACCCGCAAAACAGCAAAGGTATGACAGAAAAAAATTGCAATAATCAAAAAAAAAAAAAAAAAAAAACAACGGTATACCAAGTCTCCACATTCCTCAAAAAATATATGTATAAATAAATACCAAAATATTTGCTATACAAAAATTGGTGCTTTGTTATACAAGAACAACAATAGCAGCTTCAACATTACATTGGAAACCGGTTTGTTTCATTTTAATATATTCCCACAAGAAAATAAAAGAATACTTCATGCACAAACAAATTAAAATCCACAGTTCAAACTGGCGGCGAAGAAGTAAAGAGCAAATAAAAATGAAAAATAATTAAAATATAAAAAAAAAAAATTTTTAAATAATAAAATTGATAATCGGTTTACCAAAATACAAACTAAATCTTTACATAAAAGGAAACAAACACACGTCTTGTGCTAACAAATAAACAAGTAAAATATTTACGTGCATACATACTTATGTACATATAATTAAAAAGTGGTTTTTCATATTAAAAAGACAAACAGAATAGCCAGTGCTTATTAAATTGATGGTGGTTTTTTTAACAATAACAACGGTAAAAGATATTTGAAAAAAAAAACAACAAGCATAAAGAATAAATAAAAGTGACGTCACAACGAAACAACCCAGCAAGCCATATGAGTCCGAAAAGAGTCTTTTCTGACACCTTTTTAGGAGCGTTAACGCTCTTTATGAGCCCAAAAAACAATCATAATTACTCCGAAAACCTTCAGAAAAGAGGGTCATTACGTTCGAAAATGGTCAGTCAGAAGAGCTCTTAGATAATGTCAGAAAAGAGTCTTTTATGAGGGTTTTTTTGGGCTCTTAAAGAGCTCTTAGATAATGTCAGAAAAGAGTCTTTAATGAGGGGTTTTTGGGCTCTAAAAAAGCTCTTAGATAATGTCAAAAAAGAGTCTTTTATGAGGTTTTTTTTTGGCTCTGTGTAATCTTGTTTTGATCATTCTTGTGTGGTACAGCTATGTTTTTTTTTGTTCAAAGCACAAATGACAGGACAACAAAGCTTTGGTACACACATAATTAAGTGGAATTTATGTGCCGACTCAGGACAGTAACAAGCAAATTTTTCTTTCGCTCCAAAAAAGCTCCTTAGTTGGACTCTTTTCTGACTTCTTCTTCGGAGCGCTCCGAAAATGCTCCTTAGTTGGACTATTTTCTGACTCTTTTTTCGGAGCGCTCCTAGAATGGTATGTTGGGAAAATTACTCAAGAGTTTTCAGCAAAGAGAAAAGAAGAAATCACGTGTAAATTTGCGGGGAACTTAGCAAAACAGTAGGTGAGTGATAGTAAAATTTCTATTTATTATTTATACAACAAGGGGAATTAAAAAGCTATTAAACTTGAGAATAGAGACAATTTTACTAAATCAAAACGATATCAATGATATGAAATTAAATAAAATTTTTTTTGCACAACGAAAAAAAAAAAATTATAGTAGCAATGGCATCCAAACGTACGTGTAAGTTTAGTCTGCAGCAGCTGGTTACATTTTGCAAAAATTTTGAGAACATCTTCGAAGAGGAATATACATTGTCAAGTTTGCATGTAAATCAAGAAGAATTGGAAAGAAGGTGGAACAATTTAGTCGAATCATATGAAGACTACTGCATCGGTGATGATGCACTTTTCCTTAAACTTCAAGTAGAAGAAAATAAAGATGATATTTCTATACGATATGAAAAAGCCTGTAATTTTTATCGTAAAATAAAGGCGAAAATACTGGATCATATTACCAACGGAAATTCAAATACCAATAAGTCCAAGAATAGAAAATCAGCATTAAAACTACCACCTGTAGAAATCCAAATCTTTGAAGGCGGTTACTCCAAGTGGCCTATATTTCGAGACATGTTTCTGGCAGTAGTTGGAAACGATATGTCTGTAGATCCTGCAGAAAAACTATATTATTTACGAAGCAAACTCGCAGGAGAGGCATTTAATATAATTAAGGATTTTGATTTAGTGAGTGATAACTATAATTTAGCATGTAATATTTTAAAGGAAAGATTTGAGAACAAAAGATTACTGGTAAATGATCAAATGAAAAAAATATATGGAATTCAGTCATCCCAAACAGAATCTCTCAAATCTATAAAAGCGATTCAAAGTACAGTAAATGATTGTCTTTCAATTCTGAAAACCTACGAGGTAAATATTTCAGATGTTAACCCTTTCCTAATGCATTTGGTTACATGAAAACTTCCAGAAGAGACCTTAAGTGCATGGGAGACTACAATAGATAATCATCGTGAAATGCCATCATGGAGCCAAATAAACAAATTTCTATCTTCTAGAGTTGAATTTTTGGAGACAATGACAGACTTAAGAAAATTTTCGACTAAATATAACCACGTTCACAAATCACAATTACACATAGTGTTGTTGAACTGTTCGGACGTGTTATTTTTAGTGCGGCTGAATTTTCGGTGAAAAAATCGTAATAGGTGAAAAAGTGTAATAGGTCGAAATAAAACAAAAAGTTAAAAAATAATTCGTAATAGGTAAAAATACCTACGGTAAAAAAAAAAAAAAATAAAAAACATTAAAAAATAAAAAACATTAAAAAAAAAATAATAAAAAACATTAAAAATCGCATAAAAACTGTATGAGTGTTCCTCTCAGATGTAATTCTGAGAAAGAGCTTAGCTCGACTAGAAAATCTTTATGGATCTCTGAGGAAGAATCCTTAAAAAAATCTGTGGAGAATCTTCTCACTACAAGAGCCGTAGAACGGCGCCGTTCCTGTTCGCCCAATATAGTGATTTCATCAGATGATAAAACATCAATATCTTCTACATCAAATAGTGCAGTCAAACCTAGAAAACAAGTAGGTATGGATAAATACGTCACAGTTCTTAAGCGACAGAGGAGCCCGACATCTGCTCAAACGTCATCAAATTCAAAAGCTCCCAAGACCGTGAGTATTGACAATCCAAATGATCAAAACAGGTTTGCTCTCCTCCAGACGGATGATCCAGAACTTCCTAAAAAAACGTTTAAGCCCCCACCAATTTATCTGAGAGAGCCCACTTCCAGTAAATTGGTACAAGGAATTGTTTCGGTAATAGGTGAAAATATGTTTAGCGTAACCTCAATTAAACATGGAAATATCAGCGAAACCAAAATTCAAGTGAAAAAGGAAGATGACTTTCGAAAATTGTCCAACCAGTTGGAGAGGGAGAGTAGGGATTTCTATACCTACCAGCTGAAAAGCGCAAAAGGACTCCAAGTCGTTCTAAAGGGTATTGACCCAGATGTTGATCCTGCCGAGATAAAGACTAGTTTAATGGAAAATGGCTTCAAAATTAAAAACATAACGAATATTAGAAACCGTGAAAAGATTCCTCAGCCTATGTTCAGGGTGGAATTGGAACCCGGAGATATAGTCTTAAAGAAAAACGAGTCCCATCCCATCTACAATCTGATTTACCTTCTGCATCGTAGAATCACCGTGGAAGAACCGCATAAGCGTCAGGGACCCGTCCAGTGTCTTAATTGTCAAGAATTTGGTCACACTAAAGCATATTGTAAATTGCCGTCAGTTTGTGTTGCGTGTGGGGAACTACATACAACTGCTCAATGTGATAAGTCGAAAACCGACTCAAAAATCAAAAAATGCAGTAACTGCGGAGGTAATCATACCGCAAATTATAGAGGTTGTCCAGTTTACACTCATTTGAAAGGCATAAGGACCAACAAGACGTCAGTATTACCTGTTCATCCACAACAGCCTAATTTTGCATCGAGTAACAATTTTCCTCAATTGTTACGGCCCACTAGTCATGAAAACGCGCCTAGTTCTAGACAAGTTTCTTACGCTAACGTGGTTAAATCTAATATGCCAGGTTTGGAGCAGGAACCTAAATCTCAATATTACGAGCCTAATATTAACACTCTAGAGACTACTTTGCAGACACTTGTCCAAACTATGAACACTTTTACGACCACTATGACATCCATGATGCAGGAAATGCTGAAAATGCAATCCACTATCTTACAAGCAATTTTAAAGAAATGATTTGTTTAAAAATTTGTTTTTGGAACGCGAACGGCCTCCGCCAACATAAAAACGAACTGGAACACTTCCTGATGGATAAGCAGATTGATGTCATGATGATTGCTGAAACTCACTTGACGGCGACAGGGTACTTCAAAATTAATGGATACGTGTTGTATGATACTAAAGATCCCCGCGGAAGAGCATGTGGAGGTTCGGCAATTCTTATAAAGAACAGAATAAAACATTATTTAATGAACAACATATGTGAGGATTACCTACAAGCAACAAACATTTGTATTGAATTCTGTCAATACAACTTTGTTTTATCATCAATTTATTCGCCGCCTCGATTTTCAATAAAAGAACATCAATACTACAGCTTCTTCAATTCCCTTGGAGCTAGATTTTTGGTTGCTGGTGACTTTAACGCCAAACACACATTTTGGGGTTCACGTCTAGTGACCCCGAAGGGTCGTGAACTCTTCAACACCATTGCCAAAATGGGCTTAGATGTACTCTCAAGCGGGCATCCCACCTACTGGCCGACGGACCGACGGAAGATCCCCGATATTATTGACTTCGGAGTAGTGAAAAATATCCCTGTAGAATCGATACAAGTGGAGCCTTCATTAGACTTGTCTTCAGATCACTCTCCTTCTATTATTTCAATGCGTTTCCTTCAAGGGTATGGCTCTCCATTTCGGGACATGTCTAAATCCAGAGTAAGTTGGATTAAGTATAAAAAGTATTTAAGTTCCCACTGCACGGAAAATGTAGTGTTGAGAACTACCGAGGATATTGATGGGTCGATTGGCAAGTTTACTGAGGACATACGAAGAGCTGTGCATCACGCTTCCACATATGACGTTGAATGCAGAAATAGGACAAACAGAACTTATTTCGCTGAACTCGAACATCTCCTGACAGAAAAAAGAAGAGTTAGAAGAGAGTGGCAAATTCACAGGTCTCCTCAACTGAAAGCTAGGCTACGGGAATGCAGAGATATACTAAGAAATTTCTTAGAAACCCAAAGAATGGCTTCACTTAAATCATACTTGGAGGGAATTGACAGTTCCCCACAATCTGACTATTCGTTATGGAAGGCGGCACGAGGTTTAAAAAGACCAGTTAGAGGAAAGCCTCCTTTGCGAAATCCGATTGGTGACTGGGCTAGAAACGATTCCGAGAAAGGGACTTTATTTGTTAACCATTTGAGAAATGTGTTTACTATAAACAACTCAAATAATGCAACTGAATTGCCACCACTCGTTATTAGACCTCCTGTACCTCTAAGACTTAGCTTTAATGATATTCAAAGCGCTATTGGTACTCTGAACCTTAAAAAAGCTCCAGGTATGGATACAATCAGCAACAAAATGCTCGTGGAGTTACCTCGTGTAGCTAGAAGAATTATTCTCTTTATCTTCAATGCTATTTTACGCCTAGAATACTATCCTGCAGATTGGAAGGTATCTATGATTACCATGATTCCTAAGCCAGGGAAGGACCTCACCAAAGTAGAGTCATATAGGCCAATTAGCCTACTGCCGACAATTTCAAAACTGTTTGAAAAATTGTTAATGGCTAAGTTGATTCCAATTCTGAACGACACTCAATGTATTCCAAATCATCAATTCGGGTTCAGAGCTAAACACAGTACCATCGAACAAACACACAGATTAGTAAATGTGATAAGACGGTCGTTTGAAGAGAAAAAATACTGTTCCGCGCTTTTCATTGATGTTTCCCAAGCGTTCGACAAAGTCTGGCATGAAGGTTTAATGCACAAAATAAAATTAGCTCTGCCTGCTAACACCCACAAACTTATGAAAAGTTATTTATATGGTCGCAAATTTACAATCAAAGAAGGCGATTTTTTAAGCCCCACTCAGCCAATTGAAGCAGGAGTACCCCAGGGTAGCATACTGGGTCCTACTTTATATTTGATTTATGCATCCGATATGCCGTCAGACCCCAATATACATACTTCAACTTTTGCTGACGATACAGCCTTTATTAGCGTTCATAAGGACCATCAAATAGCATCACAGAATTTGCAGAATTATATTTATAAACTAGAGAATTGGCTTGAGCTTTGGAAAATCAGGGTTAACGAACAGAAATGTATTCATATAACTTTCACATTGCGAAGAGATACCTGCTCGTCCATCAGAATAAATAACCAAATTATTCCGCAACACAATGAAGTCAAATACCTCGGAATCCACCTCGATCGTCGTTTAACCTGGAAGTCTCATATTGACGCAAAACTTACACAGATGAGATTAAAAGCAGTGCAACTTAATTGGCTAATCGGCAGAAATTCTACATTAAAGTTGGATTGTAAACTTTTGTTGTACAATGCAATTCTAAAGCCAATATGGTGTTATGGAATTCAATTATGGGGTACTGCCTCAGCATCCAACATTGAAAAAATTCAAAGAGGTCAAAATAAAATTCTACGTATAATTACTGCAGCTCCATGGTACGTTAAAAATTCTCGAATTCACAAAGATCTAGGCATTCCTTTGGTGAAAGACGAATTTACAAAATACGCCTCAAAATATGTCAGCAAACTTGAACACCATCCAAACCCACTTGCACGAGACATCCTTAACTTTAGTGGCCATGTTCGGTTGAGAAGGAGGGATACCCTTGCTTTAACTCAAACGCAAAACAGATGACTGGATCAGTGGATGTAAATTTTTTTGTAGTATCATAATATTTTGTCTAGCACTGGCTGGACTTATTATTTTCTTTTAGTATTAAGATTCGAAAACTTATTGTCATTTCAACATCTGAAGATTCAATAAATAAATTTAATGTATTATAAAAAAAAAAAAAAAACAAATCACAATCGTTTCATGCGCAGACGGAGCCCAATAATAATAGTAAACTTTGCAAAAAATGTAAACAAAGCCATCCACTGAAATGGTGCAAATATTTTAAATCTTTAACCCCTAATGAGCGAATTAAATACGTTTATGAAAATAAATATTGTTTAAATTGTTTATCAACTATACATTACAAACCCAAATGCACGAGTACAAATACTTGCAACATATGTCACATAGTGTTGTTGAACTGTTCGGACGTGTTATTTTTAGTGCGGCTAAATTTTCGGTGAAAAAATCGTAATAGGTGAAAAAGTGTAATAGGTCGAAATAAAACAAAAAGTTAAAAAATAATTCGTAATAGGTAAAAATACCTACGGTAAAAAAAAAATAAAAAACATTAAAAAAAAAATAATAAAAAACATTAAAAATCGCATAAAAACTGTATGAGTGTTCCTCTCAGATGTAATTCTGAGAAAGAGCTTAGCTCGACTAGAAAATCTTTATGGATCTCTGAGGAAGAATCCTTAAAAAAATCTGTGGAGAATCTTCTCACTACAAGAGCCGTAGAACGGCGCCGTTCCTGTTCGCCCAATATAGTGATTTCATCAGATGATAAAACATCAATATCTTCTACATCAAATAGTGCAGTCAAACCTAGAAAACAAGTAGGTATGGATAAATACGTCACAGTTCTTAAGCGACAGAGGAGCCCGACATCTGCTCAAACGTCATCAAATTCAAAAGCTCCCAAGACCGTGAGTATTGACAATCCAAATGATCAAAACAGGTTTGCTCTCCTCCAGACGGATGATCCAGAACTTCCTAAAAAAACGTTTAAGCCCCCACCAATTTATCTGAGAGAGCCCACTTCCAGTAAATTGGTACAAGGAATTGTTTCGGTAATAGGTGAAAATATGTTTAGCGTAACCTCAATTAAACATGGAAATATCAGCGAAACCAAAATTCAAGTGAAAAAGGAAGATGACTTTCGAAAATTGTCCAACCAGTTGGAGAGGGAGAGTAGGGATTTCTATACCTACCAGCTGAAAAGCGCAAAAGGACTCCAAGTCGTTCTAAAGGGTATAGACCCAGATGTTGATCCTGCCGAGATAAAGACTTGTTTAATGGAAAATGGCTTCAAAATTAAGAACATAACGAATATTAGAAACCGTGAAAAGATTCCTCAGCCTATGTTCAGGGTGGAATTGGAACCCGGAGATATAGTCTTAAAGAAAAACGAGTCCCATCCCATCTACAATCTGATTTACCTTCTGCATCGTAGAATCACCGTGGAAGAACCGCATAAGCGTCAGGGACCCGTCCAGTGTCTTAATTGTCAAGAATTTGGTCACACTAAAGCATATTGTAAATTGCCGTCAGTTTGTGTTGCGTGTGGGGAACTACATACAACTGCTCAATGTGATAAGTCGAAAACCGACTCAAAAATCAAAAAATGCAGTAACTGCGGAGGTAATCATACCGCAAATTATAGAGGTTGTCCAGTTTACACTCATTTGAAAGGCATAAGGACCAACAAGACGTCAGTATTACCTGTTCATCCACAACAGCCTAATTTTGCATCGAGTAACAATTTTCCTCAATTGTTACGGCCCACTAGTCATGAAAACGCGCCTAGTTCTAGACAAGTTTCTTACGCTAACGTGGTTAAATCTAATATGCCAGGTTTGGAGCAGGAACCTAAATCTCAATATTACGAGCCTAATATTAACACTCTAGAGACTACTTTGCAGACACTTGCCCAAACTATGAACACTTTTACGACCACTATGACATCCATGATGCAGGAAATGCTGAAAATGCAATCCACTATCTTACAAGCAATTTTAAAGAAATGATTTGTTTAAAAATTTGTTTTTGGAACGCGAACGGCCTCCGCCAACATAAAAACGAACTGGAACACTTCCTGATGGATAAGCAGATTGATGTCATGATGATTGCTGAAACTCACTTGACGGCGACAGGGTACTTCAAAATTAATGGATACGTGTTGTATGATACTAAAGATCCCCGCGGAAGAGCATGTGGAGGTTCGGCAATTCTTATAAAGAACAGAATAAAACATTATTTAATGAACAACATATGTGAGGATTACCTACAAGCAACAAACATTTGTATTGAATTCTGTCAATACAACTTTGTTTTATCATCAATTTATTCGCCGCCTCGATTTTCAATAAAAGAACATCAATACTACAGCTTCTTCAATTCCCTTGGAGCTAGATTTTTGGTTGCTGGTGACTTTAACGCCAAACACACATTTTGGGGTTCACGTCTAGTGACCCCGAAGGGTCGTGAACTCTTCAACACCATTGCCAAAATGGGCTTAGATGTACTCTCAAGCGGGCATCCCACCTACTGGCCGACGGACCGACGGAAGATTCCCGATATTATTGACTTCGGAGTAGTGAAAAATATCCCTGTAGAATCGATACAAGTGGAGCCTTCATTAGACTTGTCTTCAGATCACTCTCCTTCTATTATTTCAATGCGTTTCCTTCAAGGGTATGGCTCTCCATTTCGGGACATGTCTAAATCCAGAGTAAGTTGGATAAAGTATAAAAAGTATTTAAGTTCCCACTGCACGGAAAATGTAGTGTTGAGAACTACCGAGGATATTGATGGGTCGATTGGCAAGTTGGCAAGATGGGTCGATTGGCTGTGCATCACGCTTCCACATATGACGTTGAATGCAGAAATAGGACAAACAGAACTTATTTCGCTGAACTCGAACATCTCCTGACAGAAAAAAGAAGAGTTAGAAGAGAGTTCACAGGTCTCCTCAACTGAAAGCTAGGCTACGGGAATGCAGAGATATACTAAGAAATTTCTTAGAAACCCAAAGAATGGCTTCACTTAAATCATACTTGGAGGGAATTGACAGTTCCCCACAATCTGACTATTCATTATGGAAGGCGGCACGAGGTTTAAAAAGACCAGTTAGAGGAAAGCCTCCTTTGCGAAATCCGATTGGTGACTGGGCTAGAAACGATTCCGAGAAGGGGACTTTATTTGTTAACCATTTGAGAAATGTGTTTACTATAAACAACTCAAATAATGCAACTGAATTGCCACCACTCGTTATTAGACCTCCTGTACCTCTAAGACTTAGCTTTAATGATATTCAAAGCGCTATTGGTACTCTGAACCTTAAAAAAGCTCCAGGTATGGATAAAATCAGCAACAAAATGCTCGTGGAGTTACCTCGTGTAGCTAGAAGAATTATTCTCTTTATCTTCAATGCTATTTTACGCCTAGAATACTATCCTGCAGATTGGAAGGTATCTATGATTACCATGATTCCTAAGCCAGGGAAGGACCTCACCAAAGTAGAGTCATATAGGCCAATTAGCCTACTGCCGACAATTTCAAAACTGTTTGAAAAATTGTTAATGGCTAAGTTGATTCCAATTCTAAACGACACTCAATGTATTCCAAATCATCAATTCGGGTTCAGAGCTAAACACAGTACCATCGAACAAACACACAGATTAGTAAATGTGATAAGACGGTCGTTTGAAGAGAAAAAATACTGTTCCGCGCTTTTCATTGATGTTTCCCAAGCGTTCGACAAAGTCTGGCATGAAGGTTTAATGCACAAAATAAAATTAGCTCTGCCTGCTAACACCCACAAACTTATGAAAAGTTATTTATATGGTCGCAAATTTACAATCAAAGAAGGCGATTTTATAAGCCCCGCTCAGCCAATTGAAGCAGGAGTACCCCAGGGTAGCATACTGGGTCCTACTTTATATTTGATTTATGCATCCGATATGCCGTCAGACCCCAATATACATACTTCAACTTTTGCTGACGATACAGCCTTTATTAGCGTTCATAAGGACCATCAAATAGCATCACAGAATTTGCAGAATTATATTTATAAACTAGAGAATTGGCTTGAGCTTTGGAAAATCAGGGTTAACGAACAGAAATGTATTCATATAACTTTCACATTGCGAAAAGATACCTGCTCGTCCATCAGAATAAATAACCAAATTATTCCGCAACACAATGAAGTCAAATACCTCGGAATCCACCTCGATCGTCGTTTAACCTGGAAGTCTCATATTGACGCAAAACTTACACAGATGAGATTAAAAGCAGTGCAACTTAATTGGCTAATCGGCAGAAATTCTACATTAAAGTTGGATTGTAAACTTTTGTTGTACAATGCAATTCTAAAGCCAATATGGTGTTATGGAATTCAATTATGGGGTACTGCCTCAGCATCCAACATTGAAAAAATTCAAAGAGGTCAAAATAAAATTCTATGTATATTACTGCAGCTCCATGGTACGTTAAAAATTCTCGAATTCACAACGATCTAGGCATTCCTTTGGTGAAAGACGAATTTACAAAATACGCCTCAAAATATGTCAGCAAACTTGAACACCATCCAAACCCACTTGCACGAGACATCCTTAACTTTAGTGGCCATGTTCGGTTGAGAAGGAGGGATACCCTTGCTTTAACTCAAACGCAAAACAGATGACTGGATCAGTGGATGTAAATTTTTTTGTAGTATCATAATATTTTGTCTAGCACTGGCTGGACTTATTATTTTCTTTTAGTATTAAGATTCGAAAACTTATTGTCATTTCAATATCTGAAGATTCAATAAATAAATATAATGTATTATAAAAAAAAAAAAAAATATGTCAGAAAAAACATCATACAATGTTACATCTTGAAAAGAACTCAAATCCGAAAAATAATGTAAGGGACAATACAAATCAAAGTCAAGAAGTGCCCTTCACCTCCAAAATCTTAACAACAGGGCTAATAACTCATCAGGCATAGAGCTACAAGAAAATGTTCAGCAAGAGGCGGCTACCATTTTGCCTACCGCGCTGATACATATAAAACACTCAGGAGAACTATTCACTATAAGAGCTCTCCTTGATGCGGGTTCAGCAAAAACTTTTATTTCATCGCGAACGCAATAGAAACTGGCACTTCCAGTAGAAACACATAATTTGCAAATAGCAGGGCTTGGAGGATCGTTGGGAATTCCAAAGCAAAATGTAAAGTTACATTAAAATCGAGGATATCAAATTTTTCGATAGTAACAGAAGCCATAGTGGTTCCAAGATTGTCAAAACTTTTACCCTCACAAAGTTTTAAAATTCGAAATTTGGAAGAGATCTAAAGACTTCACCTTGCAGATCCGTACTTTTTTAAACCATCTGCAATAGATATGATTATATGAAGCGACTATTTACCCTTTATAAACCTAAGAGGAGTAAAATCAAATTTATTAAGCAGTTTAGAAGCAAGAGAGTCTCATTTTGGATGGTACATTTCCGGTCCGGTTCCCGTTAACCAAATAAACGCATTCGCAACAACAGTATCAACGTCGGAGGATTTTATTTTACATGAGGAGATAAAAAAATTTTGGGAAATAGAAGAAATCAAAAAGACTATTTCCATGTCAGAGTCAGATAAATACTGCGCAGAATTTTATCAATTGTCAACGAGAAGACAATCAGATGATCGTTACATAGTACGCCTCCCCTTCAAAAAAAAATATCCTTATGATATGTTTCTGGGTCCCTCAAAGAACATCGCCCTTGCACAATACCACAGGATGGAAAGAACATTAAACAAAAATCCAACTTTAAAGGAAAAGTATCAAAATGTTCTTCAAGAATGCATTAAACTTGGTCATATGGAACCAATAGTGAACCTTGAAAGCAATGACGAAAAACAATTTTCATGTTATCTACCTCACCATGGCGTTTATCGACCTGAGAGCAAATCAACACAAATACTTGTGGTATTTAATGCCTCAAAAAAACTAGAAGTGGATTCTCCTTGAATGATGTACTTTATCAAGGATCTTCATTACAAAAGGATTTAATGCAAATTATAATAGCTTGGCGAAACTACAAATATGTATTTACGGGGGACATTGACAAAATGTACCGACAGATATTGTTAAATAAGGACGATCGGCCATATCAGCAAATTCTGTTTCAAAGCGAAAGCGAAAAGGCAGTAAAATCACATCAATTAAAAACAGTGACATTTGGAATGAATTGTGCTCCATTCTTGGCACTTAAAACTGTGCAAAGACTAAGCGAAGATTGTAAAAACTTATTTCCGATGGCATCAACGATTTTAAAAAACGAAGTCTACGTCGACGACATTCTGTCTCGCGGACATACAATTCAAGAAACACAACTAAAACAAATCCAACTCAATGAGGCTTTTCATTCAGCTGGTTTCCCTTTAAAAAAAATTACGGCAAATAATGAAGTACTGTTAGAAAATTTTGCCCGGGAGGATCTTCTAGATGAAGATTTTTTAAAATTCAATTCCTCTAGTACCATCAAAACTTTAGGTATTCGGTGGGATGCCCGACAAGACGTATTTTACTATGACGTTAAGCCAATGTAAACTGCACCTTTCTCGACCAAACGGCAGATTTTGTCAGTGATAGCTAAACTATTTGATCCGCTGGGATGGATAGGCCCGATCGTGGTGACAGCCAAACTGTTGATGCAAGAGTTGTGGCAATACAAGGCTGATTGGGATGAAGCTGTTCCACTTGATATCTTAAAAAAATGGAATTTATTCACTAAACAGTTACCCCGAATATCAGATTTAAGAATTCCACGATGGATGAACTTTGCACCGCAATACCAGAGTCAAATACATGGTTTCTGTGACTCATCAGAAATGGTTTATTGCTGTGCAGTTTTTAGAAGAATCATGTCATCAGATGGGGAAATATTCTGCCATTTATTAGCCGCAAAAGCAAAAGTAGCCCCTATAAAAAAGTTAACTATTCCCAAACTAGAACTATGTGGAGCGCTGCTACTTGCAAAATTGGTGCAAACCTTAAGTACCGATGAGCATCTCCCGCAGGAGCTCTTTTTGTGAACAGACTTATCCATTGTCCTTGGTTGGTTACAAAAACCGCCTAACACTTTAAAGACATTTGTGGCAAATAGAATTACGAAAATTGTCAGTATAGCAAACCATAGTCATTGGAGACACGTCAAGAGTGAGGACAATCCCGCGGAACAGGCTCACGGGGATGCTAGCCACAGGACCTTATCGAAACGCGATTATGGTGGCATGGGCCCTCTTGGCTTCTACAGCCGGAAGGAAGTTGGCCAGAACCACGTACATTCGATCCAATTGATTTGGAAACCAAAAGAAGCACAAACTTCCACCTAAAGGTAGTTGTCGAAGGTGGCAGCCCGATAGAAGAACAGAAAGTGACAGATATTTTGAATCACTACTCATCCTTCGATCGCGCCTTAAAAGTCATGAGTTACATATTTAGATTTATTGAACGAGTCCGCCGCCATTCCGTTTCATCACAGCACGGGATAAGCTCAGACGAAGAAAATTAAATTTAATGAACTCGAGCCTAACTAAAATTATCAAAAAAGTAAAAATTAACAGTTCGATTATGAAATAATAATTATTCTATAAAATAGCTAGGGCACAAGCCATAATGTTTACATGTTGTACAAAAGTGTACAAAAAACATAATAAACAAAAACAAATGTATTCAACTTTTCGAGACAAAGTCTTGACATGAATACGAAAAAACTGAAGAAAAAAGAAAAAAACAAACAACTACGAATAGAAATTAATAAAGAATGATAATTACAGCAAAAACTTCGAACTACCAGAACTAACACTGGTTAAAGGATTGATGTTTGTCTGTTGGCTGACCGGCACCGCAGTGGTGCAGGTGGTAGAACGCAAAGAATTCTGATGAGAGAAAATGGGATTTCTCGAAACATATGTAAATTCAACAACCCAGGTTCGATCCCCAGTCAAGAAAAATTATCAAAATTTTTAATAATAAATTTTTCAAGTTGTAATTCCTAACTTCAGTAAAAATAATTTAATGAAAATTAAATTTAATGAACTCGAGCCTAACTAAAATTATCAAAAAAGTAAAAATTAACAGTTCGATTATGAAATAATAATTAACTAAAAGTCGTTTAATTGCTCTATCTTAGCAGGCTTACTTTTTTAAAGAAATCGAATGTCTACGAAATCATCACTCAATACATCGTAAAAGCAGACTTCTTATCGTTACACCGTTCCTCGACCAGAATCATCTTCTACGTGTCGGAGGAAGACTAAACCATTCTGGGCTGACTTATGATGAACGTCACCCGGTCATTATAGCTGAAAAATCGCGTGTCGCAGTGCTACTTGTTACGTTCACTCATGAAATTCTACTACATGGTGAGCACCATATCATGCTTAGATCTTTGAGACAAAGCTTCTATATACCACGAATAAGAAATCTTATTATTCCTCAAAGCTGCGGAACAGTCATTAATAAACAAGTATAGCACTCACGGTTTCACCTGGTCATTCATTCCTCCGTACGCGCCCCACATGGGAGGGTTGTGGGAGGCGGCAGTGAAAAGTATGAAAGCTCATCTCAAAAAGATCGCCGGCAATCTCCATTTTACTTATGAAGAATTTGCAACACTCATTATTCGAATCGAGGCAGTATTGAATTCCCTGCCTCTGTCTCCTCTAACTGAAAATCCAAATGAGCTGTTACCGCTGACGCCAGGGCATTTTTTGTGAGGAGCACCACTCATCTCTCAACCTGAGATCATAGAGGAACATCAAATTTCGCATTTAACCTTTCTTAAACGTTGGGAACGCCTAAGGGCAGTACAACATCTGTTCGCAAAACGCTGGAAAAACGAATATTTTGTGGAGCTCCAGCGACGGTTTAAATGGAAAAAGGAAAAAAACAACATCAGAGAAAATGATTTTGTTATCATTAAAGATGATATACTACCAACTACCGAATGGCACCTCGGACGTGTGACAAATGTTATACGGGGAAAAGATGGCCTGGTCCGAGTGGCTCAACTAAAAACCCAAAACGGCAACATTACGCGGCCAATTGTTAAACTTTGCTTACTACCTTCATCAAAAACTAATCAAACCTTTATAATAAGTTTGTTCTTCTTAATTAAAAGTCGATGTTTTTGTTTTGAATCTTGATTAATAATTAATTCTTTATTCAAAAAATTCTTTCTTATATCTAAAACTTACAAACTAAAGATTGAGGGGTTTCTATAACCCACTCAATAACTAATTCTATAACTTACATTAACTACTTCATTCTCATTTACATGTTGTCTGGTGCAGTGAGCCAAAAGAGAAGAAAGAGCACAAATACTCTTCAACTCACTTAATGCAATCACAACACAATTGGTTGACCCAATTGATCGATTGCTTTGTTTTGGTTGCTGTGTTTTGTGTCAGCAAAATTAAGTAAGTCAATGTTTGTAACTTACACCAAACAGCTTGTATGGGTGGCATTGGGTTTTGTTGTACTTATATAAGTGCACACTACACCCTCACCCTTTAGAAAAAAATATGGAATCTTTTGTTTATGCAAAGATTGCAGAATTTTTTTAATAACAAAGCATGTCGTAGTTCTATAGTTACAATTTCTGTTTATATCTTATATTTGTTTATTTATTTTTAAAGTTAAGTACAAATAATGATTTGCTTATATATATTATTATTTTGTTCTTATGTATACATTGGTTTCATTTTACATTTTTGGTTTATTATTATTATTCTTAAAATTAACAAAAGTATGTTTATGTATGTATATATATATATTTTTTTTGTATAAAAGTTGTCTTAGGTTAGTTATCAATACGCTTACTTTTAGTTTTGTTTAATTCTTATATTTCTTTAGTAGATTCTTATGAAAAATTTTGTTTTTCTTGTTTCCGTTTACTGTTATATTTAGGTCATCTATTGCTATAATTTTATATGGTCCATTATAAGGTGGCTCATTCTTTTTTCTATTTTCTACTTTAACTAAAACTAAATCTCCTACTGTTAAATCTATTCTATTTATATCCTTATATGAATCTAATTGTCTCTTAGTTTTTATCTTATCTATCATATTCTTAGCGTTTTCTAATGAATATTTTAATCTGGCTTTCAGTTCATTGGCATAATTTTCCAAATTGTATACCGTTGGATGATTCATGACTTCATCTCCAGGTAAGTTTGGTAATTTGCCAAAAACTAGTTCAAAAGGCGAATACTCAGTATCTACGTGAGGAGTTGTATTATATGCAAATGTATAATAAGGAATCCATTGTTCCCAATGTTCGTCCTCTACGAACGATAAGAAATATTCGTTCAATACCCTGTGATTTCTCTCAACAGTTCCCTGTGTCTCATGGTGGTATGGTGTCTAAAATCTTTGTTCTATCTTTAACAGTTTGCATATCTCTCTCATTAGTTCGTTTGTGAATTCTGTTCCTCTGTCCGATTTGAGTATTCGAAATAGTCCATAAATCAGTATAACATTTTCTATCAGTGCTTTTGCTATTGACTTGGCCTCTTTTGTTTCCATTGGACAGGCTATGACATATTTTGTCAATTCGCATTGCATTGTTAGTATATATCTTTGGTTATTAGTTGGACGTAGTGGACCAACTGTGTCTATCACTATTGTGTTGAAGCTATTTGAAGGTGTTTCTGTAATTTTTAGTGGTTCCTTCGGGTGTCTGATTTGTTTATTTTTTTGACATAATTTGCATTTAGATACGTATTCTTTGATAGTTTTATTCATTCCCTTCCATATGTATTTTGTTTTAATTTTAATAGGGTTTTCCTTATACCAAAGTGACCTCCTTGGGGTGTATCATGATATAACTTTATTAATTCTAGTTTTTTGTGTTCGTCTAGTATCTTTTGAGGTTTTGTGTACAATAATATTACTATGTCATCTTTATTCTTTTTACAATTTTCATTGTATTTGGCCTTAAATTCATCCGCGCGAATTATACTAAATATTGCATCATTACTTTCGATTGCAAATTTCTTATTTTTCATGTTTCTTACTTTCTTTAAATATGATGAAAGTTTCTCCATAAGAGTATCTAAATACAATGGATTATCGCTACATCTAACACGTGTTTCATTATTTTCAATATCACACTCTATTGTGTGTTCATACAATTTTTTAACATTGTTTATTGGCCTCTTTTCTAATATAAATTTTAACTTGTTTGCGCGCTTGATATCATTGATGGACGTGCAGTCCCACATATAGAGTTGATCAGACTCGTTATGAGATCCGCTTATGATATTATTATTTTCTGATGACTTTTTTCTCATACCTCTTGTTAGAACTTGTGTTTTTTTATCTTCTCATCATTTTCTGCTTTTCAATATGTCAGAATTAATTTCTATTCTTGATAATGCGTCTGCATTTGTATTATGTTCTCCTTTTTTGTATACAATCTCAAAGTCATATTCTGAAAGCTCCAATCTAATTCTGGTTAATTTTGAACTAGGATTTTTGTGTGAAAACAGTGACACTAATGGTCTATGGTCAGTAACAACTTTAAATTTTCTTCCATATAGATTTGGTCTGAAAAATTGCATTCCCCCATAAATACCTAGTAGTTCTTTTTCTATTATTGGTTTATTTCTCTCATGTTTATTGAGGGATATACTAGCATAGGATATAGGTACATCTTAACCTATTTCACCCTGGGATAAAACTGCTCCTAGTGCAAAATCTGATGCGACAGTAGTCAGGACGAATGTTTCGTCAAAGTTTGGATATTGTAGTGTTGGTGGACTTATTAGTTTGTTTTTAAGTGTTTCAAATGCCTTTTGGCATTCTTCTGTCCATTCAAATTTTGTGCCCTTCTTCAATAATTTGTTCAAACAGTTTGCAATGTCTGCAAAGTTTTTGATAAATCTTCTATAGTAGTTACAGAATGCCACGAATCTTCTTACGTCATCGGCGCTACTCGGGATTGGATATTTCGAAATTGCCTCATATTCATTTGGGTCTGGCTTGATACCGTTTGATGTTATCTAATGTCCCAAATATACCACTTCAGGTTGCATTCAATTTCAGATTATATGTAGACAATCTGTCGAAAACATTGATTAAGTTGTTGTTGTGATGCTTTAGACTACATCCAAAAACAATTATGTCATCTACATATAAAAATGCTTCAGACTCCAATCCAAATAATGCTATTGTCAGCATTCTCTGAAAACTATTTGAAGATATTTTTAATCCAAAAGGTTACCTGGTATACTGGTAATGACCATTTGAAGTTTAAAAGCGGTACATGGCCTTGAATTCTGATCAAGTTCGATCTGATGGAATGAACTGGTCATATCCAGTGTAGAGAAATATTTAGCTTACCCAGCTTATCTAAAACGTCATCCAATCGTGTTAAAGAAAATTTATCATTTACTATTTTGCCGTTCAGTTTCCTGAAATCAGCAACTAATCTCCATTTCTTTAAATCTTTCTGTCCCTTTTTAGGAACTAGTAAGAGTGGTGCATTATATGGACTTATAGAAGGTTCTATAATTTTTTGCTTTAGTAGCTCTTTAACTTGATTATTTATTTCCTCTGTATGCGATTGCGGTAAACGATAGTTCTTTATGTAAGTTGGATTAGAATCTTTTAATTGGATGGTTTGATTATAGAAATTGTTTGTTGTCAAACTCTCATTTTCCAAATGGAATATGGACTGGTATTTCTCAAGTATCCTTAACAAACTTTCTTTCGCTACATTATCCTGGTTGTCTACATTGAGTTTTTTTAGGACTCGACCGAATCGTTCTTTATCAGACTTGGTTGTATTTTTACTAGCTCTGTATATATCATAATCTTTAAGTGGAGTGGTTCGTATTTTCAGATTATGTATTATTGTTTCTTTATTTCAAGTATTCAACAGCTTTATATGTTTGTTTCCATGTTTTGGAATTATGGAGTTTGCTAGAAATACGCCTTCCATATTTCTCTATTGCATATTACTGTATCTTCATTAATATTTATATCAAATGGTATTAATTTTCACTTCTTGGTGGAATCTTCACAAATTAAATGCCGAAACTTTTGTCATATATTGGTAGTTTAAAGTTTTCTTTTCCTACGTTAACTGTCAGTACAAATGTTTCATAATCTATTTTGCAATTGTATTTTTGTAAAAAATCACGTCCTATAATTCCGTCAGTACCAATAGGAAAATCATTTCTAACCATATGTATTCTATGTTCGAAAAATGTTTCGTCAAATTTCATTGATATTTCAGTAGATCTTAATGATCTTATCTCTTATTTTGTGATTCCTGTTAAACAGCAGTAGTCATCTGGATTTTCATCGTGTTCTGGTAGTAAATCTTCTTTGCACAGAGAGACATCTGCACCTGTGTCTATCAGAAAAGTCAGAATACGGGGTGTGTTCAATACATTTATTTTAATATAGTTTTTAATATCAGATAAAATGCTAAATACTTGGTTGTATTTATTCGTTTTGATCCGGAGATGTCTGTTGGTATGATACCTCCGGATATGACTCGTTTCCCTGGTTTTGTACGCGATATGCATTTGTTCCTCTATTGTTATTATTATAATTGTTATTATTGTTCCTATTGTAGTATCTGTTGTTGGAGTTGTTATTATTATTGTTTCTATTATTGTTATTATTATTATTATAGTTGTTACTATGGTTTGTTCTATTATTATAACCGTGTCCGTTATAACCGTTATTTTTAAATCTGTTGTTATTGTTATTTCTATATCTATTTCCATAGCTATTGTTGTTTTGGTTGTTATTATTTCTGTAATTTCTGGAATTGTTTGACTGTTGTGCTGAATGGAACAAGATTTGGTTCTGTCTTATGTCAGTAGAGACTTCCGTTGCTATTTCGATGGCTTCACTGAGTTTCTTTACTCTACTTGCTTCTATTGTTCTAGTTATTTCTTTATTTTTCGAGCCGTTTTTAAATGAGTTAAAAGCTATTACTGCATTTGTTTCGCTTATGACTTCTCTATTTTGTTCTCCCATTGTACTAATTTGAATTTCATTGAGTTCTAAAGTCAGTTGTTCTATCGGCAAATTTTCTAATCGGTTCTGTCTGGACTATGCGAGTTGGTTCATTTATTGTTATATTTGGTGATTTTTTTGGTTTATATGCATCTTTTAATGTTGTAAGTAGTGTAGTTATACTATTTGGAACTTGTACCTGTCTAATTATGTTTTGTACCTTGGGTGTTAATTTTGTTTTGTATATGAAATTGAAAAATGAGTCATGTTTACTTGTTGGAAACGTATCTCTAAGAATTTCTATATTTGCTATAAAAGAATTTAATTCTTCCTTTGTTCCTGGAAAAATTGTAATAAGTTTTGAAATTGATGCCAATTCATTGGCGTTTAAATATTCTTCAGTCATATTTGTAGAATTTTCTTGTACAGTCTGAGTACTACCACTTTGTGCTAGTTTATCTTCGTGTAATTCTAGTATTTGTAGTGCTTCTAGTTTAATTTTTTTTAAATTGTGAAGTTGGTTGTAATATTTCCTTTTGGGATAATTTACTCTTATCTAATACTTTTATTATATATTCTTCTAATAGTTTCAATTCATTCTTCTTTGTTTCTATGGTCTCTATAGTATAGCCCTTGCTTAAAGACTTTTTCGCATTGGTAATCAAATTCTTTATGCTTTCATAGATGTTATCCATCTAGTTTCAAATTAATTACTTCCTATTACAGAATTCAACAATAAAACAACTTTTCTATTAGTTTCTTTAATATGTTCTTACTTATTCATAATATTTATTTTTAATTTCTACTTATACATCATATATACTCAATTATATTTAATTTGTTATAATGTATTTTTATATATTTGTTTATACTAAACATTGTTAATAGCGTTTTGGTTTCTATATTTATTTACATATTGTTTAAAATGTTTATTTATTTTATATAATATGAATAGAATAAATAATACTATTAGGTATTATTTAGGTATTCTGGAATGAATTCCAAAGAGTTCCTGGCATTGCCATTTTGTACAATATTCTCTTGGATTTCGACCTTGCTTTGAGGTTTTCCCATATTGTTATTTTTGTTTCCCCAGATAGGATCTACCATGTAATTTATTTTTTAAAAGTTATTTTATGTGTCAATGTTGAATGTTTTATTTTTGTTTTGTCTCTTCTAAAGGTAGTACTACGGACATTTGTGGCTTATCTGTTTTTGATTTAATATTTTGTGTATTTTATTTATTGTGTGTAATTGCAATTTATCTGCTTCTTATAGTTAATGTGATAAATCTTTTTTTCCTTAACTTCTAGTGAAATATTGGCATTACATACAACAAAAGGTACGGTTTGAAAGACATTTTTATTTATTGGTTATTAAACATTTATGTATTATTACAGATGTGCAACTGCACTTTCTATGTTAATTTTGCATATGCTAGATGTGCACTTTGAAAAATTATTTATTTATTCCCAGACATGCACTTTCTGGTTTTTTGTTTTTATTTATTATTATTTTTTTTTTATTGATTTGCCAGACATGCCCATGCACTTTCTGGTCAAATTATTATTTTTTTATTATTATTATTCAGGATCAGGATCTTCTATGTCGGCAGGATCGCCATATAATAAGTTTGTTCTTCTTAATTAATTAATAAGCCGATGTTCTTGTTTTGAGTGTAGATTAACAATTAATTCTTTATTAAAAAATTTATATCTTATATCTAAAATTTACAAACTAAAGATTGAGTGGTTTCTATAACCCACTCAATAACTTATTCTATAACTTACATTAACTACTTCATTCTCATTTACATGTTATTTGGTGCAGTGAGCCAAAAGAGAAGAAAGAGTACAAATACTCTTCAACTCACTTAATGCAATCACAACACAATTGGTTGACCCAATTGATCGATTGCTTTGTTTTGGTTGCTATGTTTTGTGTCAGCAAAATTAAGTAAGTCAATGTTTGTAACTTACACCAAATAGCTTGTATGGGTGGCATTGGGTTTTGTTGTACTATTATAAGTGCACACTACAATACTTTAAACGCTGTACGATCTCAAATGTTTTCTAAAGCTGTGTTCTCCTTATTTGTATTTGTCATGTGAAATGTCACTTTTCTACCAATATGTGGTTTCATGTGTATGTCAAAATTTAAGTTTTACATACGGTTTATAAATTACATGTTCATATGTTGGTTATGTCACATACATATGTACTTACTTTTGTTAACTCCTTTTCAGGTTTTCCCTCCATTTTTAATAATAAATTTGTATAGTTTTTTTTGTATTTTTGTTTTCCTATTAGGTATAAATTATATTTATTAAAATTAAAATTTAAAATTTCAATAAATTTTTGCCACTACAAAATTTTGGTTATAAAAAACAGCTGATGTCAGATGGTTGTCACTTGAAAATAGAACTCGTTCTAAATACAAAAATGTCATATGTATTGCACACAGAGAAATAACATATGATATTGTTTGAAGGTGGTCAGACTATATGTACAAATTTGACATGCGAAAAAGTGACAGTCCATATGACAAATGCACATAATGTGAACACAGCTTAATGCAATATGAACGATCAACAAGAATAATTTGCAAATTTCATAAAAGATTTTTAATCCAATCGTATTTCACGATTCAGCATTTTTAGTATACGTTTTAATAATGTTGGAAACAGCCTATATCATGTTGTAAGGTGCATTTATTTTACACAATAATTAAAAGTTCTATAATAAATATTTTAAAATAATTTATGTAGCTGTTTTGTTATTTCCACATTTTTTTCGCTAACGAATTAGCGGGTTGCATGCTAGTCTATATATATAAAAGAGTAATGTAACTGGATGACCGTTTCATTCATCATCGCACAGCTAATGGGGCTAATAGGGGCAAATGGGGCAAAAATGGGTAAAACCAGTACCTCTATATCTCCAAAACAAATAAACTTAGAAATAATATTTTAAATGCGTCCGCATCTAATCAAAAAACGAAATTCAAGTGACCATATGGGGTAAAAATATTCCCCTTAGAACGCTCCGTTAACATGTATATCTCCTACATAACTAAACATAGAAATACTATAGTAAATGTATCTGGCTCAGATCAATGAGTCTAGAATTTTTTTTTTCTTTTTTGGTACTTTTTTATCAAAACGTATTTTATCACAAAAAATTCCATGAACTATTATTTTCAAATAGTACGTATTACGGATAATTAATAGGTACTTTTTTGAAAATTATTTTTTCACGGGTGACAAAAAAGGGACAAAAACGGACATTTGAGTTATTTATTCAATTTAAAAATAAAAAAAAGATAAAATATTATTCCATCCACACAAAAAAGAACCCAGAATATGCTATTTGTTACATTAATGAATTAATAGTTTTAAGTTATGTTCATGTATGTACAATATTCTAGTGTGGCATCTCTATGTAAAAATATAGAACTTAATAAAAGTAACACTTGAACATAAAATATGGTGTCAGGTTAAGATTGAAAAAATAAAAGGAAAATTAATAAATATATGTATTTTTATAATTAAAATAACTGAAGAGTGTTGAAAAAGAAAAGCTAACAAATAAATTCGTTGGAAATGGAAATCGATAAAGGTAATACAACAGGGCAAAGTTTGCAAACACCAGAAAATTCGCCAATATAATTCAGCCGTTGAATCTAAAGGCGTCCAATATGGCGGATTCTTGGAAATCTTAGAAGAATCAAATCAAGATCTTTATGAGGCCATCAAATTTGGAAACCCAATCGAATACAAGGAAGGTGGCTTTATTGTTACATAACATGGGTCCGGAAGCTATACAGGTTTTTAATTATTTTGATTTGGATATGGACAACATACTTTATTTTGACTTGATCGAAAAATTTGATGAATATTTTTTACCAAAATGCAATATAGCTATGGAAAGACACAAATTTTTCAATCGAAAGCAACTGCCACAGGAAAGTATTGATGAATATGTAACAGTACCAAAACTTGAGTCTTAACTGCAAATTTGAGAGCCTAAGGGAAGAATTGATAAAAGACATTTTCATACGTGGTTTAACTACTCAGAATTCGTATATTAAAGAACTTTTATTGGGTGAAGGTGAAGTTAAATTATTCAGAGCAATTGAAATTGCTAAGAATATGCAGATTGCCAAGGAAAATGCATACAGTTGAAGGAAGAGTTTGCTGAAGAAACAATGCATACAGTAGCGGCATTAAATAATTTTGAAAAAACGTCTAAATCTCAAAGTTATTCTTGCAACAAGTTTGGAATCACTTATAAAAAAAATGTCCTGCATTTAGGGTAGTATGTCATCTTTGCAAAAGAAAAAATCACTTTACTTGGATGTGGTTGACAAAACAGAAAGGTATCAACAATAAGAACAAGAAATATGTTAAAGTTATTATTGAAAATGACGATGCAGACTATGAGCAGTTATTTGTAGGAGTAGTGCAACTATTGGTGAACAAAGTGGGAGTGTCTAAGGCGGCATCAGAATGGATAGTAGATGTGTCTATAACGAATAAGAAGATCTCATGGCAGATTGATACCGGAGCGCAAGCGAACATTTTATCAATAAGTACTGCTAATTATCTTAAGATTAATCAGCCCAATCACGAATAAAAATTCCGCGGGAGTTTTTTCCCTTTTTATATTTTTAAACATTGAATTTCAATAGGAAAAATGGGAAAAGGGAAAAACTCCCGCGGAATTTTTATTCATGATTGGGCTGAATAAGGTTATTACTAACTCTAATTGAAAACTTTCGCCTTTAGTGGTGAATTGTTACCTGTAGTAGGTGTAATTGATATTGAGTTTAAGTCTCATAGATTTTATATTCTTGATATGATTTGCAGGAATATTAATGGTTTGGATACCGCCATGATAGGTCTTATTCGTAAGATTAATTCTATAGGAAGCAATAAAGTATTGGATGAATATATATGTGTTTACTGGGTTGGGTCTGTTGAGGAATACGTGTGATTTTAAGTAGAGGGAGAATGTTAGACAGGGGCTTATTTTCGCATTCGTATGCGAATATATTTTCATTCGAACGTTCGAATTTTTTAATATTTGGGATTCCCTCATTTGATAGCGAATAAAATGTATCGAAATTTCTAATGATGGCATTCGATAATGAATGTTCATTAGAACGCAACCTTGCGAGTTTTTACTCGTAAGCAAAGAAGCATTCGAAATAACGTTTTTTAACAAACAGAAGACAAAAAAAAAGAAAATGTAAGTAAAAAAATTATTACTTACTTAAAAAATGTTATTACTCTTAGGTCAAAAATATCAAAAATAAATTTTGCCCATGCTTCCGTTGTGAGCCTAAAACGTCTTTTGAATCTAGAAAAACACATACATACATACATATGTAGTATGTATGTACGAGTATTTATACTTACTCATTGTTTGTCAATCTTAAGAAGTCGGAGGAGTATCTGATTTATTTTCTTATGTCAGTAATGTTTTCAATCTCATCAGAATCAGAAGACGATGAGTAAAAAAACATAACTGGATTCATTTTTAATTTAAAATAATTTCTTTAACAAATTTTACTTGAGTTATTTTCTTCACAACCATATGTTTTTTGGTTCCATTTTCTTCTATTTTATTCAGTATTGTAATACGTACTTATTTAAGTTTTTTACAACACTGAAGCAATGAATCGATTCGATTCGTATCGAGTACCATCATTAGAAAATTTTGCACTGTCGAAATAAATCTCGATTCGAAAACAATTTCGCTTACGACTGCCAGAATTAGCCATCAGTTGTTGGTCACCCAAGGAGAATTCCATTTTATTTATGTTGGTTGGTTGGTTTACGTGGTAGTTCACTACGTGCGAACACTTAAGTAGAGTCGAAGGGACCCCGTTTTAAAAGACCACACCACTCGTCAGATCTAATGTCGTATACAACATACTGTAGCTAATATGTGTACAGAAAGTCGTGTTTTGCTAGACCCAACCTGTAACTGTGAGATATCTCAGTAGGTCATTGAGTTTTGACCCAGCTACCTCACCAAAGTTGTTCAATGTATATTTTCCCAATAATTTATGTCTCCTGACACTCAGGGCTGGGCATTCGCAGAGAAAGTGGAAAATCGTTTCCTCTTTTTCCCTATCCTTACAACTACGACAGTGGTCGTTAAATGGGAGTCCCAGGCGATTTGCGTGCTTGCCTAACGTCCAGTGTCCAGTTAATACTGCCAGCAACCTTGATATATCCTTCCTGTTTCGGGTTATCAGTTGCGTAGTGCGTTACTCGTTAAAAGATGGCCACATCAACTTGGATATCCCACATGTGTCTAAATTACGCCATCTATACTCAGCCTTTGTAAGGAAATGTCTGAAGATGATACCTTTGATAGTTCCCAGTGGAATTGCTACTGGGACCCCATCTGAGATATCCAAGGCAGATCCCGTTCTGGCTAGTTCGTCTGCCCGTTCATTACCGTAGTGGTTCCTATGCGCATGCACCCATACCAAGGTAATGTCAGACAGACGACCTAGCCTTGACAGAGAATTCTTACACTGCTTAACTAGTGAAGATGAAATTGTGTAGGCATTAAGTGAGAGGAGTGCCGCCTGACTGTCGACAAAAATACCTAAGTCCCCATTTTCTACCAAATATCTTACGACAGGTGTAATAGGCCACCGTTGCCTTCTTTACCCTGTGTTGAGTATTTAGCTTCCATGACAATTTAGAGCCCAGTATGATGCCTAGATATTTTGCATTGTATGAAAGGGGGATTTCGCAGTTTTTCGAACTTGGAAGTTTGAAGCTTGAGATCTTGGTCTTCGTCGTGAAAAGTACAAGTTCCGTTTTGCTTGGGTTCACCCCAAGACCATTAACCGTGGCCCAGTTGTCGAGCAACCCCAAATAAGTCGACATAATCTCACTGATCACGTCCGGAAACAGACCTGGTACGAGTATCACCACATCGTCCGCATAAGCGACAACTTTTATTCCCTTTCTCTCTAGATCAATGAGAAACGAGTTAATAACGATAAGCCACAGTAGTGGAGAAATTACTCCTCCCTGTGGAGTGCCTCTCTCAACTTGCTTGGACTTAGCGGTATTACCAAGATTTGCTGTGACTATTCTTGAATTCAACATGGCAACCAACCAGTTATTGATGTATTCTTCAACGTCTAGGTTAGTAAGAGCTTGCTGAATTGCAAGAGTAGTAATATCATTGAAAGCACCCTCTATATCCAGAAAGTCTGCCATTGCATATTGTTTAAATTCGAGAGATCTCTCTATAACTCTTACAACCTCATGCAGAGCTGTCTCTGTAGAGTGACCCTTAAGGTAGGCATGCTGACTGTTTGATTGCCTACCCTCAAGGCGCTGCCTAATGTGAGCGTCAATGAGACTAATTGGACGGAAGTCCTTCGCCCTCTCATGACTTCTTTTGCCAATTTTGGGAATAAAAACGACCTTGACTCTCCTCCAGTTAACCGGAACATGGTTGAGGGAGAGACAGAGCATAAAAATTCTATGAAGCCAGGGAAGATATGCCTTTTTGTACTTTATAGCATCTTTGGCAAAATACCATCCGGCCCAGGTAACTTGAATGGTGCGAAGCTGTCAATCGCCCATAATATCCTGTCATAGGAGATGATGTTTTTTTCGATATTGGATAGAGTCCTACCTACATTCTCAATATCCATATCCATAGCAACATCCCTACAGCCTGGAAAATGCGTATTCAATAAGATGTCAAGTGACTCTGCTGAGTATTCGGACCAAGATTCATCCTTCCTCTTGATATAAGTAGGATTGGATTGCCCCTTGGCTAGAATTCTGCTAGGTCTTGCATGAGTTCCTTTTTGCGACCACTATAGCTTTTTTGTAAGCTTTCAATAGATCACGATAAGGTTGCCATGATTTACTATTGTAGCTAATGTTAAAGGCCCTACGAGTTTCCCTACGTAGTTTAGATAACTCCGAATTCCACCATGGAGGGAAGCTTTTCTTAGCCTTAGTGACTGGACAGGAAACTTCAAAAGCTTTGACTACAGTTTTACTAAAGTTTTCCTCCAATCTTTCAAGACCAGTAATTGAATCTTCTACAACTGTCATATTCTTAAGTTTATGTTTGAGGATCCCATTAAATTTGAACCAATCAGTCCTTCTTGGGTTCCTAAATTGTATTTTCTCTGTCGAGTTCTGAAGTCTAATTTCGAAGAGAATTCAGTTATGGTCAGAGAATGATCTTTCACTGGATACTCTCCACCTATCTACTGATACCTTAGACCTATCATTAATGAGTGTAATATCTATACTTCCTCCCATCCATTATAATTGTCCGAGCTTGAAAAAATGAATGTAGGCGTGTTACCAGAATTACATATACTTAGTTTGCTGGAATTAAAGAAATCAAGTAAAGACTCACCCCTTTCATTTGTTTCCTTGCTGCCCAAGATTGAATGCCTTGCATTAGCATCGCAGCCCAGGATAATGTCAGATGCTCCAACAGAGGACATTAGAGTACTCACCTCGACTGGAGGAGCTGTCTTCTCATGTGCTGGAGGCAATCAAGAGGCTACTGTTACCTGGTAGCTCGACCCTTGCTGCTGTAAGGTCCTCTGAACTAAGCTGCGTACAGAGAACGATGTTAATAGATTTTTTGGCAATAATACATGATCTTGGCCTACCATTGTTTCTTGCATAGAGGATATTATATGCTGAGGCCGGGAAACCCTTCACTTCCAGGTTTGAAACCCAGGGTTCTTGCACCAGCCCAATGTCCATGTCCTCTTCAGCTAAGAGTACCCGAAGGTTATCTGTAGCACATTTCGAGTGCTGCAGATTTATCTGCACTACCTTAAGCGCAATTGTTAGTTTTTTTTTTTGGGGGGGGGCGTTCCGATAGCTTCATATCTGTGAGCAGAGAGTTTGCAACTTCAACCTCATCCGCCTCACCGCTACCTGTCCTTTGATCCGAAACATCCTGACCTTAGCGTCCCTCACTCCGAAGAACAGCTTGAACCCCGCTTCAGACAGTCCAACATCTTATGTGCATCGGTTGCCATCTTTGGTAACCAAATACGTGCACGCGGTCCCATCGGAATATCTTGAGCAGGGATCAGTTTAAGGCTTAAACCCTCCCATGCACCACTGATATTAGCGATGCATTTGCTAAGAAAGTCCTTTGAGAACTCGTCCATGCATTTGATCACCCTGTATCCCCGGTGAATTTCACCAGAGTCAAAGCGAGGTGCCGTACCAGTCCTATTAGCGATCAAGTATTCCATAACGAGCTCAGCTAATTTGGACTCGATAGCACCCCATTCTGTTACTACAGGATTGATGGTACCGTCTTTCTCTGTCGCCAGAACCATTATAAGATGGTCTTACCACCTCATTAAAGGGTCGTTTGGCGGATGTGATCGTGGTAGAAATGGGTCCCGGAGCGGGTTTTTTGTCGGCAACCTTTCTCCGTTTAGGCGATTTCTCACCCTGAAAGCGATTTCGATTGAACCTCTCTGTAGCTGAGGCTGTTGCCTTTGATGTGCTGGGTACAGAATCCAAAAACTTTTGGTATTCATCTACCACAGCCTGGTATTTGGCGCGATCTGCCTCGTCACGCTCATGAGGAGCACCGCTGGCAGCATTCTTGTCAATCTTATCAAGAATGAATAGCGCCTTGGTATAGCGAGCTTTGAGGATGTCTTTCTGACTCTTCCTCTTCAATTGATCGCCAGCCTTGGCATCCACTTGAGGAGGAGCATTTGTCGAGTTTTTGGCGGGCAATAGAGTGCTGTGTCGGTCACCCACGCTGCTTTCCATTGCGACCAAGGTCTCTTGGCTAGAGGCCAGTAGGTCGCCTTCTAAAGAGGAACCGAGGTAATCGGCGCTCTTCAGGGAGTTGTTGTTATTTCTCTTTATTTTCTGTTGATTCATTTTTGGTCCCACGAGTAGGCACGTAAGGGGATGGACCATCCATCCATGACGGCATATATGGACTAGGCAAAATACTAATAACAACCGACCCGTGCCCTGGAGTCGGAGGGGAGTTGTTAGCAACTAGTCTTCTTTAACCACTAACTAGCCATTCAGGTTCTTGGCACTACTACCAACCACGCTAACCTTACAAGTGGAGTCAGTTTTGGTCCGCGGGTTGTAATTAGATTTAAGGAAGGAACCTATTAACACTTGAGACCACTTTGATCTAGTGTGTCCTTAGCCTTAACAACCACCAGTGTCACCAGCTTGTTCCCCCTTTGTGACCATTCGTTTACAATGTATCACAAAGGCGTAGCAAACCGACTCTCCCATCTTCTAATTACAACCTAGCTATGTAGACATGTTCATGACCATTTGTAGAATGTATCATGAACCTATTTACATCGCTCCAGCTGTCATCGCCACTAGTGACCATTTGTGTGAAAAATGTATCACAGCCGCGATGTCGGCTGCCCCTATCTGCCACCTGGGGACGCGTCCGGTGGGAGACTGACTAAACTCCACACGGCTTTTGTTTATGTAATGATTTTAGAATTGAATTAGATAGAATGACACGACTTGGGGTTATCACTCCCGTTGAGGAACCGACAGAGTGGGTAAGTTCAATAGTTTTGGTTAAGAAACCCAATGGAGAACTCCAAGTGTATTTGTATCCTAGAAATCTCAATGAGGTTATTCTGCGTCCTCATTTTCCATTCCCCAATATAGAAGACTGTAAGGCGAAGATGAGTGGATCGAAGTATTTTAGCACTCTAGATGCAAATTCGGAATTTTGGGTGATCCCATTGAGCAATGCGTCTTCAAGATTATGCACATTTTATACTCCTTTCGGACGATACATATTTCTGAGATTACCGTTTGGTATAAACGCAGCCCCGGAAATCTTTCACGGGGAAATTATCAAATTATTCGCGGATATTAAGAGTTTGATTATTGTAGTGTATAGTATACACATCAGAACTACTACAACTACCAAACAACAAAAACACAAAATTATTTGTGCTGCTTGACACTACTGACACACTTTAATAAGACCACGCATAAAATAATAAATAAATTGTAACAAAAGACACCACACTCAAAATACCCAAATATGTCAATACAAGTAAACAGCAAATGCATTGTATAAGAAATATTACGATAGATAATATTTCATAAACACAAATGCAAACACTTAGGAAAAAGGCAATGCACTTGAACTAGTACATTGGATAATATTCCATATGAATAGATTGAATGAAAATGAATGTAAAAATATTGAGTGAAAATTGGGTTAAATACTGAAAAATCAAGTTCAAGTGTTTTGACTCAATAGACCTCTGCATAGTTTAGAGAAAGTAGAAAATTATGTAAAGTTAAGAATTGTAAATTATCTAATTTAGTATAAATAAGAGAAATATTTCAAAAAAGAATCAGAATACTGTGGAAATTCATTCTGTTTTAATTTCAACCTTCTAGCCGAGCACCTTAGAAGAACTAAAACGTGCTGTGGCTCAGCATAGCATTATAAACAACTTAGCAAACCACACTTAGAAACAAACATACTTTATATGGTGATCCTGCCAATTTCAAAGCCTTTGGAAATTACATTTCTTTTACTGTCTTATTATAATCTTAAATGCCACTCTTTCCGATTGATTTAATTGATTCGATTCCTTCAGAAAAGGAAATCAATCTTCGCTAAGTACAATATAGAAACTGAAGAATGCAAGCCCGAGAGGAATATAAGAGAAGAACAACAAACCAAAAGCAAAAAGAAGAAACAAGTCAAAAGAAACACAAACCTAAAAGAGGTGGAACTAAGAGGAACTTAAAGAAGAGAAAGGTAGAACTACTACGGTTGGTGGGACTAAGCTCCGGAGAACAAAAAAGGAAATTTTATATCGAAATGAAACAACTAGAGAAATAACAATGGGAGGCCAAGAATCCAAAGAACAGAAGTCGACAACCGTAAATGAAAATATAAATATAGTGTTTAGGCACGAAAACCCTATAAACAAGGGAAGCCATTTTTTTCGTACGGTAACACTGCAACTGCAGTGTTACTCGTTGCTTTTGTCTCTTTGTTTCTCATACCGACAGACAATTGTGGTGGTGGTTTTTTAAACCACACTCACTCTTTATCAAACCATCAAAGCGGACAGTTCAAAGTGCATTAACCATATATATATAAATACAAAATTCAATAATTGTAATAAATATATTTGTAATATTAAATAGTGTAAACACAAAAAAAAGTAAATAAAAAAAACTAAGAAGTAAAGCAAAAGTAAACAAAAAGTGTTCTCTTTCTGTGGAGTTGTTCTGCTGCTGCTAAAAAAAGTGACACAATAAAGTGAAATTTAGCGCAGATTTTTGCGGATATTTTGTGAAAATATATCGGGTAATTTTTTCTACGAATTTCTTGATAAATGCAGCAGTACTAGATGTGCCCCAACTATTCACCAAGATAAGCAACTATAAGAGAAATTGACTGTCTCCGCATCATCATCCCCCCCTAGTGCCATCAGCTAGTCCAGCATTTGAGAAAAGAGTCCTCAACCGAACAGGATCTTCTACCCCAAACGGATTCACCATCATCCATTTTACCCTACATTCCACTCGTAGTACAGCAAACTGTAAGTAACCCCCATTATCATTTATACAAACCTATTAATTTTTAACCCGTGTACCCATACATTTTGGTCCTTCGAGCTGGATACTGGGTCATCCATAACCCAGAGACTCCCCTCCCTCACCTAACCATTAGGTATTAACTCATACCGGGCCATCCATAACCCGGCATAACCCCTAAACAAAATATTAATCCCGACACAAAACACAAATTATGGTTTTATAACCAATATTATAGCTATCTAGTTTTTCATGTGTATCCATATGGCTTCAATATTCCCCGGCAAATTATAGCCATTTTCCTTTTTTTTTCGCGAAAAAAAATTATATGGTTATAATATTCCCCCCAAAAAAATTATAACTCTTTCGTTTCTTCCCGCGTATTTATATGTCCTATAATATTCCCCCGCAAATTATAGCCATTTTCCTTTTTTTCGCGCAAAAAAATATATGGTTATAATTCCCCCCAAACATTATAACTATTTCGTTTCTTCCCGCGTATCTTATATGGCCTATAATATTCCCCCGCAAATTATAGCCATTTTCCTTTTTTTTCGCGAAAAAATTATAACTATTTCGTTTCTTCCCGCGTATTTATATGGCCTATAATATTCCCCCGCAAATTATAGCCATTTTCCTTTTTTCCGCAAAATAAAAAATTATATATATGGTTATAATATGTCCCTCGCAAAATTATAGCCATATCATTTTCCCGCGCAACTATACAAGGTTATAATTTTTCGCGAAAAAAAATTGTTATATTACCCCCCTTACCATTTCTAACATATTGTGTGCACACTTAGTCTTTTGATCCCGTTACAAAATTTTTGTCCCATTGTAAGTATGTATGTATAGTCAATCTTTCAAAATAAAAATTGCCGTTTTAACAAAAACAACAACGTGTTGTCAGGTGCACAATTTGTTGTCCCTTATTTGCGCTTATTTATCATACGGTAAATTAACGCTTCAACAAAAAAAAAGGGAACAACAAAGCGTTGGCACCTTAATATTTTGTTGTTTACTTGTTGTGCATTTTTATAAAACGAGAAACCTAACGGTAGTCTGAAAAAGAAGAATACAAAATACCGCATCAAACATAGTGCATACTTGTTAATGTTGTTGTTGTATTTTCTTATACAGACATATGAAAGACCTATTGGCATTTTTTGTAAGTTTCATCCCAAACAAACAAAAAGCAAATACCAAAGTTATTTCATATCAAGGCAGATTTACATATATACATACAAACCCTGCATTTTAATGTTCCTGTATTCTGATGATATTTTGTGTGTTCTTGAGTTCTATTTTTCATTTACTCATCTTATGTACCAACGATTCCCTACACTTTATTAAACGAGAGACCTAACGGTAGCCTCACAATAAGCAAAAATACCAACCACAGCATTGAAACATAGTGCATATGTACTTGTTGTTGTTGTATTTTGTCTTATACATGCATATGAAATACCTATTGGCATTTTTTGTAAGTTTGATGCCAAGCAAACAAAAAGCGAATACCAAAAGTTATTTCGTAGCCAGGCAAATTTACACATACACATACAACACATGCAATTAACTTATCTATTTTTTACTTTGAAGAGTCAAAGTCAGTAAATCCACATATAATTGTGTCTTCTTTACATCACGTCCTTCTCAATTCTCTCCCGTTTTTTTTTTGGCAAATCTCTCTTTCTTATTCTCTCTCAATTGTTTTGTCTCTACTCGATCAACTCGTTGTTCTTTTATACACATTAAAGATACCAAAAGAAAAAAGGCACATACATATTATACATATGTATGTACGTATTTATATATAACCTATATATATGAAAGAAAATAACTAGGTCAGTGGGACAACAGCTGATAGGTAAATAAGAATTTATATACTATATCTTCGAGGGTCGTTACAAAATTATCACGAAAAATAAAAATATTTTAGTAATCAAAATAAAATTCGCTTAAATTATACCCAAGTCGCTTGTTACGAAGCGCAACTAAAAATTTCTTTAAATTTTCTTTAAATTTTGCCCAAGTCGCTTTTACGAAGTGCAACTGAAAATTTCTTTAAATTTTCTTTTACATATACCCAAGTCGCCTTTTACGAAGCGCAACTGAAAATTTCTTTAAATTTTCTTTTACATATACCCAAGTCGCCTTTTACGAAGCGCAACTGAAAATTTCTTTAAATTTTCTTTTACATCTACCCAAGTCGCTTTTTTTCGAAGCGCAACTGAGAATTTCTTTAAATTTTCTTTTACATTTTACCCAAGTCGCCTTTTACAAAGCGCAACTGAAAATTTCTTTAAATTTTCTTTTACATTTTGCCCAAGTCGCTTTTACGAAGCACAACTGAAAATTTCTTTAAATTTTCTTTTACATATACCCAAGTCGCTTTTACGAAGCACAACTGAAAATTTCTTTAAATTTTCTTTTACATATACCCAAGTCGCCTTTTACGAAGCGCACCTGAAAATTTCTTTAAATTTTCTTTTAACTTTTGCCCAAGTCGCTTTTACGAAGCGCAACTGAAAATTTCTTTAAATTTTCTTTTACATCTACCCAAGTCGCTTTTTACGAAGCACAACTGAAAATTTCTTTAAATTTTCTTTTACATATACCCAAGTCGCCTTTTACGAAGCGCACCTGAAAATTTCTTTAAATTTTCTTTTAACTTTTGCCCAAGTCGCTTTTACGAAGCGCAACTGAAAATTTCTTTAAATTTTCTTTTACATCTACCCAAGTCGCTTTTTACGAAGCGCAACTGAAAATTTCTTTAAAGGTTCTTTTACATATACCCAAGTCGCCTTTAACGAAGCGCACCTGAAAATTTCTTTAAATTTTCTTTTAACTTTTGCCCAAGTCGCTTTTACGAAGCGCAACTGAAAATTTCCATAAATTTTCTTTTACATTTTGCCCAAGTCGCTTTTACGAAGCGCAACTAAAAATTTCTTTAAATTTTCTTTTTAAATTTTGCCCAAGTCTCTTTTACGAAGCGCAACTGAAAATTTCTATAAATTTTTTTTTAATTTTTGCCCAAGTCGCTTTTACGAAGCGCAACTGGAAAATTTCTTTAAATTTTACCCAAGTCGCTTTACGAAGCGCAACTGAAAAATTTCTTTAAAATTTTAAGATATCCCCATTATATATACACACACCTTAATCATGTCTGCCATAAAAAACTTAATTCGTTATTCGGATCAAGTGGTCGAATTTCAAAGCTACTTTGATGGGCTCGCGGTAGAATCGCACTCGCGACACACTTTGAAGACACAAGAGAAACAGATCCAAATCCATTGGTCCAGATTTGAGTCATCTTACGAAACCGTTCTGGAACAATATGATTCTATCAAAGATGAACTCGATTACGACACCCTCAAGGGACGTTATTAAGCCACTTTTGGCGCTTATACCGCTGTCGTCGCGAGAATTCACGAGCTCAACGAAGATCTTCAAGCCAAGGCTAAATTGGTTTCTCCCTCAACCGATACCTCAGTCGATCTAACCCCTCACATTTCATTGCCCCCTTGCGATACCGAAATTTTTCATGGAGATTATCAATCTTGGCCCACCTTCCGTGATATGTTCACAGCTCTTTACCGCAACAATAAACGTCTATCACCGGTCGAAAAAATGTGTCATTTGGTAAAAAAGACGCAGGGTGAAGCGCGCGAACTTTTGAAGACTTGCCCTATGACAAACGATGGGTTTAACATGGCTTGGCAAAATTTGGTTAATCGATACGAAAATAAGCGCATATTAGTAAATGCCCAGTTAAAGTTGCTGTTCAATCTACAACCAATCATGAAGGAGACTAGTGCTGATCTGCGACAGCTACAGCGTGCCATCAACGACTGTATCACGAATCTGCGTTTGCTACAGATAGAAGCCGACAATTGGGATGTCATTTTCGTGTATATTTGCTCAACCTATCTGCCCGAAACCACACTAAGTTTATGGGAGCAGTCTTTACCGCGCTCTACTGACTTGCCAACGTGGAAAGCACTGGATGAATTCTTGTCCTCGAGATTCCAGACTTTAGACTCGGTAGCAGATATTAGGTCGACATTTATAAGCTCACATTCCCCAAAACCTTCTCAATCGGCAAAATCTCATAAATCAAACCACTCATTAGGATCCAAGATTAACAGCTACCAGACTAACGTCTCCAATGACAAGCTTGGCAAGTGCGATTTGTGTACCCAATATCACGCCCTTAGATTTTGCTCAATTTTTCTACAGATGTCAATTGAAGAACGCTATACCGAGGTGAAGAAGCAAAATAGGTGCACTAACTGCTTGGGAACTCATGGAGCGAAAACATGCCCAAGCAAATTTGTTTGCAGGGTGTGTAAAGGAAAGTATCATACGTTGCTTCATCGAGTTGAACAAAGAAACGCAAGTACTCTTCCGGTCACAAATACCCCAGTTAGTAGCACTAATAACCCCCCTCGTGATTTGGATTTCTCCCCCTCTACATCGACACAAGCAGCAAGTAAAACGCTGCAATCCTTTTCCACTCAACTCGAACCCACTACACAATCAGTTATTCTAGGTACAGCGTTAGTTGACGTTTTTAATAATGACCTCAAGGCACTGTCCGCGCACTAATCGACTCCGCCTCAGAGACCTCATTTATTTCCAAAAAATTACAAAGGCATCTCGGCCTTCCTACTCGACAGTCAACAGTTCAAGTCCACGGTTTAAGCGACACCGTGACCGCCACCTCAACCCAAAGCTGTCATATAAGAATTGGGTCTCCAATTGATAAGTCATTCGAAACTTATTCCGATGCCTTAGTCATAAATAGGTTTACTGGACAGCTCCCTTACTTCACGTCATCAGAGTTACAAAATGACCATTTTTCCCACTTACAATTGGCTGATCCTTATCGCCCCACTTGCTCTGAAGTTGAATTACTTCTCGGTGCGGATGTTTACCCGAAAATACTACAAGACGGTCTCCAAAGAGACACACATCAATCTCTGCTAGCACAAAGGACAGTTTTCGGCTGGATAATAACGGGAAAGGTACTTGCAAGTCCGTGCCAGAAGGCAGTGTTATTATTTTTTAACACGATAGAGCTAAATAATCAACTTCAACGGTTTTGGGAATTAGAGGACATCCCGAGGAGAAAAACGCCCTCCCCGGAGGACACATACTGCGAAAATTTGTACACAGCTACTACATTCCGTAATAAAGAAGGTCGTTATGTAGTTTCACTCCCCTTTAAACCAGAATGCCCCGAAAAATTAAATATTGGCCCCTCTCGAAAAATTGCGTTCTCCCAGTTTCTACGAAACGAGGCGAGATTAATCAAAAACCCCAAGATGAAAATTGATTACGATAAGGTAATCACGGAGTATTCCACTCTAGGTCAAATGACCAAAGTAACACCCATAAATGGTGATAGCGGGAATTACTATTTGCCCCACCATGCTGTCTTAAAACCGGACAGCACCACAACAAAATTGCGCGTGGTATTTAATGCCTCAAGCCCCACATCTAACGGCATAAGCCTTAATGATTTGCTTCACCCAGGTCCAATTCTGCAGGCAGATTTAATGATTCTAATTTTGAGATGGAGATTTTTTCGCTATGTTTTCAATGCGGATATAGAAAAAATGTATCGTCAGATCTTGGTGCACCCCACACAAACCCCTTTTCAACGAATTTTGCATCGGAATTCTCCGAATGAATTACTCCAGAACTTTGAGTTGAACACAGTCACCTTCGGAGTGAACTGTGCCCCCTATCTAGCAATTCGGACCTTGTTAGAACTTGCCAAAGAGAACGAAACCGCCTATCCTAAAGTTGCCGAGATTTTGCGAGAGTATATGTATGTTGACGATGTCCTTTCGGGAGCCCATACAATATCGTCGGCAATCAAATCTCGTGATGAACTCATAAAAGTTATGAAAACTGCGGGGTTTTCTCTACGAAAATGGACTTCCAACCACGATCAGGTATTACAAGGTCTGCCGCCAACACACTTGCTGGGTGAAGAATTTCTTCAGCTGTCAGAATCCAGTATCACAAAGAATTTAGGACTCCGGTGGAATGCGGGAAATGATCAATTCTATTTTCAACTCAAAGCTAACCCGAACCGGGAATTAACCACCAAGAGATGCGTACTCTCCGAAATTGCCAAACTGTTCGATCCCGCAGGATGGCTATCTCCCAAAATTATCGTTGCAAAAATGATAATGCAACAAATATGGAAAGACGGCACTGACTGGGATGAGGATTTGAACCCCCTTACAATGAACAAATGGCGCGAATTCCTCGACGATTACGTCCGAATTGAGAAAGTTAGAATTCCCCGGTTCATTGACTTCGACCCATCCTATGAAATTGAACTACACGGTTCTGTGATGCCTCGGAGAAGGCGTATGCAGCCGCCATTTATATCCGCTCTGAAAACCAAGGATTGGTCAGTAGCCATCTGTTAGCCGCCAAATCGAAAGTTGCCCCTGTTAAGTTTGTCTCTCTACCTCGTAAGGAACTTTGCGGAGCAGAATTGCTTGCTAATATGATCGATTCTATTACAGCTCAAATAACCCTCAAGCAATATAAACTCTACTTATGGACGGATTCTACAATCGTACTGGCTTGACTGAAAAAACCAGCTCACAAATGGAAAACATTCGTCGAAAATCGAATTTCATCCATAATAGAAAAAGTAGGAAAAGACTCGTGGTCCCATGTCGATTCAAAAAGTAACCCCACCGACTTGGCGTCCCGTGGTACTACCATACATGAATTAATATCGAGTGAGTTATGGTGGTATGGGCCCGCGATAGACAAGAATATGAAACACAAGAAGAAGCTAGACCAATCCACGCGCTCACTACCTCCATACAACAAAATGACATTCTGGAAACCTTTTCAGATCTACCACGGGCATTAAGAGTCATATCATATATTTTCCGCTTTTACACACGAATCAAAGCCAAAAAGCCACCAGAAAACATAAAGGGAATAGCGCTATCACCCAGGGAAATAATCTACGCAAAGAACCGTCTAATCATAGCCTGTCAGAAATATCATTTTTACGAGGAATACGTACAGTTATCTATGACAAGACAACTGCCCCGAAAAAGCTCCCTCTTAGCTCTTAATACCTCTCTAGATTCCAACGGAACCATGAGAATAAATGGTCGTCTGGCGGACTCCCCTACTCTAAGTTATGATGAATGATACTCCATTTTATTGCCTTACCATGCGCGTTTTACGAGATTGTTTCTCAAATATCTCCACCAATATTCCCTACATGGTCAAAATGCGCTTCTATGCCGCTTGACCAGATTGCGTTATGTCCCCAAACTCAAGACTCTCATAAAAACAACCCTCTCCCAATGTGTAACATGCGTAAAACATAAGCGTCAACTCAGTCAGCAAATAATGGCTGCATTACCCCCCGAGCGTTCGACTTTAACGCGCGCCTTCTTTTCCACTGGAGTTGATTTTGCTGGCCCTTTTTTTTTTTTTTTTTTTTTTTTTTTTATAATACATTATATTTATTTATTGAATCTTCAGATATTGAAATGACAATAAGTTTTCGAATCTTAATACTAAAAGAAAATAATAAGTCCAGCCAGTGCTAGACAAAATATTATGATACTACAAAAAAATTTACATCCACTGATCCAGTCATCTGTTTTGCGTTTGAGTTAAAGCAAGGGTATCCCTCCTTCTCAACCGAACATGGCCACTAAAGTTAAGGATGTCTCGTGCAAGTGGGTTTGGATGGTGTTCAAGTTTGCTGACATATTTTGAGGCGTATTTTGTAAATTCGTCTTTCACCAAAGGAATGCCTAGATCTTTGTGAATTCGAGAATTTTTAACGTACCATGGAGCTGCAGTAATTATACGTAGAATTTTATTTTGACCTCTTTGAATTTTTTCAATGTTGGATGCTGAGGCAGTACCCCATAATTGAATTCCATAACACCATATTGGCTTTAGAATTGCATTGTACAACAAAAGTTTACAATCCAACTTTAATGTAGAATTTCTGCCGATTAGCCAATTAAGTTGCACTGCTTTTAATCTCATCTGTGTAAGTTTTGCGTCAATATGAGACTTCCAGGTTAAACGACGATCGAGGTGGATTCCGAGGTATTTGACTTCATTGTGTTGCGGAATAATTTGGTTATTTATTCTGATGGACGAGCAGGTATCTTTTCGCAATGTGAAAGTTATATGAATACATTTCTGTTCGTTAACCCTGATTTTCCAAAGCTCAAGCCAATTCTCTAGTTTATAAATATAATTCTGCAAATTCTGTGATGCTATTTGATGGTCCTTATGAACGCTAATAAAGGCTGTATCATCAGCAAAAGTTGAAGTATGTATATTGGGGTCTGACGGCATATGTGATGCATAAATCAAATATAAAGTAGGACCCAGTATGCTACCCTGGGGTACTCCTGCTTCAATTGGCTGAGCGGGGCTTAAAAAATCGCCTTCTTTGATTGTAAATTTGCGACCATATAAATAACTTTTCATAAGTTTGTGGGTGTTAGCAGGCAGAGCTAATTTTATTTTGTGCATTAAACCTTCATGCCAGACTTTGTCGAACGCTTGGGAAACATCAATGAAAAGCGCGGAACAGTATTTTTTCTCTTCAAACGACCGTCTTATCACATTTACTAATCTGTGTGTTTGTTCGATGGTACTGTGTTTAGCTCTGAACCCGAATTGATGATTTGGAATACATTGAGTGTCGTTCAGAATTGGAATCAACTTAGCCATTAACAATTTTTCAAACAGTTTTGAAATTGTCGGCAGTAGGCTAATTGGCCTATATGACTCTACTTTGGTGAGGTCCTTCCCTGGCTTAGGAATCATGGTTATCATAGATACCTTCCAATCTGCAGGATAGTATTCTAGGCATAAAATAGCATTGAAGATAAAGAGAATAATTCTTCTAGCTACACGAGGTAACTCCACGAGCATTTTGTTGCTGATTTTATCCATACCTGGAGCTTTTTTAAGGTTCAGAGTACCAATAGCGCTTTGAATATCATTAAAGCTAAGTCTTAGAGGTACAGGAGGTCTAATAACGAGTGGTGGCAATTCAGTTGCATTATTTGAGTTGTTTATAGTAAACACATTTCTCAAATGGTTAACAAATAAAGTCCCTTTCTCGGAATCGTTTCTAGCCCAGTCACCAATCGGATTTCGCAAAGGAGGCTTTCCTCTAACTGGTCTTTTTAAACCTCGTGCCGCCTTCCATAACGAATAGTCAGATTGTGGGGAACTGTCAATTCCCTCCAAGTATGATTTAAGTGAAGCCATTCTTTGGGTTTCTAAGAAATTTCTTAGTATATCTCTGCATTCCCGTAGCCTAGCTTTCAGTTGAGGAGACCTGTGAATTTGCCACTCTCTTCTAACTCTTCTTTTTTCTGTCAGGAGATGTTCGAGTTCAGCGAAATAAGTTCTGTTTGTCCTATTTCTGCATTCAACGTCATATGTGGAAGCGTGATGCACAGCTCTTCGTATGTCCTCAGTAAACTTGCCAATCGACCCATCAATATCCTCGGTAGTTCTCAACACTACATTTTCCGTGCAGTGGGAACTTAAATACTTTTTATACTTTATCCAACTTACTCTGGATTTAGACATGTCCCGAAATGGAGAGCCATACCCTTGAAGGAAACGCATTGAAATAATAGAAGGAGAGTGATCTGAAGACAAGTCTAATGAAGGCTCCACTTGTATCGATTCTACAGGGATATTTTTCACTACTCCGAAGTCAATAATATCGGGAATCTTCCGTCGGTCCGTCGGCCAGTAGGTGGGATGCCCGCTTGAGAGTACATCTAAGCCCATTTTGGCAATGGTGTTGAAGAGTTCACGACCCTTCGGGGTCACTAGACGTGAACCCCAAAATGTGTGTTTGGCGTTAAAGTCACCAGCAACCAAAAATCTAGCTCCAAGGGAATTGAAGAAGCTGTAGTATTGATGTTCTTTTATTGAAAATCGAGGCGGCGAATAAATTGATGATAAAACAAAGTTGTATTGACAGAATTCAATACAAATGTTTGTTGCTTGTAGGTAATCCTCACATATGTTGTTCATTAAATAATGTTTTATTCTGTTCTTTATAAGAATTGCCGAACCTCCACATGCTCTTCCGCGGGGATCTTTAGTATCATACAACACGTATCCATTAATTTTGAAGTACCCTGTCGCCGTCAAGTGAGTTTCAGCAATCATCATGACATCAATCTGCTTATCCATCAGGAAGTGTTCCAGTTCGTTTTTATGTTGGCGGAGGCCGTTCGCGTTCCAAAAACAAATTTTTAAACAAATCATTTCTTTAAAATTGCTTGTAAGATAGTGGATTGCATTTTCAGCATTTCCTGCATCATGGATGTCATAGTGGTCGTAAAAGTGTTCATAGTTTGGACAAGTGTCTGCAAAGTAGTCTCTAGAGTGTTAATATTAGGCTCGTAATATTGAGATTTAGGTTCCTGCTCCAAACCTGGCATATTAGATTTAACCACGTTAGCGTAAGAAACTTGTCTAGAACTAGGCGCGTTTTCATGACTAGTGGGCCGTAACAATTGAGGAAAATTGTTACTCGATGCAAAATTAGGCTGTTGTGGATGAACAGGTAATACTGACGTCTTGTTGGTCCTTATGCCTTTCAAATGAGTGTAAACTGGACAACCTCTATAATTTGCGGTATGATTACCTCTGCAGTTACTGCATTTTTTGATTTTTGAGTCGGTTTTCGACTTATCACATTGAGCAGTTGTATGTAGTTCCCCACACGCAACACAAACTGACGGCAATTTACAATATGCTTTAGTGTGACCAAATTCTTGACAATTAAGACACTGGACGGGTCCCTGACGCTTATGCGGTTCTTCCACGGTGATTCTACGATGCAGAAGGTAAATCAGATTGTAGATGGGATGGGACTCGTTTTTCTTTAAGACTATATCTCCGGGTTCCAATTCCACCCTGAACATAGGCTGAGGAATCTTTTCACGGTTTCTAATATTCGTTATGCTCTTAATTTTGAAGCCATTTTCCATTAAACTAGTCTTTATCTCGTCAGGATCAACATCTGGGTCTATACCCTTTAGAACGACTTGGAGGCCTTTTGCGCTTTTCAGCTGGTAGGTATAGAAATCCCTACTCTCCCTCTCCAACTGGTTGGACAATTTTCGAAAGTCATCTTCCTTTTTCACTTGAATTTTGGTTTCGCTGATATTTCCATGTTTAATTGAGGTTACGCTAAACATATTTTCACCTATTACCGAAACAATTCCTTGTACCAATTTACTGGAAGTGGGCTCTCTCAGATAAATTGGTGGGGGCTTAAACGTTTTTTTAGGAAGTTCTGGATCATCCGTCTGGAGGAGAGCAAACCTGTTTTGATCATTTGGATTGTCAATACTCACGGTCTTGGGAGCTTTTGAATTTGATGACGTTTGAGCAGATGTCGGGCTCCTCTGTCGCTTAAGAACTGTGACGTATTTATCCATACCTACTTGTTTTCTAGGTTTGACTGCACTATTTGATGTAGAAGATATTGATGTTTTATCATCTGATGAAATCACTATATTGGGCGAACAGGAACGACGCCGTTCTACGGCTCTTGTAGTGAGAAGCTTCTCCACAGATTTTTTTAAGGATTCTTCCTCAGAGATCCATAAAGATTTTCTAGTCGAGCTAAGCTCTTTCTCAGAATTACATCTGAGAGGAACACTCATACAGTTTTTATGTGATTTTTAATGTTTTTTATTATTTTTTTTTTAATGTTTTTTATTTTTTAATGTTTTTTATTTTTTTTTTTACCGTAGGTATTTTTACCTATTACGAATTTTTTTTTAACTTTTTGTTTTATTTCGACCTATTACACTTTTTCACCTATTACGATTTTTTCACCGAAAATTCAGCCGCACTAAAAATAACACGTCCGAACAGTTCAACAACACTATGTGTAATGCTGGCCCTTTTGACATCAAATCCTATGCCGGTCGTGGCTGCCGAGTAACCAAAGGATATGTGCTAGTCTTCGTATGTTTTTCCACGAAGGCAATCCATCTCGAGGCTACTGGTGATATATCCACTCAAGCCTTTCTAGCCGCCTTTGCTCGCTTCTTTTCGCGACGAGGAACACCTCAGGCTATGTATTCGGATAACGGCACTGCCTTTGTTGGCGCAGCTAACATCCTAAAAGGCGATAAAAAGCAATTCCTTTCAATGATACATAAGGGCCTTCTCTCGCAAGACGCTTTTAACCCCGTTGAATGGCATTTCATCCCCTCTGGCGCCCCTCACATGGGTGGCCTATGGGAGGCCGGCGTTAAGAGTTTCAAAAACCACTTCAAAAAGCTTAGTCATAACCAAAATTTCACTTATGAGGAATTCAACACCATGTTGGCACGCATTGAGGCGTGCTTAAACTCTAGACCCTTAAGTCCCATGAGTGAAAACCCAAACGATCTGTGCGCTCTAACGCCAGGTCATTTTCTCATTGGCACCCCACTCTTATCCCCACCAGAACCCGATTTCTCAAGCCATTCCATCGGCTATATCAATCGTTGGCAAAAGCTCAAGGTTCTTCATCACCAGTTAGCCCGTCGATGGAAGGGAGAATATTTATCCGAACTCCACAAAAGAAATAAGTGGAAGTACCCCCATCGAGACTTCGAAATCGGCGACCTGGTTGTCATCAAACATGACAATTTACCCCCCAATCAATGGCGTCTCGGACGTATTGAGAAAATATTCACTGGGCCCGATCATCGAGTCAGAGTAGCTGAAATACGCACAGCTAATGGCGTCGTCACGCGCCCCATTTTCAAACTCGTTTTACTCCCCCTTACGTCGTAGCAATATAATTCTCCCCTTTTTTTTCCTCGTTACAGCAAACATGCCTCCCAGTAGACAAGTCGCCACAATCGAGAAAACCAGCCAGGCGGAGAGACCGCGATCCAAAAGCCCCGATTGCCGTCTATGCCAAAAGGGCCACCCGCTGCGCAAATGTCCTAAATTCCTGAAAATGACGGTCTCCGCCAGGAAAGATGCCGTGGACTATTATCGGTACTGTCGCAATTGCCTCGCACAATCCCACAGATTTGCTAACTGCCGCAGCAAAGAGCGCTGTCGTGACTGCAACGGTCCTCACCACACCCTTCTTCATCAGGCCGAAATAACCCGAGCCAACTCTTACCTGAGCCGGGCAGCCGACACCACTGTTATCATTCGGATAAAAATAAAAAATGATTGGCACCCAGTACGAGGCCTAATAGACCCCTGCACCCCCACGAGCTCCATAGCCGAATTTATTGTGGAACGGTATCATCTACCGTTTGAGAGGTTTGATGTCGATAAGTGGTGCCAATTCACTTTTCGGAGCCGGTTTGAAGAAGAACACGGGAATTTCACAATACGAGCCCGAATTAATACCGACCTGCCCGTGGAAACATCAAAAAAGACATTGGACCGCAGCGTGAGTGACACATACCGCAATTTGAGGCTGGCCGATCCTGATTTTTTTGAAAGCCATTCAATCAACTTCATCCTGGGAGCGGATATCTACCCCCGCATGATCCGAAGCGGCATTCAGGTGGCAAACATTTGTCCACTAGCCCAGGACACGGTCTTAGGATGGGTTCTTATTGGAAAGTTCGGGGTGTAATAATCTTAATTTCAACCAGATCCATCATTTTATTGTTTTCTATATATCTAAAATTTTAATTATACATATATATCTACCCTATTCCATAAAAATTTAATTTTCCTTGTATTATACTTACCTCTTTTTTATTAAAATTACCTCATTGTAAAATTATACACATATATTTACTTATCTTACTTACCTAAAAATTTAATTATACATATATATCTACCCTATTCCTAGCGCTTTGAATATCATTAAAGCTAAGTCTTAGAGGTACAGGAGGTCTAATAACGAGTGGTGGCAATTCAGTTGCATTATTTGAGTTGTTTATAGTAAACACATTTCTCAAATGGTTAACAAATAAAGTCCCTTTCTCGGAATCGTTTCTAGCCCAGTCACTAATCGGATTTCGCAAAGGAGGCTTTCCTCTAACTGGTCTTTTTAAACCTCGTGCCGCCTTCCATAACGAATAGTCAGATTGTGGGGAACTGTCAATTCCCTCCAAGTATGATTTAAGTGAAGCCATTCTTTGGGTTTCTAAGAAATTTCTTAGTATATCTCTGCATTCCCGTAGCCTAGCTTTCAGTTGAGGAGACCTGTGAATTTGCCACTCTCTTCTAACTCTTCTTTTTTCTGTCAGGAGATGTTCGAGTTCAGCGAAATAAGTTCTGTTTGTCCTATTTCTGCATTCAACGTCATATGTGGAAGCGTGATGCACAGCTCTTCGTATGTCCTCAGTAAACTTGCCAATCGACCCATCAATATCCTCGGTAGTTCTCAACACTACATTTTCCGTGCAGTGGGAACTTAAATACTTTTTATACTTTATCCAACTTACTCTGGATTTAGACATGTCCCGAAATGGAGAGCCATACCCTTGAAGGAAACGCATTGAAATAATAGAAGGAGAGTGATCTGAAGACAAGTCTAATGAAGGCTCCACTTGTATCGATTCTACAGGGATATTTTTCACTACTCCGAAGTCAATAATATCGGGAATCTTCCGTCGGTCCGTCGGCCAGTAGGTGGGATGCCCGCTTGAGAGTACATCTAAGCCCATTTTGGCAATGGTGTTGAAGAGTTCACGACCCTTCGGGGTCACTAGACGTGAACCCCAAAATGTGTGTTTGGCGTTAAAGTCACCAGCAACCAAAAATCTAGCTCCAAGGGAATTGAAGAAGCTGTAGTATTGATGTTCTTTTATTGAAAATCGAGGCGGCGAATAAATTGATGATAAAACAAAGTTGTATTGACAGAATTCAATACAAATGTTTGTTGCTTGTAGGTAATCCTCACATATGTTGTTCATTAAATAATGTTTTATTCTGTTCTTTATAAGAATTGCCGAACCTCCACATGCTCTTCCGCGGGGATCTTTAGTATCATACAACACGTATCCATTAATTTTGAAGTACCCTGTCGCCGTCAAGTGAGTTTCAGCAATCATCATGACATCAATCTGCTTATCCATCAGGAAGTGTTCCAGTTCGTTTTTATGTTGGCGGAGGCCGTTCGCGTTCCAAAAACAAATTTTTAAACAAATCATTTCTTTAAAATTGCTTGTAAGATAGTGGATTGCATTTTCAGCATTTCCTGCATCATGGATGTCATAGTGGTCGTAAAAGTGTTCATAGTTTGGACAAGTGTCTGCAAAGTAGTCTCTAGAGTGTTAATATTAGGCTCGTAATATTGAGATTTAGGTTCCTGCTCCAAACCTGGCATATTAGATTTAACCACGTTAGCGTAAGAAACTTGTCTAGAACTAGGCGCGTTTTCATGACTAGTGGGCCGTAACAATTGAGGAAAATTGTTACTCGATGCAAAATTAGGCTGTTGTGGATGAACAGGTAATACTGACGTCTTGTTGGTCCTTATGCCTTTCAAATGAGTGTAAACTGGACAACCTCTATAATTTGCGGTATGATTACCTCCGCAGTTACTGCATTTTTTGATTTTTGAGTCGGTTTTCGACTTATCACATTGAGCAGTTGTATGTAGTTCCCCACACGCAACACAAACTGACGGCAATTTACAATATGCTTTAGTGTGACCAAATTCTTGACAATTAAGACACTGGACGGGTCCCTGACGCTTATGCGGTTCTTCCACGGTGATTCTACGATGCAGAAGGTAAATCAGATTGTAGATGGGATGGGACTCGTTTTTCTTTAAGACTATATCTCCGGGTTCCAATTCCACCCTGAACATAGGCTGAGGAATCTTTTCACGGTTTCTAATATTCGTTATGCTCTTAATTTTGAAGCCATTTTCCATTAAACTAGTCTTTATCTCGTCAGGATCAACATCTGGGTCTATACCCTTTAGAACGACTTGGAGGCCTTTTGCGCTTTTCAGCTGGTAGGTATAGAAATCCCTACTCTCCCTCTCCAACTGGTTGGACAATTTTCGAAAGTCATCTTCCTTTTTCACTTGAATTTTGGTTTCGCTGATATTTCCATGTTTAATTGAGGTTACGCTAAACATATTTTCACCTATTACCGAAACAATTCCTTGTACCAATTTACTGGAAGTGGGCTCTCTCAGATAAATTGGTGGGGGCTTAAACGTTTTTTTAGGAAGTTCTGGATCATCCGTCTGGAGGAGAGCAAACCTGTTTTGATCATTTGGATTGTCAATACTCACGGTCTTGGGAGCTTTTGAATTTGATGACGTTTGAGCAGATGTCGGGCTCCTCTGTCGCTTAAGAACTGTGACGTATTTATCCATACCTACTTGTTTTCTAGGTTTGACTGCACTATTTGATGTAGAAGATATTGATGTTTTATCATCTGATGAAATCACTATATTGGGCGAACAGGAACGACGCCGTTCTACGGCTCTTGTAGTGAGAAGCTTCTCCACAGATTTTTTTAAGGATTCTTCCTCAGAGATCCATAAAGATTTTCTAGTCGAGCTAAGCTCTTTCTCAGAATTACATCTGAGAGGAACACTCATACAGTTTTTATGTGATTTTTAATGTTTTTTATTATTTTTTTTTTAATGTTTTTTATTTTTTAATGTTTTTTATTTTTTTTTTTTTTTTTTTTACCGTAGGTATTTTTACCTATTACGAATTTTTTTTTAACTTTTTGTTTTATTTCGACCTATTACACTTTTTCACCTATTACGATTTTTTCACCGAAAATTCAGCCGCACTAAAAATAACACGTCCGAACAGTTCAACAACACTATGTGTAATGCTGGCCCTTTTGACATCAAATCCTATGCCGGTCGTGGCTGCCGAGTAACCAAAGGATATGTGCTAGTCTTCGTATGTTTTTCCACGAAGGCAATCCATCTCGAGGCTACTGGTGATATATCCACTCAAGCCTTTCTAGCCGCCTTTGCTCGCTTCTTTTCGCGACGAGGAACACCTCAGGCTATGTATTCGGATAACGGCACTGCCTTTGTTGGCGCAGCTAACATCCTAAAAGGCGATAAAAAGCAATTCCTTTCAATGATACATAAGGGCCTTCTCTCGCAAGACGCTTTTAACCCCGTTGAATGGCATTTCATCCCCTCTGGCGCCCCTCACATGGGTGGCCTATGGGAGGCCGGCGTTAAGAGTTTCAAAAACCACTTCAAAAAGCTTAGTCATAACCAAAATTTCACTTATGAGGAATTCAACACCATGTTGGCACGCATTGAGGCGTGCTTAAACTCTAGACCCTTAAGTCCCATGAGTGAAAACCCAAACGATCTGTGCGCTCTAACGCCAGGTCATTTTCTCATTGGCACCCCACTCTTATCCCCACCAGAACCCGATTTCTCAAGCCATTCCATCGGCTATATCAATCGTTGGCAAAAGCTCAAGGTTCTTCATCACCAGTTAGCCCGTCGATGGAAGGGAGAATATTTATCCGAACTCCACAAAAGAAATAAGTGGAAGTACCCCCATCGAGACTTCGAAATCGGCGACCTGGTTGTCATCAAACATGACAATTTACCCCCCAATCAATGGCGTCTCGGACGTATTGAGAAAATATTCACTGGGCCCGATCATCGAGTCAGAGTAGCTGAAATACGCACAGCTAATGGCGTCGTCACGCGCCCCATTTTCAAACTCGTTTTACTCCCCCTTACGTCGTAGCAATATAATTCTCCCCTTTTTTTTCCTCGTTACAGCAAACATGACTCCCAGTAGACAAGTCGCCACAATCGAGAAAACCAGCCAGGCGGAGAGACCGCGATCCAAAAGCCCCGATTGCCGTCTATGCCAAAAGGGCCACCCGCTGCGCAAATGTCCTAAATTCCTGAAAATGACGGTCTCCGCCAGGAAAGATGCCGTGGACTATTATCGGTACTGTCGCAATTGCCTCGCACAATCCCACAGATTTGCTAACTGCCGCAGCAAAGAGCGCTGTCGTGACTGCAACGGTCCTCACCACACCCTTCTTCATCAGGCCGAAATAACCCGAGCCAACTCTTACCTGAGCCGGGCAGCCGACACCACTGTTATCATTCGGATAAAAATAAAAAATGATTGGCACCCAGTACGAGGCCTAATAGACCCCTGCACCCCCACGAGCTCCATAGCCGAATTTATTGTGGAACGGTATCATCTACCGTTTGAGAGGTTTGATGTCGATAAGTGGTGCCAATTCACTTTTCGGAGCCGGTTTGAAGAAGAACACGGGAATTTCACAATACGAGCCTGAATTAATACCGACCTGCCCGTGGAAACATCAAAAAAGACATTGGACCGCAGCGTGAGTGACACATACCGCAATTTGAGGCTGGCCGATCCTGATTTTTTTGAAAGCCATTCAATCAACTTCATCCTGGGAGCGGATATCTACCCCCGCATGATCCGAAGCGGCATTCAGGTGGCAAACATTTGTCCACTAGCCCAGGACACGGTCTTAGGATGGGTTCTTATTGGAAAGTTCGGGGTGTAATAATCTTAATTTCAACCAGATCCATCATTTTATTGTTTTCTATATATCTAAAATTTTAATTATACATATATATCTACCCTATTCCATAAAAATTGAATTTTCCTTGTATTATACTTACCTCTTTTTTATTAAAATTACCTCATTGTAAAATTATACACATATATTTACTTATCTTACTTACCTAAAAATTTAATTATACATATATATCTACCCTATTCCCTAAAAATTGAATTCTCCTTGTATTATACTTACCTCTTTTTTTATTAAAATGAACTCATTGTAAAATTATATAATATTGAATTATACTCCTACATTTACTTACCTTACTTATCTGAAATTTAATTATACATATGGACCTACCCTAATTTCTAAAAATTGAATTCTCCTTGTACTTATACTTACCTCTGTTTTACATTGTTATGATACATACTCAACCTTTCTTTGTATTCATATTGAACTTGGAATATATTAAACCCTTTTTGTGAATTTTTATAGTTATACAATTTTTAAAAAATTATCATCGTGATTCTCTCTTATCTTATAAGGTAAACACAAGTGTCTGTCTGGTATGGATATGGAACCCTGAACATTCCCCAACTTTGTTATCATGGATATAACAAGGGGGGCGGGATGTTTAGGCACGAAAACCCTATAAACAAGGGAAGTCATTTTTTTCGTACGGTAACACTGCAACTGCAGTGTTACTCGTTGTTTTTGTCTCTTTGTTTCTCATACCGACAGACAATTGTGGTGGTGGTTTTTTAAACCACACTCACTCTTTATCAAACCATCAAAGCGGACAGTTCAAAGTGCATTAACCAAAAAAAAAGAAAATTCCCATTTAACTATAAATTATATATATAAATACAAAATTCAATAATTGTAATAAATATATTTGTAATATTAAATAGTGTAAATACAAAAAAAAGTAAATAAAAAAAAATTAAGAAGTAAAGCAAAAGTAAACAAAAAGTGTTCTCTTTCTGTGGTGTTGTTCTGTTTCTGCTGCTGCTAAAAAAAGTGACACAATAAAGTGAAATTTAGCGCAGATTTTTGCGGATATTTTGTGAAAATATATCGGGTAATTTTTTCTACGAATTTCTTGACAAATGCAGCAGTACTAGATGTGTCCCAACTATTCACCAAGATAAGCAACTATAAGAGAAATTGACTGTCTCCGCATCATCATCCGCCCCCTAGTGCCATCAGCTAGTCCAGCATTTGAGAGAAGAGTCCTCAACCGAACAGGATCTTCTACCCCAAACGGATTCACCATCATCCATTTTACCCTACATTCCACTCGTAGTACAGCAAACTGTAAGTAACCCCCATTATCATTTATACAAACCTATTAATTTTTAACCCGTGTACCCATACATATAGGAAACCAACAAGAGATGAATAGGACCAGCATCAAATTAGACACATCAATAATATTAGTTATAATTATAATTGTTTACCTTATATATAGAATAACCAAATATTTTAAAGACTATGTCAACAAAAAAGCCGTTGTGCAAGTCTAAAATAAAATATTATTTATAAATCGTCAATGGAAAAGATACTTAATAGTATAGAAAAAATAATTATAAATTTTAAAAAATCAAGAACTAGAGGCTACCAATAATCGACATTACTCATTAAATTAGAAGAATTAGAATTATTAAAGAAAGAATTTATTGACTTGATAGAAATAAAAATAATAACAGATGACATAAAACGAAGTACAGAAAAATTGGACAAATACTATATTAAAGCAAAAAACACTTCTTGAACAAGCTCTAAATACACAAAAACACAAAATTCAACAAATATGACATCTCAAAATTTTAATTTAGAATTCACTTTAAAAGCTATTCCAGAATTTACAGGAAATTGCAAAGATCTTAACTCATTCCTTGCAATAGTTGAATTGCTCAACAATGGTTTGGCAGAAGACCAAAAGATACTATTATTAAACTTCGTGTACAATGTAAAATTAAATACAGTAATAAGAACAGCATTAGGTACGTCCGCACTAACAACATTCGATAATTTAAAAACAATACTTACAAACAGATACAAAAATACAGTATCTCAGTTACAAGCTTCACTAAGCTTATCACGAAAAACTTTTAAATTTAATAGCGAAACTAAATGACCTACAAATTAGAGAAATACCAAATTGCAGTACAATTCAGTCAGACACCATTAGGCTAATAAATGAAAACTATGCCTTAAACGTCTTTAAAACTGGTTTAAATAAGGAACTTAAACCAACCATATTTTCATCTAGAGCAAAAGAACTTAATGAAGCAGTCCAATTAGCCCTAGAGTTAGAAAAATAAATTTCTAATAAGGATCAAATACTCTATTTTTCAAATAACAAGAATAGACAAAATAAAAATAATTTGACAAGAAACAATAATCATAGAAACAATACTAATAGGAATAATTATAATTATCAGAACAATAATTACAATAGGAGAAATAATTATAATAAGAACAGCACGTCTAATTGACCAATGAATTATAACAATACACCGGCTAACAAATACAACAGCCAAATAAATAATAACCGTCATAATAACAATACAAACGGCAGTTATAAATCCAATAATTACAACAATAGTAATAACAATCGGAACAATAGAAATTTTCAAAATAACCGACGAAATGTACACATCGTACAGGAAAACTACCAGGTCCCGTACGTGAGTCGAGGAACTGCACAAACCCATCATCCGGAGGAACAACAGGAAGATTAAATAATGTTTTCCAAATATGAAATAATTTAACCAATTTCATAAGCTTAAACTTAGGTAAAGATGTAATACTACATTCTTAATAGACACGGGAGCAGACATCTCTTTGTGCAAATTAAACAAACTAAATGAAGATTCAGTAATATAGATAAGGAACAATCAAGTAGTTTCACAGGAATAACATCAGAAAAAATTAAATCTATTGGAACATCAGAACTAGGTTTTATTATAAATAACATAAACGAAAATCATAAATTTCACATCATAGAAGAACATTTTCCAATACCAACAGACGGAATTTTAGGAAGAGATTTCTTTACCAAATTCTTATGCAAGTTTGACTATGAAACATTTACAATAACACTTACTTTAGAAAATTAAGATATTACAATACCTATGAAATCATGGATGAACAAAAACTATTGCATAAAAGTAGAAAAACGATCGGAAAGTATTCATCTTATAAATCTGGATATACATGAAGATAGTACTATTCTTAACAAAGAAATTCAACCGGGTATATTTATCAGTGACAAGAGTTGGAACATGGAATGTGGGCACACTCCTTGAAACATCTAAACTGGCCCAAGTATGCAGAGAATTCGCCAACTACAACCTGCTACTTTTAGGATTGTGCGAAACCAGATGGCCAGAAGTAGGAGAATTCAAGACCTCCGAACACTTTACTTTTTTATATTCCGGCAAACCGCCAGATCAACCAAGATCGAGTGGAGTCGGATTACTATTATCCACAGAAGCCCGAAGTGCACTGATAAACTGGAAACCTCATGGTGACAGAATAATCACAGCAAGATTCCGTACTAAGGCCAGGAACCTCACCTGTGTGCAATGCTATGCACCAACAGAAACCTCTGAAACAATGGATAAAGAAAACTTTTATAGTAACTTGAACATAGTGTTGACATCAATATTACGGGGAGATATCGTGTTACTAATGGGTGATTTCAACGCACAACTAGGTCCAGACAACACTGGTAGAGAAACCTTAATGGGACAGGACGAAAACGGTAGAATGACGGAGAATGGAGAGTTTTTTACTGAAATATGAAGCAACAACAATCTTGTGATCGGAGGCACCATATTTCCTTACAAAACTTGCCACAAAGTAACGGGTTTCGCCGGACAAAGTGTCCGAAAATCAAATCGACCATATTACTATAAGCAAATCATGGCGCAAGTCTCTCCTGGACGTGCGTTCCAAACGTGGGGCAGACTGCTCTTCAGACCACCATCTCGTAGTTGGTAGTCTCCGTCTAAGGGTAGCCCCTATCCGTAAGCCACCATACGCTGAACGTAAATATGACGTACAAAAACTTAAAAACGTTCAAAATCTTCACAACTAAGTAGAAGAACTAAAAGGAGGATTGGTTATACAACGAACACACCCAATGATAGAATGGCAAAATATAAATAATAGCTTCAACGATGCTGCCAAAGAACATATTGGCTACAGGGCACCCAAAAGAGCGCAGAGAATGTCTGCCGATACCTGGAAGTTAGTAATGGAAAGAAAATAAATAAAGGCAAAACAAAAAACGAGGTGAAAAGATATCGCTAGGGGAAGCGTACAGGCGGCACGACTGGCTAGTCAAGCGAAGTGCTAGAAATGACAAAAGACGATGGCACGAGTCACTAGCTTGTGATGCTCAAAAAGCATCTGAAGAACATAGATCCAAGGATCTTTATGCAATCACTAAAAAACTCACTGGTAAAAATTTCGTGAATACGAAAGCACTTAAGAACAGCGAGGGAGTATTATCAACATCTAGGAATGAACAATTGGAAATATGGAGACAGCATTACTCTTGTATGCTTTCAAACCCAACGCATAATCTTTCGAATATTTGTTCATGTCCATCCCACACAGTCAGGCAGGATATATCAACTGAATGCCCTGATATTCTCGAAGTGTTAAACGCTATTAACGCTTTAAAGGCAAACAAGGCACCCGGTGTTGATAATATAGCCGCCGAAATGCTTAAAGCTGATCCCCAATTAACAGCTAACATTCTGCTACCCCTCATCGAGAACTTTTGGTTATCATTTGAACTCGACGCAAATCTTAAGGAAGGTATAATTGTGAGCATCCCTAAAAAAGGTGATCTAATCGCCTGCAGGAACTGGAGAGGAATCATAATCCTTAGTGCAGTTAATAAGATTATAGCGCATATCATCAATAAAAGAATCTCGGATTCTGTAATAGATGATCTCAGACCAGAGCAGGCTGGACCACATCAATAGCTTGCGAATCATAATTGAGCAGTCCGCAGAGTGGCGATTGACTCAAACCCCCATGGTAATACAAGAAGAGTTGGCCGCCCGTCGCACACCTGGAGACGTCAACTTGAATCTGAAGTATACCAAAGTGGGCTAAGCTGGAGGGAAATTAAACATCTAGCACCAAACCGGATCGAATGGAAAGAGTTCGTTGCGGCCCTTTGTTCCTACTAGGAACCACAGGACATAATATATATTTATCAGTAATACTATAGTACCGGGAAACGGCAATCAACATGTCAAAATACTAAATACAACAGATAACGATGTAATTTTAGAGAACATCAATTTTGAAATAGAACCCTTACGAAGTTACACTGTACTACAAAGACTAAGAAATACGAATTTAGACAAAGACAGATTCAGTAAATTAATAGACACTTTAAAGTTTGACGTTAAGGATGAATAAGCAAAAACTGAATTGATACAAATTTCCAAGGACTATCAGGATATTTTTCATTTAAAAGGAGAAACATTAACTTTAAATAATTTCTATACATAAAGTTTAACAGTTCTGGACAATACACCCGTCTATATAAAGAATTATAGATTACAACATACACAACATGATGAAATCAATACTCAAGTACAACAATTATTGAATGACTATATTATCGCACCATCAAATAGTGCATACAATTCACCTTTATTGGTAGTACCAAAAAAGGATGAAAACGGGAAAAGCAAAATGGAGACTAGCTGTAGATTTTCGACAACTTAATAAAAAGATAGTGAATGATAAATTTCCATTAACAAGGTTAAAAGATGTTTTAGATCGTCTGGGAAGAGCCAGATATTTTTCCACTTTGGATATGACTAGCTCATTCCATTAAAAAAATTTAGACGAAGACTCAAGAAATTTAACTGCATTTTTAACTAGTAATGGTCATTATCAATTCAAAACCATTTGGTTTGAAAATCTCTTCAAATAGTTTCCAAAGAATGCTAACAATAGCACTTAGGGGACTAGATTCCAAAGCATTTTTATACGTAGACGATATTATTGTATTTGGATGTAGTTTAAAACACCACAATGAAAATCTAGTCAGAGTATTTGAGCGTTTATTAAAATATAACTTAAAATTAAATGCATCAAAATGTGTATTTTTAAAAGCAGAAGTAATTTACTTAGGACATCAAATAACGAACATGTACGGACAGATCCTTCAAAACATAAAGTAATAGAACAGTATCCAATTCCTAAAGACAAAGACGAGACTAAAAGTAGCATTCTGTAATTATTATAGACGCTTCATAAACAATTTTGTAGAAATCACAAAATGTCTAAACGACCAGACTAAAAAGGGAAAAGAGTTTGAATGGAAAGATTGTCAACAGGCTTTAAAAAATAAATTAATTAATGCACCAATATTAAGATGCCCAGATTTAGAACAACTTTTTATATTGACTACTGACGCATCAAACTATGCATTAGGAGCTATATTATCACAAGGATCTCTTATGCAAGCAAAACATTAGGAAAACATGATTTAAAGAAACCGGTAATTGAAAAAGAACTTCTTACCATACACTGGGGTATAGAGTTCTTTAGACCTTATTTATTTGGTAAAAAGTTCATTGTAGTAATAGATCATAGGCCACTTGTTTCCTTCGTCAAAATTAAATCGTATAAGAATAGATTTGGCAGATTATGATTTCGAAATTATTTATAAAAAGGGAAAGATAAATACCAACGCAGACGCTTTATCTAGAATAAAATTAGATTCAGGTATGTTAAAGAACATGATTCTTATAGAAGATGATAGTAGTAAACCATCTAAAATTCTAATAACAACACGTGGAATGAGAGCAAAGGAAATTTCTAACAATTTAATAGTAATTAATGATAGTAACATATCCCAAGGCCAACATAAAAAACATACAAGATATAAAGAACAATCGCGAATTAAAATTCAATATTATAAAAACCGGTAATATAAATACGAAAAATGGACCTAAAGATGGTACCATAGAAAATAAAGATAACAGCTTTGTAATGAATATTAATGAAGATCTAGCAAAATACGTTTTATATGCATAAGCAGAATATAAAAAATCTCGCTTTATCATGCGAAGATAAAATAGAGCAGACGTGTTTTTTTATTAGCTCCGCATATTGTCGTGTTTTTTTATTGTTTTTTTTTTTTGAAATATTATATGATCTGCAGCACCGGGTGGCAGTATATTCGGCTACGCAAATTGCAAGAAATCCAAACACAATCAAATTTTGAAAGACTCACCACTCAGGAATAACACAGTGTCAGCTACATCACCCGAGAGTATTACTCTGGTAGCTGTAGTTACACCACCAGGCAACAAAAAACACACGCAAGCCAACCCACGCTACAAAGCAACCTTAGTGGCACTCAATCCAATCGCACTTTAGGAATTTCCACTCAAGATGATTGGTTTCTCCCATTAGAGGATAATATACCACAACAACCACCACATAAACGCAAACACAGTGAAACCGAGAATGAGTTACGTGGTTGCTCTTCGGCCAAAAAGCTAAAAGCAACAAATGAGCAAATTTCACTCATTCGTTGGCAAGTCCGGATAGCTGAGTCGTCAGAACAGGCTGAAGCCACAAAAACTTTAGCTGAAGCAAAAAAATCTCTTGTTGTAGCAGTGACAAGAATGGCAGATGCGGTTGAATTACAAAAAAAATGCTGAAACACAAGCCAAAATATTAACATCTATTGACCCATTTCGAGCAGAACTAATGATCTCCAGTAAAAAGGAAGCATAAATTAAAGCCATGTTTTTTGTACATATATGTACGTAGTTCATAAATTTATTTATAAATGCAATATATATACATGTGTACATATATAATATTATATTATATTAGTGTTTTTGTTTTGTTTTTTATATACATTGAATTAATTTCATTTTCATTTATTTAATAATAGTAATACTAATAAAAGTAATAATAATAACAGTAATAATAGTAATAATAATAATAATAGTAATAATAATAATAATAAAAAGTTTTTAAATACACATACATACGAGTACATATATATAATTATAAGCTTAAAGCTATACCTCTCCGCATAGCCATAGCAGTTGCCTCTCCATTATCGTCTTCTTCAATGTCATTGAAATCATTATCCTCTTGAAATTCTTCAATTTGGATTTCATCGCAATTTCTCAGGACTTTAGTGCAGTCCTCACAAACAAAGTATGCTGCGAAATGTATTTTTTAAAACGCCAAAGCACCGTTCTACCACATTGCGCGCACTGGCATGCTTTTTGTTGTACCGCGTTTCGATGGCATTTCTTGGGGTTCTATATGGTGTCATTAAGAATGGCTTCAGTTTGAAGCCACCATCACCTAAAATAAGTGAAAATTGTTTTATACTGACAAATATAGATATATGTACATATGTATTGAACATATTTCGTTCAGTATAAATTACCAAGTATCCAAGCTTTTCGTTTCCCAAAGGCATCTTGCAGGTTTTGGTCAACCATACTACATATATTCCCATATAAATGCATCATGGTTGGAGCCGGGATATCTAGCATCAACATACTCACTTTATGGTCACAAATCTGTTAATAAAGTAATTTTTTTTTTAATTTTAGTTCATAACGCATATGTACTCACAATCATTGCATTTAAACTATAATAGCCCTTTCTATTATAGTACAAATGCTTCTCATTATTCTCTGGAGACTTAATACGAATGTGGGTTCTATCCACGGAACCTATTACGCCCGGGAATACACTACGATTAAAAAAGTCCTCAATTATTACTTTTTTTCCTCAGGGAGTGGCATTTTTATCCAAACGACCTCTTCAAACAATTCTAGGCATTCTTTTATTATCCTATACACAGACGCTTTACTGGTAGTTGACACACTTTCATTACCTATCGTGCGCTGTTAGCTCCCAGTAGCCAAGAATCGCAATAATGTTGCCAGTTTTATGTCAGGCCGAATTTGTGTGGTTCTGGAACCAGAATTGCAATTGTGCTGTATGACGTTCAATATATTAACAAATATATCCTTAGATATACGAAAGTTTGCAATGAATCTAGTACAAAACGGTATCGTAGGTATTTATTATTATACATTTGTGCATAATATAACATAATTACATATATTCAATAATACTTACTGGTTTGTTGGCATACAAAGCACATCAGATATGTCTCGCAATTGTCTGCGATCGATTTGTTCCACGTTCTCAGATTCCTCCAAGAAATGAACTGCAATAATCAGATCCATTGTATATTTTTTATTTCATAAATTTTAATCGCCGTGAACAAAACAAACTGAACGAAACTTTATCAAACCGTAACAGCTGTTTTATCAAAACAAACTTTTTTTTTGTGTGGTGAAAAATTGTTTGTTGTTGTTCATGCATCATCTTGTAGATTTATTATTGTAAATGCGGTTTTATAAATCACATAGAACAAACCTTGTGCTTTTTTAAAAACAATAATGTTGTGCAAATAAATTAATAAATATGTAATGAAAACCATAACTATTGTTTTAAAATTAAAATAAAATTTAAAAATGAATTTTGTGCATTAGAAGAATTGTGTGCATTATAATGTATAAGCAATGAGTAAATAAAAAATTCCAGTGCAATAATCCTCCTATAATACTTCAACTTCATCTTGTGCATCATATCTGAATGAAGGAATTATTTGCTTTTAACCGCAGCAATCGGATGAAGTCCAATTTTACCCAGTAAAATTTGGAATGTAAAAGATATTACCTACTAAAATTAGGACTTAAAAGTAAAATGTGGGAACAATTTTAAGTTTAGTAATTTCTCTATAAATCCTGAACAGGATCTTATGCAGCGTGTTGGAATGCGAAAACTATTGCATGGCTTGTAAATGTAGCAATCGGGTGACGTACCTAACAAACTGAAATGTTTCCAGTAGAAAAATTACTAAAGTGCACTTTTTTAACATTTAACCTACAGCATTAAAGTTTGTTAGATCATACCCCCTATGTTCCATTTTTCCAGTTTTCCGATATGATGCACAAGCTCCCGTTTGGAATTTATAGGGTAATTTCTAATGTGCTCTTTTTTTACATGTTACCTATAGTATGAAAGTTTGTTAGGGCATACTCCCTATGTTCCATTTTTTTGTGGAAAAATCTATACGGATTTTGATTTCTACACTTAATAGCTACTAATTCCTGTTTTCCGATATGATGCACAAGCTCCCGTTTAGAATTTATAGGGTAATTTCTAATGTGCTCTTTTTTTACATGTTACCTAAAGTATGAAAGTTTTTTAGGGTATACCCCCTATGTTCCATTTTTTTGTGGAAAAATCTATACGGATTTTGATTTCTACACTTAATAGCTACTAATTCCTGTTTTCCGATATGATGCACAAGCTTCCGTTTGGAATTTATAGGGTAATTTCTAATGTGCTCTTTTTTTACATGTTACCTAAAGTATGAAAGTTTTTTAGGGTATACCCCCTATGTTCCATTTTTTTGTGGAAAAATCTATACGGATTTTGATTTCTACACTTAATAGCTACTAATTCCTGTTTTCCGATATGATGCACAAGCTTCCGTTTGGAATTTATAGGGTAATTTCTAATGTGCTCTTTTTTTACATGTTACCTGAAGTATGAAAGTTTTTTAGGGTATACCCCCTATGTTCCATTTTTTTGTGGAAAAATCTATACGGAGTTTGATTTCTACACTTAATAGCTACTAATTCCTGTTTTCCGATATGATGCACAAGCTTCCGTTTAGAATTTATAGGGTAATTTCTAATGTGCTCTTTTTTTACATGTTACCTATAGTATGAAAGTTTGTTAGGGCATACTCCCTATGTTCCATTTTTTTGTGGAAAAATCTATACGGATTTTGATTTCTACACTTAATAGCTACTAATTCCTGTTTTCCGATATGATGCACAAGCTCCCGTTTAGAATTTATAGGGTAATTTCTAATGTGCTCTTTTTTTACATGTTACCTAAAGTATGAAAGTTTTTTAGGGTATACCCCCTATGTTCCATTTTTTTGTGGAAAAATCTATACGGAGTTTGATTTCTACACTTAATAGCTACTAATTCCTGTTTTCCGATATGATGCACAAGCTTCCGTTTAGAATTTATAGGGTAATTTCTAATGTGCTCTTTTTTTACATGTTACCTATAGTATGAAAGTTTGTTAGGGCATACTTCCTATGTTCCATTTTTTTTGTGGAAAAATCTATACGGATTTTGATTTCTACACTTAATAGCTACTAATTCCTGTTTTCCGATATGATGCACAAGCTCCCGTTTAGAATTTATAGGGTAATTTCTAATGTGCTCTTTTTTTACATGTTACCTAAAGTATGAAAGTTTTTTAGGGTATACCCCCTATGTTCCATTTTTTTGTGGAAAAATCTATACGGAGTTTGATTTCTACACTTAATAGCTACTAATTCCTGTTTTCCGATATGATGCACAAGCTTCCGTTTAGAATTTATAGGGTAATTTCTAATGTGCTCTTTTTTTACATGTTACCTAAAGTATGAAAGTTTTTTAGGGTATACCCCCTATGTTCCATTTTTTTGTGGAAAAACCTATACGGAGTTTGATTTCTACACTTAATAGCTACTAATTCCTGTTTTCCGATATGATGCACAAGCTCCCGTTTAGAATTTATAGGGTAATTTCTAATGTGCTCTTTTTTTACATGTTACCTATAGTATGAAAGTTTGTTAGGGCATACTGCCTATGTTCCATTTTTTTGTGGAAAAATCTATACGGATTTTGATTTCTACACTTAATAGCTACTAATTCCTGTTTTCCGATATGATGCACAAGCTCCCGTTTAGAATTTATAGGGTAATTTCTAATGTGCTCTTTTTTTACATGTTACCTAAAGTATGAAAGTTTTTTAGGGTATACCCCCTATGTTCCATTTTTTTGTGGAAAAATCTATACGGATTTTGATTTCTACACTTAATAGCTACTAATTCCTGTTTTCCGATATGATGCACAAGCTTCCGTTTGGAATTTATAGGGTAATTTCTAATGTGCTCTTTTTTTACATGTTACCTAAAGTATGAAAGTTTTTTAGGGTATACCCCCTATGTTCCATTTTTTTGTGGAAAAATCTATACGGAGTTTGATTTCTACACTTAATAGCTACTAATTCCTGTTTTCCGATATGATGCACAAGCTTCCGTTTAGAATTTATAGGGTAATTTCTAATGTGCTCTTTTTTTACATGTTACCTAAAGTATGAAAGTTTTTTAGGGTATACCCCCTATGTTCCATTTTTTTGTGGAAAAATCTATACGGAGTTTGATTTCTACACTTAATATCTACTAATTCCTGTTTTCCGATATGATGCACAAGCTCCCGTTTAGAATTTATAGGGTAATTTCTAATGTGCTCTTTTTTTACATGTTACCTATAGTATGAAAGTTTGTTAGGGCATACTCCCTATGTTCCATTTTTTTGTGGAAAAATCTATACGGAGTTTGATTTCTACACTTAATAGCTACTAATTCCTGTTTTCCGATATGATGCACAAGCTTCCGTTTAGAATTTATAGGGTAATTTCTAATGTGCTCTTTTTTTACATGTTACCTATAGTATGAAAGTTTGTTAGGGCATACTCCCTATGTTCCATTTTTTTGTGGAAAAATCTATACGGATTTTGATTTCTACACTTAATAGCTACTAATTCCTGTTTTCCGATATGATGCACAAGCTCCCGTTTAGAATTTATAGGGTAATTTCTAATGTGCTCTTTTTTTACATGTTACCTAAAGTATGAAAGTTTTTTAGGGCATACCCCCTATTTAATACATAATCCACAAAATTCTAATAATCCACAAAATTCACTAATTAAGTTTATTTTGATTAAATGTGTTTTATTATTTATTTCTAAAAAAAATTATGGTTTTCATCATTCACTTATTTGTTTAGCATATTATTGTTTATAAAACACATAAGTTTGTTCAATGTATTTTAGGTTATGTTTGTGGTTTGTTAGTTGGCAAATTAGAAACGAATGGAATGGACTCTTTATCAAACCGCATTTACACTAACAAATCTACACGATGCTACATAAACAACAACAAACAATTTTCACCACTCAAGAAAAAAATGTTTGTTTTGATAAATCAGCTGTTACGGTTTGATAAATATTTCGTTCAGTTTGATTTGTTCACGCGCGTTAAATTTTATTGTGCACTATTTTTGTTTTCATATAATTTTTTTTGTTTTGTTTACCTTTTTACTGTCAACTTTAAACACACACAGTTTCATTTTTCATTGTAAATATATATATTTAAGTGATTTTTTCTTACATTTTATCGATTTTTTTATAAAATGAAGATATGGCAACTTAATTATTTATTTGGATTACGTTTGCAACGTAAAGCAAAGCGAACGATAATTCATAAGATAGTGGGCCACTATTGCGAATGAAAGTGAGTGACTGACTTTCATTCGCATAAGTTTTCTTTCGACATCGTGGGCCAGGCTGTTAAGAAATAAACTAGATCACAGCATGGTTTCATTCTTAATTCTTCTGTAAAGCCTTCGACACTGTAGACCATTCAATACTAACTAAAAAACTTGAAAAAATGTTTTATTTCTCTAACTCAGCATGCAAACTAATTAAATCATACCTCACAGGCAGATCACAACTTGTAAGTTTGAATGGAAACAACTCGAATGCTCTCAACGTAAGCAAAGGAGTTCCACAAGGATCTATATTAGGTCCTCTTTTATTCTGTTTATATATTAACGACTTACCTGATATAATTACGCCTAGCAGGGTCAAATGTATGCTGATGACGTCCAAATTTACAATAGTACTGTCATTAAGGACATCCATTCATGTGTGAATAATATAAATTATGATTTAGCCTACATCTACAACTGGGCTGTTACCAACGGCTTAAGTATAAATCCTTCAAAATCCAAATGCATATTTCTTTCAAAAAGTAATCGAACTTTACCTAATGATATCGAACTTTCAATAAATAATGATAATATCGAATTCGTAGATTCTTCGAAAAATCTGGGAGTAATATTCAATAATAAATTAACTTGGTCTAATCACATCAACTCGTCGTAGGTAGGATATTTGGAATGCTTCGAAATCTGTGGGATGTCAAATATTCAACACCTTTCAATATATGTATGCTAGTAGCCAAAACGTATCTTATTCCCGTTCTGTTATATGGCTGCGAAATTTATGGAAACTGACTTCAGAAAACTAAAAGTTGCTTATAACAATATTGTGAGATATGTCTTTAATAAACAACGCCGGGAATCTACATATATCTATTTATTCATATCAGATCTATAAAATGAGCTTTGAAAATCTTCTCAAATTTAAAATCCTTATTTTTTTACATAAAATTATCACATCAATGCAACCTGCCTACCTATATAGCAAATTAACATTTTCTAGATCAAATCGTGGGAATATAATCCAAGAGATTTAAAAGCCTTTTATCATAACACCAATTTTATATTTACGCCACTAGTCTTTGGAACCATCTTCCTAATCAAATTCAAATAATAAACAACGCAAACAAGTTTAAAAATGAGCTAAAGAAATACTATTCTTAAATATTCAATCTGTCACTTAACTTTTATTTTTTCCTTTGTTTTTTTTTATAAATTTTTCTTTACTTGCATTTTATACGTTTGTAACCTACAATTTTAAAATATTCTTAAAAATGTTAATCCTAATTTTGTATTCTTTTATTTAATATATATTGTAACAGACAAACAGTAATTAAGTATCAATTTCTTCTACATATTTATTTCTTATTATTTAGTTTTTATTATTTTACTTACTTTCATTAATTCTTATTATTTTATATGCCACCACAGAGTACACAGAGGCGACAGAAGAGCAAAGATAGTGTAGTTTTTTTCTTGTCTCTTTCGTTGGAACCTGCCTTTTTGTTTTCTTTATGTTAGTATTTTTCTGACGCAATAAAATTAAATTTTGGCACAGAGTATTTTTGTATTGTTTGATACAACCATAAAAAAATGCATTTATATCATCTAACGAATGCACAAACTCCACAATGCATACCAAGAAAGTATAACAATTATTAAAATACAATTTAGTTACTTATTAAAATCACAAACATATAAACAAACTTTCAATTCAAATATTCTAACTCAAATTGTTTTGTTTATTTTGTTTTGTCCACAAAATTCTTGTTGTATACAGTGCTTTGCTTTTTCACATTACAAATTTACTACCAGAAAATATTTTCTTTCTCTTTTTAATATACCTGCCTTTTTAGTTGATTGCAGCTATTTTGAAACGCCAAAATGACGCCTCTGTGTTCTCTGTGATGCCACTGTACCATTTATATTTACATAAATATACACACAACATACATAAGACAAACACGTCACTGCATACTTTATATGAACACACCACTATCTCACACATACATCATGCACGTCAAAACACGCCACTGTCTCTCACACACAGCGTTGCCACAACCAAAATGAAAAAAAATTACACATTTACACACTGAAAAAAAATTAACCAAAACGGCAACGCTGCCCACATACAACATATACAACACATTAATGCCATAACAAAACCATATAATTTCCAAACGGTTTATATGAAGATAAGTATAAGTATAAGCAGAACGAGCAGTACTGTTTATTCTCTTAAGTCTTGGAAATTATAATTGAGTTATAGATTATAATTGAAGAGCCGAACAGGCTTTATAAAAGTGACAGATTTCCCCTTCTTTCTGTATTAACATACTGCAAAAAATAGTAACATAAAGTTAAAAACGAAAAGAGAAAAAGATTTTATTAGTGTGTTTTAAATAAAATAATATAAATAAAAAGAGTTTTAGAAGAAAACTCAACTCCAATTCTAAAAGTTGGAGATCTTGTAGTAGTGATGGATGATTTACAACCACCGTATGAATGGCGACTAGGAAGGATAATTAAAACATATCACGGGTCCGATGACAATGTACGTACTGCTGATGTACGCATATCGACAGGAACAATAACTCGTCCAATTGTAAAACTGTGTTTTCTTCCTTTTCTGAATAATGAAATCGCAAATGATGTCTAATTATTGCACTTAGACATTTATTTTAAATCACTTAAAGCTACTTGTAGGGTACACATTACACTAAGTTATTCCCACACATTCCCATTACCCAATACATACTTTACACATTTAAATTTATATTTGTAGTAGAAATTTACTAACAATTTTCTGTTTCCCCTAATCCAGGCCAAACCGACGATTGATTCGAACTCGTCGAACCCAGACTCAATGCGCAGGGCGACCTAGAAGACAAGACCCTAGTGTTTATAAGTGCGTTTTGTGTAAACGTTTGCACCACAGAGAACACAGAGGCGTCAATTTTGGCGTTTCAAAATAGCTACAATCAGCTAAAAAGGCAGGTATATTAAAAAGAGAAAGAAAATATTTTCTGGTAGTAAATTTGTAATGTGAAAAAGCAAAGCACTGTATACAACAAGAATTTTGTGGACAAAACAAAATAAAAAAAACAATTTGAGTTAGAATATTTGAATTGAAAGTTTGTTTATATGTTTGTGATTTTAATAACTAACTAAATTGTATTTTAATAATTGTTATACTTTCTTGGTATGCATTGTGGAGTTTGTGCATTCGTTAGATGATATAAATGCATTTTTTTATGGTTGTATCAAACAATACAAAAATACTCTGTGCCAAAAATTAATTTTATTGCGTCAGAAAAATAGTAACATAAAGAAAACAAAAAGGCAGGTTCCAAAGAAAGAGACAAGAAAAAAACTACACTATCTTTGCTCTTCTGTCACCTCTGTGGTTTGCAGGCATTGCGTTTCTGTAAACGGTTTCTAAAGATGGATGTACAAGGCAGAGAAGAAGTAGTAGAAAATCACCGCATGTGTGCCACGATTTAAGAAGTTGCACATCATTAGCCACGTGCAGAAAATGTGACAGATTCCATCACACTTTGCTGCACCCCAAGGAACAACGTAGTAAAAAATCAAAGAGCCGATGAGCCACCCGACCACAATAACAGCAACAACAAAAACGAGTAACATCATCTTTATCACATACAAGTCAGCAACCAGCCAATCAACCTACAACATCGTCTAACAACAAGGCTCTGCTTGAGACGATTCCTTAGCAAATGTGTTGTGTGCCACCAATACTCCAGACGTTGCCTGAATGCAAGGCCGGCGCCATGTCCAAACGAACGTTGGACACTTACATAATAAACAAAAAAAAATCTAATTATAGAAATTTATTATTTAAAAGTATGTAAGCAATTATTAATTAAAATCATTTGAAAAATGTATAAAGTACAACAGCAGTTGACAACACTCATTATAGTACATACTTTGTATTTAAATTCAGCCGTTTTTAAATTGTCAAAACCGAAGTGTTGAAATTTACTTCTCCCTTTGTTGTAACTCACTTATCATTTTGCTTTTAAACTATACACATCTAAACATTTTTGCAATTTTATTTGGGTGCACCAAGTTCCATCAGTATGTATATGGTTCTAAAGTAATAGTTGAAACTGATCACAAACCATTGGTATCGCTATTTAAAAAGACTTTATATAAAATTCCCACAAGATTGCAGCGTTTTATGTTGAGATTGCAGGCATATGACATTGAAGTTAGATATAAACCTGAAAAAAAATATATTTTCATAGCGGATACTCTATCGCGCACACCTATGCCAAATGAATTGGCTAATATTAATGACGAAATTCAACTTCATTGTAATCTTATAAAATTGGAATTGAGGATCCAGCAGAATATGATAAAACTGGATGGCCAAAGAACCATGCCGAATTACAAAATTAAAGATGACATTAATATTATAAATGAAATAATACTTAAAAACAATCAAATTCTTATACCAAGAATTTTACGTAGAAAAATATCAAACAAATTGCATGAGGGTTACTTTGGAATTAACATATGTCAAAGCATGGCCCTTAAAACCGTTTATTGGCCACGTATGAATAATGATATTTTTAACTTAGTATCAAATTGTGATATTTGCATGAAACATCGAAATTCTAACTCAAAAATGAAACTTATGTCACATGAGATCTTAAATTTACCATGGTTTAAAGTTGCCTCAGATTTGTTTGAATTTGGAAAAAAACACTATTTGTTATTAGTGGATTACTTTTCAAAATATATTGAAGTTGAATTATTGCCTGATGGATACTCAAGCTCTGAGGTCGTGACTAAAATGAGTCCGTATATGCCAAAGTCAAATGGACAGGCCGAGCGTTCCGTACAAATGCTAACGAAATGTTTGAAGGATGCAACGGATCCTTATATAGACCTGGTAAATTATAGAAATACAGAGAAGGAAGTTATGCCAAGTCCAGCGCAATTATCAATGTCCAGACAATTAAGAACAAAGGTTCCGTCTATTACCTCTAATTATAGCCCCGTTACAGTGGACACAGAAAATTATGAAAAACTATTGAAAAGAGAAAACTTGCCTGCGAGAAAAACTACAATAAAGGAGCTGTTGAATTGACAGCAGTCATTCCGGGTGAAAATATCATGTTCAAGAGAACACCTACTTCGGCTTGGTGTCCGAGGAGGTTGGTCGAACAATGTGGGGAGCCTAGGTCATTTATGGTAACTGATAATGAAGGATCGACATATAGTATAAACAGTGAACATATTCACAAGGTACTAGGGACTATTGGCAATATGGAGACTAATATGGCGACTAGGGAAGGATCAGAAGCGGTTGGTGATAGTGTTAATGTTCATGGTGGGGATAATGCAATATACGTAACAGGCTCTGGTAGAACTGTCAGACCACCGATAAGATTTTCATTTGATTGATTGCAATTATTATTTAATTTATTTTTTTTTATTTGTTAATTTGCTCTTACTTTATATTTATTAAGTTCTTTCATTTTCATTTAATCTTGGGATTCATTTACTTTATTTTGTATTTTTTATTTTTAATTTTATTTTAATTTTTATTTATTTTTTATTTTGGAAAGGGCAAGATGTTACATTAATGAATTAATAGTTTTAACCCTGCTGTTAGGTTAGAAAAAACTTACAAATCTAAGGTTAAAGGACCATTTGGTCCATAATGCAATTTTCATGCAAAATAATAATTTTATCTTATTCAATGTAACTATTTTGGTTCAATAATTTCTAAAGTAAGTATTTGACATATCAAAAACATCCTCTAAATATTTGACATGAATTTACATTCACTTGGTAATGAAAAAATAATTTTGGGATTTCCCATTTTTGCAATGAATTTACATTCACTTGTTGTTTTGTAATGTAAAAAATTATTTTGGGATTACCCGTTTTTTATTTTTGTCGTGAAGAAGCACAGTACTTCTTTCAGTTTGAAAGTTTCTTTGAATAGTCCGGTAGTGTTTTTGTTACGAAATGACGCAGTTGAACGAAGAAGAGATAAGTGAAATTCTCAATGAAGAAAGTGAATCTGATATTTCCGATTCGGAGATGGATTTAATTTCGAACTGTTCATCTGAAACAGAAAGTGAACAGGAAACTATCTCAGTTGAAGCTAGCTCTGTTGACCGTCTTTTTATTGCTAAAAACAACATGGAATGGAGAGCGACTCCATTACCTCGGTCTATTAGAACTGGGGCTGAGAATATTATCACAACACAAGCAGGGCCAACTCGATTTGCAGTGTCTAGATGCGATGACATGCTGTCTGATTTTTTGTTGTTTTTTCCGCCTCCAATAGAAAGAATTGTCATTGAAAATACTAATAAGCACGGCAGGATCACGTTTAGTGCCAAATGGACAGATATTGATGAAGACGCACTGCGCGCATATATAGCTGTGCTCATTCTTGCTGGAGTTTATCGGTATGTACATTCATGTTTTACTTATTTCTGTAATATATCAAATTTATCAATGACAGCGGAAAAAATGAGGATGTCCACGGTTTATTTGATGAAAAATTTGGTCGCCCTATTTTCCGATCGATTATGTCTGAAGATACATTTCATAGGATTACAAGTGCTCTCCGTTTCGATGATGTTTTGAGTCGACGCCAAAGTCGTAGTAGCGATAAATTTGCTCCTATTCGTGTGGGACTATTGGCAACAACTCCTTCCAATGTTTTACAATTGTCACGAAAATGTTACCGTTGATGAACAACTTGTTGCATTTAGAGGGAGATGTTCTTTTCGACAATTTATGCTATCAAAGCCAGCAAGGTATGGTTTGAAGTTTTGGTTATTGGTAGACTCAAAGTCAGGCTACGTATGGAAAATACAACCATATCTTGGTAAACCTCGAAATGGCATGCCTGAAAAAAACCAAGGAGAACGCGTCCTATTGGACTTGACAGAGGGCTTGAAAGGGCAAAATATAACAGGCAATAATTTATTTTCCACATTTGAGCTGGCAAAAAAACTTTATGAAAGAAACCTAACATATGTGGGAACCGTGCGCAAAAATAAAACTTTCATTCCTCCAAAATTACTAACTGTCAAAAAACTCCCTTTGTACACGTCCACATTTGCATTCAATAATATTGCGACATAAGTATCATACATAAGTCATAAAAACAAAGCAGCGATATTGATTAGTACAATGCACAAAGATGATGCAGTTGATGAAATTGGATCTAAGAAAAAACCAGAGATTGTTTCTTATTACAATTCGACAAAAGGTATGCTAGTTTTTGATCGCCAATAATTTCTAATGGTTTGTTTCTTTTAGGTGGTGTGGATACTGCTGATCAAATGATTTGCTCCTACTCCACAAAACGCAAAACAAATCGATGGCCAACCGTTGTATTTGCAAACATACTTGACATATTCGCTTTGAATGCGTAGATACTATTTTCTGAAATCGATGTTTCATGGGCTCCAACTGATCGGAATTGAAAGAGGCCAGAGTTTTTGCGGCAACTAGCACTTTCTTTAGCTAAGCCTCATATGATGAAACGGACTAAATTACATCAACAAGGGTTCTCAGCACAATTATTGACAGAAATTCGTACAACATGCACAGTTTCAGGGGCTCCTCAAATAATCCAACTTCTCATTCAAGGACTCGAAAGCGTGGTGTAGTTACTGCAAGTCGAAGTCTGATATAAAATGTTCCATTTGCAGCAACTTTATTTGCAAAACTAACCGAAAAACATTGTGCTTATCATGCAATGCCAAATATATTCAAACCAACTAATAAATTCTTATTTTTTTTTTTAAATCTATAAAAATGTACTATGGACCAAATGGTCCTCTAGCCTAAGATTCGTTATTTTGTATTTTTATCAGTCCTGAAAATTTAATTTTCGCACATAACTTTGTTATATAAAAAGACCCCATTAGCAGAAAAATTTAGTCAGTATATATCACCGTTCCAAAGTTACAAGGGAATACTGAAAAAATTTGGACCAAATGGCCCTAACCTAACAGCAGGGTTAGTTATGTTCATGTATGTGCAATATACTAGTGTGGCATCTCTATGTAAAAAGATAGACCCATGGTGACAGCATTGCTACAACAATTACAACAAGACAAGAATAACAGGCATTTTTGTTTGTGTAGTACTTTCGTTACTGTCAAAAACATCTGGCATAAAATAAAGAAAACAAATATACAAACATGGATAAAACAGTAAACAATAGTGATTTTTTTGTTTCTTTTATTTTCTCAAAAAATTTTTCTTTAAGTTACGCATAATATTAATTTAATTATACAAGTAATACGTAATTTTGCAAAGTAAAACATGCAAAATTCTTTATTTTCAAAATTAATGTATGTATAGGTATTGTATAACAACAACGCATTTTTCTGCAAAAAAAATCACTTTAAAGAGGAATCTTAATATTTATCGTACAACAAAAAAAACTAACATTTTTAGCAAAAAACCTCAAAAAACAAACACACTATTTAATATAATATAGTTTTTTAACACTTTTAAGCTATTTTACGCAGATAAAACGGCGACAAAAACTCAATTCTTCAAAAACAAAATAATTTTGTAATGTTTTTATATAAACTGACTATTTGTAAACAACTTTTTGACATTTTTAATTTCACCATAAATAGAGCAAAAAATAATCAGCTAACGCTTTGCTATCACCTGGTATATTTTCACCATGGATAGATCATAATAAAAGTAACACTTGAACATAATACACTATTCATGACTCAAATACATAGGTGTAAAAAGGGCCAAATTTCAGTACACTTATATATATTGGTACTTTTTTGAAATTATTTTCTACTATTTTATTCTCGCAAACTATGCATCTGATCATGTTATTATCTTCGGTTGTTGTGCATGAGCCCGGGAAGGTTTCTCACGCCCACTTTTTTTAAATTGATTAATTGCTTCTGCATGGCTTTTTACAGATTTACTTCACACAAGTTGTATACACAGTAAGAAGGTAAAAATAAAAAAAGTTATGAGCCATGCCCACTTTCATGCCCCATCTCAAAAAAAAATGTTTGTATGTATGTCCTTTATAGAATCGTAACCTATGTATTTGATCATGTGATTATCTTTGGCAAAGTTGCTGTGCATGAGCCCGGGAAAGTTTCTGAGTTGCTATGAACACGCCTACTCTAACGCCCATTTTTTTTAATAATTACAAAGCCTGCCGGGAATACCAGACCGCTGAACCGATCTCACTAAAACTTCGACGGGATATAACTAAGACTCGGCAGGAATCAATAAATAAATTAAAGTGACAGTCTAGGATTGCAATAGCCCTAGAAGCCCAAAAATTACTGAAATTAGTGTAAATTTTTAAAGGAAACGAATATTTTAGGTTTGATTTGAAACGTTATTTAAAAAAAAATACAAAAATTTATAACGTGACCACCACAAAATTAATTTAAATTCGTTAAAAATTGACTGTTGGTAATGAGCTATATTAAATTTTTTTTTTTTTTTTGTTTATATATTTTGTAAGTGTTTATTGAACACATTGTGCTGTGGTAAAAGATAAAATTATTGAGTGAATGCGGTTGATAATAATTGATTTTTCGTTGTAATGTGTAAATTGGTGTTTAGTCTGGCAGTACTATATATGTTAGTTTCAGGTGAATTCAACATTTTAATTGTCTTGTATTAGTCATAACATGTAAATAAATTTGTTGACAATATTCTGTCTACATACGTATTACAATTTCAAATTGTTTATTTTAAAATATATCAGAATAGTTTCGTGACGTCATATATTCCTAAAAAATGAAATCATTAAATTCAGAGTGTTCTGAAAATAATAGCAACGTTGTTTTGGTAAAAGCTGAACCTTTATCATCGGCAAAGGATAATGAGGATATAAATTTTCAAGCTCCAAATGCATCAGTAAATTCTGGCTGCAATATTAATAAACGTCCTATGTCTTTGGATTTAAAAAATACGTCAAAAAAACAACGTCTAGTACCACCGTCTCCGCTTGTTATTGGATCCCCTGACATGCAAACTGTTAAACCATTAACAACCCCAGATTTGGAAAAACTACTTCATTTATTACCAACTCCACAACCCGGATTGATATATCAAGCAAAGTCAGCAGCAGTAACTTCTGAGCAAGAGGCTTTTGGAAAAGGATTTGATGAAGCTTTGCATAGTTTGCGTAATAATGGCATTAAACAAAACCAAACAGATAGTACTAATATTGTAGTAGGAATGGCGAACACAAGTTCAACTAATGTAGGAACTGCAATGAGTGGTGGATCGTTCACATATACAAACTTAGGTAAGTCGTTTTTTTTTCTATTATTAAAAAAAATTAATAATAAAATTTTATATTCGAGATGCAGTGAATTTGGCAGTGACTAATGGGTCGATTATGTTTAGCAACCAAACTGGAGTTGGGTTGCCAATAGGCAACGCAACTGATATGCAAGTTGTTATTATGTAAGGCAACTTTCGTGTTTTAGGTTATATTTATGACCAATTACAGATTTCTATTAAGTTTTGGATATTACCCCTACGGGCTAATTTCGGTCAATTATATTTTCTTCTTTAAATGATGTAAATGAAACAATTTACTTCATCAATTTGCTCTACGTTTCGTCGATGTGGGTTTTCGACTTCTTCAGGAGCTATTTTATTAAGATAATTTATCTTATGTTACATCATTTGTTATTATTTAAAAATATATTGTAATTAAAACGGGAATAACACGACACCAAGTTAATTAAAATAAATGAATAAATAATTACAATTGTATACATATAGAATAAATCACAGAATCGTCAAACTTATAACTCCGGATATCACAGAACTATTACTTATAATTAATTGCAGGCATGTATTGGAGCTTAGTATTATTTCTATCTTCTTTTGTGTTGAGAGTGTTCAATAGTCGTTCCTGTATTCTCAAGCTCTCCAATGTGTATCTCTTATTTTCGGATTTCTCCTTGTCAAGTATTTTCACACTCTTAAAATCAACGGTATGCCGCTCTCTTTTGCGTGTTGTGAGAGTCCAGTTGATTATTTTCCCTTTCTTACGTCTGCTTCATGTTCTGCTATTCTCGTTCCCAACATGCGTCTCGTAGTCCCTACATAAACTTTATTGCATTGATCGCTTTCATCCCCTTTACATGTAATTTCGTAAACAACATTTTCCATTTTCATTTTATCTATTTTGCTCTTTCTGTTAGTAAACACACGCCTCAGTGTAGAATTAGATTTGTGAGCTATCATTATGTTTTTGTTGTTTATTATATTCCTTAAGGTTCTGTTTTCTGTCAGTTTAGGAATAAATGGTACACTGCAAAAAATTGATTCGTTCGTTTCGTCGTCTTTATTTCTGTTTGTATTTTTGCTGAGGATTTTGTTAATAGTGTTGATTATGATGTGTGATGGGTAATCGTTCTTTTTTAGTATTTGTCTAATTCTCTGGATGTTTTCGTTTCTGAATTGTACGTGGCTCATGTTGATTATGTTATCGACGAAATTTGTGACCGTGTTTATTTTCATTTTCATTGGTTGGGTAGAATTAAAATTGATGAGTCGTCCAGAGGAAGTCGGTTTCGTGTACCAATTAGTGATAATATGTTCTCCATCTCTTATTATGTTCATGTCTAAGTATGGTATCTGTGAAGAATTTTCCTTTTCAATAGTAAATTGTATTTTCTTATGATATGTGTTCAGTGTTTCCAAAATTGTTTCCTCATCTTTCTTGTTAATAACTGCGAAAAAATCTTCAACGTATTTTGTTATGAATTTTATGTGAATATCCTTGATTTTTAGTCTATTAATTATTTCGTCAAGTAAGGTATCTAATACTATATCAGCAATTGTAGGTGATAGGGGGTTGCCCATTGGCATACCATAAGTTTGATGGTAATATTTACCATTATATGTAAAATAATTGTTATCTGTGAGGCAAAACTTTAGTAGTCTCAGGAATTGAGATCTATCTATTGTAGTGTATTTTTCAAGTATTTCCCATTTGTCCATTATGTTATTTACGGCTAAGTGTATCGGTATATTTGTGAAAAGTGAAACCACGTCAAAAGAGACAATAATGTCATCATCGTCAAGAGTTATTTTACTAAGTTTATCTTTTAATTCTCTTGAGTTTTTTATATTATAGTAAGGAGAAATCAAATTCCTTAATATAGAACCAATATGTTTCGATAATTTATAACATGGAACCTTCATTGATGCTGATATGGGTCGTAAAGGGGTATTTTCCTTGTGGATTTTCGGTAATCCATAAAGTTCGGGTGCCGCAGCTGCATAGTTCGTCATTATAAATTTTTTTTGTATTCTTGTTATTTTGTTCTGTTTGTACAGATCATTTATCAATTTATTGTTCTGTTTTTGAAATTTAGTTGTTGGGTCCATTGGTATTCTTTGGTATGTTGTGCGATCCTCCAGTAAAATTTCCATTTTCGTATTATAGTCATCTTTATATACAATTACTGTTTTATAACTTTCGTGTTTGATCTGTTTTTCGAATTATCGAGTAGAAAATAAACATTTATATGTTACTAAATGAGAATTTTTCCTCTTGTGAGTATTTATTGTATTTATTCGAAGTTTACTTCTAGTTACTTTAGTGACCTTTCTAAAAAAAATTCTCATCAAACAGGGCTTTTAAAGGAGATAAAAGCAATAAAAAAAATTTTGATGGCCACACCTATTTTCGAGGCGGCGGGCCTTCAAAGTTAAACATATATCTCGGGTACTACTGGATGTATGATAATTTATAGTACCTAAATCAAGTTAAAGGCATTTAAAATACCTTTCAAACGATATACATCAGAGTTATAAAATATGGACCGACTATGGGTTAAATCCGAAAAGAATACTTTTTGACCCGAATTTTTTTTAATATCTAATAAAATTAAAAAAAGTCTATATATGTAAATGTTATATTTGTTTATTAATACAAATAGCCATGACATTAAGCTTTAATTTAAGGTATGATATGTGTCTAAAGCAGTGTCGCGCAGAAAGAGAGGATTTGGTAATTGCATATGTATAGGTGATACTACACAGAAAGAAATAACATGTAATGTTTAAATAAACCTCAATTAAAAATTCGTTTATTTTGTATACATTTTTATGTAATGTATACATTTATGTGATCGTTGCTTCTCAGTGTACTGAAAACAACAACAAAAATGAGCTGAAAAAGAAAAAACATGAATGAAATATTTTCATTTTTACGCTCTTGTTATCAGTATTGTTTGCGATAGTGTTGTGTGCATGTAAATAGCCGAAAATCTTCGTATTCTGAACAATACTAGCGAGGAACACTGGTCTATAGATTCTATAATCACAGAATTATAAGAACTGAAAAATTAAAAAAACACATTCTTTTAAATTTTGTGTATAGGATAAAATTTTTTCCTTTATAGTTTAGTTCATTTATTAGTATTCCGAATACTCTTAGATTCACAATTTTTTTGAAAATACATTACAATATCTTACAATGATCATATATTATTTTGGAACAAATCTGGTTTACCGACGCAGCTCCAAATAAAAAAGTACGTAGGGTGATAGAAAATTGAAAAATAAGAAGAAAAAATAAAATAAAAAAATGGCGCAAACGCTTAGTTTTCGAGTTATGGACGTTTTTAATATTCATAGTAATATGTAATTTTTCTACTAACTAAATCTTCTCTGCATAGGGGGCCTTCGGCCGGGCGCAAAGATTTTCTCATCTATGGTATAACAATCACCGGCTTCGCTAACTAAAGCTTCTCTGCATAGCCGACCTTCGACCGGGCGCAAAGATTTTCTCCTCTATGGTATAACAAACACCGGCTTCGCTAACTACACCTAAAAAATGCTTAAATTAACCTAAAGAGGAAAATAATATGCGAATACAAAAACAAAATACATATTTGCAATCATGAGCAAATAACCTTTAATTTGAGTACCCACACATTACACTAAGTGGGCGGTGTTTTTGGTTTCAGGGGCCCCCACAGGCCTCAACCCCTTTAAATTTTAATTTTGGTTTTTTTTCTTTTTTTATTTTGAATTGGTGGCATATTTTTTCCGTAGCTTTTCAAGCTGCACTTCAGCCAAATCACATATTTCTATGAAAACTAAAAACGTCCATAACTCGAAAACTAAGCGTTTGCGCCAATATTTTTATTTAATTTCTTCTTCTAATTTAATTTTTTTATTATATATAAGTTTGTCATTCCGTTTGTAATTTCAACAATATAATTTTTCGACCCTATAAAGATCCTTATAGATAGCGGAGTCGATTAAGCCATGTCCGTCTGTCTGTCTGGATCTTGAAATGAGTTTTTTGAAGTCCCCAGATATCTTCTGGATCTAAATCTTCAATAATTCTGTCACATGCTTTCGAGAAGTTTTCTATTTAAAATCAGCAAAATCGGTTTAGACCAACCAGAGTTATGGACCAATATGTGAGACAACCTCCATAAAAATTTGATATTTTTTGTCCATTTTATTGCAATATTTTGAAATATATTGCAGATAATACCATGAAATTTTGTATACGTATGAATCGGTCCATGATTTCTCATGGCACCCATACAAAAATCAGCTGATGCTGATGCGCAGACGAACGATAAATGAATTGTTTACAATTACGAACGCGGGAATATAAATGGAGAAATTAATAATAAATTTATTTCTTGACTTAGATGAAACCAAAAATGTTTTAAAACTGTACATTCAGCAATATAAAAGGCGCTTCAAATATAAAAAAGGCAGGTATTATTAAAACTTTGTGTTCCAAAAGCAGACAACTCCCGAAAGTAATTAAATATGTTAATATTATAACACAATATCCTCCTTATCTAAACGGACTCACCAATAGTTTGGAGAATATTGCATCATTTTCTATTCTAAAAAAATATACAAAATTAATTAAAATAAATTTATTAAACAAATTTATACAATGCATCAGTCATTTCTGTGATGCTTGTTTGCTGTTTTTTTTTTTGTGCATCATCTGCTTCAGTGATGCATTTTAGAACACAATGTATTTGCAGTGCTGCAACCTTTTGCTTTTCCGAACGTACCGCGCATCAAATGCAGTGCAGTGATGCATTTTCGAACAGGCCCTTCCTCAGTACACGTTCAACTGCATGTATATGTGAGGAATTCCTAAGTGCATGCCACCACACCAGTACACCATGGAAAAGAATGGGCTTTATAGCAGCATTTACGATTCAATTGATACCTTTAGAGTTAATTCCCCAGTTGGTCCGAATTGCCTTTTTGCATGAGTATATAGCCAAATAGGCCTTATTAATCCTGTTCTGTGTGTTTAACGTCCAGGATAATTTTCTATCTAAAATGATGCCCAAGTACTTGGCACTTTCCGCAATATTTAGTGTAATGCCATTCAGTTTCTGAGGAATGAAATTATCAATTTTATACCTCCTTGTGAGAAGTACTAGTTCTGTTTTAAGAGGGTTCACACTTAGTCCAATTTTATGCTCCAGTTGTTCAGTGCACTAAGTGCTGACTCCTAGATATTGTATCAAGATATTTACCGGATATTAAAACCGCAACATCGTCCGCATATGCAACTGTCTTTATTCTTCTACTGTCCCTTTTAACCAGCAGGGAGTTGATATCCAAGTAGTTTACGTATAAATTGGCAGATACTAGAACCAGCACCCAGTCTCTCCAGCTCAGAAAGAATAGATGATGGTCTGACGTTATTGAAGGCCCCTTCTATATCCAGAAAGGCAACCAGAGAGTATTCCTTATGTCCCAGTGTCTCCTCAATGCAGCCCACTAGTGAGTGTAAAGCAGTTTCCACACAATTATAAATGGTCAAAATTATATAAAATTTCGAAACATTTAAAATAAATTATGTGGGTAAAATTGTCTTAAAATAATAATAAGATAAGATATTCTAGTCCTAAAACCAGTGTAGTTTTTGTTTCTTATTACGTTTAGGTGGAGGTTTTAGGTGTTTCTGTTTATATTAGACCATCCCGTATATTAATATACGATGCGTATTCATGAACTGAATACGAAAACAATCTGAAACAAATATTTAAGTGCAGTTTACAGAGATGTTATTGTTAAATATTTTCCTTTCAAAAAAACTAAAACGTTTTATTGACATTTATATTTTTTTATAGAATCATTCAATACTGTTCCAATAAAAGATGAACCCCAAAACACATCAACATCACCACCAGTAAGTCCAATTGATATGGAAACACAGGAAAAAATAAAACTTGAACGCAAACGCCAAAGAAATCGCGTTGCTGCTTCAAAATGTCGAAAAAGAAAACTTGAGCGTATTTCTAAATTAGAAGATAAAGTTAAAATACTAAAAGGAGAAAACACAGACCTTGGTTCAATAGTAAAAAATCTTAAAGAACATGTTGCGCAACTTAAACAACAAGTAATTGAGCATATAGAATCTGGTTGCAGTATAAATGGAACCACTCTTTTGCATGGTAAATAAATTTATACAAAAAATATACTTTAAAATGTAATATAAGTTTATAAGTTGGAATAAAATATGTTTATTTGTATAATAAATAGTAATTCAAAGCCTCTTTTTTATTTACTAGACTTTTTTCTTTTATTTACCGGAAATTATGATTTTGTAACTTGCAATAAAAATAACTTTGTATGTAGTATTTATAAATAATGGGCCATAAACATAGTCGCAAACTAAAGTCGGTTTGTTTTAAAAAAGACTTTAAAATAAAAAGTCCTTATTATCTTTTTCGCTAATATAGACGAAAAAAGTTAACATTGATTTAAACCAGCTTTAAATGGGTGATAAATAAATTTTACCAAATACTTTTTTACAATTTGCCTTAAATTTTATGCAAGTGGCAACCTTGATCAGGTGTTTAATTTTAGCGCAAAAAATACACAAGAGTATAATTTCGAGTGGATAATCCTGATGCTCAGCAGCAGGGTGGTCCACTCGGACTGGGGAGGGGAACGTCTAAGGAAACTAGTGACTAGGGGAACCCCACAGGGAGGAGTTCTCTCTCCCTTACTGTGACTTTTGGCTGTCAATGTCGTTCTAAGACATTTTGATAGTGTAGGACAGAAGGTCGTGGCCTATGCAGATGATGTAGTTATTGATTTCAGGCAAGTTTCTGCCGAAAATTAGCGAAATCATGCAGAGGGCGTTGGACACACTGTCAGATTGGGCTACGGATAAAGGTTTAGGGGTAAATCCCGAAAAGACAGAATTAGTTCTTTTTACAAAGAGGTATAAGGTGGAAGTTTTTAGGCTACCAATACTAGGAGGTGTAGAACTTGGGCTATCTGATAGTAAAAAGTATCTAGGAGTTTTCCTTGACAGTAAACTGTCCTGGAAGAGAAACACGCAGGAGAGACTTAAGAGAGGTCTCAATGCCTACTATGCTTGCAGATCATCGATAGGTAGAAGTTGGGGTCTACGGCCGTCAGTCGTTGGATGGCTTTACACTTCGGTGGTTAGACCCATTCTTACTTATGGATGCAGTGTTTGGTGGGAGACATTGCGATTGTCCAGTCGTAGGAACCTTCTGTCTAAGCCTCAGAGGTGTGCTTCGATCGGCATCACAGGGGACATGAGAAGGCTGTTATGTGAACTCCAGGTTGGTCGATGGTTGTAAGAGAGCTCTAAGAGAAATCTCAGGCGAATACGTGCTGAGACTCTGCTGGGTACCGGGTCATTCCAACATCAGTGGGAATGAATTGGCTGATAAATTGGCGAGACTCGGCTCAGATTCGGAGGAACCTGATTGCCAGGCGGCTGTCAGTTCTCCAATAGGTTACTATTATGGGAAAATCAGGGAATGGATTCTAGGCGAGACAAATAGGGCCTGGGGAAACCGAACGGACTGCCGAGTGTCAAGGACAACATGACCGGTGCTTAGGAAGTCCGACTCGGAATCGTTACTGGGCGAGAGCAAGGTCTGCGTGAGAACCATGATAGGAGTTATCACGGGCCATTGTATGATAGGTAGAATGGCAAGGATAATGGGATCTGATTTGTCAGACATGTGCGGGTTATGCAAGGACCCAGATGAACTGGAGACGATCGAACACATTTAGTGCCATTGTCCCAGGTTGCAAGTTATCAGGTTGAGATGGCTAGGCAGTAGATTCAAAAGCGAATTAGGGGATATCTCGGGTTGTAGGCTCGGGGATCTCAAAGGATTCGTAATTAATATGGCCTGGCTGCGCAACAGGGGAAGGGGCTTTGTAAGGGCTTAGGCATTTCGTTCTTGGAATGTACACTTACTCCTACTATTTCAGCAAGGCATCGCAATGGACCGCATTGGTCTCTGGGTGATGGTGTGGGGACAACCTCACACTGGCCTTCTGACCTAACCTAACCTTAATTTATAGTATTTTTTGTGGTAAAATATAAAATTTATTAAAATGGAAAGTTCTGACAAGGTAAGATCGATTTTATTTGCACACATAAATTAATTGAATATTAAACACCATTTTTACCACAAATAAAATAATTTTTAAACAGCAAAATAAGTCGCGGAAAAGGGAGGCAAACTGGACCAACATTGAAAAAGAATTTTTACGGATTGTATCAAGAATCACCTTGCAGTAATAGAAAATTAGGGAAACGATGCCTCAATGATTTTAAAAAAGAAACATGCATGGAAAGCGGTTCAAACTGCTATGATTTCTGCTGGATACGACCGAGATATTTCCAAACTAAAAGCACAATGGGTACGTATGAAAGTGAACGCCAGGAAATCTATGGCAAGCGTAAAACGAGCAACTGGAAATTCTTAAAATTTTCCTGAGATGAGTTCAGAAGATATTCTTGTACAAGGCATGATTTCACATGTATTTGAAGAAAATTAAATTCTAATAGATAGGAACTACATTAAGATAATCTCAGACGATGAAAGTATTTCTTTCAGCAAAGAAAAGTCTCCAATCATAGTTCAAAAAGAATCTTCAAATAATGATAGCCCGGTTAATAAGAAACAATATCAAAAAATGATATTATTTTCGAGCGCCAGCGCCAAATTTCTAAGGAAACTTTACACTTCGAACAATTAAATAAACTTCAAACTCAGCAACTAAATAACGAAATCGAACATCAGCAACGGATGCACAAAATGAAAGAAGAGCAGTCGAAGGGATTTTACGGCCTTACATTAAAACAGATAAAAAATCAAATCCAACACGATAATGAAATTTATATGCTGAAAAAAGAAATGCTCCAAAAAAATATACAACTATTTTAATCTAGTCAACGAGTGCTCCATCCAATTGGTTGTTTTTTTAGACATAATTTTTAACAAATTATTTAATATTTTTTAAATGAATTTTAATACCTTAATTTACTTCTGCTACTTAGTGCTTTATACAGAATAGTTTATTACTTGTTTTTCTTTTTTGTTGGTTATTTATAAGTATAAATACTTATGTATGTGATGTAAAATTGAATTCCTTATTAGTTTATTTTTATTTTTTTTTTATTTTTTTTCATCGCACAGCCCAAACCGCTAAAGCTAAAAACTAGAAATTCGGGTACAAACGGGGCAAAAACGGGTAAATACAGTACCTCTATATCTCAAAAAAAAAAAAAAAACTTAGAAATAATATTTTAAATGTGTCCGCCTTTAATCAAAAAAAAAAGAGCCTACAGGTTTCTGGTACTTTTTTAAAATTTGAAATTCAACTGACCATAGTCCCCGTAGAACGCTTCGTTAACATGTATATCTCCTACATAAATAAACATAGAAATACTATATTAAATGCATCTGGCTCAGATCAATGAAGACTAGAAATATTTTTGGTACTTTTTTGAAATTCGAATTCCTATGGCCTAAAAATTGTATTCCTTTTTGGTACTTTTTTATCAAAATATATTCCATGAACTATTATTTTCAAATAGTACGTATTACGGATAATTAATAGGTACTTTTTTGAAAATTATTTTTTCACGGGTGACAAAAAAGGGACAAAAACTTTACCCCGTTTTTGATGTTATTTATTCAATGAAAAAAAAAGATAAAATATTCTTCCATCCACACAAAAAATAACCCAGAACATGCTATTCATGACTCAAATAAAAAGGGCCAAATTTCAGTACACTTATATTGGTACTTTTTGGAAATTCATATCTACTACTCTATTCTCGCAAACTATGCATCTGATCATGTTATTATCTTCAGCAATGTTGTTGTGCATGACTTTTTTATACCCTTCACCTTCATGAGAAGGGTATATATAAGTTTGTCCTTACGTTTGTAATTTCCACAATATAATTTTCCGACCCTATAAAGTATATATATTCTGGATCCTTATAGATTGCGGAGTCTATTAAGCCATTTCCGTCTGTCTGTCTGTCTGGATCTTGAAATGAGTTTTCTGAAGTCCCCAGATATCTTCGGGATCCAAATCTTCAATAATTCTGTCAGACATGCTTTCGAGAATTTAAGTTTTTTATCGACCTTTTCCTTATTTTATTATTGATTTGCTTAGAAAATTCTAAATGGGGCTTATTAAGGTCATGTATTCTATGCAAATAAAAGATTATTTCATAATTTATTTTTCCGACGTTTCGTTGGAGATTCCCAACATCATCAGGGCTATTTTATTAGATATATAATCTTTCGTCAATAGTTCTGCATTTAGAATATTTTATATACATTCTGGTTTACATAAACACAACATAAAACATAAATTTAATTAAACAAAACAAATGCAAAAATATAAATAAAAATAATATCGCAGTATAATTAAATTGTATTAAACTAAGTATCACAGAAGTCGAGTAGTTTGCTATTTAAAATCAGCAAAATCGGTTTAGGCCAACCAGAATTATGGACCAATATTGAGACAACCTCCATAAAAATTTTATATTTTTTGTCCATTTTCTGCAAAATTTTGAAATATATTGCAGATAATACCATGAAATTTTGTATACGTTTTTATGATAAATGAAGAAAATGTGCGGAAAATAGTATGAATCGGTCCATGATTTTTCATAGCACCCATACAAAAATCTTCCCGAAATATTGCTCAATTATACATAAATGCGTATAAAATATCAAGACAAAATTCAGCAAAAATAAATCGCAAACCGAAATTTTTTTTAGTTCGGTCCATGTTTGACCATAGCCTCCATATAAAGTCCACTTCCAAAATTCACTTAAATACGTATAAAATAGATATAAATAATGTTAAAGGGCTAAAATTTGACATGAATAATCTTTATAGGCAAATAAATTGTTGTACTAAATTTTATGGTGGTCGGCCCAGAATTGGTCATAGCTCCCATACAAGGACCACATCTGAAAAAGACATTTATCCCTATATATATTGTATAAATATCGGTACCGACTCAAAACTTTGCACAGATCAATTACATATATACAAAAAACATCCCACAAAATTTTGTGAATTTCGGTCTATTTTTAACCGTATTCCCCATATAAAGCCCTCTTCCGAAAATCACTTTAATACTCATAAATCTCTTATAAATAAGGATACCAATCCAAAATTTTACACGGATCATTTACATTGTTACGCGCCGAATGAATTTTCTTATTAATGTTCAAAATAAAACACTTCTTTTAAAATATTAATTATCAAGTTGTTTATGATGACCGCTCACGACAAACAATTCTTCTTGACTGATTTTCGTTTGTTCTCTTCTTTATTACACCACTTCATTAGTGATGTCAACTTGCGCTTACAGTCGGCCATCCTTTCAAAACAATCGACCTCGATTGGGACAGGAATTTTCTTCATCGGAATTGTCCATGTCATCTTCATCGCTAGGCTGTTTCGTCTGGTAGAGTACACCAAGGTTTAAGTTTATCAGCTGCATAGACAGATTTATAATGGCGTTGTGTTCGACTAGAACCTGGCAAATCTTCGATAACGTAGCGATCTTTTTCAAGGACTGCGGTCACAGTGAATGGACCCTTAAAACGAGGTTCTAATTTCCGGGATGTACCAGTCGCTGTTGGTTCATTTTCAGCTAGCACTAAATCGTCTACTTTGTACTTCTTAGGTTGTGCGTGTTGGTTGTCATAACCTTGTTTAGCTGACTCTCGTTGTCTATCAATCTTTTCTACTACCTCAATTCGTAGGGCTTGTAAATCGTCGCTGCTTATTACCTCACTATTATGTAAAGCCAGTACAAGTTTATTTTTAAGGATGTCTCGCGGTTCGAATCCGAATAAGAGCACGTGTGGTGTTTTACCAGTAGTTTTATTTTTCATCGAGTTGATCGACCATTGGATCCTGCGTAATTGGTCGTCCCAACGTTTATCCTCTGACGTTGATGATAAAAGCATTCCTAGTATTGTCCGGTTGGTTCGCTCCGCATGACCATTAGCGCGTGGCGTACGTCCTGCATTCAGAATATGTTTTATATCGTTATCTTCGCAATACTTTTTAAATTCACGCGACGTGAAAGCTGTTCCACGGTCGGTTACGACTCTCGTTGGCATACCACAGTAATCGCTGACTTCATTAAGTACGTCAATAACGTACTTACTAGCTGTACTTTTCACTACCTTAATAACGGTGAATTTTGTAAACGCATCCACGATCACGAAGATATGTTCGTTACGTTTCGTTGACTTTGTAAATGGACCTAAATGATCCATTTGGACGGTATGGAACGGTATAGGGTCGATTTTGTCGTAGTGATATTCGGCTTCTTGTTTACCACCAGGAAATTTATTATACGCGCATTCGATACACGATTTGATATGCGATTTTACAGCGTTTCGCATTCGCGGGAACCTAAAATCGTTTTATCCACTCCGCGGTGACCTGCGTTATCATGCTGACCTTGTATTATATGTGATCGTAGAGCTTTTGGAACTACCCATCGATGAATAACGATTCCGAAATAGTCTGCTGTCTTTGGTTACGTATTCTTTGTACGCCTCTTTATTACCCATCTTCACGTTTTCAACAATTTCACGGATCTTATCGTCTTGAAGCTGCATGGAAAATAGTAAATCATCCTCATTTACAGTCGTTTTGAGATTCTCAAGGAAGCTGTGTCCTTCTCAACAGCTTCTTTATATGACGTTCGGCTAAGGGCATCTACGTGGTGTATACGCTGACCAGATCGGTGCTCAATATTTATGTCGAAATCTTGAATTTTTAGCCACCATCTCGCTATTCTGGGTATTAATTCCTATTTCTGCATAGCCGTTTTAATTGCATTACAGTCGGTGACAACAATAACACATTTCACATATACGTAGAATTTGAATCTTTCGAGCGATTCAACAACCGCTAAGGCTTCCAATTCGTAGCTGTGATAATTGCGTTCATCGTTAGTGGCCGATCTGCTAAAAAATGCTACGGGGTTTCAGTCATCATTATCGTTCATTCTGCCGTTCCGTTCTGGTTCCGATATCAGAGCATAATGTGGTACGAATTTACGAAAATATCCGCTTAAACCCAAAAAATGTCTTACCTCTTTTACGTTTGTTGGTGTCGGGAACTCCAAAATTGTATTTGTTTTCACTGAACCTGGGCTAATACCACCATTATGTACTTGATGTCCAAGGAATTCAACGTTTTGCTTTAAGAATTCACACTTGTTTACGTAAATCGTCAAGTTCAGTTCTTGTAATACTTTAAAGACACGTTCCAATTTCTCCATCATTTCGTTGACTTCATTGCTACCAACAACAATGTCGTCCATGTAATGAACCATATCACCGTCTTGAATTTTTTCAGGAATTAGCGCCATCAAACGTTGGAAGACTGCCGGTGCGTTCTTTAATCCAAATGCGTTTGAACTCGTACATTCCGTCAGGCGTTACGAAAGCGGTAAACTTTTGGCTGCTTTCCTCAATTGGTATTTGATAATATCCGCTGTTTAAATCCAGGACAGTGAAATATCTAAATTTCATTACTTCCTGTAAACGTTCCTCGATATTCGGAGTTGGAAATATTTCCCTAACCATTTGCTGATTTAGCAGCCGGTAATCAACACACAAGCGATCATCACCATATTTCTTTTTTACGAGTACGATAGGGCTTGCATATTCCGACGTTGATTTTTTTTATGATATTGTTTCGCAAAAGTTCATTAATCATTTCCCGCACTTGTTATTTTTTCATTTCGGGAAGTCGGTACGGTTTCGTTACAATAGGTTCGTTTACCATTATCGTGTTACCATTATCTTCATTTTAATTGCGTTAGTCAACCCGATTTCACTCAGTTCCTTAGCGAATATATCACTATATTTTTCAATAAGTCTATACAAACTGGATTGCGTTTTCTCATCGATATCGCCATGTTTAATACCTATTACCTTGTTCCGCGGTTGTATGCTAATTTCAGTCTTTAAAACGTTTAAATTCTCAAAACTGTGTCCGTTATTATTACATATAAGACGTATATTATTTTTCAAAACTATATCGTTACCGATTATTATGTCGTATGAAAATACGTTATCATCCGCCACGTATAAATCCATCAAAAGTTCTATACCGTCAACGTTAAGTTTGTAATGTATTTTTAATGTAAGTAGGATTAAAATTCAAAATTCCTATAGCCCAATGTATATTTATACATCTGTAGGGTACCAGCTTGATTAGTAGGCGTTCAAAAGAAATGCCAAAAGATTGCGAAACTTGGAGAAATAAAACAAGGCAGTAATGCCGATTTATGTGAGATTCAACTAAGTCTGCCTTATATACTAATTACTATATATTCCTTACTTTCTCTAACTTACACTATTTTATTCTAGTTATACTTTTGTTTCAATATATTTTAGTTTCAACCAATTACAATGCGTTGTAATTGATTTCCACTCAATAAGTATTCTGACGCTCACAAGTGTGCCAGTCAATGTTTGTTTAGTCAGCATATATCAGTGCAGTGCAGCGAGTCTTTTACACATTCGTCATGCATGCATTGTATATATGCTGTCAATTGTATAACAGGGTGTACACATATGTGAGGTACACTACACCCTTACCCTTTGTTTCCGTATTACAATTTTAATGTGTTTTTAAAATAATTACAATAATGAGAGTGTTTATGTAGTCATTATATTAAAAAAAAATAAAAGTGTTCTTAAATTGATAAGTTATAAATGTTTGTAAGGCTTATTGTTAGGTATGTTTTTTCTAATCCATTATAGTTTATAGTTGTATTTACATTATCTCTAGATATTATTTTAAATGGTCCTTTATATGGACTTTGATTATTTTTCCTATTATCTACTTTTATTAATACGTAATCTCCTACGTCTAAATTAAGACTTTTTGTAAATTTATTGTTTTTAACTCTATTTTCTTTAGTTTTAATTGTTAACTATTTTGCTCTATCTAAAGAAAACTTTAGTTTATGTTTTAATTCTTTTGCATAGTCATCATAATTATAGATTTTTATTTCATTATTGTCACTGATTTCTGATGGTAAGCATGGTAATTTACCATAAACTAATTCGAATGGCGTGTAGCCAGTGTCTATGTGTGGTGCCGTGTTATAGGCGAAAGTAAAATAATTTATCCACTTATCCCATTCGTAATCATTTGCTGTTGTCAGCAAGAATTCATTGAGAACTCTATGATTCATTTAACATATTTCAAAATTAATTGTTCTACTAATGTTTTGGCAGTTGTAAGTGCATCTTTTGTTGACATTGGGTGAGCAATAACGAATTTTGTTAGTTCACATTGCATTGTCAATATGTATCGGTATCCGTTTGAAATACGAAGAGGTCCTACAGTATCAACTGATATTGTCTCAAAACTGTTGTTTGGGGTGTTTGTTAACGCAAGTGCCCTGAAGGAAGCATGGGGTTAAGTGTATCCATGTCAATATTTTTGTCAACAATTATGGTGTCTTTTTGATGACTCTGTCAATAATCGTTTGCATTACCGACGGCAATTATTTTTATTGATCTCGGCGCCGCCGAATATTATTTGCAAATATTTGTTTTAAGCTGCTTTTTCAGTCGCCGCCGCTATTTCTCTATACAAGCCGGCGCGACGCCGATTAAATAACATCGGCTTGTTGCTTTTGTTAATGTTTTCATTTTGTTTTTTTTTTATATAGTTGTGGCTGCAAGCTAAATAGCTGGTTTAATTAAAAAAATAATAAAAAGTGATATAAAAAGGCAAGTAAAAAGTACAAAACTTATTAAATATTTTATTATTTTTGTTTGAATAAGTGTATACATATAATGAGCTAAAGAAATGCCAGAAGATTAGTGAAGAAGCAAAATTGTGAAGAAGCATCAATTTCTGTTGAAAGTGAGAATTTTCCAAAATATGTAGATCCTAATAATGATGCATCAATTTCTTTTGAAAGTGAGAATTTTCCAGAACGTGTAGTACCTAATAATGATTTGCACTATTTTGAGGATGTGTCTAACTCAAAATTGTCGTTGCGTGAGAAATTAAAAAGTTGGTACATTGAAACGGATCCCTCAAGGAAATGTACGGAGAAGCTTCTTAAAATTTTACAGGAGGAAGGACTGGATGTACCGTTATCATTGTCAGCTTTTTTGGGTAAAAAACTACACCCTTACCCTTTGTTTCCGTATTACAATTTTAATGTGTTTTTAAAATAATTACAATAATGAGAGTGTTTATGTAGTCATTATATTAAAAAAAAATAAAAGTGTTCTTAAATTGATAAGTTATAAATGTTTGTAAGGCTTATTGTTAGGTATGTTTTTTCTAATCCATTATAGTTTATAGTTGTATTTACATTATCTCTAGATATTATTTTAAATGGTCCTTTATATGGACTTTGATTATTTTTCCTATTATCTACTTTTATTAATACGTAATCTCCTACGTCTAAATTAAGACTTTTTGTAAATTTATTGTTTTTAACTCTATTTTCTTTAGTTTTAATTGTTAACTATTTTGCTCTATCTAAAGAAAACTTTAGTTTATGTTTTAATTCTTTTGCATAGTCATCATAATTATAGATTTTTATTTCATTATTGTCACTGATTTCTGATGGTAAGCATGGTAATTTACCATAAACTAATTCGAATGGCGTGTAGCCAGTGTCTATGTGTGGTGCCGTGTTATAGGCGAAAGTAAAATAATTTATCCACTTATCCCATTCGTAATCATTTGCTGTTGTCAGCAAGAATTCATTGAGAACTCTATGATTCATTTAACATATTTCAAAATTAATTGTTCTACTAATGTTTTGGCAGTTGTAAGTGCATCTTTTGTTGACATTGGGTGAGCAATAACGAATTTTGTTAGTTCACATTGCATTGTCAATATGTATCGGTATCCGTTTGAAATACGAAGAGGTCCTACAGTATCAACTGATATTGTCTCAAAACTGTTGTTTGGGGTGTTTGTTAACGCAAGTGCCCTGAAGGAAGCATGGGGTTAAGTGTATCCATGTCAATATTTTTGTCAACAATTATGGTGTCTTTTTGATGACTCTGTCAATAATCGTTTGCATTACCGACGGCAATTATTTTTATTGATCTCGGCGCCGCCGAATATTATTTGCAAATATTTGTTTTAAGCTGCTTTTTCAGTCGCCGCCGCTATTTCTCTATACAAGCCGGCGCGACGCCGATTAAATAACATCGGCTTGTTGCTTTTGTTAATGTTTTCATTTTGTTTTTTTTTTATATAGTTGTGGCTGCAAGCTAAATAGCTGGTTTAATTAAAAAAATAATAAAAAGTGATATAAAAAGGCAAGTAAAAAGTACAAAACTTATTAAATATTTTATTATTTTTGTTTGAATAAGTGTATACATATAATGAGCTAAAGAAATGCCAGAAGATTAGTGAAGAAGCAAAATTGTGAAGAAGCATCAATTTCTGTTGAAAGTGAGAATTTTCCAAAATATGTAGATCCTAATAATGATGCATCAATTTCTTTTGAAAGTGAGAATTTTCCAGAACGTGTAGTACCTAATAATGATTTGCACTATTTTGAGGATGTGTCTAACTCAAAATTGTTGTTGCGTGAGAAATTAAAAAGTTGGTACATTGAAACGGATCCCTCAAGGAAATGTACGGAGAAGCTTCTTAAAATTTTACAGGAGGAAGGACTGGATGTACCGTTATCATTGTCAGCTTTATTGGGTAAAAAACAAAAAGTTGAAATAAGAAACGTTTTCCCTGGGAGATATTGCCACATTGGAATTCAAACTCAGTTAAAAAAAATTGAAAACATTTTAAAAAACTGTAACGAAGTCAAATTGGATTTGAACGTTGATGGCATTCCATTATTCAAAAGCTTACGAATGCAGCTATGGCATATTCTTTTGAAAATTGTTAACTTAAGCCTAGTACTCTGTTCAAAATTTCAAGTGGAATGCTGTCAAAATACATGTTAAAAAATTCACATAAAATTTTCATGAAAAAATGTTGCAGAAGTAGTACTCTGTTCATTTTGTGAAAAACATATGAAATGTATCTGGCAACATTATTTTTTCACAGCGAATTAATTAAAGTAGCAATTGTTTCACGTGAAATTTTCATCCAAAAGCTCTTCTGTCGCAACAACAATATCTATTATTTGTTGTGCTGCTGTACAAGCGGCCAGTAATATTTGTTTATTCATTTTTATTTAACTATTTCGGTTCAACACAGATTTTTAAATATTTTAACATTTATTTAGTTTCGATTTAAATTTACAAAAAAGCAAAACATATGTGTTTTGTTTACATAAGTAAAACAATGTCGCGTACTTTCAAAAAAAAAACGTCAAATTATGTAAATTCGCGTGATAGGCAACGTCAAATTTTCCGTATGAAATAATTAATGTTGCTCAACATTTTTCCCAAATTTGAACAGAGTACCATGCTTAACTTGAAATGCCTGAAAGCTTAAAACGCGTTGACGCCAAAACGCGAGTTGTGGACTTCCAGCTTAAAATATTGTATATCCTAAAGCATTGCAATAAATATATTAAAATTAAATAAATAAATGTTTGTAAATATATAAATACGTTTTATTTTATTTTATAACGAGGGGGGGGGGGTGTAGCGAAGCACACCGCGTTTAGCTAGTTTATTTTAAAATATATATGCATGTATGTAATTGCAACATTAATGGCTAAATTTTTTTGTATTTTCATGAAAAGTTAAGGTCCATTTAAAAGTTGGGGTACGAACAACTATAAAACAGTTTTTTACCAACCTGTGCAGCTGTGTTCTATATAATATTATTTCTCGGAACAAAAAATGTACCTGTTTAAAATCGTTCATAAAAGTACTTACTAAGTTGAAATATTGTTAAAAACTAGATACGTATATAGAAAATTAATAGGGCGCTCAGGTATTCGGATTTTTATTATATACATACATGTTTTGGTCAATGAAAAAGAAATTTAATGGTAACGCTTTTGTAGCTTTGAAAGACAACATGGAAAAAGTTTACACAAAAATAGCATTATTCCATATAGTGCAGGAACATAATGCTGGAACCATTAACGATAAATTGCAGTTTTTAGATAGAAAATATTCGATATTCCGAAATGTCAAGGAGAAAGTGATATATCAGCAATTAAGAAGTGTTTAGTCATTTTCATACATTTTTTTATTGATAATGCTGGTTAGAACTCCAAGCTTAAAAGTAATGTAAAAAATGTATGAAAAGTTCATTTGATTGTATGCACTAAATAGGAATTCCTCCAAATTTGTGCTATTTATAATTGATCTGACCAGTAAATGTGCTTGTAACCACAAAAAAGAAAATCACCCTAAATTTGTGATATGAACATATGTATTTCGCAAAAATTAAATTTAACCAAAAAAATTTAATCCTAAAAGATTTTGAATAGTGCTAAATGGAATAAAGTTGTTTAAAAAATTGTAAATTTGTTAAATATTTTCAAATCGTGTTAAATCAGAACCGTGTAAAAAATACCATCTAAAAACAGAATTAAGTGTATATATAAATATTAAATTTCAAAAAATATCTACACAAATTATTGGACAGGGATAAGCCCTTTACTCTAGTAAATATATTAAGTCATGTAAATGCTAAATTTAAAACAAAAACATAAAAAAATCATGGGGGAAATAGGGGAGGATTTATCCCCACCCCATCTGAAACCAACCAAAAGTTCGCTTCTGATTTTTATATAAAATCAAACCTAAAGTTTTGAAAATACTCAAACTTTAAATTTCAAATGCAAAGGTAATCATTTTGGCTAGCTTTTTGTGTTAAATACTCCTCTGTGCGTCGTTTACAGCTGTACAAGATAGTGTCTAAATTATCTTAAAATTTTATTTGGATTTTTTCTCGGCTCTCATACTGTGCTCTTTGAAATTGTTAACGAATTTTCGGAATTTTTTCGATGACTGGAAGAGGTTAAGCAACAACAAGCTAATACAAAGGAAAGTATAACCAGCAATCAAGTTGAAGAAAAGAAGTGAAGGTAAAATATGACCTAGTAAGTAAGCCCGAAATTTAAGATTTGTACATAGCAGCAAAAATCATTCAAGCGCAGCTTGGTGAAGATGTTCACAACATGACAAGGCTGATTTTACAATTTGTTTCCCGTTTATTAACTATAAATTTTTTTGTTGTTAAAGTTTCTCCTCTTTATAGCCCTCTTCTGTTTTGTGGCTCACAGAGTGACATTGCTAACTCGATTTTTTTTGAAGTTTAATTTATTTATTTTGTATCTTTATTAAACACGAACTAACATAACCTTTTTCAAGTCTTATATCTAAAATATTTAATTTTAATTATTAGTCCAGCCAGTGCCGGACGAAAATTGTTTGACCATTGTTGATTATGTACAGTAAACATTCTTGTCTTTGACTCAGATCCTTCTTCGTAGTCGAATTTATCATGTTATGGGCTAATGAGTTTGGGTGTACTTCAAGTGTTTGTAAGTATTTTTCTGCATTATCTCAGTTTTTACCAACGGCACGTTTAAGTCTTTATGTTTATTCGATTTTATTGTGATCATTCGTAGCAATTTGTTTTGGCGTTTTGAATTCTGTCTACATTCATAGCTGATGCTGTTTGCCATAGCTGAATTCCATAACACCACATAGGTTTCATGCTTGAGTTATAAAGCGAGATGCTTCCTGAGGGTTTAATGAATGCTTAGAATAGCAGTATCATTAGCAAATATAGATGAGTAAGTACGATTGTTTGTTGGCATATCATATGTATATATCAAGTATGAGAAGGGTCGCAGGTTCAATAGGTTGTGCGGAGCTTAAGAAATCTCCTTCTTTAAGCTTAAATCTTCGACCAGTTTAGTAGTTTTCCAGTAGCTTATTTGTGTTTACGGGTAATACCATGTTCAGACGGGCACTGAAATTCGTGTTTTGCTCTCTCATTCGTGATTCGCACCCCAATCATGATTGAATCAACCTGTTTCGACATACAAAATTTTGGAGAGCGAAACATTTTGTTTCAGTTTAAAACTACTACCTTCTACTACTACTGTCTTCCCTAATTTGATAGCAAATTATCGCTAGTTTATCTGAACTGTGAAAATAAAATGTACACAAAAAGGTAAAAATAAGAATTGTAAAAAATAATAAAAGTGAAAATAAATAAATAAATATGTAAATAAATAATAAAAGTGGAAAAAAGTACAAAAAAACCGCGCCAACTACTACATGTACATAAAAAAGAACTGTCAAAATGAAACACGAATATGCCTTGTGAACGGGATGATTCACAATCGTAATTCAATAAACGAAACAAGTGTTTCATATTGACGTCTGAACATGGTATAAGTTTAGTTTCAACTTGTATATCAGACCATCAGGCCACACTTTATCAAATGATTGGGAAATATCAATAAATAGAGCAGAACAATATTTTTTAACTTTTTAATATTTGACAATAGGGTGATGGGTGATATGATTCTACTTTTGTTTGATCTTAAAATAGGAAAAATTATTTTTATTGCTATCTGGGGTAGCTCCATAAGCATTTTGTTACTGATTTGTCAATTCTAGATGTTTTCTTAAGGTTTAAATCGACAATAGTCTTTTCGATCTCTCGAATCTGAAACCGTAGGGTTATAGCTGTTCCTAAATAGTGTATAACTGGTGGCAAGTCAATTTTTTCATTTGAAGTGTTTGGGGTAAATTGTTTTTTTAAATGATTAAAAAATAGATTCCTTTTTTCAGTGTCATTTATTGCCCAACTACCACTTAAATTTCGCAAGAGGGGCCTGCATAATTCAGTTATTTTCAGATTTTCAGTGGCTCGCCATAATGAGTAGTCTGATTGTGAAATGCGTTTAGATTTTCTAAATATTTTTTTAGTTCCGCCTTCCGATATTTCAAGAGCACTTTAAGTATTTTTATGCAATCTTTTAGCTTATATTTGAGTTGGGGTGATCTGTGCTGTTGCCACTCTCTTCGAGTTCTTCTTTTCTCATTTAAGAGCCATTCGACATCTGCAGAATAAATTCTGTTATATCTAGTTAGTCGGGAAGTGTGGGCATTCAGTTTAAGATCATTATTCAAATTGATATTTTTTGGTGGTCTTAGCGGTATGTTTTCACAACAATGTGAGAGATATATTTTCTATATTTAACCCAATTTATTCTTGTGGTCGTTAAATTAACAGTTGGGGATATACTTTCTCGATGTAGTAACAATTGTGGGTGAGTGATCTGATGATAATTCTAACAAAGATTCGACACGAATTACTTCTCTCGGGATATTTTTTATTACTCCAAAATCAATAACATCTGGTATCTTCTGTGGATCAGTAGTGTACCGAAGTTTTCGTTACATACACATATATATATATATATTTTTTGAAATTTAAAATTAATTGCCTTGTATAATTTTTATATTTTTGCATTTTGTTTTGGGATGAATTTATTATACTTTTGTTGTCATGAGTATTGAATTATACACTATAATATTTAAGCAAATGAGTTAGCTATTTCGTAATTTTAAGTAAATTTTTGTTTTTTTATTACTTCTATATTATTCTTTATATTTATATCTTTTTGTAACAGTATTGATAAAGATTTTTTTCTTCGCGAATTCATGTTAAATAACACTGTACCATTCAAACTGTAATCTCGTATGTTAAGTTAATTAACAGTTCTTGAGAATATCGAGTACGTATAAGAGTACATAAGTCTCACACTGTGTAAGTCACATACATTACACATAGTGTTGTTGAACTGTTCGGACGTGTTATTTTTAGTGCGGCTGAATTTTCGGTGAAAAAGTGTAATAGGTCGAAATAAAACAAAAAAGTTAAAAAATAATTCGTAATAGGTAAAAATAAAAAAAAAAAAACATTAAAAAAATAAAAAACATTAAAAATCGCATAAAAACTGTATGAGTGTTCCTCTCAGATGTAATTCTGAGAAAGAGCTTAGCTCGACTAGAAAATCTTTATGGATCTCTGAGGAAGAATCCTTAAAAAAATCTGTGGAGAATCTTCTCACTACAAGAGCCGTAGAACGGCGCCGTTCCTGTTCGCCCAATATAATGATTTCATCAGATGATAAAACATCAACATCTTCTACATCAAAAAGCGCAGTCAAACCTAGAAAACAAGTAGGTATGGATAAATACGTCATAGTTCTTAAGCGACAGAGGAGCCCGACATCTGCTCAAATATCATCAAATTCAAAAGCTCCCAAGACCGTGAGTATTGACAATCCAAATGATCAAAACAGATTTGCTCTCCTCCAGACGGATGATCCAGAACTTCCTAAAAAGACGTTTAAGCCCCCACCAATTTATCTGAGAGAGCCCACTTCCAGTAAATTGGTACAAGGAATTGTTTCGGTAATAGGTGAAAATATGTTTAGCGTAACCTCAATTAAACATGGAAATATCAGCGAAACCAAAATTCAAGTGAAAAAGGAAGATGATTTTCGAAAATTGTCCAACCAGTTGGAGAGGCAGAGTAGGGATTTCTATACCTACCAGCTGAAAAGCGCAAAAGGACTCCAAGTAGTTCTAAAGGGTATAGACCCAGATGTTGTTCCTGCCGAGATAAAGACTAGTTTAATGGAAAATGGCTTCAAAATTAAGAGCATAACGAATATTAGAAACCGTGAAAAGATTCCTCAGCCGATGTTCAGGGTGGAATTGGAACCTGGAGATATCGTCTTAAAGAAAAACGAGTCCCATCCCATCTACAATCTGATTTACCTTCTGCATCGGAGAATCACCGTGGAAGAACCGCATAAGCGTCAGGGACCCGTCCAGTGTCTTAATTGTCAAGAATTTGGTCACACCAAAGCGTATTGTAAATTGCCGTCAGTTTGTGTTGCGTGTGGGGAACTACACACAACTGCTCAATGTGATAAGTCGAAAACTGACTCAAAAATCAAAAAATGCAGTAACTGCGGAGGTAATCATACCGCAAATTATAGAGGTTGTCCAGTTTACACTCATTTGAAAGGCATAAGGACCAACAAGACGTCAGTATTACCTGATCATCCTCAACAGCCTAATTTTGCATCGAGTAACAATTTTCCTCAATTGTTACGGCCCACTAGTCCTGAAAACGAGCCTAGTTCTAGACAAGTTTCTTACGCTAACGTGGTTAAATCTAATATGCTAGGTTTGGAGCAGGAACCTAAATCTCAATATTACGAGCCTAATATTAACACTCTAGAGACTACTTTGCAGACACTTGTCCAAACTATGAATACTTTTACGACCACTATGACATCCATGATGCAGGAAATGCTGAAAATGCACTCCACTATCTTGCAAGCCATTTTAAAGAAATGATTTATTTAAAAATTTGTTTTTGGAACGCGAACGGCCTCCGCCAACATAAAAACGAACTGGAATACTTCCTGATGGATAAGCAGATTGATGTTATGATGATTGCTGAAACTCACTTGACGTCGACAGGGTACTTCAAAATTAATGGCTACGTGTTGTACTATACTAAAGATCCCCGCGGAAGAGCTTGTGGAGGTTCGGCAATTCTTATAAAGAACAGAATAAAACATTATCTAATGAATAACATAAGTGAGGATTACCTCCAAGCAACAAACATTTGCATTGAATTCTGTCAATACAAATTTGTTTTATCATCGATTTATTCTCCGCCTCGATTCTCAATAAAAGAACACCAATACCATAACTTCTTTAATTCCCTTGGAGCTAGATTTTTAGTTGCTGGCGACTTTAACGCCAAACACACATTTTGGGGTTCACGTCTGGTAACCCCAAAGGGTCGCGCACTCTTCAACACCATTGCTCAAATGGGCTTAGATGTACTCTCAAGCGGACATCCCACCTACTGGCCGACGGACCGACGGAAGATTCCCGATGTTATTGACTTTGGAGTAGTGAAAAATATCCCTGTAGAATGGATGCAAGTGGATCCTTCATTAGACTTGTCCTCAGATCACTCTCCTACTATCATTTCAATGCATTTCCCTCAAGTGTGTGGCTCCCCATTTTGAAACATGACTAAGACCCGAGTAAGCTGGATAAAATACAAAAAGTATTTAAGTTCTCATTGCACGGAAAATATTGTGTTGAGAACTACCGACGATATCGATGAGTCGATTGGCAACTTTACCGAGGACCTTCGACGAGCTGTGCATCACGCTTCCACTTATCACGTTGAATGTAGAAATAGGACAAACAGAACTTATTTATCTGAACTCGAACATCTCCTATCAGAAAAAAGAAGAATGAGAAGAGAGTGGCAACTTCACAGGTCTTCTGAACTGAAAGCAAGGCTACGGGTATGCAGAGATATACTAAGACATTTCTTAGAAACCGAAAGAACGGCTTCACTTAGATCCTACTTGGAGGGTCTTGATAGTACCCCACAATCTGACTACTCGTTATGGAGGGTGGCAAGAGGTTTAAAAAGACCAGTGAGAGGAAAACCTCCTTTGCGAAATCCGACTGGTGACTGGGCTAGAAACGATTCCGAGAAAGGGACATTATTTGTTAACCATTTAAGAAATGTGTTTACTAAAAACAACTCAAATAACGTATCTGATTTGCCACCACTCGTTATTAGACCTCCTGTACCTCTAAGACTAAACTTTGGTGATGTCCAAAGCGCTATTGGTACTCTGAACCTTAGAAAGGCTCCAGGTATGGATAAAATCAGCAATAAAATATCTTGTGGAGTTACCTCGTGTAGCTAGAAGAATTATCCTCTTTATCTTCAACGCTATTTTACGCCTAGAATACTATCCTGCAGATTGGAAGGCGTCTATGATCACTATGATTCCTAAGTCAGGGAAGGATCACACCAAAGTAGAGTCATATAGGCCAATTAGCCTACTGCCAACAATTTCTAAACTGTTCGAAAAATTGTTAATGACTAAGTTATTCCAATTCTGAACGACACTGAATGCATTCCTAATCATCAATTCGGCTTCAGAGCTAAACACAGCACCATCGAACAAACACACAGATTGGTAAATGTGATAAGAGGGTCGTTTGAAGACAAAAAATACTGCTCCGCCCTTTTCATTGATGTGTCCCAAGCGTTCGACAAAGTTTGGCATGACGGTTTAATGCACAAAATAAAATTAACTCTGCCTGCTAACACCCATAAACTTATGGAAAGCTATTTATACGGTCGCAAATTTAAAATCAAAGAAGGCAATTTTTTAAGCCCCGCTCAGCCAATTGAAACAGGTGTGCCACAGGGTAGCATACTGGGTCCTACTTTTTATTTGATTTATGCCTCCGACATGCCGTCAGACCCCAAAATCCACACGTCAACTTTCGCAGACGATACAGCCTTTATTAGCGTTCATAAGGACCACCAAGTAGCATCACAGAATTTGCAGAATTATGTTTATAAACTAGAGAATTGGCTAGAGCTTTGGAAAATCAGGGTTAATGAACAGAAATGTATTCATATCACTTTTACATTGCGAAAAGAAACTTGCTCGTCCATCAGAATAAATAACCAAATTATTCCGCAATACAATGAAGTCAAATACCTCGGAATCCACCTCGATCGTCGTTTAACCTGGAAATCTCATATTGACGCAAAACTTACACAGATGAGATTAAAAGCAGTGCAACTTAATTGGCTAATCGGCAGAAATTCTACATTAAAGTTGGATTGCAAACTTTTGTTGTACAATGCAATTCTAAAGCCAATCTGGTGTTATGGAATTCAATTATGGGGTACTGCCTCAGCATCCAACATTGAAAAAATTCAAAGGGGTCAAAATAAAATTCTACGTATAATTACTGCAGCTCCATGGTACGTTAAAAATTCTCGAATTCACAAAGATCTAGGCATTCCTTTGGTGAAAGTCGAATTTACAAAATATGTCAGCAAACTTGAACACCATCCAAACCCACTTGCACGAGACATCCTTAACTTTAGTGGCCATGTTCGGTTGAGAAGGAGGGATACCCTTGCTTTAACTCAAACGCAAAACAGATGACTGGATCAGTGGATGTAAATTTTTTGTAGTATCATAATATTTTGTCTAGCACTGGCTGGACTTATTATTTTCTTTTAGTATTAAGATTCGAAAACTTATTGTCATTTCAATATCTGAAGATTCAATAAATAAATATAATGTATTATAAAAAAAAAAACAACATACACCGTAATAACTACGAAGATTGTTGAGAATGTTTGTCACCACTACGCAGTTAGCAGTTAAGTATCACTTAAATGTAATTGATTTTTTGTTTACTAGTTTAGTCGCGCTTGAGTTGTGCTGGTGTACGGGCAACTAGTACAAGTTTGTTACAGCTTTACTAGTGTCCGTGATACCAACACCAACTATGCCGGCTCAAGTATTGGTACACAGGGATGCTACTGGTATATTACAGCCATAGATCCAGGTGCCTTTGTGGTAGTACACAGGAACACTACTAGTTCGTAACAGCTATAGGTTCCAGGTAAAGTAGTAGTAGTGCTCAGGGACACTAGTGGCAGGCGTATTAGTGACTAACATACTAACAATCTTAAAACATCCCAAAATAAATGACAGACGAGAGTGAGGAGTCGGTGTTCTACGAGGAATCAGGCTAGTCGCGTTCTCGGAAAAATCAAGTAATTTTAAAAATTTTTGGATGAGAGTTATTTCATGAACGGGTTTGAATTTAAATTTTTATAAAGGAAATCAATAAAAGATTATATATATAACAAAAATATTATATATACATTTTTTTCTACTTTATTGGTCCTGGAATTCGGCTGAGAATAACCCTGGCAAAATATGTTATAAATGGCGCCCGAGCAGGGACTTTGTTAAATTTTATTTATATAATAAAGAATAATAACTAAATATAATAATAAATTACGACAAAAAAAAATATACGTAGCACTACAAAATCTCAAAGCAATGAGCCGTGCCTTTATTAATCTGTTAAAAAAGGAGGTTCTATCCACCTGCCTTAAGGACCTTGGTTTGAAAGATGATGGAAACGTCGAAGAAATGAGAAGCATTTTAAGAACATACTTGGACAAAAACGATATTCCTGCAGAACATGGCTTGTATCTTCAAAATTTAAGGTCAACCGCAAGAAAGCTTCGTTGACTACGTAACTGAAATACAGTTACTTATGAGGTGGACTTCTGTAACGACAAGTAAGCAATTTGAACGTATATATACAAATTGTAGAGCAGAATACAAAATTTATATTAAGAGGGGAGAATTCAATAGGTTACGCGAGTTCATAATTCAGGCGCAGGAATACGAAAACATACGATCTGAAGATACTATACAAAAAAAATCGGTTCGACGAATTCAAACTGCCGTGGCTGATAATAGTACCAAATATGTATGCTACGTTGTGGCGAAACTGGTCACAGTCGTGCAGTTTATACTAAGCCACAAATATTGTTTTGTTGGGATTGCGGAAAAAGATGGATAAAAACAGTAGATTGTTGCCGCGCTAGTAAGGAAAACTCACGCAGAGATCCCTTAGAACGGGAAAGGCAAGAAGATCTCTGAAATCCAAGTCCTTTCCGATAAAACTTATACCCGATGACGACCTTAGATTACGAACATGGATTACAATAAAAAACAAGAAGATACATACAGTTATGGATACCGGTGCCACGCATTTCTGTATGCAGTTGTCAGTTCTAGAAGAACTTCATAGTCCACTTATTACAGCCGACTTTGCCAATCTTTACTTAGCAGATAGATCTAAAATAACAGTCGAGGGAGCTGCAATTCTGTGGTTTGTTCTAAATGGTATCGTATACCGACACCGTTTTCTAGTTATAAAAAAATGTTAGATCCAATAATACTGGGAATGAAATTTCTCCAAGAAACAGGCTGTGAGCTTCACATTACACCTAGAACACGAGTATTAATTCTAAATACCCCACACATCTCCCAAACCGGCCGAATTAATTCATTACAATTATTACCAAGCAACGAACCCGTTAAGGGAAGTCTTATAGAACCACAAATACAAGTTTTTTTAAAAAACGAGCTGCAACGATTTGAAAGTATAAAGGGATCTTTAAACGTAACGCAACATGTCATCACAATGAAGCACACCCGTCCCTTACGTCAGCGCTATTACCCTAGAAATCCCGCCATGCAGGAGATTATAAACCATCAGATAGATGAACTGCTACAAGACGGAAAGATCGAGCCATCCAAAAGTCCTACAGTTCACCTATCGTATTGGTACGTAAAAAGAAGAAGAATTATCCTCTTTATCTTCAACGCTATTTTACGCCTAGGATACTATCCTGCAGATTGGAAGGCGTCTGTGATCACTATGATTCCTAAGTCAGGGAAGGATCACACCAAAGTAGAGTCATATAGGCCAATTAGCCTACTGCCAACAATTTCTAAACTGTTCGAAAAATTGTTAATGACTAAGTTATTCCAATTCTGAACGACACTGAATGCATTCCTAATCATCAATTCGGCTTCAGAGCTAAACACAGCACCATCGAACAAACACACAGATTGGTAAATGTGATAAGAGGGTCGTTTGAAGACAAAAAATACTGCTCCGCCCTTTTCATTGATGTGTCCCAAGCGTTCGACAAAGTTTGGCATGACGGTTTAATGCACAAAATAAAATTAACTCTGCCTGCTAACACCCATAAACTTATGGAAAGCTATTTATACGGTCGCAAATTTAAAATCAAAGAAGGCAATTTTTTAAGCCCCGCTCAGCCAATTGAAACAGGTGTGCCACAGGGTAGCATACTGGGTCCTACTTTTTATTTGATTTATGCCTCCGACATGCCGTCAGACCCCAAAATCCACACGTCAACTTTCGCAGACGATACAGCCTTTATTAGCGTTCATAAGGACCACCAAGTAGCATCACAGAATTTGCAGAATTATGTTTATAAACTAGAGAATTGGCTAGAGCTTTGGAAAATCAGGGTTAATGAACAGAAATGTATTCATATCACTTTTACATTGCGAAAAGAAACTTGCTCGTCCATCAGAATAAATAACCAAATTATTCCGCAACACAATGAAGTCAAATACCTCGGAATCCACCTCGATCGTCGTTTAACCTGGAAATCTCATATTGACGCAAAACTTACACAGATGAGATTAAAAGCAGTGCAACTTAATTGGCTAATCGGCAGAAATTCTACATTAAAGTTGGATTGCAAACTTTTGTTGTACAATGCAATTCTAAAGCCAATCTGGTGTTATGGAATTCAATTATGGGGTACTGCCTCAGCATCCAACATTGAAAAAATTCAAAGGGGTCAAAATAAAATTCTACGTATAATTACTGCAGCTCCATGGTACGTTAAAAATTCTCGAATTCACAAAGATCTAGGCATTCCTTTGGTGAAAGTCGAATTTACAAAATATGTCAGCAAACTTGAACACCATCCAAACCCACTTGCACGAGACATCCTTAACTTTAGTGGCCATGTTCGGTTGAGAAGGAGGGATACCCTTGCTTTAACTCAAACGCAAAACAGATGACTGGATCAGTGGATGTAAATTTTTTGTAGTATCATAATATTTTGTCTAGCACTGGCTGGACTTATTATTTTCTTTTAGTATTAAGATTCGAAAACTTATTGTCATTTCAATATCTGAAGATTCAATAAATAAATATAATGTATTATAAAAAAAAAAACAACATACACCGTAATAACTACGAAGATTGTTGAGAATGTTTGTCACCACTACGCAGTTAGCAGTTAAGTATCACTTAAATGTAATTGATTTTTTGTTTACTAGTTTAGTCGCGCTTGAGTTGTGCTGGTGTACGGGCAACTAGTACAAGTTTGTTACAGCTTTACTAGTGTCCGTGATACCAACACCAACTATGCCGGCTCAAGTATTGGTACACAGGGATGCTACTGGTATATTACAGCCATAGATCCAGGTGCCTTTGTGGTAGTACACAGGAACACTACTAGTTCGTAACAGCTATAGGTTCCAGGTAAAGTAGTAGTAGTGCTCAGGGACACTAGTGGCAGGCGTATTAGTGACTAACATACTAACAATCTTAAAACATCCCAAAATAAATGACAGACGAGAGTGAGGAGTCGGTGTTCTACGAGGAATCAGGCTAGTCGCGTTCTCGGAAAAATCAAGTAATTTTAAAAATTTTTGGATGAGAGTTATTTCATGAACGGGTTTGAATTTAAATTTTTATAAAGGAAATCAATAAAAGATTATATATATAAAAAAAATATTATATATACATTTTTTTCTACTTTATTGGTCCTGGAATTCGGCTGAGAATAACCCTGGCAAAATATGTTATAAATGGCGCCCGAGCAGGGACTTTGTTAAATTTTATTTATATAATAAAGAATAATAACTAAATATAATAATAAATTACGACAAAAAAAAATATACGTAGCACTACAAAATCTCAAAGCAATGAGCCGTGCCTTTATTAATCTGTTAAAAAAGGAGGTTCTATCCACCTGCCTTAAGGACCTTGGTTTGAAAGATGATGGAAACGTCGAAGAAATGAGAAGCATTTTAAGAACATACATGGACAAAAACGATATTCCTGCAGAACATGGCTTGTATCTTCAAAATTTAAGGTCAACCGCAAGAAAGCTTCGTTGACTACGTAACTGAAATACAGTTACTTATGAGGTGGACTTCTGTAACGACAAGTAAGCAATTTGAACGTATATATAAAAATTGTAGAGCAGAATACAAAATTTATATTAAGAGGGGAGAATTCAATAGGTTACGCGAGTTCATAATTCAGGCGCAGGAATACGAAAACATACGATCTGAAGATACTATACAAAAAAAATCGGTTCGACGAATTCAAACTGCCGTGGCTGATAATAGTACCAAATATGTATGCTACGTTGTGGCGAAACTGGTCACAGTCGTGCAGTTTATACTAAGCCACAAATATTGTTTTGTTGGGATTGCGGAAAAAGATAGATAAAAACAGTAGATTGTTGCCGCGCTAGTAAGGAAAACTCACGCAGAGATCCCTTAGAACGGGAAAGGCAAGAAGATCTCTGAAATCCAAGTCCTTTCCGATAAAACTTATACCCGATGACGACCTTAGATTACGAACATGGATTACAATAAAAAACAAGAAGATACATACAGTTATGGATACCGGTGCCACGCATTTCTGTATGCAGTTGTCAGTTCTAGAAGAACTTCATAGTCCACTTATTACAGCCGACTTTGCCAATCTTTACTTAGCAGATAGATCTAAAATAACAGTCGAGGGAGCTGCAATTCTGTGGTTTGTTATAAATGGTATCGTATACCGACACCGTTTTCTAGTTATAAAAAAATGTTAGATCCAATAATACTGGGAATGAAATTTCTCCAAGAAACAGGCTGTGAGCTTTACATTACACCTAGAACACGAGTATTAATTCTAAATACCCCACACATCTCCCAAACCGGCCGAATTAATTCATTACAATTATTACCAAGCAACGAACCCGTTAAGGGAAGTCTTATAGAACCACAAATACAAGTTTTTTTAAAAAACGAGCTGCAACGATTTGAAAGTATAAAGGGATCTTTAAACGTAACGCAACATGTCATCACAATGAAGCACACCCGTCCCTTACGTCAGCGCTATTACCCTAGAAATCCCGCCATGCAGGAGATTATAAACCATCAGATAGATGAACTGCTACAAGACGGAAAGATCGAGCCATCCAAAAGTCCTACAGTTCACCTATCGTATTGGTACGTAAAAAGAAGAAGAATTATCCTCTTTATCTTCAACGCTATTTTACGCCTAGAATACTATCCTGCAGATTGGAAGGCGTCTATGATCACTATGATTCCTAAGTCAGGGAAGGATCACACCAAAGTAGAGTCATATAGGCCAATTAGCCTACTGCCAACAATTTCTAAACTGTTCGAAAAATTGTTAATGACTAAGTTATTCCAATTCTGAACGACACTGAATGCATTCCTAATCATCAATTCGGCTTCAGAGCTAAACACAGCACCATCGAACAAACACACAGATTGGTAAATGTGATAAGAGGGTCGTTTGAAGACAAAAAATACTGCTCCGCCCTTTTAATTGATGTGTCCCAAGCGTTCGACAAAGTTTGGCATGACGGTTTAATGCACAAAATAAAATTAACTCTGCCTGCTAACACCCATAAACTTATGGAAAGCTATTTATACGGTCGCAAATTTAAAATCAAAGAAGGCAATTTTTTAAGCCCCGCTCAGCCAATTGAAACAGGTGTGCCACAGGGTAGCATACTGGGTCCTACTTTTTATTTGATTTATGCCTCCGACATGCCGTCAGACCCCAAAATCCACACGTCAACTTTCGCAGACGATACAGCCTTTATTAGCGTTCATAAGGACCACCAAGTAGCATCACAGAATTTGCAGAATTATGTTTATAAACTAGAGAATTGGCTAGAGCTTTGGAAAATCAGGGTTAATGAACAGAAATGTATTCATATCACTTTTACATTGCGAAAAGAAACTTGCTCGTCCATCAGAATAAATAACCAAATTATTCCGCAACACAATGAAGTCAAATACCTCGGAATCCACCTCGATCGTCGTTTAACCTGGAAATCTCATATTGACGCAAAACTTACACAGATGAGATTAAAAGCAGTGCAACTTAATTGGCTAATCGGCAGAAATTCTACATTAAAGTTGGATTGCAAACTTTTGTTGTACAATGCAATTCTAAAGCCAATCTGGTGTTATGGAATTCAATTATGGGGTACTGCCTCAGCATCCAACATTGAAAAAATTCAAAGGGGTCAAAATAAAATTCTACGTATAATTACTGCAGCTCCATGGTACGTTAAAAATTCTCGAATTCACAAAGATCTAGGCATTCCTTTGGTGAAAGTCGAATTTACAAAATATGTCAGCAAACTTGAACACCATCCAAACCCACTTGCACGAGACATCCTTAACTTTAGTGGCCATGTTCGGTTGAGAAGGAGGGATACCCTTGCTTTAACTCAAACGCAAAACAGATGACTGGATCAGTGGATGTAAATTTTTTGTAGTATCATAATATTTTGTCTAGCACTGGCTGGACTTATTATTTTCTTTTAGTATTAAGATTCGAAAACTTATTGTCATTTCAATATCTGAAGATTCAATAAATAAATATAATGTATTATAAAAAAAAAAACAACATACACCGTAATAACTACGAAGATTGTTGAGAATGTTTGTCACCACTACGCAGTTAGCAGTTAAGTATCACTTAAATGTAATTGATTTTTTGTTTACTAGTTTAGTCGCGCTTGAGTTGTGCTGGTGTACGGGCAACTAGTACAAGTTTGTTACAGCTTTACTAGTGTCCGTGATACCAACACCAACTATGCCGGCTCAAGTATTGGTACACAGGGATGCTACTGGTATATTACAGCCATAGATCCAGGTGCCTTTGTGGTAGTACACAGGAACACTACTAGTTCGTAACAGCTATAGGTTCCAGGTAAAGTAGTAGTAGTGCTCAGGGACACTAGTGGCAGGCGTATTAGTGACTAACATACTAACAATCTTAAAACATCCCAAAATAAATGACAGACGAGAGTGAGGAGTCGGTGTTCTACGAGGAATCAGGCTAGTCGCGTTCTCGGAAAAATCAAGTAATTTTAAAAATTTTTGGATGAGAGTTATTTCATGAACGGGTTTGAATTTAAATTTTTATAAAGGAAATCAATAAAAGATTATATATATAAAAAAAATATTATATATACATTTTTTTCTACTTTATTGGTCCTGGAATTCGGCTGAGAATAACCCTGGCAAAATATGTTATAAATGGCGCCCGAGCAGGGACTTTGTTGAATTTTATTTATATAATAAAGAATAATAACTAAATATAATAATAAATTACGACAAAAAAAAATATACGTAGCACTACAAAATCTCAAAGCAATGAGCCGTGCCTTTATTAATCTGTTAAAAAAGGAGGTTCTATCCACCTGCCTTAAGGACCTTGGTTTGAAAGATGATGGAAACGTCGAAGAAATGAGAAGCATTTTAAGAACATACATGGACAAAAACGATATTCCTGCAGAACATGGCTTGTATCTTCAAAATTTAAGGTCAACCGCAAGAAAGCTTCGTTGACTACGTAACTGAAATACAGTTACTTATGAGGTGGACTTCTGTAACGACAAGTAAGCAATTTGAACGTATATATAAAAATTGTAGAGCAGAATACAAAATTTATATTAAGAGGGGAGAATTCAATAGGTTACGCGAGTTCATAATTCAGGCGCAGGAATACGAAAACATACGATCTGAAGATACTATACAAAAAAAATCGGTTCGACGAATTCAAACTGCCGTGGCTGATAATAGTACCAAATATGTATGCTACGTTGTGGCGAAACTGGTCACAGTCGTGCAGTTTATACTAAGCCACAAATATTGTTTTGTTGGGATTGCGGAAAAAGATGGATAAAAACAGTAGATTGTTGCCGCGCTAGTAAGGAAAACTCACGCAGAGATCCCTTAGAACGGGAAAGGCAAGAAGATCTCTGAAATCCAAGTCCTTTCCGATAAAACTTATACCCGATGACGACCTTAGATTACGAACATGGATTACAATAAAAAACAAGAAGATACATACAGTTATGGATACCGGTGCCACGCATTTCTGTATGCAGTTGTCAGTTCTAGAAGAACTTCATAGTCCACTTATTACAGCCGACTTTGCCAATCTTTACTTAGCAGATAGATCTAAAATAACAGTCGAGGGAGCTGCAATTCTGTGGTTTGTTATAAATGGTATCGTATACCGACACCGTTTTCTAGTTATAAAAAAATGTTAGATCCAATAATACTGGGAATGAAATTTCTCCAAGAAACAGGCTGTGAGCTTCACATTACACCTAGAACACGAGTATTAATTCTAAATACCCCACACATCTCCCAAACCGGCCGAATTAATTCATTACAATTATTACCAAGCAACGAACCCGTTAAGGGAAGTCTTATATAACCACAAATACAAGTTTTTTTAAAAAACGAGCTGCAACGATTTGAAAGTATAAAGGGATCTTTAAACGTAACGCAACATGTCATCACAATGAAGCACACCCGTCCCTTACGTCAGCGCTATTACCCTAGAAATCCCGCCATGCAGGAGATTATAAACCATCAGATAGATGAACTGCTACAAGACGGAAAGATCGAGCCATCCAAAAGTCCTACAGTTCACCTATCGTATTGGTACGTAAAAAGAATAACGAGTGGCGACTGTGCGTCGATTTCCGACAACTTAACAAACATTCTATTCGAGATGCCTATTCTATTTCCCAGATAAACTCAATATTAGAAAAGCTAAAAAACAGTAAATACTTTAGTAATATAGATCTACGTAACGGGTACTGGCAGATCCCTATGGCTGAAGAGAGCAAAATATATATATTGTGCGCATGAGATTGCCCAAAATGTTCTTCTTTATTCCTTTTTGAATAATATATGGAATTCTATCACTTTCGAGGAGTATATATTCTAGAGTATATATTCTAGATCACAATTTTGCATCTCGGATAGGTCAGAATTTGATGTATTTCCTTTATTGTTAAGATTATTGTCCAGATGAAGTAAGCTGTTGTGCTTTTTATTACACTGGAAACATGTGTGAATGCTTCTTTTCGACATGTTCAATTCTGTATTTAGAGAAAATAATTTGAAATTTAGAGCAATGTTTTCATTCTTAGAGACGTCCGAAGGACTATGAACAAATTCCAACTCTTATTTCGGTAATTTGTTGAGTTCTGTTCAGTAAGACCAAATGGTTTGTCATAAATAAAAAATATAAAATAATATAAAATACTTACTTTGCTAACAAGCAAACCAAAAATAGATATTTTGTTTAGCACTGAGTGCGTTTTAGATTTTTTTAGTTTTATTAAGTTATACATTTTTTATTTAATAACAGTAAAATTTAACAAAGCTATTCATTTCTAAGTTAATTTTGGAAATAAAGAAGCCGTTCTTATTATTTTATCCAACACTGTTTGTATGGTATCAACCCTCAGAGCCAATATAATTTCAAAGCAAAACAAAATTAAAACACATTTTTCTAATTTTTCGTACTTTATTAAGTTTTAATTTTTTTAATTTAAAGTACGCAAATATTCTTTGTATTTATTTTCAAAAAAAGATTTTCGTACCGTTAGAGGTAAAGATTTCTGCCGCAAAAAGTAGTTGATGTTTCCTTTTGCTGTAAATAAATTGTCCTTACCAATTTCTTTTAAAGCTATATTTTTTTTCAACTGTTTTTCATAGAAAGCATGGCCAGCTTTCAGAAATTTTGGAGAAATTAATGACAACTTTTTATCTGTTTCGGCATCGTAAGTCACTTGGTTGTAATCTTTCATAAAGCTCCATGATCCAAGTCCAAAAAGACCAAGAATGAAGTACATGATCATTCTCAACTAAAAAAAGAAATGTGGAGTATTACTATACGAAAAACACTATTACACTCACCACCAAGATGGAGAGTTCAAATTTAATTAGATATATTTAATTTCTAATATTTTTTAACAAAATTAATTTTATGGTTGTAAAAATTATTTTTAAACTAGAAGGAAAAAATATGCATTTTTGAAAACTGTGTGTGGCAGATCTCACAAATATCTTTTTTGAAGACTGTGAGAGCGATTTAGTTACCCTAAATTTAATGTAAATTTTTTTTACCAAGCAAGCGTATCATAAAATATTTGTCATTTAGAAAATTTAAAATTTTCATTCTATAAATTTTTTTGAGCAAAAACCTTCAAATTGTAGACGACAAATTTAATTTTCTTTCAAGAATTATTTTTAAATAATATATATTGGTTTTAAAATTGGGATAAGTTTAGATTATATTTTTTCTTCTCAATGGTAATATATAGTGCTGATGGTATTTTTAACAGATTCTAATTGGATTATTTAATGAGATTAACAAATTTCAAAATATTATTGAAATATCATTAGACTTGCTGTGGACATTGCTAATGTCTATAGCTTTTACTAATCAAAATCATTTTTATTAAATATCCGGATAAATGTACCTTGTCAAGAAGTAAAGGAAAAAGAAAAAAATAGACCGAAACTACAAAAAGGATTCAAAGATCCATTATTTTCCAGATAAAAAGTTAAGATTATTACCTAAAACAATTAAAACAACCAATATATACATACATAAAAAAAAGAAACAATTAAATTTAACAACAATTCTTAAATTCAATAATTTTTCTTATATTATATATATATAATATTGTTTAATAATAGAATAATTATTAATTTCATAATCGAACTGTTAATTTTTACTTCTTGATAAATTTTAGTTAGGCTCGAGTTCATTAAATTTAATTTTCATTAAATTATTTTTACTGAAGTTAGGAATTACAACTTGAAAAATTTATTATTAAAAATTTTTTTTGATAATATTTCTTGACTAGGATTCGAACCTGTTTAATAATTTATTCACTCATTCATTCCATTAATTTTTTTTATTGTTGTGTAAAATTTACTTTGATTTTTATTTTGTAAAATATTTTTTTTTATGAAAAACAATTTAAAATGTCACCACTTACACCTCATAAACTAAACATATCAATTTTACGTTAAAGAAGAATTTCAAATTCCTGTCAACAAGCGATTGCCGACGTTGGAGTTGTAAAAGTAAGTAACTAATTTTGATACGTTTAATTCATTAATAAATTTTGAAAACATATGACATTTTTATTTGTTGACAAAATTTGAATTTCTATACTTATAAATATATATTACAAAAATGCACTAATTTTGAATTTTGCCAACAAAATTACAAAAAAGAAAAAATATAAGAAATTCTACACACAACAAAAATACATTAACACATTATTAAAAGTTATTTTTATAAATATTTAATTAAAAATTTAAATAATAATATAGTATACACTAGTATATGTAAAATCGATCATAATCGTCTTAAATTTAGTTTTGTCCAATAAATTAATAATATTTTTTTTATAATGAATAATTGAATATTAAGCTTTATTATTCACGAAAGGTATGTTTAGTGGATAAACTATGTTCGGGACGGCAAATATTTATACAACTGTTGTCATAGGAGGGTGGGTAAAGAAGTGACTGATTAACATCTGCAGTCATGAAGACATCACAACATACCTATTTCTTTTATTTTCTTAAATTTTCTTCATAAGAGCTATCTTATAAAATTTACTTTTGTGTGACCAATCCTTTGCCTATTTTAGTTGGAAAAAGAACCTTCCCAAGACTGCGCATGGCAGGGAATAGAAGACAGCCATTTTCCATATTAAGACAGGGCCTTTGGGTGGGATTCGTTACATAAGTTTAGTGGGGCCTCAACATTACACACATCACAATATTATATTAGAGAGAAATGTGTTATTTACGAATTGAATCTTGATGTTGAAGCTCAATCTATTTTCTATCTATCATTCTATTCTATTTTTATTTTATTAAGTTTGTCCATATTCAATTTATTTGTTTTTGAAATAATGCCATAGTTAATCAATACGAATTATTGATTTTGGATAACTTTATTTTATTATTTTTTTATGTATGAACATTATATTTATTTGAGAGTTTCGAATTTTGAATTGTTTTGAGTTCATACCATTTAGTGTATTCATATGTTCAAAATAGTATTTATTTGAGAATTTTGGTTCATGGAAGTCTCTGCGACTATACTAATAACTGCTATCTTTATAGTTTTCTTTTTTACTTTCTATCTCTTTCCTATCTCTTTGTTGTTTTGTTTTATAATAAATCATACCCTCGTAATAATTATTCAATATATTGCTAGATATTGTGTTGGCTGTAATACTAGAAAATAGTTTATCCATAATTTCATACTGAGTAGTGTTGATATATATCTACATTATCTATCAATTCCATACTTTTGATTATTTGTTTTGAACATATTATATGTATTTGGTTACATGGATATATTTTTTAAATGAATATATTTTTTAATGTAAAAAATAAAGTTTTTTGAAAGCATTCAATGAAAATAATTAACATTGTATTAGTGAGTTTTAAATTTTAACTAAAATAAAAAAAACCGTGGACGTGGCTCCAAAGTTTGGAATACGTTTAGCTATATCTTGAAAACTGTTTTATTAGACGATATATATGTATGTATATATATCAAATGATAGGTATTTTAAAGACCTTTCCAACAATAATAACATTAATATTAAAAGTATGAAATTTGATTTCAAAGTATTTATACTAAAGTTTTGGAAATTATAATTTACAGAAAAATAATTCTTTTTTTTTAATTTTTCAGAACTATAAATCTGTAATTATAATACCTACAGACACATATTTTATCTTAAATTAAAGCTAAATGTCTTGGCTATTTATATTAATAATCGAAAATAACACTTATATAGACTTTTTTGAAGATTTTTTAGATATTAAAAAAAAGTTTGGGTAAAAAAATATATATTTGACCCATAGTGGGTCCATATTTTATAATCATGGTATATTTCGTTGGAAAGATATTTTTTATACCATTAATTTGAAGTATCATAAATTATCAGATACCACATAGTTTCCGAGATATAGGCTCATATATTTGCAACTTTAAAGACCCGCCCACTCGAAAATAAGCATGACCGACAAAGAATTTGATGCAATTTTTTATTTTGAGCAATGCCACTAAAACCGACTTGTTCCAATTTGTATTTGTATAATGCAAACATACAAAACATTATAGTGATGTAAATACAATCAACCAATGTAAATAAAGCTCGTTTTTAAACAAATCAAGCGTATTTATTGTTCTAAATTATTATAAATGTGGTTTGTTTGTTTTTATGCAGTATAAATATTATTTTACATATTAAAATAAGAATAAAATTTCCATTTATATTAAAAATATACAAAATATTAATATAATCGTTGTTTTACATCATTAACTATAAAGAGACAAAAGAGAGTGTTAGTGTTGCCAGTATCAACATATAAAATAAATTGATGTATATAATAGTTAACGTACTGTTTTTGCATATGAATTTTTAACATAGGTGTGTTAGCCTTAAAGTGTCTGTTAACTAACGTAAACTTCAATCCTCAAATAAGAATTTTTTTTTAATTAGAAATTGGCGTATCAAATTTAGTGCTCGTTCCGATGATATTGATGTAGATGAGTTCATTTATAGAGTCAATATAATCGGCCCTATTATCGTTGGCGTTGTAGTTTTTATTGTCGTTTCTATGTCGTTGTGGTTTTATCGTCGCTTCGTTTCTTGAAACATATTGAAACGAAGACGAGAAGTTATCGAAAAGAAGCAAAAAAATTTGGCAGCACTATTACAGTGATGCAAAATTTTACCTTGTTTTTCTTACATTTTCACAAATTTGTGCTTTTTTTATTTACAATTTTCAAACGAAAAATAAAAAATGGCGAGTACTGAATTTTATTATTCAAGTGAGGGTGAAGAAATCATTAAAATGACTACACACCGAAAGAAATTACGACAGCAGGTTGACATCTTCTCCATTCCCGAATCAGTGTAAGACGATTTATTTTAATAAAAACATTTTTAAATACAATAAAAGTTTGAAATATTCGACCTTTTAAATACATATAAATTAAATTTGGTGTATTTTCAGATTTGTGGACACATTTAGGCTAAATAAAACTGCCTTTAAATACGTGTTGGAAGAAATCGCTCCAAAACTTAAATGCAATATGCGTAAGTCAGCAATAACGCCTACAATAAAACTGGCAACCGCTTTAAGATTTTTTGCACAAGGGTTATATCAACTAAGCGTTGTGAATGACTTCAACTTCAACAACGGTTAGTAAAATTTTTTCTGAAGTTTTGGATGCCACAATTTGTAAAACTGGGGTAAAATTTGAAATATCAGGGGATGAAAAAAAAGAATTTAAGAGATTTTTTTATGAACGAACTGGTTTTCCTGGAATCATAGGCTGTGTTGAAGGAACGCACTTCAAAATGGTAGGGCCTAACAAAAATTCACAGCATTTATACTACAATCGGAAAGGCTTCTTCAGCATAAATTCGATGATAGTAAGTACAAACTATTAAAAAAATACTAGTAATAATTTAGTTGCTAACTCCTTTTTCATTATTATTTATACATAGATCTGCGACCATAAGATGCGTATAAGATTTATAAATGCTAGACATCCAGGCTCGGCTCACGATTCCATAGTTTGGAATACCAACCGCGTTAGAAGGTTTCTACAGGGAAAATATGATGCTGGTGAACGTAATTTGTGGATTCTAGGTATAAAATTTCAAATATAGTAAAATTAGTATTATAGTTAAGTTTTTAGGAGATGCTGGTTACCCGCTGGAACCATTTTTGATGACACCCTACCGGTCAGCAGATGAACATAGTGCAGAAAGTCATCTGTACATGCAAAGGCCCGAAATATTATTGAAAGGGTAATAGGAGTGCTAAAGTCGCGACTTCGATGCCTACTTGGAGCACGTGAATTGCACTATGATTCTCAAAAAATTACACAAATTGTCAACGCCTGTGCAGCTCTCCACAATATTTGTATTCAATACAATACATCATTTCCCGATAGTGATGTCCAATTTCCTTCAGAGGAAGGGGTAAGGAATACTATGAGTAATGGAAATGAAAGAAGTGATTCTACCGAAGCTGCCAGAATAAGAGATTCCATTAAAAACTATTTTTTGGAATAGTTTTAATTTAAGTCAAATTTAATAAATGTATTTCAAAAGCTGACGTCTTATCCGATCTATAAATTCACTTTGAAATACATCATAAAAAACTGTAACCTTTTTTATATAAAACGAAAACTTCAAAAAAAAAACAAAATCAATAAAAATTCAAAAATATTTAGGTAGGTAAACAGTGTACGTGTACGGACGTGTTTAATTTTACTCCGCAAGTTTAAAATAATATTAAATAGGTTTTTTTTTGTTATTTAAAACTTTTAAATAAGCGAATGGACGCTAATTCTTTAACTATATAAAGTTATACAAAAAATAAACTGAGGAACCATCAAAATAAATAAATAAATAAAAAAAACAGAAAAAGAAAACAGTGGCAAATTTATTAAGCGCACATGAATTCTCATGATGAGAGAAGGCTCAGTGTGAACGGCAGAAATGCCTACATATTCCTAAACGGGGAGAGTGATCAAATCAAAAAAATAAATGACCCCAGCTTCAACAAAAATTATTTAACTGTCAAACCAGCTGAGAGAGCACGCTCTTATTCCCCCATGATACAATTACATGAACAAAATATTACACAAACAATATCACCATCCAATTTATGTGTAGAACAAAGCGTAAGAAAATATGAAAAATATAAATACAAAAACAACTACACCAGTTTTAAAAACAAACAAATACTGTTAACAAGCAAGCTAGTGATCCACTAACAAAGAAAAGTGATAGTTTGAATGTTTTTACCACTAAACAAACCACAATAAATAATGATGGCACACTGAAGGGAGCTATTCCAAAGAAAAAGATAAGTACATTAAAATCACCAGTACTACCAGGTATGCTTAGATATATAAGTATTAATAAAAGAAATTTAAGTCCCCAAAATAATGGAAAGGCTGTCAAGAAACAGAAGATAGCTGAAAATCCCTTGATAGGCAATCGTTTCGCACTCTTGAGTGAGGAATATAATAATAAGAGTGGAAAGGATGGCGATTACGTAAAAAAATCATTAAAGCCACCACCAATATATTTGCGTGAGTCCAGCTCGAATGATTTGGTCAAAACATTTGTTGAACTCATTGGAAAAAATAATTTAAATATAAAAAAAAAGAATTTTTATACCTATCAGCTGAAAGAGACTAATGACATCAAGGAGGCCCTGCAAGAATTGGGCTACGAAATAAGAGCTGTAGTCAATATATTCAATAGGGATAAAATTCCACAGCCAATGTTTAGAGTCGAGTTGGAGCCAGAGAAAAATAAACTGAGAGGAATTGAAACTTACCCAATTTACTCAACACGATACCTGTTAAATCGTAGAATAACCATTGAAGAACCTCTTAAAAGAAATAATCCTGTTCAATATGCCAATTGTCAAGAGTTTGGACATACTAAAAATTACTGTACATTGCGAACAGTGTGTGTGGCATGTGGAGACCTTCATTCTTCATCACAATGTGATATTCAAAAGAATGGTCTCAGTAGAAAATGTGGCAACTGTGGTGGCGATCATTCAGCCAACTACCGAGGGTGCCCAGTTTATAAGGAGCTACTGAACAGATTAAGAGAGAGGCAAAAGCTAATAAGAGGGAAAACTTCTGAAGTACCAGCCGACAAATTTGTAAACACCTATATATCAGTAAATTCTGAAGTTCCGTTATTGAACAAAAATGCAGCCTCAACTCAATTAAATCTACAATCCACTCAAATTGAACAGCCTAAAATGCCAATGTTTTGAGAATGGGTTACCAGCAACCTAGTGTTCCCCAAAATACGGGAGGGTTGGAAGCACTTATGCAGGCGCTTACCCAGAATATTACCTCTCTTGATCAAAATATGACAAACTTTATGTCATCCATGCAAAATACAATACAAGAGCTTTTAAGAGCGCAGAACCAAATGATACAAATCCTCTTCACGACAAAATGAGTTATCTGAGAATATGTTTCTGGAATGCAAACGGTTTAAACCAACACAAATCAGAGGTATCCCATTTCATGCAGAATAAAAACATCGACGTGCTATTGATTTCGGGAACTCATCTTACCAACAGGTATAACTTTTTTTATTTCAGGTTATACATTCTACGGTACAAATCATCCAGATGGTAAAGCACATGGTGGTACTGGTATTTTAATTAGAAATCGTTTGAAACATTATCCCCTAGATGAATTCTCCAAAGATTATATGCAGGCAACATCTATTCATCTCGAAAGTTTTGCTGGAGATTTAAATATAAGCGCGATATTTTGCCCGCCACGCTTTTCAATGACAAAGGAGAAGTTTGAAGAATTCTTTAGCACGCTAGGAGGTCGCTTTCTGGCATGTGGCGACTATAATGCCAAACACACTTACTGGGGCTCTCGACTAATGAATCCCAGAGGTAGACAGCTTTATAAAGCATTAGTTGATCGTAAAAATGGCTTGGATTTTGTGTCCACTGGACAACCAACATACTGGCCTACTGATCCTTAAAAAATTCCTGATGTCATAGACTTTGCCATAACAAGAAATATAAATCGAAATTCAATATCTACAGAAATATCATATGATTTATCTTCTGATCAATTATACTATCTTATTATGGGAGGACTAACATTTCAAAAATTCATAATGAAACATATTACTTTAAAAAAATTGGCTTAAATACATGATATATATCAGCAGTCATATCCACACAGATCTTTGTATTCAGTGTGAGAAAGATGTAGATAAGTGTGTCAATGACTTCACGTCATTAATGGTATCGGCTCTTAATCATTCTAAGAGTCAAACATTTCCTAGAACTAATATGCACATTTCCAACTCAGATATTGAACGACTTCTTTTCGAAAAGAGAAAACTCAGAAGAGAATGGCAACAAAATAGATCACCTGCTGCAAAACAGAGGCTGTCTGCTGCTAGTAAAAGTCTGAAAAAAGCCCTTTAATTGGAAGAGGATCGCAGAAATAGAAATTACATTCAAAGTTTGACAAATACCAAACATACAAATTTTTCCCTTTGGAAGGCAACGAAAAATATCAAGCCACCGGTAGAGGGGCAAATCCCTTTAAGGAAAGCTGACGGTACTTGGGCTCGTAGCACAGAGGAAAAGGCTACGATTTTTGCTGACCATCTAAATACAGTCTTTCAACCAAACAACTATTTCTGAACTTGAAGAGCCACCTGTGTCAACATTATCTAATGATGGCATATTAGCTATAAGCCCAGAAGACATTAAAGAAGTAATCAAGGATAATATAATATTAAGAAAATAACCTTGAAATGATTCAGTTACGCCTGCTATGATTAAAAACCTACCGAGTGTGGTAATAATTGTGTTGTCTATAATATTTAATGCGATCTTTAAGCATGGAGTTTTCCCAACAAATTGGAAAACTTCTCAGATAATAATGATACCAAAGCCAGGTAAAGACTTGACCGTACCATCCTCCTCTAGACCAATAAGCTTACTTCCTTGCTTATCTAAGCTATTCGAAAAGGTGTTCCAAAAGAAAATCATACTATTTTCAAATGACAAAAATATAATCCCAGGTCATCAATTTGGTTTCCGCGAACGCCACGGAACAATTGAACAAGTTAATCGTATAACCGGAGAAATAAGAAAATCCTTTGAATTAAAGAAATATTGTTCAGCAATATTTTTGGATGTCGCTCAAGCCTTCAATTTAGTATGGCACAAAGGACTGGTATATAAAATAAAATGCTTGCTACCACCATGTACCCGCTTATTTACAGTTAAGTACAACGATTACGTGACAAGAGAATATAGGATTGGAGCAGGAGTACCACAAGGAAGTGTTCTTGGACCTACCCTCTATTTGATTTACACCTGTGATTTGCCTACGAACGATATATTAACTATTTCTACATTTGCTGATGACACCGCAATTATTAGCTCGCATGAAAATCCATATATAGCATCTAGTATTCTAGATAGCTATCTAAGGTCGTTGGAACCATGGTTAAACAAATGGAGAATACAAGTAAATGACTTAAAAAGCAAACATGTTACGTTCAGATTGAGGAGGGGATGCTGTCCACCTGTCACACTTAACAATGTAAATATACCTCAGTCCGATTATGTTACTTGGTATTCACTTAGATAGAAGACTTACTTGGCGTTGTCATATAGAAACTTCACATGAAGTTAAAAGCATCTAGCCTTCACTGGTTAATCAGTGACCAATCTAAGGCTTAGCTTAGAATCCGCTGGCTAGAACTCTAGCTCAGAGCCAGACGGAGTCGAGGCTTCGTAGAGCTTTACAGCCAATAGGAAATTAATGCTCTGTTAGAGAGTAATTAGATTTATTTTAGTTTTAAGATTTAAATACTTATTGTTAGGCCTAAGGAAATAAGGGAGATTCAATAAAAAGTTATAAAAAAAAAAATGATTGAAAAACTTAAAATATGAAAACAGAATTATTTAATTTATTTAACAAAATTCAATCCATGATAAATATAAAAAGCTTTTTGCCATTTTAACAAAACTTAAAAAAACAAAATCAAAAAAAATTCAAAAATATTTATTGAAAAACTTAAAATATGAAAACAGAATTATTTAATTTATTTAACAAAATTCAATCCATGATAAATATAAAAGGCTTTTTGCCATTTTAACAGCAAAAAAGAAAGTCATTTTGATTTGATGGTGTTTTGATGAAGTGGTTGTACGACTTCCAAATTCAATCACATTTTTCATTTGCCGTCAGGTCTACGGTTGGCTAAACAAAAAGTAAAAAAAAATTAAAATAAAAGTAAACTAATTACTCTCTTTTCCAATACCAATTAGCTGATTTTCCAATAATTCTAATTTTTTTTTTTATGGAGGCATCTTTTTCTGTTTTTCTTTTGTAAATTTTAAGACGTTCCTCTTCTATTAGCAGTCTCCTTTTCTGGTAATTAGATATATCTTTCAAATATCCCTTTACGGATTTAGAATACCTGCATCGCTCTTGTAGCACTTCGGTTTGCGTTCTTAATATTATGATTCTTTCCTTTTCAGAAGCTTTGGATTTAGCTGTGCCCTTCTCGAAACAGTAGGTAAATCGTCCTTAACGTCTGGTTCTGTGGTGGCAGCTGTAGATCTAATCCTTGTTGAAACAGTAGGTAAACCGTCATTAACGCACAGTGGGGGATCTGAAAAAAAAGTGGAAATAAATCTGTAACTTCTAAACGAATAGCTCGATTTTAATAAAATTTCCCATGGCTGTAGAGGAAGTGTTGATAAGTTTAAGTTTTGAATTTGGGCTTAAACAACGAATGCCCCAAAGTGGGGCACCTCGGGTATAGCAAAAATTAAAAATGATGCCAAATTTTTGTTTGCGATCCGATTTGAAAGATTTTTATATATATGGAATGTACTAGCCATTTATTATCTCTTATAGTTTACGAGTTATTCGCATTTTAAAAGTAAAATTTTATTTTTTTTTGCCTACCTTGGTCTGCTATTTTGCTAATAACGGATCCAATTATTTCCTGATTTTCTTGAAGTGTTTTTTTTTAATTAACAACAAATTTATTTATAATCTTAAGAAAGAAATGTTAAAAAATATCTACTGAGTCAAAAGTTATGTGCATTCAAACTTAAAAAAAAAATAAAAAAAGTCGTTTTTTCGCCATTTTTTTTTTTTTCGAAAAAAGTAACTACATTAATTTTAAATTATACAGAAAATGAGAAAAAGATAAATTATGTGTTTATATTTTTCTGAAAGGTAACATTTCCGGAAATATTATAAAAGCAAAATAATAGCAACATTTTTATTATTGCGTGGTCCAGAGCCTTCTGTAGTAGACCTATTGTTTAGGAAAATTTCATCTTTAGACAACATATTCTAAAATCGCATAGTTGCTTACAAAAAACTAAGACCTGTTTTGTATGTCCCAATCTGTTCTTCAATATTATGCAAAGGGATTTCATAGCCCCGAGCTTGGTGCCTTCAATAGATCCAAAAATCAAAAAAATCCCAATTTTGGGATTTTTGAAAAGTTTTTTTGGGAATTGTGGGATTCTCAATAACTGTAATAACTTATTTCAACAAAGTTTTAATTTATTTTTATTTTATCACCTCTATTATTCAAAATGAAAATTATATATATAATATTTTAACAAAAAACTCAGAAACTCATTAGATTCAATAATTTAAATACATTTATAAAAATCAAATATTTTCTGATATATAACAAAGTATTTTATGTATAAAGTAAACACCTACAACTACCCTCCCTCCAAAAAATTTAATTCCATTAAATTAAAGGAAACTGTTTTTGTACTTTGTTTAGAATTACTGGTAGTGTTTTCGGTTAATGCAGGTTTCAAACGATCGAGAGGTAAAACCATTATCTTGTCATTTATATCGACTTTGAAATATTTATTGTTCTTTTCGATTACTCTATAAGGTCCTTCATATGGTTGTTGTAAAGATCTCTTATGAATTACACGCACAAATACATATTTGCAGTCTTTCAGGTCTTTTGGAACATGAATTCCTGTATATGAGTTATTGTGATGATTTAAATTAGATCTAACATTTTTAAAATTTGTTTTTAATTTATATAAAATGTCGGATGCATCAAAATCTTTTGTAGTTGTTAATATTTCTCCAGGTAAATTTTGACCATAAACCATTTCTGCAGGAGTTGCATGTAAATCTTCTTTAAATACTGAACGAATACCTAGTACATAAAGCAATCGGTAGTTCGTCGTACCAATTCGACGATTTACCTTTAGCCATTAAAGTAGCTTTAAGTTGTCTATGAAATCGTTCAACCATGCCGTTAGATTGAGGATGATATGGGGAAGTTGTTTTTTTGAAACATCCTAACAATTTTGTCAATTCTATAAACATTTTAGAGGTAAATTGTCCACCTTAATCAGTTGTTATATTTAAAGGAACACCAAAACGAGAAAGTAGTTTCTAATTAACGTATCTATTATATTAGATGCTGTGACATCTTTTAGTGGATATGATTCTGGCCAACGAGAATATCGGTCAGTTATGGTTAATATATATCGATGTTCTCGGGATATCGGTAAAGGTCCAACAATATCTAAATGTATATGTTCGAATCTGCCTTTAGGTATCTCAATTTTTACTACTGGTGATTTAGTGTGTCTAATTATTTTTGATTTTTGACAGTTAAGACAGTTATTAACTGAAATATTATGTAATTTTTCAAATACAATTTTTCGCATATTAAATGGAACATAAGGTCTAGGTGTATCTAAAGTACATTCACACCAAATATCTAAGTTTAGAACTGGAATTTTCTAGAATTTTAGATTTAGATCTTTGTTCGTATCAGAAATAATTTTTAAGAGATCTTTATCTTGCTGTTGTTCATCATATAATTTTCTAAGATTAAGGTCAGGGTATTTGTTTGCATCAACTGCAAATGTTCTAGATAACGCATCGGCTACAACATTAGCTTCACCACTAATATGTCGTATTTCACTTGTAAATTGAGAAATATATTCTAGATGCCTAGTCTGTCTTGGGCTTCTTTCGGTTTTTGATTCCAAAGCAAAAACTAAAGGTTTATGATCTGTATACGCAACAAAAGATCTACATTCCAGCATATACTTAAAATGCTTAATATTTAGATATATTGCTAACAATTCAAGATCGAATGTACTATATTTAGATTCAGAAGAAGTTAATTTTTTGGAGAAAAATGCAAATGTTCTGAAATTCCATTATAAACTTGTTGTAAAACACCCCCTACTGCTACATTTGAAGCATATACTGTCAAGGTTAATTCTGCTTCATTGAAATGATTCAATAAAACACGTGATGCAAATGATTCCTTGATACAGTCAAATGAATTGAGGGCTTCTTTAGTCCATTCTAATTGTTTACTTTTCTTTTTATTTGAATTGGTAATTATAGCATGAATGGATTAGTAAGTTCAGCTAACTTAGGTATGTATTTGTAGTAATAATTTACCATTCCAACAAATTTCTGAATTTGTTTAACCGATTTTGGGAGTTCAAAGTTTTTAATTGCTAATACTTTTTCTTCAGACGGTTTAATACCAATGTTTGAGATATTGTGGCCTAGAAAATCAATATTTGGAACACCAAAAATACATTTTCCCGGTTTAATATTTAACCCGTATTCGTCTAATCGTTCAAAAACTTTCTCTAAGTGATATAAATGTTGTTCTTTATTTTCGCTAACCAGTAAAAACTTCGTTGATAAATCTTTGAAATGTTTGTGCAGAATTTCTTAGTCCAAATGGCATTCATTGAAATTCAAACATACCGAATGGTGTTGTTATAGCTGTTTTGAATATATCTTCTTCTGCCATTGGAATTTGATGATAAGCACGAACTAAATCGATTTTTGAAAATATTTTTTTATTCCTTATATTCATATTTAAATCATGAATGTGAGGCAAAGGATATCTATCTGGAATAGTCACAAAATTCAAACGTCTAAAATCTCCGCATGGACGCCAATTGTTTGGATCCTTTTTGGGCACTAAATGTAAAGCTGATGTTACACTAGAGTTCGATGGTCTACATATACCTGCTTTTACAAGATATTCAAATTCAGTTTTTGATGCCTTGTATTTAAAGGGATCTAAACGTCTAGGTTTTGTAAAGGGTAAGGGACCTTTTGTTATTAATTTATGAACGGTAGTATGTTTAATAGGTTTCGTATAATCAGGATATCAGTGAAGGGTATTTCCTCAGAATTTGTGTATATTGATTATCTACAGTAAATAATTTTGGAAGTGTCACATTACAGCAACATGAATATGTACTAACTGATAAATTAGTAAGTGGATCAATGAGGCACTTATGTTTAATATCTATCAAAAGACCATATTTGTAGAGAAAATCGGCACCAATAATAGGTTTGGAAATATCTGCAATTAGGAAAATGAAAGGAAATTCTCGTCGAAGACCTAAATCTACATTAAGTAATTTCTTTCCAAATGTTGCAATATTTGAGCCATTTGCTGCACTTAAAATTATGTCAGATCTCTTATTACCGTTTCTGAATTTTGAGGACGGCAAAATCGAAATTTCTGCTCCACTATCGCTTAAAAACTTTATATTATTATTTTTATCAAAAATAAAAAGGCGACTAGAAGTATAATCAATATTTCCACTGTTCGTCGCTGCAACAGTGGATGATTTTAGTTTGTTGAACTTTCATTGGAAAATGAACAAGGTTGCTCACATCTCCTAGCTTGATTACCAAATTTATAGTGAAAACGACATAACCAGTTCTTACTTGGTGAACGATCACGAGAGCGTGAACTACTTCTGTTATATCTTCTATAATAAGGGCGTGAAGTACGGTTTTCTAATTCCTTTTTAAGAGAATTAACTTCTAGTGTTAATTTATTTATATTTTCGCATACATTTTCTACAATTTGTTCAATCTTAGAAGTTCTAGAAGGTTGTCTGACACTACCGACTTCTCCGTTGTAAATAACTTCCCACAATCTATCAGCTAGTTGAATGAATTCATTATGATCATTAATATTTGTTCCAGTTAAAGCTACGTTTAGAGTTTTTGGAAGTTTACGTAGCCAAAGTTTTGTTAAAACATCTTGACTTAAATTAGAACCGGAAAGAAGGGCTAACGATCTATAATATTCCGATGGCTTTCTATTTCCCATAACGCTATCAGAGAGTATTTTGTGTAATTTAGAAGTTTCGCTTAAGGAGTGACGTTCAATCAAAATTTTTTTTAAATAAAGATATCATTATTTGCAGTTGGATTTTGTATTATATCTAACACTTTTATTATAACTTCTTGTGGTAAAGCAGTTATAATATATTCATATTTAGTTTGATCAGTAGTAATACCTTTGGTTGCAAATTGCATTTCAGCGTGAACAAACCATGCATCTGGACAATTAGTCCAAAATTGAGGGAGTTTAATAGAGGAGGCGCAAATGTCTAAATCAATTTGAGGTACTCTGTCCATCGCATGATTACTAGATAAATTTGAGTTTAAATTATTATTGGTATTAATTGAATTAGACTGGGAATGTGTTGACTCTTGTGTGAGTATTAGTACGTGTTGGAGAGCGTGTAGTCATTTTAAGAGGGAAGGTTTACAAATAAATTAAAGTTAAAAATTTAAGTTTAAAATTTTAATTAATTAATAATAAGTTAATTTTTTTGTGCTATATATATTTAAATATGGAACAAGATTTAAGTACATATACTGACTTTTCTTCTCTGAAGTTTAAAGTTGAATTACGAGTATTTTGTAAAGTTTTTATTTTGATTTCATTAGTTGCTATTTTAAACTGAACTGAACTGAAATTGATATGAAACCCAAAGTAATTGATATTTAAGATTGATTTGTAGTAAATAATTGCTTTCCCAATTATAGATATTAATATATATACAGGATTTTTAGAGTTGAGATTAAATTCGTTTGTGTAATTTGGATGATTTTAGTTATTTATTTCAATTTATTCTACTGCTCAAATTATAGATATTTTTTTTTTAATTATTAGTTCACGGTATGTTGTTTATTTCGATGCCCCAAACTGGTAGGATCGCCAATTTTGTAATAACTTATTTCAATAAAGTTTTAATTTATTTTTATTTTATCACCTCTATTATTCAAAATGAGAATTATATATAGAATATTTTAACAAAAAACTCAAAAACTCATTAGATTCAATAATTTAAATACATTTATAAAAATCAAATATTTTCTGATATATAACAAAGTATTTTATGTATAAAGTAAACACCTACAATAACAAATCTAAATCCAAATTTTCACTTTTGCATTTCGACAAAAAATGTCTCTATAATTGTAAAATTTAATTAAAAAATATTCATAAACCAAAAAGCTATAGCAGTTTAAAAATTTAAATTTTCAAAAAAAAAATTATGTTTTTTTTTTTTGCAAAAAGTCTTCTATGAAGTTTTTAATTTTTAATATATTTAAACATTTTTGAAAAGGAGATACAATTTCCAAAATATTGATGTACAATATGTCTACCTTATTTTGTCCACGTGCCACAGTAATGAACGAATGATTAACATCTCTAGTAAAATTTCTTCACCAAGTTATTTTCTTCCATAACAAGTTCAATGTTAGGTACCTACATATATAATACATAAGTACAATCATAAACCGATTGCAACTCTTTTTTAACACTGAATCCCAGGTAGAATATGAAATACCTAGAATATCCCTAAAACATATTTCATACCTAATACTATTTTTTTACTCCAGGTAATATAACAGGTAGATTTCATAACGTAGTATAAGAGTATTTTAGCATAACCTATTGAAGTTACTGATCGGAAAGCTAGAATTCCACTCCACTCCACTCTACTCGAAAATACAGCATATGTTGTGAAAAAAAAAAATTTTAAACTGCTATGGCTTTTTGGTTTATGAATATTTTTTAATTAAATTTTACAATTATATAGGCGCATATTCAGAAATCGTAACTAAAGTCGAAACTTATTAAACAGCAACTAAAAAATAGTTCACAAATAGTTAAAGATCTTATTCACAAATCATAACTAACTTAGCAACTGCTTTCAGCTGTTAAAAGAAATGCAACACTGCATTTAGTAGATTTTTGGTGATGAAAAACACATCTCTAGTTTGTTTTCTTTTTTTTTCGTAATTTTTTTTGGTCAAAATGGACACAATTAGCAAAGAAAATAAGGTAAGTTTATTATTATTGTTAGAAACAAATATGTATTTATTGCTTTGTATATTTTAGAGAGACTCAAATTGGTCACCAGATGAAAAAACCACATTTAAAGAATTGGTGGCCAAATATGTCAACATCATCGACGACAAGAGAAACGACACAAAGATGATATACAAGAAAAAAGATGCTTGGCGCCACATCAACGAGCAAATGAAGTCAATGGGATATATAAGAGACACGAGTCGTTTGAAGCAACAGTGGAACAGGATGAAAGCACAGTCAAAAACAAAGCTCGCAGCTGTACGAAAGGCCACTTATGCTACAGGAAATAATATTGAGATTCCTTCTCTCGACGAAAATGACGAGGAGATTTTAAATTTAATAGCGCCGGAGGTAGTAGAAGATACGTGCTTAATAGATAGCAACTCAAATTGGGAAAAGACTGATACGGTAGAGATTATGTGTCCATTAGAAGAAAGTCTTGTAAAACAAGAAAATAAGGAACAAGTGTCACCGTACATTAAACAATTGAGATGTTTGTCGAAACCCAAAAACAAATTGTCTGTGTTACAACAAAGAGAAAACCAAATTAAAAAGGAAACTGTGCTTGCCGAGGAACTGCAGAAAAAGCAAATTGCAAAATTAGAAATTGAAATTAAGCACCAGGATACCGTAAACAATATGCGAATAGCTTTTATGCAGGAGTTGCACCAAAAACAATTAAAACATGCGGATGAGCTGCATGAAATGAAAAAGCAATTATTATCAAAGCTAATTTCTAATAATAATAGCGATAGCCTTACAACGGCATTTAATATGTGATATAGTTACAGATGTACATAGAAACCTGTATACATACAAGCAATAATTATATTGCTTAAACTCAAATTCCTTCAGTGCAAACAAGCAATCACACAAGTACAAAATACTTAATTTTATTAATAGGTTAATGAAATGAATTAAATTTTTTGTTATATTTTTTATAGAATAAAAAGAATCTCTGATCTCCTTATTTTAATTATTTAAAAAAAAGTAAACTTTTGTTTTAGTTTTTATTTTTAAAGCTTTTTATATATGTATATGTATGTACATATATGTATATTCATATGTACGAGTATGTATGTGCATTATAATATAATTAAAATAAATGAAATGTTTAAATAAAACCATTAGAAATGTTTTTCAATAAATCCTGATCTAAAAGCTCTGCCAGTTTCACCTTCAATGAGATTATCAATATCTTGTGGTTGTAACAAAGCTTCTTGATTGTGTGGAATTTCATTCAGATCTGCAAAATAAAAAAAAGTATAATTCGAGATTTTCTATGTAATCTGTTAAGAGTTTACATTGCATGTTTCTTTCCTTAGCTATATTATGCAAGACTGCAACAGCTACAATAATGTTTTTGGCGGTATCAAGGTCTACACGGATCCTTTCCAACACAGATTGGAATTTAGACTTAAGTTGGCCATTTAAACATTCAATTTTGACTCTCGTTGCCGTGTGACTTCTATTATATCTTTAATTGCAGATTTAAAAGAATAAATGCGAAAGATAAATAGAGATTTAGCTTACCAAAAAATGTTGCCTTCTTTATAGAAAATTAAATAAAAAAAATGGTTATAAACGCAACATTTTTTGAGCTAGAAATAAGCTACTGTTAATATAATCATACCGTCTCTCTTTTTCTGTCGCTGGAGTCCTAACAGGAGTCAATAATATAGAAGATGCCGGGTATCCGCCATCGCCAAGTACTACACCTTTATGTTGACATTGTGATGCTTCAAGCTTACATTTTAAAGAACACATAGACCAAATCCTTGCATCGTGAACAGAACCCCGGGTGCGAGCGACAATGTCTAAAATTTTGCAATCAGCATCACAAACAATCTGGAATTTTTTTTTGTACATATGTACTTACTGTTTATTAATGTGTTTTATAGTATTTACCTGTACGTTTAAGGAATAATATCCTTTTCTATTTCTAAAATGTCCAGCCATTATTGGACCCACATTTTTTGATGGACATTTAATACGCACATGCGTGCAATCGATAGCACCAATAACGCAAGGAAAGCGGGCTATATTATAAAAACTACTTTTTATTTTATTGAGTTCTTCAGGTTCCTGTGGAAATTTTACAAAATCCGGTAGTCGTAATGCTAACTGCTTTGTCACATTTTTTATTATGCGACTCACTGATGGTTGCGACAAACCGTGCAAATCAGCTAAAAATTGAAAATCATTTTAGAAGAATTTGTATGCCTATGAATGTACCAACCTATATCACTTTGGTGAACGTTTCGCCCCAAAAAGCGCAAGGTAGAAAGCACTTGCAAATTCATTGGAATTGCTTTACCTCTCTTAGTCTGAAATTTTTTGGAGTCCACTAAATCAATTATAAAACAGGCTGTTTCTTTGTCAAAACGATATCTTTCGTAGAAGTCTTCATCATCCATTTCAAATGGATTGCACCGAGTTTTATACGTTCTAAGTTTTTTCGCCATGTTTTCATCTGCTAATATTTGAATGTCTCTTATAATGTTTTCCATTGTTTTATTTTTTTACCACCGCAAAACTATAGAACTTTTCAAATATGTAAATAATAAAATAAAATCAATCAGCTGTTCTTTAAATATATTTGTTAGTTGACATTTAGTTACAGCTTTACCCATAATTAAGTTGTAACTTTTCGTGCTGAAAGTAATCAACTAAGAATAACTTAAGTTGGTACTTAAAAAAGTTTAAACTTAGATATCATTTCTGAATATGCGCCATAGACATTTTTTGTCGAAATGCAAAAGTGGAAATTTGGATGTAGATTTGTTATTGAGAATCCCACAATTCCCAAAAAACTTTTAAAAAAATCCCACAATTGGGATTTTTGGATCTATTGAAGGCACCAAGCTCGGGGCTATGAAATCCCTTTGCATAATATTGAAGAACAGATTGGGACATACAAAACAGGTCTTAGTTTTTTGAAAGCAGCTATGCGATTTTAGAATATGTTGTCTAAAGTTCAAATTTTCATAAAAAATAGGTCTACTACAGAAGGCTCTGGACCACGCAATAATAAAAATATTCCTATTATTTTGCTTTTATAATATTTCCGGAAATGTTACCTTTCAGAAAAATATAAACAAATTATATATCTTTTTCTCATTTTCTGTATAATTTAAAATTAATGTAGTTACTTTTTTCGAAAAAAAAAAAATGGCGGAAAAACGACTTTTTTATTTTTTTTTTTAAGTTTGAATGCACATAACTTTTGACTCAGTAGATATCTTTTAACATTTCTTTAATTTTAAATTTGTTGTTAATTCAAAAAAAGACACTTCAAGAAAATCGGGAAATAATGGGATCCGTTATTAGGAAAATAGCAGACCAAGGTAGGCAAAAAAAATAAATTTTACTTTTAAAATGCTAAGAGATAATAAATGGCTAAAGCAATGTTTTTTGTAGATCTCGTCTAGTACATTCCATATATATATAAAAATCTTTCAAATCGGATCGCAAACAAAAATTTGGCATCATTTTTAATTTTTGCTATACCCGAGGTGCCCCACTTTGGGGCATTGTGGCTCGGCCCCCTTGGTTGTTTAAGCCCAAATTCAAAACTTAAACTTATCAACACCTCCTCTATAGCCATGGGAAATTTTATTAAAATCGAGCTATTCGTTTAGAAGTTACAGATTTATTTCCACTTTTTTTCAGATCCCCCACTGTGCACAGGCGAGTACGTAAGCAAATGAGTTTTATAAAGTACTTGTCTGACTTACGTTAGTTGCCTTGGTAATATTGAGTTGTTATATTGTATTATTGCCAAATTATTTAATTAGATATTTTGTTTACTTTTTTCCATGTTAATATTCAATATTTTAATTTTTTAGAGGCAACCCTAGAAACCAAAATAAAAACAGCTGTGTTTTATTTACAACACAAAAATAAATTATGTGAATTGAAATTGCTATGAATTTTTTAATTTTGTAATAAATTGAATGAAAAATGTTTCCATTTATCGCAATTAACATTGAAATTGAAAGTTAAGGTAGTTTATGCTGTAGAAATATACGAAATATGGTTTTGTGATGCACACAAGCACTTATTTCTACTTGCCTGTTTTTTCCAGTAGGACAATTGAAATTGAAATGTAGAAACCATAAAAAATATAGTCTTACGTTTTCACTCAAGAGAATTGACACTTGTGTTATAAAACCCCAAAACTAATTTTTGTACTCATTTGGGCGAAAAATTTGAGTGACTTGTTATTTAGAAACATTCCATAACCCTTCTACTTATTCTACTCTTGAAAAAATAAATCTAGTAATTTTGGAAATACAATCGAAGGATGCACGAATATATATATATATATTTAACAAGGTAAACGGAAGTAATATTCTTAAAGATTTAGAAGTAGCCCTCTAACTAACTTCAAACAAATACAAACAAATCCCAAATCAAGATAATTTACAGGAAACACTTTATTATGAAACGAGCTGTGTTTCTTTGCATTAAAATGAAATTGCTAGAGTATCCTTTCGTAACTTTCTTCCTGGAACACTTGAAGAAACGCTTTTTCATTTTCCAAAAGAGGCCAGTTTTGTAGCATTTATAATATCACCGGAAGCTACATAATGATTCTTCGAAGAAGTCTTACTTTTTATCACTTGCAATTAATCAATACCAAATACCAAACGAGTATGAAATTGTTTACACATCGTTAATGTTGAAAAATGTTGCCATAAGATATATATATCTAACTAATATTGTTTAAAAGAATGTTCTATTATATATACAAAAATAAAAATTTAAAACAAAATATATTGCATAATTCATATGTAAGTATACTTAAGTTATAACTTAAGCAAATTATAACATATTTTTTTTTTTTTTTCATTATATTTATTTATTGAATCTTCAGATATTGAAATGACAATAAGTTTTCGAATCTTAATACTAAAAGAAAATAATAAGTCCAGCCAGTGCTAGACAAAATATTATGATACTACAAAAAAATTTACATCCACTGATCCAGTCATCTGTTTTGCGTTTGAGTTAAAGCAAGGGTATCCCTCCTTCTCAACCGAACATGGCCACTAAAGTTAAGGATGTCTCGTGCAAGTGGGTTTGGATGGTGTTCAAGTTTGCTGACATATTTTGAGGCGTATTTTGTAAATTCGTCTTTCACCAAAGGAATGCCTAGATCTTTGTGAATTCGAGAATTTTTAACGTACCATGGAGCTGCAGTAATTATACGTAGAATTTTATTTTGACCTCTTTGAATTTTTTCAATGTTGGATGCTGAGGCAGTACCCCATAATTGAATTCCATAACACCATATTGGCTTTAGAATTGCATTGTACAACAAAAGTTTACAATCCAACTTTAATGTAGAATTTCTGCCGATTAGCCAATTAAGTTGCACTGCTTTTAATCTCATCTGTGTAAGTTTTGCGTCAATATGAGACTTCCAGGTTAAACGACGATCGAGGTGGATTCCGAGGTATTTGACTTCATTGTGTTGCGGAATAATTTGGTTATTTATTCTGATGGACGAGCAGGTATCTTTTCGCAATGTGAAAGTTATATGAATACATTTCTGTTCGTTAACCCTGATTTTCCAAAGCTCAAGCCAATTCTCTAGTTTATAAATATAATTCTGCAAATTCTGTGATGCTATTTGATGGTCCTTATGAACGCTAATAAAGGATGTATCGTCAGCAAAAGTTGAAGTATGTATATTGGGGTCTGACGGCATATCGGATGCATAAATCAAATATAAAGTAGGACCCAGTATGCTACCCTGGGGTACTCCTGCTTCAATTGGCTGAGCGGGGCTTAAAAAATCGCCTTCTTTGATTGTAAATTTGCGACCATATAAATAACTTTTCATGAGTTTGTGGGTGTTAGCAGGCAGAGCTAATTTTATTTTGTGCATTAAACCTTCATGCCAGACTTTGTCGAACGCTTGGGAAACATCAATGAAAAGCGCGGAACAGTATTTTTTCTCTTCAAACGACCGTCTTATCACATTTACTAATCTGTGTGTTTGTTCGATGGTACTGTGTTTAGCTCTGAACCCGAATTGATGATTTGGAATACATTGAGTGTCGTTCAGAATTGGAATCAACTTAGCCATTAACAATTTTTCAAACAGTTTTGAAATTGTCGGCAGTAGGCTAATTGGCCTATATGACTCTACTTTGGTGAGGTCCTTCCCTGGCTTAGGAATCATGGTAATCATAGATACCTTCCAATCTGCAGGATAGTATTCTAGGCGTAAAATAGCATTGAAGATAAAGAGAATAATTCTTCTAGCTACACGAGGTAACTCCACGAGCATTTTGTTGCTGATTTTATCCATACCTGGAGCTTTTTTAAGGTTCAGAGTACCAATAGCGCTTTGAATATCATTAAAGCTAAGTCTTAGAGGTACAGGAGGTCTAATAACGAGTGGTGGCAATTCAGTTGCATTATTTGAGATGTTTATAGTAAACACATTTCTCAAATGGTTAACAAATAAAGTCCCTTTCTCGGAATCGTTTCTAGCCCAGTCACCAATCGGATTTCGCAAAGGAGGCTTTCCTCTAACTGGTCTTTTTAAACCTCGTGCCGCCTTCCATAACGAATAGTCAGATTGTGGGGAACTGTCAATTCCCTCCAAGTATGATTTAAGTGAAGCCATTCTTTGGGTTTCTAAGAAATTTCTTAGTATATCTCTGCATTCCCGTAGCCTAGCTTTCAGTTGAGGAGACCTGTGAATTTGCCACTCTCTTCTAACTCTTCTTTTTTCTGTCAGGAGATGTTCGAGTTCAGCGAAATAAGTTCTGTTTGTCCTATTTCTGCATTCAACGTCATATGTGGAAGCGTGATGCACAGCTCTTCGTATGTCCTCAGTAAACTTGCCAATCGACCCATCAATATCCTCGGTAGTTCTCAACACTACATTTTCCGTGCAGTGGGAACTTAAATACTTTTTATACTTTGTCCAACTTACTCTGGATTTAGACATGTCCCGAAATGGAGAGCCATACCCTTGAAGGAAACGCATTGAAATAATAGAAGGAGAGTGATCTGAAGACAAGTCTAATGAAGGCTCCACTTGTATCGATTCTACAGGGATATTTTTCACTACTCCGAAGTCAATAATATCGGGAATCTTCCGTCGGTCCGTCGGCCAGTAGGTGGGATGCCCGCTTGAGAGTACATCTAAGCCCATTTTGGCAATGGTGTTGAAGAGTTCACGACCCTTCGGGGTCACTAGACGTGAACCCCAAAATGTGTGTTTGGCGTTAAAGTCACCAGCAACCAAAAATCTAGCTCCAAGGGAATTGAAGAAGCTGTAGAATTGATGTTCTTTTATTGAAAATCGAGGCGGCGAATAAATTGATGATAAAACAAAGTTGTATTGACAGAATTCAATACAAATGTTTGTTGCTTGTAGGTAATCCTCACATATGTTGTTCATTAAATAATGTTTTATTCTGTTCTTTATAAGAATTGCCGAACCTCCACATGCTCTTCCGCGGGGATCTTTAGTATCATACAACACGTATCCATTAATTTTGAAGTACCCTGTCGCCGTCAAGTGAGTTTCAGCAATCATCATGACATCAATCTGCTTATCCATCAGGAAGTGTTCCAGTTCGTTTTTATGTTGGCGGAGGCCGTTCGCGTTCCAAAAACAAATTTTTAAACAAATCATTTCTTTAAAATTGCTTGTAAGATAGTGGATTGCATTTTCAGCATTTCCTGCATCATGGATGTCATAGTGGTTGTAAAAGTGTTCATAGTTTGGACAAGTGTCTGCAAAGTAGTCTCTAGAGTGTTAATATTAGGCTCGTAATATTGAGATTTAGGTTCCTGCTCCAAACCTGGCATATTAGATTTAACCAAGTTAGCGTAAGAAACTTGTCTAGAACTAGGCGCGTTTTCATGACTAGTGGGCCGTAACAATTGAGGAAAATTGTTACTCGATGCAAAATTAGGCTGTTGTGGATGAACAGGTAATACTGACGTCTTGTTGGTCCTTATGCCTTTCAAATGAGTGTAAACTGGACAACCTCTATAATTTGCGGTATGATTACCTCCGCAGTTACTGCATTTTTTGATTTTTGAGTCGGTTTTCGACTTATCACATTGAGCAGTTGTATGTAGTTCCCCACACGCAACACAAACTGACGGCAATTTACAATACGCTTTAGTGTGACCAAATTCTTGACAATTAAGACACTGGACGGGTCCCTGACGCTTATGCGGTTCTTCCACGGTGATTCTACGATGCAGAAGGTAAATCAGATTGTAGATGGGATGGGACTCGTTTTTCTTTAAGACTATATCTCCGGGTTCCAATTCCACCCTGAACATAGGCTGAGGAATCTTTTCACGGTTTCTAATATTCGTTATGCTCTTAATTTTGAAGCCATTTTCCATTAAACTAGTCTTTATCTCGTCAGGATCAACATCTGGGTCTATACCCTTTAGAACGACTTGGAGGCCTTTTGCGCTTTTCAGCTGGTAGGTATAGAAATCCCTACTCTCCCTCTCCAACTGGTTGGACAATTTTCGAAAGTCATCTTCCTTTTTCACTTGAATTTTGGTTTCGCTGATATTTCCATGTTTAATTGAGGTTACGCTAAACATATTTTCACCTATTACCGAAACAATTCCTTGTACCAATTTACTGGAAGTGGGCTCTCTCAGATAAATTGGTGGGGGCTTAAACGTTTTTTTAGGAAGTTCTGGATCATCCGTCTGGAGGAGAGCAAACCTGTTTTGATCATTTGGATTGTCAATACTCACGGTCTTGGGAGCTTTTGAATTTGATGACGTTTGAGCAGATGTCGGGCTCCTCTGTCGCTTAAGAACTGTGACGTATTTATCCATACCTACTTGTTTTCTAGGTTTGACTGCACTATTTGATGTAGAAGATATTGATGTTTTATCATCTGATGAAATCACTATATTGGGCGAACAGGATCGGCGCCGTTCTACGGCTCTTGTAGTGAGAAGATTCTCCACAGATTTTTTTAAGGATTCTTCCTCAGAGATCCATAAAGATTTTCTAGTCGAGCTAAGCTCTTTCTCAGAATTACATCTGAGAGGAACACTCATACAGTTTTTATGCGATTTTTAATGTTTTTTATTATTTTTTTTTTAATGTTTTTTATTTTTTTTTTTTTTTTACCGTAGGTATTTTTACCTATTACGAATTATTTTTTAACTTTTTGTTTTATTTCGACCTATTACACTTTTTCACCTATTACGATTTTTTCACCGAAAATTCAGCCGCACTAAAAATAACACGTCCGAACAGTTCAAGAACACTATGTGTAATGTATTAACATATTAACAAAAAAATAGAAAAACAAGGAGAGAAAGTACCAGATTTTTTGCGTCAAAATAAGGTAAACACCTAATATTGTTTAAAAAAATTTTGTTTTTCTGAATTCAATTCTACTATATGAAACTATATAAAAATGTAATATGATGTTCTTATACACCTATAATAATACACGGTGCGAAAGTCAAAAAAATCTGGGACCCGATATTATTTTTCTTGTAGGGCTTGTCGAGTAAAACAAGATTCCAATAGTGAAATATGCCGGACACATCCAAAATCCGGGTTTGCGGTTAAAAAACCGGTTTTTGTACCTTTGCGCACTTATAAGCCTGTAATTTTGTTGATAATGACCCGATTCAATTTCTTACTAGATTTGGAAAGAAGAAACTGAGATCTTTCGAATGATATATAATATGATATATATGTAATTAAAATAATCCGCTTCTCACCACCAGAGGCGCTGCAATGCTGCACTAAAACAAACATAATGCGTAATTGCAGAGTTGTGATATAAAGCTTTCTTCTACTTTCACCACCTCTACTTCTTCAGTCTATCCCCTTTCTAAAGAAAGTAACGCAGTTATATATAGACATATTAATTGCCTGAGTGTTGCTTCTCTTAAAAAAAACGGTTTTTTAACCGTAAAACCGGATTTTGGAGGTGTCCGGCATATTCCACTATTGGAATCTTGTTTTACTCGACAAGCCCTACAAGAAAAATAATATCGGGTCCCAGGTTTTTCAATTTCTTTAAATTTTGTATCACTGTGTTATTTATACTACTATAATTATGATTTTCTTTTAATTGACTTTATTTTGATGCTCACAGTATACCTATATACATGCATTATTTACTTACGATTATTGGTCTCCGTAATATATCCAAACTGTGATTCAAGTAGTGGCCAATAGAATACACCGTTATAAATGAAACAGATGGAAACAACGCATTCATTAAAACGTGATGTGTTTGAATTTGGAGTAAAATTTGACAAAGCCCAAATATTTTTTCATCATTTGTTAATACTAGAGCATCCTCTAATAATTTGCCGCTTTCAGTATTCCAATCAATTTTCTCACCACGGTAGCAAACACCAAGACTTTTAATGTCTTTAACATTATTGACATCATAATTAAATGGTATTCCTATTATTGCACCAAACTTCGATTTTGTTGATCCTGAAATAATAAATTAATTTATTAAAAATCTACTAAATAGGCTACAGCATATGTTTATTAATTATATAATATTAAAATATGTTTAATATTATGAAAATTATAAACACCATTATTTATACTGTAGAAATATTGTATTCCTAAATTTATTTAAATGTTAATAATAAACAAGCAAATAAACGCAAATAAATCATATCATGATTTTCATGATTGCAAACATAGACAATCCGTTTTCATACAATTGCCAACAATTTGACAACAAAAATGACGTAGTGAAAACGCGGCCTATGGCAAAACCAGTTCCACATTTGCCTTTAGTTCAGATAAATCTATTGAGAGTTTTGTGGAACGCAAAGAAAAGATTATGCCTTTTACGCAATCTGAGCTCAATGATTTGATAGAGATTTAGATCTGTCGAAGGAAAAATCTGAGATTTTGACATCAAGATTGCAGAACAGATTGAGTTCTGGCGTTAAAGTCACTTACTACAGAGATCGGCAGAAACGCTTTTCTAAATACTTTTCAAAAACATATAATGTTTGTTATTGCCATGACATTATCGGTTTATTTAAAGGGTTTAATGTGCTTTATGATCCCACTGACTGGCGTTTGTTTGTTGACAGTAGTAAACGGAGTTTAAAAGCTGTTCTGTTACACCAGGGCAATAGTAAACCATCGATTCCACTAGCACATGCTGTAAATTTAAAGGAATCGTACGAATCAATGGCTTTATTGCTAAATCTTATTAGCTACAAAGAACATAATTGGAAAGTTTGCGCTGATCTCAAATTCGTTGCTATGGTAACTGGCTTGCAACAAGGATACACCAAATACATGTGTTTTTTGTGCAAATGGGATAGTAGAGCACGACAAGATCATTATTCCCGAAAAGTTTGGCCGAAGAGAATCGATTTTAATGTTGGTAAAGAAAACGCTAAATCCGAACCGCTCGTTAAAGAAGAAAAATTCATTATTCCACCATTACATGTTAAACTTGGTCTCTTTAAAAATTTTGTAAAAGCTTTGTCTAAAGATTGTGATTCATTCCGTTATCTAAAAAGCATTTTTCCGAATTTATCTGATGCTAAGATTAAAGAAGGTGTGTTTGTGAGTCCCCAAATAGAAAAATACTTGACGACGATAAATTCAGTTCAATTTTGTCAGACAATGAGCTAAAAGCATGGGATTCATTTCGTCGTGTGGTTACTTGTTTTTTAGGTAACTTTAGAAGCTTGGATTATAAAGAAATCATAAAAAACTTGAGTACAAACTATGAGAAGATAGGTGTGAATTTCAAAATGTGTATTTCTATTTTATGCATTTTCCATAACTATAATTAAATTCTTTGAAAGCAGGTGTGAATATGTCTTTGAAGATTCATTTCCTACACTCTCATTTGGACTTCTTCCCGGATAATCTTTGTGATGAAAGTGATGAGCACGGCGAACGTTTTCACCAACAAATTTGGGACGAAGCGATGCACAGTGGGGGATCTGAAAAAAAAGTGGAAATAAATCTGAAACTTCTAAACGAATAGCTCGATTTTAATAAAATTTTCCATGGCTATAGAGGAGGTATTGATAAGTTTAAGTTTTGAATTTGGGCTTAAACAACCAAGGGGCCGAGCCACAATGCCCCAAAGTGGGGTACCTCGGGTATAGCAAAAATTAAAAATGATGCCAAATTTTTGTTTGCGATCCGATGTGAAAGATTTTTATATATATATGGAATGTACTAGACGAGGTCTACAAAAAACATTGCTTTAGCCATTTATTATCTCTTAGCATTTTAAAAGTAAAATTTATTTTTTTTGCCTACCTTGGTCTGCTATTTTCCCGATTTTCTTGAAGTGTCTTTTTTTGAATTAACAACAAATTTAAAATTAAAGAAATGTTAAAAGATATCTACTGAGTCAAAAGTTATGTGCATTCAAACTTAAAAAAAAAAATAAAAAAGTCGTTTTTCCGCCATTTTTTTTCGAAAAAAGTAACTACATTAATTTTAAATTATACAGAAAATGAGAAAAAGATAAATAATTTGTTTATATTTTTCTGAAAGGTAACATTTCCGGAAATATTATAAAAGCAAAATAATAGGAAAATTTTTACTATTGCGTGGTCCAGAGCTTTCTGTAGTAGACCTATTTTTTATGAAAATTTCAACTTTAGACAACATATTCTAAAATCGCATAGCTGCTTTCAAAAAACTAAGACCTGTTTTGTATGTCCCAATCTGTTCTTCAATATTATGCAAAGGGATTTCATAGCCCCGAGCTTGGTGCCTTCAATAGATCCAAAAATCAAAAAATCCCAATTTTGCGATTTTTTTAAAGTTTTTTGGGAATTGTGGGATTCTCAATACCAAATCTACATCCAAATTTCCACTTTTGCATTTCGACAAAAAATGTCTATATAATTGTAAAATTTAATTAAAAAATATTCATAAACCAAAAAGCTATAGCAATTTAAAAATTTAAATTTTAAAAAAAAAATTTAATAATAAAAATTTTTCAAGTTGTAAAACAATTCCTACCTACAGTAAAAATAATTTAATGAAAATTAAATTTAAAGAACTCGAGCCTAACTAAAATAAATGTCAAACATTAAAAATTACTAGTTCAAAAAAAAAATAATAATTATTCTTAAAACTTTTCTTATAAAATCTCCCTAGAAATATTCTGAATTGACAAATAAAGAAAAGAGAAGAAATAAATAGCTGCATTATAATTTACATGGACTATGTTGGGATGATGGGGATTCTTCTCTAAAAGAAATTAAAGAATATTTTGCATTATTAATTATGAAAACTGAAAACTATCCTTTTATATACGTTAAAGGATGTGAAAAAGAATAATGGTTAAGTGAACTATTTGAAACGGAAAAAATAAAAAAATGTATATTTAATTTAAACACTTGTGCAAATATAAAAATAATATTCATATAAATATATGTAATTATCATAAGAATAATATAAATAATTGTTATATAACGTGTGCTGAAAAAAATGTTATTTTAATTCGAGATTTTGTTCATTTATGTTTAAATGGAGAAAAACTGAATGAACTCTATTAATTTGTAATCAGTTATTAATTGTTCGTTATATGGATAACATTAAGTCTCTCTAATAATTTCATTTTTATAAAGATAAATTAAAAATGGTTACATCATCTGAACTAAAGGAGCTGTTGGATAAATATAGTAACCGTATAGATCATAATCATATAAATTTCTTTCTGAAAATGATCAATGAATTGCGAATGTACAACAACATTCGTATACCATTTATATGTTTCAATAACAAAATTCACAAATATAATTGTAAAAATATTCAAATGGAATCGTTTAATATATGTGCTTGTAAATCATATTATAATCAATATATATTAACAATAAAGCTTTATAATTTTTTTTTCCAGAAAAAAAAAATAAAAAACACAATATAATTTTAATTTTAAAAGAAATAGTTTTATGTGTTTGGGCTGATGAAACTAAAACATGTGGACCGGACACTTGTCGATGTAATAACTATAAACATAGAAAGAGAGAAACAGAAGAGGAAGCTAAAAAATTATGAATTTTTACTATTTAATAAAATGTAAAAATTGTATATTTAATAAAATTTAAATAAAACAAAAAAATATATTTTTTCTTTTTTACTACTACTTTTTTTACCTACTCACACCCAACAATCAAAATTTTAAATTAAATAATATGTAATATTCATTTGTATATTTAATGCTAACATTGCATTTTTGTTCAAGTGGAACAATTAGTGAATAAAATCGGAATATGTTATGTGTGTGATCTTATTGTAGTGTAGTGTGTATTGTTTTGTTAGTAGCATTCCTTTGTTGGGTTAATAGCTGAGCATTTAATATGTATGTTTGTATGTTTAATGTTTATAAATATGTGTGGTTATTAGTGTGCTTATATTAGAGTATTAAAAAATTAAAATTTTGTTTACATTATCCAATAAACAAAACAAACACGCACTTCTTTTTTATTAAGAATCAATTATACAATAAACACAACAAACACACACTTATGGTGTTCACACATGCATTTTTAATTGAGTCAATTATTGGTCAATTAAAAAGTGTTTACATATGCTCAATATTGCTAATTTAATTAGCGTTTGACAGCAGCTGACAAAAAAAGAATACATTTACAGTGCACTCGGGAAAACGTAAACGCTCGTTTACGTGAACATCCCAAAACGTCAACCCCTTTTTTTACATTACCTACTCTAAAATTTTATGAAATAAATAGAGAGAAGTCTCTCTTCCAAGTGTTGGAAAGAAAAAAACAGCAGAAAAAAATAACAGCTTTTTTAAATCGTCAACATTAGTTGACGTTTTCCCGAGTGCACTGTATTTGGTTCTAATATTATAATTTTCAGCCTAAAAATATTCTTTATTAATTTAAAAGCGAAACATCTGCCATTTTAGTTATTACTAGTCACAGGGTTGTATTTTTAATTTTAACAATTATTAGAACAATTAACTCTTAATGAAGCAATTATCTTAATTGAAATTTTGTATGGATAATTGAATTCAATTAGGCATTAATTAAAAAATGTCAATTAAAAATGCATGTGTGAACACCATATTATACTAACCACAACTATATCCAGAGATGGAAACATCAACACAATACCACATTCACAAAACATTTTGCACCAACGATGGAAAACGTAACACTCACTTTTAACGCTTTCTTATTTAAAAAACATTTACCTCAACGATGTATAACATAACACCCCCCCCCCTACTCATCATTTAACAATCACACACTCCCATTCAACAAACACCTCTCCTACTCACACCCCTCCTAATCAAACACCCTACTCACAACCCCCTTACACATCATTTAACAATCACATACTCCCATTCAACAAACACTCATTACACTAACAACAACTATATCCAGGCATGGAAACACAAAGGTTAGGTTAGAAGGCCGGTGTGAGATTGTCCCCACACCATCACCCAGATACCAATACGGTCTATTGCGATGGCTTTCGGAAATGCTTTGAGACACTTAGTGCGTTCCAAGAGCGAAACGCCTAAGCCCGCCTAATTCGCCTATGTAACTACTACCTAGCCACCTCAACCTGCTAACTTGTAACCTGTAAAAGCAACACGCTTTTTATTTAAAGTTTCAAAAAGTATATATTTAAGTTTTAAGGTAAAAGTAATTATTGGTAATAGATATTAAAAATGATTTGACAATTGTCTGTCTTCTTCGTTTAGAGGCGCGATCAAGAATCCATTTTTTAGTCTTCAGGGTTGCCAGCCTTTCATCTAGTCAGCGCTTTTACCAGTGGTGCTAACAGTTGGCCTTTCCTGCCCATTCGGAGTGACCTCACTACGACTTCCATTGGCAAGGTCATCATAGATTTGTTCATCGTTTTCTTGGTCATGGCTTGACATCTCATCTTGGCATGTTGTTTCCTCTTCTTCATCAGCAATTTGACACCAGGGTTTCAATTTATCAGATGCATATACACCTGAATAATGTCGTCTAGTACGGGTAGACCCAGGTATATCGGAGATTACGTATCGATCGTTGTCCAACACACGAGTAATCAAGTAAGGCCCTTTATATTTCGGCTCTAACTTTCGGGATTCGCCTGTACTCGGAGCTTCGTTTTCAGCTAAAACCAAATCGTCAACGCCATACTTTACTGGTTTTAAATGCTGGAGATCATAACGTTCCTTTGCTTTTTGCCTAGCCTGACTTATTCGCCGTGCAGTAGCTTCACGACGTTCATCTAAATCAGTTGGGTGATCATCACTTTCATCGTGTAGAACAAGCGTTAATTTATTTTTCAAAATATCACGTGGAGTAAATCCATAAACCAAGTAATGAGGGGGAGACCCAGCACAGTCTCAGCACATATTCGTCTGAGATTTTTCCTAGAGCTCTCCTACAATCATCGACCAAACCGGAGGTCACATAATAGCCCCTTACTGCTCTTGGAGCCGCTTGGCTGACCACATATATAGTGACCTCCAGATCTTTGTCAATGTTGTCTCTTATTAGTTCCACGGCCTTAAAGATCCCTAGAACACCAACACAAAACCACATTCACAAAACACAAACGCATTTTACACTAACTATTTCCAGGCATCCAAGCACACCAGGTTTAGCGAAGCACACCGGGTTTAGCTAGTTAAAAATATATATTAGATTTTATTTTAAGCAAATTTCTATGCTAATTAGAAATTAATGGGTTCTCTAAATTTTGAATTATTAAACTCCATAAATAGGTTATATTTCTAGAAATTTTTTTTATGTTTTTATTAATAAATTTTGAATCAACATGAATTGCTAAACATATTTTTAAGGAATGACACTATTCTGCATCAGGGTTAAATAACTTAGCCAGTCTTATACTTAATGGGGTAATCTTTATAAATTGCCAAGTACGTAGATAACTATAAGCGTACCTTAGGTATGTTTGGGTGGCAACAATGTACTTCCAGTTCTTTAACATCTTAGCACCTTGCATAAGTTGTATTTGCATATAAATTACTTGCTGGTAAAAGTTTTTTTGCTTAATTATGGTATTTTTATTTTATTTTTTTGATAACTTTTTATTATTTATTGAATCTGCCTTATTTCCTTAGGCCTAACAAGAAGTATTTAAATCTTAAAACTAAAATAAATCTAATTACTCTCTAACAAAACATTAATTTCCTATTGGCTGTAAAGCTCTACGAAGCCTCGACTCCGTCTGGCTCTGAGCTAGAGTTCTAGCCAGCGGATTCGGGTCGGTTTGTAGATTTTTGATGTAGTTCTCGCGGATCCTTCTGAATTCATCCTTTACCAATGGTACTTCTAGATCTCTGTGGATGTTTTCATTTCTTATGTACCATGGTGCGCCCGTCATGGTCCTAAGAATTTTTGATTGGGCCCTCTGTATAATTTCAATACTGGTATTACTAGCAGTTCCCCACAATTGGATTCCATATGTCCAAATTGGTTTTAAAATGGTTTTATACAGGGTGACTTAGCTTAGATTGGTCACTGATTAACCAGTAAAGACTAGATGCTTTTAACTTCATGTGAAGTCTCTTGGTTTCTATATGACAACGCCAAGTAAGTCTTCTATCTAAGTGAATACCAAGTAACATAATCGGACTGAGGTATATTTACATTGTTAAGTGTGACAGGTGGACAGCATCCCCTCCTCAATCTGAACGTAACATGTTTGCTTTTTAAGTCATTTACTTGTATTCTCCACTTGCTTAACCATGGTTCCAACGACCTTAGATAGCTATCTAGTATACTAGATGCTATATATGGATTTTCATGCGAGCTAATAATTGCGGTGTCATCAGCAAATGTAGAAATAGTTAATATATCGTTCGTAGGCAAATCAGAGGTGTAAATCAAATAGAGGGTAGGTCCAAGAACACTTCCTTGTGGTACTCCTGCTCCAATCCTATAGTCACTTGTCACGTAATCGTTGTACTTAACTGTAAATAAGCTGGTACATGGTGGTAGCAAGCATTTTATTTTATATACCAGTCCTTTGTGCCATACTTCATTGAAGGCTTAAGCGACATCCAAAAATATTGCTGAACAATATTTCTTTAATTCAAAGGATTTTCTTATTTCTACGGTTATACGATTAACTTGTTCAATTGTTCCGTGGCGTTCGCGAAAACCAAATTGATGACCTGGGATTATATTTTTCTCATTTGAAAATGGTATGATTTTCTTTTGGAACACCTTTTCGAATAGCTTAGATAAGCAAGGAAGTAAGCTTATTGGTCTAGAGGAGGATGGTACGGTCAAGTCTTTACCTGGCTTTGGTATCATTATTATCTGAGAAGTTTTCCAATTTGTCGGGAAAACTCCATGCTTAAAGATCGCATTAAATATTATAGACAACACAATTATTGCCACACTCGGTAGGTTTTTAATCATAGCAGGCGTAACTGAATCATTTCAAGGTTATTTTCTTAATATTATATTATCCTTGATTACTTCTTTAATGTCTTCTGGGCTTATAGCTAATATGCCATCATTAGATAATGTTGACACAGGTGGCTCTTCAAGTTCAGAAATAGTTGTTGGCGAGTTTGGTTGAAAGACTGTATTTAGATGGTCAGCAAAAATTGTAGCCTTTTCCTCTGTGCTACGAGCCCAAGTACCGTCAGCTTTCCTTAAAGGGATTTGCCCCTCTACCGGTGGCTTGATATTTTTCGTTGCCTTCCAAAGGGAAAAATTTGTATGTTTGGTATTTGTCAAACTTTGAATGTAATTTCTATTTCTGCGATCCTCTTCCAATTAAAGGGCTTTTTTCAGACTTTTACTAGCAGCAGACAGCCTCTGTTTTGCAGCAGGTGATCTATTTTGTTGCCATTCTCTTCTGAGTTTTCTCTTTTCGAAAAGAAGTCGTTCAATATCTGAGTTGGAAATGTGCATATTAGTTCTAGGAAATGTTTGACTCTTAGAATGATTAAGAGCCGATACCATTAATGACGTGAAGTCATTGACACACTTATCTACATCTTTCTCACACTGAATACAAAGATCTGTGTGGATATGACTGCTGATATATATCATGTATTTAAGCCAATTTTTTTAAAGTAATATGTTTCATTATGAATTTTTGAAATGTTAGTCCTCCCATAATAAGATAGTATAATTGGGGAATGATCAGAAGATAAATCATATGATATTTCTGTAGATATTGAATTTCGATTTATATTTCTTGTTATGGCAAAGTCTATGACATCAGGAATTTTTTAAGGATCAGTAGGCCAGTATGTTGGTTGTCCAGTGGACACAAAATCCAAGCCATTTTTACGATCAACTAATGCTTTATAAAGCTGTCTACCTCTGGGATTCATTAGTCGAGAGCCCCAGTAAGTGTGTTTGGCATTATAGTCGCCACATGCCAGAAAGCGACCTCCTAGCGTGCTAAAGAATTCTTCAAACTTCTCCTTTGTCATTGAAAAGCGTGGCGGGCAAAATATCGCGCTTATATTTAAATCTCCAGCAAAACTTTCGAGATGAATAGATGTTGCCTGCATATAATCTTTGGAGAATTCATCTAGGGGATAATGTTTCAAACGATTTCTAATTAAAATACCAGTACCACCATGTGCTTTACCATCTGGATGATTTGTACCGTAGAATGTATAACCTGAAATAAAAAAAGTTATACCTGTTGGTAAGATGAGTTCCCGAAATCAATAGCACGTCGATGTTTTTATTCTGCATGAAATGGGATACCTCTGATTTGTGTTGGTTTAAACCGTTTGCATTCCAGAAACATATTCTCAGATAACTCATTTTGTCGTTAAGAGGATTTGTATCATTTGGTTCTGCGCTCTTAAAAGCTCTTGTATTGTATTTTGCATGGATGACATAAAGTTTGTCATATTTTGATCAAGAGAGGTAATATTCTGGGTAAGCGCCTGCATAAGTGCTTCCAACCCTCCCGTATTTTGGGGAACACTAGGTTGCTGGTAACCCATTCTCAAAACATTGGCATTTTAGGCTGTTCAATTTGAGTGGATTGTAGATTTAATTGAGTTGAGGCTGCATTTTTGTTCAATAACGGAACTTCAGAATTTACTGATATATAGGTGTTTACAAATTTGTCGGCTGGTACTTCAGAAGTTTTCCCTCTTATTAGCTTTTGCCTCTCTCTTAATCTGTTCAGTAGCTCCTTATAAACTGGGCACCCTCGGTAGTTGGCTGAATGATCGCCACCACAGTTGCCACATTTTCTACTGAGACCATTCTTTTGAATATCACATTGTGATGAAGAATGAAGGTCTCCACATGCCACACACACTGTTCGCAATGTACAGTAATTTTTAGTATGTCCAAACTCTTGACAATTGGCACATTGAACAGGATTATTTCTTTTAAGAGGTTCTTCAATGGTTATTCTACGATTTAACAGGTATCGTGTTGAGTAAATTGGGTAAGTTTCAATTCCTCTCAGTTTATTTTTCTCTGGCTCCAACTCGACTCTAAACATTGGCTGTGGAATTTTATCCCTATTGAATATATTGACAACAGCTCTTGATGTCATTAGTCTCAACACTGGACTCAATGCCTTTAATGACAACTGTCAACCCCTTACTACTTTTCAGTTGATAGGTATAAAAATTCTTTTTTTTATCATTTAGATATTGAGATTTTTCTATAAAAATAAATGGAACAATATGGAAATTATTTTTTCCAATGAGTTCAACAAATGTTTTGACGAAATCATTCGAGCTGGACTCACGCAAATATATTGGTGATTTTAATGTACTTATCTTTTTCTTTGGAATAGCTCCCTTCAGTGTGCCATCATTATTTATTGTGGTTTGTTTAGTAGTAAAAACACTCAAACTATCACTATTCTTTGTTAGTGGATCACTAGCTTGCTTGTTAACAGTATTTGTTTGTTTTTAAAACTGGTGTAGTTGTTTTTGTATTTATATTTTTCATATTTTCTTTTACGCTTTGTTCTACACATAAATTGGATGGTGATATTGTTTGTGTAATATTTTGTTCATGTAATTGTATCATGGGGGAATAAGAGCGTGCTCTCTCAGCTGGTTTGGCAGTTAAATAATTTTTGTTGTAGCTGGGGTCATTTATTTTTTTGATTTGATCACTCTCCCCGTTTAGGAATATGTAGGCATTTCTGCGGTTCACACTGAAGGTAGAATTAGCCGAACGTCTATGTCCCGTACTGTACTGTAACGAAACAGCTGATCCCGTTTTGTTATTTGAAATCAATGTAAATGCTTACCGAATATTAATATAACGTTGACGGAACGTTATGGATTGTTTTGGGGGTTAATTCGCTCTATTTTTTGGTACTTTTCTTTAATAATAATGTTTGTGGAAATTGAGCAACACGTTTTATATAATACACATCTGCATATATGAATATGTTTATATGTATATAATAAAAAAACAATCACATACAATATCAGCCCAATCTTGAATAAAAATTCCGCGGGATTTTTTTCCATTTTTCCTATTCAAATTCAATGTTAAAAAAATAAAAAGCGAAACAACTCCCTCGGAATTTTTATTCATGATTAGGCTGTATTATAAATATAACAAATTTAATGCATACATTTAATTATTAAATTAAATTATTAATTTAAATTATTAAAGACCTAGCATATGTAAATGCGCACACACACACAATTTTACTCCTATTAAAGCCATTTTGGTACTTTTTCAAGCAAGCATGTACGAAGAGAAACTTTACAACGACAATCACTGTTTCGAACAGCTGACTCTTTATTTATTGTATGTTTGTTTTTTTTTTTTTTGTTTTCCTGGATATATTTAGTAATTGTAAAAACATTAAAACAGTAAATAAATCCTCCGAATCCATTATAATCGAGATTAATTGAGTTTTAAAATATATAATGTAAACTGATGTAGAAAACAAACAATTAGATACAAAATAAAATATGGTTGTACCATGTGTTGTTTATATTTTTTTCTTTGTCGTACGGCACTTTTTTAAATGTTCTATAATCGCACAAACGTGCTTACAGTACGGTACGTTACAGTAGGTAGACGTGGACGTTTGGCTACTTCTACCTTGAGCCTTTTCTCATCATGAGAATTCATTTGCTCTTAATAAATTTGCCACTGTTTTCTTTTTCTATTTTTTTTTTATTTATTTATTTATTTTGTTGGTTTTCCACAGTTTATTTTTGTATAACTTTATTTTTGTATTAAAGAATTGGCGTCCATTCGCTTATTTAAAAGTTTTAAATAACAAAAAAACCTCTTTAATATTATTTTAAACTTGCGGAGTAAAATTAAACACGTCCGTACACATACACTGCTTGCTTCGGCATGATATTATTTGCTATGTTTACGTACTTTTGTAAAATAAAGTGTAAGAACCACGCCACACCCGATAGAGCTAGTCGATGAACCAACAGCATGCCGCCGATACTTTAATTTAAAAAACAATCTTTCAGCTTCTGTGCGTAACAATATATATATATATATATATATATATATTGTTACGTTTTTATCTTTTAAAAAGGGCGGTTTATTTCCTTTAAATAAACCGGATTCTTTTTAATTGCAACATAAAAGCGTCAAGTAGTTTGAAGAAAATATAACGAGTCTTTATTTATTTAAATGCACACAAACACAATTAAAAATGAACACACTGTCTTTTTACGCACTTACCTATATTACACACTTATATTACGGTTTAAGAACACACTTAAACACTTTGTTTGATCAGCGCCATCTGTTTATGAAATTATTTCTAACAATATTAATACACTTGGTTTTTTTGATGAAATTTTCAGAGGTTGTCTCGGATTTTTGCTCATATCTCTGTTATTTGTGGACAGATTTTGCTTATTTTAAATAGCAAACTTCTTGGAAGCATGTTTGACAGAATTATTAAAGATTTGGATCCCAAAGATATCTGGGGACTTCAGAAAATTGATTTCAACAGACAGACAGACGGACATGGTTTAATAGACTCCGCTATCTATAAGGATCCAGAATATATATACGGAAAATTATATTGTGGAACTTACAAACGGAATGACAAACTTATATACATATACCCTTCTCATGAAGGTGAAGGGTATAAAAAGTATATTCTAGTAGTAAATATATTGCAAATGTAGTAAATATATTTTTATTTTGTGTTCTGGTTGCTACTAGAAATATTTTGTATGGCAAAATATTTTTAGAATTACTACTAGAAATATTTCTACCATGAAGCTAGTGCATAATTTCGTTGGTTAATAGTTTGTATAGTTTTAGTATTTCTACATATAAATATGGAAGTGGTACATATTTGTTGCGCAGTCAATAGTAAATTTACCCTGGAAAAACGAAAGTTCGAAGAGAGTGGCAATTGCCTAGATCACCCAAAAGATTGCACAAAAAGAATTAAAAAGCTCTTAGAATATCGGAAAACACAGCAAATGAAACAATTGACTGCTGCGTTGTGAGATTCGAGAAATCGAAGAGGCTATTGTTGATTTGAACTCTAAGAAAGCACCTGTTACTGACAAAATCAGTAACATGATGCTTATGGAGCTACTCCAGATAGCCATAAAAATAATACTTTAATACTTTAACGCTATATTACGCCTTGAATATTGTTTCACTGATCACCATGATACCGAAACTGGGAAAAGATCACACAAAAAAAAAAAAAAAAGAATCATATAGACCTAGCAAAATATTGTCGAATATATCGAAGAAATCGAGAAGATACTCATGAACAAGATATACCCGATTTAATTTGAAAACAATTGTATTCCGAATTATCCATTTGGATTTAGAAGAAAATATAATACTATCAAACAAACCCACAGAATTGGTTACATACATATATCGTAAGAAAAACATTTGAAGAAAAAAATATTGTTCTGCTCTTTTTATCGACATTTCTCAAACGTTTGATAAAGTATGGCATTAAAGTTTAATATACACATCGAAATTAAATTTACCTTCAAACATACATAAACTATTGGAAAGCTACTTAACTAGTCGAACATTTATGCTTAAAAAATTAGACTTTGTAAGTTATGCACAACCGATTGAAGCAGGATTACCCCAAAGAAGGATCCTGGGACCCTTCTTATACTTGATATATAAATCTGATATGCCAACAAACAATCGTACTCAAACATTAACATTTGCGGATTCTAAGTTGGGGTTCTTTTAAACATTACTTTATCGCCAGAATTATTAGTAACAGTTACGACTTTTTTCAAAAAAGTCAAAATATAATAGTTATTTTTTGACTTTTATTCTTTCGGGCAGAAATAAAAGTTAAAATTTGACTTTTATTTTTTCGGTCAAAAATAAAAGTTAAAATTTGACTTTTACTTTTTAAGTAAAAACTATAAGTTAAAATGTGACTTCTATTTTTTCGGTCAAAACGCCGGGTAGAAAATGCATTCCAATTTGCCAATTGTTCCAATACGTTACAATAGTATTCTTTAAAATTCTCGAACTACTAGCCTGAACAAAAACTTTTCTCTTAAAAATAAAATATTAGTTCAATTCCTTCTCTAATTAATAAAAGTTAAAATTTGACGTTTTTTTTTTAGGTCACAAAAAAAATTGACTATGCCATAATAATAACAATGTAATGGAAATATAAGAAAAATAAGATCGATGACAATCAGTGTTGTTGTTTTGGTTATTTCTAACCTCAATTGAACGTCCCAACACGTTGGAGCTCAACTTTTACAATGTTAAAGAGTGTCTTAAAATTGAAAGATTTTTGCCTAGATAACGAAGCTGTATCCAAGCAACTGAATTCAGAGGAATGGATGGAAATAGAGACTATCATATCTGTTCTTACTCCTGTGCACATCTTAACTTTAAGTTTGCAAAGAAGTCAATTGCTGTTGGGAGGCTTTTATAAAGCATGGCTGGAGATGATGTTTAAGTTGGAATCTAATACGACTGAAATTAGTAAAATTCTCGTTGAATGCATAAAGTCAAGGCAGTCACAATTGATGGAAAATGATACCATGTATTCAGCTTTATTTCTGGATCCAAGATTTAGAAGAGTTTTGTCGAAAGAAAAAATTGGACGCGCAAAAAAAACATTTAAAAAACATCATCCTACAAATCCAAAATAATGAACAGGTAACTGAATTCTGAGGAATGGATGGAAATAGAGACTATCATATCTGTTCTTACTCCTGTGCACATCTTAACTTTAAGTTTGCAAAGAAGTCAATTGCTGTTGGGAGGCTTTTATAAAGCATGGCTGGAGATGATGTTTAAGTTGGAATCTAATACGACTGAAATTAGTAAAATTCTCGTTGAATGCATAAAGTCAAGGCAGTCACAATTGATGGAAAATGATACCATGTATTCAGCTTTATTTCTGGATCCAAGATTTAGAAGAGTTTTGTCGAAAGAAAAAATTGGACGCGCAAAAAAACATTTAAAAAACATCATCCTACAAATCCAAAATAATGAACTAAATTTTGAAAGTTGAGATTTAGTAATACACAAGAAAATTTTTATTTATTTTATATTTTTTATATACACTAGATTTGTCTTAATCCACTACCAACAACATCCAGTAGTGGTCATTCCCATTTGATGAGGCAACAAACCAAAGCAGCTCCTTAAAATTACGAATTGGACTCTTAGGCATGGAGCTATCAGATGCGTCGTCCGATGAAGACGATGGATGTTCCAATGATTTCGTTCGCAAAACATTCATGGAAATTGACTCATACAAGGAGAAGCGTATTGACGTTGATGTCGACTTTATGGAATATTGGGAAAACAAAAAATTTTTATATCCCCGTCTAAAGGACTTGGCATGTATTATTCATCAAGTACCTGCGACACAAGTTAGTGTAGAACGCGCGTTTTCAGCACTTAAGATTGTTCTCAGCGACTTGCGCTACAATTTGTCTGAACAGAACTTGGCAGCTATATTAATGGTGAAATTGAATTATGAGTCATTGCAATAAAAGAGTGCACAATTTAATATTGAAATAAAGGAAATTAAATGTAATTTGTATTTTCAGAGCAAAATATGCAAAAGCACCAACTCCTTAAATTTCTAGCCAATAAACGTCTTTGTATACATACACATGTACTCTATTATAATTTTTTTTCTTTTTGTTTTAATACAAATACAACATGTACTTATAATTCTAAAAATAAAAACTGTGTTAATATTTAATTAAAATTTTATTTAACTTTTTTTAACATCTGCTTTCATAGGAACAAAAGTCAAATTTTAACTTTTATTTTTGACTTAAACAATAAAAGTCAAATTTTAACTTTTATTTTTGACCGAAAAAATAAAAGTCAAAAAATAATTATTATAAAGCAAATTTTTGATAAAAGTCAAAAAAATTAAAGTCTTTTAAGTTTATTATTCCGTAGCATAACAGCATCAATATGCTGTATTCAAATATCTAATATACAAATTATATCCACCTGGCTTTTTGATTTTAAATTTTAAAAATAACTGTTATTTTCGGTCCCTGCTTTTTAATCTTACTATTAATTTGTTTCTGATATTTGTTAATGTCAACTAAATTTGGTTGTAAATTTAAAGAATAAATTGGAAGTTTTGTATTTAATTTTCGGGACATTAACAACTCAGATGGAGAGTTCAATAAGACAATATAGGGATATGTACAACTTTCTAGACATTTAGCTAATAATTTTTTAATAGTTTGTACACTCAAAATATTTCATGCATAAAAATACGAAATGGTTTTTCGTTAAATTATTTTCGTACATTTTACTAATGTTTTGTACATAATATGAAATTTGAGTAATTTTTTTATTTCGTAAACTTACAAAGTTCGTTAATTTACTAAATTTTTTTCGTAGAATTATTTTTGTATATTGTACAAAAATTTCGTTTATAATACAAAACTTTCGTGTTTAGATCTTCTAGAAAATTTTGTAAATTTAGAAATTTTTTGAATTTTAGAAATTAAATTTCGTTAATGTTTTTTTTGTTTATTTTACAAAAATTTCTCGACAAATACGAAACATTCGTATTAAATTAGTGTAGTATTTGTGTCAAATATGTATATGTATATAAAAATTTAATTAAATATCAAAAATCAATATAAATATCATAAATTTTACAGTTTTAACATGAATTCTTTCGCTTAAGAAAATAACAATATTTAATATCAAACAATACCAATAATAAGTAATAACATTAAAGAAAAATATGGTGGTAACTGAATGGAATATGAGTGACTTATTACATTATTTTATAGGTAAATATGCAGATATTAAGAAATTGTTCCTTTTTAATTATATTTTTGTTTATTTAGAACAACAATTATATGTTGGAGTGATGCGCCATCTCGATAAAGACTTGGCCATAAGTATTATGTCTAAAAGCAATTTATCTGGGGCGTTCAAGCACAATTTCTCTACCACTGGTCAAAGTGGTTAAATGGAAAACCAAATGTTAACGTCGAAAGTGTAGTAATACCTTTGTGTTCCGGATATACGAAAACCACATTAAATTTGGAAACTATTCTAAATTCCAACCCGTATGGTCAAAGTGTTCTTCAGGAAATGAGTCCTCTTTAAAGGAAAATATATGTAAGCTTTCATGCGAGCCAATTGTCCATTTTTGTATAGATAAATGACACCCATTGTCAATGAAAGACTCGGAAAATTTATCCAAGCAAATAGTCGAAACATTTCTTACTTAAGAAATGGTATGTATAGTAGACCACTTCACAGCCCCGTCGTATTTGTGTATATTGTACCTACACATAGTCTTATTTATTTATTTCGCTTAGTAAGTAAAATGACATTCATTTCCTGTAATAAAAAAATATTTCTTGAGAAATTAATGAAACTTTTTCTAAAATAAACACGCATTTTTTTTATTTTTACACAAGTTACTAAAACTTTACGAAATATTTTTAGAAAATTTTGTAAATTTAAAGATTTTTAGCACAAATTTTCGAAACTTTTCTTGTATTAACGAAACTTTTCGTGTATTTAGGAAATATTTTCGTGATTTTACAAAATATATTTCGTTTTTTTTACTAAGTTTTGTAAAATAAGCGAAGAAAATATGAAATTTTTCTTATATCTACAAAATATTTTTCGTATGTTTAGAAAATTAACAAAATAATTTTGTATTTTAACGAAATTTATCATAATTTTTACGAAATATATTTCTTATTTTTATTTAATTTTGTAAACCAGACCAAATTTAAAAGCTTTAATTACGAAAATTTTTCGTTAAATACCCATTTATTTTGTAATTTAACAAAATAATCTTGGTAAATACACAAATATTTCGTGAAATGCAGAAAATAAAAACTCCCAACAGGAACGAAAAACATTTGTATATTATACGAAATATTTCGTTTTGTCAAAATAACGAAAAATTTAGTAAAATGAACCACGATTTGATTATCGTTTATTTTACCTATGAAATATTTTGAGTGTATAGAACGTTCCACAAGACCATTTGATCTTGCCAAATAAGGGCTAGATGTTTTGTGTTTTACACCCCAATCATTTAAAAATTTTCTAAATTCATTCGAATTAAACGGTGGTCCGTTATCAGATATAAAAATGTTTGGGATGCCATGTCTGGAAAAAATAGATTTTAATTTTAAAATCACGTGGGGGCTTGAGAAGCCAGAATTACCAACTCAATTTCAATAAATTTTGAAAAATAATCTACAGAATGGGTAATATTTTTTGAAAAACTCGAAAAGATCGCAACCAATCTTAAACCATGGAATACTATAAGTATCACGAGTTAAATTTTTTTGCTTAGCTTTTGAGTTTCCATATTTAGAGCATATATCGCAACTTGAAATCTTATTAAAAATATCATTTAACATGTTTGGCCAATATACATCTTTGTATGCCCATATGACTTTCGTGAATTTTGTTAAGTACGGCAGTCTGAAGACGTCTTGGTATTAAAATTTGGTTGTTTTTAAAAATAATATCATCGATTACGTGAATTTCGTCTCTTATTTTAAAGAATGGCATAACTTCTTCATCAATCAGTTTCTTATGTTTAGGTCAACCATTTTCTATATAGTTTTTAAGCTTGTTAAAGACTTCATCAGTTTTACTGTGTTCTTTAATATCATTGATATTTGAAAAGGGAATCTCAAGATGAGCCTTAAGAAAATTGCAGTGAAGGTTGACATCATCATGAAAATTCTCTAAAGCACTTTCATTCAGACGACACCTCGACAACGTATCGGCTATATAGAAGTATTTACCAGGCTTATATGAAACTATTAAATCGTATGATTGAAGACGCAACATAAAACGCTGGAGTCGCGCTGGTATTTTATGTAAAGATTTATGAAACAAAGAGACTAATGGCTTGTGGTCCGTTTCTACCAATACTTTTTTGCCATAAGTATACTGGTGAAATCTTATGCAACCAAAAACTATGGCAAATAGCTCTTTTTCAATTTTAGCATAGTTTTCTTGAGCACTTGTAAATGACGCAGAAGCATATGCTATTGGTTGCTTATTATGTAAAATAGCTGCACCAACAGCACATTTTGAAGCATCAACACTTAGAACCAAATCTTTGCTTGGGTCAAAATAAGTTAAAACAGGACTTTTAGTAATTTCAGTTTTCAAATTTGTGAACTGATTATCTTGGGCTTTATCCCAGTGCCATTGTAATATTTTCTTAGCAAATCTCTTAAGATTTTTGTTTTTAGACGATAAATTTGGAATACAATTTCCTAAATAATTAATCATTCCGAGAAATCTTTGTAGTTCGGAAGCATTTTCTGGTATAGGCATTGCCTTTATTTTATCTTCATCAGGATTGGCACCAAATTCATTAAAAATATGCCCAATGAACTTATTTTCGTTAAGCATAAATTTGCATTTGTTTTTATTAAATTTAAAACCAATTTGTTCTGCTCTTTGTAAAACTTTTTCCAATATTTTATTGTGTTCTTCTACACTTTTAGCAAAAATTAAAGATAATTAACCCTTCAATATCACCAAAAAACTTAACTATTTCAGAATGAAAAAGTTCAGGTGCGGCATTGATACCAAAAGGTAGCCGCAAAAACCTATAACTTCCAAATGGTGTATTAAATGTGCATAATTTGGACGAATATTCATCCAACGGAATCATCCAGAATCCGCTATTGGCATCTAGTGAACTGAAATACTTTGAACCACCAAGTTTGACTTTACAGTCATCTATATTTGGGAAGGGATAATGCCGACGAAGTATTGACTTGTTTCTAGGGTCTAAACATATTCTCAACTGACTATTTGGCTTAGTGACCAATACAATGGAACTTACCCATTCTGTTCGCTCGCTTATTGACTTTATGACATCAAGTTTAATCATTCTATTTAATTCTTCTTTTAACTTTTCATGTAGACTAAAAGGAATTTTTGTTGGTGCATCTACGATAGGATTTACATTAGGTTTCAGCTCTAAATGACATTCTGTTTTTAAGTGACCTAAACCATAAATACATGAATAGTTTTCTATTATTTTATCGGAAGATATCATATTAATTTCTTTGATTAGTTTCATTTGTTTAGCTAAATCTAATCCAATTAAATTTTTGCAATTTATATATAATATAAAGAATGTACTTTTATAAATAATACCATTAAAAGAAAATGTTAAATCAATTTTTCCTAACAGAGGCAGCTTTCGTCGCTGAAAGTTAAAATATTTGTGTTGGTAGATTTTAAAAGTTTAGTTAAATTTAACATTTTTGTAGTTTCTTTTGAAAGTATATTTGCTTGTGCTCCAGTATCAACCTGTAGAGTGATTTTCGCCTTATTAGTAATTACCTCAACATTCCATTCACTATTCGCTTCAACGGTTGAATTAGAGTTGGTAAGAGTGCCGATAAAGTAGAGTTGTGTCGTTCATGAACGACCTAGTTCAATTGAACTGTTCACTTATATGAACGATGTGATGTCGTTCAGTCTTTTCGTTCTTTATCGTTCATTTAGTTCAGTTAGTCGTTCTTTTTGGTCGGTCGTTCAGTTCATTTAATCGTTCTTTTTGGTCAGTCGTTCAGTTCAATTCATTTTGTTCAGTTTAGTTGTTCTTTTTGTTCAGTTGCAGTGTTGCCACTACCAAAAAAATTTTGTAACCAAAAAGTTACCAAATGAGAAAAAAAAAATAACCAACATTTTTTTTATAATTATTTAGTTTGTTTTTTTTTTGACCTTTTATTTTTCAGATGATAAATCTTGTTCAATTAAAACCTAAACCGAAGTTAAAAAATATTATTGAATTTAAATAGATTCAAACATGGAAAAAAATATTTCTTATCCATTTCGCATTTGTTTAAAATAATTTAATGCGCGTTTTTTCGTGTTTGACAAATCAAAGAAATTTTTACATAAAAAATTTTTACGTAAAAAAAACTTGTTTATAACAACGTTTATTTTTAAATAATATTAAAAAGCAAAAAAAAAATAAGCAAATTTTTCAAATTAAATAGACACCAAAACATTTATATTTTTGATTTCCCTTAAAGTTACCAAAATGAAAAAAAGTTCGCATCTCCACATTGAAGAAAAAAATAACCATTTTTGGTTAAAAAATAACCAAAACGGCAACGCTGTTCAGTTGTTCGTTCTTTTTGTTCAGTTCATTTACTTTAGTTCAGTCAGTGTTGCCATTTTAGCACTTTCAGTGCTAGATTTAGCATTGTTTTCTACATATGCATTGAAATTTTTAACCTGATACAGGTAAGTGATGGAAATCGAAAACGAAAACGAGTCAGTTTTAGAAGTTAATTTTTTCGTAATATTTCGGTATTGAAACAGTTTAATCCCACAAAATATAAGGATATTTTGCTATTAAAGAGAATCTTAAAACAAAAATGTTAAAAATTTGATTAGAAATACTTTAAAATTGACTTCAAAAACTCACTCGCTTTCGATTTTCATCACATACCTGTATGCTAAATGCTGTTTAGCATAATTTGCTTGATAAAAAAAAATTTCTCGAAAAAATTTTTACTATTTTACTCTAAAAAATATTTTTGGAGAAATAAAAAATAACTTTTACTAATATTTCAACTAAATTTCTTTCGGTGTGCTAGTAAAATGAACAGGGAAATTTTTTAATTAATATATGAAATGTAATCTATTAAAACAAGTCAACAATTGTTATGAACAAAATTAGAAAAAACTATAATTTATATTTGTAACATATGAAATAAAAATTGTATTGTTACATTGAAAAAATTTAGCACTTATTTTTTCTTCTGTAGAACATTTTAGCACTTAGTTTTTCAAGTTTTACCATATGTATTTTGAAATGCATTTTCTGGCAACACTGAGTTTAATTGTTCTTTTTGTTCAGTTCATTTAGGTCAGTTCATTTAGTTCAGTTCATATCGTTCAGTTCATTTAGGTCAGTTCATATCGTTCAGTTCATTTAGGTCAGTCCATATCGTTCAGTTCATTTAGGTCAGTTCATTTAGTTCAGTTCAGTTTATATAGTATGCAACCAGCGTTACCATATATATATTTTTAAAAACTTCTTATATATGAAAAAAACACTTCGTTTCCAATAAAAATGTTTGCTACAAAAGTACCAAAATTTTAAAAGAAAACACAAACATGTATTTGGAATTAATATTATTTAAAAATATGAAAAAAAAAAAAAATATGGAACAAGTCGATTTTAGTGACTTTGCTCAAAACAAAAATTTTATCAAATAGGGCTTTTAGAGGAGATGACAGCAAAAAAAATTTGTTGGCGGTCACGCCTATTTTCGAGGGGGCGAGCCCTTAAAGTTTAAAATATATAGGCCTATATCTCGGGAACTACCGAGTGTCTGATAATTTGTAATACATTAAATTAAAGGTATCAAATACCTCTCCAACGATATGTAACATGACCTATTTATATGGACCACCTATTGATAAATTTCGCAAAATTATTTTTTGATCCGAAATTTTTTTAAAAAATCCGGGAAAAAGGTCTATATGAGTAAGTAAATAAATTACAATATTTTCAAGACAAGATATCAATATTGATATATATCGTCTAATAAAAAAATATAGTTTTCAAGATAAACCGAAATATATAACAAACTTTGGAGCCCCACCCACTCGAAAATAGGCGTGACCGCCCCAATTTTTTTTATTTTAATCAGAATTTAAAATTCTATTAGTGATAAAATTTTGATAGTGATTTGAAAAAAGTTACTAAAACCGTCTTAAGCCAAAAACATGAGATCTTTAAAAAAATATCACACACATTTATAAATTTATTTCTTATTTAAATTTAAAGCCTTTTCTTTTATATGTTTATATTTTTTCAAAAACTTATTTTTTACCCGATAAATTTAAAACTTTTTGGCATCTCAAAAAACTTGCAAAAAAAAGGTGAAAACTTGACAAATGGTAACGCTGCATGCAACTAAATGAACTAACTATACTATAGTTGTTTCTTTTCTATCAGTTTTTTTGTATGTTTGTTCTTTTCCTTCACTTGGTCTTTTATTCAATTGACTTTTATTCATTTTGTTCAATATTGCCACTCGAAAATTTTCTAATGTGTGTAGTAATTTATAAAGTGAGTGCAAGAGCACAGCTGACAGAGTTTCTTTACAAGTTACTTATGTCAAAAGTAAACTTTTTCAAGTGTTTTTGACAGTAGTACATTATTTTACACAAATAAAAATGCCTGCTGTTTCTGTATTGTGTTGCCGATTTCCATTCACCTTGTATATTAACACCAGTGGAGTTCAAAAATAAAAATGAAGATGTATTGGTGAGAGATTTTGCCCAGCAAACAAATTGTCAAATGCTTAAAATAAGAAAAAAAGAATGAAGTTTTTGACAAATATAAACACCTAAAAAAAACATCAGGGACCGTAAATAACAATTATCAATATCAAAAACTAATTTCAGAACAATTATTTTGAGAAAAAACAAAAAGTAGTTCATCTAAAACAGTTTTTTATTTTTCGTATTCAATTGTAATTGAATCGCGTGTGTTTGCTATACTTCTTCCAACAAGAAGCAACAACAATGCTTAATAAATTTCTGAAAAAAAATGACAATGATCATCCGCATGTGTTCTCATCGCTTGCTCAACGACGACTGAATGAATGTCGTTAAATTTTACACCATGATACAATCAGCTGTTCAGTGAACTACTGAACGAAAAGAACGACCTAGTTCATTTTTTTCAACTGAACTAAAATGAACAATCACTCAAATGAACGATTATGCCCAAGACTACGATAAAGAGATCTTGAAAGCTTTCTTCGTTTTCATCATCATCTTTAAGATTTATTTGTTTTATCAGTTTTTTTGTTTGTTGTTGCGGCGATTTCGAAAAGCACATTTTGGCATAGTCACCTGGGTTCTACATTTGTAAAATGAAGTGGAAGTGAAATTTTCATTAATTTTGTGTTCTAAATTTTGTGAAAATGATTTGAAAAGTAAAATATCACTTTCAGTTTCGTTCATTTTAGTTAAAAGTTTCACCTCGTTTTCTAGAACACCGTGAAATTGTCCATGTGGAATTGAAAACGATTTAGTTTCACTTCGTAGTGGAATATAGAACATAGGCGAGTGACTTATTTTACTGCAAAGATGGCAGCTGACGTTTTCTGCAGGGCATTTTTTTCTATGTTGTTGACCACAGCGACTGCACTGTTGTTGTTGTTGATATACGTTGGACGATGTATATTTTGTTTGAGTTTGATGCTGCTTTGACGGATGTGACGAATTACGTAAATAGTTACGATTTTTATTTAAATCACCAACAAAATTTGTTTCTTGTTGTAGCTGGCTTGTACTTTCCTTAGCAGAATTTATATTTTTAGCTATTTAAAATGCCTTTTTAAGTGTAACTTTGCTTTCACTTAATAATCTTTTTTTGATTTGAGAATAAATAGGGAGTAAACCGCAAACGAAAATATCTTTGACCAAATCTTCACGCAAATCTCCAAATTCACAAAGAAGACTTTGATTTTTTGCACTGTTATATAATCCTCTATAGACTCATGTTGAGATTGCTTTCTTGAAAAGAAAGTGTGGCGTTCCATAGCGATGTTCACTTTTGGAATAAAATATGCATCAAATTTTGCAAGCAACTCATCATATTTCACAACGTCTATGTCGACATCAAAGGAATTAAAAATCTGTAGACTATTCGGTCTTAAGTGGTGTAACAATAGTGCTACTTTTCGTTGTTCTGTCTGCTGCTCTAGGTTAGACGCCCTCATAAATATCTTAAATTGGTTCTTCCACGACTTCCATGTGACACACGTTCTTTGAGGTTAAGTGGTACAATGTTGTTGCGACGGAAAACACATGAGGAGAAGTCATTTCACTTTTTATATTTCCTTGACCACTAGACCAGTGATTTCCACACACATACTCACTCATATGTGCTAGTGTTGGAAGCAGCAAAAAACAACCGACCGCAAATAATTATACACTCAAATAATAATAATAACAAAGACAATATTCATTTAATGCAGACACACGTATACTATAACCTGTTTCGTTTCATTTTCCCATTTTTCATTAAACATTTTGCTTTGAGTGTACACAAAAAAATGTGCAGCGAGATCAGACAGCGAAACAGGTTATAGTATACGTGTGTCAACGTCGCGCAGACAGAATTTTGTGCCTATATAGGACTGGCCTTTGGATTGATTTAAATATTTTTTATTTTTAAAATTATATCTCGCGCGTTTTTATTTGTGATTAAATTTGACAGTTCAAGCATAAACTTTTCTTACAAAACTAAACTGACGAATAATTTTCTTATTTCTGTCTTTATCTACACATTTTAATCGAAAAGTTTCTTGACGCGGAAGTTACAGAACATGGGCACTGGTATATAAAAAAATCGAATATTTATAAGCATTGGTAAAAAGTGAAATCCAAAGTATGTATACAAATATTTAAAAAAAAGCTTGAAGTGCACCCAAACCAATTAACTCGAAACATATTATGGATAGTGACTATAATCCACTAAGAAGAGATACAGCGGTTTTGAGCCATAGACAAGAAGAACTTAATACATATAAACAATTTTTGTCCCGCACTGGCTGGATTAAATAAATAAAATGCATTAGATATAAGATTTGAATTACTTATTGTAAGGTTAGGTTAGGTTAGAAGGCCGGTATGAGGTTGTCCCCACAACATCACCCAGAGACCAATACGGTCCATTGTGATGCCTTTCGGAAATGATATGAGACACTTAGAGCGTTCCAATGGCACAGAATGTGCTCGATCGTCTCCAGTTCCTCTGGGTCCTCGCACAACCCGCACTTGTCTGACAAGGTAGATCCCATTATCCTTGCCATTCTACCTATCATACAATGGCCCCTGATAACGCCTATCATGGTTCTTACATTACTTATTGTTAGTTTGTTTTGAATAAAGTAAAAAACTTTTTAAAAAGGCGAAGATCGGTAATTATTTTAAACCTTCAAATTCAAAATATTTTACTTGCGGAACTAGAAAAGATATTGCTTTGAAATAATTTGTGAGAAATTTTGCAGTTTAACTAAACAAAAGCAGTCCCAGAGTTTTCAAAAACCTTAAGAAATAAATAATATACGCAAAAATGTTTCTTAAATATCTAGTCGAGGACTTTCGGAATATATTATAATCTTAGAAATCGGATGAATCACAAACAAATTACATGATTTAAACAAATTACATGTCAAAGGTGAATTATTTGAAGCCTACAGCTCCGCCCCTGAAGGATGTCCGAAACATAAACTCAAATACTTCTTGGCTACGCCATGTAAAATTCAGAAGTTGTCTGTCAACATTTTGTATGGTAATGTTCGTAGGCATAGCCTAAATATAAATAAAAATTCCCCATGAAATTTGTTCCCTTTTCACATTTTACTTATTAAAATTCAATGTTAAAAAAATAAAAGGGAACAAATTTTATGTGGAATTTTTATTCACGATAGGGGTGAATGAAAACTATTTTTCGTTATGGTTTTTTATTTTTTTATGGTAAAGACTTACAAAAATAATTACTATCTAAAGCTAGCTATAGTGAATCAGAATAGCAGCTTTGTCATTGTATACCTGAACAACTAACAACTAAAATAGTGAGAGCCTTCAAATTAGAAACGTACAATAGCTGGCTTAAAGTAATACAATGAATCATAATAAAATTGAACGCATTGGGCGCAAATCATAAAATATTTCAAAATAAATTAGAATAAATATTTTTTTGATTTAAATACTCACCAGCTGAAAACAAATCGAAGCCAAAAACTGAAAACAAATTTAGCATATTTCGCTCAGAGGCATCGATTTTCAAAATATTAGCAGCTTCATTCAGTCGCTCAATTTGTTTTGGAGACAATAACAGAGGTTGGCCGTTTCTATAATAAATAATTCTTAATTAATGATCTGCAGACTCGAATTTTAAAACATCGATATATTAAAAGACACACAAACTAACTTATCAAAAACATACATTTTGTAAATTTAAACTAAAGGTGGAAAAACGGGAAAGATTTTTGTTTTGGTACCCTTTGTAAATGTTGTTTTAGGACAAATAAATTTGTGCTGTAGCTTAATGCATTTACAACAAATAAGAGTTTATATTCGCCTGTTCCAAATCACCGAACTTCACAAAATATTGTACCGTAATTTCTATTTATTTTAGGCTTGTTTTAATTGAATTTCATCTCAACAAAAATTGTAGACTTAAAATATATATGGCACTTGTTCCTCAAAAGCATAACAACTCCAAATTCATGAATTTTCAGTAGAGGACAAAAACTGTTTCTGTTGACTCTAACGATATATTACAGCAAAAAACGATGTCATTGTAAGAAAATATCATTAGAGAAGAATATAAAGCAATTCCATATGAAAGCGATCACCTTTTGGACGACCCCTCTCCGATTTTAAAATAAATAGTCTCAATCGATTGCCCAGCAAAAAATAATGTACCTACATATTTTTTTTTTTTTTTATAGTGACTGGTTTAGTGGTGGTGTACACCACTGTCATGTGACAAAATTGAAGAATTCTTCATAAGGGACCTCATTGAAAGTTGTTTTAAAAAAAAACTACTAAAGCGATCGCAACGAGTGATAGCTCGTTGGAAAGGTATTGAATCAGGCTTTAATTGAAAAATAAAATTTTCCTAATTTTTCTTAGAAATTTACCTTTAAATTTTCCCATGAAAATTAAATTTTCCGATTTTCCACAGAAGCTCCTAAATTTTCCGGCTAATTTTTTTTTTGGATTCCTCATAATTTTTGCTTTAAGAATCAGCAATAAAAAATGGGCCCCGACTCCTTGTTTGGACAGGAGAAGAGCATTTAAGAGACCACCTTGTTAAAAATACATTTTAAAAATTATTTTACAGTTAAAAATACATTTATGAAGAAAAAATCAATTTCTTTTTTTAAGAGCCTCAAGTTGAGTGTGTAGTGAATATGGTCTGCCTGCCTTCACAAGATCGGCCATAAATCCATGGATAATAGCAGCAGTGGCATGTAATGGCACACCAAACCCGACTGAGGTGTAGCCTCAAATGACACGTGCAGAAACAAGTCATAAAACACGGATTTTCCATAAATATGGAATATGACCTGTGGTCGGCTTATTGGCAGTAACCAATTAAGTCCCTCTTTAAAAAACATTTTATGACCAGTAGTTCACGCAAAAATATGTAGGTGCATTATTTTTTGCTGGGCAATCGATTGAGACTAATTATTTTAAAATTGGAGAGGGGTCGTCCAAAAATTTGCCAATTTTGATCGTTTTCATATGGAATTGCTCTATAACGTTTTGTTTCTTTTTATTTCTTAATTAAAACAAAAAAATACTTTTTAAGTTGTTATTCTCATTCTGACATTTTTTTGTTTAGTTACAATTTTTCATCAAAAAGGCAACAACACGAACTATCTATATCAACTAAAGAGTAATGACTCAAAATTAAAACACAACTTATGCAAGCCGTTGACAGTCGAAAACAACGACAACTCAAAATGTCGCTCTTTGTATGAAAAAACTTTGATCTGTTTTATCAAGCTCTTGCAAACAACTAACAGCCATCCCTAAATACCGACGGTAAGCGGAACGTTTTTTTACGCTGAGCATTAACGCTGATACCCCATCCCCAAACAAAAGCGTCAACGTTATGTTGTTTATGTTTATTGTAACAGCTGGACATTGTTGTTTTATTTCTCTTTTTTTTTGTTTTGCAACTAACTTCACTGTGAAACGCCTTGTCAAAATCGGATTTTCCAATAGCAAAGCGTTGCCGCCGCGTTGTTTCGGTATGCTCCATACAAAATGTATGAGCAAGAGAAATTTTGACATTTAAAAAACGCTTATCGTCGGTATTTAGGGATGGCTGTAAAAATATCTCCCTTTAATTGAGACTAAATTAGTCCCGGATCGCACAATGCAACTTTTGAGTTTGTTGGTGATAGGGGAAAGAAGAGTGGTCCCCTCTCTCTCTCTCTTTTTCCCAAATCACCTCTCACCAAAAAACTCAAAAGTTGAGCAGCAAAAGTTGCATTGTGTGATCCGGGACTTAGTAAATCTAAACCATAGATGCCCAGCAGTGGCTGATATCAGCAAATTGAACTCACACGTATACTTACGCTCTTTTGTTTGATCGTCAATCAACCAATAGAAAATCGAATACACTTGCAGAACTTATGTGAAAATGAAATTTAATGAACTCGAGCCTAACTAAAATTTATCAAGAAGTATTATTAAAATATTTTTGGACCAAACAAGGAAAATCAAAAAGGAAATATATTTAATGATTACATTTTAATCGTCATCGAGACTGAATTATATTTGCTCAAAAACACGCAATAAGCTGAATTCTTCTAGTTTAAGAAATATACTTTTACTGCGTAATTGCAATAAGAGTATCAACATGGAAGATTTCATTACTTTTTAATTGCAAATAGGACAATGATTAATTGAGGGAAAATTTATAAACACTTCGAAGAATCTTTTTATTTCGAAATATGTATATCTAACTATCCAGATGTCCGCACATATAAATTATATATGTATGTATTATATACATATATGTACACATATCTATACATTCATCAAGAGTATTACTAAAATATGGACATTCATCAATAGTATTACTAAAATATGTACATACATTAATTTTACATTTCTCTTTTGTTAAATAAAGAAACAGAAAAAAATTACAACACCCGCCACACATGTGTTTTCGTCGCAATCTCGCTGACGACTAGTGATGGGACGATTAATCATTTGATGCATTATAATCGATTTTTTTCTTTCAATTAACGATTTATTTGTATCGAAAAATAGGTTTCGATAAATCGAAACATTAATCGATAGTTGCTAAAATAATCGAAAGTAAACATAATAGCAAAATAATATTGACATCTCTAATATCATTACATTTTTCGCGCAAAAAAGGCCTTGGTACGGACGCTTTCTAACAATTTCTAATTTTTTTAACAAAACTATGGCTCCAACTCAAAGCAAAGTGTGGAAATTTTATTCCAAAATTAACGACAAGGAAGTGCAGTGCCGGTTGTGTGAGAAAAGAATAAAATGGTGCAAGCATACTACGAACATGCTACAGCACACTAGGCTAAAACACCCAAAATATGCTGAATCCCTCAAAGTAAGTTTCAGCTTCAATTACAATTAAATTGATTTAAAATTTTAATTGTGGAATACTAGGCACCAATAGTATGAAATGAAGACTCTGAGGGTGATGAGAAAAGCATAGAAGTCACAAGCACAAGCCGAAAAGCAAATTCAGTGCAAAACAGTCAAGCTGCTTTTATAAACGCAAACAGTTACGCATCAGGTGGCTCCAAGCACTACAAATTAACCAAATCAATTATTGAAATGATTGTCGCTACTGTTATCTTTTAGGCCTTCTTTTAGGTACCTACAGAGCGCCTCTTTTCAAAGGCTGACGACCTCGCGCATGTCAAAACTATTGTTCCTAAACTCTGTAATGAAAAAATAAATTATATATTTTTTTCCAAAAATATATATATATTTATTAATTCCTTGTTATTGTTATTACATTACAATTCACATATCAACATACCACAAAATTACACGGTTTAGTTTATATATTAAAAAAATCATTTGATTATTCGATTATTTTAATTTTCCTTCGATTAATTGCAATTAATAATGGCTCAGTTTTAATTAATCATATGATTCATTAATCGATTAAAGAATCACTACTGACGACTAAATAAAATGAATATCAAATTGTTTTCTTCCAGTGTTATTTTATCACTCTCACCAATACTACCACCTTGGGCATCACTGATCTAAACCAATATCCACAACAAAGAGAAACACAATTTTTTTTTTTTTTTTTTTTTTTTTTATAATACATTATATTTATTTATTGAATCTTCAGATATTGAAATGACAATAAGTTTTCGAATCTTAATACTAAAAGAAAATAATAAGTCCAGCCAGTGCTAGACAAAATATTATGATACTACAAAAAAATTTACATCCACTGATCCAGTCATCTGTTTTGCGTTTGAGTTAAAGCAAGGGTATCCCTCCTTCTCAACCGAACATGGCCACTAAAGTTAAGGATGTCTCGTGCAAGTGGGTTTGGATGGTGTTCAAGTTTGCTGACATATTTTGAGGCGTATTTTGTAAATTCGTCTTTCACCAAAGGAATGCCTAGATTTTGTGAATTCGAGAATTTTTAACGTACCATGGAGCTGCAGTAATTATACGTAGAATTTTATTTTGACCTCTTTGAATTTTTTCAATGTTGGATGCTGAGGCAGTACCCCATAATTGAATTCCATAACACCATATTGGCTTTAGAATTGCATTGTACAACAAAAGTTTACAATCCAACTTTAATGTAGAATTTCTGCCGATTAGCCAATTAAGTTGCACTGCTTTTAATCTCATCTGTGTAAGTTTTGCGTCAATATGAGACTTCCAGGTTAAACGACGATCGAGGTGGATTCCGAGGTATTTGACTTCATTGTGTTGCGGAATAATTTGGTTATTTATTCTGATGGACGAGCAGGTATCTTTTCGCAATGTGAAAGTTATATGAATACATTTCTGTTCGTTAACCCTGATTTTCCAAAGCTCAAGCCAATTCTCTAGTTTATAAATATAATTCTGCAAATTCTGTGATGCTATTTGATGGTCCTTATGAACGCTAATAAAGGCTGTATCGTCAGCAAAAGTTGAAGTATGTATATTGGGGTCTGACGGCATATCGGATGCATAAATCAAATATAAAGTAGGACCCAGTATGCTACCCTGGGGTACTCCTGCTTCAATTGGCTGAGCGGGGCTTAAAAAATCGCCTTCTTTGATTGTAAATTTGCGACCATATGAATAACTTTTCATAAGTTTGTGGGTGTTAGCAGGCAGAGCTAATTTTATTTTGTGCATTAAACCTTCATGCCAGACTTTGGCGAACGCTTGGGAAACATCAATGAAAAGCGCGGAACAGTATTTTTTCTCTTCAAACGACCGTCTTATCACATTTACTAATCTGTGTGTTTGTTCGATGGTACTGTGTTTAGCTCTGAACCCGAATTGATGATTTGGAATACATTGAGTGTCGTTCAGAATTGGAATCAACTTAGCCATTAACAATTTTTCAAACAGTTTTGAAATTGTCGGCAGTAGGCTAATTGGCCTATATGACTCTACTTTGGTGAGGTCCTTCCCTGGCTTAGGAATCATGGTAATCATAGATACCTTCCAATCTGCAGGATAGTATTCTAGGCGTAAAATAGCATTGAAGATAAAGAGAATAATTCTTCTAGCTACACGAGGTAACTCCACGAGCATTTTGTTGCTGATTTTATCCATACCTGGAGCTTTTTTAAGGTTCAGAGTACCAATAGCGCTTTGAATATCATTAAAGCTAAGTCTTAGAGGTACAGGAGGTCTAATAACGAGTGGTGGCAATTCAGTTGCATTATTTGAGATGTTTATAGTAAACACATTTCTCAAATGGTTAACAAATAAAGTCCCTTTCTCGGAATCGTTTCTAGCCCAGTCACCAATCGGATTTCGCAAAGGAGGCTTTCCTCTAACTGGTCTTTTTAAACCTCGTGCCGCCTTCCATAACGAATAGTCAGATTGTGGGGAACTGTCAATTCCCTCCAAGTATGATTTAAGTGAAGCCATTCTTTGGGTTTCTAAGAAATTTCTTAGTATATCTCTGCATTCCCGTAGCCTAGCTTTCAGTTGAGGAGACCTGTGAATTTGCCACTCTCTTCTAACTCTTCTTTTTTCTGTCAGGAGATGTTCGAGTTCAGCGAAATAAGTTCTGTTTGTCCTATTTCTGCATTCAACGTCATATGTGGAAGCGTGATGCACAGCTCTTCGTATGTCCTCAGTAAACTTGCCAATCGACCCATCAATATCCTCGGTAGTTCTCAACACTACATTTTCCGTGCAGTGGGAACTTAAATACTTTTTATACTTTATCCAACTTACTCTGGATTTAGACATGTCCCGAAATGGAGAGCCATACCCTTGAAGGAAACGCATTGAAATAATAGAAGGAGAGTGATCTGAAGACAAGTCTAATGAAGGCTCCACTTGTATCGATTCTACAGGGATATTTTTCACTACTCCGAAGTCAATAATATCGGGAATCTTCCGTCGGTCCGTCGGCCAGTAGGTGGGATGCCCGCTTGAGAGTACATCTAAGCCCATTTTGGCAATGGTGTTGAAGAGTTCACGACCCTTCGGGGTCACTAGACGTGAACCCCAAAATGTGTGTTTGGCGTTAAAGTCACCAGCAACCAAAAATCTAGCTCCAAGGGAATTGAAGAAGCTGTAGAATTGATGTTCTTTTATTGAAAATCGAGGCGGCGAATAAATTGATGATAAAACAAAGTTGTATTGACAGAATTCAATACAAATGTTTGTTGCTTGTAGGTAATCCTCACATATGTTGTTCATTAAATAATGTTTTATTCTGTTCTTTATAAGAATTGCCGAACCTCCACATGCTCTTCCGCGGGGATCTTTAGTATCATACAACACGTATCCATTAATTTTGAAGTACCCTGTCGCCGTCAAGTGAGTTTCAGCAATCATCATGACATCAATCTGCTTATCCATTAGGAAGTGTTCCAGTTCGTTTTTATGTTGGCGGAGGCCGTTCGCGTTCCAAAAACAAATTTTTAAACAAATCATTTCTTTAAAATTGCTTGTAAGATAGTGGATTGCATTTTCAGCATTTCCTGCATCATGGATGTCATAGTGGTCGTAAAAGTGTTCATAGTTTGGACAAGTGTCTGCAAAGTAGTCTCTAGAGTGTTAATATTAGGCTCGTAATATTGAGATTTAGGTTCCTGCTCCAAACCTGGCATATTAGATTTAACCACGTTAGCGTAAAAAACTTGTCTAGAACTAGGCGCGTTTTCATGACTAGTGGGCCGTAACAATTGAGGAAAATTGTTACTCGATGCAAAATTAGGCTGTTGTAGATGAACAGGTAATACTGACGTCTTGTTGGTCCTTATGCCTTTCAAATGAGTGTAAACTGGACAACCTCTATAATTTGCGGTATGATTACCTCCGCAGTTACTGCATTTTTTGATTTTTTTTTGATTTGAACATAGGCTGAGGAATCTTTTCGCGGTTTCTAATATTCGTTATGTTCTTAATTTTGAAGCCATTTTCCATTAAACTAGTCTTTATCTCGGCAGGATCAACATCTGGGTCTATACCCTTTAGAACGACTTGGAGTCCTTTTGCGCTTTTCAGCTGGTAGGTATAGAAATCCCTACTCTCCCTCTCCAACTGGTTGGACAATTTTCGAAAGTCATCTTCCTTTTTCACTTGAATTTTGGTTTCGCTGATATTTCCATGTTTAATTGAGGTTACGCTAAACATATTTTCACCTATTACCGAAACAATTCCTTGTACCAATTTACTGGAAGTGGGCTCTCTCAGATAAATTGGTGGGGGCTTAAACGTTTTTTTAGGAAGTTCTGGATCATCCGTCTGGAGGAGAGCAAACCTGTTTTGATCATTTGGATTGTCAATACTCACGGTCTTGGGAGCTTTTGAATTTGATGACGTTTGAGCAGATGTCGGGCTCCTCTGTCGCTTAAGAACTGTGACGTATTTATCCATACCTACTTGTTTTCTAGGTTTGACTGCACTATTTGATGTAGAAGATATTGATGTTTTATCATCTGATGAAATCACTATATTGGGCGAACAGGAACGGCGCCGTTCTACGGCTCTTGTAGTGAGAAGCTTCTCCACAGATTTTTTTAAGGATTCTTCCTCAGAGATCCATAAAGATTTTCTAGTCGAGCTCAGCTCTTTCTCAGAATTACATCTGAGAGGAACACTCATACAGTTTTTATGCGATTTTTAATGTTTTTTATTATTTTTTTTTTTTTAATGTTTTTTATTTTTTAATGTTTTTCATTTTTTTTTTTACCGTAGGTATTTTTACCTATTACGAATTATTTTTTAACTTTTTGTTTTATTTCGACCTATTACACTTTTTCACCTATTACGATTTTTTCACCGAAAATTCAGCCGCACTAAAAATAACACGTTCGAACAGTTCAACAACACTATGTGTATGAAACACAATTAAAATGAGAATATTGCACTGAAAGAAATCATAACTTTTCCTATTTTCTTTCATTATCTAAAACAACTAAAAAAGATTCTACTCAACAAAAAGGAAACAAAATAAACGCTTTTCATTTTTAAATTTATAAAAATTAAATTAATCAAAAATTTTATTTTTTGTATATTGAAAAAATATAAATAATTTTTTCTTTTTTGTGTGAAAGAATATTTAAATAAAGAGAAAAAGTTTTCTCCTTTGAATTTTTAAAATAAAAATTTTGGTTTCATATTTTCGAAAAGGAAATCAAGTAAAAATTGTTTTCTTAAAAATATTTAAAATGTGAGGGTGCTGTAGCTTAATTTGTTAGCGCATTTGATCATTAAAAGCATGAGTTGGTATTTGTAGCCCGGGTTCGACTCACAGCCGCTGCCACTCAAACAACATCAGTTTTTGATCATTATTAGTTTTCTTCTATTTATCATAACTAATATTTATCACAGCGCCCTCATTCAGTGGTATAGCATTGAAACGCCACCAAAGTAAAATAATTAAATAAAGGCTATAAAATCAAGCTTTAACATTAATGCGCCTACTCACCACCAGAGGCGCTGCAATTCTGCACTAAAAACAAACATAATGCGCATTTGCAGAGTTGTGATATAAAAAGCTATCTTTTTTCACTAGCTTTACTTCTTCAACTATCCCCTTTCCACAGAAAGTAACGCATATATATAAGCATATTAATTGCCTGAGTGTTTCTTTCAAAAAAAAAACTTCTTAACAAAATACAAAAATTTAAGATCCGAAAACGTTTTTAATTTTTAAATTTAATTCTTATAATATAAATCAGCTTGTTCTCAACAATTCTCAGTGTAGCAAAAAAAAAATTAGTTTTCTTAAAATTTCAAAGGGAGAAAAAAATTCCGCTAACCTCCTTCTTTGTTGAAAGCTATCAAGCTACTGAATGTAAATTTATCTCACACATACATTTTGTGTTGTAAACATGGTTGCCGTTCGACATAATGAAAACAACTCACATGGATATTTTTTCTTAAGGTGTTGTAGTGTAGTTAATTTATTAAAAATGTTTAAGTTTATAACAGGAAAATAAAACAAAATTGGACTGTTATTATAAAGGTAATAATTATATTAACAAAGCTACGAATTTAGTACGATATTTAAGTTATGAATATAAATAAAATGGAAAAGATACCAACAGTAACACAATCTTGGCTAGAAGGATACATACCAACGAAACAGCTACACCACAACTGAAAAGCTCACCGAGGCAGATCAAAGAACTTATCCCATATGAAACCACACTCGATAATTACCATAAAAAGAAATTGGAAATATTCAATAGCAGTAATCAGATTTCAAAGAACTAACATCCAAAACTAGGCAACGTTTCTATAAAAGAAAGAGTGAAATAAAAGAAATTGCTTCAACAACTATATCTGGCGAGTTAGATATTAGACCATACTTAGAAGTCAACGTAAACGGAATAGCATTAAAAGGATTATTGGACAGCGGCGCCTCGATTAGTTGTTTAGGCCGCAACTGGTTAGAAAGCGTGAAAAAAATCAATACACCGATTCTGAATTTCCAATCTTCAATTCGGACGGCAGACGGAAAATACCATGAAATAGTAGGAAAAATTAAAACCGTCATAAAATGTGGAGAAAAATTGGGAAGAAATCGTGATATATTTGGTCCCAAATCTTAAACAAGAACTTATCTTAGGCTATGACTTTTGGCAACAGCTTGGGGTCAAAATATGTGTTAATCAAAAGGAAATCAATGAAATTGAAATCACAGAACCGGAAACTAATATTCATCAGTTGACACCAGAACAGACTACTATATTGGAAAATGCAAAATTAGAGTTCAGATGTTATACTAAATACGGACTCGGCAAAACTCATCTAGAAACACACTCCATTGACACAGGTGATGCACCGGCGAAGAAAATGTGTTATTACCCGGTGAGCCCAACAATTCAAAAGCTAGCTTATGCAGAATTGGACCGGATGCTTGAGCTTGACGTCATAGAAATAGCTACGAATAGAACAACCGAACAACGCTAGTAATCAAGCCAAACAAGAACCGCCTATGTCTAGACACGCGTGAATTAAACAAGATCACGAGAAAGGACGCATATCCGCTACCAAATATAGACGGACTTTTAGCCCGACTTGGGGATACACATTACATTTCAGCGATAGATCTCAAAGATGCCTTTTGGCAGATTCAGCTCGATGAGTCTGCTAGGCCTAAAACAGCATTCACAGTCCCAGAAATACGAAAATAAAAAGAAAAGAACTTAACAATTGACGAAGACAATAATTGTACATTTAATAATACTAGAATTGAGACCAAAATCAACAAATTGGTATAAATCATTAAATTGTCTACATATTCTAACAAATGGGTCTGCATCAGCATAATTTTTACTACAGAATTTTACATGCAAAGGCTTATAGTATCGAGAATTACGACGTGGAACATTAAATTTTAAAAATTTTAAAAGATATTCCCAATTAATATTTCCATTTACAATATTCAACATAAAACATACATTTAACATAATACGTCGACTTTTCAAGGTGGGTAATTTAATTAAAGCCAATCTGCTCGTATAAGATGGTAAATTAGAGTAATCCCATTGAAAACTTCTTAAACAAAAAAGCAAAAATTGTTTTTGCACGGACTCAATTTGTTCATTATAAATCTCATAATTAGGATCCAATATGATGGATCCATATTTCAGAATGGGACTAATTAGCGATACATATAGTTGTTTAGTTATGTATGGATCACAAAATTCCTTAGCCCAACGCTTTATAAAAGCAAGGACACCTCTAGCCTTGTTTACAGTTAAAGTTATATGAGGTATGAAGTTTAATTTTATGTCAAGTAAGATTCCAATATCAACAAATGATTCGACAATATCCAAATAATGATTACCGAGGTAATAGTTGACCGCTAAGAAATTATTCCTATAAAACCGCATGTATTTACATTTTTTTAGGTTTAGCTCCATCATATTATATTCGCACCAACGGAAAAAGTTATCAAGATCATTTTGAAGGAAATCATGGCCAGTATAATCGTTAAAGGAAAAAATATTTTTACATCATCAGCATACATTAGGATATTACAATGGTTTATACTATTAGGAAGGTCATTTATAAACAATGAAAATAGCAGTGGTCCAATATGACTTCCACTCGATGAAACAGATATGCATTTAGATGTACAGTTGTTAAATCGAACATTCTGTTCCTTGACGACAAATAAGATTTTATCCAATTTAAATTATTAGAAGTAACACCCAAGAGATCCAATTTACGTAAAAGAAGCGAATGATTAACTTTATCAAAGTCCGTATATATAACGTCCGTTTGCTTTTTATGTTCAAATGCAGAATTAACTTCAGTTGTTAACTGAATAACAGTAGTTATAGTCGAACAGCCTTTTCTAAAACCACGTTGGCAAGGTGATAATAAGGATGATGTCTGATGGCATAGAATATCAGTAATTATGTTTTCAAATACTTTTGGTATCGCACTTAATTTAGCAATTCCTCTAAATTAGCAATATGTATGAGATTTATTGCCACATTTATGCAGAGGTATAATATAAGATTTTTTCCAAAATTCGGGAAAATAGCCAAATTTTAACGAAATGTTAAATAATATAGTTAATGGTATAGTAAAAGACTCAGCACAGTGATTTAAAATTCCAGCGGGAACACCATCAGGACCATGAGTAAATGTCATCTTTAATTTCTTCAGGTTAATTAAGATTGAGTTAGAATCAAGTGTTGGAAAAGATATAATTTGGTTAGATGCAATCTCATATGGATAATTACTTTTAACATCATACACAGCATCGGAATAAGTAGTTGAAAAGAAGTCTGCAAACATGTCACTTATGACATTAGAGTTACTGGATTCCTCATTATTAAATTTCATTACAGCTGGGTAACCGTTGGATTTTCTTTTAGAGGTAACGAATGAATAGAAAGATTTAGGATCACGTAAAAAATTTTGTTTTGTTTTCAATAAGTAATTCTTGTATAGGGAATAATTAAGTATGTTATATTCCGAGCGACTCACAGAGTACCTTGCATAATCAACAGCAGATCCAGTTCTTTTATATTTTTTATAACGTTTATTTTTAAAGTTTTTAATATGTGATAATTGTTATTATTCCAAGGTGGTCCGACAGGAGTGTAGGCATGTTGTTTGGGCACACAAATTTCAAAAAAAGAATAGATTTTCTTGTAGAAGGCTGAAATTATTAGGTCGATATCTGAAACATTATTTATAGGAATGTCCAACACTTTATTCCAACAAGTATTACAAATAAGATTGTCTAATAAAATTAGATCAGTTCTTCTGAAGCAAAACGTTTTGTCAGTAGCTTCAACTTATCTTCGGATGGGATGGGCAAAGTAATCGAAATAGTGGGATGATATCGATCTTCCGGAAAACTTATTGGCTCTGAACGTGAAATGGAATAACCGTCGACATCATTAAGAAATACTAAATCGAGTAGTTTTCCAAAATCATTGCAAACATTATTCATTTGATATAAGGATAATCCAAAAATATTATTCATAAACTCATCATTCCAGCATGAATTTTTCATCGGGATCAAATATGGAAAATCAGATGTCAATTTCCAAGAAATTGACGGCAGGTTAAAATCACCAACAACAACTACGGAGTCATTAATATCAGCACGTAAGACAACTTTTTCAATGGCTTGAGCATGAATAAGATACACAGTGGGATCAAAATTTGGAGGAATATATGAGCAAGCCAAAAAAATCTTTTTATGCTAAACAACAACAGCAACAAATTCAATATCTGCTATATCAGTAACAATGCCTTCAGATGGATATAAACAATTTACAGCAATCAGAACCAGTGTTGCCGTTTTGGTTACTTTTAACCAAAATTGGTTACTTTTTTCCAATGTGTACTTATGTACTTTTTTCCGTTTTGGTTATTTTTTTTAACACAAAAGTAACCCTTTTTTACATTGTTTTTCACTTTGACTTAACACCACTAATTTTGGTGATAAACTAAACTACCACAATTTAAACGTTTTTATAACGTTATAATAACAACACGATCGGCAGATATTACAACGTTGTCCGAAAAATGTTCAGAAAATGCCTAACAACCGTGTGAACTTAAAATTTTTGTCTTCCAACGTTGTAAGAAAAAGCATTTTCAGTACATTGGAAGACAAAAATATTGTCAGACATCTAACAATCGTGTTAACACACAGTTTTGTCATCGTAATTTTTTCATTGTCATATGTGCAAAGTTTATGCATCTGCCAATGGCAGCATTGAAAAAAGTGCAAGAAAATTGAAGAATTAAATTAAAGAAAATAAAAAATGGATAATGTGGCGACCTGCACAAGCTGTCAACATAACAACGCCGTCAAGAAGATCAACATCAGCATTGAACTGTGATTGACAGCTGAGACAGAAGAATATATAGAGATTGTAATAAGACAGACTAGAGTTAACAATAAAACTTTTAGTATTGAATATGTTTAAAGTGTGTTATTTATAATACAAAATAGTGGATTGGTACATTGGCGACGAGTTAAATCGGTGTCTTATAAAAATAAGTAAGAGAATTAGGTTTTCTGGAAATTTGCAAAATGTGTTTGCAAAGCGTAAAAAAATTTTTTTTCAACAATAAAAACATGTAAATTATTGTTTGTTATCTGCCAAAGAGCAGGGGCAATGGCCGGAACAAAATATGATCTTTGAAAACAGAGGCAGTTGGCCAAATTATATGGCAAATGTCAGTGACGGATTGTCATGAAAAAAAAAATTAAACATGTAAATTGTTGATTAATATCTGCCAAAGGGCAGGGGCAATGGCCGGAATAAAATATGATCTGTTAAAACAGAGGCAGTTGGCCAAATTATATGGCAAATGCCAGTTACAGAATGTCATGAAAAAATTATTTGCTAAAAGCAAGGCAGATTGCCGGTAGAGGAAAAAGTAAAATAACTGGTTGAAGAAAAGTCAGGGGCATTTGGCCGGGCTAATCAAAGATATTAATCAGCTGGCAAAGGCCAGAGGCAGTTAGTTTGCCACGGAAATTATCTGGGTAAAACCAGAGGCTGTGGGCCAATGTTTAAAACAACATAAACAGGAAATTATAGTTGATACGAGGAAAGGAAAATAAAATATGAGATATAGTAGAGGAACAATTAAATTGATATGTAGGAGTGAAATAAAATGACAATTTGATAATTCAATTGTCAACATACATATTTATGAAATGTTTTATTGTTTCAGGAAATCTTATGAAATGGCTGAAAACTTGAAGCCATTTATGTGTGCATCCATTGAAAAACCACTGATTCGTCCAGAATGGGAAAGATGGTTAAGATCTTTCCAAATATATGTCGATTCCGAGGAAATAACCTCAAGTTTAAAGAAAAGAAATAAATTATTGCATATTGGGGGACCGCAATTGCAGGAGGTCGCTTACTCAATACCTGGAGCAATTAAAACGTTTGACGAGAAGAACCAAAAGAATGTATTCCAGATATTGGTTGACAAGTTAAACGAACATTTTACACCAAAACGCAATTCTGTGTTTGAAAGACATGTATTTCGCAATATAAATGTGATTGTAGGTGAAAATTTCAATCAATTCGTGTTAAGATTACGACAGCAAATGTCAAAATGTGTGTTTGGTACGACAAAACTTGAAATCGAAAACATTTGTTTAATCGACAAAATTATTGATGAATGGGCGCCTTTAGATTTGAAGCGGAAATTGTTGGAAAAAGAATATGAATTGGACGAAATTATACAACTATGTCAAGTTGATAAAGAAATTAGAAAGCAATCGCAATCTATGGAACCGAAAGAAAGTTTGGATATTGTATATAAAATAAATGTTTCTAAAACGTTCAGAGTTGATAAAGTAAATGAATGTGGTAGATGTGGACGCAAGGATCATAATGAGAACAGTTTTGATTGTCCAGCTAAAAATCAGAAATGTAATAAATGCAATCGTTTTGGACATTTTGCTCGAAAATGTAAAACTAATTTAAAGCGCCCACATCCTCAAAGAAAATTTATAAATGTGAAACGTAAGCGTTCTGATGTACGTCATGTTGAAGATTCAGAAAATAGCACATCTGGAATGAAAAATGAAAGCGATTGTTTTAAAATATCAAGCGACCATGAAATGGATGAAAAAGTTTCATGTCATATTGGAGGACAGCCCATCTAAATTTAATTTGTTAAGCAAAGACGATTGGATACAATTACAACAGAACAAATCAACATTTTTTAATATTCGAACAAAGTCGAATAATAACTTTCGTGCATATGCTTCTGATCTATTACTCAATGTACTCTATGTTTTTGAGGCACCCATATCTATAAAACAACAACCTGAAACGTTTGCTACATTTTATGTCATTGAAAGTGGAAGACAATCGTTATTGGGAAAAGATACAGCTATTAAATTGAATGTTGTGCGCTTGGAACTTAAGATTAATAAAATTGACGAATTTACAACATTTCCGAAATGGAAAAACATTAATGTAAAATTATCTATTGATTCAAATGTAACACCTGGATAGCAACCAGTTCGTCGCATTCCTATTGCGTTAGAAGAAAGTTATTAGAAAACTGGAGGAAGGCGTTAAGGCGGATATCATTGAACCCGTATTCGGACCAAGCTGTTGGATATCTCCTATTGTTTTGGTTTTTAAGGAAAACGGTGACATCCGAATGTGTGTTGATATGCGGAGAGCAAATAAAGCTATATTAAGAGAAAATTATCCTCTTCCAACTCCAACATTTGAAACATTCATGGCAAGACTCAGAGGAGCAAAATACTTCTCTCGTTTGGACTTAAAAAATGCATACCATCCAATTGAGCTTCATGAAGAAAGCAGAGAGATTACCATATTTATTACACCTCGTGGATTATTCAGATATAAGCGTCTTTTATTTGGAGTCAATTCGGCTCCTGAAATTTTTCAAAGACTTTTGGAAGAAATGTTAGCATCATGTCCAAATGTCATGAATTATATTGACGATGTTATAATTTTTGCTCAAACTGAGGAACATCATGATAAAGTTGTCAAGGAAGTTTTGGAAATATTTGCTGAGAACAATGTATTATTGAATGATGACAAATGTGTTTGGAAGACTCACAAGCTAGCATTTTTGGGACATATTTTACCCAGTGAAGGCATAGAAGTGGACCCAGAAAAGGTAGAAACAATTATGGGTTTTAGAGACCCCAAAAATAAATAGAAACTTCGCAGTTTTCTTGGTTTAATCACTTATGTAGGAAAATTCATACCAGATTTGGCTCATCACACTGATGCTCTAAGACGTTCATTAAAAACTCATATAAAATTTGAATGGACCATGGAAATAAAGAACTCTTTTGAGTGCCTGAAGAAAAGTTTGGCCAATGTTTCAAAACTTTCATATTTTGATTTGACAAAGAAAACTCACTTAATAGCGGATGCAAGCCCCGTGGCATTAGGCACACTCCTAATTCAGTTCGATGAAAATGATCCACAAATAATTTCAGTTGCCAGTAAATCTTTATCAGATGTAGAACAACATTATTCTCAGACTGAAAAAGAAAGCCTGGTTTTAGTGTGGTCAGTAGAAAAGTTACATTATTACTTGGCTGGTCTGGAGTTTGAGTTAGTGACTGATCACAAGCCATTGGAAGCTATTTTTAAGCCAACTTCAAAATCTCCAGCACGCATTGAACGCTGGTTACTTCGGCTCCAGGCATTTAAATTCAAGGTTATTTACAAGACTGGAAAAGAAAATATAGCGGACTCATCGTCTAGATTGTGTCAGGAAAATAATCCTTGTTCATTTGACTGGAAAGGAGAGCAAAGTATTTTACATGTTGTGTCCATGAGCACTCCTGTTGCCTTATCAATTACGGAAAGCGCTGATAAAAGCTCTTTGGATGAAGACATCATAGACGCGATTATGTGTCTCACTAATAATTCATAGTCTAATGCTACAAGCAATAGTTACTACCCTTTTCGGTACGAACCTTCATACTTAAGTAGCATTTTGTTGAGGAGTACACGAATTATTATTCCCACTGTTTTGCGAGATAAGGTGTTAGAACTTGCACATGAAGGTCATCCCGGAGAATCAGTGATGAAGCGCAGATTGAGATATAAAGTTTGGTGGCCTTCCATTGATCGGGAGGCAGAAAACTATGTAATAACGTGCAAAGATTGCATATAGGTATCTCAACCGGTGCCTCCAGTGCCAATGGATATACATCCATTTCCGGAAGGTCCCTGGATTACATTAGCAAGTGACCTATTGGGACCATTGCCAAATGGACAATATGTTTTGGTTTTCATCGATTATTTTTCCCGGTACATGGAATTTATACTTATTCGTACAATATCGTCATAGGCCATAATAGATGCAATGAAAGAAATCTTTTGCAGGCTCGGTTATCCCAAATCTATAAGGACCGATAATTGGAAACAATATATAAGTTCGGAGTTCAATCAATATTGTAAAGTGGTATTCAACAAATATTATCCCCTCCATATTGGCCACAAGCTAACGGCGAAGTGGAAAATATGAACAAATCTCTGGTTAAACGACTTAAGATAGCTCATGCAAATCGCAGTAATTTATTGGCAGAGCTACAAAAATTTGTTCATATGTATAATGTCACTCCTCATAGCACGACAGGTGTTGCGCCAACTCAGCTTATGTTTAACAGGATAATCAGAGATAAAATTCCTGGAATTGAGGACATGAAAGAAGCAGCAGTTAATTCTGCTGAAAAAAAATCAAGATTGTTTGCTTAAACACAAAGGGAAAATGCAATCTGATAAAAAGAGAGGGGCAAAAGAGACAGATGTAGCGGTTGGTGACAAGGTATTGGTAAAGAACGTTACTTTCACACACACGTTAACTCCAAATTTTGATTCAACTGAATATGTTGTAACAGCCAGAGATGGTAATATAGCAGAGCTATCAGCCGAAAGAAAAAGGCTGCGAAGAAATGTTTGTCATTTAAAGAAAGTTCCTGGGGAGTCCTCACCTAAGGGAACAGAAAGTCAAAGGACTCAAATAATAGTTCCTGATACCGAGGAGTTGCCGGTTTCATCTTTTAATGTTTTAACACCTTCAACCAAATCAACATCATATCGTCACGCTGATAGTTCCGGTTCCCAGACCTTCATCTGAAAAAACATTGGAGGGATGTGGCGACCTGCACAAGCTGCCAACATAACAACGCCGTCAAGAAGATCAACATCAGCATTGAACTGTGATTGACAGATTGACAACGTTGTAATATCTGACGATCGTGGACACATAGCTTAACAATACAATTTTTATTTCAAATGTTACAAATATAAATTATATTTTTTTCTAATTTTGTTAATAACAATTATTGACTTGATTTTTTTTATTTATTTAGTCTATGAATATAAATCCTTACAGACTATTAACAAAAAAAACTTATTTTTACTTAAATTAGAAATATGAAAATAAAAAGAAAAGAAATTTAACAATTGAGGAAGACAATAATTGTACTTTTAATAATACTAGAATTGAGACCAAAATCAACAAATTGGTATAAATCATTAAATTGTCTACATATTCTAACAAATGGGTCTGCATCAGCATAATTTTTACTACAGAATTTTACATGCAAAGGCTTATAGTATCGAGAATTACGACGTGGAACATTAAATTTTAAAAATTTTAAAAGATATTCCCAATTAATATTTCCATTTACAATATTCAACATAAAACATACATTTAACATAATACGTCGACTTTTCAAGGTGGGTAATTTAATTAAAGCCAATCTGCTCGTATAAGATGGTAAATTAGAGTAATCCCATTGAAAACTTCTTAAACAAAAAAGCAAAAATTGTTTTTGCACGGACTCAATTTGTTCATTATAAATCTCATAATTAGGATCCAATATGATGGATCCATATTTCAGAATGGGACTAATTAGCGATACATATAGTTGTTTAGTTATGTATGGATCACAAAATTCCTTAGCCCAACGCTTTATAAAAGCAAGGACACCTCTAGCCTTGTTTACAGTTAAAGTTATATGAGGTATGAAGTTTAATTTTATGTCAAGTAAGATTCCAATATCAACAAATGATTCGACAATATCCAAAGAATGATTACCGAGGTAATAGTTGACCGCTAAGAAATTATTCCTATAAAACCGCATGTATTTACATTTTTTTAGGTTTAGCTCCATCATATTATATTCGCACCAACGGAAAAAGTTATCAAGATCATTTTGAAGGAAATCATGGCCAGTATAATCGTTAAAGGAAAAAATATTTTTACATCATCAGCATACATTAGGATATTACAATGGTTTATACTATTAGGAAGGTCATTTATAAACCATGAAAATAGCAGTGGTCCAATATGACTTCCACTCGATGAAACAGATATGCATTTAGATGTACAGTTGTTAAATCGAACATTCTGTTCCTTGACGACAAATAAGATTTTATCCAATTTAAATTATTAGAAGTAACACCCAAGAGATCCAATTTACGTAAAAGAAGCGAATGATTAACTTTATCAAAGTCCGTATATATAACGTCCGTTTGCTTTTTATGTTCAAATGCAGAATTAACTTCAGTTGTTAACTGAATAACAGTAGTTATAGTCGAACAGCCTTTTCTAAAACCACGTTGGCAAGGTGATAATAAGGATGATGTCTGATGGCATAGAATATCAGTAATTATGTTTTCAAATACTTTTGGTATCGCACTTAATTTAGCAATTCCTCTAAATTAGCAATATGTATGAGATTTATTGCCACATTTATGCAGAGGTATAATATAAGATTTTTTCCAAAATTCGGGAAAATAGCCAAATTTTAACGAAATGTTAAATAATATAGTTAATGGTATAGTAAAAGACTCAGCACAGTGATTTAAAATTCCAGCGGGAACACCATCAGGACCATGAGTAAATGTCATCTTTAATTTCTTCAGGTTAATTAAGATTGAGTTAGAATCAAGTGTTGGAAAAGATATAATTTGGTTAGATGCAATCTCATATGGATAATTACTTTTAACATCATACACAGCATCGGAATAAGTAGTTGAAAAGAAGTCTGCAAACATGTCACTTATGACATTAGAGTTACTGGATTCCTCATTATTAAATTTCATTACAGCTGGGTAACCGTTGGATTTTCTTTTCGAGGTAACGAATGAATAGAAAGATTTAGGATCACGTAAAAAATTTTGTTTTGTTTTCAATAAGTAATTCTTGTATAGGGAATAATTAAGTATGTTATATTCCGAGCGACTCACAGAGTACCTTGCATAATCAACAGCAGATCCAGTTCTTTTATATTTTTTATAACGTTTATTTTTAAAGTTTTTAATATGTGATAATTGTTATTATTCCAAGGTGGTCCGACAGGAGTGTAGGCATGTTGTTTGGGCACACAAATTTCAAAAAAAGAATAGATTTTCTTGTAGAAGGCTGAAATTATTAGGTCGATATCTGAAACATTATTTATAGGAATGTCCAACACTTTATTCCAACAAGTATTACAAATAAGATTGTCTAATAAAATTAGATCAGTTCTTCTGAAGCAAAACGTTTTGTCAGTAGCAGCTGGCTTCAACTTATCTTCGGATGGGATGGGCAAAGTAATCGAAATAGTGGGATGATATCGATCTTCCGGAAAACTTATTGGCTCTGAACGTGAAATGGAATAACCGTCGACATCATTAAGAAATACTAAATCGAGTAGTTTTCCAAAATCATTGCAAACATTATTCATTTGATATAAGGATAATCCAAAAATATTATTCATAAACTCATCATTCCAGCATGAATTTTTCATCGGGATCAAATATGGAAAATCAGATGTCAATTTCCAAGAAATTGACGGCAGGTTAAAATCACCAACAACAACTACGGAGTCATTAATATCAGCACGTAAGACAACTTTTTCAATGGCTTGAGCATGAATAAGATACACAGTGGGATCAAAATTTGGAGGAATATATGAGCAAGCCAAAAAAATCTTTTTATGCTAAACAACAACAGCAACAAATTCAATATCTGCTATATCAGTAACAATGCCTTCAGATGGATATAAACAATTTACAGCAATCAGAACCAGTGTTGCCGTTTTGGTTACTTTTAACCAAAATTGGTTACTTTTTTCCAATGTGTACTTATGTACTTTTTTCCGTTTTGGTTATTTTTTTTAACACAAAAGTAACCCTTTTTTACATTGTTTTTCACTTTGACTTAACACCACTAATTTTGGTGATAAACTAAACTACCACAATTTAAACGTTTTTATAACGTTATAATAACAACACGATCGGCAGATATTACAACGTTGTCCGAAAAATGTTCAGAAAATGCCTAACAACCGTGTGAACTTAAAATTTTTGTCTTCCAACGTTGTAAGAAAAAGCATTTTCAGTACATTGGAAGACAAAAATATTGTCAGACATCTAACAATCGTGTTAACACACAGTTTTGTCATCGTAATTTTTTCATTGTCATATGTGCAAAGTTTATGCATCTGCCAATGGCAGCATTGAAAAAAGTGCAAGAAAATTGAAGAATTAAATTAAAGAAAATAAAAAATGGATAATGTGGCGACCTGCACAAGCTGTCAACATAACAACGCCGTCAAGAAGATCAACATCAGCATTGAACTGTGATTGACAGCTGAGACAGAAGAATATATAGAGATTGTAATAAGACAGACTAGAGTTAACAATAAAACTTTTAGTATTGAATATGTTTAAAGTGTGTTATTTATAATACAAAATAGTGGATTGGTACATTGGCGACGAGTTAAATCGGTGTCTTATAAAAATAAGTAAGAGAATTAGGTTTTCTGGAAATTTGCAAAATGTGTTTGCAAAGCGTAAAAAAATTTTTTTTCAACAATAAAAACATGTAAATTATTGTTTGTTATCTGCCAAAGAGCAGGGGCAATGGCCGGAACAAAATATGATCTTTGAAAACAGAGGCAGTTGGCCAAATTATATGGCAAATGTCAGTGACGGATTGTCATGAAAAAAAAAATTAAACATGTAAATTGTTGATTAATATCTGCCAAAGGGCAGGGGCAATGGCCGGAATAAAATATGATCTGTTAAAACAGAGGCAGTTGGCCAAATTATATGGCAAATGCCAGTTACAGAATGTCATGAAAAAATTATTTGCTAAAAGCAAGGCAGATTGCCGGTAGAGGAAAAAGTAAAATAACTGGTTGAAGAAAAGTCAGGGGCATTTGGCCGGGCTAATCAAAGATATTAATCAGCTGGCAAAGGCCAGAGGCAGTTAGTTTGTCACGGAAATTATCTGGGTAAAACCAGAGGCTGTGGGCCAATGTTTAAAACAACATAAACAGGAAATTATAGTTGATACGAGGAAAGGAAAATAAAATATGAGATATAGTAGAGGAACAATTAAATTGATATGTAGGAGTGAAATAAAATGACAATTTGATAATTCAATTGTCAACATACATATTTATGAAATGTTTTATTGTTTCAGGAAATCTTATGAAATGGCTGAAAACTTGAAGCCATTTATGTGTGCATCCATTGAAAAACCACTGATTCGTCCAGAATGGGAAAGATGGTTAAGATCTTTCCAAATATATGTCGATTCCGAGGAAATAACCTCAAGTTTAAAGAAAAGAAATAAATTATTGCATATTGGGGGACCGCAATTGCAGGAGGTCGCTTACTCAATACCTGGAGCAATTAAAACGTTTGACGAGAAGAACCAAAAGAATGTATTCCAGATATTGGTTGACAAGTTAAACGAACATTTTACACCAAAACGCAATTCTGTGTTTGAAAGACATGTATTTCGCAATATAAATGTGATTGTAGGTGAAAATTTCAATCAATTCGTGTTAAGATTACGACAGCAAATGTCAAAATGTGTGTTTGGTACGACAAAACTTGAAATCGAAAACATTTGTTTAATCGACAAAATTATTGATGAATGGGCGCCTTTAGATTTGAAGCGGAAATTGTTGGAAAAAGAATATGAATTGGACGAAATTATACAACTATGTCAAGTTGATAAAGAAATTAGAAAGCAATCGCAATCTATGGAACCGAAAGAAAGTTTGGATATTGTATATAAAATAAATGTTTCTAAAACGTTCAGAGTTGATAAAGTAAATGAATGTGGTAGATGTGGACGCAAGGATCATAATGAGAACAGTTTTGATTGTCCAGCTAAAAATCAGAAATGTAATAAATGCAATCGTTTTGGACATTTTGCTCGAAAATGTAAAACTAATTTAAAGCGCCCACATCCTCAAAGAAAATTTATAAATGTGAAACGTAAGCGTTCTGATGTACGTCATGTTGAAGATTCAGAAAATAGCACATCTGGAATGAAAAATGAAAGCGATTGTTTTAAAATATCAAGCGACCATGAAATGGATGAAAAAGTTTCATGTCATATTGGAGGACAGCCCATCTAAATTTAATTTGTTAAGCAAAGACGATTGGATACAATTACAACAGAACAAATCAACATTTTTTAATATTCGAACAAAGTCGAATAATAACTTTCGTGCATATGCTTCTGATCTATTACTCAATGTACTCTATGTTTTTGAGGCACCCATATCTATAAAACAACAACCTGAAACGTTTGCTACATTTTATGTCATTGAAAGTGGAAGACAATCGTTATTGGGAAAAGATACAGCTATTAAATTGAATGTTGTGCGCTTGGAACTTAAGATTAATAAAATTGACGAATTTACAACATTTCCGAAATGGAAAAACATTAATGTAAAATTATCTATTGATTCAAATGTAACACCTGGATAGCAACCAGTTCGTCGCATTCCTATTGCGTTAGAAGAAAGTTATTAGAAAACTGGAGGAAGGCGTTAAGGCGGATATCATTGAACCCGTATTCGGACCAAGCTGTTGGATATCTCCTATTGTTTTGGTTTTTAAGGAAAACGGTGACATCCGAATGTGTGTTGATATGCGGAGAGCAAATAAAGCTATATTAAGAGAAAATTATCCTCTTCCAACTCCAACATTTGAAACATTCATGGCAAGACTCAGAGGAGCAAAATACTTCTCTCGTTTGGACTTAAAAAATGCATACCATCCAATTGAGCTTCATGAAGAAAGCAGAGAGATTACCATATTTATTACACCTCGTGGATTATTCAGATATAAGCGTCTTTTATTTGGAGTCAATTCGGCTCCTGAAATTTTTCAAAGACTTTTGGAAGAAATGTTAGCATCATGTCCAAATGTCATGAATTATATTGACGATGTTATAATTTTTGCTCAAACTGAGGAACATCATGATAAAGTTGTCAAGGAAGTTTTGGAAATATTTGCTGAGAACAATGTATTATTGAATGATGACAAATGTGTTTGGAAGACTCACAAGCTAGCATTTTTGGGACATATTTTACCCAGTGAAGGCATAGAAGTGGACCCAGAAAAGGTAGAAACAATTATGGGTTTTAGAGACCCCAAAAATAAATAGAAACTTCGCAGTTTTCTTGGTTTAATCACTTATGTAGGAAAATTCATACCAGATTTGGCTCATCACACTGATGCTCTAAGACGTTCATTAAAAACTCATATAAAATTTGAATGGACCATGGAAATAAAGAACTCTTTTGAGTGCCTGAAGAAAAGTTTGGCCAATGTTTCAAAACTTTCATATTTTGATTTGACAAAGAAAACTCACTTAATAGCGGATGCAAGCCCCGTGGCATTAGGCACACTCCTAATTCAGTTCGATGAAAATGATCCACAAATAATTTCAGTTGCCAGTAAATCTTTATCAGATGTAGAACAACATTATTCTCAGACTGAAAAAGAAAGCCTGGTTTTAGTGTGGTCAGTAGAAAAGTTACATTATTACTTGGCTGGTCTGGAGTTTGAGTTAGTGACTGATCACAAGCCATTGGAAGCTATTTTTAAGCCAACTTCAAAATCTCCAGCACGCATTGAACGCTGGTTACTTCGGCTCCAGGCATTTAAATTCAAGGTTATTTACAAGACTGGAAAAGAAAATATAGCGGACTCATCGTCTAGATTGTGTCAGGAAAATAATCCTTGTTCATTTGACTGGAAAGGAGAGCAAAGTATTTTACATGTTGTGTCCATGAGCACTCCTGTTGCCTTATCAATTACGGAAAGCGCTGATAAAAGCTCTTTGGATGAAGACATCATAGACGCGATTATGTGTCTCACTAATAATTCATAGTCTAATGCTACAAGCAATAGTTACTACCCTTTTCGGTACGAACCTTCATACTTAAGTAGCATTTTGTTGAGGAGTACACGAATTATTATTCCCACTGTTTTGCGAGATAAGGTGTTAGAACTTGCACATGAAGGTCATCCCGGAGAATCAGTGATGAAGCGCAGATTGAGATATAAAGTTTGGTGGCCTTCCATTGATCGGGAGGCAGAAAACTATGTAATAACGTGCAAAGATTGCATATAGGTATCTCAACCGGTGCCTCCAGTGCCAATGGATATACATCCATTTCCGGAAGGTCCCTGGATTACATTAGCAAGTGACCTATTGGGACCATTGCCAAATGGACAATATGTTTTGGTTTTCATCGATTATTTTTCCCGGTACATGGAATTTATACTTATTCGTACAATATCGTCATAGGCCATAATAGATGCAATGAAAGAAATCTTTTGCAGGCTCGGTTATCCCAAATCTATAAGGACCGATAATTGGAAACAATATATAAGTTCGGAGTTCAATCAATATTGTAAAGTGGTATTCAACAAATATTATCCCCTCCATATTGGCCACAAGCTAACGGCGAAGTGGAAAATATGAACAAATCTCTGGTTAAACGACTTAAGATAGCTCATGCAAATCGCAGTAATTTATTGGCAGAGCTACAAAAATTTGTTCATATGTATAATGTCACTCCTCATAGCACGACAGGTGTTGCGCCAACTCAGCTTATGTTTAACAGGATAATCAGAGATAAAATTCCTGGAATTGAGGACATGAAAGAAGCAGCAGTTAATTCTGCTGAAAAAAAATCAAGATTGTTTGCTTAAACACAAAGGGAAAATGCAATCTGATAAAAAGAGAGGGGCAAAAGAGACAGATGTAGCGGTTGGTGACAAGGTATTGGTAAAGAACGTTACTTTCACACACACGTTAACTCCAAATTTTGATTCAACTGAATATGTTGTAACAGCCAGAGATGGTAATATAGCAGAGCTATCAGCCGAAAGAAAAAGGCTGCGAAGAAATGTTTGTCATTTAAAGAAAGTTCCTGGGGAGTCCTCACCTAAGGGAACAGAAAGTCAAAGGACTCAAATAATAGTTCCTGATACCGAGGAGTTGCCGGTTTCATCTTTTAATGTTTTAACACCTTCAACCAAATCAACATCATATCGTCACGCTGATAGTTCCGGTTCCCAGACCTTCATCTGAAAAAACATTGGAGGGATGTGGCGACCTGCACAAGCTGCCAACATAACAACGCCGTCAAGAAGATCAACATCAGCATTGAACTGTGATTGACAGATTGACAACGTTGTAATATCTGACGATCGTGGACACATAGCTTAACAATACAATTTTTATTTCAAATGTTACAAATATAAATTATATTTTTTTCTAATTTTGTTAATAACAATTATTGACTTGATTTTTTTTATTTATTTAGTCTATGAATATAAATCCTTACAGACTATTAACAAAAAAAACTTATTTTTACTTAAATTAGAAATATGAAAATAAAAAGAAAAGAAATTTAACAATTGAGGAAGACAATAATTGTACTTTTAATAATACTAGAATTGAGACCAAAATCAACAAATTGGTATAAATCATTAAATTGTCTACATATTCTAACAAATGGGTCTGCATCAGCATAATTTTTACTACAGAATTTTACATGCAAAGGCTTATAGTATCGAGAATTACGACGTGGAACATTAAATTTTAAAAATTTTAAAAGATATTCCCAATTAATATTTCCATTTACAATATTCAACATAAAACATACATTTAACATAATACGTCGACTTTTCAAGGTGGGTAATTTAATTAAAGCCAATCTGCTCGTATAAGATGGTAAATTAGAGTAATCCCATTGAAAACTTCTTAAACAAAAAAGCAAAAATTGTTTTTGCACGGACTCAATTTGTTCATTATAAATCTCATAATTAGGATCCAATATGATGGATCCATATTTCAGAATGGGACTAATTAGCGATACATATAGTTGTTTAGTTATGTATGGATCACAAAATTCCTTAGCCCAACGCTTTATAAAAGCAAGGACACCTCTAGCCTTGTTTACAGTTAAAGTTATATGAGGTATGAAGTTTAATTTTATGTCAAGTAAGATTCCAATATCAACAAATGATTCGACAATATCCAAAGAATGATTACCGAGGTAATAGTTGACCGCTAAGAAATTATTCCTATAAAACCGCATGTATTTACATTTTTTTAGGTTTAGCTCCATCATATTATATTCGCACCAACGGAAAAAGTTATCAAGATCATTTTGAAGGAAATCATGGCCAGTATAATCGTTAAAGGAAAAAATATTTTTACATCATCAGCATACATTAGGATATTACAATGGTTTATACTATTAGGAAGGTCATTTATAAACCATGAAAATAGCAGTGGTCCAATATGACTTCCACTCGATGAAACAGATATGCATTTAGATGTACAGTTGTTAAATCGAACATTCTGTTCCTTGACGACAAATAAGATTTTATCCAATTTAAATTATTAGAAGTAACACCCAAGAGATCCAATTTACGTAAAAGAAGCGAATGATTAACTTTATCAAAGTCCGTATATATAACGTCCGTTTGCTTTTTATGTTCAAATGCAGAATTAACTTCAGTTGTTAACTGAATAACAGTAGTTATAGTCGAACAGCCTTTTCTAAAACCACGTTGGCAAGGTGATAATAAGGATGATGTCTGATGGCATAGAATATCAGTAATTATGTTTTCAAATACTTTTGGTATCGCACTTAATTTAGCAATTCCTCTAAATTAGCAATATGTATGAGATTTATTGCCACATTTATGCAGAGGTATAATATAAGATTTTTTCCAAAATTCGGGAAAATAGCCAAATTTTAACGAAATGTTAAATAATATAGTTAATGGTATAGTAAAAGACTCAGCACAGTGATTTAAAATTCCAGCGGGAACACCATCAGGACCATGAGTAAATGTCATCTTTAATTTCTTCAGGTTAATTAAGATTGAGTTAGAATCAAGTGTTGGAAAAGATATAATTTGGTTAGATGCAATCTCATATGGATAATTACTTTTAACATCATACACAGCATCGGAATAAGTAGTTGAAAAGAAGTCTGCAAACATGTCACTTATGACATTAGAGTTACTGGATTCCTCATTATTAAATTTCATTACAGCTGGGTAACCGTTGGATTTTCTTTTAGAGGTAACGAATGAATAGAAAGATTTAGGATCACGTAAAAAATTTTGTTTTGTTTTCAATAAGTAATTCTTGTATAGGGAATAATTAAGTATGTTATATTCCGAGCGACTCACAGAGTACCTTGCATAATCAACAGCAGATCCAGTTCTTTTATATTTTTTATAACGTTTATTTTTAAAGTTTTTAATATGTGATAATTGTTATTATTCCAAGGTGGTCCGACAGGAGTGTAGGCATGTTGTTTGGGCACACAAATTTCAAAAAAAGAATAGATTTTCTTGTAGAAGGCTGAAATTATTAGGTCGATATCTGAAACATTATTTATAGGAATGTCCAACACTTTATTCCAACAAGTATTACAAATAAGATTGTCTAATAAAATTAGATCAGTTCTTCTGAAGCAAAACGTTTTGTCAGTAGCAGCTGGCTTCAACTTATCTTCGGATGGGATGGGCAAAGTAATCGAAATAGTGGGATGATATCGATCTTCCGGAAAACTTATTGGCTCTGAACGTGAAATGGAATAACCGTCGACATCATTAAGAAATACTAAATCGAGTAGTTTTCCAAAATCATTGCAAACATTATTCATTTGATATAAGGATAATCCAAAAATATTATTCATAAACTCATCATTCCAGCATGAATTTTTCATCGGGATCAAATATGGAAAATCAGATGTCAATTTCCAAGAAATTGACGGCAGGTTAAAATCACCAACAACAACTACGGAGTCATTAATATCAGCACGTAAGACAACTTTTTCAATGGCTTGAGCATGAATAAGATACACAGTGGGATCAAAATTTGGAGGAATATATGAGCAAGCCAAAAAAATCTTTTTATGCTAAACAACAACAGCAACAAATTCAATATCTGATATATCAGTAACAATGCCTTCAGATGGATATAAACAATTTACAGCAATCAGAACCAGTGTTGCCGTTTTGGTTACTTTTAACCAAAATTGGTTACTTTTTTCCAATGTGTACTTATGTACTTTTTTCCGTTTTGGTTATTTTTTTTAACACAAAAGTAACCCTTTTTTACATTGTTTTTCACTTTGACTTAACACCACTAATTTTGGTGATAAACTAAACTACCACAATTTAAACGTTTTTATAACGTTATAATAACAACACGATCGGCAGATATTACAACGTTGTCCGAAAAATGTTCAGAAAATGCCTAACAACCGTGTGAACTTAAAATTTTTGTCTTCCAACGTTGTAAGAAAAAGCATTTTCAGTACATTGGAAGACAAAAATATTGTCAGACATCTAACAATCGTGTTAACACACAGTTTTGTCATCGTAATTTTTTCATTGTCATATGTGCAAAGTTTATGCATCTGCCAATGGCAGCATTGAAAAAAGTGCAAGAAAATTGAAGAATTAAATTAAAGAAAATAAAAAATGGATAATGTGGCGACCTGCACAAGCTGTCAACATAACAACGCCGTCAAGAAGATCAACATCAGCATTGAACTGTGATTGACAGCTGAGACAGAAGAATATATAGAGATTGTAATAAGACAGACTAGAGTTCACAATAAAACTTTTAGTATTGAATATGTTTAAAGTGTGTTATTTATAATACAAAATAGTGGATTGGTACATTGGCGACGAGTTAAATCGGTGTCTTATAAAAATAAGTAAGAGAATTAGGTTTTCTGGAAATTTGCAAAATGTGTTTGCAAAGCGTAAAAAAATTATTTCTTGATAAATTTTAGTTAGGCTCGAGTTCATTAAATTTAATTTTCATTAAATTATTTTTACTGAAGTTAGGAATTACAACTTGAAAAATTTATTATTAAAAATTTTTTTTGATAATTTTTCTTGACTAGGATTCGAACCTGGGTTGTTGAATTTACATATGTTTCGAGAAATCCCACTTTCTCTCATCAGAATTCTTTGCGTTCTACCACCTACACCACTGCGGTGCCGGTCAGCCAACAGACAAACATCAATCCTTTAACCAGTGTTAGTTCTGGTAGTTCGAAGTTTTTGCTGTAATTATCATTTGTTTATTATTTTCTATTCATAGTTGTTTTTTCCCTTTTCTTCAGTTTTTTCGTATTCATGTCAAGACTTCGTCTCGAAAACTTGAATACATTTGTTTTTGTTTATTATGTTTTTGTCCACTTTCGTACAACATGTAAACATTATGGCTTGTGCCCTAGCTATTTTTATAGAATAATTATTAATTTCATAATCGAACTGTTAATTTTTATTTCTTGATAAATTTTAGTTAGGCTCGAGTTCATTAAATTTAATTTTCATTAAATTATTTTTACTGAAGTTAGGAATTACAACTTGAAAAATTTATTATTAAAAATTTTTTTTTGATAATTTTTCTTGACTAGGATTCGAACCTGGGTTGTTGAATTTACATATGTTTCGAGAAATCCCACTTTCTCTCATCAGAATTCTTTGCGTTCTACCACCTACACCACTGCGGTGCCGGTCAGCCAACAGACAAACATCAATCCTTTAACCAGTGTTAGTTCTGGTAGTTCGAAGTTTTTGCTGTAATTATCATTTGTTTATTATTTTCTATTCATAGTTGTTTTTTCCCTTTTCTTCAGTTTTTTCGTATTCATGTCAAGACTTCGTCTCGAAAACTTGAATACATTTGTTTTTGTTTATTATGTTTTTGTCCACTTTCGTACAACATGTAAACATTATGGCTTGTGCCCTAGCTATTTTTATAGAATAATTATTAATTTCATAATCGAACTGTTAATTTTTATTTCTTGATAAATTTTAGTTAGGCTCGAGTTCATTAAATTTAATTTTCATTAAATTATTTTTACTGAAGTTAGGAATTACAACTTGAAAAATTTATTATTAAAAATTTTTTTTTGATAATTTTTCTTGACTAGGATTCGAACCTGGGTTGTTCTGATGAGAGAAAGTGGGATTTCTCGAAACATATGTAAATTCAACAACCCAGGTTCGAATCCTAGTCAAGAAAAATTATCAAAAAAAAAAAAAAAAAAAATTTTTAATAATAAATTTTTCAAGTTGTAATTCCTAACTTCAGTAAAAATAATTTAATGAAAATTAAATTTAATGAACTCGAGCCTAACTAAAATTTATCAAGAAATAAAAATTAACAGTTCGATTATGAAATTAATAATTATTCTATAAAAATAGCTAGGGCACAAGCCATAATGTTTACATGTTGTACGAAAGTGGACAAAAACATAATAAACAAAAACAAATGTATTCAAGTTTTCGAGACGAAGTCTTGACATGAATACGAAAAAACTGAAGAAAAGGGAAAAAACAACTATGAATAGAAAATAATAAACAAATGATAATTACAGCAAAAACTTCGAACTACCAGAACTAACACTGGTTAAAGGATTGATGTTTGTCTGTTGGCTGACCGGCACCGCAGTGGTGTAGGTGGTAGAACGCAAAGAATTCTGATGAGAGAAAGTGGGATTTCTCGAAACATATGTAAATTCAACAACCCAGGTTCGAATCCTAGTCAAGAAAAATTATCAAAAAAAAAATTTTTAATAATAAATTTTTCAAGTTGTAATTCCTAACTTCAGTAAAAATAATTTAATGAAAATTAAATTTAATGAACTCGAGCCTAACTAAAATTTATCAAGAAATAAAAATTAACAGTTCGATTATGAAATTAATAATTATTCTATAAAAATAGCTAGGGCACAAGCCATAATGTTTACATGTTGTACGAAAGTGGACAAAAACATAATAAACAAAAACAAATGTATTCAAGTTTTCGAGACGAAGTCTTGACATGAATACGAAAAAACTGAAGAAAAGGGAAAAAACAACTATGAATAGAAAATAATAAACAAATGATAATTACAGCAAAAACTTCGAACTACCAGAACTAACACTGGTTAAAGGATTGATGTTTGTCTGTTGGCTGACCGGCACCGCAGTGGTGTAGGTGGTAGAACGCAAAGAATTCTGATGAGAGAAAGTGGGATTTCTCGAAACATATGTAAATTCAACAACCCAGGTTCGAATCCTAGTCAAGAAAAATTATCAAAAAAAAAAAAATTTTTAATAATAAATTTTTCAAGTTGTAATTCCTAACTTCAGTAAAAATAATTTAATGAAAATTAAATTTAATGAACTCGAGCCTAACTAAAATTTATCAAGAAATAAAAATTAACAGTTCGATTATGAAATTAATAATTATTCTAGCGTAAAAAAATTTTTTTTCAACAATAAAAACATGTAAATTATTGTTTGTTATCTGCCAAAGAGCAGGGGCAATGGCCGGAACAAAATATGATCTTTGAAAACAGAGGCAGTTGGCCAAATTATATGGCAAATGTCAGTGACGGATTGTCATGAAAAAAAAATTAAACATGTAAATTGTTGATTAATATCTGCCAAAGGGCAGGGGCAATGGCCGCAATAAAATATGATCTGTTAAAACAGAGGCAGTTGGCCAAATTATATGGCAAATGCCAGTTACAGAATGTCATGAAAAAATTATTTGCTAAAAGCAAGGCAGATTGCCGGTAGAGGAAAAAGTAAAATAACTGGTTGAAGAAAAGTCAGGGGCATTTGGCCGGGCTAATCAAAGATATTAATCAGCTGGCAAAGGCCAGAGGCAGTTAGTTTGCCACGGAAATTATCTGGGTAAAACCAGAGGCTGTGGGCCAATGTTTAAAACAACATAAACAGGAAATTATAGTTGATACGAGGAAAGGAAAATAAAATATGAGATATAGTAGAGGAACAATTAAATTGATATGTAGGAGTGAAATAAAATGACAATTTGATAATTCAATTGTCAACATACATATTTATGAAATGTTTTATTGTTTCAGGAAATCTTATGAAATGGCTGAAAACTTGAAGCCATTTATGTGTGCATCCATTGAAAAACCACTGATTCGTCCAGAATGGGAAAGATGGTTAAGATCTTTCCAAATATATGTCGATTCCGAGGAAATAACCTCAAGTTTAAAGAAAAGAAATAAATTATTGCATATTGGGGGACCGCAATTGCAGGAGGTCGCTTACTCAATACCTGGAGCAATTAAAACGTTTGACGAGAAGAACCAAAAGAATGTATTCCAGATATTGGTTGACAAGTTAAACGAACATTTTACACCAAAACGCAATTCTGTGTTTGAAAGACATGTATTTCGCAATATAAATGTGATTGTAGGTGAAAATTTCAATCAATTCGTGTTAAGATTACGACAGCAAATGTCAAAATGTGTGTTTGGTACGACAAAACTTGAAATCGAAAACATTTGTTTAATCGACAAAATTATTGATGAATGGGCGCCTTTAGATTTGAAGCGGAAATTGTTGGAAAAAGAATATGAATTGGACGAAATTATACAACTATGTCAAGTTGATAAAGAAATTAGAAAGCAATCGCAATCTATGGAACCGAAAGAAAGTTTGGATATTGTATATAAAATAAATGTTTCTAAAACGTTCAGAGTTGATAAAGTAAATGAATGTGGTAGATGTGGACGCAAGGATCATAATGAGAACAGTTTTGATTGTCCAGCTAAAAATCAGAAATGTAATAGAAATGTAATGGACATTTTGCTCGAAAATGTAAAACTAATTTAAAGCGCCCACATCCTCAAAGAAAATTTATAAATGTGAAACGTAAGCGTTCTGATGTACGTCATGTTGAAGATTCAGAAAATAGCACATCTGGAATGAAAAATGAAAGCGATTGTTTTAAAATATCAAGCGACCATGAAATGGATGAAAAAGTTTCATGTCATATTGGAGGACAGCCCATCTAAATTTAATTTGTTAAGCAAAGACGATTGGATACAATTACAACAGAACAAATCAACATTTTTTAATATTCGAACAAAGTCGAATAATAACTTTCGTGCATATGCTTCTGATCTATTACTCAATGTACTCTATGTTTTTGAGGCACCCATATCTATAAAACAACAACCTGAAACGTTTGCTACATTTTATGTCATTGAAAGTGGAAGACAATCGTTATTGGGAAAAGATACAGCTATTAAATTGAATGTTGTGCGCTTGGAACTTAAGATTAATAAAATTGACGAATTTACAACATTTCCGAAATGGAAAAACATTAATGTAAAATTATCTATTGATTCAAATGTAACACCTGGATAGCAACCAGTTCGTCGCATTCCTATTGCGTTAGAAGAAAGTTATTAGAAAACTGGAGGAAGGCGTTAAGGCGGATATCATTGAACCCGTATTCGGACCAAGCTGTTGGATATCTCCTATTGTTTTGGTTTTTAAGGAAAACGGTGACATCCGAATGTGTGTTGATATGCGGAGAGCAAATAAAGCTATATTAAGAGAAAATTATCCTCTTCCAACTCCAACATTTGAAACATTCATGGCAAGACTCAGAGGAGCAAAATACTTCTCTCGTTTGGACTTAAAAAATGCATACCATCCAATTGAGCTTCATGAAGAAAGCAGAGAGATTACCATATTTATTACACCTCGTGGATTATTCAGATATAAGCGTCTTTTATTTGGAGTCAATTCGGCTCCTGAAATTTTTCAAAGACTTTTGGAAGAAATGTTAGCATCATGTCCAAATGTCATGAATTATATTGACGATGTTATAATTTTTGCTCAAACTGAGGAACATCATGATAAAGTTGTCAAGGAAGTTTTGGAAATATTTGCTGAGAACAATGTATTATTGAATGATGACAAATGTGTTTGGAAGACTCACAAGCTAGCATTTTTGGGACATATTTTACCCAGTGAAGGCATAGAAGTGGACCCAGAAAAGGTAGAAACAATTATGGGTTTTAGAGACCCCAAAAATAAATAGAAACTTCGCAGTTTTCTTGGTTTAATCACTTATGTAGGAAAATTCATACCAGATTTGGCTCATCACACTGATGCTCTAAGACGTTCATTAAAAACTCATATAAAATTTGAATGGACCATGGAAATAAAGAACTCTTTTGAGTGCCTGAAGAAAAGTTTGGCCAATGTTTCAAAACTTTCATATTTTGATTTGACAAAGAAAACTCACTTAATAGCGGATGCAAGCCCCGTGGCATTAGGCACACTCCTAATTCAGTTCGATGAAAATGATCCACAAATAATTTCAGTTGCCAGTAAATCTTTATCAGATGTAGAACAACATTATTCTCAGACTGAAAAAGAAAGCCTGGTTTTAGTGTGGTCAGTAGAAAAGTTACATTATTACTTGGCTGGTCTGGAGTTTGAGTTAGTGACTGATCACAAGCCATTGGAAGCTATTTTTAAGCCAACTTCAAAATCTCCAGCACGCATTGAACGCTGGTTACTTCGGCTCCAGGCATTTAAATTCAAGGTTATTTACAAGACTGGAAAAGAAAATATAGCGGACTCATCGTCTAGATTGTGTCAGGAAAATAATCCTTGTTCATTTGACTGGAAAGGAGAGCAAAGTATTTTACATGTTGTGTCCATGAGCACTCCTGTTGCCTTATCAATTACGGAAAGCGCTGATAAAAGCTCTTTGGATGAAGACATCATAGACGCGATTATGTGTCTCACTAATAATTCATAGTCTAATGCTACAAGCAATAGTTACTACCCTTTTCGGTACGAACCTTCATACTTAAGTAGCATTTTGTTGAGGAGTACACGAATTATTATTCCCACTGTTTTGCGAGATAAGGTGTTAGAACTTGCACATGAAGGTCATCCCGGAGAATCAGTGATGAAGCGCAGATTGAGATATAAAGTTTGGTGGCCTTCCATTGATCGGGAGGCAGAAAACTATGTAATAACGTGCAAAGATTGCATATAGGTATCTCAACCGGTGCCTCCAGTGCCAATGGATATACATCCATTTCCGGAAGGTCCCTGGATTACATTAGCAAGTGACCTATTGGGACCATTGCCAAATGGACAATATGTTTTGGTTTTCATCGATTATTTTTCCCGGTACATGGAATTTATACTTATTCGTACAATATCGTCATAGGCCATAATAGATGCAATGAAAGAAATCTTTTGCAGGCTCGGTTATCCCAAATCTATAAGGACCGATAATTGGAAACAATATATAAGTTCGGAGTTCAATCAATATTGTAAAGTGGTATTCAACAAATATTATCCCCTCCATATTGGCCACAAGCTAACGGCGAAGTGGAAAATATGAACAAATCTCTGGTTAAACGACTTAAGATAGCTCATGCAAATCGCAGTAATTTATTGGCAGAGCTACAAAAATTTGTTCATATGTATAATGTCACTCCTCATAGCACGACAGGTGTTGCGCCAACTCAGCTTATGTTTAACAGGATAATCAGAGATAAAATTCCTGGAATTGAGGACATGAAAGAAGCAGCAGTTAATTCTGCTGAAAAAAAATCAAGATTGTTTGCTTAAACACAAAGGGAAAATGCAATCTGATAAAAAGAGAGGGGCAAAAGAGACAGATGTAGCGGTTGGTGACAAGGTATTGGTAAAGAACGTTACTTTCACACACACGTTAACTCCAAATTTTGATTCAACTGAATATGTTGTAACAGCCAGAGATGGTAATATAGCAGAGCTATCAGCCGAAAGAAAAAGGCTGCGAAGAAATGTTTGTCATTTAAAGAAAGTTCCTGGGGAGTCCTCACCTAAGGGAACAGAAAGTCAAAGGACTCAAATAATAGTTCCTGATACCGAGGAGTTGCCGGTTTCATCTTTTAATGTTTTAACACCTTCAACCAAATCAACATCATATCGTCACGCTGATAGTTCCGGTTCCCAGACCTTCATCTGAAAAAACATTGGAGGGATGTGGCGACCTGCACAAGCTGCCAACATAACAACGCCGTCAAGAAGATCAACATCAGCATTGAACTGTGATTGACAGATTGACAACGTTGTAATATCTGACGATCGTGGACACATAGCTTAACAATTCAATTTTTATTTCAAATGTTACAAATATAAATTATATTTTTTTCTAATTTTGTTAATAACAATTATTGACTTGATTTTTTTTATTTATTTAGTCTATGAATATAAATCCTTACAGACTATTAACAAAAAAAACTTATTTTTACTTAAATTAGAAATATGAAAATAAAAAGAAAAGAAATTTAACAATTGAGGAAGACAATAATTGTACTTTTAATAATACTAGAATTGAGACCAAAATCAACAAATTGGTATAAATCATTAAATTGTCTACATATTCTAACAAATGGGTCTGCATCAGCATAATTTTTACTACAGAATTTTACATGCAAAGGCTTATAGTATCGAGAATTACGACGTGGAACATTAAATTTTAAAAATTTTAAAAGATATTCCCAATTAATATTTCCATTTACAATATTCAACATAAAACATACATTTAACATAATACGTCGACTTTTCAAGGTGGGTAATTTAATTAAAGCCAATCTGCTCGTATAAGATGGTAAATTAGAGTAATCCCATTGAAAACTTCTTAAACAAAAAAGCAAAAATTGTTTTTGCACGGACTCAATTTGTTCATTATAAATCTCATAATTAGGATCCAATATGATGGATCCATATTTCAGAATGGGACTAATTAGCGATACATATAGTTGTTTAGTTATGTATGGATCACAAAATTCCTTAGCCCAACGCTTTATAAAAGCAAGGACACCTCTAGCCTTGTTTACAGTTAAAGTTATATGAGGTATGAAGTTTAATTTTATGTCAAGTAAGATTCCAATATCAACAAATGATTCGACAATATCCAAAGAATGATTACCGAGGTAATAGTTGACCGCTAAGAAATTATTCCTATAAAACCGCATGTATTTACATTTTTTTAGGTTTAGCTCCATCATATTATATTCGCACCAACGGAAAAAGTTATCAAGATCATTTTGAAGGAAATCATGGCCAGTATAATCGTTAAAGGAAAAAATATTTTTACATCATCAGCATACATTAGGATATTACAATGGTTTATACTATTAGGAAGGTCATTTATAAACCATGAAAATAGCAGTGGTCCAATATGACTTCCACTCGATGAAACAGATATGCATTTAGATGTACAGTTGTTAAATCGAACATTCTGTTCCTTGACGACAAATAAGATTTTATCCAATTTAAATTATTAGAAGTAACACCCAAGAGATCCAATTTACGTAAAAGAAGCGAATGATTAACTTTATCAAAGTCCGTATATATAACGTCCGTTTGCTTTTTATGTTCAAATGCAGAATTAACTTCAGTTGTTAACTGAATAACAGTAGTTATAGTCGAACAGCCTTTTCTAAAACCACGTTGGCAAGGTGATAATAAGGATGATGTCTGATGGCATAGAATATCAGTAATTATGTTTTCAAATACTTTTGGTATCGCACTTAATTTAGCAATTCCTCTAAATTAGCAATATGTATGAGATTTATTGCCACATTTATGCAGAGGTATAATATAAGATTTTTTCCAAAATTCGGGAAAATAGCCAAATTTTAACGAAATGTTAAATAATATAGTTAATGGTATAGTAAAAGACTCAGCACAGTGATTTAAAATTCCAGCGGGAACACCATCAGGACCATGAGTAAATGTCATCTTTAATTTCTTCAGGTTAATTAAGATTGAGTTAGAATCAAGTGTTGGAAAAGATATAATTTGGTTAGATGCAATCTCATATGGATAATTACTTTTAACATCATACACAGCATCGGAATAAGTAGTTGAAAAGAAGTCTGCAAACATGTCACTTATGACATTAGAGTTACTGGATTCCTCATTATTAAATTTCATTACAGCTGGGTAACCGTTGGATTTTCTTTTAGAGGTAACGAATGAATAGAAAGATTTAGGATCACGTAAAAAATTTTGTTTTGTTTTCAATAAGTAATTCTTGTATAGGGAATAATTAAGTATGTTATATTCCGAGCGACTCACAGAGTACCTTGCATAATCAACAGCAGATCCAGTTCTTTTATATTTTTTATAACGTTTATTTTTAAAGTTTTTAATATGTGATAATTGTTATTATTCCAAGGTGGTCCGACAGGAGTGTAGGCATGTTGTTTGGGCACACAAATTTCAAAAAAAGAATAGATTTTCTTGTAGAAGGCTGAAATTATTAGGTCGATATCTGAAACATTATTTATAGGAATGTCCAACACTTTATTCCAACAAGTATTACAAATAAGATTGTCTAATAAAATTAGATCAGTTCTTCTGAAGCAAAACGTTTTGTCAGTAGCAGCTGGCTTCAACTTATCTTCGGATGGGATGGGCAAAGTAATCGAAATAGTGGGATGATATCGATCTTCCGGAAAACTTATTGGCTCTGAACGTGAAATGGAATAACCGTCGACATCATTAAGAAATACTAAATCGAGTAGTTTTCCAAAATCATTGCAAACATTATTCATTTGATATAAGGATAATCCAAAAATATTATTCATAAACTCATCATTCCAGCATGAATTTTTCATCGGGATCAAATATGGAAAATCAGATGTCAATTTCCAAGAAATTGACGGCAGGTTAAAATCACCAACAACAACTACGGAGTCATTAATATCAGCACGTAAGACAACTTTTTCAATGGCTTGAGCATGAATAAGATACACAGTGGGATCAAAATTTGGAGGAATATATGAGCAAGCCAAAAAAATCTTTTTATGCTAAACAACAACAGCAACAAATTCAATATCTGCTATATCAGTAACAATGCCTTCAGATGGATATAAACAATTTACAGCAATCAGAACCAGTGTTGCCGTTTTGGTTACTTTTAACCAAAATTGGTTACTTTTTTCCAATGTGTACTTATGTACTTTTTTCCGTTTTGGTTATTTTTTTTAACACAAAAGTAACCCTTTTTTACATTGTTTTTCACTTTGACTTAACACCACTAATTTTGGTGATAAACTAAACTACCACAATTTAAACGTTTTTATAACGTTATAATAACAACACGATCGGCAGATATTACAACGTTGTCCGAAAAATGTTCAGAAAATGCCTAACAACCGTGTGAACTTAAAATTTTTGTCTTCCAACGTTGTAAGAAAAAGCATTTTCAGTACATTGGAAGACAAAAATATTGTCAGACATCTAACAATCGTGTTAACACACAGTTTTGTCATCGTAATTTTTTCATTGTCATATGTGCAAAGTTTATGCATCTGCCAATGGCAGCATTGAAAAAAGTGCAAGAAAATTGAAGAATTAAATTAAAGAAAATAAAAAATGGATAATGTGGCGACCTGCACAAGCTGTCAACATAACAACGCCGTCAAGAAGATCAACATCAGCATTGAACTGTGATTGACAGCTGAGACAGAAGAATATATAGAGATTGTAATAAGACAGACTAGAGTTAACAATAAAACTTTTAGTATTGAATATGTTTAAAGTGTGTTATTTATAATACAAAATAGTGGATTGGTACATTGGCGACGAGTTAAATCGGTGTCTTATAAAAATAAGTAAGAGAATTAGGTTTTCTGGAAATTTGCAAAATGTGTTTGCAAAGCGTAAAAAAATTTTTTTTCAACAATAAAAACATGTAAATTATTGTTTGTTATCTGCCAAAGAGCAGGGGCAATGGCCGGAACAAAATATGATCTTTGAAAACAGAGGCAGTTGGCCAAATTATATGGCAAATGTCAGTGACGGATTGTCATGAAAAAAAAAATTAAACATGTAAATTGTTGATTAATATCTGCCAAAGGGCAGGGGCAATGGCCGGAATAAAATATGATCTGTTAAAACAGAGGCAGTTGGCCAAATTATATGGCAAATGCCAGTTACAGAATGTCATGAAAAAATTATTTGCTAAAAGCAAGGCAGATTGCCGGTAGAGGAAAAAGTAAAATAACTGGTTGAAGAAAAGTCAGGGGCATTTGGCCGGGCTAATCAAAGATATTAATCAGCTGGCAAAGGCCAGAGGCAGTTAGTTTGCCACGGAAATTATCTGGGTAAAACCAGAGGCTGTGGGCCAATGTTTAAAACAACATAAACAGGAAATTATAGTTGATACGAGGAAAGGAAAATAAAATATGAGATATAGTAGAGGAACAATTAAATTGATATGTAGGAGTGAAATAAAATGACAATTTGATAATTCAATTGTCAACATACATATTTATGAAATGTTTTATTGTTTCAGGAAATCTTATGAAATGGCTGAAAACTTGAAGCCATTTATGTGTGCATCCATTGAAAAACCACTGATTCGTCCAGAATGGGAAAGATGGTTAAGATCTTTCCAAATATATGTCGATTCCGAGGAAATAACCTCAAGTTTAAAGAAAAGAAATAAATTATTGCATATTGGGGGACCGCAATTGCAGGAGGTCGCTTACTCAATACCTGGAGCAATTAAAACGTTTGACGAGAAGAACCAAAAGAATGTATTCCAGATATTGGTTGACAAGTTAAACGAACATTTTACACCAAAACGCAATTCTGTGTTTGAAAGACATGTATTTCGCAATATAAATGTGATTGTAGGTGAAAATTTCAATCAATTCGTGTTAAGATTACGACAGCAAATGTCAAAATGTGTGTTTGGTACGACAAAACTTGAAATCGAAAACATTTGTTTAATCGACAAAATTATTGATGAATGGGCGCCTTTAGATTTGAAGCGGAAATTGTTGGAAAAAGAATATGAATTGGACGAAATTATACAACTATGTCAAGTTGATAAAGAAATTAGAAAGCAATCGCAATCTATGGAACCGAAAGAAAGTTTGGATATTGTATATAAAATAAATGTTTCTAAAACGTTCAGAGTTGATAAAGTAAATGAATGTGGTAGATGTGGACGCAAGGATCATAATGAGAACAGTTTTGATTGTCCAGCTAAAAATCAGAAATGTAATATGCAATCGTTTTGGACATTTTGCTCGAAAATGTAAAACTAATTTAAAGCGCCCACATCCTCAAAGAAAATTTATAAATGTGAAACGTAAGCGTTCTGATGTACGTCATGTTGAAGATTCAGAAAATAGCACATCTGGAATGAAAAATGAAAGCGATTGTTTTAAAATATCAAGCGACCATGAAATGGATGAAAAAGTTTCATGTCATATTGGAGGACAGCCCATCTAAATTTAATGTGTTAAGCAAAGACGATTGGATACAATTACAACAGAACAAATCAACATTTTTTAATATTCGAACAAAGTCGAATAATAACTTTCGTGCATATGCTTCTGATCTATTACTCAATGTACTCTATGTTTTTGAGGCACCCATATCTATAAAACAACAACCTGAAACGTTTGCTACATTTTATGTCATTGAAAGTGGAAGACAATCGTTATTGGGAAAAGATACAGCTATTAAATTGAATGTTGTGCGCTTGGAACTTAAGATTAATAAAATTGACGAATTTACAACATTTCCCAAATGGAAAAACATTAATGTAAAATTATCTATTGATTCAAATGTAACACCTGGACAGCAACCAGTTCGTCGCATTCCTATTGCGTTAGAAGAAAGTTATTAGAAAACTGGAGGAAGGCGTTAAGGCTGATATCATTGAACCCGTATTCGGACCAAGCTGTTGGATATCTCCTATTGTTTTGGTTTTTAAGGAAAACGGTGACATCCGAATGTGTGTTGATATGCGGAGAGCAAATAAAGCTATATTAAGAGAAAATTATCCTCTTCCAACTCCAACATTTGAAACATTCATGGCAAGACTCAGAGGAGCAAAATACTTCTCTCGTTTGGACTTAAAAAATGCATACCATCCAATTGAGCTTCATGAAGAAAGCAGAGAGATTACCATATTTATTACACCTCGTGGATTATTCAGATATAAGCGTCTTTTGTTTGGAGTCAATTCGGCTCCTGAAATTTTTCAAAGACTTTTGGAAGAAATGTTAGCATCATGTCCAAATGTCATGAATTATATTGACGATGTTATAATTTTTGCTCAAACTGAGGAACATCATGATAAAGTTGTCAAGGAAGTTTTGGAAATATTTGCTGAGAACAATGTATTATTGAATGATGACAAATGTGTTTGGAAGACTCACAAGCTAGCATTTTTGGGACATATTTTACCCAGTGAAGGCATAGAAGTGGACCCAGAAAAGGTAGAAACAATTATGGGTTTTAGAGACCCCAAAAATAAATAGAAACTTCGCAGTTTTCTTGGTTTAATCACTTATGTAGGAAAATTCATACCAGATTTGGCTCATCACACTGATGCTCTAAGACGTTCATTAAAAACTCATATAAAATTTGAATGGACCATGGAAATAAAGAACTCTTTTGAGTGCCTGAAGAAAAGTTTGGCCAATGTTTCAAAACTTTCATATTTTGATTTGACAAAGAAAACTCACTTAATAGCGGATGCAAGCCCCGTGGCATTAGGCACACTCCTAATTCAGTTCGATGAAAATGATCCACAAATAATTTCAGTTGCCAGTAAATCTTTATCAGATGTAGAACAACATTATTCTCAGACTGAAAAAGAAAGCCTGGTTTTAGTGTGGTCAGTAGAAAAGTTACATTATTACTTGGCTGGTCTGGAGTTTGAGTTAGTGACTGATCACAAGCCATTGGAAGCTATTTTTAAGCCAACTTCAAAATCTCCAGCACGCATTGAACGCTGGTTACTTCGGCTCCAGGCATTTAAATTCAAGGTTATTTACAAGACTGGAAAAGAAAATATAGCGGACTCATCGTCTAGATTGTGTCAGGAAAATAATCCTTGTTCATTTGACTGGAAAGGAGAGCAAAGTATTTTACATGTTGTGTCCATGAGCACTCCTGTTGCCTTATCAATTACGGAAAGCGCTGATAAAAGCTCTTTGGATGAAGACATCATAGACGCGATTATGTGTCTCACTAATAATTCATGGTCTAATGCTACAAGCAATAGTTACTACCCTTTTCGGTACGAACCTTCATACTTAAGTAGCATTTTGTTGAGGAGTACACGAATTATTATTCCCACTGTTTTGCGAGATAAGGTGTTAGAACTTGCACATGAAGGTCATCCCGGAGAATCAGTGATGAAGCGCAGATTGAGATATAAAGTTTGGTGGCCTTCCATTGATCGGGAGGCAGAAAACTATGTAATAACGTGCAAAGATTGCATATAGGTATCTCAACCGGTGCCTCCAGTGCCAATGGATATACATCCATTTCCGGAAGGTCCCTGGATTACATTAGCAAGTGACCTATTGGGACCATTGCCAAATGGACAATATGTTTTGGTTTTCATCGATTATTTTTCCCGGTACATGGAATTTAAACTTATTCGTACAATATCGTCATAGGCCATAATAGATGCAATGAAAGAAATCTTTTGCAGGCTCGGTTATCCCAAATCTATAAGGACCGATAATTGGAACCAATATATAAGTTCGGAGTTCAATTGTAAAGTGGTATTCAGCAAATATTAACCCCTCCATATTGGCCACAAGCTAACGGCGAAGTGGAAAATATGAACAAATCTCTGGTTAAACGACTTAAGATAGCTCATGCAAATCGCAGTAATTTATTGGCAGAGCTACAAAAATTTGTTCATATGTATAATGTCACTCCTCATAGCACGACAGGTGTTGCGCCAACTCAGCTTATGTTTAACAGGATAATCAGAGATAAAATTCCTGGAATTGAGGACATGAAAGAAGCAGCAGTTAATTCTGCTGAAAAAAAATCAAGATTGTTTGCTTAAACACAAAGGGAAAATGCAATCTGATAAAAAGAGAGGGGCAAAAGAGACAGATGTAGCGGTTGGTGACAAGGTATTGGTAAAGAACGTTACTTTCACACACACGTTAACTCCAAATTTTGATTCAACTGAATATGTTGTAACAGCCAGAGATGGTAATATAGCAGAGCTATCAGCCGATAGAAAAAGGCTGCGAAGAAATGTTTGTCATTTAAAGAAAGTTCCTGGGGAGTCCTCACCTAAGGGAACAGAAAGTCAAAGGACTCAAATAATAGTTCCTGATACCGAGGAGTTGCCGGTTTCATCTTTTAATGTTTTAACACCTTCAACCAAATCAACATCATATCGTCACGCTGATAGTTCCGGTTCCCAGACCTTCATCTGAAAAAACATTGGAGGGATGTGGCGACCTGCACAAGCTGCCAACATAACAACGCCGTCAAGAAGATCAACATCAGCATTGAACTATGATTGACAGATTGACAACGTTGTAATATCTGACGATCGTGGACACATAGCTTAACAATACAATTTTTATTTCAAATGTTACAAATATAAATTATATTTTTTTCTAATTTTGTTAATAACAATTATTGACTTGATTTTTTTTATTTATTTAGTCTATGAATAGAAATCCTTACAGACTATTAGCAACAAATTCAATATCTGCTATATCAGTAACAATGCCTTCAGATGGATATAAACAATTTACAGCAATCAGAACCAGTGTTGCCGTTTTGGTTACTTTTAACCAAAATTGGTTACTTTTTTCCAATGTGTACTTATGTACTTTTTTCCGTTTTGGTTATTTTTTTTAACACAAAAGTAACCCTTTTTTACATTGTTTTTCACTTTGACTTAACACCACTAATTTTGGTGATAAACTAAACTACCACAATTTAAACGTTTTTATAACGTTATAATAACAACACGATCGGCAGATATTACAACGTTGTCCGAAAAATGTTCAGAAAATGCCTAACAACCGTGTGAACTTAAAATTTTTGTCTTCCAACGTTGTAAGAAAAAGCATTTTCAGTACATTGGAAGACAAAAATATTGTCAGACATCTAACAATCGTGTTAACACACAGTTTTGTCATCGTAATTTTTTCATTGTCATATGTGCAAAGTTTATGCATCTGCCAATGGCAGCATTGAAAAAAGTGCAAGAAAATTGAAGAATTAAATTAAAGAAAATAAAAAATGGATAATGTGGCGACCTGCACAAGCTGTCAACATAACAACGCCGTCAAGAAGATCAACATCAGCATTGAACTGTGATTGACAGCTGAGACAGAAGAATATATAGAGATTGTAATAAGACAGACTAGAGTTAACAATAAAACTTTTAGTATTGAATATGTTTAAAGTGTGTTATTTATAATACAAAATAGTGGATTGGTACATTGGCGACGAGTTAAATCGGTGTCTTATAAAAATAAGTAAGAGAATTAGGTTTTCTGGAAATTTGCAAAATGTGTTTGCAAAGCGTAAAAAAATTTTTTTTCAACAATAAAAACATGTAAATTATTGTTTGTTATCTGCCAAAGAGCAGGGGCAATGGCCGGAACAAAATATGATCTTTGAAAACAGAGGCAGTTGGCCAAATTATATGGCAAATGTCAGTGACGGATTGTCATGAAAAAAAAAATTAAACATGTAAATTGTTGATTAATATCTGCCAAAGGGCAGGGGCAATGGCCGGAATAAAATATGATCTGTTAAAACAGAGGCAGTTGGCCAAATTATATGGCAAATGCCAGTTACAGAATGTCATGAAAAAATTATTTGCTAAAAGCAAGGCAGATTGCCGGTAGAGGAAAAAGTAAAATAACTGGTTGAAGAAAAGTCAGGGGCATTTGGCCGGGCTAATCAAAGATATTAATCAGCTGGCAAAGGCCAGAGGCAGTTAGTTTGCCACGGAAATTATCTGGGTAAAACCAGAGGCTGTGGGCCAATGTTTAAAACAACATAAACAGGAAATTATAGTTGATACGAGGAAAGGAAAATAAAATATGAGATATAGTAGAGGAACAATTAAATTGATATGTAGGAGTGAAATAAAATGACAATTTGATAATTCAATTGTCAACATACATATTTATGAAATGTTTTATTGTTTCAGGAAATCTTATGAAATGGCTGAAAACTTGAAGCCATTTATGTGTGCATCCATTGAAAAACCACTGATTCGTCCAGAATGGGAAAGATGGTTAAGATCTTTCCAAATATATGTCGATTCCGAGGAAATAACCTCAAGTTTAAAGAAAAGAAATAAATTATTGCATATTGGGGGACCGCAATTGCAGGAGGTCGCTTACTCAATACCTGGAGCAATTAAAACGTTTGACGAGAAGAACCAAAAGAATGTATTCCAGATATTGGTTGACAAGTTAAACGAACATTTTACACCAAAACGCAATTCTGTGTTTGAAAGACATGTATTTCGCAATATAAATGTGATTGTAGGTGAAAATTTCAATCAATTCGTGTTAAGATTACGACAGCAAATGTCAAAATGTGTGTTTGGTACGACAAAACTTGAAATCGAAAACATTTGTTTAATCGACAAAATTATTGATGAATGGGCGCCTTTAGATTTGAAGCGGAAATTGTTGGAAAAAGAATATGAATTGGACGAAATTATACAACTATGTCAAGTTGATAAAGAAATTAGAAAGCAATCGCAATCTATGGAACCGAAAGAAAGTTTGGATATTGTATATAAAATAAATGTTTCTAAAACGTTCAGAGTTGATAAAGTAAATGAATGTGGTAGATGTGGACGCAAGGATCATAATGAGAACAGTTTTGATTGTCCAGCTAAAAATCAGAAATGTAATATGCAATCGTTTTGGACATTTTGCTCGAAAATGTAAAACTAATTTAAAGCGCCCACATCCTCAAAGAAAATTTATAAATGTGAAACGTAAGCGTTCTGATGTACGTCATGTTGAAGATTCAGAAAATAGCACATCTGGAATGAAAAATGAAAGCGATTGTTTTAAAATATCAAGCGACCATGAAATGGATGAAAAAGTTTCATGTCATATTGGAGGACAGCCCATCTAAATTTAATGTGTTAAGCAAAGACGATTGGATACAATTACAACAGAACAAATCAACATTTTTTAATATTCGAACAAAGTCGAATAATAACTTTCGTGCATATGCTTCTGATCTATTACTCAATGTACTCTATGTTTTTGAGGCACCCATATCTATAAAACAACAACCTGAAACGTTTGCTACATTTTATGTCATTGAAAGTGGAAGACAATCGTTATTGGGAAAAGATACAGCTATTAAATTGAATGTTGTGCGCTTGGAACTTAAGATTAATAAAATTGACGAATTTACAACATTTCCCAAATGGAAAAACATTAATGTAAAATTATCTATTGATTCAAATGTAACACCTGGACAGCAACCAGTTCGTCGCATTCCTATTGCGTTAGAAGAAAGTTATTAGAAAACTGGAGGAAGGCGTTAAGGCTGATATCATTGAACCCGTATTCGGACCAAGCTGTTGGATATCTCCTATTGTTTTGGTTTTTAAGGAAAACGGTGACATCCGAATGTGTGTTGATATGCGGAGAGCAAATAAAGCTATATTAAGAGAAAATTATCCTCTTCCAACTCCAACATTTGAAACATTCATGGCAAGACTCAGAGGAGCAAAATACTTCTCTCGTTTGGACTTAAAAAATGCATACCATCCAATTGAGCTTCATGAAGAAAGCAGAGAGATTACCATATTTATTACACCTCGTGGATTATTCAGATATAAGCGTCTTTTGTTTGGAGTCAATTCGGCTCCTGAAATTTTTCAAAGACTTTTGGAAGAAATGTTAGCATCATGTCCAAATGTCATGAATTATATTGACGATGTTATAATTTTTGCTCAAACTGAGGAACATCATGATAAAGTTGTCAAGGAAGTTTTGGAAATATTTGCTGAGAACAATGTATTATTGAATGATGACAAATGTGTTTGGAAGACTCACAAGCTAGCATTTTTGGGACATATTTTACCCAGTGAAGGCATAGAAGTGGACCCAGAAAAGGTAGAAACAATTATGGGTTTTAGAGACCCCAAAAATAAATAGAAACTTCGCAGTTTTCTTGGTTTAATCACTTATGTAGGAAAATTCATACCAGATTTGGCTCATCACACTGATGCTCTAAGACGTTCATTAAAAACTCATATAAAATTTGAATGGACCATGGAAATAAAGAACTCTTTTGAGTGCCTGAAGAAAAGTTTGGCCAATGTTTCAAAACTTTCATATTTTGATTTGACAAAGAAAACTCACTTAATAGCGGATGCAAGCCCCGTGGCATTAGGCACACTCCTAATTCAGTTCGATGAAAATGATCCACAAATAATTTCAGTTGCCAGTAAATCTTTATCAGATGTAGAACAACATTATTCTCAGACTGAAAAAGAAAGCCTGGTTTTAGTGTGGTCAGTAGAAAAGTTACATTATTACTTGGCTGGTCTGGAGTTTGAGTTAGTGACTGATCACAAGCCATTGGAAGCTATTTTTAAGCCAACTTCAAAATCTCCAGCACGCATTGAACGCTGGTTACTTCGGCTCCAGGCATTTAAATTCAAGGTTATTTACAAGACTGGAAAAGAAAATATAGCGGACTCATCGTCTAGATTGTGTCAGGAAAATAATCCTTGTTCATTTGACTGGAAAGGAGAGCAAAGTATTTTACATGTTGTGTCCATGAGCACTCCTGTTGCCTTATCAATTACGGAAAGCGCTGATAAAAGCTCTTTGGATGAAGACATCATAGACGCGATTATGTGTCTCACTAATAATTCATGGTCTAATGCTACAAGCAATAGTTACTACCCTTTTCGGTACGAACCTTCATACTTAAGTAGCATTTTGTTGAGGAGTACACGAATTATTATTCCCACTGTTTTGCGAGATAAGGTGTTAGAACTTGCACATGAAGGTCATCCCGGAGAATCAGTGATGAAGCGCAGATTGAGATATAAAGTTTGGTGGCCTTCCATTGATCGGGAGGCAGAAAACTATGTAATAACGTGCAAAGATTGCATATAGGTATCTCAACCGGTGCCTCCAGTGCCAATGGATATACATCCATTTCCGGAAGGTCCCTGGATTACATTAGCAAGTGACCTATTGGGACCATTGCCAAATGGACAATATGTTTTGGTTTTCATCGATTATTTTTCCCGGTACATGGAATTTAAACTTATTCGTACAATATCGTCATAGGCCATAATAGATGCAATGAAAGAAATCTTTTGCAGGCTCGGTTATCCCAAATCTATAAGGACCGATAATTGGAACCAATATATAAGTTCGGAGTTCAATTGTAAAGTGGTATTCAGCAAATATTAACCCCTCCATATTGGCCACAAGCTAACGGCGAAGTGGAAAATATGAACAAATCTCTGGTTAAACGACTTAAGATAGCTCATGCAAATCGCAGTAATTTATTGGCAGAGCTACAAAAATTTGTTCATATGTATAATGTCACTCCTCATAGCACGACAGGTGTTGCGCCAACTCAGCTTATGTTTAACAGGATAATCAGAGATAAAATTCCTGGAATTGAGGACATGAAAGAAGCAGCAGTTAATTCTGCTGAAAAAAAATCAAGATTGTTTGCTTAAACACAAAGGGAAAATGCAATCTGATAAAAAGAGAGGGGCAAAAGAGACAGATGTAGCGGTTGGTGACAAGGTATTGGTAAAGAACGTTACTTTCACACACACGTTAACTCCAAATTTTGATTCAACTGAATATGTTGTAACAGCCAGAGATGGTAATATAGCAGAGCTATCAGCCGATAGAAAAAGGCTGCGAAGAAATGTTTGTCATTTAAAGAAAGTTCCTGGGGAGTCCTCACCTAAGGGAACAGAAAGTCAAAGGACTCAAATAATAGTTCCTGATACCGAGGAGTTGCCGGTTTCATCTTTTAATGTTTTAACACCTTCAACCAAATCAACATCATATCGTCACGCTGATAGTTCCGGTTCCCAGACCTTCATCTGAAAAAACATTGGAGGGATGTGGCGACCTGCACAAGCTGCCAACATAACAACGCCGTCAAGAAGATCAACATCAGCATTGAACTATGATTGACAGATTGACAACGTTGTAATATCTGACGATCGTGGACACATAGCTTAACAATACAATTTTTATTTCAAATGTTACAAATATAAATTATATTTTTTTCTAATTTTGTTAATAACAATTATTGACTTGATTTTTTTTATTTATTTAGTCTATGAATAGAAATCCTTACAGACTATTAGCAACAAATTCAATATCTGCTATATCAGTAACAATGCCTTCAGATGGATATAAACAATTTACAGCAATCAGAACCAGTGTTGCCGTTTTGGTTACTTTTAACCAAAATTGGTTACTTTTTTCCAATGTGTACTTATGTACTTTTTTCCGTTTTGGTTATTTTTTTTAACACAAAAGTAACCCTTTTTTACATTGTTTTTCACTTTGACTTAACACCACTAATTTTGGTGATAAACTAAACTACCACAATTTAAACGTTTTTATAACGTTATAATAACAACACGATCGGCAGATATTACAACGTTGTCCGAAAAATGTTCAGAAAATGCCTAACAACCGTGTGAACTTAAAATTTTTGTCTTCCAACGTTGTAAGAAAAAGCATTTTCAGTACATTGGAAGACAAAAATATTGTCAGACATCTAACAATCGTGTTAACACACAGTTTTGTCATCGTAATTTTTTCATTGTCATATGTGCAAAGTGTTGTACACATAGTGTTGTTGAACTGTTCGGACGTGTTATTTTTAGTGCGGCTGAATTTTCGGTGAAAAAATCGTAATAGGTGAAAAAGTGTAATAGGTCGAAATAAAACAAAAAGTTAAAAAATAATTCGTAATAGGTAAAAATACCTACGGTAAAAAAATAAAAAACATTAAAAAAAAAAAAATAATAAAAAACATTAAAAATCGCATAAAAACTGTATGAGTGTTCCTCTCAGATGTAATTCTGAGAAAGAGCTTAGCTCGACTAGAAAATCTTTATGGATCTCTGAGGAAGAATCCTTAAAAAAATCTGTGGAGAATCTTCTCACTACAAGAGCCGTAGAACGGCGCCGTTCCTGTTCGCCCAATATAGTGATTTCATCAGATGATAAAACATCAATATCTTCTACATCAAATAGTGCAGTCAAACCTAGAAAACAAGTAGGTATGGATAAATACGTCACAGTTCTTAAGCGACAGAGGAGCCCGACATCTGCTCAAACGTCATCAAATTCAAAAGCTCCCAAGACCGTGAGTATTGACAATCCAAATGATCAAAACAGGTTTGCTCTCCTCCAGACGGATGATCCAGAACTTCCTAAAAAGACGTTTAAGCCCCCACCAATTTATCTGAGAGAGCCCACTTCCAGTAAATTGGTACAAGGAATTGTTTCGGTAATAGGTGAAAATATGTTTAGCGTAACCTCAATTAAACATGGAAATATCAGCGAAACCAAAATTCAAGTGAAAAAGGAAGATGACTTTCGAAAATTGTCCAACCAGTTGGAGAGGGAGAGTAGGGATTTCTATACCTACCAGCTGAAAAGCGCAAAAGGACTCCAAGTCGTTCTAAAGGGTATAGACCCAGATGTTGATCCTGCCGAGATAAAGACTAGTTTAATGGAAAATGGCTTCAAAATTAAGAACATAACGAATATTAGAAACCGTGAAAAGATTCCTCAGCCTATGTTCAGGGTGGAATTGGAACCCGGAGATATAGTCTTAAAGAAAAACGAGTCCCATCCCATCTACAATCTGATTTACCTTCTGCATCGTAGAATCACCGTGGAAGAACCGCATAAGCGTCAGGGACCCGTCCAGTGTCTTAATTGTCAAGAATTTGGTCACACTAAAGCATATTGTAAATTGCCGTCAGTTTGTGTTGCGTGTGGGGAACTACATACAACTGCTCAATGTGATAAGTCGAAAACCGACTCAAAAATCAAAAAATGCAGTAACTGCGGAGGTAATCATACCGCAAATTATAGAGGTTGTCCAGTTTACACTCATTTGAAAGGCATAAGGACCAACAAGACGTCAGTATTACCTGTTCATCCACAACAGCCTAATTTTGCATCGAGTAACAATTTTCCTCAATTGTTACGGCCCACTAGTCATGAAAACGCGCCTAGTTCTAGACAAGTTTCTTACGCTAACGTGGTTAAATCTAATATGCCAGGTTTGGAGCAGGAACCTAAATCTCAATATTACGAGCCTAATATTAACACTCTAGAGACTACTTTGCAGACACTTGTCCAAACTATGAACACTTTTACGAACACTATGACATCCATGATGCAGGAAATGCTGAAAATGCAATCCACTATCTTACAAGCAATTTTAAAGAAATGATTTGTTTAAAAATTTGTTTTTGGAACGCGAACGGCCTCCGCCAACATAAAAACGAACTGGAACACTTCCTGATGGATAAGCAGATTGATGTCATGATGATTGCTGAAACTCACTTGACGGCGACAGGGTACTTCAAAATTAATGGATACGTGTTGTATGATACTAAAGATCCCCGCGGAAGAGCATGTGGAGGTTCGGCAATTCTTATAAAGAACAGAATAAAACATTATTTAATGAACAACATATGTGAGGATTACCTACAAGCAACAAACATTTGTATTGAATTCTGTCAATACAACTTTGTTTTATCATCAATTTATTCGCCGCCTCGATTTTCAATAAAAGAACATCAATACTACAGCTTCTTCAATTCCCTTGGAGCTAGATTTTTGGTTGCTGGTGACTTTAACGCCAAACACACATTTTGGGGTTCACGTCTAGTGACCCCGAAGGGTCGTGAACTCTTCAACACCATTGCCAAAATGGGCTTAGATGTACTCTCAAGCGGGCATCCCACCTACTGGCCGACGGACCGACGGAAGATTCCCGATATTATTGACTTCGGAGTAGTGAAAAATATCCCTGTAGAATCGATACAAGTGGAGCCTTCATTAGACTTGTATTCAGATCACTCTCCTTCTATTATTTCAATGCGTTTCCTTCAAGGGTATGGCTCTCCATTTCGGGACATGTCTAAATCCAGAGTAAGTTGGATAAAGTATAAAAAGTATTTAAGTTCCCACTGCACGGAAAATGTAGTGTTGAGAACTACCGAGGATATTGATGGGTCGATTGGCAAGTTTACTGAGGACATACGAAGAGCTGTGCATCACGCTTCCACATATGACGTTGAATGCAGAAATAGGACAAACAGAACTTATTTCGCTGAACTCGAACATCTCCTGACAGAAAAAAGAAGAGTTAGAAGAGAGTGGCAAATTCACAGGTCTCCTCAACTGAAAGCTAGGCTACGGGAATGCAGAGATATACTAAGAAATTTCTTAGAAACCCAAAGAATGGCTTCACTTAAATCATACTTGGAGGGAATTGACAGTTCCCCACAATCTGACTATTCGTTATGGAAGGCGGCACGAGGTTTAAAAAGACCAGTTAGAGGAAAGCCTCCTTTGCGAAATCCGATTGGTGACTGGGCTAGAAACGATTCCGAGAAAGGGACTTTATTTGTTAACCATTTGAGAAATGTGTTTACTATAAACAACTCAAATAATGCAACTGAATTGCCACCACTCGTTATTAGACCTCCTGTACCTCTAAGACTTAGCTTTAATGATATTCAAAGCGCTATTGGTACTCTGAACCTTAAAAAAGCTCCAGGTATGGATAAAATCAGCAACAAAATGCTCGTGGAGTTACCTCGTGTAGCTAGAAGAATTATTCTCTTTATCTTCAATGCTATTTTACGCCTAGAATACTATCCTGCAGATTGGAAGGTATCTATGATTACCATGATTCCTAAGCCAGGGAAGGACCTCACCAAAGTAGAGTCATATAGGCCAATTAGCCTACTGCCGACAATTTCAAAACTGTTTGAAAAATTGTTAATGGCTAAGTTGATTCCAATTCTGAACGACACTCAATGTATTCCAAATCATCAATTCGGGTTCAGAGCTAAACACAGTACCATCGAACAAACACACAGATTAGTAAATGTGATAAGACGGTCGTTTGAAGAGAAAAAATACTGTTCCGCGCTTTTCATTGATTTTTCCCAAGCGTTCGACAAAGTCTGGCATGAAGGTTTAATGCACAAAATAAAATTAGCTCTGCCTGCTAACACCCACAAACTTATGAAAAGTTATTTATATGGTCGCAAATTTACAATCAAAGAAGGCGATTTTTTAAGCCCCGCTCAGCCAATTGAAGCAGGAGTACCCCAGGGTAGCATACTGGGTCCTACTTTATATTTGATTTATGCATCCGATATGCCGTCAGACCCCAATATACATACTTCAACTTTTGCTGACGATACAGCCTTTATTAGCGTTCATAAGGACCATCAAATAGCATCACAGAATTTGCAGAATTATATTTATAAACTAGAGAATTGGCTTGAGCTTTGGAAAATCAGGGTTAACGAACAGAAGTGTATTCATATAACTTTCACATTGCGAAAAGATACCTGCTCGTCCATCAGAATAAATAACCAAATTATTCCGCAACACAATGAAGTCAAATACCTCGGAATCCACCTCGATCGTCGTTTAACCTGGAAGTCTCATATTGACGCAAAACTTACACAGATGAGATTAAAAGCAGTGCAACTTAATTGGCTAATCGGCAGAAATTCTACATTAAAGTTGGATTGTAAACTTTTGTTGTACAATGCAATTCTAAAGCCAATATGGTGTTATGGAATTCAATTATGGGGTACTGCCTCAGCATCCAACATTGAAAAAATTCAAAGAGGTCAAAATAAAATTCTACGTATAATTACTGCAGCTCCATGGTACGTTAAAAATTCTCGAATTCACAAAGATCTAGGCATTCCTTTGGTGAAAGACGAATTTACAAAATACGCCTCAAAATATGTCAGCAAACTTGAACACCATCCAAACCCACTTGCACGAGACATCCTTAACTTTAGTGGCCATGTTCGGTTGAGAAGGAGGGATACCCTTGCTTTAACTCAAACGCAAAACAGATGACTGGATCAGTGGATGTAAATTTTTTTGTAGTATCATAATATTTTGTCTAGCACTGGCTGGACTTATTATTTTCTTTTAGTATTAAGATTCGAAAACTTATTGTCATTTCAATATCTGAAGATTCAATAAATAAAAAAATATACATTCAAAAAAAAAAAAAAAAAAAAAAAAAAAAAATATGTGCAAAGTTTATGCATCTGCCAATGGCAGCATTGAAAAAAGTGCAAGAAAATTGAAGAATTAAATTAAAGAAAATAAAAAATGGATAATGTGGCGACCTGCACAAGCTGTCAACATAACAACGCCGTCAAGAAGATCAACATCAGCATTGAACTGTGATTGACAGCTGAGACAGAAGAATATATAGAGATTGTAATAAGACAGACTAGAGTTAACAATAAAACTTTTAGTATTGAATATGTTTAAAGTGTGTTATTTATAATACAAAATAGTGGATTGGTACATTGGCGACGAGTTAAATCGGTGTCTTATAAAAATAAGTAAGAGAATTAGGTTTTCTGGAAATTTGCAAAATGTGTTTGCAAAGCGTAAAAAAATTTTTTTTCAACAATAAAAACATGTAAATTATTGTTTGTTATCTGCCAAAGAGCAGGGGCAATGGCCGGAACAAAATATGATCTTTGAACACAGAGGCAGTTGGCCAAATTATATGGCAAATGTCAGTGACGGATTGTCATGAAAAAAAATTAAACATGTAAATTGTTGATTAATATCTGCCAAAGGGCAGGGGCAATGGCCGGAATAAAATATGATCTGTTAAAACAGAGGCAGTTGGCCAAATTATATGGCAAATGCCAGTTACAGAATGTCATGAAAAAATTATTTGCTAAAAGCAAGGCAGATTGCCGGTAGAGGAAAAAGTAAAATAACTGGTTGAAGAAAAGTCAGGGGCATTTGGCCGGGCTAATCAAAGATATTAATCAGCTGGCAAAGGCCAGAGGCAGTTAGTTTGCCACGGAAATTATCTGGGTAAAACCAGAGGCTGTGGGCCAATGTTTAAAACAACATAAACAGGAAATTATAGTTGATACGAGGAAAGGAAAATAAAATATGAGATATAGTAGAGGAACAATTAAATTGATATGTAGGAGTGAAATAAAATGACAATTTGATAATTCAATTGTCAACATACATATTTATGAAATGTTTTATTGTTTCAGGAAATCTTATGAAATGGCTGAAAACTTGAAGCCATTTATGTGTGCATCCATTGAAAAACCACTGATTCGTCCAGAATGGGAAAGATGGTTAAGATCTTTCCAAATATATGTCGATTCCGAGGAAATAACCTCAAGTTTAAAGAAAAGAAATAAATTATTGCATATTGGGGGACCGCAATTGCAGGAGGTCGCTTACTCAATACCTGGAGCAATTAAAACGTTTGACGAGAAGAACCAAAAGAATGTATTCCAGATATTGGTTGACAAGTTAAACGAACATTTTACACCAAAACGCAATTCTGTGTTTGAAAGACATGTATTTCGCAATATAAATGTGATTGTAGGTGAAAATTTCAATCAATTCGTGTTAAGATTACGACAGCAAATGTCAAAATGTGTGTTTGGTACGACAAAACTTGAAATCGAAAACATTTGTTTAATCGACAAAATTATTGATGAATGGGCGCCTTTAGATTTGAAGCGGAAATTGTTGGAAAAAGAATATGAATTGGACGAAATTATACAACTATGTCAAGTTGATAAAGAAATTAGAAAGCAATCGCAATCTATGGAACCGAAAGAAAGTTTGGATATTGTATATAAAATAAATGTTTCTAAAACGTTCAGAGTTGATAAAGTAAATGAATGTGGTAGATGTGGACGCAAGGATCATAATGAGAACAGTTTTGATTGTCCAGCTAAAAATCAGAAATCGCAATCGTTTTGGACATTTTGCTCGAAAATGTAAAACTAATTTAAAGCGCCCACATCCTCAAAGAAAATTTATAAATGTGAAACGTAAGCGTTCTGATGTACGTCATGTTGAAGATTCAGAAAATAGCACATCTGGAATGAAAAATGAAAGCGATTGTTTTAAAATATCAAGCGACCATGAAATTTATGAAAAAGTTTCATGTCATATTGGAGGACAGCCCATCTAAATTTAATTTGTTAAGCAAAGACGATTGGATACAATTACAACAGAACAAATCAACATTTTTTAATATTCGAACAAAGTCGAATAATAACTTTCGTGCATATGCTTCTGATCTATTACTCAATGTACTCTATGTTTTTGAGGCACCCATATCTATAAAACAACAACCTGAAACGTTTGCTACATTTTATGTCATTGAAAGTGGAAGACAATCGTTATTGGGAAAAGATACAGCTATTAAATTGAATGTTGTGCGCTTGGAACTTAAGATTAATAAAATTGACGAATTTACAACATTTCCGAAATGGAAAAACATTAATGTAAAATTATCTATTGATTCAAATGTAACACCTGGATAGCAACCAGTTCGTCGCATTCCTATTGCGTTAGAAGAAAGTTATTAGAAAACTGGAGGAAGGCGTTAAGGCGGATATCATTGAACCCGTATTCGGACCAAGCTGTTGGATATCTCCTATTGTTTTGGTTTTTAAGGAAAACGGTGACATCCGAATGTGTGTTGATATGCGGAGAGCAAATAAAGCTATATTAAGAGAAAATTATCCTCTTCCAACTCCAACATTTGAAACATTCATGGCAAGACTCAGAGGAGCAAAATACTTCTCTCGTTTGGACTTAAAAAATGCATACCATCCAATTGAGCTTCATGAAGAAAGCAGAGAGATTACCATATTTATTACACCTCGTGGATTATTCAGATATAAGCGTCTTTTATTTGGAGTCAATTCGGCTCCTGAAATTTTTCAAAGACTTTTGGAAGAAATGTTAGCATCATGTCCAAATGTCATGAATTATATTGACGATGTTATAATTTTTGCTCAAACTGAGGAACATCATGATAAAGTTGTCAAGGAAGTTTTGGAAATATTTGCTGAGAACAATGTATTATTGAATGATGACAAATGTGTTTGGAAGACTCACAAGCTAGCATTTTTGGGACATATTTTACCCAGTGAAGGCATAGAAGTGGACCCAGAAAAGGTAGAAACAATTATGGGTTTTAGAGACCCCAAAAATAAATAGAAACTTCGCAGTTTTCTTGGTTTAATCACTTATGTAGGAAAATTCATACCAGATTTGGCTCATCACACTGATGCTCTAAGACGTTCATTAAAAACTCATATAAAATTTGAATGGACCATGGAAATAAAGAACTCTTTTGAGTGCCTGAAGAAAAGTTTGGCCAATGTTTCAAAACTTTCATATTTTGATTTGACAAAGAAAACTCACTTAATAGCGGATGCAAGCCCCGTGGCATTAGGCACACTCCTAATTCAGTTCGATGAAAATGATCCACAAATAATTTCAGTTGCCAGTAAATCTTTATCAGATGTAGAACAACATTATTCTCAGACTGAAAAAGAAAGCCTGGTTTTAGTGTGGTCAGTAGAAAAGTTACATTATTACTTGGCTGGTCTGGAGTTTGAGTTAGTGACTGATCACAAGCCATTGGAAGCTATTTTTAAGCCAACTTCAAAATCTCCAGCACGCATTGAACGCTGGTTACTTCGGCTCCAGGCATTTAAATTCAAGGTTATTTACAAGACTGGAAAAGAAAATATAGCGGACTCATCGTCTAGATTGTGTCAGGAAAATAATCCTTGTTCATTTGACTGGAAAGGAGAGCAAAGTATTTTACATGTTGTGTCCATGAGCACTCCTGTTGCCTTATCAATTACGGAAAGCGCTGATAAAAGCTCTTTGGATGAAGACATCATAGACGCGATTATGTGTCTCACTAATAATTCATGGTCTAATGCTACAAGCAATAGTTACTACCCTTTTCGGTACGAACCTTCATACTTAAGTAGCATTTTGTTGAGGAGTACACGAATTATTATTCCCACTGTTTTGCGAGATAAGGTGTTAGAACTTGCACATGAAGGTCATCCCGGAGAATCAGTGATGAAGCGCAGATTGAGATATAAAGTTTGGTGGCCTTCCATTGATCGGGAGGCAGAAAACTATGTAATAACGTGCAAAGATTGCATATAGGTATCTCAACCGGTGCCTCCAGTGCCAATGGATATACATCCATTTCCGGAAGGTCCCTGGATTACATTAGCAAGTGACCTATTGGGACCATTGCCAAATGGACAATATGTTTTGGTTTTCATCGATTATTTTTCCCGGTACATGGAATTTAAACTTATTCGTACAATATCGTCATAGGCCATAATAGATGCAATGAAAGAAATCTTTTGCAGGCTCGGTTATCCCAAATCTATAAGGACCGATAATTGGAACCAATATATAAGTTCGGAGTTCAATTGTAAAGTGGTATTCAGCAAATATTAACCCCTCCATATTGGCCACAAGCTAACGGCGAAGTGGAAAATATGAACAAATCTCTGGTTAAACGACTTAAGATAGCTCATGCAAATCGCAGTAATTTATTGGCAGAGCTACAAAAATTTGTTCATATGTATAATGTCACTCCTCATAGCACGACAGGTGTTGCGCCAACTCAGCTTATGTTTAACAGGATAATCAGAGATAAAATTCCTGGAATTGAGGACATGAAAGAAGCAGCAGTTAATTCTGCTGAAAAAAAATCAAGATTGTTTGCTTAAACACAAAGGGAAAATGCAATCTGATAAAAAGAGAGGGGCAAAAGAGACAGATGTAGCGGTTGGTGACAAGGTATTGGTAAAGAACGTTACTTTCACACACACGTTAACTCCAAATTTTGATTCAACTGAATATGTTGTAACAGCCAGAGATGGTAATATAGCAGAGCTATCAGCCGATAGAAAAAGGCTGCGAAGAAATGTTTGTCATTTAAAGAAAGTTCCTGGGGAGTCCTCACCTAAGGGAACAGAAAGTCAAAGGACTCAAATAATAGTTCCTGATACCGAGGAGTTGCCGGTTTCATCTTTTAATGTTTTAACACCTTCAACCAAATCAACATCATATCGTCACGCTGATAGTTCCGGTTCCCAGACCTTCATCTGAAAAAACATTGGAGGGATGTGGCGACCTGCACAAGCTGCCAACATAACAACGCCGTCAAGAAGATCAACATCAGCATTGAACTATGATTGACAGATTGACAACGTTGTAATATCTGACGATCGTGGACACATAGCTTAACAATACAATTATACAAATATAAATTATATTTTTTTCTAATTTTGTTAATAACAATTATTGACTTGATTTTTTTTATTTATTTAGTCTATGAATAGAAATCCTTACAGACTATTAGCAACAAATTCAATATCTGCTATATCAGTAACAATGCCTTCAGATGGATATAAACAATTTACAGCAATCAGAACCAGTGTTGCCGTTTTGGTTACTTTTAACCAAAATTGGTTACTTTTTTCCAATGTGTACTTATGTACTTTTTTCCGTTTTGGTTATTTTTTTTAACACAAAAGTAACCCTTTTTTACATTGTTTTTCACTTTGACTTAACACCACTAATTTTGGTGATAAACTAAACTACCACAATTTAAACGTTTTTATAACGTTATAATAACAACACGATCGGCAGATATTACAACGTTGTCCGAAAAATGTTCAGAAAATGCCTAACAACCGTGTGAACTTAAAATTTTTGTCTTCCAACGTTGTAAGAAAAAGCATTTTCAGTACATTGGAAGACAAAAATATTGTCAGACATCTAACAATCGTGTTAACACACAGTTTTGTCATCGTAATTTTTTCATTGTCATATGTGCAAAGTTTATGCATCTGCCAATGGCAGCATTGAAAAAAGTGCAAGAAAATTGAAGAATTAAATTAAAGAAAATAAAAAATGGATAATGTGGCGACCTGCACAAGCTGTCAACATAACAACGCCGTCAAGAAGATCAACATCAGCATTGAACTGTGATTGACAGCTGATACAGAAGAATATATAGAGATTGTAATAAGACAGACTAGAGTTAACAATAAAACTTTTAGTATTGAATATGTTTAAAGTGTGTTATTTATAATACAAAATAGTGGATTGGTACATTGGCGACGAGTTAAATCGGTGTCTTATAAAAATAAGTAAGAAAATTAGGTTTTCTGGAAATTTGCAAAATGTGTTTGCAAAGCGTAAAAAATTTTTTTTTTCAACAATAAAAACATGTAAATTATTGTTTGTTATCTGCCAAAGAGCAGGGGCAATGGCCGGAACAAAATATGATCTTTGAAAACAGAGGCAGTTGGCCAAATTATATGGCAAATGTCAGTGACGGATTGTCATGAAAAAAAAAAATTAAACATGTAAATTGTTGATTAATATCTGCCAAAGGGCAGGGGCAATGGCCGGAATAAAATATGATCTGTTAAAACAGAGGCAGTTGGCCAAATTATATGGCAAATGCCAGTTACAGAATGTCATGAAAAAATTATTTGCTAAAAGCAAGGCAGATTGCCGGTAGAGGAAAAAGTAAAATAACTGGTTGAAGAAAAGTCAGGGGCATTTGGCCGGGCTAATCAAAGATATTAATCAGCTGGCAAAGGCCAGAGGCAGTTAGTTTGCCACGGAAATTATCTGGGTAAAACCAGAGGCTGTGGGCCAATGTTTAAAACAACATAAACAGGAAATTATAGTTGATACGAGGAAAGGAAAATAAAATATGAGATATAGTAGAGGAACAATTAAATTGATATGTAGGAGTGAAATAAAATGACAATTTGATAATTCAATTGTCAACATACATATTTATGAAATGTTTTATTGTTTCAGGAAATCTTATGAAATGGCTGAAAACTTGAAGCCATTTATGTGTGCATCCATTGAAAAACCACTGATTCGTCCAGAATGGGAAAGATGGTTAAGATCTTTCCAAATATATGTCGATTCCGAGGAAATAACCTCAAGTTTAAAGAAAAGAAATAAATTATTGCATATTGGGGGACCGCAATTGCAGGAGGTCGCTTACTCAATACCTGGAGCAATTAAAACGTTTGACGAGAAGAACCAAAAGAATGTATTCCAGATATTGGTTGACAAGTTAAACGAACATTTTACACCAAAACGCAATTCTGTGTTTGAAAGACATGTATTTCGCAATATAAATGTGATTGTAGGTGAAAATTTCAATCAATTCGTGTTAAGATTACGACAGCAAATGTCAAAATGTGTGTTTGGTACGACAAAACCTGAAATCGAAAACATTTGTTTAATCGACAAAATTATTGATGAATGGGCGCCTTTAGATTTGAAGCGGAAATTGTTGGAAAAAGAATATGAATTGGACGAAATTATACAACTATGTCAAGTTGATAAAGAAATTAGAAAGCAATCGCAATCTATGGAACCGAAAGAAAGTTTGGATATTGTATATAAAATAAATGTTTCTAAAACGTTCAGAGTTGATAAAGTAAATGAATGTGGTAGATGTGGACGCAAGGATCATAATGAGAACAGTTTTGATTGTCCAGCTAAAAATCAGAAATGTAATAAATGCAATCGTTTTGGACATTTTGCTCGAAAATGTAAAACTAATTTAAAGCGCCCACATCCTCAAAGAAAATTTATAAATGTGAAACGTAAGCGTTCTGATGTACGTCATGTTGAAGATTCAGAAAATAGCACATCTGGAATGAAAAATGAAAGCGATTGTTTTAAAATATCAAGCGACCATGAAATGGATGAAAAAGTTTCATGTCATATTGGAGGACAGCCCATCTAAATTTAATTTGTTAAGCAAAGACGATTGGATACAATTACAACAGAACAAATCAACATTTTTTAATATTCGAACAAAGTCGAATAATAACTTTCGTGCATATGCTTCTGATCTATTACTCAATGTACTCTATGTTTTTGAGGCACCCATATCTATAAAACAACAACCTGAAACGTTTGCTACATTTTATGTCATTGAAAGTGGAAGACAATCGTTATTGGGAAAAGATACAGCTATTAAATTGAATGTTGTGCGCTTGGAACTTAAGATTAATAAAATTGACGAATTTACAACATTTCCGAAATGGAAAAACATTAATGTAAAATTATCTATTGATTCAAATGTAACACCTGGACAGCAACCAGTTCGTCGCATTCCTATTGCGTTAGAAGAAAGTTATTAGAAAACTGGAGGAAGGCGTTAAGGCTGATATCATTGAACCCGTATTCGGACCAAGCTGTTGGATAACTCCTATTGTTTTGGTTTTTAAGGAAAACGGTGACATCCGAATGTGTGTTGATATGCGGAGAGCAAATAAAGCTATATTAAGAGAAAATTATCCTCTTCCAACTCCACCATTTGAAACATTCATGGCAAGACTCAGAGGAGCAAAATACTTCTCTCGTTTGGACTTAAAAAATGCATACCATCCAATTGAGCTTCATGAAGAAAGCAGAGAGATTACCATATTTATTATACCTCGTGGATTATTCAGATATAAGCGTCTTTTGTTTGGAGTCAATTCGGCTCCTGAAATTTTTCAAAGACTTTTGGAAGAAATGTTAGCATCATGTCCAAATGTCATGAATTATATTGACGATGTTATAATTTTTGCTCAAACTGAGGAACATCTTGATAAAGTTGTCAAGGAAGTTTTGGAAATATTTGCTGAGAACAATGTATTATTGAATGATGACAAATGTGTTTGGAAGACTCACAAGCTAGCATTTTTGGGACATATTTTACCCAGTGAAGGCATAGAAGTGGACCCAGAAAAGGTAGAAACAATTATGGGTTTTAGAGACCCCAAAAATAAATAGAAACTTCGCAGTTTTCTTGGTTTAATCACTTATGTAGGAAAATTCATACCAGATTTGGCTCATCACACTGATGCTCTAAGACGTTCATTAAAAACTCATATAAAATTTGAATGGACCATGGAAATAAAGAACTCTTTTGAGTGCCTGAAGAAAAGTTTGGCCAATGTTTCAAAACTTTCATATTTTGATTTGACAAAGAAAACTCACTTAATAGCGGATGCAAGCCCCGTGGCATTAGGCACACTCCTAATTCAGTTCGATGAAAATGATCCACAAATAATTTCAGTTGCCAGTAAATCTTTATCAGATGTAGAACAACATTATTCTCAGACTGAAAAAGAAAGCCTGGTTTTAGTGTGGTCAGTAGAAAAGTTACATTATTACTTGGCTGGTCTGGAGTTTGAGTTAGTGACTGATCACAAGCCATTGGAAGCTATTTTTAAGCCAACTTCAAAATCTCCAGCACGCATTGAACGCTGGTTACTTCGGCTCCAGGCATTTAAATTCAAGGTTATTTACAAGACTGGAAAAGAAAATATAGCGGACTCATCGTCTAGATTGTGTCAGGAAAATAATCCTTGTTCATTTGACTGGAAAGGAGAGCAAAGTATTTTACATGTTGTGTCCATGAGCACTCCTGTTGCCTTATCAATTACGGAAAGCGCTGATAAAAGCTCTTTGGATGAAGACATCATAGACGCGATTATGTGTCTCACTAATAATTCATAGTCTAATGCTACAAGCAATAGTTACTACCCTTTTCGGTACGAACCTTCATACTTAAGTAGCATTTTGTTGAGGAGTACACGAATTATTATTCCCACTGTTTTGCGAGATAAGGTGTTAGAACTTGCACATGAAGGTCATCCCGGAGAATCAGTGATGAAGCGCAGATTGAGATATAAAGTTTGGTGGCCTTCCATTGATCGGGAGGCAGAAAACTATGTAATAACGTGCAAAGATTGCATATAGGTATCTCAACCGGTGCCTCCAGTGCCAATGGATATACATCCATTTCCGGAAGGTCCCTGGATTACATTAGCAAGTGACCTATTGGGACCATTGCCAAATGGACAATATGTTTTGGTTTTCATCGATTATTTTTCCCGGTACATGGAATTTATACTTATTCGTACAATATCGTCATAGGCCATAATAGATGCAATGAAAGAAATCTTTTGCAGGCTCGGTTATCCCAAATCTATAAGGACCGATAATTGGAAACAATATATAAGTTCGGAGTTCAATCAATATTGTAAAGTGGTATTCAACAAATATTATCCCCTCCATATTGGCCACAAGCTAACGGCGAAGTGGAAAATATGAACAAATCTCTGGTTAAACGACTTAAGATAGCTCATGCAAATCGCAGTAATTTATTGGCAGAGCTACAAAAATTTGTTCATATGTATATAGCACGACAGGTGTTGCGCCAACTCAGCTTATGTTTAACAGGATAATCAGAGATAAAATTCCTGGAATTGAGGACATGAAAGAAGCAGCAGTTAATTCTGCTGAAAAAAAATCAAGATTGTTTGCTTAAACACAAAGGGAAAATGCAATCTGATAAAAAGAGAGGGGCAAAAGAGACAGATGTAGCGGTTGGTGACAAGGTATTGGTAAAGAACGTTACTTTCACACACACGTTAACTCCAAATTTTGATTCAACTGAATATGTTGTAACAGCCAGAGATGGTAATATAGCAGAGCTATCAGCCGAAAGAAAAAGGCTGCGAAGAAATGTTTGTCATTTAAAGAAAGTTCCTGGGGAGTCCTCACCTAAGGGAACAGAAAGTCAAAGGACTCAAATAATAGTTCCTGATACCGAGGAGTTGCCGGTTTCATCTTTTAATGTTTTAACACCTTCAACCAAATCAACATCATATCGTCACGCTGATAGTTCCGGTTCCCAGACCTTCATCTGAAAAAACATTGGAGGGATGTGGCGACCTGCACAAGCTGCCAACATAACAACGCCGTCAAGAAGATCAACATCAGCATTGAACTGTGATTGACAGATTGACAACGTTGTAATATCTGACGATCGTGGACACATAGCTTAACAATACAATTTTTATTTCAAATGTTACAAATATAAATTATATTTTTTTCTAATTTTGTTAATAACAATTATTGACTTGATTTTTTTTATTTATTTAGTCTATGAATATAAATCCTTACAGACTATTAACAAAAAAAACTTATTTTTACTTAAATTAGAAATATGAAAATAAAAAGAAAAGAAATTTAACAATTGAGGAAGACAATAATTGTACTTTTAATAATACTAGAATTGAGACCAAAATCAACAAATTGGTATAAATCATTAAATTGTCTACATATTCTAACAAATGGGTCTGCATCAGCATAATTTTTACTACAGAATTTTACATGCAAAGGCTTATAGTATCGAGAATTACGACGTGGAACATTAAATTTTAAAAATTTTAAAAGATATTCCCAATTAATATTTCCATTTACAATATTCAACATAAAACATACATTTAACATAATACGTAGACTTTTCAAGGTGGGTAATTTAATTAAAGCCAATCTGCTCGTATAAGATGGTAAATTAGAGTAATTCCATTGAAAACTTCTTAAACAAAAAAACAAAAATTGTTTTTGCACGGACTCAATTTGTTCATTATAAATCTCATAATAAGGATCCCATATGATGGATCCATATTTCAGAATGGGCCTAACTAGCGATACATACAGTTGTTTAGTTATGTATGGATCACAAAATTCCTTAGCCCAACGCTTTATAAAAGCAAGGACACCTCTAGCCTTGTTTACAGTTAAAGTTATATGAGGTATGAAGTTTAATTTTATGTCAAGTAAGATTCCAATATCAACAAATGATTCGACAATATCCAAATAATGATTACCGAGGTAATAGTTGACCGCTAAGAAATTATTCCTATAAAACCGCATGTATTTACATTTTTTTAGGTTTAGCTCCATCATATTATATTCGCACCAACGGAAAAAGTTATCAAGATCATTTTGAAGGAAATCATGGCCAGTATAATCGTTAAAGGAAAAAATATTTTTACATCATCAGCATACATTAGGATATTACAATGGTTTATACTATTAGGAAGGTCATTTATAAACCATGAAAATAGCAGTGGTCCAATATGACTTCCACTCGATGAAACAGATATGCATTTAGATGTACAGTTGTTAAATCGAACATTCTGTTTCCTTGACGACAAATAAGATTTTATCCAATTTAAATTATTAGAAGTAACACCCAAGAGATCCAATTTACGTAAAAGAAGCGAATGATTAACTTTATCAAAGTCCGTATATATAACGTCCGTTTGCTTTTTATGTTCAAATGCAGAATTAACTTCAGTTGTTAACTGAATAACAGTAGTTATAGTCGAACAGCCTTTTCTAAAACCACGTTGGCAAGGTGATAATAAGGATTATGTCTGATGGCATAGAATATCAGTAATTATGTTTTCAAATACTTTTGGTATCGCACTTAATTTAGCAATTCCTCTAAATTAGCAATATGTATGAGATTTATTGCCACATTTATGCAGAGGTTCGGGAAAATAGCCAAATAGCCAAATTTTAACGAAATGTTAAATAATATAGTTAATGGTATAGTGAAAGACTCAGCACAGTGATTTAAAATTCCAGCGGGAACACCATCAGGACCATGAGTAAATGTCATCTTTAATTTCTTCAGGTTAATTAAGATTGAGTTAGAATCAAGTGTTGGAAAAGATATAATTTGGTTAGATGCAATCTCATATGGATAATTACTTTTAACATCATACACAGCATCGGAATAAGTAGTTGAAAAGAAGTCTGCAAACATGTCACTTATGACATTAGAGTTACTGGATTCCTCATTATTAAATTTCATTACAGCTGGGTAACCGTTGGATTTTCTTTTAGAGGTAACGAATGAATAGAAAGATTTAGGATCACGTAAAAAATTTTGTTTTGTTTTCAATAAGTAATTCTTGTATAGGGAATAATTAAGTATGTTATATTCCGAGCGACTCACAGAGTACCTTGCATAATCAACAGCAGATCCAGTTCTTTTATATTTTTTATAACGTTTATTTTTAAAGTTTTTAATATGTGATAATTGTTATTATTCCAAGGTGGTCCGACAGGAGTGTAGGCATGTTGTTTGGGCACACAAATTTCAAAAAAAGAATAGATTTTCTTGTAGAAGGCTGAAATTATTAGGTCGATATCTGAAACATTATTTATAGGAATGTCCAACACTTTATTCCAACAAGTATTACAAATAAGATTGTCTAATAAAATTAGATCAGTTCTTCTGAAGCAAAACGTTTTGTCAGTAGCAGCTGGCTTCAACTTATCTTCGGATGGGATGGGCAAAGTAATCGAAATAGTGGGATGATATCGATCTTCCGGAAAACTTATTGGCTCTGAACGTGAAATGGAATAACCGTCGACATCATTAAGAAATACTAAATCGAGTAGTTTTCCAAAATCATTGCAAACATTATTCATTTGATATAAGGATAATCCAAAAATATTATTCATAAACTCATCATTCCAGCTTGAATTTTTCATCGGGATCAAATATGGAAAATCAGATGTCAATTTCCAAGAAATTGACGGCAGGTTAAAATCACCAACAACAACTACGGAGTCATTAATATCAGCACGTAAGACAACTTTTTCAATGGCTTGAGCATGAATAAGATACACAGTGGGATCAAAATTTGGAGGAATATATGAGCAAGTCAAAAAAAATGAGCACTCCTGTTTCCTTATCAATTACGGAAAGCGTTGATAAAAGCTCTTTGGTTGAAGACATCATAGACGCGATTATGTGCCTCACTAAGAATTTATGGTCTAATGCTACAAGCAATAGTTACTACCCTTATCGGTTCGAACCGTCATACTTAAGTAGCATTTTGTTGAGGGGTACACGACTTATTATTCCCACTGTTTTGCGAGATAAGGTGTTAGAACTTGCCCATGAAGGTCATCCCAATGTCAATGGATAGACATCCATTTCCGGAAGGTCCCTGGATTACATTAGCAAGTGACCTATTGAGACCATTGCCAAATGGACAATATGTTTTGGTTTTCATCGATTATTTTTCGCGGTACATGGAATTTAAACTTATTCGTACAATATTGTCATAGGCCATAATAAATTCAATGAAAGAAATCTTTTGCAGACTCGGTTATCCCAAATCTATAAGGACCGATAATTGGAAACAATATATAAGTTCGGAGTTCAATCAATATTGTAAAGAAAGTGGTATTCAGCAAATATTAACCCCTCCATATTGGCCACAAGCTAACGGCGAAGTGGAAAATATGAACAAATCTCTGGTTAAACGACTTAAGATAGCTCATGCAAATCGCAGTAATTTATTGGCAGAGTTACAAAAATGTGTTCATATGTATAATGTCACTCCTCATACCACGACAGGTGTTGCGCCAACTCAGCTTATGTTTAACGGGATATTCAGAGATAAAATTCCTGGAATTGAGGACATGAAAGAAGCAGCAGTTAACTCTGCTGAAAAAGATCAAGATTGTTTGCTTAAACATAAAGGGAAAATGCAATCTGATAAAAAGAGAGGGACAAAGGAGTCAGATGTAGCGGTTGGTGACAAGGTATTGGTAAAGAACGTTATTTTCACATACAAGTTAACTCCCAATTTTGATTTAACTGAATATGTTGTAACAGCCAGAGATGGTAATATAGCAGAGATATCAGCTGATAGAAAAACACTGCGAAGAAATGTTTGTCATTTAAAGAAAGTTCCTGGGGAGTCCTCCCCTAAGGGAACAGAAAGTCAAACGACTCAAATAATAGTTCCTGATACCGAGGAGTTGCCGGTTTCATCTTTTAATGTTTTAACACCTTCAACCAAATCAACATCATCAACATCATATCGTCACGCTGATAGTTCCGGTTCCCAGACCTTCATCTGAAAAAACATTGGAGGGATGTGGCGACCTGCACAAGCTGCCAACATAACAACGCCGTCAAGAAGATCAACATCAGCATTGAACTGTGATTGACAGCTGAGACAGAAGAATATATAGAGATTGTAATAAGACAGACTAGAGTTAACAATAAAACATTCAGTATTTAATATATTTAAAGTGTGTTATTTATAATACAAAATAGTGGATTGGTACAGATAGTGACATATCTTTTGATGAATCCTGTTTCATAAAGTGCAGATAAAATGGTTTCAATTGCTCTTTTTCGTTCCATGACAATATTTAAAATTTTTAAACACACACACAACGCTGCAAAACGAATTTGACAATGCCACACAACAATCTGACAATTTCGGTTGACAGATAAATTCATTTTGTGATAATTGTGTGCCAATGAAATTGTTAGTTTTGTTACAGTCGTCTGAACTGACAATTTACCTTTTGCTAACAATTTTTCAATGTCAGTACATTGTTAGATCTGACAACGTTGTAATATCTGACGATCGTGTATACATAGCTTTACAAAAAAATACATGCCATCTGCAAACTGAAATGCAATTAGCTGAAGTATAAATAAAATAAAATTTTAAATTTATAAAATTTTTGGTTACTTTTTTTTGCTTTTGGTTACTTTTTTTTACATATTGGTTACAAATTTTTTTTGGTCGTGGCAACGCTGATCAGAACACCACCTCCCCTACGAATATTGCGATTATATCTGTATATTTCGTAGTTATCACAAAGGATTTCCACATTAAATACAGCATCGTTAAGCCATGTTTCAGTAAGAATAATGACATCAAAGGTAAAATTATAGCTGTTAACCAAAAGAGTTGACAATTTAGTGTTTAAGCCACGAACATTTTGGTATATAATATTTATTAAATCTTTAGCTATATTCAGTTTTTTGGAGCAGGTGCGCTTCTAGTTGGCAGATTTGCTATGTTACTAATTCTCCTTGAGTTTTCCTTAAATAAGTATTCTCGAACAAAAATATTTTCAGGCCAAAAACTAGGGTTAACAACCTGTTCATAGATATGCGGGGGAACAGCTATTTTAAAAGAAGTTATACTTCTATGTTGGGAATATGAAAATTTGTTTATAGAAAATTTAATATTAGTGTAACCACTTAGTTTAGTATTTAAGTAGTATTCAACATCTTCAGTGGTTGTATTCCATACCAAACGTGAAACAAATATATATCTATTGGAAGGGATCACAGTTAACGGCTTAGGAGCATTTGATTGAAAAGCATTAACAATTAACGGCTTAGTAGCAATTGATTCAACAGCATTTTTCGTCATGCCAGAGCCCGATGGACCGGATAGGGGAGCAGCTGAATCCATCTCAGTATGAACTAAATCCGGATTGATAAAATTTAAGGGACCACTATAAGCTGGGACGGGAACACTAGAACAGTCAACGCCGTCAAGAAGATCCAACAACGTCAACAGTCAAGCCAATACAGTTTCAGGCTGATTCGGTGGAATTACAGGTTCGTTGCTAGGTTTATTTTTATTTCTAGACGATTTACGACGTTTTGGCGATAAGGTGTTTGAAAGCTTTTATATTTTGATTCGCTCATAGTGTAAATTGATAAAGCGTATGTTTTATTTAATATAGGAAAATGTAAAAACTTTTTCGTTTACAGTCTTTAAAATTCAAAGTTAACGGAAAATGTGTTCAGCTTGTTTTACGTATAGGTGGCGCATAAGTATCGCATCACAATTCAGGGTTGTACTTTATAGCAAGACTAATTATGAACGAGAATTTTTCGTGCAGTACGACGCTTCGTACGTGGGAATAGGAGCTGTTCTTTTTCAAAAAAACGACGATGACACCCGATAGAGTTTTTCTCAAAAAACTGAACACGGCTCCGAAAAACTACTAGACCACAGAGAATGTCTAGCTGTAGTTCTCGCGATAGAGCGGTTTCACCAATATATCGAACTCATGGATTTCACCATTATTACCGATCATTCTAGCCTTAAATGGCTCATGAAACAGCAAGGTTTAAATGACCGATTAACTCGATGGAGCTTGAAACTCCAACGTTACAAATTCAACACCGAACATAGGAAAGGAAGCAAAAACGTAGTGCCAGACTTGTTGTCGAGATTAGATTTGGAAGAAGTTTATGCCTTAAACCCAATGCTAGATTTCAACTCAGAGGAATTCAATAACACTGAATATCGCTCATTTGTAGACACCATCGAGCAAAACCAAGAAAGATTGCCTGACCTAAAAGTAGAGGATAATACTGTATATAAAAGGGTCAAATTCAATAGAGATGAGATAGAGAATGAAGAGGACTGTTGGAAAATTTGGCTACCTAAGGGAATGACAGAAGAAATTGTAAAAAGCTCGCATGAAAACAACACGGCTCACGGCGGGATAGCAAAAACCCTATTTAACATCCGAGAATTCTACTACTAACCCTCAATGGTGAATTTATATCCAAGTGCGAGATATGCAAGGAAATCAAACACCCGAGACACACATTAAGACCGCCAATGAGAAACGAGGTGACAACTCAAAGGCCGTTTCAAAAAATACACATTGACTTTCTAGGTCCTTACCCATTATCAAAAAGCGGCCATGTAGTCATATTTATCGTACTGGATCACAAACGAAATTTGTCTTATTGAAGGCCATGTTAATAATTCCTAGTCGACGAGATATTTCATAAATTTGGAGTACCCGAGACAATACACTCACTTAAAAAAAAAAAAAAGACAACGGCAAGCAATTCACATCGGAATCTTTTAAAGACCTGTTAAAGACCTACGGAATTAATCATGTGAGAACCGCTATTCATTCACCACAAGCTAATGCGAGTGAAAGAGTGAACCAGTCGATCTTAGCAAGCATTAGAAGTTTCATACAAAAAGATCAATCTCGTTGCAACGAAAATTTATCAAAAATTGAATGCCGTTTAAGATCCACGGTTCACGCATCCATCGGAACAACATCGTACTAAGCACTCACAGGTTATAATATGCTCACACACGCCCAAGCATATATAATATTAAAAAAATTGGTGCAATGTCTGACGGTGAAAACATGGTTGTACCAAAATCTGACCTAATAAAACTTATCCATGAAACAATGTCTGCGAAAATGCATAAAGCTTACAAAGCTAACGTGAACTCACACAACAAAAGAAGTCGAATGGTTCGTTCAAACCGGAACAAGAAGTATTCCGCAAAATATATTTACAAAGTAGTTTCAAAAAGGGAATTAATGCGAAACTTTGTCGCCCGTGGTTAAAATGTAGAATTAGTAAGACCGTAGGTGCAAATATGTACGAAGTGGAAAATCTACAAGTTCGTATAATCGGTGTCGTCCATGCGCAACATTTGAAACATGTTAGCACCAGTAAAACTATAAACGTCAGTTCACGTTCACTCCTGTAGATCAGCTTGACAAAAGGGCAGTTCCCAACTTTTGGTTGCTCCACAGGCATCGCAACAAAAGCTGGCTTTGTTACGATCACATCTATTACCACTGCACTAATTTATACAGCATCAACTGTTACACTGACTAAGGTGGTAGCAGTGCAATTGTTCGAAAATACCAACTCTGTTTCAATAATGAATATAGGCAATGCCGTCGTATTGGAATTAGCAATGCCGCAGAGTTGCATATAAGCTTCTACAACACATCGAATGACGCCAATAATTTTATTAACGAAGAAAGAAATTCGTATGAGAATTATGCAATTAATATCTATTCGCTAAATAAAATATTCTATTAACAAGAAGCTAAGACAAAAACCTACCATTACTACAATCAAGGAATAGTGTGCAGAGTATTAGAGGCTAGTAGTTCAAGACGAGGGATAATAGCGACAACCTGGTCGGAGTAAAACCTCTACACCTTGGCCAAACAAACTCTAACAACCACAACATCCTTATTCATTCCAACAAGGCTAAGAAAGCAGAAAACTGGAGGCACACCTAGAACGAACGTCTAACCAGATAAGTAGAACAAATTTCAAACCCAATATTAACTAACAAAAGCAATATAAATCCAATTATATGTCCACGGACGCACATCCCTCATTGGACAACCTTGACTTTCAAAATAGATATTTAACTACTTTTTTGTGTGTAACAAATCTATGTTATATGTTAACCTTAAGTTTTCCCCTGATTGTACTAAGATAGCCTACCTCATTAAAACCAGTAAAATAACATAATTAGATAAGCCACCCTCTGATTTGGAATAGGAAAAGTGATGACGTTGGTGACCAAGATCTGAACAATTCGCCTTTAAATTAATTACATGTTATTTTCCTAATTTCATACTTTTTCGGTGAGATGATGTAAATAGATAAAGAAAAAAGAAGGCCAAAAAAAAAATATCAAAATCACTCGCATATACAAATATACTAACAATTTGCCATACTAACACATTAACCAATTGCTTTAAAATTTATTAGCTAATCTTTCACATTTTTGTGTTAAAATTTATACTAAGGCTAATAAGTTTTGAAAAAGTTGATGACATAATTAGGTGTATGATTAAGACCAAGTAAAAGTAAGAACGTTGTTAATAAATAAATTAAATTTTTTAAGGTACAATTTAATTAAAGAGAAAATTAAATAAATGAACTAATAAATAAACAAGACAATAAATTAATAAATACAGAACTAAAATAAAACAACACCAATAATTAAAAAAATAAATAAAAAAAAAATTTAGAAACGCTTTTATTAACTTAATATATTGATCAGTTGTGAACACAAAATAAATATGAATACTAAAAAAAGAAATACAACCAATCATGTTTAAAGCTACGAATTTTCAATAATTGAGCATTTTGTTTCATAACAACGCGTTCCACGCTTTTCTTTAAGGGATGTGTGAGATTTTTTCCATTTTGATTTAAAAGTTTATGTTGATTTTTTTAGTATTCATATTTATTTTGGGTTCACAACTGATCAATATATTAAGTTAAGAAAAGCGTTTCTTAAAAAAAAATTTTTTTTTTTTTTAGAATAATTATTATTTCATAATCGAACTGTTAATTTTTACTTTTTGATAATTTTAGTTAGGCTCGAGTTCATTAAATTTAATTTTCATTAAATTATTTTTACTGAAGTTAGGAATTACAACTTGAAAAATTTATTATTAAAAATTTTGATAATTTTTCTTGACTGGGGATCGAACCTGGGTTGTTGAATTTACATATGTTTCGAGAAATCCCACTTTCTCTCATCAGAATTCTTTGCGTTCTACCACCTGCACCACTTTTTTTTATTTATTTTTTACTTTTTAGTAACGAATAGCTTTTTATATTGTAAAACGATGAACACTTAACAAACGTCACAGCACAATTCAAATTGCATTTTATTTGTTAACGTTACAGTTCGTAGTTTTTTGAAGACTACTCGAAAATATTAAAATTTGTTAAATTATATTCCAGGTGTATTGTTTTCCTTAGTAAAGTAGGAAGGAAATATGATTAAGCGTATAAATCGGAATGGAAGGATGTTTATTAAACCGGGTCGACCACATACATATGTCCAAAAAAAATGTCCCAAAGTCTAACGCAAATATTACAGATCACCTTCAGACATTTAAGAAAAAAAATTTTTTTGCGATCGTTAAAAACAGCCAAAATCGTTGTTTTTACATGCTTTTATTTAGCTTCAGTCAAAAAAGAATTTTACGAAAAAAAATTATTTTTGGCCCCCCCTAGATTTTATCCTGGATACGCCCATGTATTCGTGTATTGTCATCGGGAATATGTATGCCTGCAAACTTTTATCCATTTGCATAGAGTAGAAGGCAATCAAAAAAGCATTTTATCAAAAAAAATTTTTCCTAAATTTTCCGGCTAATTTTTTTTTTTTTTTTGATTCCTCATAATTTTTGCTTTAAGAATCAGCAATAAAAAAATGGGCCCCGACTCCGTGTTTGGACAGGAGAAGAGCATTTAAGAGACCACCTTGTTAAAAATACATTTTAAAAATTATTTTACAGAGGAAGAATCCTTAAAAAAATCTGTGGAGAATCTTCTCACTACAAGAGCCGTAGAACGGCGCCGATCCTGTTCGCCCAATATAGTGATTTCATCAGATGATAAAACATCAATATCTTCTACATCAAATAGTGCAGTCAAACCTAGAAAACAAGTAGGTATGGATAAATACGTCACAGTTCTTAAGCGACAGAGGAGCCCGACATCTGCTCAAACGTCATCAAATTCAAAAGCTCCCAAGACCGTGAGTATTGACAATCCAAATGATCAAAACAGGTTTGCTCTCCTCCAGACGGATGATCCAGAACTTCCTAAAAAAACGTTTAAGCCCCCACCAATTTATCTGAGAGAGCCCACTTCCAGTAAATTGGTACAAGGAATTGTTTCGGTAATAGGTGAAAATATGTTTAGCGTAACCTCAATTAAACATGGAAATATCAGCGAAACCAAAATTCAAGTGAAAAAGGAAGATGACTTTCGAAAATTGTCCAACCAGTTGGAGAGGGAGAGTAGGGATTTCTATACCTACCAGCTGAAAAGCGCAAAAGGACTCCAAGTCGTTCTAAAGGGTATAGACCCAGATGTTGATCCTGCCGAGATAAAGACTAGTTTAATGGAAAATGGCTTCAAAATTAAGAACATAACGAATATTAGAAACCGTGAAAAGATTCCTCAGCCTATGTTCAGGGTGGAATTGGAACCCGGAGATATAGTCTTAAAGAAAAACGAGTCCCATCCCATCTACAATCTGATTTACCTTCTGCATCGTAGAATCACCGTGGAAGAACCGCATAAGCGTCAGGGACCCGTCCAGTTTCTTAATTGTCAAGAATTTGGTCACACTAAAGCGTATTGTAAATTGCCGTCAGTTTGTGTTGCGTGTGGGGAACTACATACAACTGCTCAATGTGATAAGTCGAAAACCGACTGAAAAATCAAAAAATGCAGTAACTGCGGAGGTAATCATACCGCAAATTATAGAGGTTGTCCAGTTTACACTCATTTAAAAGGCATAAGGACCAACAAGACGTCAGTATTACCTGTTCATCCACAACAGCCTAATTTTGCATCGAGTAACAATTTTCCTCAATTGTTACGGCCCACTAGTCATGAAAACGCGCCTAGTTCTAGACAAGTTTCTTACGCTAACGTGGTTAAATCTAATATGCCAGGTTTGGAGCAGGAACCTAAATCTCAATATTACGAGCCTAATATTAACACTCTAGAGACTACTTTGCAGACACTTGTCCAAACTATGAACACTTTTACGACCACTATGACATCCATGATGCAGGAAATGCTGAAAATGCAATCCACTATCTTACAAGCAATTTTAAAGAAATGATTTGTTTAAAAATTTGTTTTTGGAACGCGAACGGCCTCCGCCAACATAAAAACGAACTGGAACACTTCCTAATGGATAAGCAGATTGATGTCATGATGATTGCTGAAACTCACTTGACGGCGACAGGGTACTTCAAAATTAATGGATACGTGTTGTATGATACTAAAGATCCCCGCGGAAGAGCATGTGGAGGTTCGGCAATTCTTATAAAGAACAGAATAAAACATTATTTAATGAACAACATATGTGAGGATTACCTACAAGCAACAAACATTTGTATTGAATTCTGTCAATCCAACTTTGTTTTATCATCAATTTATTCGCCGCCTCGATTTTCAATAAAAGAACATCAATACTACAGCTTCTTCAATTCCCTTGGAGCTAGATTTTTGGTTGCTGGTGACTTTAACGCCAAACACACATTTTGGGGTTCACGTCTAGTGACTCCGAAGGGTCGTGAACTCTTCAACACCATTGCCAAAATGGGCTTAGATGTACTCTCAAGCGGGCATCCCACCTACTGGCCGACGGACCGACGGAAGATTCCCGATATTATTGACTTCGGAGTAGTGAAAAATATCCCTGTAGAATCGATACAAGTGGAGCCTTCATTAGACTTGTCTTCAGATCACTCTCCTTCTATTATTTCAATGCGTTTCCTTCAAGGGTATGGCTCTCCATTTCGGGACATGTCTAAATCCAGAGTAAGTTGGACAAAGTATAAAAAGTATTTAAGTTCCCACTGCACGGAAAATGTAGTGTTGAGAACTACCGAGGATATTGATGGGTCGATTGGCAAGTTTACTGAGGACATACGAAGAGCTGTGCATCACGCTTCCACATATGACGTTGAATGCAGAAATAGGACAAACAGAACTTATTTCGCTGAACTCGAACATCTCCTGACAGAAAAAAGAAGAGTTAGAAGAGAGTGGCAAATTCACAGGTCTCCTCAACTGAAAGCTAGGCTACGGGAATGCAGAGATATACTAAGAAATTTCTTAGAAACCCAAAGAATGGCTTCACTTAAATCATACTTGGAGGGAATTGACAGTTCCCCACAATCTGACTATTCGTTATGGAAGGCGGCACGAGGTTTAAAAAGACCAGTTAGAGGAAAGCCTCCTTTGCGAAATCCGATTGGTGACTGGGCTAGAAACGATTCCGAGAAAGGGACTTTATTTGTTAACCATTTGAGAAATGTGTTTACTATAAACATCTCAAATAATGCAACTGAATTGCCACCACTCGTTATTAGACCTCCTGTACCTCTAAGACTTAGCTTTAATGATATTCAAAGCGCTATTGGTACTCTGAACCTTAAAAAAGCTCCAGGTATGGATAAAATCAGCAACAAAATGCTCGTGGAGTTACCTCGTGTAGCTAGAAGAATTATTCTCTTTATCTTCAATGCTATTTTACGCCTAGAATACTATCCTGCAGATTGGAAGGTATCTATGATTACCATGATTCCTAAGCCAGGGAAGGACCTCACCAAAGTAGAGTCATATAGGCCAATTAGCCTACTGCCGACAATTTCAAAACTGTTTGAAAAATTGTTAATGGCTAAGTTGATTCCAATTCTGAACGACACTCAATGTATTCCAAATCATCAATTCGGGTTCAGAGCTAAACACAGTACCATCGAACAAACACACAGATTAGTAAATGTGATAAGACGGTCGTTTGAAGAGAAAAAATACTGTTCCGCGCTTTTCATTGATGTTTCCCAAGCGTTCGACAAAGTCTGGCATGAAGGTTTAATGCACAAAATAAAATTAGCTCTGCCTGCTAACACCCACAAACTTATGAAAAGTTATTTATATGGTCGCAAATTTACAATCAAAGAAGGCGATTTTTTAAGCCCCGCTCAGCCAATTGAAGCAGGAGTACCCCAGGGTAGCATACTGGGTCCTACTTTATATTTGATTTATGCATCCGATATGCCGTCAGACCCCAATATACATACTTCAACTTTTGCTGACGATACAGCCTTTATCAGCGTTCATAAGGACCACCAAGTAGCATCACAGAATTTGCAGAATTATGTTTATAAACTAGAGAATTGGCTAGAGCTTTGGAAAATCAAGGTTAATGAACAGAAATGTATTCATATCACTTTCACATTGCGAAAAGAAACTTGCTCGTTCATCAAAATAAATAATCAAATTATTCCTCAACATAATGAAGTCAAATACCTCGGCATTCACCTCGACCGCCGTTTAACTTGGAAGTCTCATATTGAAGCGGAACTTACACAGATGAGATTAAAAACAGTGCAACTTAATTGGCTAATTGGCAGAAATTCTTCACTAAAGTTGGACTGCAAACTATTGTTGTACAATGCAATTCTAAAGCCAATCTGGTGCTATGGAATTCAATTATGGGGTACTGCCTCAGCATCAAACATTGAAAAAATTCAAAGGGGTCAAAATAAAATTCTACGTATAATTACTGCAGCTCCATGGTATGTTAAAAATTCTCGAATTCACAAAGATCTATGCGTGCCATCAGTAAAAGTTGAATTTACAAAACACGCGTCAAAGTATGTCAGCAAACTTGAACACCACCCAAACCCACTTGAACGAGACATCCTTAACTTTAGTGGCCATAATCGGTTGAGAAGGAGGGATACCCTTGCTTTAACTCAAGCGCAAAATAGATGACTGGATCATAAAGTTTTGTCTAGCACTGGCTGGGCTTATTATTTTCTTTTTAGTATTAAGATTTGAATACTTATTGTCATTTCATTATATGAAGATTCAATAAATAAATAAAGGCTATAAAAAAAAAAAAAAAAATAAAAAAAAAAAAAAAAAAGTATAAGCAGCAAACTAAGAAAGATTTTTTCTTCATAAATGTATTTTTAACTGTAAAATAATTTTTAAAATGTATTTTAACAAGGTGGTCTCTTAAATGCTCTTCTCCTGTCCAAACAAGGAGTCGGGGCCCATTTTTTTTATTGCTGATTCTTAAAGAAAAAATTATGAGGAATCCAAAAAAAAAAAATTAGCCGGAAAATTTAGGAGCTTCTGTGGAAAATAGGAAAATTTAATTTTCATGGGAAAATTTAAAGGTAAATTTCTAAGAAAAATTACAAAAATTTTATTTTTCAATTAAAGCCTGATTCAATACCTTTCCAACGAGCTATCACTCGTTGCGATCGCTTTAGTAGTTTTTTTTTAAAACAACTTTCAATGAGGTCCCTTATGAAGAATTCTTCAATTTTGTCACATGACAGTGGTGTACACCACCACTAAACCAGTCACTGTAAAAAAAAAAAAAAAATATGTAGGTACATTATTTTTTGCTGGGCAATCGATTGAGACTATTTATTTTAAAATCGGAGAGGGGTCGTCCAAAGGAGTTTATGAAAGCTTGAATATTCAGTGTTCCGTGTATTAAGTGTGTGTGTAACATAAACAAAGTTTTTGTCCATATTTATGTGTTCATTCGTTTATTCTGTAAAATATTGTTCACCAGATATAACATACTATTATATTAGTAAATGAGATTGTCAGTTGTAAGTAATGTAAGTCATTGAAAAGATTTGTTATTTGTTAACTAATAATAAAAATATTGTGATTTTATATTGATATGAGAAAAATGATTTGTTAATTCAGATTGTTGAGAAGGTGGTGATATAGAGAAAAATGTGGTAAATGAAATTTATTTTGGAACATCTCGACAATACTTATATGGTTCACACATGCATTTTTATTTGACATTTTTTAATTAACGCCTAATTGAATTCAATTATCCATACAAAATTTCAATTAAGATAATCGCTTCTTTAAGCCAGATGCTAGACCTATTTTCGCAAGACCTAGAGAGATCCCAATTTGCGCTAAGGGATGCTTATGCGAGGGAAATAGATGCTAAAATTTCTGCGGGTTTTTACAGGAAGGTGTAGTTTTCGGAGTGGGCTTTCACAACACACATCGTAATTAAGAAGAACGGAGGTATAAGAATTACTGGTAATTATAAGCCAACCATTAACCCTCAAATGGAGGATATTTTCAATAAAATGTTCGCACATTTGGATGTGACAGATGTTTATAGTCATTTGGTCGTGGGTGAGGAGTTTGCTCATGTCCTGACTCAACACTCCCACACATAGGTTGATACGGCCAACCCGTGCTGTATATGACTCGGCGAATATACCAGCTATATGGCAACGTACAATGAAGACAGCCTTACAGGATATACCAAATATTTTGAATTTTTTCGATGATATTCTGATTTACGCTAAAAATTCAGGGGAATTTTTTGAAACATTGGATATTACGCTGGAGAGACTACGAAGTCTTGGTTTTAAGTTGTGTCTAAACTTGCTTTAGACAATATTTAATTAAACAAAAGAAAACATAAAATTATTAAAGAACACAAATTAAATGTAAAAAATTAATTAAATTAAATTGTAGAATTATAAATTATAGAACATGAATTAAAATCAATTATGAAAATGTATTTAAATCTAAATTAAAACTGTAAAAAATTAATTATAAAATGTATCTAAAACTAAATTAAAACTGAAAGAAATGAATTTAAAATAATTATAAAATTGTATTTAAACCTAAAATAAAAAAAAAACTGAATTGTTAACATAAAGTAAAATTTTTAAAATAACTTTAAGACTTGAAATATAGAGGGCGTAAACTGTTAATTTATCTATAATCTTTTACGGAATTATTCCAAACCCTCTTCGGCTTATTCCAAACCGAATGAATATTAAGATACATAAAAATTAATAAAATTTGTAACACTTGGCACTTAGCAACAGAACTGATCAGTTCAAATTTAGAAAACCCAATCCCAATTTTAATAAAGTAATAAAAAATCAAACTTAATTTAAATCCCTATTTAAATTTTAATAAAATTCAAACTTAATTTAAATTGTTAACATTAAAACACAATACTTTTAATTATTTAAAGAATTACATGCATACACACCCATATATAATCATCATTATACAACAAAAAAAAGGTAACAAAATTGCAAACCCCAATCTCATACGTACAACATTTATTTAAATTTTAAAACCAATTAATAATCCTCATCTCTTAATTATTTCATCCCACAATTATAATCTCTTCCGAGTGATTATAATTATAATTTTCTCAGAGCTCAACCTACATACCCTGCAGTTTCGAGACAAAAAGTGAAAATTATTTAATATTTCTGTTCCCTCACACACAGAAATACAAGTTGAATAAGCCGAAATGTGTGTTTGCCGCTTCATCAATTGAGTTTTTGGGCCATAGAATAGATGATCAAAAGAGCAGCTTTCCAACGGCAAAAAAAAGTATTTTAACAAAACAGCCGTAACAATCAGCTGTGTCATAGAAACCAAGACCTATTTTCGCAAGACCTAGAGAGATCCCATTTACGCTAAGGGATGCATATGCGAGGGAAATAGATGCTGAAATTTCTGCGGGTTTTTACAGGAAGGTGTAATTTTTGGAGTGGGCTTTCACAACACACATCGTAATTAAGAAGAACGGAGGTATAAGAATTACTGGTAATTATAAGCCAACCATTAACCCTCAAATGGTGATGGATGAGCACCCAATTCCGAAAACCAAGGATATTTTCAATAAAATGCAAGGTGTCACTGTGTTCGCACATTTGGACGTGACAGATGCTTATAGTCATTTGGTCGTGGGTGAGGAGTTTGCTTATGTCCTGACTCAACAGTCCCACACATGGGTTGATACGGCCAACCCGTGCTGTATATGACTCGGCGAATATACCAGCTATATGGCAACGTACAATGGAGACAGCCTTACAGGATATACCAAATATTTTGAATTTTTTCGAGATAAAGGACTTCGTTGGTGCTGTAAGAAATGTATAGTTTATGATGTAGAATTTTTTTCATTTTTTAAAAATACACGCCTCGAACTAGATAATATAAATAATGATTTAAATTGTCTTACTAAAAAATTTTTAAAATTTAAAGAATTATTTGATAAAGCACCTTGTTCTCCCAGAAGGAAGAAGTCGTCTACTGATGTAATTACTGGAATATCATCTAACAATTTTAACACCGCTTGTAATACTGTTAGTACCGTTTCAAACAATTTGCAACATTCTGTACCTGTTTTTACCTCACCTCAATTACAACCTATAGTTCCTATTTCGTCCGACTCTTCCTCTAAAAATTCATCAACACTTCAATTGCAAAATACACAAAATAGTCAATCAATACCTTCATTTACTCTTGTTCCTGAAAAACCACCTTTACCTATAACACAAAAACAAATTGCTCTAACTTCTGATGTTCCTGTTTTTAACCCTGAAAATGTTCCGGTTACACTTAAAGTAATATCTCCAAAAAAAACTATTTTCGCTGCTCGCTTTGCATCTGAAACTACAACTGATGCTGTATTGCAGTATATAAAACAGAAACTTGGTTATGATATTGATATATGTTTTCAAATTTAAATATTCCGAACAAAGAAGCAAATCCTCTTTTAAAATTATTGTTCCTGAAGAAAATTTTGACACTTTAGTTAATACCGATTTTTGGCCTTCTAAAGCTATTATACATGAATATATATATATAGAAATAACCCCCGTTCGGATGTTGTTTATTTGCCCTCTGATGGCAATGTGCCAAAAAAATTAATGCACTTATCGACAGATAACACAATCAGTATTGTATATCAAAATGTCCGTGGCCTTAACACAAAACTTACGTCTCTCTATGCCAATAGTTACAACTTTACGTATCATATTATTGTCTTCACCGAAACCTGGCTGAACAATAACAAGAATATTCATAATGCTGAAATATTATCCTCAAAATACCAAATATTTAGACACGATCTATCTCACAAACGTGGTGGAGGTGTACTTATAGCAGTTTTAAATTATCTACCCTGTGAATGCATTAGAGTTGAACATTGTGATATAATGGAATTTGTGGCTGTCAAAATCAGGCTTACAAATAGATTCTTGTTCGTTACATGCTCCTACATTCCTCCGAATTCTTCTTCTGATATTTATGATACTCATCTTACGAGAATTGCTTATGTTTTAGAACAATCAAACCCATCTGATATATTGCTAGCTCTTGGAGATTTTAACCTTCCATTTTTATTGTGGAACAAACATTTGGAACATAATTATTTAATTTCTACAGTCTCAAATGAATTCATTCAATCTCTAATTGGGTGCGGATTATTCCAAATTAATCCTATTTATAACGCTCATGGTAGACTTCTGGACCTCGCTTTTGTTAATCAGCCGACAGATGTATTTGTACGTAACTCACCCCCTTTAACAACCCCTGAAGATATCCACCATCCTACTATTGAAGTTCAAATTTATCCCCATTCTAATAAATTAACACCATCATCAAATAGAATCATAAATAAACCTAAAAAAACTACTGCTTTCGTCGTACAGATTATTTGAAACTTAATTATTTGCTTTCTAATGTCAATTGGAGTACCATGACTTCTGGAGATAATTTTGATAATATCGTTTCTAAATTTTACTCTATAATCCATCAGTTCATTTCGGAAACTGTTCCTAAAACATTAAATTGTAATAAAAAAGGACCACCATGGAATAATGGTCATTTAATTAATGCAAAAAATCGAAAAAATAAATTTTACAAGAAATATAAAAGGTCTAGCTCCATAGTTGATTTTAAAAACTATTGTATCACTCGTTCTGAATACAATAACATAAATAAACTGGCATATAATAACTACATTGCTCGTATGGGATCTACATTGAAATCTAATCCTAAATCGTTTTATAAATTTATCAACTCTAAGCGTCGAGCTTGCGATTACCCAAGTTATCTAAAGTTTGGTTCCCGTAGCGCCGATGATGAGATAATGATCAGTAACATGTTCGCCGATTTCTTTGCTACAACATATTCTAAAACTACATACGATAGTAATTCTTCATACCCTTTTCATCTTACAAACTCATCGAATATACATTTTGCATTTATTCATTCTGAAACTGTGTTATCAAACATAAAATCATTAAAACCTTCATTTTATCCAGGGCCTGATGGAATACCTAGTTGTCTTCTTAAATATTGTGCTGAAACTTTGTTCCTTCCGCTTACGGTTATTTTCAACAAATCTATTGAGTTATGCTATTTACCAAGCGTATGGAAAACATCGTTTATAATCCCTTTGTTCAAAAACGGTAGCAAACTTGAAGTATCAAATTATCGTGGAATTGCTAAGCTGAATTCAATTCCCAAGCTATTAGAGAAAATCTTAACCGACGACCTATTACATCAGGCATCTTCATTGCTATCTACACGCCAACATGGCTTCTGTAAACATCGTTCCACAACAACAAATTTACTTGAACTCACCACTCTGATAAATGATGGTTTAATAAACAATATGCAAACAGATGTAATATATACTGATTTTAGTAAAGCATTGGACAAAGTAAACCATAATATATTGATATATAAATTATCACAAATGGGTTTTAGTTTTGGTGCTTTAAAGTGGTTGCTCTCCTACTTATCGAATAGAACACAACAAGTAAAACTTAGAGACGCTACTTCTAAAGTCATTAATGTTATCTCTGGTGTTCCGCAGGGGAGTCATTTGGGTCCAATACTATTTACTTTATTTATAAACGATCTTCCTAATGTTATCTTACATTCTAAAGTATTAATGTACGCTGATGATGTAAAAATTCTAAATACTTTGGTAAATACTAATAGTCAACGCCTACTTCAATCTGATATTGATAAATTTTCTCAATGGTGTAAAATAAACTTAATGGATTTAAATATTAATAAGTGTAAGCACATGCAATTTTTCAGAATTCAAATATTTGACTCCAACTATTTTATAAATGGAACTACTTTGGAAAAAGTTCATAATATTATAGATCTTGGAATATTGTTAGATCACAAGCTAAACTTTCGGATCACATCGCGCTAACTATTAATAAAGCAAATGGTGTTCTTGGATTTATGAAGCGATGGTCCAAGGAATTTTCCGACCAATACATCACAAAACAACTATATACTACATTGGTTCGTCCCACTCTTGAATTTGGAGCAATTATTTGGGATCCTTGCTATAATATTTATATTAATAGTATTGAATCTGTTCAAAAGCAATTTTTAATATTTTGTTTACGAGGCCTTGGATGGAAGTCACTCGTGCTACCATCATATGAGAGTAGACTCAATCTAATTAAGTTACCTACCCTAAGAAGTCGTCGAGTAATGTTGGGTATTTCATTTCTACTTGGGTTAATTCGTGGTGATGTTAATTCCGAGTTTCTGCTTGGTAAAATTAATTTTAATGTACCAAATAGACCAACACGCAACTCTCAATTATTGAGAATAATGTACTACAGATCCGTTTATGCTAACAACGACCCTTTTCGCCGTATATGTGAAAACTTCAACAAATGTTACCATTAATTCGTGGTGATGTTAATTCCGAGTTTCTGCTTGGTAAAATTAATTTTAATGTACCAAATACCCCAACACGCAACTTTCAATTATTGAGAATAATGTACTACAGATCCGTATATGCTAACAACGACCCTTTTCGCCGTATATGTGAAAACTTCAACAAATGTTACCATGATATTGTAAAAAGAAAAATTATTTTGTATTTTAATTCTTAAATGTACTTTATTTAAGTTATTTGTATTAATTCATTTGTTTGAAAGTATTTTTTTTTTAATCTATAGACCTAATTACTGTTTTGTCATTTACTATATATGTAGTCAGTAAGGATGTAAAATCTATTAACCTAAATAAATAAATATTCTGATTTACGCTAAAAATTCAGGGGAATTTTTTGAAACATTGGGTATTACGCTGGAGAGACTACGAAGTCTTGGTTTTAAGTTGAATAAGCCGAAATGTGTGTTTGCCGCTTCATCAATTGAGTTTTTGGGCCATAGAATAGATGATCAGGGAATACATTAATCCAATAAACATATAGATGCTATATTAAATTCGGCAAAACCCAATACTATGGACGGCTTGCAGTTGTTTTTAGGTAAGGCATCCTATTACTCTAAGTTCATACCTGATTTATCAAACCTCGAAATACCACTACGGGACATGGTTAAGAGCGGTAAATTTTTCTGGTCTAAGGAGGCAGACGAGGCTTATGCAAGAATTAAGAATATTCTGGTTTCCCCTCAAGTGTTAATGCCGTACGACCCTGACTTGCCGCTTATTTTGGCAACGGACGCAAGCAAAACAGGGCTGGGTGCTGTACTTTCCCATCGTTTACGGAACAACCAAGAACGACCAATTGCATATGCAAGCCGCACCATGATCGCAACGGAACAGAAATATTCACATATAGGTAAGGAGGCTTTAGCAATTGTGTGGGCAGTGCAGAAATTCTTCAAATATCTATATGCTAGACACTGGACTTTGATAACAGATCATAAGCCCCTAGTTCAAATACTACAACCGAGCAAATCTCTACCGGTGTTGTGTATATCCCGCATGGCAAACTATGCAGACTTCCTTTCCAATTTCGATTTCAACGTAGTCCATAAAAGTTCAAAGGAAAATGCGAACGCTGACTATCTATCACGCATAAGAAGAGATACTGCAAATTCTGGTAGAGTCAATGAAGTGAGCTCTACTCTGACGGATTGTGAATACGATGAATTTGACAATTTTATGATCAGGCAAATTAATCAACTTTCTTTAACTGCAGTACGCATAGCCCAGGAAACTAGAAAAGATGACCACCTGGGGAAGATTTTAAAATTATTGGAAAGCGGTAAGTGTTTGGCTGGATACGGTTATAAATCGCCCGAAGTGAACTACAAACTGTCAGCTGGATGTTTGATTTTTGAACACCGAATTGTAATACCTCCAAAGTTCAGAGCAGATATTTTGAAACACCTGCATGGTTCTGATTTAGGAGTGGTTAAAATGAAAGACGTAGCCCGATCGTTTATATATTGGCCTGGAGTTGATAAAGATATAGAGAACGTCGCAAAGGAATGTGATCAATGTGCCGAAAATGCTAGGAATCCGCCAAAATTTAAGGATCATCATTGGGAATACCCAAAATCTCCGTAGGAACGTGTGCTCATCGATTACGCGGGACCAATAGATGGCTTGATGATTCTCATTATTACTGAGGCGTTCTCTAAGTGGTTGAATGTTAAAGTCACCAAATCTAATACTGCTGCTGCTACTATTTTATTGGACGAAGTTTTTGCAACGTATGGTGTGCCTTTGATGGTAGTGCCGATAACGGAACGAATTTTTCTTCAGTAGAATTCAATAAATTTTTGACGAATGTGGGTGTTAAGTACCATAAGTATACGGCTCCTTATCATCCCTCTACAAACGGACAGGCAGAACGCTATGTGCAAACGGTGAAAAATACACTTAAGTAGGTTGAAAATAAAACGCTATGTCCAAAATGTATCACTTTAATATTAAAAAATGTGTCTTTTTTTATTTCTTTAGCTACTCCAAAGTGTGCATCCTGTCAAGAAGTTTCGAAAAAAAAAACTTGACACTGTTCTCGAAGTTCTGGCTGAACACAAAGTTTTGCTTGATCGCGTTGTGGGAAACAACATTGTTGTGGAATCTTTTCGTAAAAAGTCTTAATGAACTAAACTTTTTTCCTAATAATTAGACGTTATATTAACATTTAATGATACACCAGATAAAATGTTAAGAGCAGCTTTCCAACGGCAAAAAAAAGTATTTTAAACAAAACAGCCGTAACAATCAGGGGTGTCATAGAAACCAATATTGTCAGAATTGGTTTTAAAACCGACAAGAAACAAGTAAGAGTGCTATATTCGGCTGTGCCGAATCTTAAATACCCTCCACCTAAACGTAATAAGAAATACAAAACCTACACTGGTTATAGGACTAGAATATCCATATTCTGTGTTTTCTATTCATAATAATCTTGAGTGTAATTTATCAAACAAACAGAGCATAAAAAAGAGGAACAATTCGGTTTTAGTGACTTTGCTCAAAAAAAAAAAACTTCATCAAATAGGGCTTTTAAAGGAGATGCCACCAATAAAAAATTTGTTGGCACACCTATTTTCGAGGGGGAGGGCCCGTAAAGTTCAAAATATATAGGCCTATATCTCGGGAACTACTGGGTGTATGATAATTTGTAATATATTAAATAAAAGGTATTAAAAATACCTTTCCAACGATATATATCATGATTATAAAATATGGACCGAATATGGGTTAAATCCGAAAAGAATATTTTTTGACCCGAATTTTTTTGTTTTTTTGGAAATTTTTATATGGCAGCTATGACAAATTATGGGCCAATCTTCTTAAATTTTGGAACACTGATTTTCATGCATATGAGGATATTTCACGTCGAATTTCAACATAATAACGGTATATTTAAGATATATTTTAGTATTAGCGTGGATTTCGGAAGTGGAGCTTATATGGGGGACATAATCAAATATGGACCGATATTCTCAAAATTCTGCAGTTTGATTTAGGCATGTATGTAAATGATCCGTGTAACATTTTGGATTGGTACCCTTATTTATAAGAGATTTATGAGTATGAAAGTAATTTTCGGAAGAGGGCTTTATATGGGGCATACGGTTAAAAATAGACCGAAATTCACAAAATTTTGTGGGATGATTTTTGTATATATGTAAATGATTTGTGTAAAGTTTTGAGTCAGAACCGATATTTATACAATATATATAGGGATAAATGTATTTTTCAGATGAGGTCCTTGTATGGCAGCTATGCCCAATTCTGGGCCGACCACCATAAAATTTAGTACAACAATTTATTTGCCTATAAAGATTCTTCATGTCAAGCTTTAGCCGTACCAGTACTAACGTCTACTGGTAGATTTTCAATAACACGCACATGTTAAATGCCGATAGTAAATTACATTGCTTGGGGTATAGTTTGTCAGTAGTACTGGTGACAAAGTCAATAGTGATTGAGTACTGTTTCACTATAGGCATTTCCTGCAGGTATGGTAAAAAAAATAATAAGTATAAGTTATACGTTTAAATGATGAAACAGAACACGACCGCAACTATAAGCAAAAACTTTTCTCAGAGAAAACAGGCCCATAATTGAAACGACGGCTGCAACTTCACGAACTGTCATTTAATGTTTTTATATTTCTTCTGTGTACCAACCTGTAATGCCGATGGCTTTTCCAATTTTTGTCCACAAATCTTGTTTTAAATAAAAATTTTTGTACAATGGCGACTGCAAATTATATATGCAATCATGCATTTGTACTTCTTCAATTATTTGTTCTATAATATCACTTATTTTCTTTTTAAATTACAAAAATCTAACTTTTAAATTCACCTCTAAACGTTTCTTTGATTTTCTTTTGTTTTTATTTTTCTTGTGCCAAAGCTGCAAAAACATATGGTTTTGTTTACAAAATGTATAACATTTAATAAAAGTATGGTAATATTGTTGAGAGCATTTGTGTTTTAAAGTGAGAGCATAAGAAAAATGCTGTCATAATAAAATATTTTCACGACCGCATTCTCTGGCATAATTTTATGTCTAACAGTATGGAAAAAAGTTCAGCCCCAGTTCTGTTTCATCATATATACGGACAAGCCATCAACATACCCGTACTAGAGACACAGACACATTCAAAAAGATATATAAAAAAAATCAATTCTGATAATCATAGTCGGTTAAATTTTCTAGCAGTATTATCAAATGTAAGTCGGAAAACGCTCTCAAAGTTGAGTGTATCCATATTAGAGGTGCAAAACTATCGATTGTACTATCGATAGTTTTATTTGGAACGGACGATAGTTTTATTCCGATAGCGATACTATCGGCAAAAAAACATCACCTCCAATTAGTATTTCCACTTGCTTTTTTTTCATAGTTTTATATGGCTTTTAATAATTCTTGTTTCACTGGTTCTCGAAGCGACAGTTACATGTAACAACAAACATAAAAATTACTGCAAATATTTGTATTTTTAAAGCAAAATATGGAAAAATATCTGCAAAGATCAAACAGTAAGTAATGTAAATTATTTAAGTTGTTAGATTCATTTTTTCGTATTCTTCCATATAGATACCAACAATGAAGAAGTCAGTAGCAGTGGCGAGTCTGATCAGGAAATTCTTCCATTGAAAAAATTACGGAAAGGAACCTCGGAGGTATGGAATTTTTTTGAAAGGAGTAAAGATAAAAAACATGCTAAATGCCGATCATGTGCAAAAATCTACAAAACCAGCGACAACACATCCAACCTTTTTGACCACCTTAAGCGAGCTCATCCCTCTTACCAAGATATGCCGAAGCCATCAAATACAATAGAATCTTTTTTTAAAAAGACTGAAGCCTACGAATCTAGCAATGAACGTAAAAGAACTCTTGATAGTGCTCTAATGACTATGATAGCTACCGACGTGCAACCATTTAGTATCGTGGAGGATAAAGGTTTTCGTGAGTTTGTCAAATGCCTGGATCCTCGTTATAATTTTCCATCTCGGACCACACTAACAAATGTAATGGCAGTCGAATTATATAGCAATATTAAAACTAATTTGAAAGTAATTCTTAATGAAATGGAACAATGTTCAATAACAATGGACTGTTGGACATCGCGTGCAAACGAAGGATACCTTACTGTTACGTGTCACTTTTAAACAAACAAATTTGTTTTACGCACAGCTGTTTTGTCAACAAAAAAAAAACTACTTGTAGCTGCCAATCACACTGCAGATAATATAGCAACATCATTAAGAGAAATATTAAATGAGTGGGATATAATGCCGAAAGTAACATCAATTGTGACTGATAATGACAGTACCATGTTAAAAGCATGCGAGTTGTTACAGAAAAGGCATCTCCCTTGCTTCGCGCACACTGTCAATCTTGTAGTACAAGACTGTTTAGCACAGGATAATATAAAAGTTATTCTGGCAAAATGTAAGAAGATCGTTACATTTTTTAAAATGAGTACGATATCTTACGAAAAATTTAAAGCTGATCAAGGGATATATAAGCCGTACAGTTTAATTCAGGAGGTGCCCACGCGATGGAATAGTGCTCTGAGAATGATTGAAAGAATTTTAGTGACAAAAAGTTCCATCTCCAATATACTTCTGGCCACATCAAAAGCGCCACTAGCTCTTACGGCAGATGACATCGAAGTGTTACAAGTTCTCAAAGAATTACTAACACCATTTGATAATGCCACGGTTCAGACATCGTCGAACACGGCTGTTACCATTTCATTAATCATTCCTTTGACGTGTGGTCTTTTTCAAAGTCTTGATGAACTAAAAAATAAAATGAAAACTTCAGAAGGATCTCAAGCTTGTATATTTCTAATAGAAAGAGTAAAGAAAAGATTATTTCAATACGAAGAACGCACAGCTGCTAGATTGGGTACATTATTAGATCCCCGTTTTAAAAAAGAAGGCTTTCGATTTGAAAGCAATGCTGATAAAGGCACACATTTTTTTCAAAATGAAATTGCATCTGTGTGTACGACAACTGCCCCTAGGCATGACATTTCAGAACCGACAACATCTAAAAATGCTGAGAATAAATCACAGCCACAACTTCTAAAATTTGTAGAGAGTAAAATCGCCAACAAGGTGAGAACAAATCAAGTGGATGCCATAATATCTATTATGCAATATATGGAAAATGAAAATTCTCCCATAGATAGTGATCCATTGCATTATTGGAAGGTAAGTAGTAAGATCAATTTGCAATAATTCAGCAACTTATACAATTTTCTCTTTGAAGCACAATGCTAATGGGATGTCGGCTATGAAACCGTGTGTACTACGTTATTTATGCATACCTGCAACATCAACGAAATCGGAAAGGATGTTCAGCAAGGCTGCGTCCATAATTTCAGAACGAAGAACACGAAGAACCTTAAAATGTGGACTTGCTTCTTTTTATTATTAAAAATTATTGGGTATATCTCAATAATCAATAATATACTTCATATAAATTTTAATATCAATAACAGATCTCAGTATAACTAAAATATTAATTACTAAATTCGCTTTTGAATTGTTTTTTTATTGTTTCGTTTCTTTTAATAAAAATAACATTGATAAAAAATGCGTTTCTATAATAAAAAAAAAAACTTTCAATTTAAAAAATATTCGATACTATCGATAGTATTTCTACGTACTATCGAAACTATCGAATGGGACGACTATCGATAGTATTGCACCTATAATCCATATGGATACGTAAGAGCGAGTGTTAAATAAAAAATGCATAAAACAGACAGGTTTAACACAAAACAAACAATCTTATTCATTTTTCAAAGTGACTTCGGCCACAGAGTATAACAGAGGCGACAATTTTGGCGTTTCAAAATCTCTACAAACAGCTCATAAGGCAATAGAAAGAAAATATTTTCTAGTAGTAAATTTGTAATGTGAAAAAGCAAAACACTACAAGAATTTTGTGGACAAAACAAAATAAAGAAAACAATTTGAGTTAGAATATTTGAATTGAAATTTTGTTTATGTTTGTGATATTAATAACTAACTAAATTGTATTTTAATAATTGTTATACTTTGTGGTATGCATTGTAGAGTTTGTGCATTCGTTAGATGAAATAAATGCATTTTTTATGATTGTATCAAACAATACAAAAATACTCTGTGCCAAAAATTAATTTTATTGCGTCAGAAAAATGTAACATAAAGAAAACAAAAAGGCAGTTCTCAAAGAAAGAGACTAGTATAAAACTACATTTTCTTTCCCCTTCTGTCACCTCTGTTATACTCTGTGATGATATAAAGAAAACAAAAAGGCAGTTCTCAAAATTTAAATTCAAATATTCTAACTCAAATTGTTTTGTCCACAAAATTCGTGTTGTATATAGTGCATTGCATGGTGAAATTAAATACAAGGTGACAGCATTGCTACAACAATTACAACAAGGCAAGAACAACAGGCATTTTTGTTTGTGTAATACTTTCGTTACTGTCAAAAACATCTGGCATAAAATAAAGAAAACAAACATGGATAAAAACAGAAAACAATAGTTGTTTATTTTATTTTCTTAAACAATTTCGAAACTCGTGATGATTTTGTTCGGGGCATTTTGATTAATGAGGAAATTCTAGACAGTCGTATCTGTATTTCCCTCTTGCCATGCGAACAGTATGCTCGAAAGGTGAACAATTGGCTGACTTATCAAATTGTCAGCAATGACATCATAAATCGTTGGACATACCCCTTAGTACCTGATATGGGCATTGTCGAACTGAAACAGATGTATATCTTCCACAAAAATAATATGTATCTATAAAAGCCCTACGTCTAGTTTGGTCAAGGTGTCACTGGGCGAAAATGTGGTGGTACATAAAAATAGTGTTCAACGTTGACCTTCTTCGCATTTGACCTTCTGTAAATATTTTCCGCGTAGAATCAAGCGCTAAATTTGCTTGAAGGAGCTTACATTTTAAATCTTTATTTTCAGATTCCAATTGGCGAATTTTTTCTTGATAATTTGTTGATACTGTATCAAAAATTGAAAGTGAAACAGAAAAGCAATATTAGAAGCTCTTCAAAAAATAATAAAATAGATAATTTATTAATATAATTAATTATAATATTATATAATTTAATTATGTATATATATAAAAGGCACAAAAAAGAAATAAGTACATTAATGAAATTATTGATAATTTTAATCACTTCTCAGTTTGAGATTCTTTTTCTCTCTGAATTTGCCAATGACACTTTGAAGCTGCAGTATTCGAAAATTCTTCCATGGAAAATAAATGTAAGCCATGTGAAGGTTTCTCTGATGGATTAACTTCGACATTCGAAATTCTGTTGGGCATGATAGCCCTAAAGGCACAACACTATGCATTGTTGTCTTGTTTTGCTGCTACACTATTGGCATAACGTTGGACATTAACAAACAACGAATTCCCGCAGATATAATGTCGGAAAGTACCACTTCCAGCTACTCCTTTTTTACGGCATAAGATGCAACAACGCATTTTTCTGCAGCAAAAAAAAAATCATTTTTAAAGAGGAATCTTAACATTTATCTTACAGAAAAAAACTAACACTTTTAGTAAAACAACTCAAAAAACAAACACACTATTTAATACAATATAGTTTTTTTTAACACTTTTAAGCTATTTTACGCAGATAAAACGGCAACAAAAACTCAATTTTTCAAAAAGAAAATAATTTTGTAACGTTTTTATATAAACTTTGACTATTTGTAAACAACTTTTTGACATTTTCAATTTCACCATGAACAGAGAAAAAAATAATCAGCTGGCGCTATGCTGTCACCTTGTATTTAATTTCACCATGGTGCATTGCTTATTCACATTACAAATTTACTACTAGAAAATATTTTCTTTCTCTTTTTAATAAACTGCCTATGAGTTGATTGTAGCGATTTTGAAACGCCAAAATTGTCGCCTCTGTGATAGAGTTTCGGTAATATAAATAAATCATCCCTATCGTGAATAAAAATTCCACTTGAAATTTGTTCCCTTTTCACATTTTTCCTTTTAAAATTCAATGTTAAAAAAATAAAAGGGAACAAATTTCATGTGGAATTTTTATTCACGATAGGGGTGAATATGTACCTACATTGAAATCCGATGTTATTAATTTCAATAATATATAGGCTGGTATACATATATGTATGTACATACTCGTATGTATGTACATATGGGGTTGTCAAAACATGACCGACCAGAAATTAACATACCGGTAGCATTGCATAAATTTTTTATAGCGATCCAGTCCAAATGTATGTGGAACATAATTTACTAAAAAAAGTCCGACAGCCATTGATCCTGCAAAAAACGTAACAACTTTTCTACCAGAACGAGAACAAAAGTAGTTGAATCCCATAATAGCTGATTATTTAATAAGTTTTATTTAATCGTATGTGAAGTTATCGTTTAAACTTTATTATCACAGAGTACAATTTTGGCGTTTCAAAATTAGCTGATAAGGCTTTTCTATTGAAAGAGACGTATGCAAAGATATCGTCGATTAATATGTTAAAATCTTCAAAATATTTTAGCGATTTTGGGAATTCAGAAAAATGGGAATTTAAAATTCGCAAAGTATTTCAATAGAAAGTCATAAAAACACAAACAATAGCATCAGGAATTCAGAACAGAATTTTAATTTAATTTATAAAAATAAAAAATATTTATTCCTGTGTATAGTTGACCTGTTGGTAATGTTGTTTTTTATTTCGGCTTGAGGTCAGATTTAAACAATAAATAAAATTCCGAAAAACGTTTTCCTTATATTTATTTAGCTATTATTCAATTTTATTTTTCCAATATTTCGGTCAAAATTTTTGACCATCATCAGGAAACTGATGTTTATTTAAAAAATACAAAACAAAAATAACATTAAAAAACACGAAATATTTTATACAAACAAATTTAATATTTACATTTAAATAAATAAACAAAAATTTTTTTCTTATTAAAAGCTTCGACACATTCAACACTTCACTATTAAATCCTTGATTTGTGTTGTTCTATTGCATGTTTATAAATTCTTGCACAATTTTCTGTGTCTCTCCTAAAATTTAATGTCTTTTCTGTCTCTTGATCAACTATATGTTGCATCTTAAGTGTAAATCTCTTCCATAGTTATTCTCTAACACCAAAATGTCTACATCATTAAAATTTGGTTTGTGTGCAGTTATAGTACAGTGGGCCGCCAGTGCAGTTTTTCGCTCTAATGGTTTATTAGTAGCCCTTTCATCTGACCTATGTGCTGCCAATCTGGTCTTCAATTTGTTTTTTGTAATGCCAATATATACTTTTCCACATGCATCAGTTTTGTCTGCATTACAGTGTATTCTGTAAACTAAATGTGATTTTTCTCCCTTTTCAATCCTAGACTTCATACTACTAAAAAGTCTCTTTGTAGTATTTTCTGTTTTAAAAGTCAATTCATATCTTTCCCGATTGTAAATGTTGGAATGTTTAATTCTTTCGGAAAAGTCTTTTACATATGTCATAGTCTTATATATTAATAGTGGTCGCTCTTCTCTAGTTGTTACTTTTGCTATCGTAGTTTTCACCTTGTCAATTAGTTCATTAATGGTTCTATTTGGAAAATCATTTCTACTCAATATGTTCCTTATTTTGCAGATATTTATTGAGTAGAAAACTTTGTCACTTACAGCCTGTTTATGTAAGATGAATAACTAAACAAGCGTCAAAAATAATTGACGTTTTTCCTATTTTGGGCTATGTAACACGAAAGTCAAATTTTTTGACGAATACCGTAACAATTGACACATTTTTTTGGGTTGTGTATCGCGTTTTTAAATGTCAAACAAACGAAAGAAAGACGAATAAAATATTTCATTCGCCCTAAAGAAATATGCATGTAAGAAACAGAAAAATTTTAAAAATTTTGAAATTGAAACTAAAAAAAGGTAAATATACACAAACAATTATGTGCTTATTTATGTAAAAGCAATGTATAATAATGATGAAAACCTATTTTTTTTATTTATTTAGTAATTTTTCAAAAATACACAAATTTGTAAATAATTTGATTTGTTTATAATGTATATCCAGCTGTTTATTTTTTTGCCCTTAGTAGGGTAGCCATTGTTTATAGTAAATTAAGATATTCAATATGAACAAAAGTAAACGAAACAAATATATTTACATACATGCAATACTGTGATTTGACACTTTGTTAATTTATGCGTCCAGAACGCAAATGAAGACGAACAATAGAGAGCGCGTTACATAAACGAAAATTGTTACGTTATCGTTGACGTTTCGTCCAGTTTCGTCTAACTTTAAACGTGTCACATAAACAGGCTGTTATTCCTAGAACCCTATTAATGAAGTTGTTCACTGTATTCATAATTGTTCTTCCTGGATGTTTTGAGTAGAAATTTATTAATCTACCAGACGCCATCAGTTTTTGGTACCAATCTAGTCTCCGTGTCTAACTATAACCGAATCTAAATAGGCCAGTTTATTATCTGTTTCATTTCAAACGTAAATTGTATTTGTCTATTAAAATCATTCAATGTTTTCAGGGTTTCTTCAATATCAACTCTCTTAACGATTCCAAACAAATCATCCACATATTTTGTAAAAAGTCTCGTTTTTCTTCTCATCTTCCCTATTGATGCACTCAATAGTTCTTCTTATGTCCGCAATGACTGGTTTGCTACTAATAAACCATTAGAGCGAAAAACTGCACTGGCGGCCCTCTGTACTATAACTGGACACAAACCAAATTATAATGATGTAGACATTTTGGTGGGAGAGAATAACTATAGGAAGAGACACTTGAGATGCTACATATAGTTGATCAAGAGACAGAAAAGACATTAAATTTTAGGAGAGACACAAAAAATATTTTAGAAGAAAAGTTGGTTGACAATAGTCAGACAAATATGGGATTTCGTATTTCATGGAATACAGGCTACGTCAAGGAACTACCTATATAGATTATGAAAGTAGATTATCTAAGGTATCTAACGCTTTCCGTACAAAAAATCCGCTGGACAGTTTTCCAGAAAAATGGTTTCATCTACAATGGCAGAAAGATCTGGGATTATTAATTTCATGCAATACAGGCAACGTCAAGCAACTACCTATATTGATTATGAAGTACATATTTAAAACGCCTTCCGTGCAAAAAATCCGCTGGACAGTTTTCCAAAAAACTGGCTTCATCCAAAGTGGTCAGAAAAATCTGGGATTCTAAATAAAATAGAATCAGGGCAGTGTCAGGGCATAGACTCGATGGAAATTGAATGTATATTTCCCAGTCAATATATAAAAAGCTTTCCGTGCAAAAAATTTTCAGAACCGTCCCATAGCAATTGGAGGTTCCTCCTAAATGTTCAGTGAAATCTGGGATTCTTATAAAAAAAAGAATCGGGACAGTGTCATGGCATAAACTCAATGGAAATTGAAAGTATATTTCCCAGTGAATATAAAAAGCTTTACTATAAAAAGTGTTGCTATGGAGAAAATAATTTCTTCAAATCGTAGTATATTTTTGTTCTTTTCAGTTGCTTGTTTACTAAATCAACCGCAGATATAAAGAAGATATTAAATAGTAGCAATAATTATAAAAAAATTAATTGGTTTTTTATTGCCAACACGGCGAAGCTTAATTAATTTAGTTTTCACCAATTAATAGGGAATTAATTCATTATATAAATGAGGAAATTAAAATTTGTTTTTCAACAAATTGCGGCTGATTTCCTTATTTGGGTGGCTGAAGAAAACAAACAAGTTTTTTTTTTAATATTTTCTACAGAGTTGCATAAGGTGTTAACATTTAGTTTGAAATGCATTAAAAATTTTAACAATTAATGAACACAATTTAGCAAAATTAATAAATAAAACAGAAAATTTTTGAAGGAATTAAAATCAAAAAACTTGAATTAACATTACTATGGCCTAGTAATCAAATTTCGTATTGGTCACTTTCGATATTTCAACTATTTACTTAATAATACGCACAATCACACGTATTCACATTAATTTGGATATTTTTAATAATAAAATCGGTAGTATTCAGCGTGGGCATATCTCGTTACAATTAAGGAGTGCATATCTCATGCTGAATCACAGTTAACAAGTTCATATCTCGTTACAGTTAACTTTTTCTCGATATAAATACTTTTAAAAGATTTATGGAGGTTAAAATTAATTACGGAGAGGGTTATATGGGAGTTTCGACTAATTATGTACCGACCATTATAAAATTAGGTGTAATCATTTCTGTACATATGAAATTATTGAATATTTTTCGTATACTAACATTTTAAAGAGATTTATGGTCGTTAAAGTGATTTTCGAAAATGGGCTTTATATGAGAGCTACGACTAATTATGGACCGATCATCATAAAATTCCACCATATTATATGTATACATATATACGAAACATATTAGTGTTTAATATTATTTTTAAAAGAGTTATGCTCTTCAAAGTGATTTTCGGAAATGGGCTTTATATGGGAGCGACAACTAATTATGGACCGATCATAATAAAATTGTACCGTATTATTTGTATAAATGTGAAATATATTTGCGTTAAATATTATTTGGATACCAACATTTCTGAGAGAGTTATGCTCCTTAAAGTAATTTTCGGAAGCCTTATATGACAGCTATAATAAATTATGGACCGATCTGCACAAAATTTGTAGATGTGATTTGACTTCATTTACCACTCATTTGTGATGAAATTTGTTTGGATATTTGCATAATTCAAACATTTATGATCGGTAAACTCCGATTTCGGTAGAACATTTGAATTTGGGCCAGGTGAAATAATGGACCGATTTCCACCAGTTTCAACCATCCGTCCTTGGGCCGAAGAAATATCACGTACAAATTTTTATCGAAATATCTTCAAAATTGCGACCTGTACTCTGCACACAAGATTTACATGGACAGTCATCTAACCAGCCAGACGGAAGGACGGACATCATTAAAAGAAAGTGATTCTGAGTCGATCGGTATACTTCAAGGTAGGTGTTGGAAGAATATTTCTGGGCGTTACAAACATCAGCACAAATCCACTATGGTGGTGTACGGTATAAAAAATATTCTGCTTTTTAACAACGTAATGAAGAAATAAAATACTTTTTTTTATGGTACCTATAGGTTTTTTATACAAAAAAAATCGGCATTTTATGGATTTCATTATTAATTAACTGCAAGAAACGGTTTCATGGTACATAATAATTTCCATAGGTCATCAAAATTCACAAATTCTAACATTCGAAAATTAGACGTAAAATGTAGCATAAACATTTCAAGGGGTTCTGCAATGAAATCACGAGCATATCGAAGGATTTTATAAACTAATTTGATGAGTATCATTTCTGGGTCAAAGGAAACAATTGAACTGAGAAATTAGTGGTCATCAGCAAGAAGGGCAAAAGAACTAGGCGTATATATGACTTAGATTTACAAGGTGTACTACAAGTATAAAGAAGATTTGACGGTGAGTCAAAGATTCTGCCAATGAGTTACAAAGATTCTATCAAATATTATTCAAAGACCTTAGGGCGACTAATTATATTTAATGAAATAATATCTCATGAGACGCTGATCAGAGACTCTATTTACGGAGGTGCACTTTCCTACGGATTTAAACGATAATGGATGAAATTGTGACTTTGAATGAACATTGATTCAATGTCAGCTTGTATAAGTAACAGACATTTTTTACAATGTAGTTTACAGTCCTGGATTCGAGGTGATATGAGTATCTCGGACTACATAAACTTCTATATGATACCCCCGGACAGAAATTCGAAGAGAAGTTCAAAAGATTACACGATGGTTATGCAGTATTACCTCACAGAATGTAGTTAAAGATTTATGAATTTCGAAAACTGATTCTAATAGCATGTAACATAATGTTTCATTTTTCCTCAAGTTTGCTTATGGAAATAAGTTATATTACAACATTGGCAGTGAAAAATTATGTAAATGTATATTGTGAATATACCTTATAGCGTAGACCCATCCTAATGCGCATTAGGTGAGACGTAAATGCCCAAATCAGAGTGAATTTATACTGCATTTAGCTATTTCAATATGGCAACATCGTCGAAAATCAATCCTATGTTATTAAATTGTTTACTATTCTAAAAGAAAAAGAAGACAATTGTAAAATTAAAATAATAAAAATAGATTTCCACAATTGCCTTTCTCTTATTTGAGAGTTTCCCACTGCGGTCCCCACATGTAGCAACACGTTCAGGTTGATGGTTGGTGGTGCATTAACAATTTTCGCATTATGGAGCAGTTTCAGCAACAGTAATTTCAGCTCTTTTCCAAATAAATACTGATTTTTCACCAAATGCCAAACAAATTTTTTCATAATTAAACAGTTGTTTACTGTTTAAATGCAGACTCTGTCATCTGTCACGGTAAAATCTTAATTCACAGTGAGATTTTAATGCAAATTAACGCTGTCGTCATCGCAAACGCTATCCGAACAGGATTGTTTAAAATCGAATCTTAAATCTGTTGGTAGCATTGGAATGCGTAGCAAAAGTACATCTGTACCTTTATATTTTCTTGTTATAATGGTCGCTTCTACTAAATTCAGTTTTTTTTTTTTACTGCAAATCGAGTGCCATTGCAAAGACGTGGTGATCGATATTACGCAGTAAAATAATTGGCACTCCAATTTTAAGTTGTAACACATATGGTAGAAAGCCTGGCACATCGAGTGAATTTAAGAACTCAACAGGATAATTAACGGCCTAAGGGGTTGCATGATTGATTTGACGCATTTAAAAGTGATATCCATCTTCTCCATACGGAAAAATAATAGGATATCCACTTTATCCACTTACATAGTCAAGAATTTATTATTTATTATTTCAGGCAGATGGGTCCAAGGGTTTGGCCTCCTATTAAGCACAAAAATACAGACACACAGTCATTTTTATATATGTATATATATAGATTAAAAGCAGATTATTTAGAATTTAAGGTAAAATGTGGCGAAAAAAGGGGGTTTGGTAATAAAAAATGTTACTACCTTATCTGTAGATAAAAAGTATATAAAACTTTAGGTAAATACATATTACAAAAAAAGTATTTTGTATAGCAAACATGGTATAAGTAAGTATCTGAATTAAAAAAGGGGGCGTGGTTCATAGTTATATGGCGACGTTAACAGTATTAAGAGAAATATACTACCAAATAAAAAAAATACGTTGGAAGCAACAAATTTGTATAGAGAACAAAAAGTTTAAAACTTTCAAACAAAATTTGGCGTGAAAAGGGGCGTGGCGTAAGAAATGTTTATTTCTACCTCACCAGGAGTATATAATGTGTATACAATTTGAAGTAAATTTGTTAAAAACTATATGGGAGTAATTACATAATTTTAAAAAAGTGGGAGTAAAAGTGGGCGTGGTCAAACAAAAGTACCCTATTAATCATACCAAAGTCCCAGTTAAATGCTGTGAAAATTTAAAAAATACCGGTGTAGAGGTTTGGTCTCCTATATGGTACCCACAAACAAATAAACACACATTCAATTTTATATACTTACTAGCTAAACCCGGTATTCTTCGCTACCCCCCTCCCCTCGTTATAAAATAAAATAAAACGTATTTATACATTTACAAACATTTATTTATTGAATTTTAAATTATTTATTGCAATGCTTTAGTTTACTGCCGTATTCATAAAAAATACAGTAGGATTGAAGTGTGCTTTTAGAGAAAATTTTCTTAAAGTGCATTTGAAGTCTACTTTAATTTGATTATGAATAAGGGGGTTAGTTTGCCCATCAGGAGTACACACATATATACGGGATATTAACCTTGAGCTTTGTTAACGGTCATCGCAAACGCTAACCAAACAGGAAAAAATTGTTTAAAATCGAATGGTAAATCTGTTGGTAGCATTGGAATGTGTAGCAAAAGTACATCTGTACCTTTATATTTTCTTGTTATAATAGTGTTACGCGACCTGCGTAGCATTAGGGCAAATTATCGGGGACTAGCTCTCTTTTTCAATGGTGTGTGTTCATCCCTTTGCCATAACCTATTCGTCACATGACAATAAAAAAAAATATATATAAACTTATACTACAATAAACATACCACTCTACCATAGGAAGCAAGGTCGTATGCTTCAGTCGCCCAATCCCTACCTCGGTCATTCAAATGTCCCACTAACTTAACTTTTATAATGGCCCCATATTCCGTGACACCATAAGATATATTACCTTTCAATCCACCATTCATTTCATAATTTTACTCCTCCATTTCTTTTTTTTTCTTAACTTCAATATTTGTTGTATTATTGTTTCCTCTATATTACAAAAAAATTATTAATAATTTGTTCGCTTAAAACTAGCCTTAATATTACATAAAAAATGAAGATATATAAACAAAATTAAAGAAATATTGGACATTTAAACAAATACCGAACACAAATTTTAAATATTAAAAAAAAATCACAATAGGGTTCTTTCTCACCACATATATTAATAAAGAACAAATTGTCTCACGTAAAACAAATTAAAACTGATTTATTCCTAACGCCTAAAAGAGCTCTCTTAAACGTAGTATCTCAAGCTACAAATACGCCTGTATAATTATTTTATTATACGCGATGCGATGAGCAAAATGCCTTGTAATAAAAAAAACAGTTATTTATTGAAATTCCTTACAATACTAAAACTACAAGATTATGCTAGTTAAATAAAAAAACAAATAACTTTAACGTCTATTTTTAAAACTAACTTATAATTTAATATTAATATTTATTTAAACTCATCAATTATCCAAGACAAAATATATTTGACTATCGTATAGAAACTGCTCTTGAATATTTAAATAATTTCAGCCTCAACTTTTTAATTAAATGGGTATGTTCCTTCCTTCCTTTCTCACTTTACTCCGTTATGGACAATTGTACTTAACTATTCTTTTGTTACCTGGAGTTATTTAGCTTGTTTCTGAAGGTGGCTGCTGGCTCCTAAAATTGCATAGATCCTGACCTCCAACTTCTGTCGCGCCTTGCTCTAACCGGAGGCCAATTGGTTTGCCTGTAACGCAAGGACTTTATGGCCAATTCTATTGAACGCTTTTCTTTTTTCCTTTGCTGATAAAACATTCGTCACTCCAGTTCTCTATTAAAACACATATAATTAAAATCTAACACACAGGAACTAGACTTAAAAACTTTCTTCCGTTTACCTTTTCTTTTTATTCTGTATCCTTGACGCACTTGGTAATTTAGATTATATTCTAGTTACTCTTATAATTTTTTGTAACACAAAATATTGCTTACTTTCCTTTAAAATGTGTAAGATGGCCGCGCACATTTTGTATTTATACCCTGTTTTTCCAATAAAATTAATCTATTCAAAGTCTCGTTTTTCTTCTCATCTTCCCTATTGATGCACTCAATAGTTCTTCCATAATTATGTCCGCAATGACTGGTGAAGCTGGGGATTGCTACTAATAAACCATTAGAGCGAAAAACTGCACTGGCGGCCCACTGTACTATAACTGGACACAAACCAAATTATAATGATGTAGACATTTTGGTGGGAGAGAATAACTATAGGAAGAGATTTACACTTGAGATGCTACATATAGTTGATCAAGAGACAGAAAAGACTTAAATTTTAGGAGAGACACAAAAAATATTTTAGAAGAAAAGTTGGTTGACAATAGTCAGACAAATATGGGATTTCGTATTTCATGGAATACAGGCTACGTCAAGGAACTACCTATATAGATTATGAAAGTAGATTATCTAAGGTATCTAACGCTTTCCGTACAAAAAATCCGCTGGACAGTTTTCCAGAAAAATGGGTTCATCTAAAATGGCAGAAAAATCTGGGTTTATTAATTTCATGCAATACAGGCAACGTCAAGCAACTACCTATATTGATTATGAAAGTACATCATCTAAGGTATTTAAAACGCCTTCCGTGCAAAAAATCCGCTGGACAGTTTTCCAAAAAACTGGCTTCATCCAAAGTGGTCAGAAAAATCTGGGATTCTAAATAAAATAGAATCAGGGCATAGACTCGATGGAAATTGAAAGTATATTTCCCAGTGAATATAAAAAGCTTTCCGTGCAAAAAATTTTCAGAACCGTCCCATAGCAATTGGAGGTTCCTCCAACATTTACAGTGAAATCTGGGATTCTTATAAAAATAAGAATCGGGGCAGTGTCATGGCATAAACTCAATGGAAATTGAAAGTATATTTCCCAGTGAATATAAAAAGCTTTGCTATAAAAAGTGTTGCTATGGAGAAAATAATTTCTTCAAATCGTAGTATATTTTTGTTCTTTTCAGTTGCTTGTTTACTAAATCAACCGCAGATATAAAGAAGATATTAAATAGTAGCAATAATTATAAAAAAATTAATTGGTTTTTTATTGCCAACACGGCGAAGCTTAATTAATTTAGTTTTCACCAATTAATAGGGAATTAATTCATTATATAAATGAGGAAATTAAAATTTGTTTTTCAACAAATTGCGGCTGATTTCCTTATTTGGGTGGCTGAAGAAAACAAACAAGTTTTTTTTTTAATATTTTCTACAGAGTTGCATAAGGTGTTAACATTTAGTTTGAAATGCATTAAAAATTTTAACAATTAATGAACACAATTTAGCAAAATTAATAAATAAAACAGAAAATTTTTGAAGGAATTAAAATCAAAAAACTTGAATTAACATTACTATGGCCTAGTAATCAAATTTCGTATTGGTCACTTTCGATATTTCAACTATTTACTTAATAATACGCACAATCACACGTATTCACATTAATTTGGATATTTTTAATAATAAAATCGGTAGTATTCAGCGTGGGCATATCTCGTTACAATTAAGGAGTGCATATCTCATGCTGAATCACAGTTAACAAGTTCATATCTCGTTACAGTTAACTTTTTCTCGATATAAATACTTTTAAAAGATTTATGGAGGTTAAAATTAATTACGGAGAGGGTTATATGGGAGTTTCGACTAATTATGTACCGACCATTATAAAATTAGGTGTAATCATTTCTGTACATATGAAATTATTGAATATTTTTCGTATACTAACATTTTAAAGAGATTTATGGTCGTTAAAGTGATTTTCGAAAATGGGCTTTATATGAGAGCTACGACTAATTATGGACCGATCATCATAAAATTCCACCATATTATATGTATACATATATACGAAACATATTAGTGTTTAATATTATTTTTAAAAGAGTTATGCTCTTCAAAGTGATTTTCGGAAATGGGCTTTATATGGGAGCGACAACTAATTATGGACCGATCATAATAAAATTGTACCGTATTATTTGTATAAATGTGAAATATATTTGCGTTAAATATTATTTGGATACCAACATTTCTGAGAGAGTTATGCTCCTTAAAGTAATTTTCGGAAGCCTTATATGACAGCTATAATAAATTATGGACCGATCTGCACAAAATTTGTAGATGTGATTTGACTTCATTTACCACTCATTTGTGATGAAATTTGTTTGGATATTTGCATAATTCAAACATTTATGATCGGTAAACTCCGATTTCGGTAGAACATTTGAATTTGGGCCAGGTGAAATAATGGACCGATTTCCACCAGTTTCAACCATCCGTCCTTGGGCCGAAGAAATATCACGTACAAATTTTTATCGAAATATCTTCAAAATTGCGACCTGTACTCTGCACACAAGATTTACATGGACAGTCATCTAACCAGCCAGACGGAAGGACGGACATCATTAAAAGAAAGTGATTCTGAGTCGATCGGTATACTTCAAGGTAGGTGTTGGAAGAATATTTCTGGGCGTTACAAACATCAGCACAAATCCACTATGGTGGTGTACGGTATAAAAAATATTCTGCTTTTTAACAACGTAATGAAGAAATAAAATACTTTTTTTTATGGTACCTATAGGTTTTTTATACAAAAAAAATCGGCATTTTATGGATTTCATTATTAATTAACTGCAAGAAACGGTTTCATGGTACATAATAATTTCCATAGGTCATCAAAATTCACAAATTCTAACATTCGAAAATTAGACGTAAAATGTAGCATAAACATTTCAAGGGGTTCTGCAATGAAATCACGAGCATATCGAAGGATTTTATAAACTAATTTGATGAGTATCATTTCTGGGTCAAAGGAAACAATTGAACTGAGAAATTAGTGGTCATCAGCAAGAAGGGCAAAAGAACTAGGCGTATATATGACTTAGATTTACAAGGTGTACTACAAGTATAAAGAAGATTTGACGGTGAGTCAAAGATTCTGCCAATGAGTTACAAAGATTCTATCAAATATTATTCAAAGACCTTAGGGCGACTAATTATATTTAATGAAATAATATCTCATGAGACGCTGATCAGAGACTCTATTTACGGAGGTGCACTTTCCTACGGATTTAAACGATAATGGATGAAATTGTGACTTTGAATGAACATTGATTCAATGTCAGCTTGTATAAGTAACAGACATTTTTTACAATGTAGTTTACAGTCCTGGATTCGAGGTGATATGAGTATCTCGGACTACATAAACTTCTATATGATACCCCCGGACAGAAATTCGAAGAGAAGTTCAAAAGATTACACGATGGTTATGCAGTATTACCTCACAGAATGTAGTTAAAGATTTATGAATTTCGAAAACTGATTCTAATAGCATGTAACATAATGTTTCATTTTTCCTCAAGTTTGCTTATGGAAATAAGTTATATTACAACATTGGCAGTGAAAAATTATGTAAATGTATATTGTGAATATACCTTATAGCGTAGACCCATCCTAATGCGCATTAGGTGAGACGTAAATGCCCAAATCAGAGTGAATTTATACTGCATTTAGCTATTTCAATATGGCAACATCGTCGAAAATCAATCCTATGTTATTAAATTGTTTACTATTCTAAAAGAAAAAGAAGACAATTGTAAAATTAAAATAATAAAAATAGATTTCCACAATTGCCTTTCTCTTATTTGAGAGTTTCCCACTGCGGTCCCCACATGTAGCAACACGTTCAGGTTGATGGTTGGTGGTGCATTAACAATTTTCGCATTATGGAGCAGTTTCAGCAACAGTAATTTCAGCTCTTTTCCAAATAAATACTGATTTTTCACCAAATGCCAAACAAATTTTTTCATAATTAAACAGTTGTTTACTGTTTAAATGCAGACTCTGTCATCTGTCACGGTAAAATCTTAATTCACAGTGAGATTTTAATGCAAATTAACGCTGTCGTCATCGCAAACGCTATCCGAACAGGATTGTTTAAAATCGAATCTTAAATCTGTTGGTAGCATTGGAATGCGTAGCAAAAGTACATCTGTACCTTTATATTTTCTTGTTATAATGGTCGCTTCTACTAAATTCAGTTTTTTTTTTACTGCAAATCGAGTGCCATTGCAAAGACGTGGTGATCGATATTACGCAGTAAAATAATTGGCACTCCAATTTTAAGTTGTAACACATATGGTAGAAAGCCTGGCACATCGAGTGAATTTAAGAACTCAACAGGATAATTAACGGCCTAAGGGGTTGCATGATTGATTTGACGCATTTAAAAGTGATATCCATCTTCTCCATATGGAAAAATAATAGGATATCCACTTTATCCACTTACATAGTCAAGAATTTATTATTTCGCTAGAATATCCTATTGTGAAAATTTAATGACGATCGGTCCCGTAGTTAAGACTTTATTACGATTTTTAATTTTCCTAAAAAATTATGCCAATACCAATGTACCACATATCATTGACGTAGGTCAAAAAATTCCCAAAATAAGGCGATTTAATTTTTTAGGTTATATGGGCGTTGCCACCCCTGTTTGTACAATCAAAACTTCATATAGCCTATTATTCCTTTCAGAGTCACAGTAACATGCTGTGAAAATTTCAGGCAGATGGGTCCAAGGGTTTGACCTCCTATTAAGCACAAAAATACAGACACACAGTCAATATGTATATGTATATATGTATATATATAGATTTAAAGCAGATTATTTAGAATTTAAGGTAAAATGGGGCGAAAAAGGGGGGTTTGGTAATAAAAAATGTTACTACCTTATCTGTAGATAAAAAGTATATAAAACTTTAGGTAAATACATATTACAAAAAAAGTATTTTGTATAGCAAACATGGTATAAGTAAGTATCTGAATTAAAAAAGGGGGCGTGGTTCATAGTTATATGGCGACGTTAACAGTATTATGAGAAATATACTACCAAATAAAAAAAATACGTTGGAAGCAACAAATTTGTATAGAGAACAAAAAGCTTAAAACTTCAAAAGGGGCGTGGCGTAAGAAATGTTTATTTCTACCTCACCAGGAGTATATAATGTGTATACAATTTGAAGTAAATTTGTTAAAAACTATATGGAAGTAATTACATAATTTTAAATAAGTGGGAGTAAAAGTGGGCGTGGTCAAACAAAAGTACCCTATTAATCATACCAGAGTCCCAGTTAAATGCTGTGAAAATTTAAAAAATACCGGTCTAGAGGTTTGGTCTCCTATAGGGTACCCACAAACAAATAAACACACATTCAATTTTATATACTTACTAGCTAAACCCGGTATTCTTCGCTACCCCCCCCCCCCCCCCCCCTCCCCTCGTTATAAAATAAAATAAAACGTATTTATACATTTACAAACATTTATTTATTTAATTTTAAATTATTTATTGCAATGCTTTAGTTTACTGCCGTATTCATAAAAAATACAGGAGGATTGAAGAGTGCTTTTAGACAAAATTTTCTTAAAGTGCATTTGAAGTCTACTTTAATTTGTTTATGAATAAGGTGGTTAGTTTGCCCATCAGGAGTACACACATACATATATACGGGATATTAACCTTGAGCTTTGTTAACGGTCATCGCAAACGCTAACCGAACAGGAAAAAATTGTTTAAAATCGAATGGTAAATCTGTTGGTAGCATTGGAATGCGTAGCAAAAGTACATCTGTACCTTTATATTTTCTTGTTATAATGGTGTTACGCGACCTGGGTAGCATTAGGGCAAATTATCGGGGACTAGCTCTTAACATGATCGCTTTTTCAATGGTGTGTGTTCATGCCTTAACCTATTCGTCACATGACAATAAAAAAAAAATATATATAAACTGATACTACAATAAACATACCACTCTACCATAGGAAGCAAGGTCGTATGCTTCAGTCGCCCAATCCCTACCTCGGTCATTAAAATGTCCCACTAACTTAACTTTTATAATGACCCCACATTCCGCGACATTTCTTTTTATTTTTCTTAACTTCAATACATTTTTTTTATTATTGTTTCCTCTATATTACAAAAAAATTATTAATAATTTGTTCGCTTAAAACTAGCCTTAATATTACATAAAAAATGAAGATATATAAACAAAATTAAAGAAATATTGGACATTTAAACAAATACCGAACACAAATTTTAAATATTAAAAAAAAATCACAATAGGGTTCTTTCTCACCACATATATTAATAAAGAACAAATTGTCTCACGTAAAACAAATTAAAACTGATTTATTCCTAACGCCTAAAAGAGCTCTCTTAAACGTAGTATCTCAAGCTACAAATACGCCTGTATAATTATTTTATTATACGCGATGCGATGAGCAAAATGCCTTGTAATAAAAAAAACAGTTATTTATTGAAATTCCTTACAATACTAAAACTACAAGATTATGCTAGTTAAATAAAAAAACAAATAACTTTAACGTCTATTTTTAAAACTAACTTATAATTTAATATTAATATTTATTTAAACTCATCAATTATCCAAGACAAAATATATTTGACTATCGTATAGAAACTGCTCTTGAATATTTAAATAATTTCAGCCTCAACTTTTTAATTAAATGGGTATGTTCCTTCCTTCCTTTCTCACTTTACTCCGTTATGGACAATTGTACTTAACTATTCTTTTGTTACCTGGAGTTATTTAGCTTGTTTCTGAAGGTGGCTGCTGGCTCCTAAAATTGCATAGATCCTGACCTCCAACTTCTGTCGCGCCTTGCTCTAACCGGAGGCCAATTGGTTTGCCTGTAACGCAAGGACTTTATGGCCAATTCTATTGAACGCTTTTCTTTTTTCCTTTGCTGATAAAACATTCGTCACTCCAGTTCTCTATTAAAACACATATAATTAAAATCTAACACACAGGAACTAGACTTAAAAACTTTCTTCCGTTTACCTTTTCTTTTTATTCTGTATCCTTGACGCACTTGGTAATTTAGATTATATTCTAGTTACTCTTATAATTTTTTGTAACACAAAATATTGCTTACTTTCCTTTAAAATGTGTAAGATGGCCGCGCACATTTTGTATTTATACCCTGTTTTTCCAATAAAATTAATCTATTCAAAGTCTCGTTTTTCTTCTCATCTTCCCTATTGATGCACTCAATAGTTCTTCCATAATTATGTCCGCAATGACTGGTGAAGCTGGGGATTGCTACTAATAAACCATTAGAGCGAAAAACTGCACTGGCGGCCCACTGTACTATAACTGGACACAAACCAAATTATAATGATGTAGACATTTTGGTGGGAGAGAATAACTATAGGAAGAGATTTACACTTGAGATGCTACATATAGTTGATCAAGAGACAGAAAAGACTTAAATTTTAGGAGAGACACAAAAAATATTTTAGAAGAAAAGTTGGTTGACAATAGTCAGACAAATATGGGATTTCGTATTTCATGGAATACAGGCTACGTCAAGGAACTACCTATATAGATTATGAAAGTAGATTATCTAAGGTATCTAACGCTTTCCGTACAAAAAATCCGCTGGACAGTTTTCCAGAAAAATGGGTTCATCTAAAATGGCAGAAAAATCTGGGTTTATTAATTTCATGCAATACAGGCAACGTCAAGCAACTACCTATATTGATTATGAAAGTACATCATCTAAGGTATTTAAAACGCCTTCCGTGCAAAAAATCCGCTGGACAGTTTTCCAAAAAACTGGCTTCATCCAAAGTGGTCAGAAAAATCTGGGATTCTAAATAAAATAGAATCAGGGCATAGACTCGATGGAAATTGAAAGTATATTTCCCAGTGAATATAAAAAGCTTTCCGTGCAAAAAATTTTCAGAACCGTCCCATAGCAATTGGAGGTTCCTCCAACATTTACAGTGAAATCTGGGATTCTTATAAAAAAAGAATCGGGGCAGTGTCATGGCATAAACTCAATGGAAATTGAAAGTATATTTCCCAGTGAATATAAAAAGCTTTGCTATAAAAAGTGTTGCTATGGAGAAAATAATTTCTTCAAATCGTAGTATATTTTTGTTCTTTTCAGTTGCTTGTTTACTAAATCAACCGCAGATATAAAGAAGATATTAAATAGTAGCAATAATTATAAAAAAATTAATTGGTTTTTTATTGCCAACACGGCGAAGCTTAATTAATTTAGTTTTCACCAATTAATAGGGAATTAATTCATTATATAAATGAGGAAATTAAAATTTGTTTTTCACACAAATTGCGGCTGATTTCATTATTTGGCTGGCTGAAGAAAACAAACAAGTCTTTTTTTTAATATTTTCTACAGAGTTGCATAAGGTGTTAACATTTTGTTTGAAATGCATTACAAATTTTAACAATTAATGAACACAATTTAGCAAAATTAATAAATAAAACAGAAAATTTTTGAAGGAATTAAAATCAAAAAACTTGAATTAACATTACTATGGCCTAGTAATCAAATTTCGTATTGGTCACTTCCGATATTTCAACTATTTACTTAATAATACGCACAATCACACGTATTCACATTAATTTGGATATTTTTAATAACAAAATCGGTAGTATTCAGCGTGGGCATATCTCGTTACAATTAAGGAGTGCATATCTCGTGCTGAATCACAGTTAACAAGTTCATATCTCGTTACAGTTAACTTTTTCTCGATATAAATACTTTTAAAAGATTTATGGAGGTTAAAATTAATTACGGAGAGGGTTATATGGGAGTTTCGACTAATTATGTACCGACCATTATAAAATTAGGTGTAATCATTTCTGTACATATGAAATTATTGAATATTTTTCGTATACTAACATTTTAAAGAGATTTATGGTCGTTAAAGTGATTTTCGAAAATGGGCTTTATATGAGAGCTACGACTAATTATGGACCGATCATCATAAAATTCCACCATATTATATGTATACATATATACGAAACATATTAGTGTTTAATATTATTTTTAAAAGAGTTATGCTCTTCAAAGTGATTTTCGGAAATGGGCTTTATATGGGAGCGACAACTAATTATGGACCGATCATAATAAAATTGTACCGTATTATTTGTATAAATGTGAAATATATTTGCGTTAAATATTATTTGGATACCAACATTTCTGAGAGAGTTATGCTCCTTAAAGTAATTTTCGGAAGCCTTATATGACAGCTATAATAAATTATGGACCGATCTGCACAAAATTTGTAGATGTGATTTGACTTCATTTACCACTCATTTGTGATGAAATTTGTTTGGATATTTGCATAATTCAAACATTTATGATCGGTAAACTCCGATTTCGGTAGAACATTTGAATTTGGGCCAGGTGAAATAATGGACCGATTTCCACCAGTTTCAACCATCCGTCCTTGGGCCGAAGAAATATCACATACAAATTTTTATCGAAATATCTTCAAAATTGCGACCTGTACTCTGCACACAAGATTTACATGGACAGTCATCTAACCAGCCAGACGGAAGGACGGACATCATTAAAAGAAAGTGATTCTGAGTCGATCGGTATACTTCAAGGTAGGTGTTGGAAGAATATTTCTGGGCGTTACAAACATCAGCACAAATCCACTATGGTGGTGTACGGTATAAAAAATATTCTGCTTTTTAACAACGTAATGAAGAAATAAAATACTTTTTTTTATGGTACCTATAGGTTTTTTATACAAAAAAAATCGGCATTTTATGGATTTCATTATTAATTAACTGCAAGAAACGGTTTCATGGTACATAATAATTTCCATAGGTCATCAAAATTCACAAATTCTAACATTCGAAAATTAGACGTAAAATGTAGCATAAACATTTTAAGGGGTTCTGCAATGAAATCACGAGCATATCGAAGGATTTTATAAACTAATTTGATGAGTATCATTTCTGGGTCAAAGGAAACAATTGAACTGAGAAATTAGTGGTCATCAGCAAGAAGGGCAAAAGAACTAGGCGTATATATGACTTAGATTTACAAGGTGTACTACAAGTATAAAGAAGATTTGACGGTGAGTCAAAGATTCTGCCAATGAGTTACAAAGATTCTATCAAATATTATTCAAAGACCTTAGGGCGACTAATTATATTTAATGAAATAATATCTCATGAGACGCTGATCAGAGACTCTATTTACGGAGGTGCACTTTCCTACGGATTTAAACGATAATGGATGAAATTGTGACTTTGAATGAACATTGATTCAATGTCAGCTTGTATAAGTAACAGACATTTTTTACAATGTAGTTTACAGTCCTGGATTCGAGGTGATATGAGTATCTCGGACTACATAAACTTCTATATGATACCCCCGGACAGAAATTCGAAGAGAAGTTCAAAAGATTACACGATGGTTATGCAGTATTACCTCACAGAATGTAGTTAAAGATTTATGAATTTCGAAAACTGATTCTAATAGCATGTAACATAATGTTTCATTTTTCCTCAAGTTTGCTTATGGAAATAAGTTATATTACAACATTGGCAGTTAAAAATTATGTAAATGTATATTGTGAATATACCTTATAGCGTAGACCCATCCTAATGCGCATTAGGTGAGACGTAAATGCCCAAATCAGAGTGAATTTATACTGCATTTAGCTATTTCAATATGGCAACATCGTCGAAAATCAATCCTATGTTATTAAATTGTTTACTATTATAAAAGAAAAAGAAGACAATTGTAAAATTAAAATAATAAAAATAGATTTCCACAATTGCCTTTCTCTTATTTGAGAGTTTCCCACTGCGGTCCCCACATGTAGCAACACGTTCAGGTTGATGGTTGGTGGTGCATTAACAATTTTTGCATTATGGAGCAGTTTCAGCAACAGTAATTTCAGCTCTTTTCCAAATAAATACTGGTTTTTCACCAAATGCCAAACAAATTTTTTCATAATTAAACAGTTGTTTACTGTTTAAATGCAGACTCTGTCATCTGTCACGGTAAAATCTTAATTCACAGTGAGATTTTAATGCAAATTAACGCTGTCGTCATCGCAAACGCTATCCGAACAGGATTGTTTAAAATCGAATCTTAAATCTGTTGGTAGCATTGGAATGCGTAGCAAAAGTACATCTGTACCTTTATATTTTCTTGTTATAATGGTCGCTTCTACTAAATTCAGTTTTTTTTTTTACTGCAAATCGAGTGCCATTGCAAAGACGTGGTGATCGATATTACGCAGTAAAATAATTGGCACTCCAATTTTAAGTTGTAACACATATGGTAGAAAGCCTGGCACATCGAGTGAATTTAAGAACTCAACAGGATAATTAACGGCCTAAGGGGTTGCATGATTGATTTGACGCATTTAAAAGTGATATCCATCTTCTCCATATGGAAAAATAATAGGATATCCACTTTATCCACTTACATAGTCAAGAATTTATTATTTCGCTAGAATATCCTATTGTGAAAATTTAATGATGATCGGTCCCGTAGTTAAGACTTTATTACGATTTTTAATTTTCCTAAAAAAGAGCGTGGTCCCACCCACTTTTCTCCTGGTACGTATTTCTAATTATGCCAATACCAATGTACCACATATCATTGACGTAGGTCAAAAAATTCGCAAAATAAGGCGATTTAATTTTTTAGGTTATATGGGCGTTGCCACCCCCGTTTGTACAATCAAAACTTCATATAGCCTATTATTCCTTTCACAGTCACAGTAACATGCTGTGAAAATTTCAGGCAGATGGGTCCAAGGGTTTGACCTCCTATTAAGCACAAAAATACAGACACACAGTCAATATGTATATGTATATATGTATATATATAGATTTAAAGCAGATTATTTAGAATTTAAGGTAAAATGGGGCGAAAAAGGGGGGTTTGGTAATAAAAAATGTTACTACCTTATCTGTAGATAAAAAGTATATAAAACTTTAGGTAAATACATATTACAAAAAAAGTATTTTGTATAGCAAACATGGTATAAGTAAGTATCTGAATTAAAAAAGGGGGCGTGGTTCATAGTTATATGGCGACGTTAACAGTATTATGAGAAATATACTACCAAATAAAAAAAATACGTTGGAAGCAACAAATTTGTATAGAGAACAAAAAGCTTAAAACTTCAAAAGGGGCGTGGCGTAAGAAATATTTATTTCTACCTCACCAGGAGTATATAATGTGTATACAATTTGAAGTAAATTTGTTAAAAATTACATAATTTTAAATAAGTGGGAGTAAAAGTGGGCGTGGTCAAACAAAAGTACCCTATTAATCATACCAGAGTCCCAGTTAAATGCTGTGAAAATTTAAAAAATACCGGTCTAGAGGTTTGGTCTCCTATAGGGTACCCACAAACAAATAAACACACATTCAATTTTATATACTTACTAGCTAAACCCGGTATTCTTCGCTACCCCCCTCCCCTCGTTATAAAATAAAATAAAACGTATTTATACATTTACAAACATTTATTTATTTAATTTTAAATTATTTATTGCAATGCTTTAGTTTACTGCCGTATTCATAAAAAATACAGTAGGATTGAAGAGTGCTTTTAGACAAAATTTTCTTAAAGTGCATTTGAAGTCTACTTTAATTTGTTTATGAATAAGGGGGTTAGTTTGCCCATCAGGAGTACACACATATATACGGGATATTAACCTTGAGCTTTGTTAACGGTCATCGCAAACGCTAACCGAACAGGAAAAAATTGTTTAAAATCGAATGGTAAATCTGTTGGTAGCATTGGAATGCGTAGCAAAAGTACATCTGTACCTTTATATTTTCTTGTTATAATGGTGTTACGCGACCTGGGTAGCATTAGGGCAAATTATCGGGGACTAGCTCTTAACATGATCTCTTTTTCAATGGTGTGTGTTCATGCCTTAACCTATTCGTCACATGACAATAAAAAAAAATATATATAAACTGATACTACAATAAACATACCACTCTACCATAGGAAGCAAGGTCGTATGCTGTGACGGTTCATTTTATTTGATTAATTATTCCAAACCAACATAAATATTTTCTATTATCGTCCCGTTCATGTCATCACTGATATTAATTTTTTTATCCACCTGTTTGTCTTGTTTTACTTTATTCATTTCATTATTAGTTTCAATTACATTTGATTCTCAATGAAACGACTGAGAAATTCAATGAAATGAGTATGTAAAACGTCTCAATGAGTGAGTAAATGTTCCGTTAGTTTTTTTATAATTAGGGTTTATGAATGAATAAAATAAATAGTTATAATGAAATTTAATGAGTAGATTTTATGAATGAGTGAATAAGACAGGTGTATTCACACGGAAAATTCGAGAAACTAAAATAGACTAAGCTCAATAATTAAAATAAAAAAAAAAAAAAAAAAAAGAAGAAAAGAAAGAAAAAAAGGCATTCGATTAATGACCATCATTGTATAAAGAGGTTAAAAAGTTATTTACCTACATATATTAAAAAGTGTTTCAAATATAGTTTGTTTAAAAGTATAATTTAATAAGTAAATATAAAAGAAATAGAAAAATCAGAAAATAAAGACAAATTTTTCTGGAAGCAAATTTAAAGAAAGATTCTTGCCAGATTAGTGGGCAAAAAGACGTAGCCTTATCTACCAGCAGGCAATATTTTTTGTTTTGGACAAATGGTGACGATAATCCACGTGCTTCATTTTGCAACCTCCGAAGACTTCACCAGAATATTCACCATAACCTCATCATACCCATAATAAAACTTTGGTCATCGAGAAGTAATACCATATTTTAATAAACTTTAATATATATTTAAAAAATTTAATATATTGCAGTATTAATTAATATCAATATTTAGTCATACTATCCATACGACTTTTGACGAAATTATGTCAATACATTTAATTATTATTATTAATTATTTTCAATTCGTTCATAATTTTATGTAACATCAAAATAATTAAATTTATGTAAAACTAAATACCTAATAATTTTCATAAACATTTAAAAAGAAAAGAAAAATGTATTTCTTTATATTTTCCTAGTAATAATTTATTATTAATGAAAATATCTTTATATAAGTGTATGTATGTATCTGTAATTACCTAGGTTCAATTTACAATATTCAAATTATTAATTTTACTAGGATTAAAATTTCTAATTTGTTCTAGGTTGTAATTCTATACTATCTGTGAATATCCCTATTTTGTTCAAGTTAGTTTTGTTATTTTTTTTCATCAAATTCGTTTTATTTTGCTTCTCAATAAGACAAATGTCTAAATTTTATAAATGTTGTTTCTCTATTTTGTAAACCTTTTTTTTTATTATTTAAAATCTCCTATATTATTATTGATATTTTATTTGTAACATAGCTGCTCTATTTATAATTGAATCAACAACAACAACTGGGTTTCATCAACGAAAATGCACAGGCCTGAGCTACGTGGGATGAAATTACAGTAAGTAACAAAACAAGATTTTTTTTTATTTAATATCTGTTTATTCATTTAAAATTAGTATATCAAAATAACAATTATGATAATACATTTATGAAACAACAAATTTGTATATTTTTTTTTTGTTTTTATAATAAATTGTTAATATGAAATATTAATATGAAGTAATTAATTTGAAGTAAAGGAGCCAAACTAGGTTGGTGTTGAATATAGGGGTTCTCTAAGGAATTAATAGGAGATAAAAGAGAACAATGGTTGGAGAGGGCAGGATCTATCAAATCAGAAGATCCAAGGAATGTGTCATTGAATAAGTCAACTTTGTGTAAGCTTCAGGTAAATTGTTGTCCGTCCGAATAATTTAGATATATTATATAATTCATAGATTTTATAAACACGTTCAATTTTGTTATGGTATCATTGGGACATGAATGTGACCAAGAACCCCACCCCATCCGGCGAGTATAGCTTGAATTTGAACGTGTGGTCACATCTTTCCTGAAAACTCCACCAAGATGAAAACTAATAAAATTTAACGAAAAATACCATTACAAATGGCGCCCAACGTGGGGCACGAGGCGGTCTAAATATATTAGTAACTTCAATAATTAGATCTTGTTACAAATTGATTCGTCCAGCTCTGCTAATCCTTGATATAAGTTTAATCTACTGGAGATTCAAGTTATATTGCTGAATATATGCTGATTAAACTTGACCGTAGATTATTCTAATTCACAAAGTCTTTTCCAATATCAAATTTCATTAAAGTCATAGCTACTTAGAAAATATAAACTATTAGATTATTCGAGATTATTTGGAATTATTACTTTTATTGTCCTTTCTCTTGACAAATCAGTAATCCAGTAGTCAAGATTTTATTCGGAATAGTTAAAATATATGTCATTAGAATACTTTTTTAGAATTACTTATTCAAAGTACACATTTTATATTCAACACCACGTTCGTTTGGAATCTCTAATACTTCTTTAAATTTTATGAAATTTCTATTATTTACTATTACTACAATAAAGAATGGAACCAGTAAATTGTATAATTTGTTCAAGTCCTATGGATAATGCTGAACCTTTAGTTTCTACTAAATGTCTTCACACATTTCATCAAAATTGTATGATTAAATATCTTGAGAAAACTCCTTTTTGTCCGACATGTAAAAAGGCGGTTACCAATTCTTCTCTTACCAAATTTTTATTACATTCGGGTACGTCAACTCCTCAAGGTGCTATACCAAAAAAGAAAAATTTACCTCCAGCCCCTTCTCACAATACTCGATCCTCTACTAGATTGATTCATACTAATGAAAATATTGATTTGTCTAGCCACGAACAACTTTTAGAAGACTGCACTGTTGTTGAAAAGTCGAATCAAAATGAAATTGCAAAACTATATAAAATTATCGAGAATCTTACAAACAAATTAGAAAGAATTGAGATATATAGAAATGTAGAACAAAATATAGAACAACATTTTCCTAGAGAATTATTTCCTCCAATAAATCGTACCTCTATAGTTTCAAATCCCCAAAATATACAAAATAACGAACAACTTCTACAGTTTCCCAATTATCATAACGATAATGATAGAAATAGTGCTCCCGGAAATCAAAATGAAATTTCTGCTGTAGCCTTAACAAACAGTAGTAAAGTTGTTAATCTGATAAATAGCTGGAATATTAGGTTTGATGGAAACTCAACTAATTTTCCCGTAAGTAAATTCATATACATGATTACTGCCTTAACTAAAGATAATTTAGGTGGGGATTTCCGCTTACTCTGTGATCATTTTCACATTTTAGTTACCGGAAGAGCAAGGGAATGGTACTGGGAGTATAGGAGCTCTGTATCGAAGATAGTTTGGGAATCTCTTTGTAAGGCCATGAAAGCCTATTTCGCTGACCATTTCTCCGATAATGATATCAGGGAGATGATCAGAGACAGAAAGCAGTTATCAGGGGAGAGCTTTGAGGAATACTATTCAGCAATCATAAAACTCTGTGGTAGGCTACAATATAAGCTTTCAGAAATCGAACTTGTTGAAATCCTTAGAAGAAACTTAAGACCACAGCTTCGCAAGGAATTATTTTATACTAATATCAATAATGTAGCCCATCTACGATTTTTAATGCTCAGACGTGAACATTTGAGTCTAGAAATGGACAAACTTAATAGTATGAGGTCAACGAATAGGAAAGTGAACGAAATTGAATTTAACGAAGTAGAGCAAGAATTTAATGAAGATATTTCGGAAATTAAGAAAGTTTCAGAGATAATTTGTTGGAATTGTAGGAAAAAAGGTCACCGATTTACCGATTGTCTTGAAGAAAGATCAATATTTTGCTATGGTTGCGGGGCTCAAAATGTATTTAAACCAAATTGTTCCAATTGCCAGAACCAGGGAAACGGACGAGCGAGCGGTTTCCGCTCGGAAAAATAAAAATATTTGAAACAAGTTCAACTCAGACCTCTAACCCTGTAACAAATATCGGAAACGAAAACAAACCAAAATTGACCCCGTTACTTCCGTACCACGAAAAACTTTTAAAATATCAGAGGGCGCGTGAAAAAATTTTTTGTGAGGGTTTTAGTTCAGAAAGAGGACATAGCATTACTACAGATAGAAATACCAAAAGATTACGACAGTTCTGGAAAAATGTTGTTTTTGATAGAAAAGTTATTAATCACTCTGTACAAGCAATTGAACAAATTCAGGACGATACACGATTTTTTGTAAAAATTACTCTTTTTGGAATAAATTTAGCGGGACTTATAGACACTGGTGCTTCAATCACATGTATTTCAGGCTCAGCCGCAAAAGATTTTTTGAGAAAAGACATTCCTTATAGACAGTTAAGAGAAAGTGTAACGACTGCAGGTGGAAAATACGATGTTTTAGGATATATTGAAACTACAGTGGAATTTAGAGGTATGAATAATGCAATTAGGATATACATAATACCAGATCTGAAAAATGAGTTATATTTAGGGATAGATTTTGTTAGGAAATTTAACCTTATGAATCCAAGTTTATTAGAAATTAATAGCCTAAATTTACCTGCTTCAGGATATGGTCATAATCTTACCACCTCAATGCGTTTACAATTAGAAAATGCAATTAAACAATTTCCTTCGTATGAACGTGATGGCTTGGGTAGAACTTCATTAATTTACCATTCAATAGAAATATTAAAGGATTCAAAACCTATTAAGCAGAGGTATTTTTCAGTATCCCCAGCCATCGAGAAATTGATTCACGCAGAAGTTGATAACATGTTGGCTATGGATATTATTGAGGAGGCTCCGCCCAACTGTCCGTGGAGTAGCCCTGTTACGCTGGTTAGGAAAAATGGGAAGTCCAGGCTATGTTTGGATTCAAGGAAGTTAAATTCCGTTACAGTCAAGGATGCATATCCTCAACCAAAAATTAGCAATATTCTTTCAAGGTTGCCAAGAGCTGAGTTTATAACTTCCTTAGATCTCAAACATGCCTTTTGGCAAATTGGATTAGAACCGAATTCACGTGATATGACAGCTTTTACTATTCCTAACAGACCCTTATACAGATTTAAAGTAATGCCGTTTGGGCTAACAAATGCACCACAAACCATGAGTCGTCTTATGGACATCATTATTCCACCTACACTTCGAAATCAAGTATTCATCTATTTAGACGATTTACTTTTAGTTTCACAAAATTTCAAAGAACATTTGGATTTATTATTAGATGTTGCCAACATATTAAGAAAATCTGGTCTTACATTAAATATTTCTAAATGCCATTGGTGTTTAAATGAAGTCAGATACCTCGGCTATATCATAGGTAATGGCGTTATAAAAACCGACCCGGACAAGATACTAGCCATTAGGGATTTGCCACCTCCGAAGTCTGTCCGTGAGGTCAGGAAATTTATGGGCCTTGCTGGTTGGTACAGGCGTTTCATTGAAAATTTTTCCGAAATGACTGCACCGATTTCAGACCTGACGAAGAAAACAAAAAAATTTATATGGACGCAAGAGGCAAATGTAGCGTATGAAAAAATTAAATTATGTCTAACTACTGCTCCAGTTCTGATTACGCCAAATTTCGATAATCCATTTATAATACAGTGCGATGCATCCAAGCTTGGTATTGGAGGAGTCTTAGCTCAAGAGGATTCTGAGGGAGTGGAGAGGCCGATTGCCTACTACTCATACAAGCTAAACCAAGCCCAAAGGAATTACTCCATTACCGAGCTTGAATGTTTAGCAGCTGTAAAATGTATAGAAAAGTTTCGTGAGTATGTTGAAGACCACACATTTAAGGTAATTACGGACCATGCAAGCCTGCAATGGCTTATGAGACAATCGGATTTAAATGGACGGTTAGCAAGGTGGTCGCTTCGACTCCAAGGCTATGATTTTTCCATCGAGCATCGGAAAGGTAGTCTTCAAACTGTTCCCGATGCCTTGTCTCGACTATCTCTAGAGGCCATTTCTCCTATAGAAGTAGAGCCAGAAATTGATATTCAATCTCCCTCTTTTGATAGCGCGGAATACATTAAACTTAGACATTCTATTTCTGAGAATGAAAACGATTACCCGGACCTGAAGGTCATTGACAAGTTTGTTTATAAAAGGACTAACTTTTCAAACGGCAATCCCTATAATGAATCATCTTCATGGAAACTATGGGTGCCTTCCGATCTAGTAAATGAGGTCATTCGTAGAGCGCATTGTTTGCCTAATTCATCCCACTGCGGTGTAGGGAAAACCATTGAGAAATTGAAACGTAATATGTATTGGCCGAAAATGTCCTTAGATGTTAGAAATTTTATTAGTTTATGTAATATATGTAAACAAACAAAGGCTCCAAACACTATTCTGAGACCTTTAATGGGGGAAAGGATTATTTCGGATAGACCCTTCCAAAGGCTCTTTATGGATTTTTTAGGTCCCTACCCTAGATCCAAGAATGGCTATGTGGGAATGTTAGTTATAGTGGATCATTTTTCTAAATATCCTATTCTAAAACTTATTAAAAGATTTACCTCAGTCGAAATATGTAATTTTATAGAATCAAATGTTTTTCATTGGTTTGGCGTGCCAGAGTTTGTGGTCACTGACAACGGTAGCCAATTTAAATCTGTTTTGTTTAGAACCCTGTTGGAAAAATATGGTGTGAAACACATATTTACCGCAATGTATAGTCCCCAGTCAAATTCTTCTGAAAGACTAAATAGATCTATTTTGGCAGCTATACGTTCGTACCTTGATCAAGATCACCGTAATTGGGATTCTCATGTTAGTAACATTTGTGTAGCCCTACGTAGCCTAGTACATTCTTCTACTGGATATTCCCCATATCATATATTGTTTGGTTACCCTATGATCTGTCATGCAAAATCGTATCAATTATTAAGAAACATAAATTCTTTGGAGAATGGTGAAGAAATTGAACATTTTGATAAATTTAAAATTGTACCTGAAAAAGTTCAGGAAAATTTAGAAAGAGCATATAATTCTTACAAAAAACAATACAATCTTCGTTCTAAAATTATTAATTATAAAGTTGGTGATGAGGTGTACAGAAGAAACTTTGTCTTAAGTAATAAAGCGAACACCTTTAATGCAAAATTAGCTCCCAAATACCTCAAATGCAGAATAGATAAGCGAATTGGAACTTGCTACTATGAAATATCTGATTTACAGGGTAGGAAAATAGGCACATTTCATGCCAAGGATTTAAGGTCTTGACAGTTTTGACATAGTACCGTTTTCAGTTAAATTTGGCATTTAAATATAAATGAAAATTTACCTGTGTTGTGACGGTTCATTTTATTTGATTAATTATTCCAAACCAACATAAATATTTTCTATTATCGTCCCGTTCATGTCATCACTGATATTAATTTTTTTATCCACCTGTTTGTCTTGTTTTACTTTATTCATTTCATTATTAGTTTCAATTACATTTGATTCTCAATGAAACGACTGAGAAATTCAATGAAATGAGTATGTAAAACGTCTCAATGAGTGAGTAAATGTTCCGTTAGTTTTTTTATAATTAGGGTTTATGAATGAATAAAATAAATAGTTATAATGAAATTTAATGAGTAGATTTTATGAATGAGTGAATAAGACAGGTGTATTCACACGGAAAATTCGAGAAACTAAAATAGACTAAGCTCAATAATTAAAATAAAAAAAAAAAAAAAAAAAAAAAGAAGAAAAGAAAGAAAAAAAGGCATTCGATTAATGACCATCATTGTATAAAGAGGTTAAAAAGTTATTTACCTACATATATTAAAAAGTGTTTCAAATATAGTTTGTTTAAAAGTATAATTTAATAAGTAAATATAAAAGAAATAGAAAAATCAGAAAATAAAGACAAATTTTTCTGGAAGCAAATTTAAAGAAAGATTCTTGCCAGATTAGTGGGCAAAAAGACGTAGCCTTATCTACCAGCAGGCAATATTTTTTGTTTTGGACAAATGGTGACGATAATCCACGTGCTTCATTTTGCAACCTCCGAAGACTTCACCAGAATATTCACCATAACCTCATCATACCCATAATAAAACTTTGGTCATCGAGAAGTAATACCATATTTTAATAAACTTTAATATATATTTAAAAAATTTAATATATTGCAGTATTAATTAATATCAATATTTAGTCATACTATCCATACGACTTTTGACGAAATTATGTCAATACATTTAATTATTATTATTAATTATTTTCAATTCGTTCATAATTTTATGTAACATCAAAATAATTAAATTTATGTAAAACTAAATACCTAATAATTTTCATAAACATTTAAAAAGAAAAGAAAAATGTATTTCTTTATATTTTCCTAGTAATAATTTATTATTAATGAAAATATCTTTATATAAGTGTATGTATGTATCTGTAATTACCTAGGTTCAATTTACAATTTTCAAATTATTAATTTTACTAGGATTAAAATTTCTAATTTGTTCTAGGTTGTAATTCTATACTATCTGTGAATACCCCTATTTTGTTCAAGTTAGTTTTGTTATTTTTTTTCATCAAATTCGTTTTATTTTGCTTCTCAATAAGACAAATGTCTAAATTTTATAAATGTTGTTTCTCTATTTTGTAAACCTTTTTTTTTATTATTTAAAATCTCCTATATTATTATTGATATTTTATTTGTAACATAGCTGCTCTATTTATAATTGAATCAACAACAACAACTGGGTTTCATCAACGAAAATGCACAGGCCTGAGCTACGTGGGATGAAATTACAGTAAGTAACAAAACAAGATTTTTTTTTATTTAATATCTGTTTATTCATTTAAAATTAGTATATCAAAATAACAATTATGATAATACATTTATGAAACAACAAATTTGTATATTTTTTTTTTGTTTTTATAATAAATTGTTAATATGAAATATTAATATGAAGTAATTAATTTGAAGTAAAGGAGCCAAACTAGGTTGGTGTTGAATATAGGGGTTCTCTAAGGAATTAATAGGAGATAAAAGAGAACAATGGTTGGAGAGGGCAGGATCTATCAAATCAGAAGATCCAAGGAATGTGTCATTGAATAAGTCAACTTTGTGTAAGCTTCAGGTAAATTGTTGTCCGTCCGAATAATTTAGATATATTATATAATTCATAGATTTTATAAACACGTTCAATTTTGTTATGGTATCATTGGGACATGAATGTGACCAAGAACCCCACCCCATCCGGCGAGTATAGCTTGAATTTGAACGTGTGGTCACATCTTTCCTGAAAACTCCACCAAGATGAAAACTAATAAAATTTAACGAAAAATACCATTACAATGCTTCAGTCGCCCAATCCCTACCTCGGTCATTAAAATGTCCCACTAACTTAACTTTTATAATGACCCTACATTCCGCGACACCATAAGATATATTACTTTTCAATCAACCATTCATTTCATAATTTTACTCCTCCATTTCTTTTTTTTTTCTTAACTTCAATACATTTTTTTTATTATTGTTTCCTCTATATTACAAAAAAATTATTAATAATTTGTTCGCTTAAAACTAGCCTTAATATTACATAAAAAATGAAGATATATAAACAAAATTAAAGAAATATTGGACATCCCAACAAATACCGAACACAAATTTTAAATATTAAAAAAAAATCACAATAGGGTTCTTTCTCACCACATATATTAATAAAGAACAAATTGTCTCACGTAAAACAAATTAAAACTGATTTATTCCTAACGCCTAAAAGAGCTCTCTTAAACGTAGTATCTCAAGCTACAAATACGCCTGTATAATTATTTTATTATACGCGATGCGATGAGCAAAATGCCTTGTAATAAAAAAAACAGTTATTTATTGAAATTCCTTACAATACTAAAACTACAAGATTATGCTAGTTAAATAAAAAAACAAATAACTTTAACGTCTATTTTTAAAACTAACTTATAATTTAATATTAATATTTATTTAAACTCATCAATTATCCAAGACAAAATATATTTGACTATCGTATAGAAACTGCTCTTGAATATTTAAATAATTTCAGCCTCAACTTTTTAATTAAATGGGTATGTTCCTTCCTTCCTTTCTCACTTTACTCCGTTATGGACAATTGTACTTAACTATTCTTTTGTTACCTGGAGTTATTTAGCTTGTTTCTGAAGGTGGCTGCTGGCTCCTAAAATTGCATAGATCCTGACCTCCAACTTCTGTCGCGCCTTGCTCTAACCGGAGGCCAATTGGTTTGCCTGTAACGCAAGGACTTTATGGCCAATTCTATTGAACGCTTTTCTTTTTTCCTTTGCTGATAAAACATTCGTCACTCCAGTTCTCTATTAAAACACATATAATTAAAATCTAACACACAGGAACTAGACTTAAAAACTTTCTTCCGTTTACCTTTTCTTTTTATTCTGTATCCTTGACGCACTTGGTAATTTAGATTATATTCTAGTTACTCTTATAATTTTTTGTAACACAAAATATTGCTTACTTTCCTTTAAAATGTGTAAGATGGCCGCGCACATTTTGTATTTATACCCTGTTTTTCCAATAAAATTAATCTATTCAAAGTCTCGTTTTTCTTCTCATCTTCCCTATTGATGCACTCAATAGTTCTTCCATAATTATGTCCGCAATGACTGGTGAAGCTGGGGATTGCTACTAATAAACCATTAGAGCGAAAAACTGCACTGGCGGCCCACTGTACTATAACTGGACACAAACCAAATTATAATGATGTAGACATTTTGGTGGGAGAGAATAACTATAGGAAGAGATTTACACTTGAGATGCTACATATAGTTGATCAAGAGACAGAAAAGACTTAAATTTTAGGAGAGACACAAAAAATATTTTAGAAGAAAAGTTGGTTGACAATAGTCAGACAAATATGGGATTTCGTATTTCATGGAATACAGGCTACGTCAAGGAACTACCTATATAGATTATGAAAGTAGATTATCTAAGGTATCTAACGCTTTCCGTACAAAAAATCCGCTGGACAGTTTTCCAGAAAAATGGGTTCATCTAAAATGGCAGAAAAATCTGCGTTTATTAATTTCATGCAATACAGGCAACGTCAAGCAACTACCTATATTGATTATGAAAGTACATCATCTAAGGTATTTAAAACGCCTTCCGTGCAAAAAATCCGCTGGACAGTTTTCCAAAAAACTGGCTTCATCCAAAGTGGTCAGAAAAATCTGGGATTCTAAATAAAATAGAAAATTGAAAGTATATTTCCCAGTGAATATAAAAAGCTTTCCGTGCAAAAAATTTTCAGAACCGTCCCATAGCAATTGGAGGTTCCTCCAACATTTACAGTGAAATCTGGGATTCTTATAAAAAAAAGAATCGGGGCAGTGTCATGGCATAAACTCAATGGAAATTGAAAGTATATTTCCCAGTGAATATAAAAAGCTTTGCTATAAAAAGTGTTGCTATGGAGAAAATAATTTCTTCAAATCGTAGTATATTTTTGTTCTTTTCAGTTGCTTGTTTACTAAATCAACCGCAGATATAAAGAAGATATTAAATAGTAGCAATAATTATAAAAAAATTAATTGGTTTTTTATTGCCAACACGGCGAAGCTTAATTAATTTAGTTTTCACCAATTAATAGGGAATTAATTCATTATATAAATGAGGAAATTAAAATTTGTTTTTCACACAAATTGCGGCTGATTTCATTATTTGGCTGGCTGAAGAAAACAAACAAGTCTTTTTTTTAATATTTTCTACAGAGTTGCATAAGGTGTTAACATTTTGTTTGAAATGCATTACAAATTTTAACAATTAATGAACACAATTTAGCAAAATTAATAAATAAAACAGAAAATTTTTGAAGGAATTAAAATCAAAAAACTTGAATTAACATTACTATGGCCTAGTAATCAAATTTCGTATTGGTCACTTTCGATATTTCAACTATTTACTTAATAATACGCACAATCACACGTATTCACATTAATTTGGATATTTTTAATAACAAAATCGGTAGTATTCAGCGTGGGCATATCTCGTTACAATTAAGGAGTGCATATCTCGTGCTGAATCACAGTTAACAAGTTCATATCTCGTTACAGTTAACTTTTTCTCGATATAAATACTTTTAAAAGATTTATGGAGGTTAAAATTAATTACGGAGAGGGTTATATGGGAGTTTCGACTAATTATGTACCGACCATTATAAAATTAGGTGTAATCATTTCTGTACATATGAAATTATTGAATATTTTTCGTATACTAACATTTTAAAGAGATTTATGGTCGTTAAAGTGATTTTCGAAAATGGGCTTTATATGAGAGCTACGACTAATTATGGACCGATCATCATAAAATTCCACCATATTATATGTATACATATATACGAAACATATTAGTGTTTAATATTATTTTTAAAAGAGTTATGCTCTTCAAAGTGATTTTCGGAAATGGGCTTTATATGGGAGCGACAACTAATTATGGACCGATCATAATAAAATTGTACCGTATTATTTGTATAAATGTGAAATATATTTGCGTTAAATATTATTTGGATACCAACATTTCTGAGAGAGTTATGCTCCTTAAAGTAATTTTCGGAAGCCTTATATGACAGCTATAATAAATTATGGACCGATCTGCACAAAATTTGTAGATGTGATTTGACTTCATTTACCACTCATTTGTGATGAAATTTGTTTGGATATTTGCATAATTCAAACATTTATGATCGGTAAACTCCGATTTCGGTAGAACATTTGAATTTGGGCCAGGTGAAATAATGGACCGATTTACACCAGTTTCAACCATCCGTCCTTGGGCCGAAGAAATATCACATACAAATTTTTATCGAAATATCTTCAAAATTGCGACCTGTACTCTGCACACAAGATTTACATGGACAGTCATCTAACCAGCCAGACGGAAGGACGGACATCATTAAAAGAAAGTGATTCTGAGTCGATCGGTATACTTCAAGGTAGGTGTTGGAAGAATATTTCTGGGCGTTACAAACATCAGCACAAATCCACTATGGTGGTGTACGGTATAAAAAATATTCTGCTTTTTAACAACGTAATGAAGAAATAAAATACTTTTTTTTATGGTACCTATAGGTTTTTTATACAAAAAAAATCGGCATTTTATGGATTTCATTATTAATTAACTGCAAGAAACGGTTTCATGGTACATAATAATTTCCATAGGTCATCAAAATTCACAAATTCTAACATTCGAAAATTAGACGTAAAATGTAGCATAAACATTTCAAGGGGTTCTGCAATGAAATCACGAGCATATCGAAGGATTTTATAAACTAATTTGATGAGTATCATTTCTGGGTCAAAGGAAACAATTGAACTGAGAAATTAGTGGTCATCAGCAAGAAGGGCAAAAGAACTAGGCGTATATATGACTTAGATTTACAAGGTGTACTACAAGTATAAAGAAGATTTGACGGTGAGTCAAAGATTCTGCCAATGAGTTACAAAGATTCTATCAAATATTATTCAAAGACCTTAGGGCGACTAATTATATTTAATGAAATAATATCTCATGAGACGCTGATCAGAGACTCTATTTACGGAGGTGCACTTTCCTACGGATTTAAACGATAATGGATGAAATTGTGACTTTGAATGAACATTGATTCAATGTCAGCTTGTATAAGTAACAGACATTTTTTACAATGTAGTTTACAGTCCTGGATTCGAGGTGATATGAGTATCTCGGACTACATAAACTTCTATATGATACCCCCGGACAGAAATTCGAAGAGAAGTTCAAAAGATTACACGATGGTTATGCAGTATTACCTCACAGAATGTAGTTAAAGATTTATGAATTTCGAAAACTGATTCTAATAGCATGTAACATAATGTTTCATTTTTCCTCAAGTTTGCTTATGGAAATAAGTTATATTACAACATTGGCAGTGAAAAATTATGTAAATGTATATTGTGAATATACCTTATAGCGTAGACCCATCCTAATGCGCATTAGGTGAGACGTAAATGCCCAAATCAGAGTGAATTTATACTGCATTTAGCTATTTCAATATGGCAACATCGTCGAAAATCAATCCTATGTTATTAAATTGTTTACTATTCTAAAAGAAAAAGAAGACAATTGTAAAATTAAAATAATAAAAATAGATTTCCACAATTGCCTTTCTCTTATTTGAGAGTTTCCCACTGCGGTCCCCACATGTAGCAACACGTTCAGGTTGATGGTTGGTGGTGCATTAACAATTTTCGCATTATGGAGCAGTTTCAGCAACAGTAATTTCAGCTCTTTTCCAAATAAATACTGATTTTTCACCAAATGCCAAACAAATTTTTTCATAATTAAACAGTTGTTTACTGTTTAAATGCAGACTCTGTCATCTGTCACGGTAAAATCTTAATTCACAGTGAGATTTTAATGCAAATTAACGCTGTCGTCATCGCAAACGCTATCCGAACAGGATTGTTTAAAATCGAATCTTAAATCTGTTGGTAGCATTGGAATGCGTAGCAAAAGTACATCTGTACCTTTATATTTTCTTGTTATAATGGTCGCTTCTACTAAATTCAGTTTTTTTTTTACTGCAAATCGAGTGCCATTGCAAAGACGTGGTGATCGATATTACGCAGTAAAATAATTGGCACTCCAATTTTAAGTTGTAACACATATGGTAGAAAGCCTGGCACATCGAGTGAATTTAAGAACTCAACAGGATAATTAACGGCCTAAGGGGTTGCATGATTGATTTGACGCATTTAAAAGTGATATCCATCTTCTCCATATGGAAAAATAATAGGATATCCACTTTATCCACTTACATAGTCAAGAATTTATTATTTCGCTAGAATATCCTATTGTGAAAATTTAATGACGATCGGTCCCGTAGTTAAGACTTTATTACGATTTTTAATTTTCCTAAAAAAGAGCGTGGTCCCACCCACTTTTCTCCTGTTACGTATTCCTAATTATGCCAATACCAATGTACCACATATCATTGACGTAGGTCAAAAAATTCCCAAAATAAGGCGATTTAATTTTTTAGGTTATATGGGCGTTGCCACCCCTGTTTGTACAATCAAAACTTCATATAGCCTATTATTCCTTTCAGAGTCACAGTAACATGCTGTGAAAATTTCAGGCAGATGGGTCCAAGGGTTTGGCCTCCTATTAAGCACAAAAATACAGACACACAGTCATTTTTATATATGTATATATATAGATTAAAAGCAGATTATTTAGAATTTAAGGTAAAATGGGGGAAAAAAGGGTGTTTGGTAATAAAAAATGTTACTACCTTATCTGTAGATAAAAAGTATATAAAACTTTAGGTAAATACATATTACAAAAAAAGTATTTTGTATAGCAAACATGGTATAAGTAAGTATCTGAATTAAAAAAGGGGGCGTGGTTCATAGTTATATGGCGACGTTAACAGTATTAAGAGAAATATACTACCAAATAAAAAAAATACGTTGGAAGCAACAAATTTGTATAGAGAACAAAAAGTTTAAAACTTTCAAACAAAATTTGGCGTGAAAAGGGACGTGACGTAAGAAATGTTTATTTCTACCTCACCAGGAGTATATAATGTGTATACAATTTGAAGCAAATTTGTTAAAAACTATATGGGAGTAATTACATAATTTAAAAAAAAGTGGGAGTAAAAGTGGGCGTGGTCAAACAAAAGTACCCTATTAATCATACCAGAGTCCCAGTTAAATGCTGTGAAAATTTAAAAAATACCGGTCTAGAGGTTTGGTCTCCTATAAGGTACCCACAAACAAATAAACACACATTCAATTTTATATACTTACTAGCTAAACCCGGTATTCTTCGCTACCCCCCTCCCCTCGTTATAAAATAAAATAAAACGTATTTATACATTTACAAACATTTATTTATTTGATTTTAAATTATTTATTGCAATGCTTTAGTTTACTGCCGTATTCATAAAAAATACAGTAGGATTGAAGTGTGCTTTTAGACAAAATTTTCTTAAAGTGCATTTGAAGTCTACTTTAATTTGTTTATGAATAAGGGGGTTAGTTTGCCCATCAGGAGTACACACATATATACGGGATATTAACCTTGAGCTTTGTTAACGGTCATCGCAAACGCTAACCGAACAGGAAAAAATTGTTTAAAATCGAATGGTAAATCTGTTGGTAGCATTGGAATGCGTAGCAAAAGTACATCTGTACCTTTATATTTTCTTGTTATAATGGTGTTACGCGACCTGGGTAGCATTAGGGCAAATTATCGGGGACTAGCTCTTAACATGATCTCTTTTTCAATGGTGTGTGTTCATGCCTTAACCTATTCGTCACATGACAATAAAAAATATATATATAAACTGATACTACAATAAACATACCACTCTACCATAGGAAGCAAGGTCGTATGCTTCAGTCGCCCAATCCCTACCTCGGCCATTAAAATGTCCCACTAACTTAACTTTTATAATGACCCCACATTCCGCGACACCAATAAACCATTCATTTTATAATTTTACTCCTCCATTTCTTTTTTTTTTTTCTTAACTTCAATACATGTTTTTTATTATTGTTTCCTCTATATTACAAAAAAATTATTAATAATTTGTTCGCTTAAAACTAGCCTTAATATTTGTCGTGTGTACCCTTTAGAGGGTAATTGGAAAAAAAAAAATTTTTAATATTTGTAAATTGATGACCTATTACGAGAGTACCTATTACGAGAGTACCTATTACAGAGTTAGTTGAATTGGAAGAAGGAAAATTGATCGACGATGACGCTTGTGTATAAATAGCGGTATCCAGAAGCAGAAGAGGGTTCAGTTTATGGTGAGCAGCGAAGGAGTCAACATTAAAGAAATAAAGAAGTGCAAAATATGAGGTTCAGTCTATTGTGAGCAGCGGAGGAATCGACATAAAGAATTAAAAGAAGTGCAAAATATATGTTTGAGTTTATTGTGAGCAGCGAAGGAATCAACATTAAAGAATTAAAAGAACAGTATTAAAACAAATAGATTATCGTTACACAAAAATTAAATAAAATATAATTGAAATTTTTATTTTGTATAATTTAGTGAATTAAGGCTAGAAACTTTTTATTTGAATAAAACAAAATTCATATTTTATAATGATTGCACAACAAAAGTTTAACGTGTTGTTTATTTAAAAGGAATGAGGCAGTAATCTCATTAGGGGTCAAACGATAGGAGGGTGATGGAAAAGTAAACGTTAGTATTTGGGACGATCCGACCAATATCTTTTGCAGATCGTCATGGTGGAATCTGACCGGATTTCGAGTGGGAGGGACATGGTTGGCAAAACACCCGCCAATCTCAACTCCCAAGAAAGAGGTGCAGCAATACAGGGTGAGAACCCTGGGCAAAAAGTTTTCCAATAGTGTCAATAGTTAATGTTGTTTTGTGTTCACTTACGGGCTTCCTTTTTTTTTATTTAATTTTTTTTGAGTATGACATGTTGTCTTGTTAATTGGCTGGCATGATTTTTTTTGTAGCAGCGTAGTGTTAGATTGGTTGGCAAGAACCACCCCCCCATACGGCGAGCCCTAGCCGGACTTACGCCAGCATGCCAGCGCCGCCAACAATCTGGCAACCACGCACTGAAAGATGTTTACAGTGATTCCTTAGGGATCATCAGGCGTGAAGAAGTGCAATTACAAAATGGCGCCCAACGTGGGGCCGAAGCTGCAACTACAAAAATGGCGCCCAACGTGGGGCCGAAGCTGCAACTACAAAATGGCGCCCAACGTGGGGCCCGAAAGTGAGCAAATCTAGTAGGATTCGTCTAGGCAGATACTTTTCCCGCGACTGATGTAAGTCCCGTTAGAGTAATGAAAGAGTCCTCAACGCGTTGCGATATCGGTTTAAGGGCGAAGAAACCTGTTTAAGATAAGGGAGAATTAAATAAGATTCCACGCAATATTTTAAATTTTATATGGAAGTAGCATACCTTTGACCGTAAGTCCCGGAAGATATAGCTATGGAGCTTTCCGCGAAGCGACGGCAAAATTCGTTATCTTTATATAAAATTTTCAATCTTTGATTTTTGTTTTAATGTAGGCTGGTTTGTTAATAGCTAAATAGGTTTTCAAATTTCACTGCTACGTTGAAAGCAAAAATCAGGAGATTTCATCCAAGTTTTTTTTTATAGCCAAAATTTAGTTTCATTTTTCTTTTATACATCGCCAAAAACTCATGGAATTTATTTCCAGTAGACCGTCCCTGACGGAAGGGTAGTGATTAGTCCCAAGTAGCAATTGTCTTTAGGGCAGGTACTTAGTTGCTCACTACAAATTTCGTTCGGGGTTATTAGGAAACTAAATAATTTTAAATTATCTTTTTGCGCCAGTGTACATATATTTATCCACCTGAAAATAAGAAAAAAAAAATTTTTTTGTTACAATTAATTGTCTGCACCGTAAATTGGAATTAATTTTGAAACTTACCTTGGGAGTTGATCGATTATTTTGTTTGCTCCAGACCATCACCTGAAAAACCTATCATGACCTAGTACGTTTGTTTTTTTTGAATTTGTTCCATTCTATTTTAATTTTTTAATTTTTTATTAAATTTTTTTTACCAACTTTTTATTTTTTTATTATTTTTATTTTTTTTTACCTTTTTGCAATCATTAAATTATATTTTGAATTAAGCCGTACAGTGGCATTTATAAAATTTTTTTTTACGCTTTATGGTTAGAATATTTATTTTTTTTTACTTGTATCTAAAGCTAAACAAAAAGCTCAAGATTTCTTTTGAAAGTTTTTATTTAAATTGTCTTTGGGGAGTTTTGTTTTTGGTAGCCTGATTTAACTACATAAGCTATTTTGCCGTTTAGTCGTGTGTTTTTCGATAATTGCTAGTAATGGTAGCAACTCGTTCCGGTAGAAATCAGACGCAAGTTACAAGTAGTTTAGCAAATATGGAAAATACAACTAGACCTACCGAAGGAACTACAGTGTCCACGGCGTTTCCCATGTACACCATCGCCAATACCACGGCGACGACGAATACCACGACAACCTCAACTGTAACCCCAGCGGTTCAACAGTTTTTATCCATGGCTCATGAGCGGACAGGATTGCTAGATGTATCGGCCATATCTAACACTACCATAACTTCACCGGAATACAGGAGCATTACCGCCAGGAATGTGCAACAAGAATACCGCGCCAGCAGGCCGACTGCATCTCCTCCACCCGATAACAATGCGGTCGTCGCAGGTGAAATGTTCAGTTGCATGCGGGTAGAACTACAGAGGCAAATGCAATTGTTGCGTAATGAGATGCAGCAAGAGATCTCTCATGCGATTAGGCTTGCAATTCCGCGCGCGTCACCGCCACAGCCTCAGCCTGATTTACATCGTCCAGGGGAGCAACAAAATATATTATATCAACCACAGTCTTATGGAAACATACCTGCGCAAAATTTTCACCAGCCGAGTAGATTACTTCCAACGCAAGAGCAACCAACAAACGCGTCACAGCAGCAAGCAGAGCGTCACGCAACACCAGCTTGGTCGCAGGCACCACCGTGGTTATCACAGGCACCCAGTTTTCCACCCGAGGGCACTTACCCCCCACCACGAAAGGTGGATTTAACGAAGTGGGGTATCAAGTTCGATGGAACCTCAAGAGGTATGAGTGCCGAGGATTTTATCTTTAGGGTTGACGTGTTGAGGCAGGATTATAACTGCTCTTTCAGCGACATACGCAAAAGTTTCCATTTGTTGTTGGAAGGTCAGGCGCTAGACTGGTATTGGAACACGCGTAAGCTGATGCCAATTCAAACCTGGGAAGATCTGGAGACGGCGTTCCTAAATCAGTTTAGGAGGTATGAAAGTGAGTTTCAGCTTCAAAAACAAATAATGGACCGTCGCCAGATGCCCCAGGAAAGCTTCGAAAACTTTTATAACGCAGTAATGCGGTTGCGAAATCAACTGAGAAGTCCCTATTCAGAGCGAGATCTGGTGGAAATTATGAAGGGTAATTTGAAGCCGTCGTTGTCGCACCTCTTATTCTCGGTAAGAACAGAGGGGCTAAATGATTTTTGTCAGCAGGCCAAACGAGCAGAAAACTTGCTATACAGCCAGAGGCAACAGTTTCAACCAAGGCCCTCGCTACCCAATCGAGTACATGAGTTGCAGTTTAGTGACGACGAGGCGCAGACACCCATCGTGGAAGTGGACGCATTGGCCACCAGTAGCCGGTATGTCTGCTGGAACTGTAAGCAGCCAGGACACAGCTTTATAGATTGTCCGTCGCCAGCGAGGCGAATATTTTGTTATAGATGCGGCAAGGAAAACGTAGTTACTCCTAAGTGTCCTAAATGCCAGGGAAACCGGGCAGGGAACGAGTCCCAAACGGGGGAGACTCGTTCGACCCAAACATAATCCCGAATAGCCCAGCAGTAGAGCCATTTAGACCTGCCAAAATTCTATCTAACCCCAGGAGACAGGTTATCGATAATAAACCAGTGTTGCGAACTATTAAACCTCTTCACCAAAGAGTGAAAGAATACCAGGAGGCGAGGGTTAGAATCTTTGGGCAGGTTTCTAATAGAATTAAGAAAGCAAGACTAAGGTATAAGAGTAGAAAACAGGTTAGAAGGGAAATTATGTCCGCGAGTTTATATGAGGGGGATGATTTCCGATTATATGCCAATATTAAAATACGTGATAAGGAGATTTCAGGATTGCTCGATAGTGGTGCTACCGTAACTTGTCTAGGGAAGGGCTGCATGGAATTTGTCCAGGACAGTGGATTGCAAGTTACCAATTTTAATTCGTTTATAAAAACTGCAGATGGCAGCCCCCATAGGATAGTAGGTCGTGTTAAGGTAAATATAAATTTTAATAAAATCGAGGAATGTATTACCTTTTATTTAGTACCAACCCTAAATAGGCCATTGTTCTTAGGGGTTGATTTTATGAGAAAGTTCCATTTGTTTGCAAACATTAGTAGCATAACGACGAATGGAGTGGATTTGAGAGCAGATTCGGAAGATATGTGGGATAGTGTTAAAACTCATAGTTTGACGCCGGAACAGCAAGGGTCGTTAGAGACAGTAATAGCAAGTTTCCCTTGCTGTACGAAGCGCGGTCTTGGGCGGACTCCACTAGAAGTCCATATAATAGATACCCGAGAAGCAGCGCCGGTGAAGGACAGACATTACCCCGTTTCGCCTGCTGTGCAAAAGTTGATGTACGCAGAGCTTGATAGGATGCTTGACCTTGGGGTCATTGAGCAAAGCGAGAGTCCTTGGAGCCATCCGGTTACTCTCGTCCGTAAGGGCGAGAAGAATCGGTTGTGTCTGGACGCTCGTAAGCTAAATGCCCTCACGGTCAAGGACGCCTATCCTCTGCCGCACATCGAAGGTCTGCTCAGTCGGCTAGGGGATACATATTATATATCAAGCGTAGATTTGAAAGACGCGTTCTGGCAGATACCATTAGAAATCTCCAGTAGAGAAAAGACTGCCTTCACGGTGCCTGGAAGACCACTTTACCATTTTACGGTAATGCCTTTTGGGTTGTGTAATGCAGCCCAAAGACTTTGCCGTTTGATGGATAAAGTGATCCCGGGTGCACTACGTGATAGAGTCTTTGTCTATCTGGATGACCTCCTAATAGTATCGCCAGACTTCAAAACTCACCTGGAGTTGCTTCAGCGGGTATCTGATTGTTTGGAATCAGCGGGGCTGACCATTAACGTCGCTAAGTCCAAGTTCTGCTTCCGGGAGTTAAGGTACCTAGGGTATATAGTAGGAGGGGGAACATTAAAACCTGACCCAGAAAAGATAAGTACAATTTTAAAATATAATTACCCAAAAACAGCAAGGCAGGTTCGTAGCTTTATGGGCGCTACAGGCTGGTACAGACGCTTCATTCCGGATTATGCTACCATTTCTACGCCAATTTTTAACACCCTTAAGAAAGGAAAATCATTTGATTTTCCCGAGGATGCCAAAGCAGCTTTCGATCGATTGAAAATAGCCCTTACTACTAGTCCTGTGTTAATACATCCAGATTTCCAAAAACACTTCTATATACAGTGTGATGCCTCGGAGATAGGAATTGGAGCCGTTCTTTTTCAAAAGGATGAAACCGAAGGTGAGCATCCTATAGCGTTTTTCTCCCACAAATTAACACCAGCACAAAAAAATTACTCGGTGACGGAGAGAGAATGCTTGGCCGTGGTATTAGCGGTGAAGAAATTCAGGCCGTACATCGAGCTCATGCCTTTTACCGTCATTACTGACCACAGCAGCCTTAAATGGCTAATGACGCACAAGGACCTCAGTGGACGCTTAGCTCGATGGAGTCTGCACCTGCAAGCATTATCTTTCAACATAGAACATCGGCCTGGTACTAAAAACGTAGTTCCAGATACGTAGTTCGAGATACAACATGGAAGAAATAGCTGCAAATATAAGTAATTTTATTGATTTGGAATCGGAACATTTTAAAAACCAAGATTACCTGGACTTAATTGCTCATGTCAACAAGAAGGCCGATCAGCTGCCAGACATTTTAGCAGCTATTAGATCGTACTTACAAAATGACCATACCGAATGGGACAAATACTTGTCGGAAATTGAATTATCAATTCGTTCGTCGGTCCAGACATCAATCGGGGTAACACCATATTTTGCCTTATTCGGTATGAATATGATTTCACATGGCAGTGTGTATAAATTGGCCAAGAAATTGCAAAGCCTAAGCGATCCCGAAATGAACGTCATACCAAAACCAATTAAACTGGACTTGATTAGAAACCAAATTAGAGACAATCTACACAAAACTTATATACGCAATCAAAAAAAACTGCAATATGCGCTGTCGCCAAATAAAATTTATACCTGGACAAGAAGTTTTCCGACGCAATTTCCAACAAAGTAATTTTAAAAACAATTTTAACGCGAAACTGGCCAGCAAATTTTTAAAATGTAGGATCGTTCGTCCGATAGGAAATAGCCTATACGAAATCGAAGATCTACAGGGGAAATTGTTGGGGGTATTTCACGCCAAAGATTTAAAGCAATAGCTTTAAATTCTTTGGTGGTCTTAGTCCTAACAATTTCACTCAAGACTAACTCTCCAAAATGTTTAAATAACAAAGATCATTTTGTTTGGTTAAGGGAAGAATAAAAATCCCCTAAAATCCCAAAAAGGGACATATTGAATATTAAAGAAAAATATTTCCATCCCATTCTACATCCACTGATGAATCGTAGAATGGTTTGGTTTGTCGTGTGTACCCTTTAGAGGGTAATTGGAAAAAAAAATTTTTTTAATATTTGTAAATTGATGACCTATTACGAGAGTACCTATTACGAGAGTACCTATTACAGAGTTAGTTGAATTGGAAGAAGGAAAATTGATCGACGATGACGCTTGTGTATAAATAGCGGTATCCAGAAGCAGAAGAGGGTTCAGTTTATGGTGAGCAGCGAAGGAGTCAACATTAAAGAAATAAAGAAGTGCAAAATATGAGGTTCAGTCTATTGTGAGCAGCGGAGGAATCAACATAAAGAATTAAAAGAAGTGCAAAGTATATGTTTGAGTTTATTGTGAGCAGCGAAGGAATCAACATTAAAGAATTAAAAGAACAGTATTAAAACAAATAGATTATCGTTACACAAAAATTAAATAAAATATAATTGAAATTTTTATTTTGTATAATTTAGTGAATTAAGGCTAGAAACTTTTTATTTGAATAAAACAAAATTCATATTTTATAATGATTGCACAACAAAAGTTTAACGTGTTGTTTATTTAAAAGGAATGAGGCAGTAATCTCATTAGGGGTCAAACGATAGGAGGGTGATGGAAAAGTAAACGTTAGTATTTGGGACGATCCGACCAATATCTTTTGCAGATCGTCATGGTGGAATCTGACCGGATTTCGAGTGGGAGGGACATGGTTGGCAAAACACCCGCCAATCTCAACTCCCAAGAAAGAGGTGCAGCAATACAGGGTGAGAACCCTGGGCAAAAAGTTTTCCAATAGTGTCAATAGTTAATATTGTTTTGTGTTCACTTACGGGCTTCCTTTTTTTTATTTAATTTTTTTTGAGTATGACATGTTGTCTTGTTAATTGGCTGGCATGATTTTTTTTGTAGCAGCGTAGTGTTAGATTGGTTGGCAAGAACCACCCCCCCATACGGCGAGCCCTAGCCGGACTTACGCCAGCATGCCAGCAACCACGCACTGAAAGATGTTTACAGTGATTCCTTAGGGATCATCAGGCGTGAAGAAGTGCAATTACAAAATGGCGCCCAACGTGGGGCCGAAGCTGCAACTACAAAAATGGCGCCCAACGTGGGGCCGAAGCTGCAACTACATATTACATAAAAAATGAAGATATATAAACAAAATTAAAGAAATATTGGACATCCCAACAAATACCGAACACAAATTTTAAATATTAAAAAAAAATCAGAATAGGGTTCTTTCTCACCACATATATTAATAAAGAACAAATTGTCTCACGTAAAACATGTTACGTGACGGTTTTTTGCGCTTAGGTGGTTCACCGGCTAGTTCTAAATTTATTGACACTCATTAGGGACGTAGTTCTCAACCCTTTCCTAAGGATCAGCCACGCACCAATTTATAAAATATAACACAAAGCTAACTTACTATTTCAAGCTAAAACCAACATTAGGGAAGTCTGGTCTTGTTCTTCCAGCCGCCCAAATCCCATCCATGGCCATTTTTATTTTCCTTCACAGTTTATGTTATTATGGCCCCACAAAAGGTAATACGCACACACACAGGCCACTTACTATTCAATATCCCCTTCGAAATAAAATTCACTCAGACATTTTTTCTTCAAAACATTACAATATATCAATATTTATTTTCTATCAACTTACAACTACACATTCTGATAATCCTTTCATTAAATTCCATATTAATACACAAATCTTAAAGTATTTACCATTAACACTTAACCCTCACCATTGAACTTCTCAGTTAGATAAAAAGAAATGTTAATATAGCTTAGCTATTTAATTATCTAGTCATATATCCTTTCTCGTACTATCTTTTATATTAATGTTTGCCTAAGTATTGGTTCACTACCTGAAAGAGCTCTCTAAGGTTAGTAAGGGATCTGACACTATTCAGATCTAATATAAAGTTTACTCTAAATTTCGAGAAAATCTATATACCTAAACGTTCATTAAATTTCTCTTTTCCAACCGATCAGAACTTACATGAAATTTAATCTTCAAAAAAAACTTAATAGCTAACACGTAATCAAACAAGGTACACTAACATATATAAAAAAAAATTTCATTAGCCTAACTTAATGCTATCCTTATTTATACTTGAAACATATTTTAACATACCAATACAAAAATTTTCCCTTTTTTCTCCTTTTTTTTTTTCTTATTCCGACCCACAGAAAAATTCCATCGGGAACTACTATCACGGCTTGGCAATTACTTTGATGTTGATTCCTCGGTCTCAATGTCACCAGAAGCAATCAATTTCTCTAGACTTTGGCAAGTCGTCTCGGCTTCAGTTTCGTGTTATCTGGTATTTTAAATTTCTCTCCAGCCTTGGATCGATTTCGCTTCATTTGGCATATTCCTTTTTCTTTGGTGTAAAATGTTGTTAACTTATTTAGTCTTTGTTTATCTAATTTAAGTTAATAGTTTAAATGTTTATATGCGTATGGCTTAAAAGCTCTCCATTTCTTTTCTTTGAAAATGTTTTAGATGTTTTTATATTTATTTAGTATGTTGTTTTGGGGCTGCTTAATAAACCCTTTTTCTTTTGTTTTTATAGCACAATCAAGTTTTTTTTGTTTCTCATAAGATTAACACCGATCTTTTTTTTTTCTTCGAACCCGCACAAGCCGCTTTATCTTTACTTCTCCTCTTTTTTTCTCCCTTTTCTTCTTTTTATACCACCAAATCTTTTTCCATTATTACGGAATACCTTTCCAAATATATAATGTATTTGTTCTTAAATATACAGAATTTCCAGATAAATACACACAAAATACTTTTCTAGGCAGTCCGCGCGATCGCCATCTTTATTTGCCATATTTATTGAAATTCCCTCAAAAAGAAAAATACTGTCCCTTTCCTCACTGCTCCTGTCCTGTCCTATTCAATAGTCCATTGGGTATTGATGCTGAACTGCATGATCAGGCGTTCATAAAGTTAGATGGTTGAATCGGTTCATTCATAAATTTCGAATAAATATTCAAAAATTCAATATGTTATCAACAACCATTCCTGTTATCCACGCAAATTATTTTAGTTGCCAACTTTCTTGTCGAAATTCATTCATTAAACATACCCTAACATATAAACATATGAAAAATACTGGCAGCACTGTATGGAATGAAAAATATAAACAAAACCAAAGAAGCAAACATGGTGTAAGTATTAGATTGTAATTATTTTCTTGCATTTATTTTATCTTCTTGTCTTACTTTATAAAATTTACATATCTTTTCAGGGAATTGGTGGCAAGGTAATATATCGTTCCAATATTTGTACTTTCATATACAGTAATATTTTTCTTTTCAGGATAATTAAAGAAAATGAGCCTTCATAAAATGCGGTTTTGCTCAGCCGCTGATAAAAGTTAGTTAAGAATTGGTTCCCCTGCGAGAGGCCGGCCGCATGAGGGAAATGGATCATAAAAAAAAACTAAATCTACTAAGAATACTAACCCCGGCAAACAAAACAATAAAGACTAACAAATTAACAAAAATAACAATTAAACGGGGACTTGGGCAGGAGAGTGGGTCCTCCGAATTCCGAGTGACCCTCCTCTATTATTTATGAGGGACTCGAGGTAGTAGGTACTTTTGACCTCCTCCCGACGCATTCTCTAAGGTGGAGCTACGCACAAAAGATTTTTAGCCTCCAACTTGGGGAAAAAAAATTTTTCGTTTTCTTTCACCGCAACAAACAAATTAAAACTGATTTATTCCTAACGCCTAAAAGAGCTCTCTAAAACGTAGTATCTCAAGCTACAAATACGCCTGTATAAATATTTTATTATACGCGATGCGATGAGCAAAATGCCTTGTAATAAAAAACAGGTATTTATTGAAATTCCTTACAATACTAAAACTACAAGATTATGCTAAATAAATAAAAAAAAACAAATAACACTAACGTCTATTTTTAAAACTAACTTATAATTTAATATTAATATTTATTTAAACTCATCAATTATCCAAGACAAAATATATTTGACTATCGTATAGAAACTGCTCTTGAATATTTAAATGATTTCAGCCTCAACTTTTTAATTAAATGGGTATGTTCCTTCCTTCCTTTCTCACTTTACTCCGTTATGGACAATTGTACTTAACTATTCTTTTGTTAACTGGAGTTATTTAGCTTGTTTCTGAAGGTGGCTGCTGGCTCCTAAAATTGTATAGATCCTGACCTCCAACTTCTGTCGCGCCTTGCTCTAACCGGAGGCCAATTGGTTTGCCTGTAACGCAAGGACTTTATGGCCAATTCTATTGAACGCTTTTCTTTTTTCCTTTGCTGATAAAACATTCGTCACTCCAGTTCTCTATTAAAACACATATAATTAACACACAGGAACTAGACTTAAAAACTTTCTTCCGTTTACCTTTTCTTTTTATTCTGTATCCTTGAAGCACTTGGTAATTTAAATGATATTCTAGTTACTCTTATAATGTTTTGTATCACAAAATATTGCTTACTAAGCCGGAATTTTTACTTTAAAATGTTTGAGATGGCCGCGCACATTTTGTATTTATACCCTGTGTTTCCAATAAAATTAATCTATTCAATATAATGTTCTATATTTTTACTTTTCTACTCAATATGGTTATCTCCCTTATGTTCCTTGCATAGTTCTATCCTTTTCTAGCTTTTTCTCGAATTTGAATCTAAACATTTAACCGTTCACTTGTACTACTAACGTTTTTCATTCATGAAAAATTTTTACTATTAATTTCCCACAGTGTTTTTAATAGTATTCGCAACAACGTCCGGCAACTCTCTACTGAACATACTGCATCCTATTGTTTCATATGTCGCAGAACAAAAAAAAAAAAAAGGAATACAAACAGCTAAGTAGTTTCGCAGTACAACTGCGCTAAAATTTTTGGTGTTCGAAATCTTTCTTTATATAGGGTGTACGTAGAGGAGTTTGAACAAAATATACCCTCTGCTGGTCTCAGACTCAGGATTTTTAATGGTTATACTGGAATTCATTGGGTTGTAAACATTAGGGAAGTTTAGACAAAATTGGTTTCGATAAGAATATTACTTTGTGTTGATGTTATTATTCTGTTTCAGGTACTCAAAGGATAAAATTTGACCAGGAATTTAAACTACAACTAGGGAAAATGCACAAACACTTAGATAAAAGGTAAGTGTATAGGTATGGTTTAATATAAACATATAGGCTTAATAATCTATGTACTAGCAAAAGTCATGAGATACAATGTCATATATATTAGGACGAAAACAAACATTTAGAATTGTATAATCAAGAGTGGTAAAATCACAATTTATATAATAAAAAAAAACTATATATGTAATTCTAAAAATAATTTGTTTTCTTAAACCTAATATTGCACATTATATATCACAGATGTTATCACAGATTTTAAGCTATCTCACTGTATATTAAACTTTAATATCTAACATGAAAGACGCCTATAGATTTCCCTTTCATCGATTCTAGTTCGTACATATTGTTCCCTACGGGACGAACAATACGACATTTCAGGAACTTTTTGCAAAATTTTGCATTGATGTTATTTTTAAAATCACTCAATACAGTGTTCCTTCGGTATACTTTCTGACCTGGTCTAAATTTTATATTTCTAGCTCTTTTGTTGTATCTTTCTGCCGATTTTTCATAAGCTTTATGAATGTTGTCTTCAATTCTCTGCCTAATTAATTCAAGTCTCTCATTTCTATCAAGATTGCAGATTTCATGTTCAGATAAAGATAACAACTTTCTAGCTAGTTTATAGTTTGATCCACAGGAGAACATATGAAAACCGAATAGAGCAAAGAACGGTTCTTAATGCACATTCGATCTCTGATAGATAGAGATCCCAGTCCCTATGGTCGTCCTCAAGATAGGCTCTGATCGCAGCAAGCACAGATTGGTTTACTCTCTCAGACGCATTTGACTGAGGAGAGTAAACACCTGTTTTGATGTGGTTTATCTTATACGCTTCGATCATTTCTCGGAAAGCTTTTGGTATGAATTGTGCCCCATTATCGCTGTGTATTGTTTCAGGTACACTAAACTTTAGAAATATTTCATTTACAAGGAATTGTATCACATTGGCCGTGGTAGCTTCTTTCATTGCCTTTAAAAAGGTAAATTTGGTAAAATGATCTACCGCAATAAAAATATAACAATTTCCATTCTTAGATCTAGGGTATTTTCCAAGGAAATCAATATACAATTTTTGAAAAGGTCGCTCGGTGATTACTTCGGCAACTATGCTAGGCATCAAATTTTGATTAGAAGGCTTTGTTTCCTTACAAATCTGACAATTACAGACAAAATTTCTAATCTGATTTATCATTTTGGGCCAATAAAAATACCTTTTTATTCTTTCTATGATGAGCTACAGTGTTTGTTGAGTGGGCTTTTTCGATAATAGTTACAGTTATATTCTCAGGTATCCATAATTTCCATTTAAACTCTTCTTCAATTGATTGATCAAACCCGGGTTTCTTAAATACCATACCATTGACTACTTTAAGATCCGGTAATTTTTCAGAGTTTTGCTCTATATCTTTGATTAGGTTTAAATATTCTTCACTTTCGAATTCCGTAGTTTCAAAATCAAGTATTTCATCTTGGCTCAGTTCATTTATAGAAATATTTTGGGGGGCCCTAGACAACATGTCAGCTACTACATTCTCAGAACCCTTTCTATGCTCTATCTCAAAATCATAGGCCTGGAGTGTTAATGACCATCTAGCTAACCTACCACTTAGATCCTTTAAGGTAATTAGCCACTTTAAACTTGCATGGTCAGTGATGACCGTAAATGGCATCATCTCTACATATGGTCGGAATTTTTTTATAGCTAAAATCGCCGCTAAACATTCTTTCTCAGTTACACTATAATTTTTTTGACAAGAATTCAGTTTCTGAGAATAAAACGCAATCGGATGTTCTTCCTTTTCATCATTGAGTTGAAATAAGACAGCACCTACCCCATAATCAGAAGCATCGCACTGAATATAAAATCGTTTATTGAAATCGGCATGTTTAATTACTGGAGCAGATGTCAATGCTTTTTTCAATCTATCAAAAGCTTCAATTGCTGCATTTGTCATTATAAACTTGTTTGATTTTATCTGTTAAAGGCGCTGATATTGTTGCAAAATCCTTTATAAATCGCCTATACCACCCAGCGATACCTAAAAAGCTCCTAACTTCCCGTGCAGTTTTTGGTATCTTTATATTTTTGATTGCTTGGACTTTTTCAGGGTCAGTTTTTAGAATCCCACCACCAATAATAAAGCCAAGATATTTTAGTTATTGAAAGCAAAATTGCGATTTTTTAAGTCCTATTGTGAAATTTGCCTTCTTAAGACATTCTGCTACTTCACTTAAAAGCCTCATATGCTCGTCAAATGTGATAGAAATCACTAGGAGATCGTCAAGATAAATAAATACGTTTTCTTTTAGTCGCTGCGGTATAACCTTGTCCATAAGCCTGCATAATCTTTGAGCAGCATTGCACAACCCGAATGGCATCACTCTAAATTGGTATAGCGGACGACCTGCCACCGTAAATGCTGTATATTGTTTGCTTTGTTCATCCAACTTAATCTGCCAAAAGGCAAATTTTAGATCCACGCTGCTTATGAAAAAGGTTTCATCTATTCTACTAATTATACCATCGATGTTTTGTAATGGATACGCATCTTTTCTTGTTAGATTGTTTAATTTCCTAGCATCTAAACAAAAACGGTTTTTACCCGGTTTTCGGACGATTGTAGTTCTGTTGCTCCATGGACTATCACTAATTTCTATCACTTTTAATTTTAACATATTATCTATTTCCTGATACGTTATTTCCTGAACCGCTAGGGAAATAGGATAATAGCGATCCTTTACAGGTACTGCTCCTTCAACTAATTTTATCGTATGTTCCTCTAAATTGGTCAATCCCAGTCCTTCTTCCTCAAAAGCATGAAATTTTTTTATCACGTCATTTAACTGTATTTGTTGTTGTTGTGTTAATACGTGAGGCTTCAATTTATTTTCGTCAACATTATTTTTAAATTAATTTTGTATTTTTTTAATGTCTATTTCATCTATGTTGATTGCTTCGGGAATTAACTGAAATTGTCTCCAAAAATCAATCCCTAAATATAAAGACTGTTTCAGTTCTGGACAAAGATACAAAAACATATCGTGCACTTGCTCTTTGTACTTTATGGATAACTTTACTTTGCCAATGATACGATGTTGTTGACCGCTGGCAGTTTTCACTTCGATCAACAAGGGTTTGACATCTATACCAAGAAAATTTATGAACTCTCTACATCCAGTTCCTAAAATGCTCACGGATGCTCCCGAGTCTAACAATCCCTTAGCAGAATTACCGTTTAAATCTACATTAATAAATATCCTGGGATCTTTAATATTCGACGTAGCCTTATGTATGGAATCTACTAATTGACGTTTTCGTTTTCTCTGTTCTAAAAATTTTTGACGAAGTTTTAAAATCCGTCTCGAAATTGGCTTCGGAATAAATATTATATTTCTAATTGTTTCATAATTTTCTTTTCTAACTGATAAGGGTAAGTAATGTCTTATTTGTGGTGTTAACCTTTATTAAATTATCTATTGCAGGTTTGATGAATTTCTGGTTGTTGTTGTCGCAGGGTTCTCCCTTTGACGCAGGTCCCCTGTCACTCCCACGCCAAACTTCTGGTTCCCTGTTGTTGACATGAAGGACATTTAGGAGTGGTAACATTTGGTTTGCCACACCTGTAACAAAAGAGAGAACGCTGCGCGATGGGGCAATCCATGAAAGAATGGCCAAGAACATGACAATTCCAACACATAATTGGTTGTTTTTGTAGTTGTCGCGAGTTTTGTTGTCGCACATGCAAAGCATCAACATCAATAATTTCATCATCTTGTTGAAATTGATGTTCATTATCAAAATGTATTTCATTAACTTGCCGAGTAATACGTTGTGGTGGTGGCATACCGTTACGGTTCTCCCTCCTAGGAAAGTTTCGTTCGGCCTCATTGCACTCTATACGCAATTCTTCGACATATGAGACTGCCATTGGATAAACTATTCTGGCTACATTCTGATTTATATTACGCTTCATTATTTTAATCATGTCATATTCTGGGATCGGTTGAGTTAACTTCGATCTCAACTTGTTCATAACATGAAAATATGCATCGATTGTTTCAGTTGGTTGTTGTCTTCGTTCCACTAAATCCCTCATAACCTCAAAATTTGATCTAGGCCTTTGATACTGCGATAATAAGGCTAATCTAAGAACTGGCCATTCCGGAACTCCGTGAAATTCAATAAACGCCCAGTACCAGTCTTTCACTGAATCTGATACCAGCAAGTGAAAATCCCTAACAACTTCTCTCTCAGGTATATTATAGTGTACCCTAAGATGTTCCAATTGAAATATAAAATCGCCGATACTTATGGATTTATTATCAAAAACAATCCCCAACTTGTCGATCCTGATTTGACGAAAATCATATAAATCATTTCGGCTACTACGACGAGTATTGTTCTCTTTTAGAAATGGGACATTAGGGGTGTAACTATTTCCCATGACATTATTGTTGCTACGTGTCATATTTGGAGGAGCTGTATGTTCAGGTAAGGGAATGTTTATATTTTGCATCGAATTCTCATTTGCATTTATATTGTTTCTAATGCTTTGATCTTTCTCAGGCCCATTATTACCTATCATCTCATTATGAGCAGTTGCTCTGTTTGCTGTAGTTATGCCAGTGAGTGTTTGGACTGCGTTTGCTAAATCCCCTATCGTCTTTTTTATTTCGACCATCTCTTCTTGAACCTTTTTGCGTACTTTGTCTTCAAGCGATCTTTGAACTACCAGTGCCTCGTCGGCTACTAAATTTCTAACACCTGCTGTCAAATCTTCCTCAACTGGAGGATTAGCAACGTTAGAGCGGAAATGAAAAGCTATATTTGTTGGTTCACTATTTATGGGAATATTATTTAATGCCCCTGACATAATCGTTGTTCGCCATTTTCGATGAATTTTGAAAATTAGTTTTTCTTTGCTTTGGCTCGGTATGTATTGATGATCTTTTTAATTCAAATGCAGGATTTCTTTCCCTTTTCCTATTTGTATGCTAGTATTTTTTTGATTTAATGTATTTTGCTTCTTTTTAGTTTGAAATCTAGTTGGAAGACTCGTAAGGCAAATTTTAAAAACAAAAAACCTACACTATTCACACTACGTAGATTAAAAAAAAACTAACTAAAACTTAAACAAGCAAAACAACAATAAATACTATTAAAAATATACGAATTTAAAAGTAATATTAAGATAAATAAAAACAAATCCCTATAAAGCAAACTATACCAAAAAATATTAAAAAAAAACGAATGCACTATACATTAATAAATAAAAATAATCTATATCTACATATATCTATTACATTAAATTAGCTGAATTTGATTATTTTTGAACTTTTGAATATTTAACTATCTTCTGTTATGAATGGTTTTCAAGGTAATATATTTATGTGTGCGGTTAAATTTCATATATATGTACTTTAGACTCTCTTTTAAAAGAGCTATAATAGCCAGAGTGATATTAATCCGATTTACTACAAAAAAATATGAATATTTACTTATAGTTTTTCATGAACAATTCATTTGCTATTATTAAATTTCACGCGGTTAAATTTACTATTCTGATACATCGAATCTCAGTACTAATGTGTGAGCAGATATCGGAATGATAAAAATACCGGAAACTATAAATAAAAAAATCTAATAAAACAAATCCATGAACAATGATTAAGATCAAGGTTATTTTATGATATACTCTAAGTATCACTGTTCACTTTTCGATCAATAATGTGAAATTAATGCTATCAAATCATCGTACTACGTACTCCTAAACAGTGGTTTTGGAAGGCTAAGAAAATTTTTGAATAGTGTTTTATTTGACATTACCGTTTGGCTATTATTTTTTTTCTAGTATTATTAACTTTATGTGCTTAGATTTTAATACACATTATATTACTACACAATTTTTCTTTCTTTCGATTGGGCGCCATTTACTGTTACGCGACCTGGGTAGCATTAGGGCAAATTATCGGGGACTAGCTTTTAACATGATCTCTTTCTCAATGGTGTGTGTTCATCCCTTTGCCTTAACCTATTCGTCACATGACAATAAAAAAAATATATATATAAACTGATACTACAATAAACATACCACTCTACCATAGGAAGCAAGGTCGTATGCTTCAGTCGCCCAATCCCTACCTCGGTCATTAAAATGTCCCACTAACTTAATGTGGGGTCATTACATTCCGCGACACCATAAGATATATTACCTTTCAATCAACCATTCATTTCATAATTTTACTCCTCCATTTCTTTTTTTTTCTTAACTTCAATACATTTTTTTTTATTATTGTTTCCTCTATATTACAAAAAAATTATTAATAATTTGTTCGCTTAAAACTAGCCTTAATATTACATAAAAAATGAAGATATAGAAACAAAATTAAAGAAATATTGGACATCCCAACAAATACCGAACACAAATTTTAAATATTAAAAAAAAATCTCAATACGGTTCTTTCTCACCACATATATTAATAAAGAACAAATTGTCTCACGTAAAACAAATTAAAACTGATTTATTCCTAACGCCTAAAAGAGCTCTCTTAAACGTAGTATCTCAAGCTACAAATACGCCTGTATAATTATTTTTTTATTCGCGATGCGATGAGCAAAATGCCTTGTAATAAAAAAACAGGTATTTATTGAAATACCTTACAATACTAAAACTACAAGATTATGCTAAATAAATAAAAAAAAAACAAATAACACTAACGTCTATTTTTAAAACTAACTTAAAATTTAATATTAATATTTATTTAAACTCATCAATTATCCAAGACAAAATATATTTGACTATCGTATAGAAACTGCTCTTGAATATTTAAATGATTTCAGCCTCAACTTTTTAATTAAATGGGTATGTTCCTTCCTTTCTTTCTTACTTTACTCCGTTATGGACAATTGTACTTAACTATTCTTTTGTTAACTGGAGTTATTTAGCTTGTTTCTGAAGGTGGCTGCTGGCTCCTAAAATTGTATAGATCCTTACCTCCAACTTCTGTCGCGCCTTGCTCTAACCGGAGGCCAATTGGTTTGCCTGTAACGCAAGGACTTTATGGCCAATTCTATTGAACGCTTCTCTTTTTTCCTTTGCTGATAAAACATTCGTTACTCCAGTTCTCTATTAAAACACATATAATTAACACACAGGAACTAGACTTAAAAACTTTCTTCCGTTTACCTTTTCTTTTTATTCTGTATCCTTGACGCACTTGGTAATTTAAATTATATTCTAGTTACTCTTATAATGTTTTGTATCACAAAATATTGCTTACTAAGCCGGAATTTTTACTTTAAAATGTTTGAGATGGCCGCGCACATTTTGTATTTATACCCTGTGTTTCCAATAAAATTAATCTATTCAATATAATGTTCTATATTTTTACTTTTCTACTCAATATGGTTATCTCCCTTATGTTCCTTGCATAGTTCTATCCTTTTCTAGCTTTTTCTCGAATTTGAATCTAAACATTTAACCGTTCACTTGTACTACTAACGTTTTTCATTCTTGAAAAATTTTTACTATTAATTTCCCACAGTGTTTTTAATAGTATTCGCAACAACGTCCGGCAACTCTCTACTGAACATACTGCATCCTATTGTTTCATATGTCGCAGAACAAAAAAAAAAAAAAGGAATACAAACAGCTAAGTAGTTTCGCAGTACAACTGCGCTAAAATTTTTGGTGTTCGAAATCTTTCTTTATATAGGGGTGTACGTAGAGGAGTTTGAACAAAATATACCCTCTGCTGGTCTCAGACTCAGGATTTTTAATGGTTATACTGGAATTCATTGGGTTGTAAACATTAGGGAAGTTTAGACAAAATTGGTTTCGATAAGAATATTACTTTGTGTTGATGTTATTATTCTGTTTCAGGTACTCAAAGGATAAAATTTGACCAGGAATTTAAACTACAACTAGGGAAAATGCACAAACACTTAGATAAAAGGTAAGTGTATAGGTATGGTTTAATATAAACATATAGGCTTAATAATCTATGTACTAGCAAAAGTCATGAGATACAATGTCATATATATTAGGACGAAAACAAACATTTAGAATTGTATAATCAAGAGTGGTAAAATCACAATTTATATAATAAAAAAAAACTATATATGTAATTCTAAAAATAATTTGTTTTCTTAAACCTAATATTGCACATTATATATCACAGATGTTATCACAGATTTTAAGCTATCTCACTGTATATTAAACTTTAATATCTAACATGAAAGACGCCTATAGATTTCCCTTTCATCGATTCTAGTTCGTACATATTGTTCCCTACGGGACGAACAATACGACATTTCAGGAACTTTTTGCAAAATTTTGCATTGATGTTATTTTTAAAATCACTCAATACAGTGTTCCTTCGGTATACTTTCTGACCTGGTCTAAATTTTATATTTCTAGCTCTTTTGTTGTATCTTTCTGCCGATTTTTCATAAGCTTTATGAATGTTGTCTTCAATTCTCTGCCTAATTAATTCAAGTCTCTCATTTCTATCAAGATTGCAGATTTCATGTTCAGATAAAGATAACAACTTTCTAGCTAGTTTATAGTTTGATCCACAGGAGAACATATGAAAACCGAATAGAGCAAAGAACGGTTCTTAATGCACATTCGATCTCTGATAGATAGAGATCCCAGTCCCTATGGTCGTCCTCAAGATAGGCTCTGATCGCAGCAAGCACAGATTGGTTTACTCTCTCAGACGCATTTGACTGAGGAGAGTAAACACCTGTTTTGATGTGGTTTATCTTATACGCTTCGATCATTTCTCGGAAAGCTTTTGGTATGAATTGTGCCCCATTATCGCTGTGTATTGTTTCAGGTACACTAAACTTTAGAAATATTTCATTTACAAGGAATTGTATCACATTGGCCGTGGTAGCTTCTTTCATTGCCTTTAAAAAGGTAAATTTGGTAAAATGATCTACCGCAATAAAAATATAACAATTTCCATTCTTAGATCTAGGGTATTTTCCAAGGAAATCAATATACAATTTTTGAAAAGGTCGCTCGGTGATTACTTCGGCAACTATGCTAGGCATCAAATTTTGATTAGAAGGCTTTGTTTCCTTACAAATCTGACAATTACAGACAAAATTTCTAATCTGATTTATCATTTTGGGCCAATAAAAATACCTTTTTATTCTTTCTATGATGAGCTACAGTGTTTGTTGAGTGGGCTTTTTCGATAATAGTTACAGTTATATTCTCAGGTATCCATAATTTCCATTTAAACTCTTCTTCAATTGATTGATCAAACCCGGGTTTCTTAAATACCATACCATTGACTACTTTAAGATCCGGTAATTTTTCAGAGTTTTGCTCTATATCTTTGATTAGGTTTAAATATTCTTCACTTTCGAATTCCGTAGTTTCAAAATCAAGTATTTCATCTTGGCTCAGTTCATTTATAGAAATATTTTGGGGGGCCCTAGACAACATGTCAGCTACTACATTCTCAGAACCCTTTCTATGCTCTATCTCAAAATCATAGGCCTGGAGTGTTAATGACCATCTAGCTAACCTACCACTTAGATCCTTTAAGGTAATTAGCCACTTTAAACTTGCATGGTCAGTGATGACCGTAAATGGCATCATCTCTACATATGGTCGGAATTTTTTTATAGCTAAAATCGCCGCTAAACATTCTTTCTCAGTTACACTATAATTTTTTTGACAAGAATTCAGTTTCTGAGAATAAAACGCAATCGGATGTTCTTCCTTTTCATCATTGAGTTGAAATAAGACAGCACCTACCCCATAATCAGAAGCATCGCACTGAATATAAAATCGTTTATTGAAATCGGCATGTTTAATTACTGGAGCAGATGTCAATGCTTTTTTCAATCTATCAAAAGCTTCAATTGCTGCATTTGTCATTATAAACTTGTTTGATTTTATCTGTTAAAGGCGCTGATATTGTTGCAAAATCCTTTATAAATCGCCTATACCACCCAGCGATACCTAAAAAGCTCCTAACTTCCCGTGCAGTTTTTGGTATCTTTATATTTTTGATTGCTTGGACTTTTTCAGGGTCAGTTTTTAGAATCCCACCACCAATAATAAAGCCAAGATATTTTAGTTATTGAAAGCAAAATTGCGATTTTTTAAGTCCTATTGTGAAATTTGCCTTCTTAAGACATTCTGCTACTTCACTTAAAAGCCTCATATGCTCGTCAAATGTGATAGAAATCACTAGGAGATCGTCAAGATAAATAAATACGTTTTCTTTTAGTCGCTGTGGTATAACCTTGTCCATAAGCCTGCATAATCTTTGAGCAGCATTGCACAACCCGAATGGCATCACTCTAAATTGGTATAGCGGACGACCTGCCACCGTAAATGCTGTATATTGTTTGCTTTGTTCATCCAACTTAATCTGCCAAAAGGCAAATTTTAGATCCACGCTGCTTATGAAAAAGGTTTCATCTATTCTACTAATTATACCATCGATGTTTTGTAATGGATACGCATCTTTTCTTGTTAGATTGTTTAATTTCCTAGCATCTAAACAAAAACGGTTTTTACCCGGTTTTCGGACGATTGTAGTTCTGTTGCTCCATGGACTATCACTAATTTCTATCACTTTTAATTTTAACATATTATCTATTTCCTGATACGTTATTTCCTGAACCGCTAGGGAAATAGGATAATAGCGATCCTTTACAGGTACTGCTCCTTCAACTAATTTTATCGTATGTTCCTCTAAATTGGTCAATCCCAGTCCTTCTTCCTCAAAAGCATGAAATTTTTTTATCACGTCATTTAACTGTATTTGTTGTTGTTGTGTTAATACGTGAGGCTTCAATTTATTTTCGTCAACATTATTTTTAAATTAATTTTGTATTTTTTTAATGTCTATTTCATCTATGTTGATTGCTTCGGGAATTAACTGAAATTGTCTCCAAAAATCAATCCCTAAATATAAAGACTGTTTCAGTTCTGGACAAAGATACAAAAACATATCGTGCACTTGCTCTTTGTACTTTATGGATAACTTTACTTTGCCAATGATACGATGTTGTTGACCGCTGGCAGTTTTCACTTCGATCAACAAGGGTTTGACATCTATACCAAGAAAATTTATGAACTCTCTACATCCAGTTCCTAAAATGCTCACGGATGCTCCCGAGTCTAACAATCCCTTAGCAGAATTACCGTTTAAATCTACATTAATAAATATCCTGGGATCTTTAATATTCGACGTAGCCTTATGTATGGAATCTACTAATTGACGTTTTCGTTTTCTCTGTTCTAAAAATTTTTGACGAAGTTTTAAAATCCGTCTCGAAATTGGCTTCGGAATAAATATTATATTTCTAATTGTTTCATAATTTTCTTTTCTAACTGATAAGGGTAAGTAATGTCTTATTTGTGGTGTTAACCTTTATTAAATTATCTATTGCAGGTTTGATGAATTTCTGGTTGTTGTTGTCGCAGGGTTCTCCCTTTGACGCAGGTCCCCTGTCACTCCCACGCCAAACTTCTGGTTCCCTGTTGTTGACATGAAGGACATTTAGGAGTGGTAACATTTGGTTTGCCACACCTGTAACAAAAGAGAGAACGCTGCGCGATGGGGCAATCCATGAAAGAATGGCCAAGAACATGACAATTCCAACACATAATTGGTTGTTTTTGTAGTTGTCGCGAGTTTTGTTGTCGCACATGCAAAGCATCAACATCAATAATTTCATCATCTTGTTGAAATTGATGTTCATTATCAAAATGTATTTCATTAACTTGCCGAGTAATACGTTGTGGTGGTGGCATACCGTTACGGTTCTCCCTCCTAGGAAAGTTTCGTTCGGCCTCATTGCACTCTATACGCAATTCTTCGACATATGAGACTGCCATTGGATAAACTATTCTGGCTACATTCTGATTTATATTACGCTTCATTATTTTAATCATGTCATATTCTGGGATCGGTTGAGTTAACTTCGATCTCAACTTGTTCATAACATGAAAATATGCATCGATTGTTTCAGTTGGTTGTTGTCTTCGTTCCACTAAATCCCTCATAACCTCAAAATTTGATCTAGGCCTTTGATACTGCGATAATAAGGCTAATCTAAGAACTGGCCATTCCGGAACTCCGTGAAATTCAATAAACGCCCAGTACCAGTCTTTCACTGAATCTGATACCAGCAAGTGAAAATCCCTAACAACTTCTCTCTCAGGTATATTATAGTGTACCCTAAGATGTTCCAATTGAAATATAAAATCGCCGATACTTATGGATTTATTATCAAAAACAATCCCCAACTTGTCGATCCTGATTTGACGAAAATCATATAAATCATTTCGGCTACTACGACGAGTATTGTTCTCTTTTAGAAATGGGACATTAGGGGTGTAACTATTTCCCATGACATTATTGTTGCTACGTGTCATATTTGGAGGAGCTGTATGTTCAGGTAAGGGAATGTTTATATTTTGCATCGAATTCTCATTTGCATTTATATTGTTTCTAATGCTTTGATCTTTCTCAGGCCCATTATTACCTATCATCTCATTATGAGCAGTTGCTCTGTTTGCTGTAGTTATGCCAGTGAGTGTTTGGACTGCGTTTGCTAAATCCCCTATCGTCTTTTTTATTTCGACCATCTCTTCTTGAACCTTTTTGCGTACTTTGTCTTCAAGCGATCTTTGAACTACCAGTGCCTCGTCGGCTACTAAATTTCTAACACCTGCTGTCAAATCTTCCTCAACTGGAGGATTAGCAACGTTAGAGCGGAAATGAAAAGCTATATTTGTTGGTTCACTATTTATGGGAATATTATTTAATGCCCCTGACATAATCGTTGTTCGCCATTTTCGATGAATTTTGAAAATTAGTTTTTCTTTGCTTTGGCTCGGTATGTATTGATGATCTTTTTAATTCAAATGCAGGATTTCTTTCCCTTTTCCTATTTGTATGCTAGTATTTTTTTGATTTAATGTATTTTGCTTCTTTTTAGTTTGAAATCTAGTTGGAAGACTCGTAAGGCAAATTTTAAAAACAAAAAACCTACACTATTCACACTACGTAGATTAAAAAAAAACTAACTAAAACTTAAACAAGCAAAACAACAATAAATACTATTAAAAATATACGAATTTAAAAGTAATATTAAGATAAATAAAAACAAATCCCTATAAAGCAAACTATACCAAAAAATATTAAAAAAAAACGAATGCACTATACATTAATAAATAAAAATAATCTATATCTACATATATCTATTACATTAAATTAGCTGAATTTGATTATTTTTGAACTTTTGAATATTTAACTATCTTCTGTTATGAATGGTTTTCAAGGTAATATATTTATGTGTGCGGTTAAATTTCATATATATGTACTTTAGACTCTCTTTTAAAAGAGCTATAATAGCCAGAGTGATATTAATCCGATTTACTACAAAAAAATATGAATATTTACTTATAGTTTTTCATGAACAATTCATTTGCTATTATTAAATTTCACGCGGTTAAATTTACTATTCTGATACATCGAATCTCAGTACTAATGTGTGAGCAGATATCGGAATGATAAAAATACCGGAAACTATAAATAAAAAAATCTAATAAAACAAATCCATGAACAATGATTAAGATCAAGGTTATTTTATGATATACTCTAAGTATCACTGTTCACTTTTCGATCAATAATGTGAAATTAATGCTATCAAATCATCGTACTACGTACTCCTAAACAGTGGTTTTGGAAGGCTAAGAAAATTTTTGAATAGTGTTTTATTTGACATTACCGTTTGGCTATTATTTTTTTTCTAGTATTATTAACTTTATGTGCTTAGATTTTAATACACATTATATTACTACACAATTTTTCTTTCTTTCGATTGGGCGCCATTTACTGTTACGCGACCTGGGTAGCATTAGGGCAAATTATCGGGGACTAGCTTTTAACATGATCTCTTTCTCAATGGTGTGTGTTCATCCCTTTGCCTTAACCTATTCGTCACATGACAATAAAAAAAATATATATATAAACTGATACTACAATAAACATACCACTCTACCATAGGAAGCAAGGTCGTATGCTTCAGTCGCCCAATCCCTACCTCGGTCATTAAAATGTCCCACTAACTTAATGTGGGGTCATTACATTCCGCGACACCATAAGATATATTACCTTTCAATCAACCATTCATTTCATAATTTTACTCCTCCATTTCTTTTTTTTTCTTAACTTCAATACATTTTTTTTTATTATTGTTTCCTCTATATTACAAAAAAATTATTAATAATTTGTTCGCTTAAAACTAGCCTTAATATTACATAAAAAATGAAGATATAGAAACAAAATTAAAGAAATATTGGACATCCCAACAAATACCGAACACAAATTTTAAATATTAAAAAAAAATCTCAATACGGTTCTTTCTCACCACATATATTAATAAAGAACAAATTGTCTCACGTAAAACAAATTAAAACTGATTTATTCCTAACGCCTAAAAGAGCTCTCTTAAACGTAGTATCTCAAGCTACAAATACGCCTGTATAATTATTTTTTTATTCGCGATGCGATGAGCAAAATGCCTTGTAATAAAAAAACAGGTATTTATTGAAATACCTTACAATACTAAAACTACAAGATTATGCTAAATAAATAAAAAAAAAACAAATAACACTAACGTCTATTTTTAAAACTAACTTAAAATTTAATATTAATATTTATTTAAACTCATCAATTATCCAAGACAAAATATATTTGACTATCGTATAGAAACTGCTCTTGAATATTTAAATGATTTCAGCCTCAACTTTTTAATTAAATGGGTATGTTCCTTCCTTTCTTTCTTACTTTACTCCGTTATGGACAATTGTACTTAACTATTCTTTTGTTAACTGGAGTTATTTAGCTTGTTTCTGAAGGTGGCTGCTGGCTCCTAAAATTGTATAGATCCTTACCTCCAACTTCTGTCGCGCCTTGCTCTAACCGGAGGCCAATTGGTTTGCCTGTAACGCAAGGACTTTATGGCCAATTCTATTGAACGGTTCTCTTTTTTCCTTTGCTGATAAAACATTCGTTACTCCAGTTCTCTATTAAAACACATATAATTAACACACAGGAACTAGACTTAAAAACTTTCTTCCGTTTACCTTTTCTTTTTATTCTGTATCCTTGACGCACTTGGTAATTTAAATTATATTCTAGTTACTCTTATAATGTTTTGTATCACAAAATATTGCTTACTAAGCCGGAATTTTTACTTTAAAATGTTTGAGATGGCCGCGCACATTTTGTATTTATACCCTGTGTTTCCAATAAAATTAATCTATTCAATATAATGTTCTATATTTTTACTTTTCTACTCAATATGGTTATCTCCCTTATGTTCCTTGCATAGTTCTATCCTTTTCTAGCTTTTTCTCGAATTTGAATCTAAACATTTAACCGTTCACTTGTACTACTAACGTTTTTCATTCTTGAAAAATTTTTACTATTAATTTCCCACAGTGTTTTTAATAGTATTCGCAACAACGTCCGGCAACTCTCTACTGAACATACTGCATCCTATTGTTTCATATGTCGCAGAACAAAAAAAAAAAAAGGAATACAAACAGCTAAGTAGTTTCGCAGTACAACTGCGCTAAAATTTTTGGTGTTCGAAATCTTTCTTTATATAGGGGTGTACGTAGAGGAGTTTGAACAAAATATACCCTCTGCTGGTCTCAGACTCAGGATTTTTAATGGTTATACTGGAATTCATTGGGTTGTAAACATTAGGGAAGTTTAGACAAAATTGGTTTCGATAAGAATATTACTTTGTGTTGATGTTATTATTCTGTTTCAGGTACTCAAAGGATAAAATTTGACCAGGAATTTAAACTACAACTAGGGAAAATGCACAAACACTTAGATAAAAGGTAAGTGTATAGGTATGGTTTAATATAAACATATAGGCTTAATAATCTATGTACTAGCAAAAGTCATGAGATACAATGTCATATATATTAGGACGAAAACAAACATTTAGAATTGTATAATCAAGAGTGGTAAAATCACAATTTATATAATAAAAAAAAACTATATATGTAATTCTAAAAATAATTTGTTTTCTTAAACCTAATATTGCACATTATATATCACAGATGTTATCACAGATTTTAAGCTATCTCACTGTATATTAAACTTTAATATCTAACATGAAAGACGCCTATAGATTTCCCTTTCATCGATTCTAGTTCGTACATATTGTTCCCTACGGGACGAACAATACGACATTTCAGGAACTTTTTGCAAAATTTTGCATTGATGTTATTTTTAAAATCACTCAATACAGTGTTCCTTCGGTATACTTTCTGACCTGGTCTAAATTTTATATTTCTAGCTCTTTTGTTGTATCTTTCTGCCGATTTTTCATAAGCTTTATGAATGTTGTCTTCAATTCTCTGCCTAATTAATTCAAGTCTCTCATTTCTATCAAGATTGCAGATTTCATGTTCAGATAAAGATAACAACTTTCTAGCTAGTTTATAGTTTGATCCACAGGAGAACATATGAAAACCGAATAGAGCAAAGAACGGTTCTTAATGCACATTCGATCTCTGATAGATAGAGATCCCAGTCCCTATGGTCGTCCTCAAGATAGGCTCTGATCGCAGCAAGCACAGATTGGTTTACTCTCTCAGACGCATTTGACTGAGGAGAGTAAACACCTGTTTTGATGTGGTTTATCTTATACGCTTCGATCATTTCTCGGAAAGCTTTTGGTATGAATTGTGCCCCATTATCGCTGTGTATTGTTTCAGGTACACTAAACTTTAGAAATATTTCATTTACAAGGAATTGTATCACATTGGCCGTGGTAGCTTCTTTCATTGCCTTTAAAAAGGTAAATTTGGTAAAATGATCTACCGCAATAAAAATATAACAATTTCCATTCTTAGATCTAGGGTATTTTCCAAGGAAATCAATATACAATTTTTGAAAAGGTCGCTCGGTGATTACTTCGGCAACTATGCTAGGCATCAAATTTTGATTAGAAGGCTTTGTTTCCTTACAAATCTGACAATTAAAGACAAAATTTCTAATCTGATTTATCATTTTGGGCCAATAAAAATACCTTTTTATTCTTTCTATGATGAGCTACAGTGTTTGTTGAGTGGGCTTTTTCGATAATAGTTACAGTTATATTCTCAGGTATCCATAATTTCCATTTAAACTCTTCTTCAATTGATTGATCAAACCCGGGTTTCTTAAATACCATACCATTGACTACTTTAAGATCCGGTAATTTTTCAGAGTTTTGCTCTATATCTTTAATTAGGTTTAAATATTCTTCACTTTCGAATTCCGTAGTTTCAAAATCAAGTATTTCATCTTGGCTCAGTTCATTTATAGAAATACTTTGGGGGGCCCTAGACAACATGTCAGCTACTACATTCTCAGAACCCTTTCTATGCTCTATCTCAAAATCATAGGCCTGGAGTGTTAATGACCATCTAGCTAACCTACCACTTAGATCCTTTAAGGTAATTAGCCACTTTAAACTTGCATGGTCAGTGATGACCGTAAATGGCATCATCTCTACATATGGTCGGAATTTTTTTATAGCTAAAATCGCCGCTAAACATTCTTTCTCAGTTACACTATAATTTTTTTGACAAGAATTCAGTTTCTGAGAATAAAACGCAATCGGATGTTCTTCCTTTTCATCATTGAGTTGAAATAAGACAGCACCTACCCCATAATCAGAAGCATCGCACTGAATATAAAATCGTTTATTGAAATCGGCATGTTTAATTACTGGAGCAGATGTCAATGCTTTTTTCAATCTATCAAAAGCTTCAATTGCTGCATTTGTCATTATAAACTTGTTTGATTTTATCTGTTAAAGGCGCTGATATTGTTGCAAAATCCTTTATAAATCGCCTATACCACCCAGCGATACCTAAAAAGCTCCTAACTTCCCGTGCAGTTTTTGGTATCTTTATATTTTTGATTGCTTGGACTTTTTCAGGGTCAGTTTTTAGAATCCCACCACCAATAATAAAGCCAAGATATTTTAGTTATTGAAAGCAAAATTGCGATTTTTTAAGTCCTATTGTGAAATTTGCCTTCTTAAGACATTCTGCTACTTCACTTAAAAGCCTCATATGCTCGTCAAATGTGATAGAAATCACTAGGAGATCGTCAAGATAAATAAATACGTTTTCTTTTAGTCGCTGCGGTATAACCTTGTCCATAAGCCTGCATAATCTTTGAGCAGCATTGCACAACCCGAATGGCATCACTCTAAATTGGTATAGCGGACGACCTGCCACCGTAAATGCTGTATATTGTTTGCTTTGTTCATCCAACTTAATCTGCCAAAAGGCAAATTTTAGATCCACGCTGCTTATGAAAAAGGTTTCATCTATTCTACTAATTATACCATCGATGTTTTGTAATGGATACGCATCTTTTCTTGTTAGATTGTTTAATTTCCTAGCATCTAAACAAAAACGGTTTTTACCCGGTTTTCGGACGATTGTAGTTCTGTTGCTCCATGGACTATCACTAATTTCTATCACTTTTAATTTTAACATATTATCTATTTCCTGATACGTTATTTCCTGAACCGCTAGGGAAATAGGATAATAGCGATCCTTTACAGGTACTGCTCCTTCAACTAATTTTATCGTATGTTCCTCTAAATTGGTCAATCCCAGTCCTTCTTCCTCAAAAGCATGAAATTTTTTTATCACGTCATTTAACTGTATTTGTTGTTGTTGTGTTAATACGTGAGGCTTCAATTTATTTTCGTCAACATTATTTTTAAATTAATTTTGTATTTTTTTAATGTCTATTTCATCTATGTTGATTGCTTCGGGAATTAACTGAAATTGTCTCCAAAAATCAATCCCTAAATATAAAGACTGTTTCAGTTCTGGACAAAGATACAAAAACATATCGTGCACTTGCTCTTTGTACTTTATGGATAACTTTACTTTGCCAATGATACGATGTTGTTGACCGCTGGCAGTTTTCACTTCGATCAACAAGGGTTTGACATCTATACCAAGAAAATTTATGAACTCTCTACATCCAGTTCCTAAAATGCTCACGGATGCTCCCGAGTCTAACAATCCCTTAGCAGAATTACCGTTTAAATCTACATTAATAAATATCCTGGGATCTTTAATATTCGACGTAGCCTTATGTATGGAATCTACTAATTGACGTTTTCGTTTTCTCTGTTCTAAAAATTTTTGACGAAGTTTTAAAATCCGTCTCGAAATTGGCTTCGGAATAAATATTATATTTCTAATTGTTTCATAATTTTCTTTTCTAACTGATAAGGGTAAGTAATGTCTTATTTGTGGTGTTAACCTTTATTAAATTATCTATTGCAGGTTTGATGAATTTCTGGTTGTTGTTGTCGCAGGGTTCTCCCTTTGACGCAGGTCCCCTGTCACTCCCACGCCAAACTTCTGGTTCCCTGTTGTTGACATGAAGGACATTTAGGAGTGGTAACATTTGGTTTGCCACACCTGTAACAAAAGAGAGAACGCTGCGCGATGGGGCAATCCATGAAAGAATGGCCAAAAACATGACAATTCCAACACATAATTGGTTGTTTTTGTAGTTGTCGCGAGTTTTGTTGTCGCACATGCAAAGCATCAACATCAATAATTTCATCATCTTGTTGAAATTGATGTTCATTATCAAAATGTATTTCATTAACTTGCCGAGTAATACGTTGTGGTGGTGGCATACCGTTACGGTTCTCCCTCCTAGGAAAGTTTCGTTCGGCCTCATTGCACTCTATACGCAATTCTTCGACATATGAGACTGCCATTGGATAAACTATTCTGGCTACATTCTGATTTATATTACGCTTCATTATTTTAATCATGTCATATTCTGGGATCGGTTGAGTTAACTTCGATCTCAACTTGTTCATAACATGAAAATATGCATCGATTGTTTCAGTTGGTTGTTGTCTTCGTTCCACTAAATCCCTCATAACCTCAAAATTTGATCTAGGCCTTTGATACTGCGATAATAAGGCTAATCTAAGAACTGGCCATTCCGGAACTCCGTGAAATTCAATAAACGCCCAGTACCAGTCTTTCACTGAATCTGATACCAGCAAGTGAAAATCCCTAACAACTTCTCTCTCAGGTATATTATAGTGTACCCTAAGATGTTCCAATTGAAATATAAAATCGCCGATACTTATGGATTTATTATCAAAAACAATCCCCAACTTGTCGATCCTGATTTGACGAAAATCATATAAATCATTTCGGCTACTACGACGAGTATTGTTCTCTTTTAGAAATGGGACATTAGGGGTGTAACTATTTCCCATGACATTATTGTTGCTACGTGTCATATTTGGAGGAGCTGTATGTTCAGGTAAGGGAATGTTTATATTTTGCATCGAATTCTCATTTGCATTTACATTGTTTCTAATGCTTTGATCTTTCTCAGGCCCATTATTACCTATCATCTCATTATGAGCAGTTGCTCTGTTTGCTGTAGTTATGCCAGTGAGTGTTTGGACTGCGTTTGCTAAATCCCCTATCGTCTTTTTTATTTCGACCATCTCTTCTTGAACCTTTTTGCGTACTTTGTCTTCAAGCGATCTTTGAACTACCAGTGCCTCGTCGGCTACTAAATTTCTAACACCTGCTGTCAAATCTTCCTCAACTGGAGGATTAGCAACGTTAGAGCGGAAATGAAAAGCTATATTTGTTGGTTCACTATTTATGGGAATATTATTTAATGCCCCTGACATAATCGTTGTTCGCCATTTTCGATGAATTTTGAAAATTAGTTTTTCTTTGCTTTGGCTCGGTATGTATTGATGATCTTTTTAATTCAAATGCAGGATTTCTTTCCCTTTTCCTATTTGTATGCTAGTATTTTTTTGATTTAATGTATTTTGCTTCTTTTTAGTTTGAAATCTAGTTGGAAGACTCGTAAGGCAAATTTTAAAAACAAAAAACCTACACTATTCACACTACGTAGATTAAAAAAAAACTAACTAAAACTTAAACAAGCAAAACAACAATAAATACTATTAAAAATATACGAATTTAAAAGTAATATTAAGATAAATAAAAACAAATCCCTATAAAGCAAACTATACCAAAAAATATTAAAAAAAAACGAATGCACTATACATTAATAAATAAAAATAATCTATATCTACATATATCTATTACATTAAATTAGCTGAATTTGATTATTTTTGAACTTTTGAATATTTAACTATCTTCTGTTATGAATGGTTTTCAAGGTAATATATTTATGTGTGCGGTTAAATTTCATATATATGTACTTTAGACTCTCTTTTAAAAGAGCTATAATAGCCAGAGTGATATTAATCCGATTTACTACAAAAAAATATGAATATTTACTTATAGTTTTTCATGAACAATTCATTTGCTATTATTAAATTTCACGCGGTTAAATTTACTATTCTGATACATCGAATCTCAGTACTAATGTGTGAGCAGATATCGGAATGATAAAAATACCGGAAACTATAAATAAAAAAATCTAATAAAACAAATCCATGAACAATGATTAAGATCAAGGTTATTTTATGATATACTCTAAGTATCACTGTTCACTTTTCGATCAATAATGTGAAATTAATGCTATCAAATCATCGTACTACGTACTCCTAAACAGTGGTTTTGGAAGGCTAAGAAAATTTTTGAATAGTGTTTTATTTGACATTACCGTTTGGCTATTATTTTTTTTCTAGTATTATTAACTTTATGTGCTTAGATTTTAATACACATTATATTACTACACAATTTTTCTTTCTTTCGATTGGGCGCCATTTACTGTTACGCGACCTGGGTAGCATTAGGGCAAATTATCGGGGACTAGCTTTTAACATGATCTCTTTCTCAATGGTGTGTGTTCATCCCTTTGCCTTAACCTATTCGTCACATGACAATAAAAAAAATATATATATAAACTGATACTACAATAAACATACCACTCTACCATAGGAAGCAAGGTCGTATGCTTCAGTCGCCCAATCCCTACCTCGGTCATTAAAATGTCCCACTAACTTAATGTGGGGTCATTACATTCCGCGACACCATAAGATATATTACCTTTCAATCAACCATTCATTTCATAATTTTACTCCTCCATTTCTTTTTTTTTTCTTAACTTCAATACATTTTTTTTATTATTGTTTCCTCTATATTACAAAAAAATTATTAATAATTTGTTCGCTTAAAACTAGCCTTAATATTACATAAAAAATGAAGATATAGAAACAAAATTAAAGAAATATTGGACATCCCAACAAATACCGAACACAAATTTTAAATATTAAAAAAAAATCTCAATACGGTTCTTTCTCACCACATATATTAATAAAGAACAAATTGTCTCACGTAAAACAAATTAAAACTGATTTATTCCTAACGCCTAAAAGAGCTCTCTTAAACGTAGTATCTCAAGCTACAAATACGCCTGTATAATTATTTTTTTATTCGCGATGCGATGAGCAAAATGCCTTGTAATAAAAAAACAGGTATTTATTGAAATACCTTACAATACTAAAACTACAAGATTATGCTAAATAAATAAAAAAAAACAAATAACAAGAACGTCTATTTTTAAAACTAACTTAAAATTTAATATTAATATTTATTTAAACTCATCAATTATCCAAGACAAAATATATTTGACTATCGTATAGAAACTGCTCTTGAATATTTAAATAATTTCAGCCTCAACTTTTTAATTAAATGGGTATGTTCCTTCCTTTCTCACTTTACTCCGTTATGGACAATTGTACTGAACTATTCTTTTGTTAACTGGAGTTATTTAGCTTGTTTCTGATGGTGGCTGCTAGCTCCTAAAATTGCATAGATCCTGACCTCCAACTTCTGTGGCGCCTTGCTCTAACCGGAGGCCAATTGGTTTGCCTGTAACGCAAGGACTTTATGGCCAATTCTATTGAACGCTTCTCTTTTTTCCTTTGCTGATAAAACATTCGTCACTCCAGTTCTCTATTAAAACACATATAATTAAAATCTAACACACAGGAACTAGACTTAAAAACTTTCTTCCGTTTACCTTTTCTTTTTATTCTGTATCCTTGACGCACTTGGTAATTTAGATTATATTCTAGTTACTCTTATAATTTTTTGTATCACAAAATATTGCTTACTAAGCCGGAATTTTTCCTTTAAAATGTTTAAGATGGCCGCGCACATTTTGTATTTATACCCTGTTTTTCCAATAAAATTAATCTATTTCATACAATGTTCTATATTTTTACTTTTCTACTCAATATGGTTATCTCCCTTATGTTCCTTGCATAGTTCTATCCTTTTCTAGCTTTTTCTCGAATTTGAATCTAAACATTTAACCGTTCACTTGTACTACTAACGTTTTTCATTCATGAAAAACTTTTACTATTTACGTCCGGCAACTCTCTACTGAACATACTGCATCCTATTGTTTCATATGTCGCAGAACAAAAAAAAAAAAGGAAAACAAACAGCTACGTACATAATTCAAATCATTAAAATTTATTATTGAAATACATTTGTTATTTTATTTTCAGGTCTAGGATATGAATGAACATAAGTATGTATCATATAGAATCATATATATTATATCTAACAAATCTTTCTTCATTTTAGGTTTACGCGGAATATATTAGGTGGGGGTTGTGTCTCTAATAATAATGTATTGAGCTTGATGTGCAGGTTGTGGTGTTATGCTTCACCACGCAACACTGGTCGCTTCTACTAAATTCTCACTTTTTTTTACTGCAAGGCAAGTGCCACTGCAAAGACGTGTGGTGATCGATATTACGCAGTAAAATAATTGGCACTCTAATTTTAAGTGAATCCAATCCAATCGAGTGAATTTAAGAACTGAACAGAATAATTAACGGCCTTACGGTTTGCTTGATTGATTTGACGCATTTCAAAATGTTATCCATCTTCTCCATATAAAAAATTTTATGAGCGACGCATTTCAGTGGGCGAGGCCATGCCCCTTTGTCCACTTACATAGTCAAGAATTTATTATTTCATAAGAATATCCTATTGTAAAAATTTAAGAACGATCGGTCCAGTAGTTGAAACTATATTACACATATGTAAATATTTGACACAAAACAATAACCTAATTTAATTTATCAATTTTCATTCGAATTCTTATTCTGAATCTATATAAACTTCATGAAATGCCAAGCGGCTTTGGTTTTTTTCAAATTAAGTTTGTGGAAAAAACAGAATCAGTCAGTAACAATAAAAATTAAACTCAAATATACCACGATTAAACCTTTCTTTCTTTTATATACGTCATTGCGCGCTTTATCGAGCTTTATTTTCTCTCTATATCTCCGTGCTCTTTCAGCCGCCGTTAATTTTGTTTTTTTACTCTTGAAAAATAAAATCAAAATTAAGCATTTTAAGCTATGAAGCAATATATTTCAAAAGTAATGCTCATGAAATATTTGCCTATTTTTTTTTAGTAGGCAATTTATTTCTCAAATTCACAAATTATAAAAAAATGAGTTGAAACCATGTAAGCAATGATTGTCAACTTCAATTTTTTACATTTAATATATTCACTTTTAAAAAAATTTGCGTGACGCTCAAGAAATTTTATCGCTCCCTTACCATGGTGTTCACAAAAACTACGCAAATGTACACTTTTTTTTAATAATTTTTTTTCGCTTTTTCACTTTTGTAATAATTAAAGTTTGTACTTTCCTTACGTTATTTACTTTATTTAAACTTGAAATTGAAAACTAGTATTTATTTACTTGATTTACTTGACGCTCAATGCAAATTGTGGGGAAAACCTTTCTTTGCAACGCTAAATTCGCACTAATAAAAATTAGACTACTATAACAAATCAAAACACAACAAAGAAACACAATAATTCGAATACTGTTAATGTTGCATATTTACTTTTTTCTTGATTTTATTTTGTTTACTAAAAATTCTTCCACATGAAAGCAGACAGAGGGAGAAACAAAACACCATTCTGAATAAACAAAAAAACAGACATACATATTTGAGAATTACGTTTTTTTGTTACATATTCTCGCTGATCACTCTCACATTTTTGTTTTTGTTTTTTTTTTACTGTGTAAAGTGCGGGGACACAAAAATTGATTTTTTTTTTGAAATTATTATTACAAATGTTTGTATAACTACAAATTTTTGTTACTTTTACTACGTCTGCCGTTGGATGACAATATCATACGCGTGTGAAAAAATCAAACTGAACGAAATAAATGACGTGAACAAAACAAACTGAACGAAACTTTATCAAACCGTAACAGCTGTTTTATCAAAACAAACTTTTTTTGTGTGGTAAAAAATTGATCGCCGTCCACAAAACACACTTTAGGATACGTGCATGAACAAATCAAACTGAACGAAATATTTATTAAACCGTAACAGCTGATTTATCAAAACAAACATTTTTTTCTTGAGTGGTGAAAATTGTTTGTTGTTGTTTATGTATCATCGTGTAGATTTGTTAGTGTAAATGCGGTTTGATAAAGAGTCCATTCCATTCGTTTCTAATAACCTAAAATACATTGAACAAACTTATGTGTTTTATAAACAATAATATGCTAATGCAAATAAGTGAATGATGAAAACCATAATTTTTTTTAGAAATAAATAATAAAACACATTTAATCAAAATAAACTTAATTAGTGAATTTTGTGGATTATTAGAATTTTGTGGATTATGTATTAGATTTTGTGATTAATAGAATTTTTGTGCATTATAAGCAATAATTGTATAAAAAATTAGAGAACAGAATCCTCCTATAATTCCAGAACTTCATATTGTGCATCATATCGGAATGCAGAAATTATTCGTTTTTAACCATAGCAATCGGAATAAGTCCAATTTTTGTCAGAAAAATCTAGAATATAGACGATATTACGTACTAAAATTAGATCTTAAAAGTGAAATAGATAAAAAATTAATTCGTTGTAATTTCTTTATAATCCTGAACAAAATCTTGTGCATCATACTGGAATGCAAAAACTCTTAGCTACAAAATACAGCAATCGGGTCACGCACAGGTTTTTCCACAAAAAAATGGAACATAGGGAGCATGCCCTAACAAATTTTCATACTATAGGTAACATGTAAAAAAAGAGCACATTAGAAATTACCCTATAAATTCTAAACGGAAGCTTGTGCATCATATCGGAAAACAGGAATTAGTAGCTATTAAGTGTAGAAATCAAAATCCGTATAGATTTTTCCACAAAAAAAATGGAACATAGGGGGTATGCCCTAAAAAACTTTCATACTTTAGGTAACATGTAAAAAAAGAGCATATTAGAAATTTCCCTATAAATTCTAAACGGGACCTTGTGCATCATATTGAAACACAGGAGTAAGTAGCTAATAAGTATAGAAATCAAAATCCGTATAGATTTTTCCACAAAAAAATGTAACTTAGGGGGTATGCCCTAAAAAACTTTCATACTTTAGGTAACATGTAAAAAAAGAGCACATTAGAAATTACCCCATAAATTCTAAACGGAAGCTTCTGCATAATACCGGAAAACAGGAATTAGTAGCTATTAAGTGTAGAAATCAAAATCCGCATAGATTTTTCCACACAAAAAAGATCACATTAGAAATTACCCTATAAATTCCAAACGGGAGCTTGTGCATCATATTGAAACACAGGAGTAAGTAGCTAATAAGTATAGAAATCAAAATCCGTATAGATTTTTCCACAAAAAAATGTAACTTAGGGGGTATGCCCTAAAAAACTTTCATACTTTAGGTAACATGTAAAAAAAGAGCACATTAGAAATTACCCCATAAATTCTAAACGGAAGCTTCTGCATAATACCGGAAAACAGGAATTAGTAGCTATTAAGCGTAGAAATCAAAATCCTCATGGTGAAAAGAATACAAGGTGACATCGAGATTACAACAATACAAAGCACCAGAAACAACAGGTATTTTTGTTTTTGCTTCATGTTTGTAAAGCTAAGTTTAGACGATATGTTGAATCAGCATATATATGCTGACAGCCATATGATTAAAATTAGCGGCAAATTTCTGTCATATGTTAGACGTTTACACGATATGTTGAAAGTAGCAAATTTTTTGATGTAAGCATATGTCAGCAAATGAAATGTCAACATAAGAGTTAGCATACGATTTTTGTGTTAATACGATATGTTGAATTGTATGTGGTGCTACATATGCTGCGTCGTATAAACATTTGTTTGTGAAATTATTCAGTTTGACAACATTTTTTAATTATTATTCAACTTCTATATTTTATGTGTAATTTTTGAAATAAAATTAAATAATAAAAATAATATCAATAAAAAAACATAAATGATGACGTGGGAGGAAATTGGTCTAGCTATTGCTTGTACAGTGCTGATTTTGGATGACGAGTGGAATTAAAAGCAAAAAGACGCATTTATAATAATTTATTGTTTATTTCCAGAGACCTGTGTCGATTAATTTGAACAATGCCGCCGGCCACTATATTGCGTTTTGTGTGCTTGTGTATGTTTGTAGGGACATATGCAACAAGAAGTGTATTTACATTAAAAAAACTATCAGCGGCTGGCCTTAAAGGTCGTGATACACTATCCTCCACAATCGTACGATTCATTCACTGGAAAATCTGACCTATTTATATCACACTCAAAAACAAAACCTCAACCAAGTCTGTCATAGGTGCCACACTAGTACACAAAAAAAATGCAAAAACATATGTTTTTGTTAATGTAAACAAACGCAGTTTTCCGCCATTCAAATAAATATTTGTGTTCAATTATTATGTTGATATATGTGAATATAATAAATTGTATAAACTATAGAAACAATTAAAAATTTTTAAACGTCTGTACTTTAGATTATAATTTGTGATTTAAATCAATGAAGCCGACATTGTTGTTTTCTTATCAGCTTTATTAGAAAATACAACTCTGATCGCATAGACACTATCGCATATGCATATGAATTTGCCATATGCTGAAAACCTTGCATACGCTTTTCAACAAATAACATATCGCGTATGTGAAGAAAAAAACAGTGTGCAAATCAACCGCAACGGCAACATTTTTTTCATACGCCAAGTGCATGTATATATGTTGTTGTTGGAATCATATAAAAAAATACACGTGCATGTAAAACCACAACAAAAAATGTAAACAAAAAATTACAAAAATATTGCAAAGTTTCGCTTATTACCAACAAGTCAATTTTTAACGAATTTTAAAGAACCACGGACAGAGAATCCACTCAGGAACCTAATTTTGTGGTGCCCATGGTATAAATTTTAGTATTTTTTCAAAAATTAAGGTTTCAAGTTTAACCTAAAATATCAAGTTTCATATGAATATTAACAGTTATTTTAGCGGTTTTTGAATTTTGAAAACGGATTTCAATAGCCTGTAACTAGGGCTATTGAAATTCAAAACTGTCACTTTCGAAAAATTAGGCGTTTTAGGGCATTCCATATTAAAGTAAAAAAAATTTAAAAAAGGTTGTTGCTCTGTAAAACTATCAAATTGAACGGTTTACGCATTTTGAAAGTGGAAAGTGGATGGGCAATGCCCCATAATTGGCTAATTTCTCGAAAGTGACATTCCTGGATTTTAATAGCCCTAGATGGGGGCTATTCAAATCCATTTGCAAAATGCGTAAACCGCTAAATTTGAAGGTTTTACAGACCAACAACCTTTTTGTAAAATTTAAAAGAAAAAATATTTTGATATGGAATGCCCCATATTCGGCTAATTTCTCGAAAGTGACATTCCTGGATTTTAATAGCCCTAGATGGGGGCTATTTAAATCCACTTTCAAAATGCGTAAACCGCTCAATTTGAAGGTTTTACAGAGCAACAACCTTTTTGCAAAATTTAAAAAAAAAAATATTTTGATATGGAATGCCCCATAATCGGCTAATTTCTCGAAGGTGGCATTCCTGGCTTTTAATAGCGCTAGATGGGGGCTATTTAAATCCACTTTCAAAATGCGTAAACCGCTAATTTGAAGGTTTTACAGAGCAACAACCTTTTTGCAAAATTTAAAAAAAAAAATATTTTGATATGGAATGCCCCATAATCGGCTAATTTCTCGAAGGTGGCATCCCTGGATTTTAATAGCCCTACATGGGGGCTATTCAAATCCATTTTCAAAATGCGTAAACCGCTAAATTTGAAGGTTTTACAGAGCAACAACCTTTTTGCAAAATTAAAAGAAAAAATATTTTGATATGGAATGCCCCATATTCAGCTAATTTCTCGAAAGTGACATTCCTGGGTTTTAATAGCCCTAGATGGGGGCTATTGAAATCCGCTTTCAAAATGCGTAAACCGCTCAATTTGATAGAGTTATTCAACAACAACCTTTTTGAAATTTTTTACTTTGATATGGAATACCCCATGATAGTTTTACAGAGCAACAACCTTTTTTAAATTTTTTTTACTTTAATATGGAATGCCCTAAAACGCCTAATTTTTCGAAAGTGACAGTTTTGAATTTCAATAGCCCTAGTTACAGGCTATTGAAATCCGTTTTCAAAATTCAAAAACCGCTAAAATAACTGTTAATATTCATATGAAACTTGATATTTTAGGTTAAACTTGAAACCTTAATTTTTGAAAAAATACTAAAATTTATACCATGGGCACCACAAAATTAGGTTCCTGAGTGGATTCTCTGTCCGTGGTTCTTTAAAATTCGTTAAAAATTGACTTGTTGGTAATAAGCGAAACTTTGCAATATTTTTGTAATTTTTTGTTTACATTTTTTGTTGTGGTTTTACATGCACGTGTATTTTTTTATATGATTCCAACAACAACATATATACATGCACTTGGCGTATGAAAAAAATGTTGCCGTTGCGGTTGATTTGCACACTGTTTTTTTCTTCACATACGCAATATGTTATTTGTTGAAAAGCGTATGCAAGGTTTTCAGAATATGGCAAATTCATATGCATATGCGATAGTGTCTATGCGATCAGAGTTGTATTTTCTAATAAAGCTGATAAGAAAACAACAATGTCGGCTTCATTGATTTAAATCACAAATTATAATCTAAAGTACAGACGTTTAAAAATTTTTAATTGTTTCTATAGTTTATACAATTTATTATATTCACATATATCAACATAATAATTGAACACAAATATTTATTTGAATGGCGGAAAACTGCGTTTGTTTACATTAACAAAAACATATGTTTTTGCATTTTTTTTGTGTACTAGTGTGGCACCTATGACAGACTTGGTTGAGGTTTTGTTTTTGAGTGTGATATAAATAGGTCAGATTTTCCAGTGAATGAATCGTACGATTGTGGAGGATAGTGTATCACGACCTTTAAGGCCAGCCGCTGATAGTTTTTTTAATGTAAATACACTTCTTGTTGCATATGTCCCTACAAACATACACAAGCACACAAAACGCAATATAGTGGCCGGCGGCATTGTTCAAATTAATCGACACAGGTCTCTAGAAATAAACAATAAATTATTATAAATGCGTCTTTTTGCTTTTAATTCCACTCGTCATCCAAAATCAGCACTGTACAAGCAATAGCTAGACCAATTTCCTCCCACGTCATCATTTATGTTTTTTTATTGATATTATTTTTATTATTTAATTTTATTTCAAAAATTACACATAAAATATAGAAGTTGAATAATAATTAAAAAATGTTGTCAAACTGAATAATTTCACAAACAAATGTTTATACGACGCAGCATATGTAGCACCACATACAATTCAACATATCGTATTAACACAAAAATCGTATGCTAACTCTTATGTTGACATTTCATTTGCTGACATATGCTTACATCAAAAAATTTGCTACTTTCAACATATCGTGTAAACGTCTAACATATGACAGGAATTTGCCGCTAATTTTAATCATATGGCTGTCAGCATATATATGCTGATTCAACATATCGTCTAAACTTAGCTTTACAAACATGAAGCAAAAACAAAAATACCTGTTGTTTCTGGTGCTTTGTATTGTTGTAATCTCGATGTCACCTTGTATTCTTTTCACCATGAGGATTTTGATTTCTACGCTTAATAGCTACTTACTCCTGTTTCTCAATATGCTGCACAAGCTCCCGTTTGGAATTTATAGGGTAATTTCTAAGGTGATCTTTTTTGTGTGGAAAAATCTATGCGGATTTTGATTTCTACACTTAATAGCTACTAATTCCTGTTTTCCGGTATTATGCAGAAGCTTCCGTTTAGAATTTATGGGGTAATTTCTAATGTGCTCTTTTTTTACATGTTACTTAAAGTATGAAAGTTTTTTAGGGCATACCCCCTAAGTTACATTTTTTTGTGGAAAAATCTATACGGATTTTGATTTCCACACTTATTATCTACTTACTCCTGTGTTTCAATATGATGCACAAAGTCCCGTTTAGAATTTATAGGGAAATTTCTAATATGCTCTTTTTTTACATGTTATCTATAGTATGAAAGTTTGTTAGGGCATACTCCCTATGTTCCATTTTTTTCATGTTCACATAGTGTTGCTTGAACTGGTCGGACGTGTTATTTTTAGTGCGGCTGAATTTTCGTAATAGGTGAAAAAAAAAAAAAAATAAAAAAAAAAACTTGTACTAAGTGAAAAAAAAATATATATATATATATAAAAAAAAGATATCGTAATAGGTGGAAAAATATCTATAGTGGTTTTTCGGTAATTTAAAAATCGCATAACAACTGCATGAGTGTCCCGCTCAGATGTAATTCTGAGAAAGAGCTAAGCTACAGTAGAAAAAATGTATGGATCTCTGAGGAAGAATCCTTAAGAAAATCCGTGGAGTCTCTTCTCACTACAAAAGCCGAAATACGGCGCCGTTCCTGTTCGCCCAATATAGTTATCTCATCCGATGAGAAATCATCATCTTCATCAAATAGTGCAGTCAAACCCAAAAAACAAGTAGGTATGGATAAGTACATCACCGTTCTCAAGCGACAGAGGAGCCCGACATCTGCTCAAATGTCTTCCAATTCTAAAGCTCCTAAGACCGTCAGCAGTGATAAGCCATATGATCAAAACAGATTTGCTCTACTTCAGACGGATGACCCAGAAATACCGAAAAAGACGTTTAAGCCCCCACCAATTTACCTGAGAGAGCCCACTTCCAATAAACTGGTACAAGGAATTGTTGCTGTAATAGGCGAGAACATGTTTAGCGTAACCTCAATTAAACATGGAAAAATCAGCGAGACAAAGATCCAAGTGAATAGGGAAGATGATTTTCGAAAATTGTCCAACCAGTTGGAGAGGGAGACCAGGGATTTCTATACCTATCAGCTCAAAAGCGCAAAAGGACTCCAAGTCGTTCTAAAGGGTATAGACCCATGTGTTGATCCTGCGGAGATAAAGAACGGATTAATGGACAAAGGGTTCAAAATCAAGAGCGTAGTGAATATTAGAAACCGTGAAAAGATTCCTCAGCCCATGTTCAGAGTAGAATTGGAACCTGGAGATGTTGCCTTAAAGAAAAACGAGTCTCATCCAATTTACAATCTTATTTATCTTCTGCATCGTAGAATTACCGTGGAGGAACCGCATAAGCGTGTTGGACCCGTCCAGTGTCTTAATTGTCAAGAATTTGGTCACACCAAAGCGTATTGTAAATTGCCGTCTGTTTGTGTTGCATGTGGGGAACTACATGCAACTGCTCAATGTAATAAGTCCAAAACGGACTTAAAAATAAAAAATGCAGTAACTGTGGAGGAAATCATACCGCTAATTATAGAGGTTGTCCAGTTTATACTTATTTGAAGGGCATAAGGACCAATAAGTCGCCAGTATTACCTGACCATCCTCAACAACCTAATTTCACGTCGAGTAAGAATTTTCCTCAAATTGTACGACCAACTACTCACGTAAACGCTCCTAATTGTAGACAAGTTTCTTACGCAAACGTGGTCAAATCTAATATGCCAGGTCTGGAGCAGGAACCTATATCGCAATATTCTGAGCCACATATCAACAATCTAGAGACAACATTGCAGACACTTGTCCAAACTATGAACACTTTTACGACCACCATGACATCCATGATGCAGGAAATGCTGAAAATGCAATCCACTATCTTGCAAGCCATTTTAAAGAAATGATTTATTTAAAAATTTGTTTTTGGAACGCGAACGGCCTCCGCCAACATAAAAACGAACTGGAATACTTCCTGATGGATAAGCAGATTGATGTTATGATGATTGCTGAAACTCACTTGACGTCGACAGCGTACTTCAAAATTAATGGCTACGTATTGTACGATACTAAAGATCCCCGCGGAAGAGCTTGTGGAGGTTCGGCAATTCTTATAAAGAACAGAATAAAACATTATCTAATGAATAACATAAGTGAGGATTGCCTCCAAGCAACAAACATTTGCATTGAATTCTGTCAATACAAATTTGTTTTATCATCGATTTATTCTCCGCCTCGATTCTCAATAAAAGAACACCAATACCATAACTTCTTTAATTCCCTTGGAGCTAGATTTTTAGTTGCTGGCGACTTTAACGCCAAACACACATTTTGGGGTTCACGTCTGGTAACCCCAAAGGGTCGCGTACTCTTCAACACCATTGCTCAAATGGGCTTAGATGTACTCTCAAGCGGACATCCCACCTACTGGCCGACGGACCGACGGAAGATTCCCGATGTTATTGACTTTGGAGTAGTGAAAAATATCCCTGTAGAATGGATGCAAGTGGATCCTTCATTAGACTTGTCCTCAGATCACTCTCCTACTATCATTTCAATGCATTTCCCTCAAGTGTGTGGCTCTCCATTTAGAAACATGACTAAGGCCCGAGTAAGCTGGATAAAATACAAAAAGTATTTAAGTTCTCATTGCACGGAAAATATTGTGTTGAGAACTACCGACGATATCGATGAGTCGATTGGCAACTTTACCGAGGACCTTCGACGAGCTGTGCATCACGCTTCCACTAATCACGTTGAATGTAGAAATAGGACAAACAGAACTTATTTATCTGAATTCGAACATCTCCTATCAGAAAAAAGAAGAATGAGAAGAGAGTGGCAACTTCACAGGTCTCCTGAACTGAAAGCTAGGCTACGGGTATGCAGAGATATAGAAACCCAAAGAACGGCTTCACTTAGATCCTACTTGGAGGGTCTTGATAGTACCCCACAATCTGACTACTCGTTATGGAGGGCGGCAAGAGGTTTAAAAAGACCAGTGAGAGAAAAACCTCCTTTGCGAAATCCGACTGGTGACTGGGCTAGAAACGATTCCGAGAAAGGGACATTATTTGTTAACCATTTAAGAAATGTGTTTACTAAAAACAACTCAAATAACGTATCTGATTTGCCACCACTCGTTATTAGACCTCCTGTACCTCTAAGACTAAACTTTGGTGATGTCCAAAGCGCTATTGGTACTCTGAACCTTAGAAAGGCTCCAGGTATGGATAAAATCAGCAATAAAATGCTTGTGGAGTTACCTCGTGTAGCTAGAAGAATTATCCTCTTTATCTTCAACGCTATTTTACGCCTAGAATACTATCCTGCAGATTGGAAGGTGTCTATGATCACTATGATTCCTAAGTCAGGGAAGGATCACACCAAAGTAGAGTTATATAGGCCAATTAGCCTACTGCCGACAATTTCTAAACTGTTCGAAAAATTGTTAATGACTAAGTTGATTCCAATTCTGAACGACACTGAATGCATTCCTAATCATCAATTCGGCTTCAGAGCTAAACACAGCACCATCGAACAAATACACAGATTGGTAAATGTGATAAGAGGGTCGTTTGAAGACAAAAAATTCTGCTCCGCCCTTTTCATTGATGTGTCCCAAGCGTTCGACAAAGTTTGGCATGACGGTTTAATGCACAAAATAAAATTAACTCTGCCTGCTAACACCCATAAACTTATGGAAAGCTATTTATACGGTCGCAAATTTAAAATCAAAGAAGGCAATTTTTTAAGCCCCGCTCAGCCAATTGAAACAGGTGTGCCACAGGGTAGCATACTGGGTCCTACTTTATATTTGATTTATGCCTCCGACATGCCGTCACACCCCAAAATCCACACGTCAACTTTCGCAGACGATACAGCCTTTATCAGCGTTCATAAGGACCACCAAGTAGCATCACAGAATTTGCAAAATTATGTTTATAAACTAGAGAATTGGCTAGAGCTTTGGAAAATCAGGGTTAATGAACAGAAATGTATTCATATCACTTTCACATTGCGAAAAGAAACTTGCTCGTTCATCAAAATAAATAATCAAATTATTCCGCAACACAATGAAGTCAAATACCTCGGCATTCACCTGACCGCCGTTTAACTTGGAAGTCTCATATTGAAGCGAAACTTACACAGATGAGATTAAAAGCAGTGCAACTTAATTGGCTAATTGGCAGAAATTCTTCACTAAAGTTGGACTGCAAACTATTGTTGTACAATGCAATTCTAAAGCCAATCTGGTGCTATGGAATTCAATTATGGGGTACTGCCTCAGCATCAAACATTGAAAAAATTCAAAGGGGTCAAAATAAAATTCTACGTATAATTACTGCAGCTCCATGGTATGTTAAAAATTCTCGAATTCACAAAGATCTATGCGTGCCATCAGTAAAAGTTGAATTTACAAAACACGCGTCAAAGTATGTCAGCAAACTTGAACAACACCCAAACCCACTTGCACGAGACATCTTTAACTTTAGTGGCCATAATCGGTTGAGAAGGAGGGATACCCTTGCTTTAACTCAAGCGCAAAATAGATGACTGGAGCAGTTGATGTGAAATTTTTTTAGTATCATAAAATTTTTGTCTATCACTGGCTGGGCTTATTATTTTCTTTTTAGTATTAAGATTTGAATACTTATTGTCATTTCATTATATGAAGATTCAATAAATAAATAAAGGCTAAAAAAAAAAAAAAAAAAAAAAAAAAAATTTTTTGTGGAAAAATCTGTGCGTGACCCGATTGCTGTATTGACTTGCTAAGAGTTTTTGCATTCCAGTATGATGCACAAGATTTTGTTCAGGATTATAAAGAAATTACAACGAATTAATTTTTTATCTATTTCACTTTTAAGATCTAATTTTAGTACGTAATATCGTCTATATTCTAGATGTTTCTGACAAAAATTGGACTTATTCCGATTGCTATGGTTAAAAACGAATAATTTCCGCATTCCGATATGATGCACAATATGAAGTTCTGGAATTATAGGAGGATTACTGATCTCTAATTTTTTATACAATTATTGCTTCTAATGCACAAAAATTCTATTAATCACAAAATTTAATACATAATCCAAAAAATTCAATAATTAAGTTTATTTTGATTAAATGTGTTTTATTATTTATTTATAAAAAAATTATGGTTTTCATCATTCACTTATTTGCATTAGCATATTATTGTTTATAAAACACATAAGTTTGTTCAATGTATTTTAGGTTATGTTTGTGGTTTGTTATTTGGCAAATTAGAAACGAATGGAATGGACTCTTTATCAAACCGCATTTACACTAACAAATCTACACGATGATAGATAAACAACAACAAACAATTTTCACCACTCAAGAAAAAAATTTTTGTTTTGATAAATCAACTGTTACGGTTTAATAAATATTTCGTTCAGTTTGATTTGTTCATGGCGATCTCTAGGATTATTAACAAACCATAACAACCTATTGTGAATGGTGTGTTGTGAGTTTTTTTTATAAAAGTCGTGTTTCAGTGTTGTCAAATACGTAATTTTTTTAAAACGCTTAAATTCAGTTAAATTGTAAATGAAGCCAGGAACAAAATGATTACATAATCTGAAAAATTTTATTCTATTTTCTTCGACCTTTTTGTATGATTTTTGATTAAATAATTTTTAAGCTTGATGTCTCTTTTTGTGTTTTAAAAAAGGTTTTTTATTTTTATATATAAATTTCTCGACATTTCGATTCTTTTTTGAAATCTTCTTCAGAAGTTATTTTATTTTAATATTTAAAAAGAAAATTTGTTTTCCAATATTTGTTAGTTTGCACATTAGAAACGAATGAAATGCACTCTTTATCAAACCGCATTTACACTAACAAATCTACACGATGATACATAAACAACAACATACAATTTTCACCACTCAAGAGAAAAAATGTTTGTTTTCATAAATCAGCTATTTTTAAATGCTATTATGAATTCTATGCATGAAATGTTGCATTGCATACTGCGTTTAGGAAAACAGCACAATTTTTTTAAAAATAATAATAGTTTTTATTTAAAATGTTAAATAAATAAAACAAAAATGAAAATAAATTGAAATCCATTAACTATTAAAGCGAATGTGAAGTTTAGGGTAAATTTTATGGGAAATGGCAATGTATGTATCCACTTTTGCACGTTTTTAGGTTCTCGCGTGGTGAATCATTTGTTATAACAGCTGCAGCCTGTTAGGGTGTTTTTCCCTGGCTGGAAGATAATAAACGCTAAATTGTCCTGGCATCTCGTTCCGACAGCAGACACGGTCATGATTTCTTTAGAGTTTGTGGACTAATATTTTTTTATTTTAATGACTTGTTCGCACTGTTCGATGACAGATTCCCAACTTCTTAGCACATAATTCGCTGCAACTGTCCATTTATTCTTTTATTCGCTTTAATAATTAATAAATTTCAATTTGTTTTAGTTTTATTTATTTAACATTTTAAATAAAAACTATTATGTGTGTGTGGTCGCCACTGTATAAAAAACACATGTATCATCTTGAAATTAAAAATTGTATCTACTCATATTTTTCTATAGGAATGTTTGTAAACAATAGCCAATTTTTTTTGACATTAAGCTAAGTATAGACGATATGTTGAATCAGCATATTTATGCTGAAATATTTGTTACAAGTGCTTACATATCGTGTAAACGCAAACTTTTTTCAGCATATGTATGTTTGACAACATTTGCTAACACTTTTTTAATAATGCCAACCAACGAATGTTGGTAATTTTAGCATATCGTGTAAACAATATATTATTAGTGTTTGACAAATTCCCTGCGTATGTTGACAGATACGTTATTTGTTGAAAAGCGTATGCGAGCTTTTCAGCATATGGCAAATTCATATGCATATGCGATAGTGTCTATGCGATCAGAGTTGTATTTTCTAATAAAGCTGATAAGAAAACAACAATGTCGGCTTCATTGATTTAAATCACAAATTATAATCTAAAGTACAGACTAATTATTAATTTAGAATAATTATTAAGTACAGACGTTTAAAAATTTGTAATTGTTTCTATAGTTTATACAATTTATTATATTCACATATATCAAAATAATAATTGAACACAAATATTTATTTGAATGGCGGAAAACTGCGTTTGTTTACATTAACAAAAACATATGTTTTTGCATTTTTTTGTGTACTAGTGTGGCACCTATGACAGACTTTGTTGAGGTTTTGTTTTTGAGTGTGATATAAATCGGTCAGATTTTCCAGTGAATGAATCGTACGATTGTGGAGGATAGTGTATCACGACCTTTAAGGCCAGCCGCTGATAGTTTTTTTAATATAAATACACTTCTTGTTGCATATGTCCCTTCAAACATACACACACAAGCACACAAAACACAATATAGTGGCCGGCGGCATTGTTCAAATTAATAGACACAGGTCTCTGGAAATAAACAATAAATTATTATAAATGCGTCTTTTTGCTTTTAATTCCACTCGTCATCCAAAATCAGCACTGTACAAGCAATAGCTAGACCAATTTCCTCCCACGTCATCATTTATGTTTTTTTATTGATATTATTTTTATTATTTAATTTTATTTCAAAAATTACACATAAAATATAGAAGTTGAATAATAATTAAAAAATGTTGTCAAACTGAATAATTTCACAAACAAATGTTTATACGACGCAGCATATGTAGCACCACATACAATTCAACATATCGTATTAACACAAAAATCGTATGCTAACTCTTATGTTGACATTTCATTTGCTGACATATGCTTACATCAAAAAATTTGCTACTTTCAACATATCGTGTAAACGTCTAACATATGACAGGAATTTGTCGCTAATTTTAATCATATGGCTGTCAGCATATATATGCTGATTCAACATATCGTCTAAACTTAGCTTTACAAACATGAAGCAAAAACAAAATTACCTGTTGTTTCTGGTGCTTTGTATTGTTGTAATATCGATGTAAATAATTACAAAAAAATGTTGGTTATTTTTTCTCATTTGGTAATTTTTTGGTTACAAAATTTTTTTTTTGGTAGTGGCAACACTGATTTGTATGTAAAAATTTCACCATTCTAAATAAAAAAAACTTTTTCACGGCTTGTTTCGTACATACATTTTTTCATAATTTGTTATTATTAAATAGACAAACCTATATGTACTATTGCCATGGGTACTCTTAAAGGATTTCGTTACATATTATTTATTACTGTGCTTGGAGGAGTGACTAGCCTTACTTTATATCCTATAGTTATAAAACCATTACTTAATGCTGATGATTACAGTAAGTTTAATAAAAAATTAAAATTGTAATATTTGCTGCTGTACCACCGATCACAGTATACCCTGTACCACCGACTGAAGTCGTAAGCACAGGATAAACAGAGGTGTCACGTAACTGAAGATAATCAAGTTTTATATTTGTCTATTTCTTTAAGAACTGTCTTTGTTTTCTTTATGTTACTAGCTAAACCCGGTGTATAAACCCCTCGTTATAAAATAAAACGTATTTATATATTTATAAACATTTCTTGATTTAATTTTAATGTATTTATTACAATGCTTTAGGTTTAGTTTGCCCATCAGGAGCATACACATATACACGGAATATTAACCTTGAGTCATTTAAATTGTTTAAAATCGAATGGTAAATCTGCTGGTATCATTGGAATGCGTAGCAAAAGTACATCTGTACCTTTATATTTTCCTGTTATAATGGTCGCTTCTACTAAATTATTTCTCAGTTTTTTTTACTGCAATTCGAGTGCCATTGCAAAGACGTGGTTATCGTTATTACGCAGTAAAATAATTGGCACTCCAATTTTAAGTTATAGCACATGTGGTGCAACAGGATAATTAACGGCCTTACGGGTTGCTTAATTGATTTGACGCATTTCAAAGTGATATCCATCTTCTCCATATGGAAAAATAATAGGATACTGAAGCGCGTCATATGAGCGATGCATTTCAGTGGGCGAGGCCGTGACCCTTTGTCCACTTACATAGTCAAGAATTTATTATTTCGTAAGAATATCCTATTGTGAAAATTTAATGACGATCGGTCCAGTAGTTAAACTATTACGATTTTTAATTTTCCTAAAAAGGGGAGTGGTCCCACTCACTTTTCTTCTGGTAAGTATTCCTAATTACGCCAATACCATATGTACCACATATCATTGACGTAGGTCAAAAAATGCCCAAAATATGGCGATTAAATTTTTGGGTTATATGGGCGGTGCCACCCCGGTTTGTACAATCAAAACTTCATATAGCCTATTATTCCTTCCAGAGTCACAGTAACATGTATTGGAATAGTTATAATTATTACAAACTTGTTAGTATTATACTTTGTTAAATTGTATTGAAATTTATATAAGTAGTTTTTAAAAAACATTTTTATTCGAAGTTTTACTTCAAGTTAAATATACAAATTGTTTGAAAACAATTGTATACACTACAATTTATTTTTGTATATCTTTGTTATATGTTTCACATAGTTTTCCGTTGGAAAACATAAATGTAAAATCATACAAAAATATACAAACAGACAATAGCAAAATGTAATGCATTTTCTGGCCTGCTAAAGCCGTCATCAGCATTCTTTATGTCTAATAGTGTTTATTTTCAAACCTTGTATATTTAACTTTTTTTATATATTAAATGAGAATTATTCCTCTTGCGAGTATTTGAAAATTTTAAAAAACATTTTTATTCGAAGTTTTACTTCAAGTTAAATATACAAATTGTTTGAAAACAATTGTATACACTACAATTTATTTTTGTATATCTTTGTTATATGTTTCACATAGTTTTCCGTTGGAAAACATAAAATTTAAAATTTTCAAATACTCGCAAGAGGAATAATTCTCATTTAATTAAAAAAAGTTAAATATACAAGGTTTGAAAATAAACACTATTAGACATAAAGAATGCTGATGACGGCTTTAGCAGGCCAGAAAATGCATTACATTTTGCTATTGTCTGTTTGTATATTTTTGTATGATTTTACATTTATGTTTTCCAACGGAAAACTATGTGAAACATATAACAAAGATATACAAAAATAAATTGTAGTGTATACAATTGTTTTCAAACAATTTGTATATTTAACTTGAAGTAAAACTTCGAATAAAAATGTTTTTTAAAATTTTCAAATACTCGCAAGAGGAATAATTCTCATTTAATATATAAAAAAAGTTAAATATACAAGGTTTGAAAATAAACACTATTAGACATAAAGAATGCTGATGACGGCTTTAGCAGGCCAGAAAATGCATTACATTTTGCTATTGTCTGTTTGTATATTTTTGTATGATTTTACATTTATGTTTTCCAACGGAAAACTATGTGAAACATATAACAAAGATATACAAAAATAAATTGTAGTGTATACAATTGTTTTCAAACAATTTGTATATTTAACTTGAAGTAAAACTTCGAATAAAAATGTTTTTTAAAATTTTCAAATACTCGCAAGAGGAATAATTCTCATTTAATAAGTAGTTTTTTAAACTTATGTAGGTATAACAAAATGAAAAATTATTTTTATTATAAAAAAAAACAATAAACCTTTGAATCTATACAAACATAGAATTACATTTCTCTACAACATGCTATGCAAATTTCATCAAAATCGGCTCAACCGTTTGTTAAGCGACGTATACGAAAGAATAACAGAAAAATGTTAAAGATTCGCCTTAATAGAAAATAGATTTCTTTTATTTTTTTGAACACTTGGTTAAGGGCAAAATAATGGTGTTTAGGTAGCTCAGTGGTACAAATGGTTCTTAACCCGGTTTCATAGACGCTTAACATATAATACACTATTTGCCTTAAACTACCATAGTGTATTTAATTAAGGTGACCAGGCCGTATGGAGGACAATCATCTATTTTAACTCGCTGTCATCTATAAAATTTGTGTCCTCTTTCAGTCATATTTTTCATACTAAGTCATCTTTTGTCATCTTTAATTTTAAATGCATGATCAATATTTGTTTTTATTGAGCTTAGAGTATGAACAGCACGGCACGGTTTCTAAGTAGAATGAGAATCGCCACCTTTAACAAATAAAACAAATTTTACTTCACAAACGTCATGTCGTGCTTGTTCTGTTCATACTTTTCAGGCTTCATTAGTCTTTACTTTCTGTTGCTGTTCTGTTCCGTTCCGTGTCGTTCTGTTGTTAAATTTTTGTAGTTAGTTTTTCCGTATAAACGTATCAGCTGTTTTAGATAAACATGAAACCATGAAAATGACTCAAAAAATACAAATTAAAGTTTTTTTTTATTGTACAATATGTCATTACTTTTGACTAAAGTAATGAGTTTTTCGTCATCTATCGCTTTTTTTTATTACTTTTAAGGTACAAAAACTTAATTAAATTCAAAGAAATTGAACATTTTTGTAATAAACAGTTTTCCCTCCCTACGACTACTGGACTGTCAGACGCCTTGACAGAATACATACCCTGAATTTATATTTCTGTCCCAAATGTGTGTGTGGTGATCTTTTACTTATTCTGCATAGATGTTCCTAGCATTCCTCCTTTAGAAAAAAGACAAATTAGCAATTCATTTTAATCTTACTTTGTGTGCTTTGTGCTTATTTCAATTTTGTTTATTAATTGTTTCATAATTGTTTGTATTTATACGTAATTTGGGTTGTAAAATTCTTGTTACCGAAACAACCTTCTATTTTCCTATTTACTTTAACATTTTATTTTCACTCAAATTATAAACATATACACGTACTTATATATACAAATGTAGTAAATAATTACATATTTACCCCCTTATTCAAAAACGATTATTAAATTTAACAAACGTTTATTAAGACAGAGTTGCATATAAACGTTTGTTAAATTTAATAATCGTTATGGAATAAGGGGGTTAGATGTGTATGCTATATTCATTCCTTCTTACTTATTGTGATATTGCTTAATAACGGAATTTTACATTTTTGTCATTTACTTTAAAAGGGAAACAATAGAAGTTTTAGCTTCTTTTAATATTGAAGTTTGAACAAGTAAAAAACTGTTTTAAAGCGGTTCATTTGTGATTTTTTAAATAATTAAAAATATTAAATAAAATTACATTGTCGCTCATAAAAGTTGTCTTTTATTAAATTCAAACTCGGAAAGCAACAGTTCTTTAAAACAATTTCGTATATACCTATATAAATAAAAGAACAAGTGTGTGAATAAATAAAATTAAAATCGTGTTACAAATAAAATAAAAATGTCTCAAACTGATTTTAATTGTAATAAGTGCAAATTAAAAGACACCGATCGTATGGTGCAGTGCGACTCGTGCGACAAGTGGTTCCACTTTGAGTGCGTTGGAGTGAATAGCGATGTCGCCAACGTGAGCTGGAATTGCTCCTGCGGTAAGGACCAGCCCGTTAATTTAAAAAATAGTAGCTCCATCAGAACAACAACAATAGGAACCAATACACTTCCACTAGTTAACGCCACAGCCGAATTCAGTGCAGGTTTACCAGCAGACTCATCACCAGATAGCCATATCCCAGGACCCTTTTCAGATGTGCCCGGTTCATCGGAAGGAGTAAGGGATTAACCTCAACCTAACGTTGTTAATGGAAATGGTGCATATAGAAAAGCACAACAACAAATTTGGTGTTCCAACTTAGGTATTCAAGGTGAGCAAATAGTGGCTTCAGTTAAGGTGATATCAATTGCCAATGAACAAATTATGCAAAAGGCTAATTATCAATGTGGCTCAAATACGTCGAGTGGTTCTGTTGTTGGAATAAAATCTTTGAAGTTCTTTTTGCTTTCTAGTTGCAACCAAATTGTCGCGCTCTAGCTTTATTTACAGTTGAAGTAAAAAGAAGTCTCTTAATACTAAATACATTCTACTTATATACTACTTATGAGAATTTAGTAGACGACTAATTCTTAAACTATTGCATGGGAATATTTTGGGTAATTTGATTTGGCTTAAAGCAAACCAGACATTCCCATGCATATGGTCGTAGCTAAACGCGTGCATCCACTTCAAGTGCCCTAAACGTTCGACACTTGCAATAGTGTCACTACACCTGCCGTCAATGGACACGCAGTTGTATTTACTTATTTTATTCAAGTGTAATTTGTTTTGTTTAAGTGTAACAGAACACTTGTTTTGGTCACACACTTGAAATGGTGCAATCAAGCGACATTCTTTTACAAAGTATTTATTTTTATATTTATGTAGTATTGAGGCATTTTTTTATATTTATGTATTCTTAAGGAGTATTTATGTATTATTAAGGCACCTTTAAATCTTACAAGTACTTGTATTTTATTTATTGTTATAAATTTTAAGTCTTCTTATGTACTATTTGTTCTTTATTATTTATCTTATCTACTATAGTTACATTATTTCTTAGATCTATGTTTTTAATTTCATATGGACCTTTATAGGATTCTTCCAACTTGTGTCCTGTTTAATTTTTTAATAATACAAAATCGCCTATACTAAAGTTGTAATCTAATGTATTCCTATCATATTTATCTTTTTGCTTAATTTTACTTATGTCTAATAATTGTTTTGCTCTCTTAAGTGCTACTTCTAACCTATATTTTGCCTCTTTGGCATTATCATCCACATTATATAGTGGTGCAACTCTATCTATTTCATTGAAATCTTTAAAAATATTTGGTATTTTACTGAAAACTAGTTCGTAAGGACAGTAATTATGTACTGTCGATGGTGTTGTATTAAAACAGTAAGTAAAATACCTAAGCCACTCATCCCAATTATCTTTATCTATTGATATGTAAGAACGTACATACTCGTTAAAAGTTCTATGAGTTCTTTCTATTGTACCTAATGTTTGGTGATGATGTGCTGTTGAAGTTAATTTTTCAATTTTTAATAGGTTGCAGAGTTCACCCATGTCCGTAATGAACGTCTTCATTGGTCCATAGATAAGTATAAAATGTTCAAATATAGCTTTGGCTACTGTTTTAGCACTTTTGTCTTGTATTGGTATTGTTACTAAATACTTAGTTAAGTCACATATTAGTGTTGAATTTATCTAGGAAATGGTCCTACTGTATCTACATATACCGTATCAAATGCTTTGTCAGGAGTTTCCGTGAGAATCATCGGACTTTTGATGTGATTGGTAGTTTTTGCAACTTGACATTTAGCAATGTCCTTTGTCATATTTTTCCAATAATAATATTTTCGTATCTTTTGTGTAGTTCTATATATTCCGCAATGTTATTGGATCATCGTGGTACTTCAGCAAAATTTCAAGAATTGCCTTGGCATTCTTATTTTCAATTTGGGTCACCTGATTGAGTAGCGCTATTCTAATTTTCTTCAATATTTTATTGCCCATAAATTTAAAATCATTATAAGAGATAAATTCAAAAATTTTCTCGCTAGGTGCCACTTGTAAATTATAAATGTTATGTTCACCGGCCACTTCTTTGAGCCTAGGGAAAAATTGTCCTAAGTCAAGTTTCCCTTTAGTAAATAAATCATTTATTTGTATATATGACTTTCAGTTTTGAATTAGTCATATTCTTTAAGTCGTCAATGGTTATTCTTGATAACGCGTATGCAATGTAATTATCTTTTCCTATTCCACTCAGTGTCGTTATTTTATTTCTATTGATCTCGGTTAATTTAAAATATTTTGATTTCACTAATGAAATATCTGCTTCAGTATCTACTAACAATGTTATTCGAATATTTGTGTTATTGATATAAGCATTAATATAAAAACAAAAGTTAAGGGTAACATTATATATTTTTGACTTTATTGGTCTGATCCTAGGGGAGGATTCGAGTTTTCCGAATCTCTTTCATTGCTTGACGTTATATTTACGTAATTTCTGTTTCTACCGTTATTAGTACGTCTTTGATTGTAAGAATTATTGTTATTTCTGTTGTTATTGTTCCTATTATTGTTTCGTGTGTAATTGTTTCGTCCACGGAAGCTATTATAATTTCTACGATATGAATTATTATTATTTGGTCGTTGTTTGAAATGTAAAATGGCATTTTGTTGTCCAATAGCTTCAGTACAACTGCTGACAAATTTGCTAATTGCCTCATTCATGTTATTAAACTGTCCAGCTTCCATGATAAGTTTTACCTTATCAATGCTGCAGTTTCTCGTGAGTGCTTTCACAGCTACTTGTGTGGAATATTTACTGGCTAGTTCAGTTGATAGACCGTCAGTAATATAAGCAGTCTGCAAGGATTGTGTCAAGTTCTCAATCTCATTGCAATATGTTGTTGCAGGTTTACCACCTTGCTTTATATTCATGATTTTTGCGGATATGACCTCCACAGATTCTCCCTTGACATAGGTCTTTAATTTATTAATAATTTCAGAAATTGTGTTCTCATTATCTAAAAGGTTCCAGCGTTTCCCTTTAGTTTTGTCTTGATAAGTGAAATTGCAACGTATTCATGAGTTCCTTTTATGGAATCTACTAAGGACAATGAGTCAGGAAAAGAACGTAGGTTCTCAGGCTTACCATCAAAATCCGTGATTAACTTGGAGGCGGTGTTCAGAAATTCTATAATTGTGTGTGACATTTTGTTCTTTGTTTGCTTAAAATTTACTTTTTCATGTAAAGTTTCTGGTAAATCAATTTTCAAATCTTTCTTTGATGCTATTATTAATATTTTATTTCTGATATCAAAAAAAAAAATGCATCTGCTGCAACTTTGTGTGCGAGTGTTAGTCGTTCATAATTAACGTTTAAAATTATTCTTATTTGCTCTAAACAATGCAAAAGAATGTCAAAATGTTTGTATTGTATCTATATTAAGACATAAGATTTTTCAAATGTTATTTTAAAATAATTAAATTTTATCTAATTCATTGGCTCTGCTGGTATATTTCTTTTTTAACCTACGGCTATGCATCATGTAAATGCGTAGTGCAAAATTTAACGCAATTAGTATTACTATTATTATTAAACAAATTTCTACTGTATGTAAATCTACTGTACCCTGTGTCAATTCTACTTCATTTATAACATTGGCTGATGGCCTATCTAATTTTGTCTGAGACTGACACATTTTTCATTAAAGGTCCAACAAAATTTATTATTAGGTTATATTTATGACCAATTACAGATTTCTGTTTAGTTTTGGATATTATCCCTACGGGCTGATTTCGGTCAATTATATTTTCTTCTTTAAATGATGTAAATGAAAACAATTTACTTCATCAATTTGCTCTACGTTTCGTCGATGTGGGTTTTCGACTTCTTCAGGAGCTATTTTATTACGATAATTTATCTTATTTTACATCATTTGTTATTATTTAAAAATATATTGTAATTAAAACGGGAACAACACGACACCAAGAAGTTAATTAAAATAAATGAATAAATAATTACAATTGTATAAATATAAAATAAATCACAGAATCGTCAAACTTATAACTACGGATATCACAGAACTATTACTTATAATTAATTGCAGGCATGTATTGGAGCTTAGTATTATTTCTATCTTCTTTTGTGTTGAGAGTGTTCAATAGTCGTTCCTGTATTCTCAAGCTCTCCAATGTGTATCTCTTATTTTCGGATTTCTCCTTGTCAAGTATTTTCACACTCTTAAAATCAATGGTATGTCCGCTCTCTTTTGCGTGTTGTGAGAGTCCCAGTTCTGCTATTCTCGTTCCCAACATGCGTCTCGTAGTCCCTACATAAACTTTATTGCATTGATCGCTTTCATCCCCTTTACATGTAATTTCGTAAACAACATTTTCCGTTTTCATTTTATCTATTTTGCAATAGAAGAATTGCATCTTTTGGCCAGGTGTTACCTTCCTTCAGGCCGTTATTGGCTGTCTCGACAGGATTCTTATTATTTAGAGGTGCTTTAAGAGCACTCTCGTAGAATTTTATTTTGCCTTGGGTGCTTTTTAATATAAGCACTCCAAAGGACTTATTTGATTTTTCTTTGGGTGCTCTATGTTGAAGCATTCGAAAGGACTGGCAGGATCGCCATATAGTTGGAATAAAATCTTTGAAGTTCGTTTTGCTTTCTAGTTACAACCAAATTGTAGCTTTATTTACAGTTGAAGTTAAAAGAAGTCTCTTAATACTAAATACATTCTACTTATATACTACTTATAAGAATTTACTAGGCGACTAATTCTTAAACTATTGCATGGGAATATTTTGGGTAATTTGATTTGACTTAAAGCAAACCAGACATTCCCATGCATATGGTCGTAGCTAAACGCGTGCATCCACTTCAAGTGCCCTAAACCTTCGACACTTGCAATAGTGTCACTTTACACCATGCCGTCAATGGGCACGCAGTTGTATTTACTTATTTTATTCAAGTGTAATTTGTTTTGTTTAAGTGTAACAGAACACTTGTTTTGGTCAGACACTTGAAATGGTGCAATCATGCTACAGTTCTTTATCGGCTCACACACAACTACAGTTGCAGATGTTGGAAGAGAAGTAGGAATTGCAGAGGAAGTATTTGGCGAAAAAATACAGTATCCCATCCCAAGGTGATGTGTCCCAAAACTTTAATTCCTTTTCTAACCAAAGTCCTTTCCAGCCAACTCACAGTGGGGGATCTGAAAAAAAGTGGAAATAAATCTGTAACTTCTAAACGAATAGCTCGATTTTAATAAACTTTCCCATGGCCTTAGAGGAGGTGTTGATAAGTTTAAGTTTTTAATTTGGGCTTAAACAACCAAGGGGGGGCCGAGCCACAATGCCCCAAAGTGGGGCACCTCGGTTATAGCAAAAATTAAAAATGATGCCAAATTTTTGTTTGCGATCCGATTTGAAAGATTTTTATATATATGGAATGTACTAGACGAGATCTACAAAAAACATTGCTTTAGCCATATATTATCTCTTATAGTTTACGAGTTATTCGCATTTGAAAAGTAAAATCTAATTTTTTTTTTGCCTACCTTGGTCTGCTATTTTGCTAATAACGGATCTAATTATTTCCCGATTTTCTTGAAGTGTTTTTTTTTTTTGAATTAACAACAAATTTATTAATAATCTTAAGAAAGAAATATTAAAAAATATCTACTGAGTCAAAAATTATGTGCATTCAAACTTAAAGAAATAAAAAAGTCGTTTTTCCGCCATTTTTTTTTTCGAAAAAAGTAACTACATTAATCTTAAATTATACAGAAAATGAGAAAAAGATAAATAATGTGTTTATATTTTTCTGAAAGGTAACATTTCGGGAAATATTATAAAAGCAGAATAATATCAAAATTTTTTTATTGCGTGGTCCAGAGCCTTCCTAAGTAGACCTATTTTTTATGAAAATTTCAACTTTAGACAACATGTTCTAAAATCGCATAGCTGCTTTCAAAAAACTAGGACCTGTTTTGTATGTCCCAATCTGTTTTTCAATATTATGCAAAGGGATTTCATAGCCCATAGAGCTTGGTGCCTTCAATAGATCCAAAAATCAAAAAAATCACAATTTTGGGATTTTTGAAAAGTTTTTTGGGAATTGTGGGATTCTCAATAATAAATCTAAATCCAAATTTTCACTTTTGCATTTCGACAAAAAATGTCTATATAATTGTAAAATTTAATTAAAAAATATTCATAAACCAAAAAGCTATAGCAGTTTAAAAATTTAAATTTTCAAAAAAAAAAAAATTATCGTTTTTTTGCAAAAAGTCTTCTATGAAGTTTTTAATTTTTAATACATTTAAACATTTTTGAAAAGAAGATACAATTTCCAAAATATTGATGTATAATATGTCTATCTTATTTTGTCCACGTGCCACAGTAATGAACGAATGATTAACATCTCTAGTGAAATTTCTTCACCAAGTTATTTTCGTCCATAACAAGTTCAATGTTAGGTACCTACATATATAATACATAAGTACAAGCATAAACTGATTGCAACTCTTTTTTAACAATGAATCCCAGGTACAATATGAAATACCTGGGATATCCTTAAACCATATTTCATACCTAATACTATTTTTTTACTCCAGGTAATATAACAGGTAGATTTCATAACATACAGTTCATATGAAATATTTGGCAAATAAACAAAAAACTAAAGAAACAAGTAAAGTTTTTTTTGGGAAAATATTTTTTATTTTTAAATTTATAATTAGGTTAATTTAATAAAATAATCAGAAACAGAGCAATCCATATCTAAAAGATAAAGCAAATCTTTAAATTCATGACTATTTTCAAACTTCTGTAGCAAATCCAACGTTTCCTCATAGATGATAAGACTGGATCTGATGATAAAATTAGATTATTCAAAATGTCTTCATTTTGAGATTGTCGAGAACACTTTCTGGAGCTGAACTGTTGAACATACTTGAAGTCCCTATTTCTCGATTCTGGGGGATCTTCTGTAAGTTCTCCTAAGGGCAAAATATTATGTTCAATTATGATTTTTCCGTGACATAATACTTTATGTACTCCACATATGGAACAGTTCCAAGTAGATGATGTTCCTGTTATGGCGTTGCTGACTTTTCCATCGATCATCGTTAGTTTTATATTAAAATAAATGTTGAAGGAATATTTAGCTATTTGGATTGTAACCGGTACCAAGTCTTTAATTTAAGATTCAATTAAGTTGATCAAATCTTGTGTCGTAATCTTTGTTACTTTTGTATATTCAAAACATATTGGCCTACAAAAGGCTTTCGATCCAGGAGTTGAATTAATCCATATATCCTCAAAACTAGTTGATGGAGAATCACTGGCAGCATACTTCCGAATTCTTAATGGAACCAATGATGACATAAATACACTTTTATATTCTGATGATGTTTGACTCGATGTAGTTTGCTTATATTCCGAAAGTGATGATAAGCCATCACATCCCCACTTACAGATTAGTTGCAGATCATAAGTATTTATTTTGTTTAGCTGTTCTGTAGAAAAGTCGCAAGCAATCCTTAATGCTGTATTTTCGAGTAGAGTGGAGAGTCCAATTCTAGCTTTCCGATCAGTAACTTCATAGGTGATGGTATAATACTATTTTTCTTTTCCTGAATTGAGCCATATGATGGTAACACTTCAACTCCTTTTCCCAACAATGCCTTTCTTAAAGTTATATAATTATCACAGCTTAGTCCCAGCTGCAGCATAAGCGCAATAGCCTCTTCTTCGGTAAAAGCAGTATTAGATGATGGTGTAGGTATGCTCTTAACAATTCGTTTTAATCGTATAGGCTTTGCATTTGGATTTTAACAGCTTCCAAAGGCTGTTTTCTTGCTTTAACATAGCCTTAAATGTATCCGAAACTTCCTCAGCAGACAGGGTTGATAGTGAATCCGATAACCGTTTTTTCTTTCAAATCGGATCGCAAACAAAAATTTGGCATCATTTTTAATTTTTGGTATACCTGAGGTTCCCCACTTTGGGGCATTGTGGCTCGGCCCCCCTTGGTTGTTTAAGCCCAAATTAAAAACTAAAACTTATCAACACCTCTTCTATAGCCATGGGAAATTTTATTAAAAACGAGCTATCGTTTAGAAGTTACGGATTTATTTCCACTTTTTTTCAGATCCCCCACTGTGCAACTGTCTCACAAGTTGCAGCCAGACAGGTAATACCTAAGGAGCTGCCAAACTTCGACGGAAATCCTGAGGACTGATTGCTGGTTATACTGACGGTGAGAATCTAATGCGTTTGCAGTCGTGTCTCAAAGGCCGCGCAAAGGAGTTGGTGAAAAGTAAACTTCTCATCCCATTCATGGTAAATGAAATCATCCAGACCCTTGAAATGTGTTTCGGCCGTCCAGAGTATATTTTAGACAGCATGATCGAGAAGGCTACGAAGATTCCACCACTAAAGGATAGGCTCGATAGCATCATCGAGTATGCCCGCACAATACGGAATATTTGCTCTACGATGGAGACATGTAATTTGATGGCCCATTTGAACAACCCGCTGCTAGTTAAGACGTTGGTCGATAAGTTGCCCAACAACCACAAGTTGAATTGGGCAATGCATGCCAAAGACGACAAGGTCCCAGTGGTGAAATCGTTCAGCGATTGGATTTATACTATAGCTGTTGCCGCCAGCCAAGTTGTGTCTCCTGCCAGCTCCAAGAGAAGTGCTCCGGTAAACACCCATTCAGAATAGGCCCACACCCAAAATTAATTTTGCATTTATTGTAAAAGTGAAGGTCACAAGGTTCAAAAATCGGTGAGTTCCAATCATTAAGCTTATATTCAAAATGGAATGTGGTGAAAAGAAAAATAAATTGTGCCGCCACACATTGGTTCAAGGGAGCCATTAAATCTTTTTTTTGTGTCTTCTGATTTACCTAGTTATAATGTAACAAAAATATTAGGCTTATATCTTTATTACTTTTATGTTCAGAGACTTTCAAAGTTGAGCTAAGTGAATGTGTTTGAAATGACCGTATTATATATGCTTCTTTCTATCGCTCCCTGCCTTTAAAATATTCTTATAATGACACTATAATGATTTTTTATATATGTGCATTTGGATGTTATAAATTATATATATATAAATAAAAAAAAATTAAAAATTAAAAAAAAAATTTCTTTTACTACTAAATATTGTCCAAAAATATTTATTTTCTCTAACTTCTATGGCTTGTATCTATTGATCTCCAACTGCCGCTAGCCCCGGTCATATATCACATAAGAGCTTGAAGTCTCAGCTAACGATTTATTAGAAATTCGTTTTTGCTCGTAAGCAATTCTGGTATAAAAAACTTAAAAAAGTTAGGAAAAATTTCCTTCACAAGCATGCGCAATAACAACTTTTTTTGCTTGCTTACTATGTTGCACCAGGCAATATCAAAATAACTTTGCAAATCTCGTGCTAAAAGGAGTAAAGTAAAGCAGTTATGTGATGATAATTCAGCAGAATTTATTTCATCAGCTGTAAAAAAAATTAATAAGGATAACCAATCTTCAAAAATGTTTAGTCCACAAAAAGCACTAAGTCTTATTATTGATGCTTCTTTATCAAAACATCAGTATCAAATATTAAGATTGAGTGCTAAAGAAATTGGTATGATATTTTCCCCTCATATCATAAAGTTCTTACTGTTAAAAAGGAATGGAATTGAAACCAACTATTGACGAGTACGGACGTGTATCAGTGAGTAAAAAATAAATAAAAAAAGTTCGAAGTGAAAAAAAAAATATTTGTAATAGGTAAAAAAGAAAAATAAAAACAAATATTTGTAATAGGTAAAAAAGAAAACAACAATAACGAAGGTGCCCGAAGAGATTTGTGAATGAGCCTCACAAATACTCCAAACAAGGAGAGTAGGCCCAGCACGAATAGCAGAAATGCGTATATTGTGGTAAACTCTCCGAACGTGAGCAATGAAAATATTCGATACCCAGTATTAAATAAAAATTATTTAAGTGCAAAAATTGCCAGCGAAACTGGTTTTCCGTACAGCAATTTAAGTGCAAGTGTGCCCAACCTGAGCAAGTGTGTTGATCCTACCGTAAGTGTGGTTCAAAGTGTGAAGTCGTCTGACCAGAGGAATAATAACGATAAACCTGGAACATCACGATCAGCATTAATAAATACAGGAGCTGTGCCAAAAAGTACTAAAGTGCAAACATGCATGGACAGATATATTACAATAACCAAGAGAAAGGCTAGCCCTAGGTCCACCCAACAGGAACGCATGGCCAAATAATACAAAGGCTCTAACGTAGTCTCTTTGCCAACAAGTGGTAACAGATTCTCTATACTATCCGTACCTGACGATGAAGAAGCAGAATCAGCTAATGCAACAGCCACTAAAGAAGTTAAACCGCCACCTATCTATCTGCGGGAGCAAACATCAAATAGCATTGTCAACATGTTGACTCAACTTGTAGGTAAGAATAATTTCTATGTCGTTTCTATACGACGCGGGCAAATTCAAGAGACCAAAATTCAAGCCAGAACAGAAACGAACTTTCGTATTAGTTCTGTTCCTACAGAGGAAATGAAATCTGCCGTAGTGCAACATGGGTATGAAGTAAAATCAGTTCATAACATTTTGAACAGGAATAAAGTTCCTCAACCAATGCACCGCATTGAGATATCGTTTGATTCATCGGTTCTCAAAACCAAAAATTCAGTTCATCCCATATACAACTTGCGTTACCTACTCAACAGAAGAATAACTGTTGAGGAGCCATTGAAACGAAAGGGTCCCTCCCAATGCACAAACTGTCAGGAATATGGGCATACAAAAACATATTGTAAATTGCCTCACGTATGTGTGGTTTGTGGCGACGCTCATAAAAAAAACCGAATGTAATCGTTCTAAAGCTGACCCGAATGTTAAGAAATGCAGCAACTGTGGCGAAAATCACACGGCAAACTATAGGGGTTGTAAAGTCTTCTTGCATTTAAAAAAACCTGCTTTAGTTCAAAAATATACTCACTCCCAATATGGTCCGTCATATGCGCCCAGCCAAGCCGCTGGCTCTGTTGCTAGTAATACACAAACAAACAAAGAAAACCAATCATATGCCCAGGTCTTAAAAGGAAACCCTAATGCGAAAAATCCCCCATGTACTTCTAACGCAAAGCAGCCTTCATACGCTGATGTTCCTAGGGAAGGTCTACAAATGCCTTCTGGCTCAATTGAAAATTTAATTCAAACTATGAATAACTTCATGGCCACTATGCAGAGCATGTTTCAGGAAATGATGCGAACGCAGAACATGCTCCTGCAAGTTCTACTCAACAACAAATGAACCAGTTAAAAATATGTTTCTGGAATGCTAACGGGTTATCCCAACATAAACACGAAGTTGCAAACTTTCTTCATAGGCATGAAATCGACGTACTTCTTGTCTCTGAAACACACTTTACTTATAAAAACTGCTTTAGGGTAAATGGATACCTTACGTATGACACAAAACATCCCAGCGGACGGGCTTGTGGTGGCACAGCCATAATTGTGCACAAACACATCAGACACTTACCATTGCCAGAGTTCGAAGTCATCCGTTTATTGTCCCCCGAGGCACAATATTGTACACGATAAATTTCTCAACTTCTTCTCTACATTGGGCCAGAAATTCATTGCTGCGGGCGATTACAACGCTAAACATGCATATTGGGGCTCCAGACTTATTAATCCTAGAGGTAATCAGCTATACAATACCGTAACTGCAAATAATTTTGATGTCGTATCGAGTGGTGAGCCTACCTATTGGCCAACCGACTTCAACAAGCTACCAGATCTTATTGACTTTGCTGTAATTAAAAACATCAAGCGCGATCAGGTACTAGTTAGTTCCTCCTATGATCTATCGTCCGATCATTCACCTTCAATCCTCATTTTAAAAGGCAACTCCGACGCCGCAGCTGAAAATTTTATTTTCTATCCAAACAGAAATACAAATTGGTTAAAGTATAAAATGTATGTGAGCTCTCACTTATCACAGTACATTCCCCTAAAAAATTCATCTGACATCCAAATAGCTGTCGACCGTTTTACAGAAGTCTCGGATTCTGCATCAAGAAATGCAACCCCAATCAATCGGACAATTAAACGTGCTCCTTACAATACATCGACGGATAGAGAGACCCTTATCAGAGAAAAAAGGAAGTTAAGAAGACAATGGCAAAACAGTCGTTCCCCAACCACTAAGGCTCAACTACAATTATGCCTGACAACTCTTCGCAACAAATTGAGACAGAATCACGAGTCTGCAATAGAAGGCTATCTAAACAGCCTAGATGCCACAAACAACTCCAATTACAGTTTATGGAAAGCTGTACGGCATATGAAATGCCCTATAACCAAGGAATCTCCATTAAGACTGGAAAACCGCACTTGGGCCAAAAACACAAATGCTAAATTAAACGCCTTCGCGGGCGACCTTAAGAAAGTTTTCACGCCACATGATGCACATACATGTTTCTGTCGTCCAATCATTCCTGATAAGCTAAACCATCCAATAAAATTTAACATGAATCAAGTAAAATCTGCACTAGAAAGTGTGAATATTAGAAAATCTCCCGGGCCTGACCGCATCACAGGGTCAATGATAAGGAACTTACCATCGTCTGCTTCTAGAATCTTGCTACTCATTTTTAACGCGATAATAAGAGTCGGATACTTCCCATCCTCATGGAAGTGGTCTATAATTATTATGATTCCCAAGCCAGGAAAATATGCTAGCCAGGTTGCGTCGTACAGGCCGATAAGCTTATTATCAATCCCATCGAAGCTTTTCGAAAAAATATTCGTTTTAAGTATAACTCCTCACCTAAATGAACACGAAATCATCCCGGATCACCAATTCGGATTTAGAGCGAAACATGAACAAGTGCATAGAATTGTCACCCTACTGCTCAGCCCTGTTTATAGACATTTCCCAAGCATTTGACAAAGTTTGGCATGATGGGCTACTTATCAAAATAACACGAATACTTCCTCAAAACACTCACAAGCTTCTGGAGAGCTATCTAAAAGGCAGGACATTCATGGTAAGGTCATAAGATAAATACTCCCCCCTTAAGAAAATTACTGCTGGTGTCCCCAAAGCAGCATATTAGAACCGCTTCTGTATATAATATACACAGCGGATATGCCAACAAACCTGAGCACGCATACCTCCACATTTGCAGATGACACAGCATTTATTAGTGTTAACCATGACCCAAAAGTCGCATCGCAAAATCTGCAGTCCCATGAACTAGAGGCCTGGCTAGAAAAATGGAAAATAAAGGTTAACCCGGCTCACTTAACTTTCACGTTGAGAAGACAAACCTGCCCAGCTGTAAAAATAACTAACATCACTGTTCCGGTAGAAAACCATGTTAAGTACTTGGGAATTCATATAGATAGACGCTTGACCTGGTCTCGTCATATTGAAGCGAAAATAACGGCTATGAAACTTAAAGCAGCACAACTACATTGGCTTCTCGGTCGAAACTTAAACTTGTCGTTAGACAACAAAATTCTCTTATACAAGTCATCATATGGCATCCAATTATGGGGAACTGCATGCTCATCTAACATCCAAAAGCTTCAAAGAAGACAGTCCAGAATATTACGACAAATTGTCTGCTCCCCATGGTATATACGTAATGATATTATCCACAGAGATCTCAACGTTCCCACTATCCAGGAGGAAATTAAAAAATTTTCAACTAGCTACATCGATAAACTAATGGCCCACCCTAACTACCTAGCTCGGCGTCTGCTTCAGTTCGAAGATCACCAGAGGCTAAAAAGAACCGATACTTTGAGCCTAACTAGAAGACATTTTTAAAATTTGAATACAGCAGTTAGTGGTTACATTGGTCACAACTAATAAACAACAAGTAGAATGAAGATTTGAAAACATATTGTAAATTTCGATAAGAAAGATTCAATAATAAAAAAAAAAAAAAAAAAGCAATGTTGTCTTAAAAATTTGGAAGTACAGGAGAACTATAGCAAAGTCAGTATGCAAGATTTACTCGATCATACTGTATCCAAAATATTGAAGGCGAAAACGAAAGCTGAGACAGAGGTTCTTCCAATCAACTACAACTAATTTCTAAATGGGGTTGTGATGGATGTTCTGGACATAGCGAATACCATCAAAAATTCAATGTTCCAAATTTAAATGACAAAAATATTTGTTTTTTTACAAGTATAGTTCCTCTCAATTTGAAATGTATAGATGGCACAAATGATTACTGGCGAAATACAAGGCCATCATCAACAACTTTTTGTAGGCCAATAAAATTTAAATTTGTGAAAGAAACGGCAAATATTATTTCTGAAGAAGTTGAAAGGGTGCAAAATGAAATTAAAGATTTAAAAAAAACTGTTGTTAATATAGATGGCAAATGTTTTGAGATATTGCATACTCTTGGTTGATGAAAAGGTTGCGAATACAATCACACAAACATCAGGAATGGCTGCCTGTTTTATATGTCAAGCTAAACCTAGCGAAATGAACAATTTGGAAGTATTGAAGACAAAACCAGTTTCGGAAGAAGGGCTTCAATTTGGGATTTCCCCTTTACATGCGAGGATAAAATTTATGGAATGCATATTGCATATAGCATACAATTAAAGTTTTTCAAAGTGGAGAGTGACCAAAGATACAAAACATAAAAGAGAAAAAGCAAAACCGGAAATACAAAGAAATTTGAAAATGGTTCTAAGCATAAATGTAGACATGGTTAAACAAGGAATTGGCTCAACGAACTATGGCAATACTTCTAGACGTTTTTTTTGCAAATCCCTCTATAACGGCAGATATACTTGATGTTGAAGAAAATTTAATTCATCGCTTTAGTACAATTTTAACGGTTATAAACAGTAATTCTGAAATAGATGCAGAAAAATTTAATGTTTATTGTTTGGAGACTGCAGAACGATATATACAATTGTACAGCTGGTACTATATGCCTATTACTGTACACAAAGTTCTAATTCATGGGAGTAAAATTGTGTCAGCAGCAATACTGCCACTTGGAATGTTGTCGGAGGAAGCTATGGAAGCTCGAAATAAAGACCACAGAAGTTATCGCCTAAGCCACTCCAGAAAATCTGATCGCATATCAACGAATAAAGATATCTTGCATATGTTACTAGCGTCTTCAGATCCATATATAAATTCCTACCGTAAACAGTTCAAGAAAGATATATTGGAATTTTCTGATGAAGTAAGTGGCTGTTAGCAGATTTTGCTTATTTTTCACCATTCATTAATATTATTATAAAATTACAATAAGCAAAAAAATTGTGATAACTTTGATAACTTTGGTGTTATATGGAAGGTAGGCGTGGTTGTGCTCGGAGTTTTTCCATATTTGCAGTATTTGTTTATCACAACCCAATATTAGTCTGTACCAAAATTCAAGACTCTACGATGTGTCCTTTTACTAAGAAAATTTCATGATGATCCTATGTTTGATAGTCATGTTTGAACTACCAGACTACTTAGGAAACTTCGTCAATCTTATTATTGGAAGAACATCACCAAAGATGTAAACCATGTCAGACTAATAAGACTACAAGACACATCAAACCGAGTATGATTATTACACCAACACTTCAAAAACCATTTCAAACTATAATAATAGACACTGTAGGCCCCTACCTATAACTGAAAAAGGAAATCAATATATTATTACAATAATATGTGACCTAACCAAACACCTTGTAGCTGTGCCAGTAACTGATAAATCTGCTAAGACGACAGCAAAGGCATTAGTAGAAATTTTATATTGGTTTACGGACCTATGAATAGAATACTTAGCGACATGGGCACTGAATACAACAATCAGGTACTTTCTGAACTTCTCACACTACTAAACATAGAAAAAACAATGTCAGCCCCTTATCATCACCAATCATTAGAAACAGATAAAACATCACACCGTACATTTAATGAATACGTTCATACATTCATGCATCTAGAAACGATTAGGACGAATGGATAAAATATTTCACGTATACTTTTAATACAACACCCTCAACGGTTCATGGATACTGTCCATTTGAGTTAATTTTTCCGAACATTCCAAACCATACTAATACCATATGATAAAGTAGAAACTGTATACAATTTCGATAATTATACAAAAGAAGTAAAATTCCGACTACAAACTGCTTTAAAAAGAGCTGAACAATTAATAAAAAAAAAGCAAAATTAAATCAAAAACACTTACATGACAAAAACCTCAACAACATTACTATTACCGTAGGTTAGGAAGTATTCATAAAAAATAACACAGCACACAAACTAGAATCAATTTACAAGGGGCCATACAAAGTCATTGACGTTGACAACAAAAATAATATTACAATAAGCATAAACGGCAAAAAACAGAAAATTAACAAACAAAATGTAAGAACATTTTAACAATACATTTGTACATATATTTTTTATTCTTATGTATATTAGTGATTACACATAGTGTTGTTGAACTGTTCGGACGTGTTATTTTTAGTGCGGCTGAATTTTCGGTGAAAAAATCGTAATAGGTGAAAAAGTGTAATAGGTCGAAATAAAACAAAAAAGTTAAAAAATAATTCGTAATAGGTAAAAATACCTACGGTAAAAAAAAAAAAAAAAAAACATTAAAAAAAAAAAAATAATAAAAAACATTAAAAATCGCATAAAAACTTTATGAGTGTTCCTCTCAGATGTAATTCTGAGAAAGAGCTGAGCTCGACTAGAAAATCTTTATGGATCTCTGAGGAAGAATCCTTAAAAAAATCTGTGGAGAAGCTTCTCACTACAAGAGCCGTAGAACGGCGCCGTTCCTGTTCGCCCAATATAGTGATTTCATCAGATGATAAAACATCAATATCTTCTACATCAAATAGTGCAGTCAAACCTAGAAAACAAGTAGGTATGGATAAATACGTCACAGTTCTTAAGCGACAGAGGAGCCCGACATCTGCTCAAACGTCATCAAATTCAAAAGCTCCCAAGACCGTGAGTATTGACAATCCAAATGATCAAAACAGGTTTGCTCTCCTCCAGACGGATGATCCAGAACTTCCTAAAAAGACGTTTAAGCCCCCACCAATTTATCTGAGAGAGCCCACTTCCAGTAAATTGGTACAAGGAATTGTTTCGGTAATAGGTGAAAATATGTTTAGCGTAACCTCAATTAAACATGGAAATATCAGCGAAACCAAAATTCAAGTGAAAAAGGAAGATGACTTTCGAAAATTGTCCAACCAGTTGGAGAGGGAGAGTAGGGATTTCTATACCTACCAGCTGACAAGCGCAAAAGGACTCCAAGTCGTTCTAAAGGGTATAGACCCAGATGTTGATCCTGCCGAGATAAAGACTAGTTTAATGGAAAATGGCTTCAAAATTAAGAGCATAACGAATATTAGAAACCGTGAAAAGATTCCTCAGCCTATGTTCAGGGTGGAATTGGAACCCGGAGATATAGTCTTAAAGAAAAACGAGTCCCATCCCATCTACAATCTGATTTACCTTCTGCATCGTAGAATCACCGTGGAAGAACCGCATAAGCGTCAGGGACCCGTCCAGTGTCTTAATTGTCAAGAATTTGGTCACACTAAAGCGTATTGTAAATTGCCGTCAGTTTGTGTTGCGTGTGGGGAACTACATACAACTGCTCAATGTGATAAGTCGAAAATCGACTCAAAAATCAAAAAATGCAGTAACTGCGGAGGTAATCATACCGCAAATTATAGAGGTTGTCCAGTTTACACTCATTTGAAAGGCATAAGGACCAACAAGACGTCAGTATTACCTGCTCATCCTCAACAGCCTAATTTTGCATCGAGTAACAATTTTCCTCAATTGTTACGGCCCACTAGTCATGAAAACGCGCCTAGTTCTAGACAAGTTTCTTACGCTAACGTGGTTAAATCTAATATGCCAGGTTTGGAGCAGAAACCCAAATCTCAATATTACGAGCCTAATATTAACACTCTAGAGACTACTTTGCAGACACTTGTCCAAACTATGAACACTTTTACGACCACTATGACATCCATGATGCAGGAAATGCTGAAAATGCAATCCACTATCTTACAAGCAATTTTAAAGAAATGATTTGTTTAAAAATTTGTTTTTGGAACGCAAACGGCCTCCGCCAACATAAAAACGAACTGGAACACTTCCTGATGGATAAGCAGATTGATGTCATGATGATTGCTGAAACTCAGTTGACGGCGACAGGGTACTTCAAAATTAATGGCTACGTGTTGTATGATACTAAAGATCCCCGCGGAAGAGCATGTGGAGGTTCGGCAATTCTTATAAAGAACAGAATAAAACATTATTTAATGAACAACATATGTAAGGATTACCTACAAGCAACAAACATTTGTGTTGAATTCTGTCAATACAACTTTGTTTTATCATCAATTTATTCGCCGCCTCGATTTTCAATAAAAGAACATCAATACTACAGCTTCTTCCATTCCCTTGGAGCTAGATTTTTGGTTGCTGGTGACTTTAACGCCAAACACACATTTTGGGGTTCACGTCTAGTGAATGGTCTTCAACACCATTGCCAAAATGGGCTTAGATGTACTCTCAAGCGGGCTTCCCACCTACTGGCCGACGGACCGACGGAAGATTCCCGATATTATTGACTTCGGAGTAGTGAAAAATATCCCTGTAGAATCGATACAAGTGGAGCCTTCATTAGACTTGTCTTCAGATCACTCTCCTTCTATTATTTCAATGCGTTTCCTTCAAGGGTATGGCTCTCCATTTCGGGACATGTCTAAATCCAGAGTAAGTTGGATAAAGTATAAAAAGTATTTAAGTTCCCACTGCACGGAAAATGTAGTGTTGAGAACTACCGAGGATATTGATGGGTCGATTGGCAAGTTTACTGAGGACATACGAAGAGCTGTGCATCACGCTTCCACATATGACGTTGAATGCAGAAATAGGACAAACAGAACTTATTTCGCTGAACTCGAACATCTCCTGACAGAAAAAAGAAGAGTTAGAAGAGAGTGGCAAATTCACAGGTCTCCTCAACTGAAAGCTAGGCTATGGGAATGCAGAGATATACTAAGAAATTTCTTAGAAACCCAAAGAATGGCTTCACTTAAATCATACTTGGAGGGAATTGACAGTTCCCCACAATCTGACTATTCGTTATGGAAGGCGGCACGAGGTTTAAAAAGACCAGTTAGAGGAAAGCCTCCTTTGCGAAATCCGACTGGTGACTGGGCTAGAAACGATTCCGAGAAGGGGACTTTATTTGTTAACCATTTGAGAAATGTGTTTACTATAAACAACTCAAATAATGCAACTGATTTGCCACCACTCGTTATTAGACCTCCTGTACCTCTAAGACTTAGCTTTAATGATATTCAAAGCGCTATTGGTACTCTGAACCTTAAAAAAGCTCCAGGTATGGATAAAATCAGCAACAAAATGCTTGTGGAGTTACCTCGTGTAGCTAGAAGAATTATTCTCTTTATCTTCAATGCTATTTTACGCCTAGAATACTATCCTGCAGATTGGAAGGTATCTATGATTACCATGATTCTTAAGCCAGGGAAGGACCTCACCAAAGTAGAGTCATATAGGCCAATTAGCCTACTGCCGACAATTTCAAAACTGTTTGAAAAATTGTTAATGGCTAAGTTGATTCCAATTCTGAACGACACTCAATGTATTCCAAATCATCAATTCGGGTTCAGAGCTAAACACAGTACCATCGAACAAACACACAGATTAGTAAATGTGATAAGACGGTCGTTTGAAGAGAACAAATACTGTTCCGCGCTTTTCATTGATGTTTCCCAAGCGTTCGACAAAGTCTGGCATGAAGGTTTAATGCACAAAATAAAATTAGCTCTGCCTGCTAACACCCACAAACTTATGAAAAGTTATTTATATGGTCGCAAATTTACAATCAAAGAAGGCGATTTTTTAAGCCCCGCTCAGCCAATTGAAGCAGGAGTACCCCAGGGTAGCATACTGGGTCCTACTTTATATTTGATTTATGCATCCGATATGCCGTCAGACCCCAATATACATACTTCAACTTTTGCTGACGATACAGCCTTTATTAGCGTTCATAAGGACCATCAAATAGCATCACAGAATTTGCAGAATTATATTTATAAACTAGAGAATTGGCTTGAGCTTTGGAAAATCAGGGTTAACGAACAGAAATGTATTCATATAACTTTCACATTGCGAAAAGATACCTGCTCGTCCATCAGAATAAATAACCAAATTATTCCGCAACACAATGAAGTCAAATACCTCGGAATCCACCTCGATCGTCGTTTAACCTGGAAATCTCATATTGACGCAAAACTTACACAGATGAGATTAAAAGCAGTGCAACTTAATTGGCTAACCGGCAGAAATTCTACATTAAAGTTGGATTGTAAACTTTTGTTGTACAATGCAATTCTAAAGCCAATATGGTGTTATGGAATTCAATTATGGGGTACTGCCTCAGCATCCAACATTGAAAAAATTCAAAGAGGTCAAAATAAAATTCTACGTATAATTACTGCAGCTCCATGGTACGTTAAAAATTCTCGAATTCACAAAGATCTAGGCATTCCTTTGGTGAAAGACGAATTTACAAAATACGCCTCAAAATATGTCAGCAAACTTGAACACCATCCAAACCCACTTGCACGAGACATCCTTAACTTTAGTGGCCACGTTCGGTTGAGAAGGAGGGATACCCTTGCTTTAACTCAAACGCAAAACAGATGACTGGATCAGTGGATGTAAATTTTTTTGTAGTATCATAATATTTTGTCTAGCACTGGCTGGACTTATTATTTTCTTTTAGTATTAAGATTCGAAAACTTATTGTCATTTCAATATCTGAAGATTCAATAAATAAATATAATGTATTATAAAAAAAAAAAAAAAAAAAAAAAAAAAAAAAAAAATGTATATTAGCATTAATAATCAAATTACCACATTTATGTATATTAGCATTAATAATCAAATTACCACATTTATTTTAATATAACTTGAACTAATAATTATCTTAATATATATATATTATAATGTATTTTAATATAACTTGAACTAATAATTATTTCCCAAAATGTTTATAATATGTAAGAAAATTTAATGAAATTATTAATAAATAATAGTAAGAAAATCTAATAAAATTATTAATAAATAATATATAAGAAAATTTAATAAAATTATTAAGTATATTATTAATGTATGCAGAAAGATCTTGTTGACATTGTCTGATCAACGATCTATATAAGATCTTTCTTTAAAAAAAGGGAGGTGTAGTTAAAACACATGACCACAGTGTAATATTGTATATGGTCTACTTAGAGGGCAGATACTTAAGCTAGATTTACACGATTGAAAATTTCTTCAAAATTGCCCTTCAAAATGCTTCAAACTCGTGTAAACAGCAAAAATTCTTTCAAATTTATTTATTTATTTAATAACTAGAATAACTATTAAACATGTCTTCGGACTCTTGATGATCTTCTTAGTGTCGGCATCTGATTTTCATTGTTTGTAGAAACAGGCGTTTCCACTGGAGGTGGATTCGTATTTATATCAGGAACTGTCGGGTTTTCCACAGGGTTTTCCATATCTGCCTCGAGATCTATTTCAAAAGGATCATCCGATTTAGACTGCTCTTGATCAAGCGACCACTGGTCTCCGTGGTATAAATGAATTTGATTTTTATGTCTTTTTAATGTCTCCTTTTATTGTTTCTATGAGGTACATGTTTGCACCGATGATTTTCTTTATAGTGCCTTTTAAGCCACCTTGATCCTCTTGAGAAATTACGTGCTAACACTGGATCATTAACTACGAATTTTGAGATGTTCGAAGAACATGGTTTTGGTTTCGGAAATAGTGCTTCTAGAATTACTTTTGGTTGTAGACCATGCAATAACTCGGCTGGGGATTTTCCCGTTTCGGGATTTGGTGTGCTTCTATATGTAGCCATTTATTTGTACAAGGCCTTTTCAACGCTTTTCTCCCCCTTTAAATTTTTTACAAAAACTTCTTTAAAAGTTCTCACAAATCTTTCAGCTGTTCCATTTGACGCCGGATGAAATGGTGCAGTCGTAAGATGTTGAATATCATTTTTAGAGCAAAATTGTTTGAACTCATATGACGTGAATTGCGTTCCATTGTCTGTAACAATAGTATTCAGTAAGCCCTAAATGGAAATTATACGTTGGAGACACGCTATAGTTGATGTAGATGTTGCCGAAGATAACTCAATCGTCAATCAATGAGTCGACAGTCAGCTGATATACCGAATTAACACTTTCAAGCATGGAATATTCTTTCTGATCAAAACAAAGGTCTCGAAAGGGCGTCTGCATTGGCATTGTCGGCTGACTTCTTAAAACGGATAGTATAATCATATGCTAATAGCTCTATTGCCCATCGCTGTAACCGGTGCAATGTAACAACGGGCAATCTTTTTGAAGGATGAAACAGTGTTCTTAACGCTTTATGATCAGTAACCAATTCGAACCGCCTTCCATACAGATACTGGTGATGTTTTTTTAACGCCATAAATTAGAGCCAAAGCTTCTTTTTCCCCTTGCGAGTAACATTGTTTGGATGTATTCAATGTTTTGGATGCATGCGCTATTGGCCTCTCTGTACCATCCAGAAATTTGTGTGAAATTATAGCACCTATTCCTTTACTCGATGCGTCAACTGCCAAAATAATCGGTAGTTTGTTGTTGAAATGTACTAATTTTGTTGTTTTTACAATCGCATCTTTTAGTTCATTAAACGCACTCTGCTGCTTTTCAGACCATTTAAAGTTGATATTTTTCTTCCTTAATTCATTTAACGGTGCTGCGTGTGTCGAGAAATGTTCAATGAATTTGTTGTAATAGTTTATTTTTCCGATGAATGATTCAAGTTCCTGGATATTTTGAGGTCGAGGCGTGAGTTTGATCGCTTCTACTCTTTTTTTCTGACGGCATGATTCCGCTACTGTCGATTATATGGCCCACATATTCTATACTCTCTTGAGCAAATTCACATTTATTTTCTTTACATTTTAGACCGTGAGATTTAAGCCTCTTAAAAATTTCTTAACATTCTGTAAGGGTTCTTCATTAGTTAAGCCAGTTATAATGATATCATCCAAGTATACTGCACTGTTGGGGACCCCTGCAATAACTTCCTCCATCAGTCTTTGAAATAAACTAGGTGCACTAGAGACCCCAAATGGCATTCGTAGAAATTGATATAACCCAAAGGGTGTATTTATTACCATGAATTTTTTTTGGCAACTCAGCCAGCTCAACCTGCAGGTACGCCTCGCTTAAATCTATTTTTGTGAAAAATTTACCGCCTTGTAATTTATTAAATAGTTCTTCAATACGAGGAATTGGATATCGATCCACTTCGATTTGGGGGTTTATGGTCACTTTGAAATCAGCGCATATTCTTAGCTCTCCGCTTGGTTTCTGCACTACGACAATCGGAGCTGCCCACTCGCTGTTTGTAACTGACTTTAAAACCCCTATACCTTCAAGCCTCTTCAACTCAGCGCGTACGGCTTCATATTGTGAAAATGGTAAATTGTATGGTTTGTGAAATTTTGGGGTAGCATTACCTTTAAATTTTATATCGGCTTTTAACGATTTGCATAACCCCAACTCTGCTGAGAAAATTTCAGTGAAATTGCCAGCCATCTGTTTTAATAATGTGATCAAACTCTCGCGACATGCGACCTATAAAAGTAGAATTACATTCATTAACCTCATTTTCATTGGAGGAAAAGATAATTAAAATTTTAAGATTTCACACCAATCTAAGCCTAGTATGTTTGTACCCTCCTCGCAGTCAACCAATAGCAACTTCTATGCATATTTTGACATTCAATATCTACTTCGATTAAGCCTTTCAATTTTAAAAGATTGCCACCATACGCCTTTAATACTTTATCGGTACTCTTACATTTGGGGTGACCCAATTTTGCATATGTGTTGAGCCCTATGAGTGAACAAGACGCGTCTGTGTCGACTTGAAATGCGCTCATCTGTTTATTTATCTTTAACTCTACCAGAATCTTCTTTGATTTGCCGCTACCTATAACCGGATTCACCTTACATACCTCCACCGACCCGCTGATTATTTCTATAGACCCAATAGCTGTGAAAGATGATTCACTTACAGCATTCGGGTTTTCCTCGTTCCCATGCCTCAATTTTCTCGAATCAGATTTTGAGCTCTGACACACAGCAGTAATGTGACCCGTTTTTGAGCACATACGACACTTTGATTTATTTTTATAATGATAGCAATTTTCACGTTAATGCCTGTTACCACAGCCAGGACATGATTTCGAAGTACTTTCATTTTCATCATCAGACTTACTATGATTTTTTCCACTTTTACGCTCAAATTTTTTTCTCGAATGATTAACAGCATGAACATCAGCTGTACTTTCCTCCGCTTTTAATTCACAACACGTTTTGACTGTTGTTTCATATAACGATGCTATTTGTAAAACCTCTTCAAGCGACGGATTTGTTTTCTGTAATGCTGCCCTGCGTACCTTATATTTGTGTCCACCAAAGATTCATGGCAGTTGTCTTTAGGACATTGAAAAATTCAGTCCTTTGCTGCTCCCCTTAACTCCGCCACCCAATCTGCATAAGATTTGCTAGGTTTCATTCTAATGGAGTAAAATTTAAACCTATCCGCTAGCACATAAAGCCTTTCTACATAATGGTTATTTAACATGGACACCAGGTCATAGAATGGGTTTTCACTGCACCTACACAAATTTTTTGTTTGTTTAACTTCTTCCTTTGTGACGGCATTTGCCGTTGCTCTACTTGCTGTATATATGTTTCCCACTTCTCAACATTTTTGTCAAATGTTCTAAATACAGGAACGATTTGTGTTTGCTCTCTACCCAAAACACGTTGTAGCGATAAAATATTGTTTTCCAGGGTTTGTTGAAGTAGCTGCTGATTTGTCGGTTGAAAGGATAGCAATACGTTTTTCAACTTTGTGACTTTTTTGGCCCTTTACATGTAGCAGTAGGTAGACGTAGTGAAAAAAGATGGGGTGTTGTTTTCACATGTTTGACAGTTCGTACATATTGAAGTCGCTCACAGCCTAGACACCGACGTGGTTCTCCAAAGGAGATATACACCGACAACGGCACCAATTTTAAATCAGTCGAAAGGGTCCTACGAGAGGAAAAGCAAAACATTGACTTACACCAAGTCTTCAGAAAACATCACGAAATCAAATGTAGGTTCAACCCCCCTGCGGCCCCACATATGGGAGGTGCTTGGGAAAGATTGGTACGCACAGTAAAAACAATTCTTTATGCTATGTGTCCCGCTTTCAAATTTAATGACGAGTCCTTGTGTGAAAGCGAGTTCATGATAAATTCCCGTCCTCTAACATTTGTGGCTCTTGATTCAGCTGAGGACGATGCGTTAACACCCAACCATCTTCTACTTGGCTCTGCAGATGGACGCAAGCCCCTGTGTGAAACCAATTATGATCTCCGTGAGCGATGGCATCAGACACAAAAATTCGCCAATCACTTCTGGAGCAGATGGGTTCGTGAGTACAGTACAATGTTAGTCCGGCGTAGCAAGTGTGTCGAGAAGGTGAAGCCGCCGTCCGTTGGTGATATAGTGATTATTGTTGATGATACACTTCCCTGGAATAGCTGTCCAAGTGTGTCATAATAGAGACAACTACAGCAATTGATGGCCAAGTTCATCGTGTTAAAGTCAAAACGAGTGCAACCACATTGGATAGGCCCGTAACTAAGATAGCTGTTCTAGACGTCGGTAATAGACAAGATGGCAAGCTCATGGCCCCATAATTTGCTTACGAAGGGGGGAATGTTACCGACGCCACCCTAAGGTTTAAAAACCTTCTATTTTCCTATTTACTTTAACATTTTATTTTCACTCAAATTATAAACATACACACGTACTTATACATATGTAGTAAATAATTACATATTTATATGTGTATGCTATATTCATTCCTTCTTACTTATTGTAATATTGCTTAATAACGGAATTTTACATTTTTGTCATTTACTTTAAAAGGGAAACAAGAGAAGTTTTAGCTTCTTTTAATATTGAAGTTAGACCAAGTAAAAAACAAAGTGTTTTAAAACGGTTCATTTGTGATTTTTTAAATAATTAAAAATATTAAATAAATAAAATTACATTGTCTCTCATAAACGTTGTCTTTTATTAAATTCAAACTCGGAAAGAAACAATTCTAATTAATATTTATAGCACAGATGTTAAATAATGATTAGATAATGCCAATGATTGCTAATTAACTTTCTTTTGTGAAATTCTCTAATTCATTAAACAAATATAATTAGTTCAACTAATCCCCATTAGATAATTGAAATCTTTATTCCAATGGTAAAACTAATTGCAATTAGTTGCATTCATGGTGAAATTAAATACAAGGTGACAGCATTGCTACAACAATTACAACAAGGCAAGAACAACAGGCATTTTTGTTTGTGTAATACTTTCGTTACTGTCAAAAACAGCTGACATAAAATAAAGAAAGCAAACATACAAACATGGATAAAAACAGAAAACAATAGTAGTGAAAAATTGTTTATTTTATTTTCTTAAAAAATTTCGAAACTCGTGATGATTTTGTTAATTCTTCCCGCTACGCGTACAACATGTCTCTCAAAGAGGTCAACTTTAATGTGGGTAAGGCTATATTCAGTTTGCCCACCATTAAGGAACCCTCTAATAATAATGTTTTAATTAAAATTAATGCAGTCTTATTCTTCCAAAAAAGTTTTTATTTTTATTCAAATTTTAAAATAAAATTTTGGAAATATACATAATAAAGAAAAATATAGTGTGTTCTCGAACTGGCTTTATTGGAAAATAATTTTTATGTGGCGTTTTAGCAGGCGCAGTTTTTTTCATATCATTGGTTAGAGTAGCAGCAGGGCTATAAATATTAACGCAGTTTTACATTATGAATGTTTCTTTGAATTTTAATAGGAAAAGTGTATAAAGGGAACAAATTTCATGTGGAATTTTTATTCACGATAGGGGTGAATAATAAATAATTTTGATAAAAAATAAATAAAAATAAAAAAATAAAAGTTAGTTGGACCCATATCACACACTACAGCGACCACAGGAAAACCAGCATCATGCAATGTTAAAATTATTGATTGCAATAGATGACATGTCATTCTGCAGTCAAAATCGTAGAATACTGGTTGCTTCCAAGACTTCTTCAAGCCACGTGCCATAACACTTGTACGTAGTTAGCTGGTTTCCTGACGACATCACCTATTGGGTCGTACTCAAAGGTTTCCTCTACCTTCATCTAGTCGAATGCCAAGACACAAATTTTTTCATCTAACGACAAGTCGTTGCAACGTCGTCATATGTGATTATATGCCCTCGGCCCGCATGCGTGCAAACAAATGGCACTAGAAATATCATTCCATTTTCATTGCACATTTGCACATGGCTTCATAAGAATTCGCATTTGACCTTCTATAAATATTTTCCGCATAGAATCAAGCGCTAAATTTGCTTGAAGGAGCTTACATTTTAAATCTTTATTTTCAGATTCCAATTGGCGAATTTTTTCTTGATAATTTTTTGATACTGTATCAAAAATTGAACGACTAAAAGTGAAACAGCAAAAGCAATATTAGAAACTCTTCAAAAAATAATAAAACAGAAAATTTTTTAATATAATTAATTATATTATTATATAATTTAATTATGTATATATATTAAGATAAAAGGCACAAAAAAAAATAAGTACATTAATGAAATTATTGATAATTTTAATCACTTACTCAGTTTGAGATTCTTTTTCTCTCTGAATTTGCCCATGACACTTTGAAGCTGCAGTATTCGAAAATTCTTCCATGGAAAATAAATGTAAGCCATGTGAAGGTTTCTCTGATGGATTTACTTCGGATGACATTCGAAATTCTGTTGGGCATGATAGCCCTAAAGTCACAACACTATGCATTGTTGTTTTGTTTTGCTGCTGCACTATTGGCATAGCGTTGGGCATTAACAAACAACGAATTCCCGCAGATATAATGTCGGACTGGGAGAAGTGGTCAATGCAAATAAAGCTGTTTGGAGTAAGATTCCTTTGGCATAACTTACTCCACTGTTCTCTTTTTCTTGGGTCTTGAGGAACCTTAAAGAAAGTACCACTTCCAGCTACTCCTTTTTTTTACGGCATAAGATGCAACAACGCATTTTTCTGCAGCAAAAAAAATCACTTTTAAAGAGGAATCTTAACATTTATCTTACAGAACACTAACACTTTTAGTAAAACAACTCAAAAAACAAACACACTATTTAATATAATATAGTTAATTTTTAACACTTTTAAGCTATTTTACGCAGATAAAACGGAAAAAAAAATTCAATTTTTCAAAAACAAAATAATTTTGTAACGTTTTTATATAAACTTTGACTATTTGTAAACAACTTTTTGACATTTTCAATTTCACCATGAACAGAACAAAAAATAATCAGCTGGCGCTATGCTGTCACCTTGTATTTAATTTCACCATGGTTGCATTAGCAAAAAAAAAATGGTTAACCTTTACAATTAGAAATCTAATTTCAATTATTCATTCTGCTAATGCAATTAGATATTCAATTAGCTCGAATTAGAATCAACTATTTTGATATTTTCAAAAAGAAAAAAAAACTAAAATATTCATAATATGAATTTCACACATATATATATTACTTATGTACATAATATGTACTACATATATTACATACATGCACACCTATTTCACGTACGTACTAACTGTTTAATAACTACAATGACCGGGTATATTCGCTTTCAGCAATATGAGCTTTTCAAAAGAAAAGTCCGCCAAGCGACCCTGCCTTGGACTATTAATAATGCCCGCAAAGGAAAATTGTCGGTCCACAGGGCCTGAAGACGCAAGCGGTGTGTTGCAAAACAGTGCTATTTTCTTTAATGTAGGATATTTGGACCATATATTAGAAGTTTTATCAGCATCATTCAATAATTCTTTGGAAAAAATTTATTTTTTATCAAAATAATTGATTCTCCGCAGTAAATGACTCCTTTCCCTTGTATGATGACCGGGGATTTGGATTTGCTTTCTCATAAACCTGGATCTGTCGCTTTAATTCACTCATGTTATTTGCCTGGTACAAACCGATTTGTTAAACTTAGAATCTGGAATCCCATCAATAAAATATTCAATTGTACTCTTCTCATCCAGTACTATTCCTTTACCAACTCCATTAAACAGTACAAGTACTCCAACATTGTCTCACCTTTATTTAATTTCCTGTTACGTAGCTTTCGATGAATTTCTGCCGATAAAAAACGAACATTAAATTCATCCCGCAAACATCGCTTTAGCATCTGCCAATCTTTAAGGCCACTCTGACTTCTAACAAACATTTTCGCTGCCCCAACTAACAAATGTCTCGCATACACAAACATTTGCAGCGTACTCCACTGTACAATCTCGGCCATCTCCTCGAATTTGGTGATCCACTGATTAATGTCAGCTGAATCCGTTCCACTAAATGACGACAAGCTATCTACATCTTTAAGCGTATACAGGCTTCTCTGTGCAGGGACTACTCTATCCACGACTACACTGGCTCCGGCAATATTACCCACGTCAGAACCGATTGCACTGACACAGTCATCCGTGTCAACCATAACGTCCGAAATTTCCAGTCTGTAGTGCTCTAAAAGTCTTTCCTGTAAGTCCGCCTTTATTCCCTGAGTATTCAACCCCAACTCTGCCCTAAGTTCCGCAACATTCAGTCTCAAAATAGTCTGCCTATCCATTTTACAAAACAATATAGATTTTACAAAAGTTCAATAAAAATATTGAATATTAAATATTAATTAATAATAATAATATTAAAGATAATCAATCAAAATCAGTTTCACAATACTTCAATTATCAAACCAAGAAAAAACTACTTTAACATTAAACAATCAAATCAAAATAAAAATTTACGTTAATATCCAATTTGCACCAAAGAAAAATTACGTTAAATTTAAACACTCAAATAAAATTTAATTTAAAACATCAGAACTTAATTCATAAAGGAATATTTACTTTAATCTCAAATAAAATTTATTTTAATTTCAACTGACAAATTTGTATACAAAATTCGTTGACTTCTCACTCACCCACTGTGCGAATTCCAATTTCTGTCTCTGCTGCTGCGCACAAGATTCTATCAGCGACTCGCCACACCATACACTGTAACGGGTAACAACAGCATTTACGTTTTTTTCTTCTTCACTAGCAGACACAAGCAAGTTGTTTTTCTTTTCTTCTTTCGTTCGCATGTATGTACGTTAAAACGGTATTTCTTATATTTGAACGACAACGACTCTGTTTCGTTCCACAATAACACACAGTTTTTTCTTTTGAGAGACAACAAGTTCAAGCCTGTTTCACTTCACAACAACACAAGTTTTGAGTAACAACAACAGCGTTTGTTTTACTCCACTACAGTTTTTATATTAAGCGACAACAAATTATTTTGTTTCGCTCCACAATAACAACACAGTTTTTTTTTCTTTTAAGAGACAACAAGTTTTTAAATCTGTTTCTCTCCAAGTTTTTATATTAAGCGAAAACAAATTAATTTGTTTCGCTCCACAATACCAGCACAGTTTTTTATTTTAAGAGACAACAAGTTTTCCAGTCTGTTTCTCTCCACAACAACACAGTTTTTATATTAAGTTCAAATTTGGGAAAAATGTTGAGCAACATTAATTATTTCATACGGAAAATTTGACGTATAGCCAATGTTGCCTATCACGCGAATTTACATAATTTGACGTTTTTTTTAATTGAAATTACGCCACATTGTTTTACTCATGTAAACAAAATACATATGTTTTGCTTTTTTGTGAATTTAAATCGAAAATAAATAAAAGTTAAAATATTAAAAAATCTGTGTTGAATCGAAATGGTTAAATAAAAATTAATAAACAAATATTACTGGTCGCTTGTGCAGCAAAACAACAAGTAATAGATATTGTTGTTGCGACAGAAGAGCTTTTGGATAATAATTCCACGTGAAAGAATTGCTACTTTAATTATTGCGCTGTGAAAAAATAATGTTGCCAGATGCATTTCACATGTTTTTCACAAAATGAACAGAGTACTACTTCTGCTATATAAGGCCCACTTCCGAAAATCACTTAAACGAGCATAACCCTTTTAAAAATGTTGCTATCCAAATAATATTGAACACAAATATGTTTCGTACATATACATAAAATATGGTAAAATTTTACGACGATCGGTCCATAATTAGTCGTAGCTCCTATATAAGACTCACTTCGAAAAATCACTTAAAAGAGCATAACTCTTTTAAAAATGTTGGTATCCAAATAATATTGAACACACATATGTTTTGTGTATATGCATATAATATGGTAGAATTTTATGGTGATCGGTTCATAATTAGTCGTAGCCCCCATATAAGGCCCACTTCCGAAAATCACTTAAAAGAGCATAACTCTCTTAAAAATGTTGGTATCTAAATAATATTGAACACAAATATATTTAATATGGATACTAATAATACGGTTCAATTTTATTGTGATCGGTCCGTAATTAGTCGTAGCTCCCATATAAGACCCACTTCCGAAAATCGCTTTAAAGATCATGACTCACTCAAAAATGTTGATATCCAAATAATATTTAACACAAATATGTTTCATATATATACAAATAACACGGTACAATTTTATTACGATCGGTCCATAATTAGTCGTAGCTCCCATATTTCTCCCATATAACTATATGACCTAAATATGCACTTTGTATGGGAGCTGACACGTCCACTGGTCCGATCACGGCCATTTTTCCCATGACTATTCACATTAACAAATAATAAACGTGCACAAATTTCTAAGACCCTGGCTGTTATAGAACTGTAGATATATGATATTAAATATTTACTTTGTATGGGAGCTGACACGCCCACTGGTTCGATCGCGCCCATTTTTCCCATTACTATTCACATTAACAAATAATCAACGTGTACAAATTTCTAAGACTATGGCTATTACAGTACTGTAGATATATGATATTAAATATTTACATTGTATGGGAGCTGCCACTCCCACTTGTCCGATCCCACCCATTTTTTTTTGCTGATTATTCGAATCAGTAGCATATGGGATACTGCAAGGTTTCTGTTTGTATGAAATAAGAGCTTGGAATCTGGTTGGAATATATGAAATTTATTAATCTCTGAGCCGATGGATTTAATAAAATAAATGTTAATTTTTTGAATGTCAGCATTGAATACGTATTTAAAAAATCCCCATTTCAGTATAAGTATAGTTAGGTCGTTTTGTAGGACCGGTCCTATGTGAAGCAATGAATTTAAACTTTGCCCGTTGGAGGATGGAGCAGAGGCATTGAACACTACCCGAACTTTCGTAGTGACACTATCTGGTTTGATAACCGCATGGTGGAGAAGATAGTATACATTTGGACTGTCCGAAACGTTAGCTGAATCAATTTTGAACATATGACCAAGGTCCTCGTATTCTCGGACTACGTTGTCATAGTCAACTTTAAAATTTGGTGTTCGAAATTGCACTAGATCTAGAATGTCCTAAGTTCAATGAATCTGAAAATTCCTCCTTAAACGGAAGAGACACTACGTACCTTCCTTCGGTATTTCTTCTTGTAGTTCTTCTTTGGAAAATTCTCCACCTCCCAAAAGCGTGAAATTTCCTTAAATAAGGAAATTTCACAGAAATGTGAAACTATTGTGGAATTTTGATTGGATGACTGGTCCCGTAAGAATCCAACCGAATATGGTTTGTTGGGCTATTAAAGACCCGCATACATTATGCTTAATCCCCGAACAAACAATCGATGGGAAAAGGTCAGCACCAATCAATAAATCTATCTTCGAACTAGTATTGAATTTAGGATCCGCTAGTTGAATTTGGGGAATATTCGAGAATTTGGAGTATGGAATGGTCTGTGAAGGAAGATTATTTGACAAGTGTGGAACTACAAGAGCCGTTACAGGAATCACAATATCCATGTTCAGTTGTGAGCTCAATATAAAGGAGCACTGATATTGAACTTTAGCAGAAACAGTTTCATTTAAACCGGAAATCTGGGCATTTGTATGCTGAGACGGAAGTTTTAAAAGATTGAATACACGTTCTGAGATAAAAGTTCCCTCTGATCCTGAGTCTATTAAGGCACGCACCTGGTATGTTATTCCCAAATGGCAAATATTTACCCAGGCGGTTCCCAACAAAACTCCCTTAGTATTTGAAGCAAAACAGGTTTGAATATTAACCGAACCAGAGTTTCGAGTGGACTGTATATTGCTTTGATTTGGTTGAGTGTATGTAGCCGAGTTAGGATTAAGTGTGCAATTTTTACTGGTACTAGGAACTTGAAGAGAAGAATTAGGAATAAGTGTGCAATTTTTACTGGTACAAGGAATTTGAAGAGAAGAGTTAGGAATATCAATTTCCTTGTGAAGAAGAGTGTTGTGTCTTTTTTGGCACTTGAAACAGCTATGTTTGCTGGGGCAATTTCTTACGCTGTGAGTTTTCGAAAAACAATTTAAGCACAAGCCTTCCTTCTTAACCTCATCTAGTCTTCGTTGCTGATCCATTTTCAGAAATTTGGGACATTTTGGAATAGTATGAGTTTCTTTGGGACATAGCTGACATTTCATACCAGTAATATTTGTTTGAAAGCTGTGAACCTTTTGTTTGGAATTTGAATTTGAGCTGTGTTTAGACTTGGTATCGTTGGTTTTCAAAGTAGAACAACGACGTATCTCGAAAACCGACTAACGTTCTATAACGGTTTGTAATGAATTCATCCAGATCTGACCACTTGGGAAGAGCAGTTTTATCTTTTAATCCCTGTTCCCATAAGGTTAAAGTGTTTTCTGGAAGCTTATTTGTACAAATAAATACAAAAATTGGATCCCAGCTAGCTACGTCAATATTGTAAAGGGATAATATCGAAATACATGAATTTATATCTCTCTGTAATTGTTTTAATTCTCGGCCTGATTCAGAAGTCATGGTTTGAAGGTTAAAAAGGATCTTTAACTGACCATTTACCAGAACTCTGCGATTCTCATAACTCAAGCATAAATTCTTCCATGCTAGATCAAAACCTTGATTGGTTAGAGGACTTTTACGAACATTTTCCCTGGCCTCACCTTTTGTCTTTTGTGTAAGAAAGAATAGTTTTTCTACATTGTTAGCTCTTGAGTTGGAAACGACTGCTGTGAACATGTCACGAAAAGTAGGCCACGAATTATAGTCACCTCCGAAAGCTTCGATTTCGATAGGTGGTAAATGTAAACTATGTGACTCGGCAGAATGAAAATTTTGAGACTTATGATCACGTGATGTACTGGGAAGTACAGAAATATCACTTTGACGTAACATAACTTCAGGACTGGAAGATGATTGCCAAATAAGCGTATCTGAAATTTCGGACAATTTAGTCATACAATTACAATAAGTTGTGTATGTACTTTTATATTTTGATTTAAAAGTCTCAATATCTATTGGCTCTGTCGTTTCGCTAGCCTCTTTTTCAGCATCTAAAATAAATTTTTCGTAGGCTGTTTTTAGGCGGCACCAGATCGTTTTTAGTTCGTAACGATGAACCTCGAGGGTATGAAGTGAAGACAACGGATATTTATTGTCGTTAAGGTCTGCCTCGAACTCTATAATACTATCAGCTATTCGTATAAACTGATCCAAAGACATCATAAACGTTTATGAGTATTTCTATGGAATTAAGTTGCACCTTACGAAGCCTTAAAAATGCTATGAGCAAAGAAAGTACAAAATCGTTCTTCTCATACAATTTTATACAATGAATAATCAACCGAAATTATAAGATGTATTTAAATTGATCTTAGTTCAAAGAAAATTAGAAAACTCGAAAGTAACTAGCAGAAAATTATATAGAAAATTGGTAGAATCCCACTAAAACCGGCAAAATTGTATGTGAATAATGAAGAATAATCTCAATTATGAATAAATTCATGCATTAATAGAACAAAATGAATGCATACGTTTAAATTACTGTTAAAAGGAAGAATGCATGTGTTTAAAAAACTGGAATTTAGATCAGCTGTGATATAAAATAAATATTTGAAAGTTCATTCACCTTTTGTACAATTGAAAAAGAATGAATTTTCCAGGTGATATGCTGGATATAAGGTCTGTTCATATGTTTAGAATAATCAAAAAAATATATATAATACAAATGGAAATATGCAAAGCAAAATAAATAATTTGTAGAGAGTACAATATAGCAAAATGAGAGAGAAAAAATATGTTATCGAAGAACAATAGGACAAATTAAGTAAGAACAAGTGTTAAAAGAAACAAATAGAGTATAATAATTCCTTGAATTAATATTAATTTACTATATATGGTGAATATTGTAAATAACTCCAAGAAAATATAATATGTAGCGAAAATAATGTGTGAACAAACCTATTGTATTTTTCAACAACACAATTTTTTCGATCAATACTTCCAATGTAAATTATTTATTCCACAAATATTTATGTAAAAGGAAAAAACAGTGTTGCCGATAAACTAGTATTATAACACTTTCAATTATTCGTATTATAAATAATGTATTTGAATAAATATAAAATAGCGCCAAATTAAGTTAAGCCAAATAATAATAGTTTTTTAAACTTTGCGGTAGAAATTAGTATAAAAGTTTTAGCTGTTATAAGGTATATTGTTGTACTTGTACTAAATATTCACGAAAAATTCAGGCATTGAAAACGTTCGCTGAATTCTAGCTAGAATTAAATTTCATCAATGAATATTGGTTTTTCAAACGCATGAAACTGAATTATATAAATAAAAAATTGTTTATTGTGTTATTACAAAATAAAGATTTGGTAGTATTATTATTTTTGAATAACTTGAAAAAATGTTTAACAAAAAAATAGATAAATAAATATATTATGTATTTTCAATCTGAAATGTGATATTTAGGGGTTATTTAAATTTGTGGTTTATTATAGTATCACACCACTACGGCAACTCTTAATTGAAAATAACTGGAATGTATTAAAGTTTCCAATCAGTTATATGTAATGAGAGTGCAAGAGATGTTGTTGTAGAAAAAGTAAGGGAGTTATTAAGGTAATAGATTCTCTCTTAAATGCTAAACAACCCCAAAATTACAAAATTAATTCGAAACATAAAATTTAATTTTATATTTGTGATTACTTTTCTCTTAGTTTATATATTAGAACGCAGCTAATAGTAGTAAAATATATTTATAAGAAAATCAATTATTGAATTTGTAAAATCTCTTTATACATAAATCAACTTTTTTCTTGTACTAAAATCAAACTCAGTAAAAGAGATGATTTATTATAGTAAACATTAAAAGAGAGTTTTTGATCAAAAGGTGAGATATGTATGCAAAAATCACGGATAAATAGACACCAAAAATTGATAAATACCATACACGGCGAATATTTTGCTTACAAAGCCAAAACTAACCCAATTTTTTTTTTTTATAGAAAATGCCAATTTTGACTTACTGTCGTCTGGTAGTGATGGATAAAAATCTCCGACTCTTTGAATGTTGATGCAACACTTGTTTTTTTTTTTTTTGGTTTGTTTAATGCCCTTGTATTTTGTTTTACTTTGTTTCACTTTTGTTAATTATGAAGTTCTTGTGAACTTGAATGCACTTTTACTACTAAAATAATTAACAGCAAATGACAGAACGTACCTTAGTTATATATGTAGCTATGTATGTAAGTGTGTAGAAGACAATGCCCACATGCAATTCAATGTTGAAATCTCACAGAATTTTTCCTCTATTAACTTCCAATCCGGTTCGAATGGGACCAAATGTTTGTATGAAATAAGAGCTTGGAATCTGGTTGGAATATATGCCGATGGATTTAATAAAATAAATGTTAATTTATAAAATAAATATTAATTTATTTTATTATCTCAGCAATGGTAAAACCCCAATAGGAAAAATGGCAGGCAAAATGAGAAAGAACAAAGAAAATGCAAGGATTAGATGTTTAGAAAATTCAATTTATTGACTTTGAATGTATGTATGTACCTTTCTGTACGGCAAGCAAGTGAACAAGTGAATTAAAGACCAAGACGGAAACAACATGGTAGACATTTCGGACAAGCTGACAACTTCGTTGACGTTTCGCGCAGCATTCTGCTTGTATATGTCATAAAAAAGGGGAAAATATTGCACATCTCAGTTGTTCATGTAAAGTCGGTGTAACGACTTTTGACATTAACAGTTTCAAAACGCTTGCTATTACAATAGTCAAGATATATGATGTTATTCAATTTATGTGGGAGGGACCACGCCCACTTGAAATATTTTTAGCCGTAAACCTAATTGGGACTATAACCTTTCAAATGAAACCGGTTTGGGCCAAATCGGTTGGATAGTTTTATGGCGTTTTCTTTTCTTGCAAAAATATTACACTTTTTTCCTTTTTTATATGGGAAATGGGTAAAAAGTGTAACATATATGTAACATTTTTGCCAGAAAAGAAAACGCCATTAGAGTCTATAAAGGACAAACATACAAACATTGTATTTATATATATATAGATTATAAGAAATTTGCTTACTTATCTTCTTGCTTCGCCATTGTATTGCGTGTTGTATTTATTTTGCATCAACATTTTTTTTGGATGCCTTTCTTGCTTTTTCTTGCGTATTAAATACAATAGTGTTGCAAATAGGAACACAATATTGTCATAATTTATACGGCTAAGCTGAAGGCCTACGTCGCCATTGCCTTAAGTAACATTAGCTTGTAATTTTTAGTTATATGCTTAATAGTGTTGCTTGAACTGGTCGGACGTGTTATTTTTAGTGCGGCTGAATTTTCGTAATAGGTGAAAAAAAAAAAATAAAAAAAAAAAAAAACTTGTAATAAGTGAAAAAAAAAAATATATATATATAAAAAAAAGATATCGTAATAGGTGGAAAAATAGTGGTTTTTCGGTAATTTAAAAATCGCAAAACAACTGCATGAGTGTCCCGCTCAGATGTAATTCTGAGAAAGAGCTAAGCTACAGTAGGAAAAATTTATGGATCTCTGAGGAAGAATCCTTAAGAAAATCCGTGGAGTCTCTTCTCACTACAAAAGCCGAAATACGGCGCCGTTCCTGTTCGCCCAATATAGTTATCTCATCCGATGAGAAATCATCATCTTCATCAAATAGTGCAGTCAAACCCAAAAAACAAGTAGGTATGGATAAGTACATCACCGTTCTCAAGCGACAGAGGAGCCCGACATCTGCTCAAATGTCTTCCAATTCCAATAAAGTTCCTAAGACCGTCAGCAGTGATAAGCCAAATGATCAAAACAGATTTGCTCTACTTCAGACGGATGACCCAGAAATACCGAAAAAGACGTTTAAGCCCCCACCAATTTACCTGAGAGAGCCCACTTCCAATAAACTGGTACAAGGAATTGTTGCTGTAATAGGTGAGAACATGGTTAGCGTAACCTCAATTAAACATGGAAAAATCAGCGAGACAAAGATCCAAGTGAATAGGGAAGATGATTTTCGAAAATTGTCCAACCAGTTGGAGAGGGAGACCAGGGATTTCTATACCTATCAGCTCAAAAGCGCAAAAGGACTCCAAGTCGTTCTAAAGGGTATATACCCATGTGTTGATCCTGCGGAGATAAAGAACGGATTAATGGACAAAGGGTTCAAAATCAAGAGCGTAGTGAATATTAGAAACCGTGAAAAGATTCCTCAGCCCATGTTCAGGGTAGAATTGGAACCTGGAGATGTTGCCTTAAAGAAAAACGAGTCCCATCCAATTTACAATCTTATTTATCTTCTGCATCGTAGAATTACCGTGGAGGAACCGCATAAGCGTGTTGGACCCGTCCAGTGTCTTAATTGTCAAGAATTTGGTCACACCAAAGCGTATTGTAAATTGCCGTCTGTTTGTGTTGCATGTGGGGAACTACATGCAACTGCTCAATGTAATAAGTCCAAAACGGACTTAAAAATAAAAAAATGCAGTAACTGTGGAGGAAATCATACCGCTAATTATAGAGGTTGTCCAGTTTATACTTATTTGAAGGGCATAAGGACCAATAAGTCGCCAGTATTACCTGACCATCCTCAACAACCTAATTTCACGTCGAGTAAGAATTTTCCTCAAATTGTACGACCAACTACTCACGTAAACGCTCCTAATTGTAGACAAGTTTCTTACGCAAACGTGGTCAAATCTAATATGCCAGGTCTGGAGCAGGAACCTATATCGCAATATTCTGAGCCACATATCAACAATCTAGAGACAACATTGCAGACACTTGTCCAAACTATGAACACTTTTACGACCACCATGACATCCATGATGCAGGAAATGCTGAAAATGCAATCCACTATCTTGCAAGCCATTTTAAAGAAATGATTTATTTAAAAATTTGTTTTTGGAACGCGAACGGCCTCCGCCAACATAAAAACGAACTGGAATACTTCCTGATGGTAAGCAGATTGATGTTATGATGATTGCTGAAACTCACTTGACGTCGACAGGGTACTTCAAAATTAATGGCTACGTGTTGTACGATACTAAAGATCCCCGCGGAAGAGCTTGTGGAGGTTCGGCAATTCTTATAAAGAACAGAATAAAACATTATCTAATGAATAACATAAGTGAGGATTGCCTCCAAGCAACAAACATTTGCATTGAATTCTGTCAATACAAATTTGTTTTATCATCGATTTATTCTCCGCCTCGATTCTCAATAAAAGAACACCAATACCATAACTTCTTTAATTCCCTTGGAGCTAGATTTTTGGTTGCTGGTGACTTTAACGCCAAACACACATTTTGGGGTTCACGTCTAGTGACCCCGAAGGGTCGTGAACTCTTCAACACCATTGCCAAAATGGGCTTAGATGTACTCTCAAGCGGGCATCCCACCTACTGGCCGACGGACCGACGGAAGATTCCCGATATTATTGACTTCGGAGTAGTGAAAAATATCCCTGTAGAATCGATACAAGTGGAGCCTTCATTAGACTTGTCTTCAGATCACTCTCCTTCTATTATTTCAATGCGTTTCCTTCAAGGGTATGGCTCTCCATTTCGGGACATGTCTAAATCCAGAGTAAGTTGGATAAAGTATAAAAAGTATTTAAGTTCCCACTGCACGGAAAATGTAGTGTTGAGAACTACCGAGGATATTGATGAGTCGATTGGCAACTTTACCGAGGACCTTCGACGAGCTGTGCATCACGCTTCCACTTATCACGTTGAATGTAGAAATAGGACAAACAGAACTTATTTATCTGAACTCGAACATCTCCTATCAGAAAAAAGAAGAATGAGAAGAGAGTGGCAACTTCACAGGTCTCCTGAACTGAAAGCTAGGCTACGGGTATGCAGAGATATACTAAGACATTTCTTAGAAACCCAAAGAACGGCTTCACTTACATCCTACTTGGAGGGTCTTGATAGTACCCCACAATCTGACTACTCGTTATGGAGGGCGGCAAGAGGTTTAAAAAGACCAGTGAGAGGAAAACCTCCTTTGCGAAATCCGACTGGTGACTGGGCTAGAAATGATTCCGAGAAAGGGACATTATTTGTTAACCATTTAAGAAATGTGTTTACTAAAAACAACTCAAATAACGTATCTGATTTGCCACCACTCGTTATTAGACCTCCTGTACCTCTAAGACTAAACTTTGGTGATGTTCAAAGCGCTATTGGTACTCTGAACCTTAGAAATGCTCCAGGTATGGATAAAATCAGCAATAAAATGCTTGTGGAGTTACCTCGTGTAGCTAGAAGAATTATCCTCTTTATCTTCAACGCTATTTTACGCCTAGAATACTATCCTGCAGATTGGAAGGTGTCTATGATCACTATGATTCCTAAGTCAGGGAAGGATCACACCAAAGTAGAGTCATATAGGCCAATTAGCCTATTGCCGACAATTTCTAAACTGTTCGAAAAATTGTTAATGACTAAGTTGATTCCAATTCTGAACGACACTGAATGCATTCCTAATCATCAATTCGGCTTCAGAGCTAAACACAGCACCATCGAACAAACACACAGATTGGTAAATGTGATAAGAGGGTCGTTTGAAGACAAAAAATACTGCTCCGCCCTTTTCATTGATGTGTCTCAAGCGTTCGACAAAGTTTGGCATGACGGTTTAATGCACAAAATAAAATTAACTCTGCCTGCTAACACCCATAAACTTATGGAAAGCTATTTATACAGTCGCAAATTTAAAATCAAAGAAGGCAATTTTTTAAGCCCCGCTCAGCCAATTGAAACAGGTGTGCCACAGGGTAGCATACTGGATCCTACTTTATATTTGATTTATGCCTCCGACATGCCGTCAGACCCCAAAATCCACACGTCAACTTTCGCAGACGATACAGCCTTTATCAGCGTTCACAAGGACCACCAAGTAGCATCACAGAATTTGCAGAATTACGTTTATAAACTAGAGAATTGGCTAGAGCTTTGGAAAATCAGGGTTAATGAACAGAAATGTATTCATATCACTTTCACATTGCGAAAAGAAACTTGCTCGTTCATCAAAATAAATAATCAAATTATTCCTCAACATAATGAAGTCAAATACCTCGGCATTCACCTCGACCGCCGTTTAACTTGGAAGTCTCATATTGAAGCGAAACTTACACAGATGAGATTAAAAGCAGTGCAACTTAATTGGCTAATTGGCAGAAATTCTTCACTAAAGTTGGACTGCAAACTATTGTTGTACAATGCAATTCTAAAGCCAATCTGGTGCTATGGAATTCAATTATGGGGTACTGCCTCAGCATCAAACATTGAAAAAATTCAAAGGGGTCAAAATAAAATTCTACGTATAATTACTGCAGCTCCATGGTATGTTAAAAATTCTCGAATTCACAAAGATCTATGCGTGCCATCAGTAAAAGTTGAATTTACAAAACACGCGTCAAAGTATGTCAGCAAACTTGAACACCACCCAAACCCACTTGCACGAGACATCCTTAACTTTAGTGGTCATAATCGGTTGAGAAGGAGGGATACCCTTGCTTTAACTCAAGCGCAAAATAGATGACTGGATCAGTTGATGTGAAATTTTTTTAGTATCATAAAATTTTTGTCTAGCACTGGCTGGGCTTATTATTTTCTTTTTAGTATTAAGATTTGAATACTTATTGTCATTTCATTATATGAAGATTCAATAAATAAATAAAGGCTATAAAAAAAAAAAAAAAAAAAAAAAATGCTTAATAAATAAATAAATTTACACGGTTGCATTTACGAACACAATGCAATATATTACTACAAAGCAACATGCGTTTAGGAAGTCAGCATGTTTGTTATAATGTGAACAAAGGGCAAATATATTTTTTATGTTTATTTTTCAAAGCAGTGTGATCAAGTAAAAAGTAAAATAAATAAAAAAAATTAAAAACGCTTTTCTTTACCTTTATAAATTGATCAGTTGTGAACACAAAATAAATATGAATACTAAAAAAATCGACTAAAAGTAAAGAAATAAGAATATTTCCAACAACATAAACTTTTAAATCAAAATGGAAAAAATCCCATACATCCCACAAAGTTTTATCCATTTGCATTGAGTAGAAGGCAGTCAAAAAATCATTTTATCAAAAAAAATTGCATAGACTTTATCCTGGTGAATGCCTGCAAAGTTTTATCCATTTGCATTGAGTCAAAAAAACATTTTACAAAAAAAAAATTTGCCCCTCCCCCCTACATTTTATCCTGGCTACGCTCATGTATTCGTGTATTGTCATCGGGAATATGTATGCCTGGAAAGTTTCATCCATTTGCATTGAGTAAAAGGCGGTTAAATTAACGTTACCAGATTTGAATTTCCGAAGTGAAGGTAAAGAAATGGTTTTAATAATAAGTTTGTAATTTGAAAAATATGCAATCATATTTAAAAAAAAAATTTCCAAGATTTAGTTGTAATTTTTTAGGTTTTTATATCTAGTAGACACTATGGTAGACGAAAATATTTTTTTTCATTGTTTGCTCTGTGGTGGCACAGCCATAATTGTGCACAAACACATCAGACACTTACCATTGTCAGAGTTCGAAGAAGATTGTATCCAGGCCACATCTATAAATCTTACTGATTTCAAACTTACTTTGTCATCCGTTTATTGTCCCCCGAGGCACAATATTGTGCACGATAAATTTCTAAACTTCTTCTCCACATTGGGTCAGAAATTCATTGCTGCTGGCGATTACAACGCTAAACATACATACATATACATAATAACCGTAGGGGTAATCAGCTATACAATACCGTAACTGCAAATGATTTTGATATCGTATCGTGTGGTGAGCCTACCTATTGGCCAACCGACTTCAACAAGCTACCAGATCTTATTGACTTTGCTGTAATTAAAAACATCAAGCGCGATCAGGTACTAGTTAGTTCCTCCTATGATCTATCGTCATTCACCTTCAATCCTCATTTTAAAAGGCAACTCCGACGCCGCAGCTGAAAATTTTATTTTCTATCCAAACAGAAATACAAATTGGTTAAAGTATAAAATGTATGTGAGCTCTCACTTATCACAGTGCATTCCCCTAAAAAATTCATCTGACATCCAAATAGCTGTCGACCGTTTTACAGAAGTCTCGGATTCTGCATCAAGAAATGCAACCCCAATCAATCGGACAATTAAACGTGCTCCTTACAATACATCGACGGATAGAGAGACACTTATCAGAGAAAAAAGGAAGTTAAGAAGACAATGGCAAAACAGTCGTTCCCCAACAACTAAGGCCCAACTACAATTATGCCTGACAACTCTTCGCAACAAATTGAGACAGAACCACGAGTCTGCGATAGAAGGCTATCTAAACAGCCTAGATGCCACAAAAAATTCCAATTACAGCTTATGGAAGGCTGTACGGCATATGAAATGCCCTATAACCCAAGAATGTCCATTAAGACTGGAAATCCGCACTTGGGCAAAAAACACAAATGAAAAATTAAACGCTTTCGCGGGCGACCTTAAGAAAGTTTTTACGCCATATGATGCACATACATGTTTCTGTCGTCCAATCATTCCTGATAAGGTAAACTATCCAATAAAATTTAACATAATTCAAGTAAAATCTGCACTAGAAAGTGTGAATATTTGAAAATCTCCCGGACCTGACCGCATCACAGGGTCAATGATAAGGAACTTACCATCGTCTGCTTCTGGAGTCTTGCTGCTCATTTATAACGCGATATTAAGAGTGGATACTTCCCATCCTCATGGAAGAGGTCTATAATTATTATGATTCCCAAGCCAGGAAAAGATGCTAGCCAGGTTGCGTCGTACAGACCGATAGCTTATTGTCAATCCTATCGAAGCTTTTCGAAAAAATATTCGTTTTAAGTATAACTCCTCATCTAAATGAACACGACATCATCCCGGATCACCAGTTTGGATTCAGAGCGAAACATGGTACAATTGAACAAGTGCATAGAATTGTCACCCTAATTAGATCGCAAAAGGCAATACTGCTCAGCCCTGTTTATAGACATTTTCTAAGCATTTGACAAAGTTTGGCTTGATGGGCTACTTATCAAAATAACACGAATGCTTCCTCAAAACACTCACAAGCTTCTGGAGAGCTATCTAACAGGCAGAACATTCATGGTAAGGTCATAAGATAAATACTCCCCCCTCAAGAAAATTACTGCTGGTGTCCCCCAAGGCAGCATATTAGGACCGCTTCTATATATAATATACACAGCGGATATGCCAACAAACCTGAGCACGCATACCTCTACATTTGCAGACGACACAGCATTTAATAGCGTTAACCATGACCCAAAAGTCGCATCGCAAAGTCTGCAGTCCTACATCAATGAACTAGAGGCCTGGTTAGAAAAATGGAGAATAAAGGTTAACACGGCTAAATGTGCTCACTTAACTTTCACGCTCAGAAGATAATCCTGCCCAACTGTAAAAATAAATAACATCAATGTTCCGGTAGAAAACCATGTTAAGTACTTGGGAATTCATATAGATAGACGCTTGACCTGGTGTCGTCATATTGAAGAGAAAACAACGGCTATGAAACTTAAAGCAGCTCAACTACATTGGCTTCTCGGTCGAAACTCAAACTTATATTTAGACATCAAAATTCTCTTATACAAGTCCATCATAAAACCAATATGGACATATGGCATCCAATTATGGGGTACTGTATGCTTATCTAATATCCAAAAGCTTCAAAGAAGACAGTCTAGAATGTTACGACAAATTGCCTGCCTATCCAGGAGGAAATTAAAAAAATATGCAATTAGCTACATCGATAAACTAATGGCCCACCCTAACTACCTCGCTCGGGGTCTGCTTCAGTTCGAAGGTCACCAGAGGCTAAAAAGAACCGATACTTTGAGCCTAACTAGAAGACATTTTTAAAAAATTTGAATACAGCAGTTAGTGGTTACATTGGTAACAACTAATAAACAACAAGTAGAATTAAGATTTGAATACATTTCACCCCTATCGCGAATAAAAATTCCACATGAAATTTGTCCCTTTTATTTTTTTAACATTGAATTTTAATAATAAAAATGTGAAAAGGGAACAAATTTCATGTGGAATGTGGTGATTATAAATTTCAATAAGAAAGATTCAAAAATAAATTAAAAAAAATTTTGCTCTAAATTTTATTTGTGATCAGATTCAAGCAATGAAATAATGGGTGGTTAAATTGTAAGGGCCGATGTTGAATGTGAACCACACCTAAACGCCAAGATTTTTTCCGAATTTTATTTGACATTTCTCTATTTCAGACTTACTCAATTTGAATCATGGAGAGATACACAATCCAACAACGTGTTAAAGTTATCCAGACTTATGAAAATGGGCGTTCAAATCAAAATGCATATCGTGCACTTCGTGATTTTGTTGGTCAATTTGATCGTCCAAATGTGGGTACAATCGCAAAAATCGTGGAAAAATTCGAGCAAACCGGGTCTGTAGAAGATGTGAGAACACCAGTGCATGCTCGTACAGCTCGTACTGCAGAAAATATTGCTGCTGTTCGCGATAGTGTGTCTGAAGAGCCGTTCACCTCAACTCGTCGTCGTGCCCAACAATTGCACCTCTCACGCTCGTCGTTGATGAACATTATGCATAAAGACTTGCATTTACACGCTTACAAGGTGCAATTGGCTCAAGAACTAAAGCCTCTTGACCATTCCAAACGTCGTGAATACGCAGAATGGTGGCAAGAAATGGCAACAGTGGATGATTAATTTTCGAAGAAAATCATCTTCAGTGATGAGGCACATTTACACCTCAGTGGATTCGTCAATAAACAGAATTGCCGCATTTGAGCGAATGAGAATCCAATAGTGATTGTCGAAAAACCAATGCACCCACAAAGAGTGACTGTTTGGTGCGGTTTATGGGCTGGCGGCATCATCGGGCCGTATTTTTTCCAAAATGAGGCCGGTCAGGCAGTTATGGTGTTCGCTATCGTGAGATGATAACGAACTTTTTATGGCCCGAATTGGAAGATATGGATGTGGACGATATGTGGTTTCAGCAGGACGGTGCCACTTGCCACACAGCTAACGAAACAATGGCTCTTTTGCGCAACAAATTCAATGGCCGTGTTATCTCACGTAATGGCGATGTCAATTGGCCGCCAAGATCATGTGATTTGACACCGTTGGACTTTTTTCTTTGGGGTTATTTGAAAGAAAAGGTGTACGTCGATAAGCCAGCAACAATTCAAGAACTAAAGGATGAGATAATTCGGCACATTAACGGCATAGAACCTCCATTATGCCTCAGGGTCATCGAAAATTTGGACCATCGGATGGAGGTGTGCCGCCGTGGTCGCGGCTCCCATTTGGCCGATATTTTGTTCCATACATAATTGAGTAATACCAATATATCATAATAAAATAAAATTACAATAATTTCCTAAATGTTTGTGTTTTATTCAAAATCAACATCGGCCCTTGAAATTTAACCACCCGTTATATGACGAAAAATATCAAATATAAGTCTAGACTGACCGAACCTTAAGACTTTGAATTTGATTAACAGATACTTAAGTGCGACATGAATTGGTCAAGTGATTTACATTTCAGTGTTAAAATTTAAATTTAATAAGTTTGCATTATATTAATACATTCCTAACATTTCTTTCTTTTTAGAAAAACTGAGAAAATTACACAGCTGGGAAAATTTTAAAAGGCCATAACCCCTATTATATGTATGTATATTCGTTTCTAACTTTGGCACAAAACCGGCAAAACTAATAATAAAGAATGCTGTTTTTTGTGTTTATCTATTTTTCCGTATAACATATTAGTATGTATATCATTAAATCTTTTTGAAATATTCTGTAAATTTTTGCTTTGTGATAAATATACATAATAAATTTCATCCGGTAAACTTGTTTTATTTCATTTATTTTTTTTATTCAGTCGTAGCACAGTAGTTTAGATACGTTTTATTTTGGAAATTATTTGGTATATTGGGAGCTATGACAGATATCGTAACAAAATTTCACAGGGTTGAAGCTGTTTCCAACTTTTTTAGTGTCGTATGCGGGAGAGGGGACAGTGATATTTTTTTTAAAAAATCGCAAAAAATCCATTTATGATCCGAATGAGCTGAAATATAAAATAAAAACAGTCCTTGAGAAGAAATATATATGGTAGGCCTACGGAAATTATGACCTCGTGTATGAACGTTTTCATGCCGCCTGAACGTTATGTGTTCCAATTTTAGCGTTTTCAATAAAACAAGATTCTATTTGATTATATTGTATTTTATTTAAGTTTCCTTTTATTCTTGTTTTATATTAACGTGCTAAAATGCGTCTCTATCTATTTTAACTACCAGACTATGAATGCCTCGTGCCATCGGCGTACGTTGATTATTCTAACCGTCGTCCATGGTGCAACTATACAAGGTGAGTGCAATAGCCCAGCTGACTGACTTTGTTTACAAATTACTTATGTCAAAAGTAATACTTTTTCAAGCATTTTTTACAATAGTACATTATTTTACACAAACAAAATACCTGTTGTTTCTGTTATGTGTTGTATTTGTTGTCGATTTGCACTCACCTTGCATGGTTGCACCATGCCGTCGTCACAACCAGAGTATGAAAACAAACAAAACCTTTCGCAAACGTTTGCAAAATGTACAAAACAAATCAAAATTTTTAAATTGTATTATACATGAACAAAAACAAAACAAAAACTTTTCAAATGACAAAGATAGAAAACGAAACAATTGGCTTTTCATTCATCTGCATTATTTAATTTACCGTTACAATCGTACATTTGAGTACAAAACAAATAGAGAAACATATTTTTTTGAGCAATTGATTTAGTTCTTGTTTGGTTGTTTTAGTGTAACATCAAGAGCAAAATCCACAATGCCTCGTCCAAAAAATGATTTGTTATGGACTTTTTTTGATGATAAACTTATTATTTGCAAAAATGAAAATTGTAATAATAAATTTCTCACAGTAGTGTTTATGAACATAATACAAATACCACAATGCAATCGACAGGGACAAATGATAGCACAACACTGTCAGCTTCATCTCCATTTCTCCCTACATCCAACAGTATAGAGGATGCGCTTGAGGAATATTTTAAGTCTTTCGATGAAGTTTCTAACAAGGTAATACTAACAACAGCCAATCAAATTGAACAAGATCAAGGCAAAGCCGATTGGGGATCAAGGAAAATATTATAGCTTTTTGGAGCAAACAGAAAAATAATTTAACCGAAATACCTCACGTAGTATTAGGAATACCATGTACTCAAGTATGTGTTGAGAGACTATTTTCGGCTCTTAAATACATACATACTAGCCGATCAGCATAATAAGTTAAGCTCCAAAAATTTTGAGCATATTTTGCTAGTAAAGTCGAATGCCAAGTTTATATATGAGTAATATTTTTATTTTTTAAATGGATACAATTTTTTGTTTTTTTTTTCAATAATCATCAATAAAAACAAAAAACCTTAAAACCTCTTTTTTTATTTCACTTAGAAATACATCACTCTAGTAGCTAGAGTATATAGTACATTCTCTATAATGAGTAACTCAATTACCAAACGTTTGCGAAATGTTTTTTCTCAGAATGTTTCAAATATTGTTCTTACTCTTTTCTTTTCTAGTTGCGTACGTTTATATTAATGTACTTTTTGCGCTCATGAGCAAAAACAATACAATAAATAATGGCACAATCGTTCTCATTGATTATGTTTGATTTTTGTTTTACTCACTGCAAAGAACAAAACAAAAGCAAACGTTTCTTTTTGTTTGTTTCCGTACCAGCGTTGCCACGACCAAAAACAATTTATAACCAATATGTAAAAAAAAGTAACCAAAAGCAAAAAAAAGTAACCAAAATTTTTATATATTTAAAATTTTGTTTTATTTATACTTCAGCTAAAAAAAATATATGTAAAATTCAAATTAACCATTGCATTTCAGTTTGTAGATGGTTTTTGACGTTTGAAAAACCTTACTCGTTCAACAATACAATGATTGTGTTTGTTATGTTTGGAGACAGGTATGTATTTTTTTGTAAATCTATATATACACGATCGTCAGATATTACAACGTTGTCAGATCTAGCAATGTACTGACATTGAAAAATTGTTAGCTAAAGGTAAATTGTCAGTTTAGACGACTAAAAGAAAACTAACAATTTCATTTGTACACAATTGTCAGACAATGAATTTATCTGTCAACCGAAATTGTCAGTTCACCACGGTTGTCAGATTGTTGTGTGGCATTGTCAAATTCGTTTTGCAGCTCTGTGTGTGTGTGTTTAAAAATTTTAAATATCGTGGAACAAAAACGAGCAATTGAAACCATTTTATCTGCACTCTATGAAACTTTTGTATTAAAAAAAAGTAACCATAACGGAAAAAAGTACACAAGTACACATTGTAACCAATTTTGGTTAAAAGTAACCAAAACGGCTGGTCACAACACTAATAGCGTTGCCGTATTGGTTGCCATATTGACGGCAAGTGGTAGGGAAATCTGTTGTGAATATTTGAATAACCAGTACTGCGATTCACTAACTTTTTAACGATAATCGTATCGTTAAAATAAATATAACGAAAATTTATCGAATTTGCAATTCAGTAACATTTTTAACGATATTCGCTGTCGGCTGAAGTCTGCTGTTACTCTAACAAGTTTGAGTTGTGTTTATTTTATCGATAAAGTGTATTTATTATATTAAGTGTGTATATGTATAAGTTTATTTTGTGTTTAAAATGGCTTTTGAGTATTTGGCATACGAATTAGCTAGGGATGACCCAATTTTTTACGTTCCATCAGTTAATCGTCGTGTTCTTCGGAATTTGGACAATCCTTTTGAGTTGACAGCGAAGGAATTTCGGACTTGGCTGAAAATTTAATTTTTGAGCTAGATGATCAACTAAGAGGGTCTAGAATAACATCTACATATATCGACAGAAAAGCAAGTAAGACATGGCAGCTTAAAGTTAAAATGAAATTTTCTGCCATGTAATCAACTAAATGGCTGAGTTGTTCTGCGAAAGCCCGACTCCTTTTAGAATTAGAATTGGTCGCCATTCTGTTAAATGCACATAAAATGTATGTACATACATAAATGTAAATAAAATAACAAAATAAAAACAAAAGCACACATAAATAAATAAAATAACAAAATAAAAACATAAATAAATCACACATTTTTTTACTTTTTACAAAAATAAATAAAAACCCCAAAATTTGCATAATTATATTTGTTTTTTTTTTCATTCTCTTTTGTGATTTGTGCTTATTTTGGTACTTTGTATACAGAGGTGCCACATTTTATTAAATTAAATGAGTACAAAAAAACAGCTGTTTACTATCGTTAAAAAAAGTTACAGAATCACACAATCGTTACTGCAAACGAATATTTATGTCGACAAATGTTACGATTGTCGGATCGTTTAAAGTTAGTGAATCGCAGTATAGGGTTTAAAAATGCTTAACTATTTTCAAGCACTACGTATGTGCTTAACTTTAACTAGAAGAAAATACACAAGCAAAAGCAGAGCACAAAGTCAAAAAACAAAAATAAAACTGTTGACTGTAGCTTTACTATGTGATTTTATTTGCTGACACAGTCAGCCACAGCAATTCACTTTAAAATATTTGCTGCTGCTTAAAACTTACAGTTTTAGAATTTTTTTTATGCTTTTGCTGAGCTAAAAACTGTGAACGTTTGCTGTGCTGAAGTAGTGCTGCCAGTATTTTTTTAGAGCTTATCCCCAATTTTGGATTTGTCATCACCAAAAATCCACAAACTGATTTTTTTTTTTAATTCTTTTTCTTTTTTGTAAAATTTTTATTTTATTAAAAAAATAACATATTTATTTAATAAAATTCATTTTTATCGATAGCTACATATAGTAATATTCAAACTAATTCGATTTGGAATTATAAATCTTGTAAGGAAAAAATTATACCAGAGTTTAGCATTTCCAAAACTTCAGAATAAAAATCTTCTGATTCATCAGCCTCAGAAATGTTGTTGTTCATATTGCTTGTATTAAAAAGCTTTAGCATTTCAGCAGATGGATTAAATTTGTCACAACAAATTGAATTATTTTTAAAGTATGTGTTTATTCTAAAAAATGCTTCCAATAATTCATTTTGCATTTTGTTACGTATTTTTATTTTGGTAGTATTCATTATTGAAAAAAACGCGTTCAACGCAAGCGTTACACCTTAAAAATATACTCGTATATGTACATTTCAAACCTTTTGCCGAATCTTCGCGTTCCCAAGAAACATTATGATTTTTTTTTAATAAAATTAGTATTTGCAGCCATTTTAAACAGTAAAAAATATATTTTTCTTAAATATTTACATACTTCTTCCTTATTAGAAATCATCCACTATAAATAATAACACACATTTTTAGACTTGCCAGTTATAAATAAAATCCCCTAAAATTGATGTCATCCCCAACAAATCCCCGGATCCCCAAGAGGAAATTTTTATCCCAAATCACGAAAAAAATCCTCAATTTCGGGATAAATCCCCTAAACTGACAACGCTGTGCTGAAGTTAAGCAAGTCTTATTTTCGTTGTAGTGATTGCTTGTGTTTTTTTTATATTGTGCATACTTTGTACGCTATAAAAAAAACACAAGCACTACAACGAAAATAAGACTTGCTTAACTTCAACGCCATGCAAAATCGTATTTGGTACTAAAAGGCTGTTGGCAAATGGTGACAGGAGGCCTCACTGAAGCTCCTACTCCGAATGATTTGGAAAAAAACGAAATTACTCTCATGATAGACCCGGCTAATTTTGCTCACATAGCGACGGCGACCACCGCAAAAGAAGCATGGGACGCACTGTTGAATGTCTTTGAAGATACAGGTCTGACCAGAAAGGTCGAACTTCTTAAGCGTTTGGTTCAGTTTAAGCTATCTGATTTTGATTCTGCACAAGAGTACGTAAGTCAAATGATCATGATGTCGCTGAAAGTTCAGCAAACTGGTTTGAAACTGGATGACGAATTGGTTGCTTCACTAATGCTTACAGGATTGCCAGAAGAATTTCTACCACTTGTAATGGCTGTGGAAAATTCGAAAGCAAAATTAAGTGTTGATATAGTAAAAAATTTGCTGTTGCAAGACGCAAAATTTGATTGTCCAAAAGTAGAAGAAAAAGCCTTGGTTTCTAATAAGAAATATAATACCCGTAAAATCAAATGCTTGCGTGTAAGAGAGAGGAGCATATTGCAAAAAATTGCACCCAAAAAGCAAAATCAAATACAACCAAAAAGAAGAAGAAGAAGAAAGAACATAATTAGCAGCGTCTTTGCTTTCATCGTCTTCTTTACTTATGACTCTGAGGCTACGTCACACATGACAAATACAAAAAGTATTTTGCGTAATCCAAAGAAAGTAAATGATAAACATGTGGTAGCTGCCAATAATAACAAAATGGCGATTGAGTCTGCCGGAGATGTAAGTGTTGTTTTGCATTCAGGTGGGAAAGAGACAGAAGCATTTTTGAGAAACGTTGAATATGTGCCTGAAATGTCCGTTAACTTGCTATCGGTTAGACAGATGACTTTAAAAGGTAACAAAGTAGTCTTTGAAGATGACGAATGTCACGTTTTTAATAACGGCGGAGAATTACTGGCAACTGCTAAAGCCGTTGACAACTTGTACAAATTGCATTGTGATGTTAATATAAACAAAGACGAAAACGCCTTGATAGCGTCTAATAATTTTGAAATGTGGCACAGAAGACTTGCACATATTTGTGACAATGCAATACAAATTGTATTGTGATGTTAATATAAACAAAGACGAAAACGCCTTAAAGCGTCTAATAATTTTGAAATGAGGCACAAAAGGCTTGCACATATTTGTGACAATAATATGAAGAAGGTAATAGGCGCATCGAGCGGCATGCACGAAAAATGTGGTGTTTGCATAAAAGGTAAGCAAACGCGATCCTCATTCAAGGAGCCGGGCCAACGTGCAACAGGTTTGTTACACATCGTACATTCGGACGTGATGGGTCCTCTTAGAACAAAATCTTTTTCCGGATATCGTTTTCTATTAACTTTTGTCGACGACTACTCACGTAAAGTATTCGTGATTCCAATAAAACATAAATCTGATGTTTTTAAAGAGTGTAATGCGAAAATCAAAATTTTGCGTACCGATAATGGTACAGAGTATACCGGTAGACAATTTGAAAAACATCTGTCAGATTGTGGTATACAGTAGAGGTCTGCACAAATGTATTTGGCAGCCAAATAAGTGTTGTGTGTGTATATGATTTTCAATTCAAATGTGTAAAACAAATGAGAGCTAGTCATTCACGTTCAATCATTTTAAATGAAAGATCAACACAACACAGTCAATGAAAAAGTGAAACATACACTAACACTAATTGTGTGTGTGGAAAATCTGACCGATTTCTATCACAATCAAAAAAAAAATCGCAACAAAGTATTTCATAGGTGCCACACTAGTACACAAAAAAGATGCAAAAACATATGTTTTTGTTAATGTAAACAAAAGCAGTTTTCCGCCATTCAAATAAATATTTGTGTTCAATTATTGTGTTGATATATGTATGTGAATATAATAAATTGTATAAACTATACAAACAATTAAAAAATTTTAAACGTGTGTTCTTTAGATTATAATTTGTGATTTACATCAATGAAGCCGACATTGTTGTTTTCTTATCAGCTTTATTAGAAAATACAACTCTGATCGCATAGACACTATCGCATATATAAATATGAATTTGCCATATGCTGAAAAGCTTGCATACGCTTTTCAACAAATAACATATCTGTCAACATACGCAGGAAATTTGTCAAACACTAATAATATGCTGTTTACACGATATGTTATGCATTGTTAACAAAGTGTTAGCAAATGTTGTTAAACATACGTATGCTGAAAAAATTTTGCGTTTACACGATATGTAAGCACTTGTAACAAATTTTTCATCATAAATATGCTGATTCAACATATTATTTGCTGTTATGTAATGGGATTACTAAGTGGGTTTTGTTTTGGGATATAACTTTAGTAATCATGGTAGGGTGGGCAATTTATTGGGTCAAAACATCAGATTCAATTGACTTTAGCGTTTTAGAAAGACCATTTCTTTAATATTTAATTTTCTGAGTTTTCCTTTTAATATGTTTTGCATGCAAATTAAAGATCTTATAGTGGCAACATTTTAAACGAAGCAGCAGGCAACGAACCTCCCCTCCGACGAGCAATAAGGCTGGGTTTATGCATGCAACTCGCTTGTTTATGCTGCCACAGATTTTTTTAAATATTAACACGTTATATGCTACAGTATTAGAATTTTTGGCGCCCAACGTGGGGCCCGAACAGTAGAGAAACAATTAAAATTTTAACATCTTTTTGATTTAATCTCTTCTAGATCAATGGGTTTCTGTTCGGCTCCTAATTTCAATTCTATTACTTTTGTTTTAGTTCCTTTTTCTTAAATTAGTAACATGCAATTTATTGGATTTTATAATCTGTTAAACTTTTAGGCTTTTGATTTTAACCTTTAAATTTCATGTTGCTTCTTATCTCTTCTCTTTCTATTTCAGTATTTTTATTATAACATTTTATAACTAATAGGAATTTAGATCCTGGAGCATTGAGCTAGGTCTTACCATAGTTATATTTGTTTTAATAAATCAACTTTTGAAGGAAATAGAATAGGTTATAATACTCTATCCTCAAAAGTAAAATCTTTCTTTTCACTAAAATTATTTCCGAATATATTAAATTTTTACACTTTCTAAAGCAAGATGTCTTCATTTACAGCAAGTTATAGCCATTAGTTGAAATAAATCAAACAGTTAAAGAATAATTATATCGATCTTTACATAAATATACAGAAAAAAACTAACACAATATATAATAATATTTTATTATTTTTATATCTTACTAATTTCATTACTTTTTACCATCATTTTGTTTTTGCATGTTTATATTTATTTCTGCATGTTATAATTTATTAATATTTCATTAATTATTTTTTTTTGTTTAATTAAAATTCACTTTTTTTATATATTTTTTTTTTTCATTTTTATCTGATTTTTTTTAAAATTCGGTTTTTATTTTAAACATTTGTTTTCATTTTCGTTTAAACGAGTTTTTTTCTCATTCAAACTTCATTCTTGTTCTTTCTTTATAAATTATTTTCATATTCTCTTATCATAGCACTGCTATTACATTTCTAAGTCTGGTTTAGTGTTCAAATTTTAAAATTTTCCTTTTTTTATAGTTTTAAAATATATTGCATCATTTTTATAAGACAATTTCCAATTTTAAAAGTTCGAAAATTCTATCAAACAAAAGCCTAGAACAAAAACAAGTAGTTTTTTTTAATTTTTATTTGAGGTACTATTGTGTATACGCAGGCAGGCACATTTGGTTTTTTTTTTTGAGTTATATAACACTCTTACAGTAACATTAAACAACTCTTGTTGTGTGAATCTTGCTTAATATTGCTTAAAGTTTGTTTTCTTTTTGTGTGAGTGAGGCAATAACAGAAAATTTGTATATCTGTTTTGTGACTTTCCTTTTCCTGTTATATTGAGTACTATTAAAGCTTTCCGTGTCCAGGAAGTATAAATACCCTTGAAAAAGACAAGACAAATTAAGATTCGCTTAGAATTTATTGAAATTTTCAATTTTTAACAGTTTTGTATTTTTTTTATAACAATTTCTAGCAATTTTAACCTATTGATTTCGTTGCGAATTAATTTTGGTATTTTGTATTTTATTTTTTGATATTGTTTTTATAATGAATCCAGACAATATAGTCCCATGTTGCGATTTATGTCGCAATGGAATCTTGTCTAAAACTAGCCAAATTCAAACAAGTTGTGGGCATATTTTTCACAAATCTTGTTTGTCGAAAAGTATAAAAACTAGACCATATTTCCAATTTGCAACACACGTATTGTTTCTGAGTCGAGCACAGATGGTACAACTGGTGTTAAAACTCGTTCTAAGGCCATTGATTTAAATACAACAGAAACACCTGCATCGTTTAGAGAACCTTCAATGTCACAAGTAGAGGGAGATTCTGTGTCAGTTCAACCGGCATTGGTCCCCACAACTCAAAATACTTCTAGCTCTGGTTCACCAGCTTCTAATTCTGCTGTGTCTATCATTCAGAATGATGTTTTGCAAGAAATGAAACCTAGAGTAGTTTCTGCACAACAAGCCCAACTGTTTTCGGCATTGAACAGCCAGATAGCTTCTCTAATTGAGTCCAATATACAAACAAGTCTTGCTAAGTTTAGCCCAAATATTTTTAGTAATGCTCAACCTCAACAACAGCACTTACAACCCCCACTTTCAGTTAATCAAACGTCACCACGTATGCAGACATTGCCAGCTGCTGAGCAACAGACATTTAGGGAAATGTTGGAAATGCGACAAGAACATTCTACTGAATCTCCTTCTCAATCTCATTCTAACAATGGTAATGAAATCCCTAGACCAAACAGCAACAATCCAGATCAGCTTTATCCTCTGACTTATGTTCGACCAGATAAAGTTTTGCAAACAATTTCATTTTGGAAAATAAAGTTCTCAGGGTCAACAAATAGTTTGTCAGTAGATAGTTTTATCTATAAAGTTGAGGCTCTAACTGCACAAACATTGTATGGAGACTTTGAGTTGTTATGTAATAATGCTGGTTCGTTATTCGAGGGAAAGGCTACTGATTGGTTCTGGCGATTTCACCAACGAGATCTTAGAATTACCTGGCCTAAATTGTGCAAAGCTCTTAGAGAAGAATATAGGGATTCTCGTACAGATATCGACTTTCTAGAACAGAAAACAGAAACCAAACGAAACTTTTGATAGTTTTTATGAAGCTGTTAATGAGTTGGTTGATCGTTTGAAGACACCTATAGAGGATACAACTCTAGTTGAAATCTTGAGACGTAATTTACTACCAGATATTCAACATGAAATTTTAAATACTCAGATTTACACTGTCCAACATTTAAGAGATGTCTGTCGAAGAAGAGAGTTCTTCATGGCTGACATCCGTAGAAAACATTGGGTAAATTTTTCAAGAGCGCCTCCAATTCACGTATCTCTGAAATAGATAGAGACTATGAGGATGATCCTAACGAAAGTGTAATTTATGACAGTGGTGAAGTGGCAGAAGTAAATTTAGTTTGCTGGAATTGTCAGAAACCTGGTCACAGATATCAAGATTGCCTATCAGTACGTACAATCTTCTGTTATGGGTGTGGAAAAGCTGATACGTATAAACCTAACTGCAAACATTGTCAGTCAAAAAATTTGAAAGCCAGTGCACAGAGATGTGCACACAAAAAAACCTCTCAGGAAACGGAAATATAGTTTCAATTTTACAAAACCCTAACAGATTAAACAAAGATTTAACAGGAGATAACCACACAAGCAAAGAAAATATTACTAATTCAAAATCAACTGATTTTAAACACCCGGATTTGACTCACACAATAATTTTTGAAATTTTCCTCGGAATTTCAAACTATTTCACACTAGATTGAGAGAATATTATGAGATTAGAAATCGTATTTTTAATAATAGCTCTAAACCTAATAGATCTTCTTTACGAATGCGAAATTTTTGGCAAAATGTCAAGCAATTTAAATATAAATTTATCGCATCCGTGTTGGACAAACCATGTGATGTAAGACCATATGCTGAGGTCATTCTCTTTGGCAAAAATATTCTGGGTTTGTTAAACACAGGTGCGTCAATAAGTTGCATTGGTTCTGAAGCTGCACAGGAATTTTTATCATCAGGGATTCCATATAAACGAATTCGATCGTCTATAAAAACTGCTGATGGTAGAAGCCAGAACATTGCTGGTTTTGTAGAAACAAAGATTCTGTTTAAGGGATTGGAAAAATTCATTACTATTTTTATAATCCCAGGTCTGAAGCGAAATCTATATTTAGGAATAGACTTTTGGCAATTATATGATTTGCTGCCTGATGGTATAGAAAAGTTTTCTATTTCGAATTCAAATTCCTCTGTTTATGAAATAGTAAATCAAATTCCATTGTCAACAATACAAAAACAAAGAATGCAACAGGTCATAAATCAATTTTCCTCATTTGCTAAAGAAGGTCTTGGCAAGACAAGAGTTTTAAGCCATGTTATAGATACGGGAGATGCTAGGCCCATAAAGCAAAAACATTTTCTTGTTTCTCCTGCTATTGAAAAATAGATTTACGAGGAATTGGATAGAATGTTATCGCTAGGGGTAATCGAGGAATCTAACAGTGCCTGATCTTCGCCAGTAGTCTTACATAGGAAGCCTGGGAAGAATAGGTTGTGTTTGAATAGCCGTAAACTGAACGCCGTTACAGTAGGTGATGCTTATTCTCACCCACAAATCAATGGAATCCTAAGTAGACTACCAAAAGCCGAATTTATAAACACTTTGGATCTCAAGGATGCTTTTTGGCAGATTCCGTTGGATTTGGGATCTAGAGAAAAGTCAGCATTTACTGTTCCTGGGAGACCGCTGTATCACTACACCGCAATGCCTTTTGGGCTTTGTAATGCCCCTCAGACCATGTCTAGACTAATGGACAAAGTGATACCGCCATCTCTCAGGACCGAAGTGTTTGTTTATCTGGATGATCTTCTGATAATTTCGGATACGTTCGAAAAGCACCTTGATGCTCTAAGGGTTATTGCAGGTAGAATTCGGGAATGTGGACTGACCATTAATGTAGAGAAGAGTAAGTTTTGTGTACCGGAAGTGAAGTACTTAGGTCATGTGGTTGGTAATGGGGTTATTCAAACGGATCCGGAAAAAGTGTCCGTCATAATGACGGGTTGGTACCGGAAATTTATCAGGAATTATGCTTCTATTACTACACCTATGACTGATTTGATGAGTAGTAAAAGAAAATTTGTATGGACCGATGAAGCTCAAAATGCTTTTGAGGTTTTAAAGTCTCATTTGAGCACCGCTCCCGTTTTAAATATCCCTGATTTCACTAAACCGGTTTTCATACATTGTGATGCTAGTATAGGAAGTGTATTGGTTCAAAAGAATTCGGAAGGTGAAGAGGTTCCTGTGGCATTTATGTCCAAGAAACTCAACCAAGCCCAACGAAACTATTTAGTAACCGAACAAGAATGTTTGGCAGCCTTACTAAGCATGAACATATTTAGACCATATGTCGAAGGGCATAAGTTCACGGTCATCACAGACCATGCGTCTTTGAAGTGTCTTATGTCTCAGACAGATTTAAGTACGCGGCTTGCTCGAAGGGCTTTAAAACTGCAGGGTTACAAATTTGACATTCAGCATAGGAGTGGTAGTTTGAACATAGTTCCTGATACTTTATCTAGGGCCAATACTGATGACTTGTCCGCATTAGCTATTGATAGCTTGTCAGATTCGGATAGTGATACTGGGGTTTTTGTAGACCTTGATTCTACACACTTTAGATCTGATGAATACAAACAGCTACTAGATAAGGTTGGAGAAAAACTAGACCAGATGCCGGACTTGAAGATAGTGGACGGTTATCTTTACAAACGAACCGAACATGCTACGGGAGAGAAGCTTCATGATGATTTGTCATGGAAACTTTGGATTCCAAAGGAAATGGTCCCTGATGTTTTATTTAAGGCACACAATAGTTCATTATCAGCTCATGGTGATATAAACAAGAATTAGAAGATTTTTTTTTGGCAAAATTTAGCTGTTGATGTCAAGAACTATAGACAGTTAGATATGATAGAGGATAGATCTGTGCGATTTTACAGAAATGATTCACTCCAAATTATGGCTAAGAAAGCTTCAAAATTAATTCAAAAACTGTTTGAACGCAATGAAAGGTCTTACAACCTAAGATCCAAAGAAATTTCCTATGATGAAGGTCAAGAGGTTTTCCGGAATTTCAAGCAAAGTACTTTGAACAAGGCTACAATGCAAAACTTGCTCCGATATTTGTCAAGGCTCGCGTACGTAGGAAGATAGGTAATAGTTACTATGAACTTGAGGATTTGAAAGGAAATTTGATAGGGAATTACCATGCCAAAGACATTCGGCAATAATAATCAAATTCAAAACATGATTTATGCTAAAGCAAGCGTTATCAGCCTAGTGTTTTGATTTCTTCAAACCCCAAGTCTGATTTTGGCAGGGGGGAAATGTAATGGCGCTTGCTATGAGAAAATGATTTTTATGTAACAAGATTAAAAATTTTTATGGTTTCTTTACAAATATGATCGGAATGAATATATTTTGATTATAATAAATAATAAAAAATAAATAATAATTAATAAACCTAGAACAAAAACAAGTAGTTTTTTTATTTTTATTTGAGGTACTATTGTGTATACGCAGGCAGGCACATTTGGTTTTTTTTTGAGTTATATAACACTCTTACAGTAACATTAAACAACTCTTGTTGTGTGAATCTTGCTTAATATTGCCTTAACTTTGTGTTCTTTTTGTGTGAGTGAGGCAATAACAGAAAATTTGTATATCTGTTTTGTGACTTTCCTTTTCCTGTTATATTGAGTACTATTAAAGCTTTCCGTGTCCAGGAAGTATAAATACCCTTGAAAAACCCAAGACAAGACAAGACAAATTAAGATTCGCTTAGAATTTATTGAAGTTTTCAATTTTTAACAGTTTTGTATTTTTTTTTATAACAATTTGTAGCAATTTTAACCTATTGATTTCGTTGCGAATTAATTTTGGAATTTTGTATTTTATTTTTTGATATTGTTTTTATAATGAATCCAGACAATATAGTCCCATGTTGCGATTTATGTCGCAATGGAATCTTGTCTAAAACTAGCCAAATTCAAACAAGTTGTGGGCATATTTTTCACAAATCTTGTTTGTAGAAAAGTATAAAAACTAGACCATATTTCCAATTTGCAACCCACGTATTGTTTCTGAGTCGAGCACAGATGGTACAACTGGTGTTAAAACTCGTTCTAAGGCCATTGATTTAAATACAACAGAAACACCTGCATTGTTTAGAGAACCTTCAATGTCACAAGTAGAGGGAGATTCTGTGTCAGTTCAACCGGCATTGGTCCCCACAACTCAAAATACTTCTAGCTCTGGTTCACCAGCTTCTAATTCTGCTGTGTCTATCATTCAGAATGATGTTTTGCAAGAAATGAAACCTAGAGTAGTTTCTGCACAACAAGCCCAACTGTTTTCGGCATTGAACAGCCAGATAGCTTCTCTAATTGAGTCCAATATACAAACAAGTCTTGCTAAGTTTAGCCCAAATATTTTTAGTAATGCTCAACCTCAACAACAGCACTTACAACCCCCACTTTCAGCTAATCAAACGTCACCACGTATGCAGACATTGCCAGCTGCTGAGCAACAGACATTTAGGGAAATGTCTGGAGAATTGAGCTAGGTCTTACCATAGTTATATTTGTTTTAATAAATGTACCCTAATCAACTTTTGAAGGAAATAGAATAGGTTATAATACTCTATCCTCAAAAGTAAAATCTTTCTTTTCACTAAAATTATTTCCGAATATATTAAATTTTTACACTTTCTAAAGCAAGATGTCTTCATTTACAGCAAGTTATAGCCATTAGTTGAAATAAATCAAACAGCTAAAGAATAATTATATCGATCTTTACATAAATATACAGAAAAAAAACTAACACAATATATAACAATATTTTATTAATTTTATATCTTACTAATTTCATTACTATTTATCATCATTTTGTTTTTGCATGTTTATATTTATTTCTGCATGTTATAATTTATTAATATTTCATTAATTATTTTTTTTTTGTTTAATTAAAATTCACTTTTTTTATATATATTTTTTTTCATTTTTATCTGATTTTTTTTAAAATTCGGTTTTTATTTTAAACATTTGTTTTCATTTTCGTTTAAACGAGTTTTTTTCTCATTCAAACTTCATTCTTGTTCTTTCTTTATAAATTATTTTCATATTCTCTTATCATAGCACTGCTATTACATTTCTAAGTCTGGTTTAGTGTTCAAATTTTAAAATTTTCTTTTTTTTATAGTTTTAAAATATATTGCATCATTTTTATAAGACAATTTCCAATTTTAAAAGTTCGAAAATTCTATCAAACAAAAGCCTAGAACAAAAACAAGTAGTTTTTTTTATTTTTATTTGAGGTACTATTGTGTATACGCAGGCAGGCACATTTGGTTTTTTTTTTGAGTTATATAACACTCTTACAGTAACATTAAACAACTCTTGTTGTGTGAATCTTGCTTAATATTGCTTAAAGTTTGTTTTCTTTTTGTGTGAGTGAGGCAATAACAGAAAATTTGTATATCTGTTTTGTGACTTTCCTTTTCCTGTTATATTGAGTACTATTAAAGCTTTCCGTGTCCAGGAAGTATAAATACCCTTGAAAAAGACAAGACAAATTAAGATTCGCTTAGAATTTATTGAAATTTTCAATTTTTAACAGTTTTGTATTTTTTTTATAACAATTTCTAGCAATTTTAACCTATTGATTTCGTTGCGAATTAATTTTGGTATTTTGTATTTTATTTTTTGATATTGTTTTTATAATGAATCCAGACAATATAGTCCCATGTTGCGATTTATGTCGCAATGGAATCTTGTCTAAAACTAGCCAAATTCAAACAAGTTGTGGGCATATTTTTCACAAATCTTGTTTGTCGAAAAGTATAAAAACTAGACCATATTTCCAATTTGCAACACACGTATTGTTTCTGAGTCGAGCACAGATGGTACAACTGGTGTTAAAACTCGTTCTAAGGCCATTGATTTAAATACAACAGAAACACCTGCATCGTTTAGAGAACCTTCAATGTCACAAGTAGAGAGAGATTCTGTGTCAGTTCAACCGGCATTGGTCCCCACAACTCAAAATACTTCTAGCTCTGGTTCACCAGCTTCTAATTCTGCTGTGTCTATCATTCAGAATGATGTTTTGCAAGAAATGAAACCTAGAGTAGTTTCTGCACAACAAGCCCAACTGTTTTCGGCATTGAACAGCCAGATAGCTTCTCTAATTGAGTCCAATATACAAACAAGTCTTGCTAAGTTTAGCCCAAATATTTTTAGTAATGCTCAACCTCAACAACAGCACTTACAACCCCCACTTTCAGTTAATCAAACGTCACCACGTATGCAGACATTGCCAGCTGCTGAGCAACAGACATTTAGGGAAATGTTGGAAATGCGACAAGAACATTCTACTGAATCTCCTTCTCAATCTCATTCTAACAATGGTAATGAAATCCCTAGACCAAACAGCAACAATCCAGATCAGCTTTATCCTCTGACTTATATGTTCGACCAGATAAAGTTTTGCAAACAATTTCATTTTGGAAAATAAAGTTCTCAGGGTCAACAAATAGTTTGTCAGTAGATAGTTTTATCTATAAAGTTGAGGCTCTAACTGCACAAACATTGTATGGAGACTTTGAGTTGTTATGTAATAATGCTGGTTCGTTATTCGAGGGAAAGGCTACTGATTGGTTCTGGCGATTTCACCAACGAGATCCTAGAATTACCTGGCCTAAATTGTGCAAAGCTCTTAGAGAAGAATATACGGATTCTCGTACAGATATCGACTTTCTAGAACAGAAAACAGAAACCAAACGAAACTTTTGATAGTTTTTATGAAGCTGTTAATGAGTTGGTTGATCGTTTGAAGACACCTATAGAGGATACAACTCTAGTTGAAATCTTGAGACGTAATTTACTACCAGATATTCAACATGAAATTTTAAATACTCAGATTTACACTGTCCAACATTTAAGAGATGTCTGTCGAAGAAGAGAGTTCTTCATGGCTGACATCCGTAGAAAACATTGGGTAAATTTTTCAAGAGCGCCTCCAATTCATGGAACAAGATTAAAAATTTTTATGGTTTCTTTACAAATATGATCGGAATGAATATATTTTGATTATAATAAATAATAAAAAATAAATAATAATTAATAAACCTAGAACAAAAACAAGTAGTTTTTTTATTTTTATTTGAGGTACTATTGTGTATACGCAGGCAGGCACATTTGGTTTTTTTTTTAGTTATATAACACTCTTACAGTAACATTAAACAACTCTTGTTGTGTGAATCTTGCTTAATATTGCTTAAAGTTTGTTTTCTTTTTGTGTGAGTGAGGCAATAACAGAAAATTTGTATATCTGTTTTGTGACTTTCCTTTTCCTGTTATATTGAGTACTATTAAAGCTTTCCGTGTCCAGGAAGTATAAATACCCTTGAAAAAGACAAGACAAATTAAGATTCGCTTAGAATTTATTGAAATTTTCAATTTTTAACAGTTTTGTATTTTTTTTATAACAATTTCTAGCAATTTTAACCTATTGATTTCGTTGCGAATTAATTTTGTTATTTTGTATTTTATTTTTTGATATTGTTTTTATAATGAATCCAGACAATATAGTCCCATGTTGCGATTTATGTCGCAATGGAATCTTGTCTAAAACTAGCCAAATTCAAACAAGTTGTGGGCATATTTTTCACAAATCTTGTTTGTCGAAAAGTATAAAAACTAGACCATATTTCCAATTTGCAACACACGTATTGTTTCTGAGTCGAGCACAGATGGTACAACTGGTGTTAAAACTCGTTCTAAGGCCATTGATTTAAATACAACAGAAACACCTGCATCGTTTAGAGAACCTTCAATGTCACAAGTAGAGGGAGATTCTGTGTCAGTTCAACCGGCATTGGTCCCCACAACTTAAAATACTTCTAGCTCTGGTTCACCAGCTTCTAATTCTGCTGTGTCTATCATTCAGAATGATGTTTTGCAAGAAATGAAACCTAGAGTAGTTTCTGCACAACAAGCCCAACTGTTTTCGGCATTGAACAGCCAGATAGCTTCTCTAATTGAGTCCAATATACAAACAAGTCTTGCTAAGTTTAGCCCAAATATTTTTAGTAATGCTCAACCTCAACAACAGCACTTACAACCCCCACTTTTAGTTAATCAAACGTCACCACGTATGCAGACATTGCCAGCTGCTGAGCAACAGACATTTAGGGAAATGTTGGAAATGCGACAAGAACATTCTACTGAATCTCCTTCTCAATCTCATTCTAACAATGGTAATGAAATCCCTAGACCAAACAGCAACAATCCAGATCAGCTTTATCCTCTGACTTATATGTTCGACCAGATAAAGTTTTGCAAACAATTTCATTTTGGAAAATAAAGTTCTCAGGGTCAACAAATAGTTTGTCAGTAGATAGTTTTATCTATAAAGTTGAGGCTCTAACTGCACAAACATTGTATGGAGACTTTGAGTTGTTATGTAATAATGCTGGTTCGTTATTCGAGGGAAAGGCTACTGATTGGTTCTGGCGATTTCACCAACGAGATCCTAGAATTACCTGGCCTAAATTGTGCAAAGCTCTTAGAGAAGAATATACGGATTCTCGTACAGATATCGACTTTCTAGAACAGAAAACAGAAACCAAACGAAACTTTTGATAGTTTTTATGAAGCTGTTAATGAGTTGGTTGATCGTTTGAAGACACCTATAGAGGATACAACTCTAGTTGAAATCTTGAGACGTAATTTACTACCAGATATTCAACATGAAATTTTAAATACTCAGATTTACACTGTCCAACATTTAAGAGATGTCTGTCGAAGAAGAGAGTTCTTCATGGCTGACATCCGTAGAAAACATTGGGTAAATTTTTCAAGAGCGCCTCCAATTCATGGAACAAGATTAAAAATTTTTATGGTTTCTTTACAAATATGATCGGAATGAATATATTTTGATTATAATAAATAATAAAAAATAAATAATAATTAATAAACCTAGAACAAAAACAAGTAGTTTTTTTATTTTTATTTGAGGTACTATTGTGTATACGCAGGCAGGCACATTTGGTTTTTTTTTTAGTTATATAACACTCTTACAGTAATATTAAACAACTCTTGTTGTGTGAATCGTGCTTAATATTGCCTTAAGTTTGTTTTCTGTTTGTGTGAGTGAGGCAATAACAGAAAATTTGTTTTGTGACTTTCCTTTTCCTGTTATATTGCGTACTATTAAATCTTTCCGTGTCCAGGAAGTATAAATACCCTTGAAAAAGACAAGACAAGACAAATTAAGATTCGCTTAGAATGTATTGAAGTTTTCAATTTTTAACAGTTTTGTATTTTTTTTATAACAATTTCTAGCAATTTTAACCTATTGATTTCGTTGCGAATTAATTTTGGTATTTTGTATTTTATATTTTGATATTGTTTTTATAATGAATCCAGACAATATAGTCCCATGTTGCGATTTATGTCGCAATGGAATCTTGTCGAAAACTAGCCAAATTCAAACAAGTTGTGGGCATATTTTTCACAAATCTTGTTTGTCGAAAAGTATAAAAACTAGACCATATTTCCAATTTGCAACACACGTATTGTTTCTGAGTCGAGCACAGATGGTACAACTGGTGTTAAAACTCGTTCTAAGGCCATTGATTTAAATACAACAGAAACACCTGCATCGTTTAGAGAACCTTCAATGTCACAAGTAGAGGGAGATTCTGTGTCAGTTCAACCGGCATTGGTCCCCACAACTCAAAATACTTCTAGCTCTGGTTCACCAGCTTCTAATTTGCTGTGTCTATCATTCAGAATGATGTTTTACAAGAAATGAAACCTAGAGTAGTTTCTGCACAACAAGCCCAACTGTTTTCGGCATTGAACAGCCAGATAGCTTCTCTAATTGAGTCCAATATACAAACAAGTCTTGCTAAGTTTAGCCCAAATATTTTTAGTAATGCTCAACCTCAACAACAGCACTTACAACCCCCACTTTCAGTTAATCAAACGTCACCACGAATGCAGACATTGCCAGCTGCTGAGCAACAGACATTTAGGGAAATGTTGGAAATGCGACAAGAGCATTCTACTGAATCTCCTTCTCAATCTCATTCTAACAATGGTAATGAAATCCCTAGACCAAACAGCAACAATCACAGATCAGCTTTATCCTCTGACTTATATGTTCGACCAGATTAAGTTTTGCAAACAATTTCATTTTGGAAAATAAAGTTCTCAGGGTCAACAAATAGTTTGTCAGTAGATAGTTTTATCTATAAAGTTGAGGCTCTAACTGCACAAACATTGTATGGAGACTTTGAGTTGTTATGTAATAATGCTGGGTCGTTATTCGAGGGAAAGGCTACCGATTGGTTCTGGCGATTTCACCAACGAGATCCTAGAATTACCTGGCCTAAATTGTGCAAAGCTCTTAGAGAAGAATATAGGGATTCTCGTACAGATATCGACTTTCTAGAACAGAAAACAGAAACCAAACGAAACTTTTGATAGTTTTTATGAAGCTGTTAATGAGTTGGTTGATCGTTTGAAGACACCTATAGAGGATACAACTCTAGTTGAAATCTTGAGACGTAATTTACTACCAGATATTCAACATTGGGTAAATCTTTCAAGAGCGCCTCCAATTCACGTATCTCTGAAATAGATATAGACTATGAGGATGATCCTAACGAAAGTGTAATTTATGACAGTGGTGAAGTGGCAGAAGTAAATTTAGTTTGCTGGAATTGTCAGAAACCTGGTCACAGATATCAAGATTGCCTATCAGTACGTACAATCTTCTGTTATGGGTGTGGAAAAGCTGATACGTATAAACCTAACTGCAAACATTGTCAGTCAAAAAACTTGAAAGCCAGTGCACAGAGATGTGCACACAAAAAAACCTCTCAGGAAACGGAAATATAGTTTCAATTTTACAAAACCCTAACAGATTAAACAAAGATTTAACAGGAAATAACCACACAAGCAAAGAAAATATTACTAATTCAAAATCAACTGATTTTAACACACCCGGATTTGACTCACACAATAATTTTTCAAATTTTCCTCGGAATTTCAAACTATTTCACACTAGATTGAGAGAATATTATGAGATTAGAAATCGTATTTTTAATAATAGCTCTAAACCTAATAGATCTTCTTTACGAATGCGAAATTTTTGGCAAAATGTCAAGCAATTTAAACATAAATTTATCGCATCCGTGTTGGACAAACCATGTGATGTAAGACCATATGCTGAGGTCATTCTCTTTGGCAAAAGTATTCTGGGTTTGTTAAACACAGGTGCGTCAATAAGTTGCATTGGTTCTGAAGCTGCACAGGAATTTTTATCATCAGGGATTCCATATAAACGAATTCGATCGTCTATAAAAACTGCTGATGGTAGAAGCCAGAACATTGCTGGTTTTGTAGAAACAAAGATTCTGTTTAAGGGATTGGAAAAATTCATTACTATTTTTATAATCCCAGGTCTGAATCGAAATCTATATTTAGGAATAGACTTTTGGCAATTATATGATTTGCTGCCTGATGGTATAGAAAAGTTTTCTATTTCGAATTCAAATTCCTCTGTTTATGAAATAGTAAATCAAATTCCATTGTCAACAATACAAAAACAAAGAATGCAACAGGTCATAAATCAATTTTCCTCATTTGCTAAAGAAGGTCTTGGCAAGACAAGAGTTTTAAGCCATGTTATAGATTCGGGAGATGCTAGGCCCATAAAGCAAAAACATTTTCTTGTTTCTCCTGCTATTGAAAAATAGATTTACGAGGAATTGGATAGAATGTTATCGCTAGGGGTAATCGAGGAATCTAACAGTGCCTGATCTTCGCCAGTAGTCTTACATAGGAAGCCTGGGAAGAATAGGCTGTGTTTGGATAGCCGTAAACTGAACGCCGTTACAGTAGGTGATGCTTATCCTCACCCACAAATCGATGGAATCCTAAGTAGACTACCAAAAGCCGAATTTATAAACACTTTGGATCTCAAGGATGCTTTTTGGCAGATTCCGTTGGATTTGGGATCTAGAGAAAAGTCAGCATTTACTGTTCCTGGGAGACCGCTGTATCACTACACCGTAATGCCTTTTGGGCTTTGTAATGCCCCTCAGACCATGTCTAGACTCATGGACAAAGTGATACCGCCATCTCTCAGGACCGAAGTGTTTGTTTATCTGGATGATCTTCTGATAATTTCGGATACGTTCGAAAAGCACCTTGATGCTCTAAGGGTTATTGCAGGTAGAATTCGGGAATGTGGACTGACCATTAATGTAGAGAAGAGTAAGTTTTGTGTACCGGAAGTGAAGTACTTAGGTCATGTGGTTGGTAATGGGGTTATTCAAACGGATCCGGAAAAAGTGTCCGTTATAATGACGGGTTGGTACCGGAAATTTATCAGGAATTATGCTTCTATTACTACACCTATGACTGATTTGATGAGTAGTAAAAGAAAATTTGTATGGACCGATGAAGCTCAAAATGCTTTTGAGGTTTTAAAGTCTCATTTGAGCACCGCTCCCGTTTTAAATATCCCTGATTTCACTAAACCGGTTTTCATACATTGTGATGCTAGTATAGGAAGTGTATTGGTTCAAAAGAATTCGGAAGGTGAAGAGGTTCCTGTGGCATTTATGTCCAAGAAACTCAACCAAGCCCAACGAAACTATTTAGTAACCGAACAAGAATGTTTGGCAGCCTTACTAAGCATGAACATATTTAGACCATATGTCGAAGGGCATAAGTTCACGGTCATCACAGACCATGCGTCTTTGAAGTGTCTTATGTCTCAGACAGATTTAAGTACGCGGCTTGCTCGAAGGGCTTTAAAACTGCAGGGTTACAAATTTGACATTCAGCCAATACTGATGACTTGTCCGCATTAGCTATTGATAGCTTGTCAGATTCGGATAGTGATACTGGGGTTTTTGTAGACCTTGATTCTACACACTTTAGATCTGATGAATACAAACAGCTACTAGATAAGGTTGGAGAAAAACTAGACCAGATGCCGGACTTGAAGATAGTGGACGGTTATCTTTACAGACGAACCGAACATGCTACGGGAGAGAAGCTTCATGATGATTTGTCATGGAAACTTTGGATTCCAAAGGAAATGGTCCCTGATGTTTTATTTAAGGCACACAATAGTTCATTATCAGCTCATGGTGATATAAACAAGAATTAGAAGATTTTTTTTTGGCAAAATTTAGCTGTTGATGTCAAGAACTATATAAATAACTGTGAGGTATGGAAATGTAGGTATTTTCATTGTGTTAGACCATTTCTCGAAATTTCCATTTTTAAAGGCAGTTAAGAAGCTAACATCAGATGTTGTGATAAAATATTTAGAACAGGATTTGTTTCATACTTTTGGTGTCCCAGAAACCATTGTTTCCGACAATGCTTCGCAGTTCAAAGCAAAGCAATTTGGTGACTTTTTGAAAAGATATGGTGTAAATCACACGTTCACAGCAGTACATGCATCTCAAGCCAACGCTTCTGAACGTGTTAACAGGTCGGTTTTATCAGCAATTAAGTCTTATGTTAAGTCAGATCAAAGGAACTGGGATGATCTCCTTAGTAATATAAGCTGTGCCCTTCGTTCAGCAGTTCATTCAGCCTACTACTTAACCTTCGGCCAACATATGGTTACAAATGGTGCTACCTATTCCTTATTGCGACAGTTAGATATGATAGAGGATAGATCTGTGCGATTTTACAGAAATGATTCACTCCAAATTATGGCTAAGAAAGCTTCAAAATTAATTCAAAAACTGTTTGAACGCAATGAAAGGTCTTACAACCTAAGATCCAAAGAAATTTTCTATGATGAAGGTCAAGAGGTTTTCCGGAATTTCAAGCAAAGTACTTTGAACAAGGCTACAATGCAAAACTTGCTCCGATATTTGTCAAGGCTCGCGTACGTAGGAAGATAGGTAATAGTTACTATGAACTTGAGGATTAGAAAGGAAATTTGATAGGGAATTACCATGCCAAAGACATTCGGCAATAATAATCAAATTCAAAACATGATTTATGCTAAAGCAAGCGTTATCAGCCTAGTGTTTTGATTTCTTCAAACCCCAAGTCTGATTTTGGCAGGGGGGAAATGTAATGGCGCTTGCTATGAGAAAATGATTTTTATGGAACAAGATTAAAAATTTTTATGGTTTCTTTACAAATATGATCGGAATGAATATATTTTGATTATAATAAATAATAAATAATAATTAATAAATAATAACTAATAATAATAATAATCAATAATAAATAGTTTAAAATGTTGTTTGTTTTTTTCTTTCATATTTGTGTTTTATTGATTTCGTTAAAAAGATTTAACATAGCTGTTAACATTGTTAACAACGCCATCTATTGGTGCATAGTTGGAACATTCGTTTTACTCCTATCGTTAATTGACGTTTATATTGATATTTGTTTATCAAAAATACAATTTTGTTTAGAAAAAAAAATGTTATCCTTCCAATCCGCTAAATTATGAACGCCAACCAAGATTTTATTATGGCGTTAGAGGGAAAACTCTGCCATTTTCCTTGAGGATCGCCTATCATCAAGTTCAAATTAAATTAATTAACAAAGTTTAAAATATACCACTTTTAAAAATAATTTGTTTTTTTTTTTAAAGTTTTGTTACATTTTTTTTTATTCAAGCGAACAAAGGGAATTCGAGTAAACAAAATTGATTTCTTTCATATGCCAAAATTTGTCCAAATTTGATTTATTTTAATTTTGGTAAAACCGAAATTAACAGGTGAGATTTCCTAAATAAAATAAGTTTTTCATCATAATTTGACAAACGCTTTGAATCTCAAATTTATAGATTGAAAGGGGCATATCTTGATTGGTTTTCTACATTTGGTTGGATTTTATATAAAAGGTGCCAATTTTTAATGGTAATATTTAAACAAAGAGAATCTCTCTTCTATTTAATGTGACAAAAACATTTTTTTCTGTTATTCTATTTAGATTGGCACCCAATTATACGTTTATTTTGCCCTTAATTGCTAGCTTTTTGTCTCAAACAACTTCTAGAGGCATTGGGATTTTTTTAACAAAGATAATGGTAAAACCATAAATATTTAAAATGAAAGAAAACATGATTGTTATAAACAAAAAAAAAGGAAATAGAAAAATTTAACTTACTGAAAAAAATCTAAATACAAGAACTCATAGAGAAAAAAAACTAAATAACAACAACAAAATATGTGTTAGCCCTTTTGTTTTACACAGGTTAACAAAAGTAAAAATAAAATAAAATAATTAAGAAAATACACAAAAAGTAAAAAGTTTTAAGAAAAGAAAGAAATTAGAAAATATATAAAAAAATTTACATTAAAGGAAAAGATTTATTAAAATTTTAAATACTGAAGTATGTTTATTATGTGTTAATTATTTGAATTATAAGTAAATGTTGTTGTCTAGTGTAACAAAAGAATTTCGTTGATTTTGTGAGAAAAAAAAAACAAGAAAACAAGCTTGTATTTAATGCAATTACATTAACATTAGTGCCCAAATCACATACATATAAATATATTTATTTGCAAAACATATATAAGCTCTCTTCAAGTATTTAATCGTTTAACCTGGCAATGCCGCAAACATAATTATAATAAAAATTTGCTTTATATGTGTAATTTTTTTTTTGAGGTTAATGTAATATAATTGTATTAAATGTATTTTAAAATCATATTAATTCTATTATAGAGAAAAAAAATATAAGTTTTTTCCTATATATGAAAGTTACAGAGAACATATGAAAATCATCTCGTAAATAATCCAACGTTACATACATATTTACATACAGCTGTACTCATCGAAAGAACTTTTGACGTGGGAGCATCAAAATTAATGTAAGTCTCTCTTAATGTTTTTTTAACTCTCTTTGTTCTCTGTAGAAATTTTGTTTATTAATATTCATATTTGTTTTGTTATTTGGGGTGACCATACCAAAATATATTTTGAATTTAAATAATTAAATTAATCACAATTAAAGCTAAAACATAATAAAACAGTGCAAATTGAAACTAAAATTAATTAAGAATCATGTTCTTACAAATTAATATTATTATTTTTAAATTTTAGTATGGTTACCAAATTTTATTGTAAGAAAAATTTTGTCTCATATTGTTTTGGGGTTAATGACCACATAGCGAGACATTAATTCAATTTACTATAGATTTAAGAGTTCTTTTTTCTTTATTTTTATTTGCTATAATTTTGTTATTGTTTCTTTATATAAACAAAACAACTTTCCTTACATATAAATTGCAAATTCAATATTTTTTCAATATAATGTTACAATTTTTAATTTTAAATTTTATTTTAATAAATCAATATGATTTTGTGCTAAATTTGAAAATTTAACTGTTTTGATTTAAAAACTTTTGGTTATTTGCTGTTATGTAATGGGATTTTGTTTTGGGATATAACTTTAGTAATCATGGTAGGGTGGGCAATTTATTGGGTCAAAACATCAGATTCAATTGACTTTAGCGTTTTAGGAAGACCATTTCTTTAAAATTTCATTATCTGAGTTTTCCTTTTAATATGTTTTGCATGCAAATTAAAGATCTTATAGTGGCAACATTTTAAACGAAGCAGCAGGCAACGAACCTCCCCTCCGACGAGCAATAAGGCTGGGTTTATGCATGCAACTCGCTTGTTTATGCTGCCACAGATTTTTTTAAATATTAACACGTTATATGCTACAGTATAAGATTTTTTGGCGCCCAACGTAGAGAAACAATTAAAATTTTAACATGTTTTTGATTTAATCTCTTCTAGATCAATGGGTTTCTGTTCGGCTCCTAATTTTCTAATTTCAATTCTATTACTTTTGTTTTAATTCCCTTTTAGTAACATGCAATTTATTGGATTTTATAATCTGTTAAGCTTTTAGGCTTTTGATTTTAACCTTTAAATTTCATGTTGCTTCTTATCTCTTCTCTTTCTATTTCAGTATTTTTATTATAACATTTTATAACTAATAGGAATTCAGATCCTGGAGAATTGAGCTAGGTCTTACCATAGTTATATTTGTTTTAATAAATGTACCCTAATCAACTTTTGAAGGAAATAGAATAGGTTATAATACTCTATCCTCAAAAGTAAAATCTTTCTTTTCACTAGAATTATTTCCGAATATATTAAATTTTTACACTTTCTAAAGCAAGTTATAGCCATTAGTTTATTGTGTGTGTATTTGTTGTATTTATCAAACAACTAGAACAGGGTGACACCACTTTGGGCGCCATTCTATTGTGTGTCAAATAAAGTATACCCGAGTTGCATTTGTTACCCAAAAGGGACAAATTAGTAAAGATGAAAGGGTGGCCAGATCGTTGGTGTTACTGGTATGATTGCGTTTTGCCAAGGCTGAGGCTCGCCGGATTGGGAGTGGTTTTTTACCAATTATCTGGGCCGTACACACACAAAGTAGAAAACATACCAGATTTCACTTGTCTAAAACTAAAAAAAAAATGCTGGGACCCGAAATGTATGGCCTTCCACGAATATAACCGCCTTCAATCTACCTTTACACCTTCTCTGGCTGATGGTATGCCAGGATAGCCCTCCCACACGAGCCTGGAGGCTCACCATGACATCCTGTTCTTATTTTAGGATGTCCCACTAATGCACTTCAAACGCTCTCTCTCCCTACTTACCACAAATTGCTAAAATCTCACCACTTCATTTTAAACAAACTCAAAAAAATTTCATGTTTTATTTTTCAATTGCAGGTCATTAAAGCTTTTATTCTCAAAAATTACGAAGCAAAAAAAAAATGGGATGGTTTATATAATGAATAACATTATTGAAAATAGAATATAATTCATTTCCACAATTCTATAAAAATTTCAAAAATTTAAAATATTCATAAAGGTTCAAGAAATACAATTCTCGTTTTCATAAAACAAAGTATATTGGACTAATAATAAATAAATAAATAATGCTGCTTTATTTCCTAGCCGGGACTCCTATTCTCATTTTTGCGCTATCTTAACTTTTGGGCACCGTGTCACTCGCCAATGTCGTTGTTTTGTATCTCGGTTCAGGTATTAAAATTTTATCAAAATATATATTAATTTATTTTAGTAATGACGTTTCTTTTGTTTATCTCTAGGGTCAATATAACCGATGCCTGACGAAAAACCTAGGGACTGAGCTCATTTCCTACGTTCTGACGCGCACCCTAAATAACAGGGGACTTATTTGGCGGTAAGAGTATATAAAAAACTTCACTTACTATTTATCGGAAATAAATATATATTTCTTCTTTATAGGTATGTACGTGAGTCCGAGTTAGAGAGTTGGCCTTGGTCTGGCGAATACCTGACTTTTTCCAGAAGAAGCTAAGGCTGATGAGGTGGCTTCGGTGGTTTCCCGCGGTGAAGGTAACTGAGAGTGGATGTGGCGGCTTTCTGATGCTGATTTGTTTAATTTCTTCTGTTTCTTTTAACGCTTTGTATTCCTTTCCTTTATATGTATTGTAGCTTCTTGTTGTTATTTATATGTTGTTATTTCCAAATAAAATGTTTTATTGTTGATGTTTATCAATAAAAAGTTTTGTTCATTTTTATGTTAAAGTTTATAAAAAAAAAAAATGTTTTGTTCTTAATTTTAATTAAAAGGTTTTTAGTTGTACCACACGGCTTTAGCAGGCCGACTGCCTTTTATCACTCTTGTACCTCAGACTAAGTAGTCGACATTTTTTCTTTTTTCAGAAAAATGTCCATTCCCCATTTTGGTTTTTCCTGGCGGGAATCTCTTCAGCAATTTACCTAATTATGTATATTTTTAATATTCCATCTTTTTTTTCTGTTTTTCCCCTACACTTTTGTTATATTTTTATTCCCTACTTTATCTCACGTTGCCAACCTCTTATATCTCACCCTATGTCTACACATGACAAACCCAACCATTCTGCGTCCCTTGATGGGTTAAGAATGGGAGGGCAATAGTGTACACCGAAACGTGTTCATCTTCCATTTTCTGGGATTTCGGGTATTATTGATATTAACCTGCTGATATGGCATCCCCAGCCATGACTATTTTTATTTCAATATTTGTAACAACCTGTGTGGTGAGTTTATTTTTTTTGCACCCCGGCATCTCCTAAAATTACTCAATGACATTAATAAGAATAAGATCAAAAACACGAGGACAAGCTTGCGTAAAAAAAAGGTAAGTTGTATGAATTTTACATATTAATTTATATTAACATTGTTTCGTTTCCTATTTTTACAGGATATTTAGGGAAACTTTTACTGGCAGCTTTCCTGGTGGATGGTCTATAATCTGATGGATTACGGTGAGTTTAACCCACAATATATGTTTATTATATATTTTTAATGAAACAATTTTTTTTTCCAGGTTACTATGTTGGTATCCCTGAGGGAAATCTATTGCCTATTATGGAACGAGGCCTATTTTTATCAAGCTTTTATTAATAATTTCTTTTTCATTATAGGTTCTACCCAATCAGGAAATCGGACGGACAACAGAGACGGAAACTTATAGGACCCAAATTACAAGTTGTATCATTGGTGAGTTTTGATGAAATTTTATATTATTTTAGTAAGTGGGACAGTAGTAAATAAAGAAGTGTGATTTAGAGATTAACTGCCATATTCACAAGAAAATAAAGTAGGTAAAGTGTGCTTTAGACAAAATTTTCTTAAAATAGATTTTACTTTAAATTTTGTAAATAAGGGGATTAGACAAAAAAATAAAAACTAAACAAGTGTAGTGAATTTGTAATACTAACCTAATAGAATAAAAAGGAAAAGGACAAAATTGTAAAAATTTTTTTTTTTTTTTGTGAAGCAAAAGGAATCCTTAGTGTATCGGAATTTTGCAAAATAAGGGAATTAACTTAAAACTTTTGACCTAAATAATCTAGCTAAAATAATCTCTAAACAAATCTAAACTGTGCACTAATGACTTTTCCGAAATATTCTAAAGGACTTGGATCTAATCCTTCCAAGAAATATTCATATTTTCCCTTTAGAATATTTCACTTATAAAAAAAATTCTAAAATTAATAATAAAAAAATGAAAGCAAAAAAAAATTTTAAATATACCTATACACTAATAGTGTTCCTTTCCTTAGGTCCAGCAACCCCCATGGTGACCTGAATCTAAGGCTAACACTCGGCCTGAAAAGCTACCAGTGACTGGCGAGTCTTTCAGATCAACAAAATTTTATTAAACTATAAACTTATGTATCAAAATTTACCCTATAAACTAATACTACTCTATTACTATATTGATACTATAATAAAACTAATAATGTTTTTCTATTTTCTAGATGTAATTATGGTTTCGACGGAAACCCGCTGTGAACAACAACATTCTGCAAAATGAAAACAGCAACAGCGGCAACAAGATCCAGAAAGTCGGGGTAAGTGTTTTTAATGCTTTTAAACATATGTATATATTTAAAATTGATTATGAATTTGGCCCTTAGTATTTATATTATATATTTTTACCAACTCTAAACCCACAAAATTCTAATTCTCTCGTGATATATTCAATTTGTTTCCCTCCTATATATATGTTTTTTTTTCAATCTCAGTATGAGTATTGTTTGTGTTTTACTAAGACTTAGCGACAAACGAAATATATAAAAAATTTTCTTTTTGAAAATTGACGTTTTTAAAAAAAAAATACAAAAATGATGTTTGTATATCGGACTAGGTAGTAAATAAAAAAACTTATTATGTAATAAAATGTCGTTTGACCAATTCAAATTATGATTCGTACTTCAAATGAAATATGCTCAAAACTTTTCATTGCCACCCCTTCTCTCATATATCCTTATTATGTCTTAGCTTGCCGTAAGATCAGACTCAGATTTGTAGTATTAGCCAGATGACTAACAGATCCTAGCTCTTAATGGCATAGTTCCCCAAAGCGTTATAAAGGAACTGCATCAATGGTTTGATGCTCGGTTGCAAAATGCAATCAGCTAAGAGATGTTGGCTATTGGCTTGTCATACAGAAATTTAAATTTGGTTGGATGGCAATGAATATGTTAAGATACATATTCATTTAGAGTTGAATAAATAAAAGTTTACTCTGTCAGATAACTATGACCTACATATTCATGTATTTTTATTCAAAAGAAAATTTAAAAAAATTCAAACTATTTGTTCACTATATTATATGACTAGTAGAATTAGAGATTTAGTGCGGAAATGTTTGGGGCTAACTATATTGACGAAATTGTGAAATGTCAAAACTAAAACCACCGAAGAATTTAATCTTCGGCGAGAAGTACCTTTGAAGATTTCTTGGAATGCAAGTTTGCTTTGAAACTAGAAGGTTTTTGGTATGAGCGTGTAGCTTGAGGAAATGCTGGAACTAGGACCACCGGAGGATTTAATCTTCGGCGAGAAATACCTCCAACAATTTCCTCTGGCTTGAAATTATACCAAAGCTGACTAGAAATAAACATTTTTGGTGAACTAAGCAAAAAAATTAAGAGTAATTCTCGTCAAATACACTATAGCTATTGCTTTAGGTCTTTGGCGTGAAATATTCCTAATGATTTCCCTTGTAAGTCCTCGATTTCGTACAAACTATTTCCGATTGGTTTTACTATGCGACATTTAATAAATTTGCGTGCTAATTTTGCATTAAATCCGGTTTTGAAGTCGCTTTGTTGGAAATTGCGACGAAAAACTTCCTGCCCCGGAATATATTTTATTTTTCGAGATCGCGTATTATAAGTTTTCTCGGCTCTTAGATATGCTTTATATAAGCTTTCCCGCATGTTTTTTCGGAGTAGCTCTAATTTCGCGGCTTTCGAAATAATTTTTGCATCTGGATCACTGAGACAGCCCAATATTCGTGCTAATTTATACACACTGCCATGACCAAACATATTCACTCCAAACAAAGCAAAGTACGGAGTGACGCCAATCGAGGTCTGGACGGACGATCTTAAAGAAAATTAAATTTCAGATAGGTGTTTATCCCAATCTGAATAATCTTCTTTAAGGTACGTCCGGATAGCAGCTAGTATCGATTGGTTCACTCGTTCTGAAGCATTTGCTTGGGGTGAATATATTGCTCTGCGTTGGTGGATGACGCCGAAGCTCTCCACCATGTCATGAAATTCCTTACCGACGAATTGTTTCCCATTATCCGATACGATCGTTTCCGGTACACCGAATTTGTGAAACACTTGATCGATAAGAAATTTTACAACACCTTTAGCACTGGCCTTTGGCATTGCTTTAAGTAGCACGAATTTTGTCAGGTGATCTAATACTATGAAGATAAATGTATTCCCATTCTTCGATCGCGGGTAAGGTCCTAGGAAATCAATGAAGATCCGCTGGAACGGACGTTCACTGATTATCTCGGAACCCATTGGTGGACGCAGTGTTCTGTTCGATGGTTTGGTTTCCTTACATATAGGTCAAAAACGCACGAATTGTCGAATTTCGGTAGCCTGATTCGGCCAATAGAACAATTCACGAACTCGTCTGATGGTCTTTCCTATCCCTCCGTGGGACACTTGGGGCAGGTTGTGAGCATTTCTAATGATGTCTTTGGTTAATTCGAGAGGCACCCATAATTTCCAAGCGAAATCTTCATTTAAGATTTCTCCGTCATATGGGTGAACTCTCTTATAAACAAAGCCATCCACTGCTTTTAAATCAGGTAACTACTCAGAATTAGCTTCTATGGTGGAAACCAATTCTAAGTAATTACTTGATTTAAAAGCATCAGAATTTAGGTCTACAAGTTTAGCAACTTCAACTGAAACTTCTTCCATATTATATCTTGATAGGGTATCGGGTACTATATTTTGTTTCCCCTGCCTATGTTCGATGTTGAAGTTGTAAGCTTGTAGACTTAAGCTCCACCTTGCCAAGCGACCACTTAGGTCTTTATGTGACATTAGCCATTTTAGACTACTGTGATCAGTAATCACTGTAAAGGGCATCAATTCTACATATGGTCTAAACTTCTTAATCGCCAAGACTACTGCCAGACATTCCCTCTCAGTGACAGAATAATTTTTCTGAGCTGAGGTCAGTTTATGCGAGAAGTATGCAATTGGGTGTTCATCTTCAGAATCATTTTTCTGAAAGAGAACAGCACCAATGCCTACGTCTGACGCATCACACTGGATGTAGAAATGTCTAGTAAAGTCTGGGTGATTAAGCAGTGGACTTGAGACAAGAGTATTCTTGAGACTCTCAAACGCAGCTTTGACTTCCTCCGAAAACTTGAATTGCTTCCCCTTCTTCAGCGTCTCAAAGATTGGGGCTGCAATGGTTGCATAGTCTGGTATAAATTTTCTATACCAGCCTGTTGCACCCATGAAGCTCCTCACTTGCCTCGCTGTTTTAGGGTAGGCAAAACGAGTTATAGTTTCCACCTTGGCTGGATCGGGTTTTAGTTTGCCTCCTCCTACTATGTATCCCAGATAGCGTAACTGGAAACAGCAACAGCGGCAACAAGATCCAGAAAGTCGGGGTAAGTGTTTTTAATGCTTTTAAACATATATATTTAAAATTGATTATGAATTTGGCCCTTAGTATTTATATTATATATTTTTACCCAACTCTAAACCCACAAAATTCTAATTCTCTCGTGATATATTCAATTTGTTTCCCTCCTATATATATGTTTTTTTTTCAATCTCAGTATGAGTATTATTTGTGTTTTACTAAGACTTAGCGACAAACGAAATATATAAAAAATTTTCTTTTTGAAAATTGACGTTTAAAAAAAAAAATACAAAAATGATGTTTGTATATCGGACTAGGTAGTAAATAAAAAAACTTATTATGTAATAAAATGTCGTTTGACCAATTCAAATTATGATTCGTACTTCAAATGAAATATGCTCAAAACTTTTCATTGCCACCCCTTCTCTCATATATCCTTATTATGTCTTAGCTTGCCGTAAGATCAGACTCAGATTTGTAGTATTAGCCAGATGACTAACAGATCCTAGCTCTTAATGGCATAGTTCCCCAAAGCGTTATAAAGGAACTGCATCAATGGTTTGATGCTCGGTTGCAAAATGCAATCAGCTAAGAGATGTTGGCTATTGGCTTGTCATACAGAAATTTAAATTTGGTTGGATGGCAATGAATATGTTAAGATACATATTCATTTAGAGTTGAATAAATAAAAGTTTACTCTGTCAGATAACTATGACCTACATATTCATGTATTTTTATTCAAAAGAAAATTTAAAAAAATTCAAACTATTTGTTCACTATATTATATGACTAGTAGAATTAGAGATTTAGTGCGGAAATGTTTGGGGCTAACTATATTGACGAAATTGTGAAATGTCAAAACTAAAACCACCGAAGAATTTAATCTTCGGCGAGAAGTACCTTTGAAGATTTCTTTCAATGCAAGTTTGCTTTGAAACTAGAAGGTTTTTGGTATGAGCGTGTAGCTTGAGGAAATGCTGGAACTAGGACCACCGGAGGATTTAATCTTCGGCGAGAAATACCTCCAACAATTTCCTCTGGCTTGAAATTATACCAAAGCTGACTAGAAATAAACATTTTTGGTGAACTAAGCAAAAAAATTAAGAGTAATTCTCGTCAAATACACTATAGCTATTGCTTTAGGTCTTTGGCGTGAAATATTCCTAATGATTTCCCTTGTAAGTCCTCGATTTCGTACAAACTATTTCCGATCGGTTTTACTATGCGACATTTAATAAATTTGCGTGCTAATTTTGCATTAAATCCGGTTTTGAAGTCGCTTTGTTGGAAATTGCGACGAAAAACTTCCTGCCCCGGAATATATTTTATTTTTCGAGATCGCGTATTATAAGTTTTCTCGGCTCTTAGATATGCTTTATATAAGCTTTCCCGCATGTTTTTTCGGAGTAGCTCTAATTTCGCGGCTTTCGAAATAATTTTTGCATCTGGATCACTGAGACAGCCCAATATTCGTGCTAATTTATACACACTGCCATGACCAAACATATTCACTCCAAACAAAGCAAAGTACGGAGTGACGCCAATCGAGGTCTGGACGGACGATCTTAAAGAAAATTAAATTTCAGATAGGTGTTTATCCCAATCTGAATAATCTTCTTTAAGGTACGTCCGGATAGCAGCTAGTATCGATTGGTTCACTCGTTCTGAAGCATTTGCTTGGGGTGAATATATTGCTCTGCGTTGGTGGATGACGCCGAAGCTCTCCACCATGTCATGAAATTCCTTACCGACGAATTGTTTCCCATTATCCGATACGATCGTTTCCGGTACACCGAATTTGTGAAACACTTCATCGATAAGAAATTTTACAACACCTTTAGCACTGGCCTTTGGCATTGCTTTAAGTAGCACGAATTTTGTCAGGTGATCTAATACTATGAAGATAAATGTATTCCCATTCTTCGATCGCGGGTAAGGTCCTAGGAAATCAATGAAGATCCGCTGGAACGGACGTTCACTGATTATCTCGGAACCCATTGGTGGACGCAGTGTTCTGTTCGATGGTTTGGTTTCCTTACATATAGGTAAAAAACGCACGAATTGTCGAATTTCGGTAGCCTGATTCGGCCAATAGAACAATTCACGAACTCGTCTGATGGTCTTTCCTATCCCTCCGTGGGACACTTGGGGCAGGTTGTGAGCATTTCTAATGATGTCTTTGGTTAATTCGAGAGGCACCCATAATTTCCAAGCGAAATCTTCATTTAAGATTTCTCCGTCATATGGGTGAACTCTCTTATAAACAAAGCCATCCACTGCTTTTAAATCAGGTAACTGCTCAGAATTAGCTTCTATGGTGGAAACCAATTCTAAGTAATTACTTGATTTAAAAGCATCAGAATTTAGGTCTACAAGTTTAGCAACTTCAACTGAAACTTCTTCCATATTATATCTTGATAGGGTATCGGGTACTATATTTTGTTTCCCCTGCCTATGTTCGATGTTGAAGTTGTAAGCTTGTAGACTTAAGCTCCACCTTGCCAAGCGACCACTTAGGTCTTTATGTGACAGTAGCCATTTTAGACTACTGTGATCAGTAATCACTGTAAAGGGCATCAATTCTACATATGGTCTAAACTTCTTAATCGCCAAGACTACTGCCAGACATTCCCTCTCAGTGACAGAATAATTTTTCTGAGCTGAGGTCAGTTTATGCGAGAAGTATGCAATTGGGTGTTCATCTTCAGAATCATTTTTCTTAAAGACAACAGCACCAATGCCTACGTCTGACGCATCACACTGGATGTAGAAATGTCTAGTAAAGTCTGGGTGATTAAGCAGTGGACTTGAGACAAGAGTATTCTTGAGACTCTCAAACGCAGCTTTGACTTCCTCCGAAAACTTGAATTGCTTCCCCTTCTTCAGCGTCTCAAAGATTGGGGCTGCAATGGTTGCATAGTCTGGTATAAATTTTCTATACCAGCTTGTTGCACCCATGAAGCTCCTCACTTGCCTCGCTGTTTTAGGGTAGGCAAAACGAGTTATAGTTTCCACCTTGGCTGGATCGGGTTTTAGTTTGCCTCCTCCTACTATGTATCCCAGATAGCGTAACTGGAAACAGCAACAGCGGCAACAAGATCCAGAAAGTCGGGGTAAGTGTTTTTAATGCTTTTAAACATATATATTTAAAATTGATTATGAATTTGGCCCTTAGTATTTATATTATATATTTTTACCCAACTCTAAACCCACAAAATTCTAATTCTCTCGTGATATATTCAATTTGTTTCCCTCCTATATATATGTTTTTTTTTCAATCTCAGTATGAGTATTATTTGTGTTTTACTAAGACTTAGCGACAAACGAAATATATAAAAAATTTTCTTTTTGAAAATTGACGTTTTAAAAAAAAAAATACAAAAATGATGTTTGTATATCGGACTAGGTAGTAAATAAAAATACTTATTATGTAATAAAATGTCGTTTGACCAATTCAAATTATGATTCGTACTTCAAATGAAATATGCTCAAAACTTTTCATTGCCACCCCTTCTCTCATATATCCTTATTATGTCTTAGCTTGCCGTAAGATCAGACTCAGATTTGTAGTATTAGCCAGATGACTAATAGATCCTAGCTCTTAATGGCATAGTTCCCCAAAGCGTTATAAAGGAACTGCATCAATGGTTTGATGCTCGGTTGCAAAATGCAATCAGCTAAGAGATGTTGGCTATTGGCTTGTCATACAGAAATTTAAATTTGGTTGGATGGCAATGAATATGTTAAGATACATATTCATTTAGAGTTGAATAAATAAAAGTTTACTCTGTCAGATAACTATGACCTACATATTCATGTATTTTTATTCAAAAGAAAATTTAAAAAAATTCAAACTATTTGTTCACTATATTATATACTTGTAGAATTAGAGATTTAGTGCGGAAATGTTTGGGGCTAACTATATTGACGAAATTGTGAAATGTCAAATCTAAAACCACCGAAGAATTTAATCTTCGGCGAGAAGTACCTTTGAACATTTCTTGGAATGCAAGTTTGCTTTGAAACTAGAAGGTTTTTGATATGAGCGTGTAGCTTGAGGAAATGCTGGAACTAGGACCACCGGAGGATTTAATCTTCGGCGAGAAATACCTCCAACAATTTCCTCTGGCTTCAAATTATACCAAAGCTGACTAGAAATAAACATTTTTGGTGAACTAAGCAAAAAAATTAAGAGTAATTCTCGTCAAATACACTATAGCTATTGCTTTAGGTCTTTGGCGTGAAATATTCCTAATGATTTCCCTTGTAAGTCCTCGATTTCGTACAAACTATTTCCGATCGGTTTTACTATGCGACATTTAATAAATTTGCGCGCTAATTTTGCATTAAATCCGGTTTTGAAGTCGCGTTGTTGGAAATTGCGACGAAAAACTTCCTGCCCCGGAATATATTTTATTTTTCGAGATCGCGTATTATAAGTTTTCTCGGCTCTTAGATATGCTTTATATAAGCTTTCCCGCATGTTTTTTCGGAGTAGCTCTAATTTCGCGGCTTTCGAAATAATTTTTGCATCTGGATCACTGAGACAGCCCAATATTCGTGCTAATTTATACACACTGCCATGACCAAACATATTCACTCCAAACAAAGCAAAGTACGGAGTGACGCCAATCGAGGTCTGGACGGACGATCTTAAAGAAAATTAAATTTCAGATAGGTGTTTATCCCAATCTGAATAATCTTCTTTAAGGTACGTCCGGATAGCAGCTAGTATCGATTGGTTCACTCGTTCTGAAGCATTTGCTTGGGGTGAATATATTGCTCTGCGTTGGTGGATGACGCCGAAGCTCTCCACCATGTCATGAAATTCCTTACCGACGAATTGTTTCCCATTATCCGATACGATCGTTTCCGGTACACCGAATTTGTGAAACACTTCATCGATAAGAAATTTTACAACACCTTTAGCACTGGCCTTTGGCATTGCTTTAAGTAGCACGAATTTTGTCAGGTGATCTAATACTATGAAGATAAATGTATTCCCATTCTTCGATCGCGGGTAAGGTCCTAGGAAATCAATGAAGATCCGCTGGAACGGACGTTCACTGATTATCTCGGAACCCATTGGTGGACGCAGTGTTCTGTTCGATGGTTTGGTTTCCTTACATATAGGTCAAAAACGCACGAATTGTCGAATTTCGGTAGCCTGATTCGGCCAATAGAACAATTCACGAACTCGTCTCATGGTCTTTCCTATCCCTCCGTGGGACACTTGGGGCAGGTTGTGAGCATTTCTAATGATGTCTTTGGTTAATTCGAGAGGCACCCATAATTTCCAAGCGAAATCTTCATTTAAGATTTCTCCGTCATATGGGTGAACTCTCTTATAAACAAAGCCATCCACTGCTTTTAAATCAGGTAACTGCTCAGAATTAGCTTCTATGGTGGAAACCAATTCTAAGTAATTACTTGATTTAAAAGCATCAGAATTTAGGTCTACAAGTTTAGCAACTTCAACTGAAACTTCTTCCATATTATATCTTGATAGGGTATCGGGTACTATATTTTGTTTCCCCTGCCTATGTTCGATGTTGAAGTTGTAAGCTTGTAGACTTAAGCTCCACCTTGCCAAGCGACCACTTAGGTCTTTATGTGACATTAGCCATTTTAGACTACTGTGATCAGTAATCACTGTAAAGGGCATCAATTCTACATATGGTCTAAACTTCTTAATCGCCAAGACTACTGCCAGACATTCCCTCTCAGTGACAGAATAATTTTTCTGAGCTGAGGTCAGTTTATGCGAGAAGTATGCAATTGGGTGTTCATCTTCAGAATCATTTTTCTGAAAGAGAACAGCACCAATGCCTACGTCTGACGCATCACACTGGATGTAGAAATGTCTAGTAAAGTCTGGGTGATTAAGCAGTGGACTTGAGACAAGAGTATTCTTGAGACTCTCAAACGCAGCTTTGACTTCCTCCGAAAACTTGAATTGCTTCCCCTTCTTCAGCGTCTCAAAGATTGGGGCTGCAATGGTTGCATAGTCTGGTATAAATTTTCTATACCAGCTTGTTGCACCCATGAAGCTCCTCACTTGCCTCGCTGTTTTAGGGTAGGCAAAACGAGTTATAGTTTCAACCTTGGCTGGATCGGGGTTTAGTTTGCCTCCTCCTACTATGTATCCCAGAAAGCGTAACTCCTTGAAACAGAATTCAGATTTGGCCACGTTAATTGTTAAACCCGCTACCTGTAATCTTTTAGACGTTTCGCTCAGCAACTCCAGGTGTGTCTCGAAATCTGGAGATACTATCAAGAGATCATCCAAGTAGACGAAAACTCTATCACGTAGTGCCGTGGGGATCACTTTATCCATTAGACGGCATAACCGTTGAGCTGCATTGCACAACCCGAAAGGCATTACCGTAAAATGGTAAAGTGGTCGTCCTGGCACCGTGAAAGCAGTTCTCTCTCTACTGGAATGGTGTAGTGGTATCTGCCAGAAAGCGTCTTTAAGGTCGACACTAGATATAAATATCGTGTCCCCCAAACGACTGAGCAAACCTTCTATATGCGGAAGAGGATAGGCATCCTTGACCGTGAGGCCATTGAGTTTACGTGCGACATAGCCGGTTCTTCTCGCCCTTACGGACTAGAGTAACCGGGTGATTCCAGGGACTTTCACTAGGCTCAATGACGCCAAGATCTAGCATCCTGTCCAATTCCGCAAACAATAATTTTTGCATGGCCGGAGAGACAGGATAATGTCTATCTTTCACTGGAGTTGCATCACTGGTGTCTATTGTGTGCATCTCCAAATGAGTTTTGCCTAAACCTTTCTTAGTGTGGCAGGGAAAACTAGCAATGACCGAATCTAATTTCTGGCGTTGATCAACTGTCAAGTCATGAGTCACGATATCTATGACTTTTTCGTTCTCTTGACCGAGTCTATCTTCATTTACTGTGAGGCTATCTAAATTGGCAAACATATTAAAAACATTCATAAAGTCTATTCCCAAGAATAGCTCTCGACTCAGTGTAGGCACTAAGTAAAACGTTATTGTCTTGGTTTTATTGTTAAAACTTATATCTGCTCGTACTCTACCGACAAGTTTGTGCGCTGTTCCATCGGCCGTCTTAATGTTAGTCGTAAAATCATGGATTTTGAGACCAACATTAGCTACGAAATCCAGACAATTCTTTCCTAAACACGTTACTGTTGCCCCACTATCGAGTAGACCTTCTATTTCATGACGCCCTAAAGATATCCTCGTATACAATCGCGAATCTTTACCCTCATACAGTGATGCAACAGTGATTTGAGATCGTTCGCGTTTTCTTACTTTATATCTTTCTCGCGCCATTTTTATTTTGTTCGAAACCGTACCAACAATTCTATTCCTAGCTTCATGGTATTCCTTCAAGCGTATATGGAGTGGTTTAAGCTCCCGAAGTCGGGGCTCATTTTCCTTCTTTTTTAATTGAAGATTTTTATTTTCCAATATGACTAACCTTTTCTTGTCCGGCTGTTGTTGTTGAGGTTGTTGCTGTTCTGAGACTGGGCTCAGACATCCGTTGACCTCGCCTGCCCAGTTCGAGGCGGGTAACGCCCGCGGTTTTCCTGGCATATGACGCATTTAGGTGTCACTACTCCATCCTTACCACAACGGAAACAAAATTGCCTGGTAATAGGCTCAGGACAGTCGATGAAACTGTGCCCTATTACCTTGCAATTCCAGCAAGTGTAGTGACTTGCCGTCCGAATGCCATCGACTTCCATGTCAGTCTGTATCATTTCCTCACCTCCATCCAATTCATGTACTCTCGGAGTGAAGTTTGTGCGCGGCTGGTATTGTTGCCTCTGGTTATTGTGTAAGGCCTCTGTCTACGGGCCTCTCTACAAAAAACTGCAATGTTTCGCGTATTCACCGCGAACATCATTTGCGCTAATGCCGGCCTCAAGTTTCCGCGCATAATGTCGACCATCTGTCCCTCTTCATATGGCAGAGCTTGTTGGTTTCGGAGCTTGATTACAGCATTATGGAAGTCATCCACTGACTCATTTGGCCCTTGTCTTCGGTTCAATATCTGCATCTGTATCTGGTGTTCTTGGTCATATTGCCTATATTGAGACAACAGCGCTCTCTGCAGATCTTGCCATGTATTGTTCCGGTTGCCTCTTCGGTAACTCCAGAACCAATCAAGCGCTGGCCCTCCCAACAACAAATGAAAGCTTCTCATGAATTCTGCATCAGAGCAACCATAGTCATCCTTCAGGGCTCCTACTCTGAAAATGAATTCCTGCACGTTCAATCCTTTGCCTGTGCCATCAAACTTTATCGCCCATTTTTCCAGTCTACATCTGTCCATTGATGATGTAGACGAAGGTACGACAGGTGCGGACCACATTTGGGGACGTTGACTGGTTTGATATTCTCCATATTGGGGCTGGATATTGGGTTGTTGTTGCGGTATCTGTGCCATATACTGTGGCTGAAAAAATGGTGGTGTAATTGTTTGGTATGCAGCTTGTTGTGTCATTGGCAATGAATTTTCCCGGTGCCATTGATCTTGTTGTTGTTGACTTGAGATTTGACGAATCGCTGGACCTTGTAATGCCTGGGTGTTTGGCTGTCTGTTCGGCATTTGTCTGGGCGCAGGGATTAGTGGCGGAGGCTGAGTATATGCCATCTGTGATCGCACATACTCCGGAACATGGGGTTGATCATAAGCTGATGGTATTGACCTTGGAGGTATTCCATTTGGCTGTGACGTGACCATGTATTCTGCGGGCACAGATCTTACGCCTGCTCGTTGAGATTCTGCCAATGCTCTCTTCAGCTCGGCTATTTGTGTTTTTAAAAAGTCCAGGTCGTGCTCATTTTGGTTAAACACCGGTTCAGCTTGCCTAGCGTTTGCCTCCCGTACTTCACGTCGGATGCTTTGAGATGCTTCGCTAATGAAGTTTGGCGACACTACTGTGTGCTCCGTATGCTCCGAACTGGTGGACAAATTATGTTCTTCTATCAGGGTAGCCATTCTGGATGTACATGGATCTTCGGTGGTAATTGGAATGGGATTGATAACTGCATCTCGTGACTAACTGACGGTTACGGTGGTCGTGGTATTCGAGCTGGAAGTCACACTTGCCCCGGTGTCGGATGAAGTGTTAACACCTTCTGCCAGTTCGCGACTCGCTTTGCGGGTCATCATCTCGAATACGAAGAAAAATATTAGCTTATTAAAAATTTAAACTAAAATTTATTATATTCATAAAAAGATAAAAAGGAATGACTAAACAAAAAATATAAATTAAACTACAGTGGACAGACTTTCACTGTCGCTGGTTTTAAAACTGCTCGTAAAAAAATTTGAAATATTTATTGGTGGCATTTTCGAGTGGAGATTACGTATGAAGGTATCAATTGTTTTATAAAAGTGTATATGTAGACAGATTTATGCGGTTATAGTCAAAAACAAAATTTGTAGATGGAATTGAAAGATTTTTGATTTGAAGTCACCTAGTTTGGAGTCGCAACTAAGACCAGGTATTTGACCTATATTGTCTTAGGACTTACACACGCTGCATGCCTTTAAAATAATTTAAAGAAATAATATTTTTAAAAATTACAAAAATCTAGATTACAGTCTATTAAAACTATCAAAATTACTACTGGATGTCATATATATCTTCGACTTTCCCAACCAATCTGAGGTTTATAAGACTCAAATTGCCTGGAAAAGATCTAAGATAATTAGAATCGTAAACTATCATGACCCTATCGTACACACCTTATGTCGCAACGCGAGACTGACTCCATTGTCACTATCTTCGGGACTTACATAGGTGTGAGCGATAAGATCATGCCAGTTTAATAGATTCATACAAAAAAATTGCTATGGGTTTGAACAAAAGAAAATTGATTACAAAATTACCTAAATATTTTATTGCTATTTTAAGATGCCGCTACTGTTAAGGACTCTTACTTAACTTAACAGGACTTACGATCCTTCCCTAGCACTATCTAATCAAACTAATTTCAATAATTTCCGGGATATGAAACATTTCGGGCCCCACGTTGGGCGCCATTCTATTATGTGTGTGTGTGTGGTATTGTATTTATCAAACAACTAGAACAGGGTGACACCACTTTGGGCGCCATTCTATTGTGTGTCAAATAAAGTATACCCGAGTTGCATTTGTCACCCAAAAGGGACAAATTAGTAAAGATGAAAGGGTGGCCAGATCGTTGGTGTTACTGGTATGATTGCGTTTTGCCAAGGCTGAGGCTCGCCGGATTGGGAGTGGTTTTTTACCAATTATCTGGGCCGTACACACACAAAGTAGAAAACATACCAGATTTCACTTGTCTAAAACTAAAAAAAAAATGCTGGGACCCGAAATGTATGGCCTTCCACGAATATAACCGCCTTCAATCTACCTTTACACCTTCTCTGGCTGATGGTATGCCAGGATAGCCCTCCCACACGAGCCTGGAGGCTCACCATGACATCCTGTTCTTATTTTAGGATGTCCCACTAATGCACTTCAAACGCTCTCTCTCCCTACTTACCACAAATTGCTAAAATCTCACCACTTCATTTTAAACAAACTCAAAAAAATTTCATGTTTCATTTTTCAATTGCAGGTCATTAAAGCTTTTATTCTCAAAAATTACGAAGCAAAAAAAAAATGGGATGGTTTATATAATGAATAACATTATTGAAAATAGAATATAATTCATTTCCACAATTCTATAAAAATTTCAAAAATTTTAAATATTCATAAAGGTTCAAGAAATACAATTCTCGTTTTCATAAAACAAAGTATATTGGACTAATAATAAATAAATAAATAATGCTGCTTTATTTCCTAGCCGGGACTCCTATTCTCATTTTTGCGCTATCTTAACTTTTGGGCACCGTGTCACTCGCCAATGTCGTTGTTTTGTATCTCGGTTCAGGTATTAAAATTTTATCAAAATATATATTAATTTATTTTAGTAATGACGTTTCTTTTGTTTATCTCTAGGGTCAATATAACCGATGCCTGACGAAAAACCTAGGGACTGAGCTCATTTCCTACGTTCTGACGCGCACCCTAAATAACAGGGGACTTATTTGGCGGTAAGAGTATATAAAAAACTTCACTTACTATTTATCGGAAATAAATATATATTTTTTCTTTATAGGTATGTACGTGAGTGAGTCCGAGTTAGAGAGTTGGTCTTGGTCTGGCGAATACCTGACTTTTTCCAGAAGTAGCTAAGGCTGATGAGGTGGCTTCGGTGGTTTCCCGCGGTGGAGGTAACTGAGAGTGGATATGGCGGCTTTCTGATGCTGATTTGTTTAATTTCTTCTGTTTCTTTTAACTCTTTGTATTCCTTTCCTTTATATGTATTGTGGCTTCTTGTTGTTATTTATATGTTGTTATTTCCAAATAAAATGTTTTATTGTTGATGTTTATCAATAAAAACTTTTGTTCATTTTTATGTTAAAGTTTATAAAAAAAAATGTTTTGTTCTTAATTTTAATTAAAAGGTTTTTAGTTGTACCACACGGCTTTAGCAGGCCGACTGCCTTTTTTCACTCTTGTACCTCAGACTAAGTAGTCGACATTTTTTCTTTTTTCACAAAAATGTCCATTCCCCATTTTGGTTTTTCCTGGCGGGAATCTCTTCAGCAATTTACCTAATTATGTATATTTTTAATATTCCATCTTTTTTTCTGTTTTTCCCCTACACTTTTGTTATATTTTTATTCCCTACTTTATCTCACGTTGCCAACCTCTTATATCTCACCCTATGTCTACACATGACAAGTTGAAATAAATCAAACAGTTAAACAAGAATTATATCGATCTTTACATAAATATACAGAAAAAAAAAACTAACACAATATATAACAATATTTTATTATTTTTATATTAAATTAAATTTTGATTTTGTTCGACCTTTATTTTGATAAAATAAAAAGTTTTTTCCGAGCTCGAGGCCAATTATTTGTAAAAAATGTGTATATTATTTATTAAATTATTTCTTCCAATATTTCGATATCCTTCGGATATCATTATCAAGGCTGTAGTAACAATAAAAGAAAAACACAAATGTACGAAAAATATTAACAATGACTGTGTTTTAAATAAAAATAAAAAAACAAAAACATAATAACAACAAAAAGTAAAAACAGAAAAGAAAAACAAAACACTTACAATGAGTTACAATTATATTTTTAGAAGAGACGTATTATTGTCTCCATCTTCAATAATGAACTAACTTAACTATTTACTTTTCTTTTTAATTATGTGTCTATAGCTATTGGCGCAGTTCTCTGTGTCTGTCTTATAATTCATTCTCCTCTCCTTTGATATGTTAATTATATGGAGCATCTCTAAAGTATATCGTTTATTATATTTCTCCTCTCTTTGTAATATCTCCACATTTTCCAGGTTTGGTTTATGTTGTCTCTCTGCACAATGGGATGTGAGTGCAGTTTTTTGTGTTGATGTTTTATTAATGTTTTTAAAATCTGATTTATGTCCAGCTATACGTGTCCTAAGTTTATTTCCTGTAGTACCGACATAAACTTGATCGCATATGTCCTGATCATTTCCTGTGCAACTAATCTTATATATTACGTTATTATTGTCTAATTTGTCAAGTTTACATTTGGTGTTGGAGAAAAGTTGTTTTAATGTATTCGTCGATGTGTGTGCAATCATAAATTTGTCCTTATTATAAATTTCAGAATTCTTTATTCTTTCTGCGATAAGTGGTACATACGTCATTGATTTATATATTTTCTTATCCTCTTTATGTTCCCTAGGTGGGTTTTTTCCATAGTTTTCAATTAAAGTATTTATTATATTTTCAGGGAAAGAGTTTCTTTTAAGAATACATTTAATTTTTTCTTTATTGTGAGAATGGAATGACTCATCGCTAATGGAAAAAACCCTGTTGATCAGATTGTCGGCCGTATTCATTATTATCTTCTTTGGTTGACAAGAATGGAAATTTACAATTCTCCCTGAAGCCATCGGTTTTTGGTACCAGTCTATTTTAATTCTATTTCCGCTTCTTATGACCAGAGTATCTAAATATGGGAGTTTTCCATTTTCCTCCTCCTCCATTGTAAATTTAATGTTTTTGTGAAATGTGTTCAGTTGTTCCAACGTCTTTTTTATTGCACTTATCTTTATAATCCCAAAAAGGTCGTCCACATATTTCATTAATAATTTAAGTTTTTCGTCCAGATTCTTCATACATGTTCCAAGGAGTTCCTCCATCACTATATCTGCCACTATAGGTGATGCCGGAGAACCCATTGGCAGTCCTTTGCATTGGATGTATACTTTGTCGTTGTACTTAAAATATCTGTTGTCCTTGATGCAAAATCTTAAAATTCTCAAAAATAGTTCCTTTGGTATATTTGTATGTTTCTCTATATCAATCCATTTGTTCTTTATGACCTCTATTGCGTAGTCCACTGGTGTACTTGGAAAAAGTGATACCACATCAAACGACACTAATTTTTCGTCCGTATATATCTCACTGTTGTTTACCTTAGGGATGCAGTGCAATTTAGAAATAAGGTAAACAACAGTGAGATATATACGGACGAACACGACACCAAGTTAATTAAAATAAATGAATAAATAATTACAATTGTATACATATAGAATAAATCACAGAATCGTCAAACTTATAACTACGGATATCACAGAACTATTACTTATAATTAATTGCAGGCATGTATTGTAGCTTAGTATTGTTTCTATCTTCTTTTGTGTTGAGAGTGTTCAATAGTCGTTCCTGTATTCTCAAGCTCTCCAATGTGTATCTCTTATTTTCGGATTTCTCCTTGTCAAGTATTTTCACACTCTTAAAATCAACGGTATGTCCGCTCTCTGTTGCGTGTTGTGAGAGTCCAGTTGAATCTTTTCCCTTTCTTACGTCTGCTTCATGTTCTGCTATTCTCGTTCCCAACATGCGTCTCGTAGTCACTACATAAACTTTATTGCATTGATCGCTTTCATCCCCTTTACATGTAATTTCGTAAACAACATTTTCCGTTTTCATTTTATCTATTTTGCTCTTTCTGTTAGTAAACACACGCCTCAGTGTAGAATTAGATTTGTGAGCTATCATTATGTTTTTGTTGTTTATTATATTCCTTAAGGTTCTGTTTTCAACACATCGAACTTAAATATAATATAAATCTAAACGGAGGGCCAGCCGGAATAAACAAAATTGATATTTTATTTACATACAACAACAACATCATGAAAAATTTTTTTCAACACATCGAACTTAAATATAATAAGGAAACCAGTTTCTTACTTAAACAATACAGCAAGAAAATGATGAAGCTGGCAAGATTGTCAGAGAGGGCTGTATACTTGCAGGAATGTAGAAGTCTGTCAATCACACCGACGCACATCAAAAACTCAACAAGACAATTAAAACAACTAGTAAAATCACTGAAGGCAACAGGGGAAATAAAGAAAATTGAAACAAACGTACATAGCAAAATACTTAACACTGAAATTATGGACACTCATATAGATATATCAAAAGTGAGAAAAGAATTTGTACAGGGGAAACACAGAATTAAAAATACACTGAACGAAACAGAACACGTAAATTTCATAAAACAACAATCGAACAAATGCAACAATTTGAAATTAAAGATTAAACGAACACATAGATTGAAATTAAGGAAGCTTATCGATGAAAAATTCAAGGAGTTCAACATAACTATTAACGAGGACTGGTTTATAAACTACACGAACATAACATTTGAAAAGGAAATAAAATGGTTACTTTCGTTGGGGCAGAAGTTTGCAATACCAATCAGCAAGACAAATTTTTCCCCAATTCCATTAATAGCTGATATAGAACAATGGGTCCAAGCAATAGACAATGAAACAAAGCGAGATATAGCGAGGTCGAGAATAGCATACTACGGGAGGAATCTCAGGAACAGTGAGAAAGAGAAATTTATTCTTGGAATACATGAAAGAACAAAACACTTTATAAAACAACACGAGAAATACTTAATGATAACGTCAGCAGATAAGGGTAATAAAACAGTAATTGTATATAAAAATGACTATAATACGAAAATGGAAATTTTACTGGAGGATCGCACAACATACCAAAGAATACCAATGGACCCAACAACTAAATTACAAAAACAGAACAATAAATTGATAAATGATCTGTACAAACAGAACAAAATAACAAGAATACAAAAATTTACAATCCATATCAGCATCAATGAAGGTTCCATGTTATAAATTATCGAAACATATTGGTTCTATATTAAGGAATTTGATTTCTCCTTACTATAATATAAAAAACTCAAGAGAATTAAAAGATAAACTTAGTAAAATAACTCTTGACGATGATGACATTATTGTCTCTTTTGACGTGGTTTCACTTTTCACAAATATACCGATACACTTAGCCGTAAATAACATAATGGACAAATGGGAAATACTTGAAAAATACACTACAATAGATAGATCTCAATTCCTGAGACTACTAAAGTTTTGCCTCACAGATAACAATTATTTTACTTATAATGGTAAATATTACCATCAAACTTATGGTATGCCAATGGGCAACCCCCTATCACCTACAATTGCTGATATAGTATTAGATACCTTACTTGACGAAATAATTAATAGACTAAAAATCAAGTATATTCACATAAAATTCATAACAAAATACGTTGACGATTTTTTCGCAGTTATTAACAAAAAAGATGAGGAAACAATTTTTGGAAACACTGAACACATATCATAAGAAAATACAATTTACTATTGAAAAGGAAAATTCTTCACAGATACCATACTTAGACATGAACATAATAAGAGATGGAGAACATATTATCACCAATGTACCAATTACACGAAACCGACTTCCTCTGGACGACTCATCAATTTTAATTCTACGCAACCAATGAGAATGAAAATAAACACGGTCACAAATTTCGTCGATAACATAATCAACATGAGCCACGTACAATTCAGAAACGAAAACATCCAGAAAATTAGACAAATACTAAAAAAGAACGATTACCCATCACACATCATAATCAACACTATTAACAAAATCCTCAGCAAAAATACAAACAGAAATAAAGACGACGAAACGAACGAATCAATTTTTTGCAGTGTACCATTTATTCCTAAACTGACAGAAAACAGAACCTTAAGGAATATAATAACCAACAAAAACATAATGATAGCTCACAAATCTAATTCTACACTGAGGCGTGTGTTTACTAACAGAAAGAGCAAAATAGATAAAATGAAAACGGAAAATGTTGTTTACGAAATTACATGTAAAGGGGATGAAAGTGATCAATGCAATAAAGTTTATGTAGGGACTACGAGACGCATGTTGGGAACGAGAATAGCAGAACATGAAGCAGACGTAAGAAAGGGAAAAGAATCAACTGGACTCTCACAACACGCAAAAGAGAGCGGACATACCGTTGATTTTAAGAGTGTGAAAATACTTGACAAGGAGAAATCCGAAAATAAGAGATACTATTGAACACTCTCAACACAAAAGAAGATAGAAACAATACTAAGCTCCAATACATGCCTTCAATTAATTATAAGTAATAGTTCTTTGATATCCGTAATTATAAGTTTGACGATTCTGTGATTTATTCTATATGTATACAATTGTAATTATTTATTCATTTATTTTAATTAACTTGGTGTCGTGTTATTCCCGTTTTAATTACAATTTATTTTTAAATAATAACAAATGATTTAACATAAGATAAATTATCTTAATAAAATAGCTCCTGAAGAAGTCGAAAACCCACATCGACGAAACGTAGAGCAAATTGATGAAGTAAATTGTTTCATTTACATCATTTAAAGAAGAAAATATAATTGACCGAAATTAGCCCGTAGGGATAATATCCAAAACTTAAAACAAATGTATTCAAGTTTTCGGGACGACGTCTTGACATGAATACGAAAAAACTGAAGAAGAAAAGGAAAAAAACAACTATGAATAGAAATTAATAAAAAATGATAATTACAGCAAAAACTTCGAACTACCAGAACTAACACTGGTTAAAGGATAGATGGTTGTCTGTTGACTCGTCTGCACCGCAGTGGTGTATGTGGTTAGAACGCAAAGAATTCTGATGAGAGAAAGTGGGATTTCTCGAAACATATGTAAATTCAACAACCCAGGTTCGAATCCCAGTCAAGAAAAATTATCAACATTTTTGACAATAAAATTTTTCAAGTTGTAATTCCTAACTTCAGTAAAAATAATTTAATGAAAATTAAATTTAATGAACTCAAGCCTGATTAAAATTGTCACGAAGTGAACATTTGTTTTCAGTTTCGTTTAAACGAGTTTTTTTTCTCATTTAAACTTCATTCTTGTTCTTTCTTTATAAATTATTGTCATATTCTCTTATCATAGGACTGCTATTACATTTCTAAATCTGGTTTATTGTTCAAATTTTAAAATTTTCCTTTTTTTTATAGTTCTAAAATATATTGCATCATTTTTATAAGAAAATTTCCAATTTTAAAAGTTTGAAAATTCTAACAAACAAAAGCCTAGAACAAAAACAAGTAGTTTTTTTATTTTTATTTGAGGTACTATTGTGTATACGCAGGCAGGCACATTTGTTTTTTTTTGAGTTATATAACACTCTTACAGTAACATTAAACAATTCTTGTTGTGTGAATCAAATTTTGCTTAAAGTTTGTTTTCTTTTTGTGTGAGTGAGGCAATAACAGAAAATTTGTATATCTGTTTTGTGACTTTCCTTTTCCTGTTATATTGAGTACTATTAAAAGCTTTCCGTGTCCAGGAAGTATAAATACCCTTGAAAAATCAAGACAATTTAAGATTCGCTTAGAATTTATTGAAGTTTTCAAGTTTTAATATTTTTGTCTTTTTTATAACAATTTCTAGCAATTTTAACCTATTGATTGCGTTGCGAATTAATTTTGGTTTTTGAATCCAGACAATATAGTCCCAAGTGGCATGACCACTACATGCGATTTATGGCGCAATGGAATCTTGTCTAAAACTAGCCAAATTCAAACAAGTTGTGGGAATATTTTTCACAAATCTTGTTTGTCGAAAATTATAAAAACTAGACCATATTGTCCAATTTGCAACACACGTTAACAACAACACACTGGTGTTAAAAGTCGTTCTAAGGCTAGTGATTTAAATACAACAGAAACACCTGCATCGTTTAGAGAACCTTTAATGTCACAAGTAGAGGGAGATTCTGTGTCAGTTCAACCGGCATTGGTCCCCACAACTCAAAATACTACTAGCTCTGGTTCACCAGCTTCTAATTCTGCTGTGTCTATCATTCAGAATGATGTTTTACAAGAAATGAAACCTAGAGTAGTTTCTGCACAACAAGCCCAACTGTTTTCGGCATTGAACAGCCAGATAGCTTCTCTAATTGAGTCCAATATACAAACAAGTCTTGCTAAGTTTAGCCCAAATATTTTTAGTAATGCTCAACCTCAACAACAGCACTTACAACCCCCACCTTCAGCTAATTAAACGTCACCACGTATGCAGACATTGTCATCTACTGAGCAACAGACATTTAGGGAAATGTCGGAAATGCGACAAGAACATTCTACTGAATCTCCTTCTCAATCTCGTTCTAACAATGGTAATGAAATCCCTAGACGAAACAGCAACAATCACAGATCAGCTTTATCCTCTGACTTATATGTTCGACCAGATAAAGTTTTGCAAACAATTTCAAATTGGATTTCACCAACGAGATCCTAGAATTACCTGGCCTAAATTGTGCAAAGCTCTTAGAGAAGAATATAGGGATTCTCGTACAGATATCGACTTTCTAGAACAGAAAACAGAAACCAAACGAAACTTTTGATAGTTTTTATGAAGCTGTTAATGAGTTGGTTGAAGATACAACTCTAGTTGAAATCTTGAGACGTAATTTACTACCAGATATTCAACATGAAATTTTAAATACTCAGATTTACACTGTCCAACATTTAAGAGATGTCTGTCGAAGAAGAGAGTTCTTCATGGCTGACATCCGTAGAAAACATTGGGTAAGCTTTCAAGAGCGCTCCAATTCACGTATCACTGAAATAGGTCTCTATCTATGAGGATGATCCTAACGAAAGTGTAATTTATGACAGTGGTAAAGTGGCAGAAGTAAATTTAGTTTGCTGGAATTGTCAGAAACCTGGTCACAAATATCAAGATTGCCTATCAGTACGTACAATCTTCTGTTATGGGTGTGGAAAAGCTGATACGTATAAACCTAACTGCAAACATTGTCAGCCAAAAAACTTGAAAGCCAGTGCACAGAGATGTGCACACAAAAAAACCTCTCAGGAAACGGAAATATAGTTTCAATTTTACAAAACCCTAACAGATTAAACAAAGATTTAACAGGAAATAACCACACAAGCAAAGAAAATATTACTAATTCAAAATCAACTGCTTTCAACACACCCGGATTTGACTCACACAATAATTTTTCAAATTTTCCTTGGAATTTCAAACCATTTCACACTAGATTGAGAAAATATGATGAGATTAGAAATCGTATTTTTAATAATAGCTCTAAACCTAATAGATCTTCTTTACGAATGCGAAATTTTTGGCAAAAGGTCAAGCAATTTAAACATAAATTTATCGCATCCGTGTTGGACAAACCATATGATGTAAGACCATATGCTGAGGTCATTCTCTTTGGCAAAAATATTCTGGGTTTGTTAGACACAGGTGCGTCAATAAGTTGCATTGGTTCTGAAGCTGCACAGGAATTTTTATCATCAGGGATTCCATATAAACGTATTCGATCGTCTATAAAAACTGCTGATGGTAGAAGCCAGAACATTGCTGGTTTTGTAGAAACAAAGATTCTGTTTAAGGGATTGGAAAAATTCATTACTATTTTTATAATCCCAGGTCTGAAGCGAAATCTATATTTAGGAATAGACTTTTGGCAATTATATGATTTGCTGCCTGATGGTATAGAAAAATTTTCTATTTCGAATTCAAATTCCTCTGTTTATGAAATAGTAAATCAAATTCCATTGTCAACAATACAAAAACAAAGAATGCAACAGGTCATAAATCAATTTCCCTCATTTGCTAAAGAAGGTCTTGGCAAGACAAGAGTTTTAAGCCATGTTATAGATACGGGAGATGCTATCCTCACCCACAAATCGATGGAATCCTAAGTAGACTACCAAAAGCCGAATTTATAAACACTTTGGATCTCAAGAATGCTTTTTGGCAGATTCCGTTGGATTTGGGATCTAGACAAAAGACAGCATTTACTGTTCCTGGGAGACCGCTGTATCACTACACCGTAATGCCTTTTGGGCTTTGTAATGCCCCCCAGACCATGTCTAGACTCATGGACAAAGTGATACCGCCATCTCTCAGGACAGAAGTGTTTGTTTATCTGGATGATCTTCTGATAATTTCGGATACGTTCGAAAAGCACCTTGATGCTCTAAGGGTTATTGCAGGTAGAATTCGGGAATATGGACTGACCATTAATGTAGAGAAGAGGAAGTTTTGTGTACCGGAAGTGAAGTACTTAGGTCATGTGGTTGGTAATGGGGTTATTCAAACGGATCCGGAAAAAGTGTCCGCCATAATGACGGGTTGGTACCGGAAATTGACGGGAATGACGGGTTGGTACCGGAAATTTATCAGGAATTATGCTTCTATTACTACACCTATGACTGATTTGATGAGTAGTAAAAGAAAATGTGTATGGACCGATGAAGCTCAAAATGCTTTTGAGGTTTTAAAGTCTCATTTGAGCACCGCTCCCGTTTTACATAGCCCTGATTTTACTAAACCGGTTTTATACATTGTGATGCTAGTAAAACGGGTATAGGAAGTGTATTGGTTCAAAAGAATTCGGAAGGTGAAGAGGTACCTGTGGCATTTATGTTCAAGAAACTCAACCAAGCCCAACGAAACTATTCAGTAACCGAACAAGAATGTTTGGCAGCCTTGCTAAGCATGAAAAAATTTAGACCATACGTCGAAGGGCATAAGTTCACGGTCTTCACAGACCATGCGTCTTTGAAGTGGCTTATGTCTTAGACAGATTTAAATACGCGGCTTGCTCGATGGGCTTTAAAACTGCAGGGTTACAAATTTGACATTCAGCATAGGCGTGGTAGTTTGAACATAGTTCCTGATACTTTATGTAGGGCCAATACTGATGACTTGTCCGCATTAGCTATTGATAGCTTGTCAGATTCGGATAGTGATACTGGGGTTTTTGTAGACCTTGATTCTACACACTTTAAATCTGATGACTACAAACAGCTACTAGATAAGGTTGGAGAAAAACTAGACCAGATGCCGGACTTGAAGATAGTGGACGGTTATCTTTACAGACGAACCGAACATGCTACGGGAGAGAAGCTTCATGATGATTTGTCATGGAAACTTTGGATTCCAAAGGAAATGGTCCCTGATGTTTTATTTAAGGCACACAATAGTTCATTATCAGCTCATAGTTGTATAAACAAGACACTGGAAAGAATTAGAAAATTTTTTTTTGGCAAAATTTAGCTGTTGATGTCAAGAACTATATAAATAACTGTGAGGTATGCAAGATGACAAAACATCCTAACCAAGTTCTTAGGTCACCAATGGGGAAAACTGGGGAAACTCAACGATTCTTCCAAAAGATTTTTATTGATTTTTTAGGTTCATATCCTAGATCTCGTACAGGAAATGTAGGTATTTTCATTGTGTTAGACCATTACTCGAAATTTCCATTTTTAAAGGCAGTTAAGAAGCTAACATCAGATGTTGTGATAAAATATTTAGAACAGGATTTGTTTCATACTTTTGGTGTCCCAGAAACCATTGTTTCCGACAATGGTTCGCAGTTCAAAGCAAAGCAATTTGGTGACTTTTTGAAAAGATGGTGTAAATTACACGTTCACAGCAGTACATGCACCTCAAGCCAACGCTTCTGAACGTGTTAACAGGTCGGTTTTATCAGCAATTAAGTCTTACGTTAAGTCAGATCAAAGGAACTGTGATGATCTCCTTAGTAATATAAGCTGTGCCCTACGTTCGGCAGTTCATTCAGCCATTGGTACGTCACCTTACTACTTAACCTTCGGCCAACATATGGTTACAAATGGTGCTACCTATTCCTTATTGTGACAGTTAGATATGATAGAGGATAGATCTGTGCGATTTTACAGAAACGATTCACTCCAAATTATAGCTAAGAAAGCTTCAAAATTAATGCAAAAACAGTTTGAACGCAATGAAAGGTCTTACAACCTAAGATCCGAAAAAATTTCCTATGATGAAGGTCAAGAGGTTTTCCGGAATTTCAAGCAAAGTTACTTTGAACAAGGCTACAATGCCAAACTTGCTCCGATATTTGTCAATGCTCGCGTACGTAGGAAGATAGGTAATACTATGAACTTGAGGATTTGAAAGGAAATTTGATAGGGAATTACCATGCCAAAGACATTCGGCAATAATAATCAAATTCAAAACATGATTTATGCTAAAGCAAGCGTTATCAGCCTAGTGTTTTGATTTCTTCAAACCCCAAGTCTGATTTTGGCAGGGGGGAAATGTAATGGCGCTTCGCTATGAGAAAATGATTTTTATGGAACAAGATTAAAAATTTTTATGGTTTCTTTACAAATATGATCGGAATGAATATATTTTGATTATAATAAATAATAAATAATAACTAATAATAATAATTAATAATAAATAGTTTAAAATGTTGTTTGTTTTTTTCTTTCAAAGTTGTGTTTTATTGATTTCGTTAAAAAGATTTAACATAGCTGTTAACATTGTTAGCAACGCCATCTATTGGTGCATAGTTGGAACATTCGTTTTACTCCTATCGTTTAATTGACGTTTATATTGATATTTGTTTATCAAAATTACAATTTTGTTTGGAAAAAAATGTTATCGTTAGCGTTAGAGGGAAAACTCTGCCATTTTCCTTGAGGATCGCCTATCATCAAGTTCAAATTAAATTAATTAACAAAGTTTAAAATATACCACTTTTAAAAATAATTTGTTTTTTTTTTAAAAAGTTTTGTTACATTTTTTTTATTCAAACGAACAAAGGGAATTCGAGTAAACAAAATTGATTTCTTTCATATGCCAAAATTTGTCCAAATTTGATTTATTTTAATTTTGGTAAAACCGAAATTAACAGGTTAGATTTCCTAAATAAAATAAGTTTTTCATCATAATTTGACAAACGCTTTTAATCTCAAATTTATACATTGAAAGGGGCATATCTTGATTGGTTTTCTACATTTGGTTGGATTTTATATAAAAGGTGCCAATTTTTAATGGTAATATTTAATACAAAGAGAATCTCTTCTATTTATTGTGACAAAAACATTTTTTTCTGTTATTCTATTTAGATTGGCACCCAATTATACGTTTATTTTGCCCTTAATTGCTAGCTTTTTGTCTCAAAGAACTTCTAGAGGCATTGGGATTTTCTCTGGTAGAGAGCAGCGTCGGGATTTTGTCGTGATAGTGTGATCGAAATGAAGTGTATCATACAAAATAACCCAAAAATTAGGAAAAAAACAAACAAATTTTAACAAAGATAATGGTAAAACCATAAATATTTAAAATGAAAGAAAACATGATTGTTATAAACAAAAAAAGGAAAGAGAAAAATTTAACTTACTGAAAAAAATCTAAATACAAGAACTCATAGAGAAAAAAACTAAATAACAACAACAAAATATGTGTTAGCCCTTTTGTTTTACACAGGTTAACAAAAGTAAAAATAAAATAATTAAGAAAATACACAAAAAGTGAAAAGTTTTAAGAAAAGAAAGAAATTAGAAAATATATAAAAAAATTTACATTAAAGGAAAAGATTTATAAACATTTTAAATACTGAAGTATGTTTATTATGTGCTAAGTGTTAATTTGTTAGTGTTAATTATTTGAATTATAAGTAAATGTTGTAGTCTAGTGTAACAAAAGAATTTCGTTGATTTTGTGAGAAAAAAAAACAAGAAAACAAGCTTGTATTTAATGCAATTACATTAACATTAGTGCCCAAATCACATACATATAAATATATTTATTTGCAAAACATATATAAGCTCTCTTCAAGTATTTAATCGTTTAACCTGGCAATGCCGCAAACATAATTATAATAAAAATTTGCTATATATGTGTAATTTGTTTATTTGAGGTTAATGTAATGTAATTGTATTAAATGTATTTTAAAATCATATTAATTCTATTATAGAGAAAAAAATATAAGTTTATTCCTATATATGCAAGTTACAGAGAACATATGAAAATCATCTCGTAAATAATCCAACGTTACATACATATTTACATGCAGCTGTACTCATCGAAAGATCTTTCAACGTGGGAGCATCAAAATTAATAAGTAAGTCTCTCTTAATGTTTTTTTTAACTCTCTTTGTTCTCTGTAGAAATTTTGTTTATTAATATTCATATTTGTTTTGTTATTTGGGGTGACCATACCAAAATATATTTTAATTTAAATAATTAAATTAATCATAATTAAAGCTAAAACATAATAAAACAGTGCAAATTGAAACTAAAATTAATTAAGAATCATGTTCTTACAAATTAATATTATTATTTTTAAATTTTAGTATGGTTACCAAATTTTATTGTAAGAAAAATTTTGTCTCATATTGTTTTGGGGTTAATGACCACATAGCGAGACATTAATTCAATTTACTATAGATTTAAGAGTTTTTTTTTCTTAATTTTTATTTGCTATAATTTTGTTATTGTTTCTTTATATAAACAAAACAACTTTCATTACATATAAATTGCAAATTTAATATTTTTTCAATATAATCTTACAATTTTTAATTTGAAATTTTATTTTAATAAATCAATATGATTTTGTGCTAAATTTGAAAATTTAACTGTTTTGATTTGGATTGGATTATTTGCTGTTATGTAATGGGATTACTAAGTGGGTATATGCTGATCCAACATATCGTCTAAACTTAGCTTAAAACAGCATATTTGTTATTTACAGTTGAATCAAATATTTCTCTCACAACACTCAAATAATGAATTGAACGCTTTGCACAATATGTTAAAACTTTACACACAATAAATTTTGTTTGATTCTTAAATTACACACTACTTGCAGAAGAATACTTCATTGGTTTCGAAAGTGACGAGTTTGAAGACGAAAAAAGCAGCAGCGATGAACACAACAACGACGTTGAAAACGTTATCGATACACCTCGTCGTTCAGAACGTATACCTTTGCGCAGGTACAATTTATGTGTTACAAAAGCTGAGAGTGGTAGCCAACAGAGTGACCCCGGAACTTTTGATGATGCCATTTTGTCATCGCAAGCAGATTTAGGGATGGCGGCAATGATTTCTGAAATGGAATCGCTCACAGTGGTGTCTGACACAATCTTAAGATACATCAGCTAGATGTGGTAACTGCGTTTCTTAATAGTGATTTAGAAGAGCAGATTTTTATGGTGCAGCCAGAAGGTTTCGATGACGGCAGCGGTGGAGTTTGTTCTTTGAATAAGTCACTATATGCAAAGCAATCCAGTCGTGTATGGAACAAGAGGTTGAATGAAGTGTTGTTGAAGTTTGGCTTGCAGCGTAGTGAAGTTGATCAGTGTGTCTATTATTGCGTTAATGGTTGTAAAATGCTTTATGTGGCCATATATGTGGATGACGCACGTGGGGGATCTGAAAAGAAGTGGAAATATATCTGTAACTTCTAAACGAATAGCTGTTGATAAGTTTAAATTTGAATTTGGGCTTAAACAACCAAGGGGGGCCACAATGCCCCAAAGTGGGGCCCCTCGGGTATACCAAAAATTAAAAATGATGCCAAATTTTTGTTTGCGATCCGATTTGAAAGATTTATATATATATATATATATATATATATATATATATATATATATATATATATATATGGAATGTACTACAAAAAACATTGCTTTAGCAATATATTATCTCTTATAGTTTACGGGTTATTCGCATTTGAAAAGTAAAATTTTATTTTTTTTTTGCCTACCTATATGTTAAAAAATATCTACTGAGTCAAAAGTTATGTGCAGTCAAACTTAAAAAAAAAAATAAAAAAGTCGTTTTTCCGCCATTTTTTTTTTCGAAAAAAGTAAATACGTTAATTTTAAATTATACAGAAAATGAGAAAAATATAAATAATGTGTTTATATTTTTCAAAAAGATAACATTCGGAAAGCAGAATAATATCAAAATTTTTATTATTGCGTGGTCCAGAGCTTTCCAAAGTAGACCTATTTTCTATGAAAATTTCAACTTTAGACGACATATTCTAAAATTGCATAGCTGCTTTCAAAAAACTAAGACCTGTTTTGTATGTCCCAATCTGTTCTTCAATATTATGCAAAGGGATTTCATAGCCTCGAGCTTGGTGCCTTCAATAGATCCAAAAATCAAAGTTTTTTGGGAATTGTGGGGTTCTCAATAACAAATCTAAATCCAGACTTTCACTTTTGCATTTCGACAAAAAATGTCTATATAACTGTAAAATTTAATTAAAAAATATTCATAAACCAAAAAGCTATAGCAGTTTAAAAATTTAAATTTTCAAAAAAAAATCAAAAAAAAAAATTATCTTTTTTGTGCAAAAAGTCTTCTAGGAAGTTTTTAAATTTTAATATATTTAAACATTTTTGGAAAGAAGATACAATTTCCAAAATATTGATGTACAATATGTCTACCTTATTTTGTCCACGTGCCACAGTAATGAACGAATGATTAACATCTCTAGTGAAATTTCTTCACCAAGTTATTTTCTTCCATAACAACCTCACCTTGCGCTGCTTGTAGTTTTTTTCCACTAACTCGACAGGTACGTGCGTTGGCTTTAACCTGTCAATAGATACCGTCTTTGTGTCTGGTTCCGACTAGTATTGTATAGGTCTTTGGATGGCGTTCTAACACCTTGTATGGCCCGTTGTATGGTGCCTTTAATGGAGCTCGTACTGTGTCATTGCAAAAACGTAGATCCTTTGAAAAGTACATTTTTCTTTTCCCATGCTGAGTTGTTGCACTTGGGCGTAAGTTTTCAAAATGTTATTGTAACCTTACCAAAAATTCATTTTCGCTGAGCCGTGAACCTGATTCCTCCATTAAAAACTCACCAGGAAGTCTGATAGCTTGTCCGTACACCATGTCCGCTACCGACACACTTCCTTTACTGCTGTTCTTAGACTCAACATTACTATGGGCAGCACTTCCGTCCAAATTGTATCGGCTTCGTGACACTTCAAAGATGCTTTTAATACACGATGCCAACGCTCTATCAGGCCATTTGCCTGTGGATGATATGCTGTTGTTCTGATATGCTGTTGTTCTGATATGCTTAATGCCCAGCCTTTTCGAAAGGTGATTGAAAAGGTCACTTTCAAATTGCCGGCCTTGGTCCGTTGTTATGTACTTTGGCACACCAAATCGACTTATCCATCCGCCGAGTAATGCCTTTGCTACGGTCTCGGCCGTAATATCCGCCATGGGAATAACTTCGATCTATCACGAATATCTATCAACACATGTTAGGCCGTATGAGCAATTATTTGACATCGGTAGCGGACCAAATCGATATTTATGTGTTCAAACCTCTTATCCGGGACCGAAAATGTTTGTAACTCACTTTTCGTATATCTTGAAATTTTACGTCGTTGGCACTGCTGACAATTTTTTACAAATGTCCTTATATTACTATTCATCTTATTCCAAACAAAGTCTTTAGAAATCAAATTAATTGATGCTTTGACACCCGGGTGCGATAAACCACGCAGAGTTTCTATCACCAAAGCGCGTAAAGTGTCAGGGATATATGGACGCAATCTACCCGTGGAAGTATCGCATACAATTTCGCCGTTGAATTCGGGTATTCTGATTTTCTGTAGATTCAGCGATGTTAAATTTGACTGCATAAGATTCTGTAGTTCCATGAATTTGGCCTGTTCCTCCCCCAATAATTGATAATCGATTGCTGCCGGCATCTGGATTGCCTCCAAACGTGAAAGGGCATCTGCTACACTGTTCCGCGAGTCACTAATGTGCTGGATATCTAGGCAAAATTGATTTATAAAATTCAGGTGTCTAGCCTGTCGTGGCGACATTAACTTAATTTCGGCAGCGTGCGGTATGAATTTTCGGTAAAAATTTACGGCGCCTAAAAAACTACGTAAATCCTGTACCTCCTCGGGCCTCTTACGACCAATAATTACCTCTACTTTTCGGTAATGTGGTCTAATGCCATTCTCCGTAATTACTCGACTTCTGGCAGTCCCAACTGGCATTTATCAACGTTGGAATAGTTTTCGCAAGTGATGTAAATGTTCATCCACCGATGTTGACACCACGAGCACATCGTCCAGATAAGGAAAAACAAAATCAAGTCCTTTCACCGTATTATCCATAAAGCGCTGGAATGTCTGGGCGGCGTTCCTTAAGCCAAATGTCATATACCTAAATTCGAACAGGCCGAATGGCGTAATGACGGCCGTTTTCTCGACGTCGTCTGTGGTTACTGCGATTTGGTGGTAGGCTTTTTTCCAATCAATCACAGAAAATATTTTCCTACCTTCCAATTCATTTGCAAAATCCTGAATGTGAGGCGTCTAAAGTCGCCACATTGACGGACTGATCCATTGGGCTTCCTCGCCAAGTATAAAGGGCTGGCCCATTGACTTTTAGATCGCACACATATTTCGCGATTTAGCAGATAGTCGAACTCCTTCTTTGAGATTTCTAATTTTTCCGGAGATAGCCGTCGCACCTTCTGGGGCTCCCTTAGTTTCAATAAAATGTAGAACTTCAGATGGTCGTTTGCCCAGGGCTTATGCGTCGTCTGTCAGATCAATAAACTGTGTAAAAAGTTCATGAAAGGCATTGTCCGACCTGAACCCTGTCATGTACGTTGATGAACACTCTGTCAATTGACAGATGCGACGCAATTGCGTGTTACCATCGACTAACGATTTGCCTTTCATATTTACCAAAATGTTAAATTTCTGTAAAAAATCTGCTCCGATTATGGCATGTGAAACGTCGGCGATAATAAAACGCCATGTGAATTGTCTTCGTAAGCCAGTATCTAAGGAAAGAAGTTTCTTACCGTATGTGTATTTCAGTGTTATTCGCTGCTAGTAATTTGATTAAAGACGGTTGTAAATTCGTTTTCGTTGGTTTTGGGATTACAGATATTTCCGCACCTGTATCTATTAGGAACTGTATATTCGAGTTCCTGTCCTCAATGTAAAGGCGACGTGTGTTGTTTGTATATTGCCCCTCCTGTTTCGTCGCCGAAAACAAAGGGCTAACTATTTTTCCGAAAGACGTGGACGGAAATTGCTCGGCATTTGGTGGCTCTTTCCGTACGATGATACTAACAAGTGGCCATGGATGATGATCTTGCTCGCGGGCGCGGCAAGCCTCTAGTTCATAGTTCAATCGTGGTGTATTCTGCACCTCCATTATACTGTCGGCCTTTTTTGCCAACACTTCTATCCCACCTTCCGTTGTTGCCAAAATTTGCTGCACATGTGTCGGTAGGTGACGCAGCCACATAGATTTCAGAATATCACCATCCAACTTGTTTTTGGCCCATTATCTTCCTAAGCAACGCAGAAGGTTTTGTCCTTCCACTGATAAATCCTCGAACAGGCATTTGAATCTACTTTCATCAGATTCACCAAATTCAGCGATAAGTCTTGCCTTAAGTGTTTCATATTTATTCTGCTCGGGCGGGGCAGAAATAATGTCGGATGCGCATTGTAATGTTGTCTGTTGTAATTTGTGCACGAACAAATTGTGCTTCCACCTGCAAAAACCAAAGCTCCGGGTTAGGCTTCCAAAATGGTGGTGGTTTCGCAGAAACTCGGGACACCTGTGCGCCATCCACGTCTTCGTTGTTCATTTGTTACGCTTCGTCTACGAAAGAATAACAAAAATTGTTAAAGATTCGCCCAAAATAGAAAATAGATTTGTTTTTATTTTGAATACTTGGTTAAGGGCAAAACAATGGTGTTTGGCTAGCTCAGTGGTAAAAATGGTTCTTAACCCGGTTTCATAGAAACACCATAGTGTATTTAATACAAAAAAAAATCTTAAATTTTCAAATATATTTATGGCAAGATGTTATGCCGATTGGGGTACACTTTTTCCCTCCCTACTGACTACTGGACTGTCAGACGCCTTGACAGAATACATACCCTGAATTTATATTTCTGTCCCTAATGTGCGTGTGGCGATCTTTTACTTACCCTGCATAACTTTTCATAGCATTCCTCCTTTAGAAGAAGGCAATTGGCAATCATTTTAATTTTTCATTTTCATTGTCAATAAATTTTCTTTTTATTTAAATTCGTTGATCCCTTAAGTTGAATAAATCTAGTTTCTAATTTTGTATAATTTAATTGTTTCGTATCTGTTTGTATTTATGTGTACATAGTATAATTCTAGTTTAAATCTATAATATAAAGAAATTATAATAAGAAAAAAAAATTTATACAATAATAAAAAAAAATTATCTTAATAACAAATCTAATTATAAGTAAATAGTTTTAAATACAAACTAAATTATAACCTTGTGATATTGACTCTAATGTTGTGTTCCCGTTTCTTACTGGGGGAGGTGGATGTTGTTGTTGTTAATGTTGTTGAAGTTTGTGTTCTAGTAACTCATTTTGTTGTAGCTTTTGATCTTGTTGTTGTAGTAATTTCTTTGTTGAACTTTTGTTGTTATATGTATAATGTTTTCAGTTTTCCTTTAAACTCAGTTTGTTTAGATTTGTTTTACTTATGTTTATATTCATTATTTTCACGAGTTACTTTATTATTAATAATAATTTAAAATTTATTATTATTAAGTTTAAATACATTTTTTCTTATGCGAAATCATTTTTGTTTTGTTCTTTTCGTTTTGTTTTTGATTTTAATTTGTTTCTTAATGCTAATTAATTAATTGTCACCTTTTAGCATACAATTATTGTTTGTGATAGTTATAATTTATGTATATTCATTACATTTGATGTATGTATATTAAATATAATTTATTTGTTTTTTGTTAAATTACATTTCAGTTTATTATATGTTTGTTTGTTTGGTTTTGTTTTAATAATTATAAACTAATATTTGTATTTATATTTAAGTTTAGATTTAGTTTTACTTTTATCATTATATATGTATGCACTTATACAACAGTTTAGAATCTATAATTTTATTTGGTTTTACTTTCGTGTTTCCTTTTTCTTTTAAAATTTTACTTATTCAATTGGTTTTTATTTAATAATATTTAACTATTCACTTTTTTTTCATTTCCAATATTCAATTCACATTTTTCATGTTTTATAAAAACTTTTCCATTTTTCTTGCTGTCTGTTTCTTTATTTGAGCACACTTAACTTTTCAGCGACTGGCCTCTTCCAATGTTCTGCTTTTATTTACCTGTTCGTGCGAACTGCCATGCGCAAGTGCTTTTCATCAACTAAATCAACTTTCGATAAATTTCAATATGAGGTTGACTTTATCTCGAAAATGATCAGTTTTATGTTTAAGTAAAATGGAGGTGAAAGTTTTTTTTTTAGTGTGATCGTCATCTTTAGCTTATTATAAATAACGTCAATTGTGGATTGAGTATGATTATATATTAATTATTCTTCATGAGTTTCATATAATAGGTTACCTGTAGTCAACGTTTATATAGGTAAAGGTATATTTAGAAATCTACCTGTTATATTACCTGGAGTAAAAAACTAGTATTAAGTATGGAATATGTTTTAGGGATATCCCAGGTATTTCATATTGTACCTGGGATTCATTGTTAAAAAAGAGTTGCAATCGGTTTATGTTTGTACTTATGTATTATATATGTAGGTACCTAACATTGAACTTGTTATGGAAGAAAATAACTTGGTGAAGAAATTTCACTAGAGATGTTAATCATTCGTTCATTACTGTGGCACGTGGACAAAATAAGGTAGACATATTATACATCAATATTTTGGAAATTGTATCTTCTTTTCAAAAATTTTTAAATATATAAAAATTTTAAAACTTTATAGAAGACTTTTTGCAAAAAAAAGATAATTTTTTTTTTGATTTTTTTTTGAAAATTTAAATTTTTAAACTGCTATAGCTTTTTGGTTTATGAATATTCGAAATGCAAAAGTGAAAGTCTGGATTTATATTTGTTATTGAGAATCCCACAATTCCCAAAAAACTTTTAAAAAATCCCAAAATTGGGATTTTTTTGAAGGCACCAAGGTCGGGGCTATGAAATCCCTTTGCATAATATTGAAGAACAGATTGGGACATAAAAAACAGGTCTTAGTTTTTTGAAAGCAGCTATGCGATTTTAGAATATGTTGTCCAAAGTTGAAATTTTCATAAAAAATAGGTCTACTTCCGAAGGCTCTGGACCACGCAATAATAAAAATTTTGATATTATTTTGCTTGTATAATATTTTCCGAAATGTTACCTTTCAGAAAAATATAGAGCAATTCCATATGAAAGCGATCACCTTTTGGACGACCCCTCTCCGATTTTAAAATAAATAGTCTCAATCGATTGCCCAGAAAAAAATAATGTACCTACATATTTTTTTTTTTTATAGTGACTGGTTTAGTGGTGGTGTACACCACTGTCATGTGACAAAATTGAAGAATTCTTCATAAGGGACCTCATTGAAAGTTGTTTAAAAAAAAAACTACGAAAGCGATCGCAACGAGTGATAGCTCGTTGGAAACGTATTGAATCAGGCTTTAATTGAAAAATAAAATTTTCCTAATTTTTCTTAGAAATTTACCTTTAAATTTTTCCATGAAAATTAAATTTTCCGATTTTCCACAGAAGCTCCTAAATTTTCCGGCTAATTTTTTTTTTGGATTCCTCATAATTTTTGCTTTAAGAATCAGCAATAAAAAAATGGGCCCCGACTCCTTGTTTGGACAGGAGAAGAGCATTTAAGAGACCACCTTGTTAAAAATACATTTTAAAAATTATTTTACAGTTAAAAATACATTTATGAAGAAAACATCTTTCTTATTTTGCTGCTTTATTTACATTAATTGACATATCAGAAATATTTGGTATGAAGCAATGAAACTTTTGCGTTCCAGTTATAGTTTTGACATTATTATATCTGTTTTAAATTCGTCGCTCCATGGCATCGTGTTCTTTTTGAGTGCATAAAACTGTGTTAATGGCAATTTCCTTGCTTTGAATCCACGAAAACAAATGTTGTACATTTAAGATCTGGTCAGTATATGGCCTTTGCAAACTTGCCTTAGTCGCCATGCGTTTTAGGGTTCCCCCTAACGCATCGCATGGGCCCTTACCGTGGGACGTCGCGAAAAAGTGCCACTCGACCTTGCAGTTTTGTTCTTCTTCAATTATGCAAAGATTGTAAAAATTTTTTTTATACTAAAGCGTTGTTTTTTTTTAAAACGACTTTCAATGAGGTCCCTTATGAAGAATTCTTCAATTTTGTCACATGACAGTGGTGTACACCACCACTAAACCAGTCACTATAAAAAAAAAAAATATGTAGGTACATTATTTTTTGCTGGGCAATAGATTGAGACTATTTATTTTAAAATCGAAGAGGGGTCGTCCAAAAATTTGGCAATTTTGATCGTTTTCATATGGAATTGCTCATGTATTTTTTGTAATTGATACATAATAGTCTTGATTTTAGTGTTGAGAACTTTAGAAAAAACAGTTTTTTGTACAGGAAAAAAGCTTTCCTTGCTTTTTTTATTTGGGATTTAATGTGATCGTAAAAGTACAAAAATGTATCTAGGTGAATACCTAAATACTTTACTACTTGTTTGTTTGGAATAAGTTCGTTATCAATAGATTTTACCTTAAAGGATTTTCATTATTGCATTTTCCAACCGATGATCGAAACAGTATTGTTTCACATTTGTTTAGGTTGAGTTTCATTTGCCAATTTATTGTATATTTCTCGATAATATAAAAATATTTTTGTGATTTATCATTAATTTTTACAATTGTGTCATCGGGATGATATATAATTATATCATCAGCGAATTCAATAATATTTTCAACTTCGCTTAACAATTCGTTAATAAATAAATTTAAAAGTATTGGTGCCTTAACAGTACCCTGTTGTAGCCCATGTAACAATATTGAATTTGATATTTAGTTCGTTTATTTGACCTTTTTTAATATTTAACAGTTTCTTTTTGCAAGCAATAAGGTCACTTGAATTTTATATAAAAATATTTAATTTATTTATATATATTTCCAATAAATATTCCAATAAATATATATAAATAAATTAAATAAATATTTTATATAAAATTCAAATAATGAATTCGTTTGTACTTACTGCCTCACTATTGGAGACTTTAAATTACTATTGAAAACTCTCAACACAAAAGAAGATAGAAATAATACTAAGCTCCAATACATGCCTGCAATCAATGACGATTCTGTGATTTATTTTATATTTATACAATTGTAATTATTTATTCATTTATTTTAATTAACTTGGTGTCGTGTTATTCCCGTTTTAATTACAATATATTTGTAAATAATAACAAATGATGTAATATAAGATAAATTATATTAATAAAATAGCTCCTGAAGAAGTCGAAAACCCACATCGACGAAACGTAGAGCAAATTGATGAAGTAAATTGTTTCATTTACATCATTTAAAGAAGCAAATATATTTGACCGAAATTAGCCCGTAGGGATAATATCCAAACCTTAATAGAATTCTGTATTTTATACAACAAGCAATAAAGACAACAATGACACCACCGAATTTATATATTTCCTATTTTCGGATAAGTTTAAACTTAAAAGTTTATTTACAAGCTAGCCACAATTTAAGTGATATCGAAACCGTAAATTCTAAGAACAAAATTAACAAATTTTAAAACCGGCAACTGTAGCAAAAACACACAAATATTTTAAATTTTAAACCAGACAAAATAGCACAGTTTTGTTCAATATTTAAATATGTTGTTACCTTTTTTTTTTGTTTGTTTCTCAACAGCTGTTGTGCTGTGGATCTACATATACATATTCCCTTTTTATATGTAACTAGTTCTTTCCGAATTCGGGTAAGATGAAAATGTTACCTTCAGCTGTTTGCAGTTTTCAGTATACTGATAATTTTTATTTATCTTAATTAGTTTTCACTTCAATTTATTATACCCTTCACTTTCATGAGAAGGGTATATACATATAAATTTGTCATTCTGTTTGTAATTTCCACAATATAATTTTCCAACCATATAAAATATATATATTATGGATAATTACAGATAGCGGAGCCTATTAAGCCATGTTCGTCTGTCTATTGAAATCAATTTTCTGAAGTTTTCAGATATCTTCGGGATCCAAATCTTCAATAATTCTGTCAGATATGCTTTCGAGAAGTTTGCTATATGGGTATTAACGTAGATTTCGGAAGTGGACTTTATATGGGGGACATAATAAACTATGGACCGATATTCTCAAAATCCAGCAGTTTAATGTAGAGGGCTTGTATGGGGCATACGGTTAAAAATAGACTGAAATTCACAAAATTTTGTGGGATGATTTTTGTGTATATGTAAATGATCTGTGCAAAGTTTTGAGTCGGTACCGCTATTTATACAATATATATAGGGATAAATGTCTTTCAGATGTGGTCCTTCTATGGGAGCTATGACCAATTCTGGGCCGACCACCATAAAATTTAGTACAACAATTTATTTGCCTATAAAGATTATTCATGTCAAATTTTAGCCGTCTAACATTATTTATATCTGTTTTATACGTATTGAAGTGAATCTTGGAAGTGGACTTTATATGAGGTCTATAGTCAAACATGGACCGAACTAAAAAAAATTCGTTTTCTTTTTGCATAAAACTTATTTTTCTGAATTTTGTCTTAATATTCCAATTTTATAGGCATTTATGTATAATTGAGCAATATTTGGGGTAGATTTTTGTATGGGGGCTATGAGAAATCATAGACCGATTCATACTATTTTCCGCACACTTTCTTCTTTTATCATAAAAACAACGTATACAAATTTTCATGGTATTATCTGCAATATATTTCAAAATATTGCAATAAAATGGACAAAAAATATCAAATTTTTATGGAGGTTGTCTCACATATTGATCCATAACTCTGGTTGGCCTAAACCGATTTTGCTGATTGTAAATAGAAAACTTCTCGAAAGTATGTCTGACAGAATTATTGAAGATTTGGATACCGACGATATATGGGGACTTCAGAAAACTGATTTCAACATCCAGACAGACAGACATGGCTTAATAGAGTCCGCTATCTATAAGGATCCAGAATATATATACTTTATGGTCGGAAAATTATATTGTGGAAATTAAAAACGGAATGACAAACTTATATATACCCTTCTCACGAAGGTGAAGGGTATAATAACCATTGAAAATAAAAATTTTAAACCAATATATTTGGAAGGAAATATGTAGTAAATAAAAGGAAAGTGATATTATACACATATTTTGAATTTAAACAAAAATAAAATAAAACTAATTTTCTTTGTGGATCTCGCCACTTTGGTTAGTCGCCTGTGTTTTTTCTAGCCAAGTAATAGGAAACTTGGCCTCCACCGATTCCACATTGGATAAAACCAAATTATGGTTTTTATTGGTCCTTTGAACTGGATTTTTGGACATTTGGTGGCACAAAGGAGTTTTGGAAAGCAATACAATACCGGGTGAATTTGATTTATTTTGTTTTGTCTTGTACAATTTTGGTTGTTTCATACAAAATATTACCAGAAACACACACACATACATCTCTGATAAAAGATAATACAGAAATTTAGTTTTGCACTGTATTGCCGTAAAAAGGTGTGTGAATTTACTACGATCAATTCACAATATGACACCGTTTTATCAGAAACCGCTTGAATTTGATAAACAAATTTAGAACTGATCGCTATTTTGAATGAAAAGTATGTGATTTAGCTAAATTTAAAGAAATTAGATTTTACTGCCAACACTTTTTATATTTTTTGTTTTAACAACTCTGTGTTTAATCCGACTGTATTACCGACATTAAACCTTTTTGTCATTTTAAAACAGCTGTTTGTTATTGTTTTTCTACATTTTTATTTTGTTTTGTTTGTGAAAAGCAAACATAGTTTAATACAGAGTTTAAAATTACTACTATATTATGTAAAAAATAGCAAAATATTTCATAACTTTATAGGAAAACTAGAAAAATATTTTAAGAAAATAATATTTAACTTTTCACATGCTTAACATATAGAAATATTTCTAGTAGTAATTCTAAAAATATTTTGCCATACAAAATATTTCTAGTAGCAACCAGAACACAAAATGAAAATATTTCATTTTTAATATATTTACTACTAGAACACATGCATACTTTTTATAATTTACTACCGAACCATAAACCATGCAAAGAAGTAGTAACTACGAGACGCATGTTGGGAACGAGAATAGCAGAACATAAAGCAGACGTAAAAAAGGGAAAAGAATCAACTGGACTCTCACAACACGCAAAAGAGAGCGGCATACCATTGATTTTAAGAGTGTGAAAATACTTGACAAGGAGAAATCCGAAAATAAGAGATACACATTGGAGAGCTTGAGAATACAGGAACGACTATTGAATACTCTCACCACAAAAGAAGATAGAAATAATACTAAGCTCCAATACATGCCTGCAATTAATTATAAGTAATAGTTCTGTGATATCCGTAGTTATAAGTTTGACGATTCTGTGATTTATTTTATATTTATACAATTGTAATTATTTATTCATTTATTTTAATTAACTTGGTGTCGTGTTATTCCCGTTTTAATTACAATATATTTGTAAATAATAACAAATGATGTAATATAAGATAAATTATATTAATAAAATAGCTCCTGAAGAAGTCGAAAACCCACGTCGACGAAACGTAGAGCAAATTGATGAAGTAAATTATTTCATTTACATCATTTAAAGAAGAAAATATAATTGACCGAATTTAGCCCGTAGGGATAATATCCAAACCTTAATAGTATTCTGTATTTTATACAATAAGCAATAAAGGCAACACTGACACCAACGAATTTATATATTTTCTATTTTCGGATAAGTTTAAACTTAAAAGTTTATTTACAAGCTAGCCACAATTTAAGTGATATCGAAACCGTAAATTCTAAGAACAAAATTAACAAATTTTAAAACCGGCAACTGTAGCAAAAATACACAAATGTTTTAAAATTTAATCCAGAATGTCTGGATGTATCTATTACAAAAAAAAATAGCACAGTTTTGTTTAATATTTAAATATGTTGTTACCTTTTTTTGTTTGTTTCTCAACAGCTGTTGTGCTGTGGATCTACATATACATATTCCCTTTTTATATGTAACTAGTTCTTTCCGAATTCGGGTAGGATGAAAATGTTACCTTCAGCTGTTTGCAGTTTTCAGTATACTGATAATTTTTATTTATCTTAATTAGTTTTCACTTCAATTTATTATACCCTTCACTTTCATGAGAAGGGTATATACATATAAATTTGTCATTCTGTTTGTAATTTCTACAATATAATTATTCTGGATCCTTACAGATAGCGGAGCCTATTAAGTCATGTTCGTCTGTCTATTGAAATCAATTTTCTGAAGTTCTCAGATATCTTCAGGATGCAAATCTTCCATAATTCTATCAGGCATGCTTTCGAGAAGTTTTCTATTTAAAATTAGCAAAATCGGTCCATAAATAACGGAGATATGAGCAAAAATCCGAGACAACCTCTGAAAATTTCATCAAAAAAAATTATCAAAGTTTATTAATATTGTTTCGAACAACTTTATCAACAGATGGCGTGTTTATCGGCATACAACTTGTTTAGCATATGTAGTAGTTTTGATTTATAAACATTACTGTTATAAACTGTTATAAACATAGCAATATGGCAACATTGCGTTTTAACGACTTTGGCGGAATATTCTAGACACGAACATTCTAGACTCTCAACACAAAAGAAGATAGAAATAATACTAAGCTCCAATACATGGCTGCAATTAATGATGATTCTGTGATTTATTTTATATTTATACAATTGTAATTATTTATTCATTTATTTTAATTAACTTGGTGTCGTGTTATTCCCGTTTTAATTACAATATATTTTTAAATAAAAACAAATGATGTAATATAAGATAAATTATCTTAAAAAAATAGTTCCTGAAGAAGTCGAAAACCCACATCGACGAAACGTAGAGCAAATTGATGAAGTAAATTGTTTCATTTACATCATTTAAAGAAGCAAATATATTTGACCGAAATTAGCCCGTAGGGATAATATCCAAACCTTAATAGAATTCTGTATTTTATACAACAAGCAATAAAGACAACAATGACACCACCGAATTTATATATTTCCTATTTTCGGATAAGTTTAAACTTAAAAGTTTATTTACAAGCTAGCCACAATTTAAGTGATATCGAAACCGTAAATTCTAAGAACAAAATTAACAAATTTTAAAACCGGCAACTGTAGCAAAAACCCACAAATGTTTTAAAATTTAATCCAGAATGTCTGGATGTATTTATTACAAAAAAAATAGCACAGTTTTGTTAAATATTTAAATATGTTGTTACCTTTTTTTGTTTGTTTCTCAACAGCAGTTGTGCTGTTGATCTACATATACATATTCCCTTTTTATATGTAAGTAGTTCTTTCCGAATTCGGGTAGGATGAAAATGTTACCTTCAGCTGTTTGCAGTTTTTAGTATACTGATAGTTTTTATCACTGTTTTTGTTATTATTTATCTTAATTAGTTTTCACTACAATTTAGTACACCCTTCACATTCATGAGAAGGGTATATGCATATAAATTTGTCATTCTGTTTGTAATTTCTACAATATAATTTTCCGACCCTATAAAGTATATATATTCTGGATCCTTACAGATAGCGGAGCCTATTAAGTCATGTTCGTCTGTCTATTGAAATCAATTTTCTGAAGTTCTCAGATATCCTCAGGATCCAAATCTTCCATAATTCTATCAGACATGCTTTCGAGAAGTTTGCTATTTAAAATTAGCAAAATCCGTCCATAAATAACGGAGATATGAGCAAAAATCCGAGACAACCTCTGAAAATTTCATCAAAAAAAACTATCAAACAAAGTTTATTAATATTGTTTCGAACAACTTTATCAACAGATGGCGTGTTTATCGGCATACAACTTGTTTAGCATTTGTAGTAGTTTTGATTTATAAACATTATTGTTCTAAACTGTTATAAACAATGCAATATGGCAACATTGCGTTTTAACGACTTTGGCGGAATATTCTAGACACGAACATTCTAGACTCTCAACACAAAAGAATAATACTAAGCTCCAATACATGCCTGCAATTAATGACGATTCTGTGATTTATTTTATATTTATACAATTGTAATTATTTATTCATTTATTTTAATTAACTTGGTGTCGTGTTATTCCCGTTTTAATTACAATATATTTTTAAATAATAACAAATGATGTAATATCAGATAAATTATCTTAATAAAATAGCTCCTGAAGAAGTCGAAAACCCACATCGACGAAACGTAGAGCAAATTGATGTAGTAAATTATTTCATTTACATCATTTAAAGAAGAAAATATAATTGACCGAAATTAGCCCGTAGGGATAATATCCAAACCATATTTTATACAACAAGCAATAAAGGCAACAATGACACCAACGAATTTATATATTTCCTATTTTCGGATAAGTTTAAACTTAAAAGTTTATTTACAAGCTAGCCACAATTTAAGTGATATCGAAACCGTAAATTCTAAGAACAAAATTAACAAATTTTAAAACCGGCAACTGTAGCAAAAACACACAAATGTTTTAAAATTTAATCCAGAATGTCTGGATGTATCTAATACAAAAAAAAAATAGCACAGTTTTGTTAAATATTTAAATATGTTGTTACCTTTTTTTGTTTGTTTCTCAACAGCTGTTGTGCTGTTGATCTACATATACATATTCCCTTTTTATATGGAAGTAGTTCTTTCCGAATTCGGGTAGGATGAAAATGTTACCTTCAGCTGTTTGCAGTTTTTAGTATACTGATAATTTTTATTTATCTTAATTAGTTTTCACTTCAATTTATTATACCCTTCACTTTCATGAGAAGGGTATATACATACAAATTTGTCATTCTGTTTGTAATTTCTACAATATAATTATTCTGGATCCTTACAGATAGCGGAGCCTATTAAGTCATGTTCGTCTGTCTATTGAAATCAATTTTCTGAAGTTCTCAGATATCTTCGGGATCCAAATCTTCCATAATTCTATCAGGTATGCTTTCGAGAAGTTTTCTATTTAAAATTAGTAAAATCCGTCCATAAATAACAGAGATATGAGCAAAAATCCGAGACAACCTCTGAAAATTTCATCAAAAAAAACTATCAAACAAAGTTTATTAATATTGTTTCGAACAACTTTATCAACAGATGGCGTGTTTATCGGCATACAACTTGTTCAGGATTTGTAGTGGTTTTGATTTATTTTATGCAAAGATTGTAAAAATTTTTTTTATACTTTTTTTTATATTTTTTTTATACTAAAGCGTTGTTTTTTTTTAAAACGACTTTCAATGAGGTCCCTTATGAAGAATTCTTCAATTTTGTCACATGACAGTGGTGTACACCACCACTAAACCAGTCACTATAAAAAAAAAAATATGTAGGTACATTATTTTTTGCTGGGCAATAGATTGAGACTATTTATTTTAAAATCGAAGAGGGGTCGTCCAAAAATTTGGCAATTTTGATCGTTTTCATATGGAATTGCTCATGTATTTTTTGTAATTGATACATAATAGTCTTGATTTTAGTGTTGAGAACTTTAGAAAAAACAGTTTTTTGTACAGGAAAAAAGCTTTCCTTGCTTTTTTTATTTGGGATTTAATGTGATCGTAAAAGTACAAAAATGTATCTAGGTGAATACCTAAATACTTTACTACTTGTTTGTTTGGAATAAGTTCGTTATCAATAGATTTTACCTTAAAGGATTTTCATTATTGCATTTTCCAACCGATGATCGAAACAGTATTGTTTCACATTTGTTTAGGTTGAGTTTCATTTGCCAATTTATTGTATATTTCTCGATAATATAAAAATATTTTTGTAATTTATCATTAATTTTTACAATTGTGTCATCGGGATGATATATAATAATATCATCAGCGAATTCAATAATATTTTCAACTTTGCTTAACAATTCGTTAATAAATAAATTTAAAAGTATTGGTGCCTTAACAGTACCCTGTTGTAGCCCATGTAACAATATTGAATTTGATATTTAGTTCGTTTATTTGACCTTTTTTAATATTTAACAGTTTCTTTTTGCAAGCAATAAGGTCACTTGAATTTTATATAAAAATATTTAATTTATTTATATATATTTCCAATAAATATTCCAATAAATATATATAAATAAATTAAATAAATATTTTTATATAAAATTCAAATAATGAATTCGTTTGTACTTACTGCCTCACTATTGGAGACTTTAAATTACTATTGAAAACTCTCAACACAAAAGAAGATAGAAATAATACTAAGCTCCAATACATGCCTGCAATCAATGACGATTCTGTGATTTATTTTATATTTATACAATTGTAATTATTTATTCATTTATTTTAATTAACTTGGTGTCGTGTTATTCCCGTTTTAATTACAATATATTTGTAAATAATAACAAATGATGTAATATAAGATAAATTATATTAATAAAATAGCTCCTGAAGAAGTCGAAAACCCACATCGACGAAACGTAGAGCAAATTGATGAAGTAAATTGTTTCATTTACATCATTTAAAGAAGCAAATATATTTGACCGAAATTAGCCCGTAGGGATAATATCCAAACCTTAATAGAATTCTGTATTTTATACAACAAGCAATAAAGACAACAATGACACCACCGAATTTATATATTTCCTATTTTCGGATAAGTTTAAACTTAAAAGTTTATTTACAAGCTAGCCACAATTTAAGTGATATCGAAACCGTAAATTCTAAGAACAAAATTAACAAATTTTAAAACCGGCAACTGTAGCAAAAACACACAAATATTTTAAATTTTAAACCAGACAAAATAGCACAGTTTTGTTCAATATTTAAATATGTTGTTACCTTTTTTTTGTTTGTTTCTCAACAGCTGTTGTGCTGTGGATCTACATATACATATTCCCTTTTTATATGTAACTAGTTCTTTCCGAATTCGGGTAAGATGAAAATGTTACCTTCAGCTGTTTGCAGTTTTCAGTATACTGATAATTTTTATTTATCTTAATTAGTTTTCACTTCAATTTATTATACCCTTCACTTTCATGAGAAGGGTATATACATATAAATTTGTCATTCTGTTTGTAATTTCCACAATATAATTTTCCAACCATATAAAATATATATATTATGGATAATTACAGATAGCGGAGCCTATTAAGCCATGTTCGTCTGTCTATTGAAATCAATTTTCTGAAGTTTTCAGATATCTTCGGGATCCAAATCTTCAATAATTCTGTCAGATATGCTTTCGAGAAGTTTGCTATATGGGTATTAACGTAGATTTCGGAAGTGGACTTTATATGGGGGACATAATAAACTATGGACCGATATTCTCAAAATCCAGCAGTTTAATGTAGAGGGCTTGTATGGGGCATACGGTTAAAAATAGACTGAAATTCACAAAATTTTGTGGGATGATTTTTGTGTATATGTAAATGATCTGTGCAAAGTTTTGAGTCGGTACCGCTATTTATACAATATATATAGGGATAAATGTCTTTCAGATGTGGTCCTTCTATGGGAGCTATGACCAATTCTGGGCCGACCACCATAAAATTTAGTACAACAATTTATTTGCCTATAAAGATTATTCATGTCAAATTTTAGCCGTCTAACATTATTTATATCTGTTTTATACGTATTGAAGTGAATCTTGGAAGTGGACTTTATATGAGGTCTATAGTCAAACATGGACCGAACTAAAAAAATTTCGTTTTCTTTTTGCATAAAACTTATTTTTCTGAATTTTGTCTTAATATTCCAATTTTATAGGCATTTATGTATAATTGAGCAATATTTGGGGTAGATTTTTGTATGGGGGCTATGAGAAATCATAGACCGATTCATACTATTTTCCGCACACTTTCTTCTTTTATCATAAAAACAACGTATACAAATTTTCATGGTATTATCTGCAATATATTTCAAAATATTGCAATAAAATGGACAAAAAATATCAAATTTTTATGGAGGTTGTCTCACATATTGATCCATAACTCTGGTTGGCCTAAACCGATTTTGCTGATTGTAAATAGAAAACTTCTCGAAAGTATGTCTGACAGAATTATTGAAGATTTGGATCCCGACGATATATGGGGACTTCAGAAAACTGATTTCAACATCCAGACAGACAGACATGGCTTAATAGAGTCCGCTATCTATAAGGATCCAGAATATATATACTTTATGGTCGGAAAATTATATTGTGGAAATTAAAAACGGAATGACAAACTTATATATACCCTTCTCACGAAGGTGAAGGGTATAATAACCATTGAAAATAAAAATTTTAAACCAATATATTTGGAAGGAAATATGTAGTAAATAAAAGGAAAGTGATATTATACACATATTTTGAATTTAAACAAAAATAAAATAAAACTAATTTTCTTTGTGGATCTCGCCACTTTGGTTAGTCGCCTGTGTTTTTTCTAACCAAGTAATAGGAAACTTGGCCTCCACCGATTCCACATTGGATAAAACCAAATTATGGTTTTTATTGGTCCTTTGAACCGGATTTTTGGACATTTATTGGCACAAGGGAGTTTTGGAAAGGAATACAATACCGGGTGAATTTGTTTTGTATTGTACAATTGCCGTAAAAAGGTTGCTTGAATTTGATAAACAAATTTAGAACTGATCGCTATTTTGAATGAAAAGTGTGTGATTTAGCTAAATTTAAGGAAATTAGATTTTACTGCCAACACTTTTTATATTTTTTGTTTTAACAACTCTGTGTTTAATCTGAAGCTGTATTACCGACATGAAACCTTTTTGTCATTTTAAAACAGTTGTTTGTTATTGTTTTTCTACATTTTTATATTGTTTTGTTTGTGAAAAGCAAACATAGTTTAATACAGAGTTTAAAATTACTACTATATTATGTAAAAAATAGCAAAATATTTCATAACTTTATAGGAAAACTAGAAAAATATTTTAAGAAAATAATATTTAACTTTTCACATGCTAAAAATATAGAAATATTTCTAGTAGTAATTCTAAAAATATTTTGCCATACAAAATATTTCTAGTAGCACCCAGAACACAAAATGAAAATATTTCATTTTCAATATATTTACTACTAGAACACATGCATACTTTTTATAATTTACTACCGAACCATAAACCATGCAAAGAAGTAGTAACTACGAGACGCATGTTGGGAACGAGAATAGCAGAACATAAAGCAGACGTAAGAAAGGGAAAAGAATCAACTGGACTCTCACAACACGCAAAAGAGAGCGGCCATACCATTGATTTTAAGAGTGTGAAAATACTTGACAAGGAGAAATCCGAAAATAAGAGATACACATTGGAGAGCTTGAGAATACAGGAACGACTATTGAATACTCTCACCACAAAAGAAGATAGAAATAATACTAAGCTCCAATACATGCCTGCAATTAATTATAAGTAATAGTTCTGTGATATCCGTAGTTATAAGTTTGACGATTCTGTGATTTATTTTATATTTATACAATTGTAATTATTTATTCATTTATTTTAATTAACGTGGTGTCATGTTATTCCCGTTTTAATGACAATATATTTGTAAATAATAACAAATGATGTAATATAAGATAAATTATATTAATAAAATAGCTCCTGAAGAAGTCGAAAACCCACATCGACGAAACGTAGAGCAAATTGATGAAGTAAATTGTTTCATTTACATCATTTAAAGAAGCAAATATATTTGACCGAAATTAGCCCGTAGGGATAATATCCAAACCTTAATAGAATTCTGTATTTTATACAACAAGCAATAAAGACAACAATGACACCACCGAATTTATATATTTCCTATTTTCGGATAAGTTTAAACTTAAAAGTTTATTTACAAGCTAGCCACAAGTGATATCGAAACCGAAACCGTAAATTGTAAGAACAAAATTAACAAATTTTAAAACCGGCAACTGTAGCAAAAACACACAAATATTTTAAATTTTAAACCAGAAAAAATAGCACAGTTTTGTTCAATATTTAAATATGTTGTTACCTTTTTTTTTTGTTTGTTTCTCAACAGCTGTTGTGCTGTGGATCTACATATACTAGTTACATAATAAAAGGCAAATTGGCCGGGTAGAAAATGCATTCCAATTTGCCAATTGTCCCAATACGTTACAATAGTATTCTTTAATATAAATTCTTGAACTACTAGCCTGAATAAAAACTTTTCAGTGCAGTCAAACCCAAAAAACAAGTAGGTATGGATAAGTACATCACCGTTCTCAAGCGACAGAGGAGCCCGACATCTCCTCAAATGTCTTCCAATTCTAAAGTTCCTAAGACCGTCAGCAGTGATAAGCCAAATGATCAAAACAGATTTGCTCTACTTCAGACGGATGACCCAGAAATACCGAAAAAGACGTTTAAGCCCCCACCAATTTACTTGAGAGAGCCCACTTCCAATAAACTGGTACAAGGAATTGTTGCTGTAATAGGTGAGAACATGTTTAGCGTAACCTCAATTAAACATGGAAAAATCAGCGAGACAAAGATCCAAGTGAATAGGGAAGATGATTTTCGAAAATTGTCCAACCAGTTGGAGAGGGAGACCAGGGATTTCTATACCTATCAGCTCAAAAGCGCAAAAGAACTCCAAGTCGTTCTAAAGGGTATAGACCCATGTGTTGATCCTGCGGAGATAAAGAACGGATTAATGGACAAAGGGTTCAAAATCAAGAGCGTAGTGAATATTAGAAACCGTGAAAAGATTCCTCAGCCCATGTTCAGGGTAGAATTGGAACCTGGAGATGTTGCCTTAAAGAAAAACGAGTCCCATCCAATTTACAATCTTATTTATCTTCTGCATCGTAGAATTACCGTGGAGGAACCGCATAAGCGTGTTGGACCCGTCCAGTGTCTTAATTGTCAAGAATTTGTTCACACCAAAGCGTATTGTAAATTGCCGTCTGTTTGCGTTGCATGTGGGGAACTACATGCAACTGCTCAATGTAATAAGTCCAAAACGGACTTAAAAATAAAAAAATGCAGTAACTGTGGAGGAAATCATACCGCTAATTATAGAGGTTGTCCAGTTTATACTTATTTGAAGGGCATAAGGACCAATAAGTCGCCAGTATTACCTGACCATCCTCAACAACCTAATTTCACGTCGAGTAAGAATTTTCCTCAAATTGTACGACCAACTACTCACGTAAACGCTCCTAATTCTAGACAAGTTTCTTACGCAAACGTGGTTAAATCTAATATGCCAGGTTTGGAGCAGGAACCTAAATCACAATATTACGAGCCTAATATTAACACTCTAGAGACTACTTTGCAGACACTTGTCCAAACTATGAACACTTTTACGACCACTATGACATCCATGATGCAGGAAATGCTGAAAATGCATCTTGCACTATCTTGCAAGCCATTTTAAAGAAATGATTTATTTAAAAATTTGTTTTTGGAACGCGAACGGCCTCCGCCAACATAAAAACGAACTGGAATACTTCCTGATGGATAAGCAGATTGATGTTATGATGATTGCTGAAACTCACTTGACGTCGACAGGGTACTTCAAAATTAATAGCTACGTGTTGTACGATACTAAAGATCCCCGCGGAAGAGCTTGTGGAGGTTCGGCAATTCTTATAAAGAACAGAATAAAACATTATCTAATGAATAACATAAGTGAGGATTACCTCCAAGCAACAAACATTTGCATTGAATTCTGTCAATACAAATTTGTTTTATCATCGATTTATTCTCCGCCTCGATTCTCAATAAAAGAACACCAATACCATAACTTCTTTAATTCCCTTGGAGCTAGATTTTTAGTTGCTGGCGACTTTAACGCCAAACACACATTTTGGGGTTCACGTCTTGTAACCCCAAAGGGTCGCGTACTCTTCAACACCATTGCTCAAATGGGCTTAGATGTACTCTCAAGCGGACATCCCACCTACTGGCCGACGGACCGACGGAAGATTCCCGATGTTATTGACTTTGGAGTAGTGAAAAATATCCCTGTAGAATGGATGCAAGTGGATCCTTCATTAGACTTGTCCTCAGATCACTCTCCTACTATCATTTCAATGCATTTCCCTCAAGTGTGTGGCTCTCCATTTAGAAACATGACTAAGACCCGAGTAAGCTGGATAAAATACAAAAAGTATTTAAGTTCTCATTGCACGGAAAATATTGTGTTGAGCTAGCCACAAGTTAAGTGATATCGAAACCGTAAATTCTAAGAACAAAATTAACAAATATTAAAACCGGCAACTGTTACAAAAACACACAAATATTTTAAATTTTAATCCAGAAAAAATAGCACAGTTTTGTTCAATATTTAAATATTTTTTTTTTTTTTTTATAATACATTATATTTATTTATTGAATCTTCAGATATTGAAATGACAATAAGTTTTCGAATCTTAATACTAAAAGAAAATAATAAGTCCAGCCAGTGCTAGACAAAATATTATGATACTACAAAAAATTTACATCCACTGATCCAGTCATCTGTTTTGCGTTTGAGTTAAAGCAAGGGTATCCCTCCTTCTCAACCGAACATGGCCACTAAAGTTAAGGATGCCTCGTGCAAGTGGGTTTGGATGGTGTTCAAGTTTGCTGACATATTTTGAGGCGTATTTTGTAAATTCGACTTTCACCAAAGGAATGCCTAGATCTTTGTGAATTCGAGAATTTTTAACGTACCATGGAGCTGCAGTAATTATACGTAGAATTTTATTTTGACCCCTTTGAATTTTTTCAATGTTGGATGCTGAGGCAGTACCCCATAATTGAATTCCATAACACCAGATTGGCTTTAGAATTGCATTGTACAACAAAAGTTTGCACTCCAACTTTAATGTAGAATTTCTGCCGATTAGCCAATTAAGTTGCACTGCTTTTAATCTCATCTGTGTAAGTTTTGCTTCAATATGAGATTTCCAGGTTAAACGACGATCGAGGTGGATTCCGAGGTATTTGACTTCATTGTGTTGCGGAATAATTTGGTTATTTATTCTGATGGACGAGCAAGTTTCTTTTCGCAATGTGAAAGTGATATGAATACATTTCTGTTCATTAACCCTGATTTTCCAAAGCTCTAGCCAATTCTCTAGTTTATAAACATAATTCTGAAAATTCTGTGATGCTACTTGGTGGTCCTTATGAACGCTAATAAAGGCTGTATCGTCTGCGAAAGTTGACGTGTGGATTTTGGGGTCTGACGGCATGTCGGAGGCATAAATCAAATATAAAGTAGGACCCAGTATGCTACCCTGTGGCACACCTGTTTCAATTGGCTGAGCGGGGCTTAAAAAATTGCCTTCTTTGATTTTAAATTTGCGACCGTATAAATAGCTTTCCATAAGTTTATGGGTGTTAGCAGGCAGAGTTAATTTTATTTTGTGCATTAAACCGTCATGCCAGACTTTGTCGAACGCTTGGGACACATCAATGAAAAGGGCGGAGCAGTATTTTTTGTCTTCAAACGACTCTCTTATCACATTTACCAATCTGTGTGTTTGTTCGATGGTGCTGTGTTTAGCTCTGAAGCCGAATTGATGATTAGGAATGCATTCAGTGTCGTTCAGAATTGGAATCAACTTAGTCATTAACAATTTTTCAAACAGTTTAGAAATTGTCGGCAGTAGGCTAATTGGCCTATATGACTCTACTTTGGTGTGATCCTTCCCTGACTTAGGAATCATAGTGATCATAGACACCTTCCAATCTGCAGGATAGTATTCTAGGCGTAAAATAGCGTTGAAGATAAAGAGGATAATTCTTCTAGCTACACGAGGTAACTCCACAAGCATTTTATTGCTGATTTTATCCATACCTGGAGCCTTTCTAAGGTTCAGAGTACCAATAGCGCTTTGGACATCACCAAAGTTTAGTCTTAGAGGTACAGGAGGTCTAATAACGAGTGGTGGCAAATCAGATACGTTATTTGAGTTGTTTTTAGTAAACACATTTCTTAAATGGTTAACAAATAATGTCCCTTTCTCGGAATCGTTTCTACCCCAGTCACCAGTCGGATTTCGCAATGGAGGTTTTCCTCTCACTGGTCTTTTTAAACCTCTTGCCGCCCTCCATAACGAGTAGTCAGATTGTGGGGTACTATCAAGACCCTCCAAATAGGATCTAAGTGAAGCCGTTCTTTGGGTTTCTATATCTCTGCATACCCGTAGCCTAGCTTTCAGTTCAGGAGACCTGTGAAGTTGCCACTCTCTTCTCATTCTTCTTTTTTCTGATAGGAGATGTTCGAATTCAGATAAATAAGTTCTGTTTGTCCTATTTCTACATTCAACGTGATAAGTGGAAGCGTGATGCACAGCTCGTCGAAGGTCCTCGGTAAAGTTGCCAATCGACTCATCGATATCGTCGGTAGTTCTCAACACAATATTTTCCGTGCAATGAGAACTTAAATACCTTTTGTATTTTATCCAGCTTACTCGGGTCTTTGTCATATTTCTAAATGGGGAGCCACACACTTGAGGGAAATGCATTGAAATGATAGTAGGAGAGTGATCTGAGGACAAGTCTAATGAAGGATCCACTTGTATCCATTCTACAGGGATATTTTTCACTACTCCAAAGTCAATAACATCGGGAATCTTCCGTCGGTCCGTCGGCCAGTAGGTGGGATGTCCGCTTGAGAGTACATCTAAGCCCATTTGAGCAATGGTGTTGAAGAGTGCGCGACCCTTTGGGGTTACCAGACGTGAACCCCAAAATGTGTGTTTGGCGTTAAAGTCGCCAGCAACTAAAAATCTAGCTCCAAGGGAATTAAAGAAGTTATGGTATTGGTGTTCTTTTATTGAGAATCGAGGCGGAGAATAAATCGATGATAAAACAAATTTGTATTGACAGAATTCAATGCAAATGTTTGTTGCTTGGAGGTAATCCTCACTTATGTTATTCATTAGATAATGTTTTATTCTGTTCTTTATAAGAATTGCCGAACCTCCACAAGCTCTTCCGCGGGGATCTTTAGTATCGTACAACACGTAGCTATTAATTTTGAAGTACCCTGTCGACGTCAAGTGAGTTTCAGCAATCATCATAACATCAATCTGCTTATCCATCAGGAAGTATTCCAGTTCGTTTTTATGTTGGCGGAGGCCGTTCGCGTTCCAAAAACAAATTTTTAAATAAATCATTTCTTTAAAATGGCTTGCAAGATAGTGCAAGATTGCATTTTCAGCATTTCCTGCATCATGGATGTCATAGTGGTCGTAAAAGTGTTCATAGTTTGGACAAGTGTCTGCAAAGTAGTCTCTAGAGTGTTAATATTAGGCTCGTAATATTGTGATTTAGGTTCCTGCTCCAAACCTGGCATATTAGATTTAACCACGTTAGCGTAAGAAACTTGTCTAGAACTAGGCACGTTAACATGACTAGTGGGCCGTAACAATTGAGGAAAATTGTTACTCGATGCAAAATTAGGCTGTTGAGGATGATCAAGTAATACTGACGTCTTGTTGGTCCTTATGCCTTTCAAATGAGTGTAAACTGGACAACCTCTATAATTTGCGGTATGATTACCTCCGCAGTTACTGCATTTTTTGATTTTTGAGTCAGTTTTCGACTTATCACATTGAGCAGTTGTATGTAGTTCCCCACACGCAACACAAACTGACGGCAATTTACAATACGCTTTGGTGTGACCAAATTCTTGACAATTAAGACACTGGACGGGTCCCTGACGCTTATGCGGTTCTTCCACGGTGATTCTCCGATGCAGAAGGTAAATCAGATTGTAGATGGGATGGGACTCGTTTTTCTTTAAGACGATATATCCAGGTTCCAATTCCACCCTGAACATCGGCTGAGGAATCTTTTCACGGTTTCTAATATTCGTTATGCTCTTAATTTTGAAGCCATTTTCCATTAAACTAGTCTTTATCTCGGCAGGATCAACATCTTGGTCTATACCCTTTAGAACTACTTGGAGTCCTTTTGCGCTTTTCAGCTGGTAGGTATAGAAATCCCTACTCTCCCTCTCCAACTGGTTGGACAATTTTCGAAAATCATCTTCCTTTTTCACTTGAATTTTGGTTTCGCTGATATTTCCATGTTTAATTGAGGTTACGCTAAACATATTTTCACCTATTACCGAAACAATTCCTTGTACCAATTTACTGGAAGTGGGCTCTCTCAGATAAAATGGTGGGGGCTTAAACGTCTTTTTAGGAAGTTCTGGATCATCCGTCTGGAGGAGAGCAAACCTGTTTTGATCATTTGGATTGTCAATACTCACGGTCTTGGGAGCTTTTGAATTTGATGATATTTGAGCAGATGTCGGGCTCCTCTGTCGCTTAAGAACTGTGACGTATTTATCCATACCTACTTGTTTTCTAGGTTTGACTGCGCTTTTTGATGTAGAAGATGTTGATGTTTTATCATGTGATGAAATCACTATATTGGGCGAACAGGAACGGCGCCGTTCTACGGCTCTTGTAGTGAGAAGATTCTCCACAGATTTTTTTAAGGATTCTTCCTCAAAGATGCATAAAGATTTTCTAGTCGAGCTAAGCTCTTTCTCAGAATTACATCTGAGAGGAACACTCATAGAGTTTTTATGCGATTTTTAATGTTTTTTATTTTTATTTTTTTAATGTTTTTTATTTTTTTTCTTTTTTTATCGTAGGTATTTTTACCTATTACGAATTATTTTTTAACTTTTTTGTTTTATTTCGACCTATTACACTTTTTCACCTATTACGATTTTTTCACCGAAAATTCAGCCGCACTAAAAATAACACGTCCGAACAGTTCAACAACACTATGTTGTTAAATATGTTGTTACCTTTTTTTTGTTTGTTTCTCAACAGCTGTTGTGCTGTGGATCTACATATACATATTCCCTTTTTATATGTAACTAGTTCTTTCCGAATTCGGGTAGGATGAAAATGTTACCTTCAGCTGTTTGCAGTTTTCAGTATACTGATAATTTTTATTTATCTTAATTAGTTTTCACTTCAATTTATTATACCCTTCACTTTCATGAGAAGGGTATATACATATAAATTTGTCATTCTGTTTGTAATTTCCACAATATCATTTTCCGACCCTATAAAGTATATATATTCTGGATAATTACAGATAGCGGAGCCTATTAAGCCATGTTCGTCTGTCTATTGAAATCAATTTTCTGAAGTTTTCAGATATCTTCGGGATCCAAATCTTCAATAATTCTGTCAGATATGCTTTCGAGAAGTTTGCTATATGGGTATTAACGTGGATTTCGGAAGTGGACCTTATATGGGGGACATAGTAAAATATGGACCGATATTCTCAAAATCCAGCAGTTTGATGTAGAGGGCTTGTATGGGGCATACGGTTAAAAATAGACCGAAATTCACAAAATTTTGTGGGATGATTTTTGTGTATATGTAAATGATCTGTGCAAAGTTTTGAGTCGGTACCGATATTTATACAATATATATAGGGATAAATGTCTTTCAGATGTGGTCCTTCTATGGGAGCTATGACCAATTCTGGGCCGACCACCATAAAATTTAGTACAACAATTTATTTGCCTATAAAGATTATTCATGTCAAATTTTAGCCGTCTAACATTATTTATATCTGTTTTATACGTATTGAAGTGAATTTTGGAAGTGGATTTTATATGAGGGCAATGGCCAAACATGGACTGAACTAAAAAAATTACGTTTTTCGATTTGTTTTTGCATAAAACTTATTTTTCTGAATTTTGTCTTGATATTCCAATTTTATAGGCATTTATGTATAATTGAGCAATATTTCGGGAAGATTTTTGTATGGGGGCTATGAGAAATCATGGACCGATTCATACTATTTTCCGCACACTTTCTTCTTTTATCATAAAAACAACGTATACAAATTTTCATGGTATTATCTGCAATATATTTCAAAATATTGCAATAAAATGGACAAAAAATATCATATTTTTATGGAGGTTGTCTCACATATTGGTCCATAACTCTGATTGGCCTAAACCGATTTTGCTGATTTTAAATAGCCAACTTTTCGAAAGTATGTCTGACAGAATTGTTGAAGATTTGGATCCTGCCGATATCTGGGGACATCAGAAAACTGATTTCAACATCCAGACAGACAGATATGGCTTAATAGACTTCGCTATCTATAAGGATATAGAATATATATACTTTATAGGGTCGGAAAATTATATTGTGGAAATTACAAACGGAATGACAAACTTATATATATCCTTGTCACGAAGGTGAAGGGTATAATAACCGTTGAAAATAAAAATTGTAAACCAATATATTTGGAAGGAAATAGTAAATAAAAGGAAAGTGATATTATATCACATATTTTGAATTTAAACAAAAATAAAACTAATTTTCTTTGTGGATCTCGCCACATTGGTTTAGTCACCTGTGTTTTTTCTAGCCAAGTAATAGAAAACTTGGCCTCCACCGATTCCACATTGGATATTGGTCCTTTGAACCGGATTTTTGGACATTTGGTGGCACAAGGGAGTTTTGGAAAGCAATACAATACCGGGTGAATTTGTTTTGTCTTGTACAATTTTGTTTGTATTTTGTCTGTATTGCCGTAAAAAGGTTGCTTGAATTTGATAAGTAAATTTAGAACTGATCGCTATTTTGAATGAAAAGTGTGTTATTTAGCTAAATTTAAAGAAATTAGATTTTACTGCCAGCACTTTTTATATTTTTTATTTTAACAACTCTGTGTTTAATCAGAAGCTGTATTACCGAACTAAACCTTTTTGCATTTTAAAACAGCTGTTTGTTATTGTTTTTCTACATTTTTATTTTGTTTTGTTTGTGAAAGGCAAACATAGTTTTATATTTTCATTAAAAATTTTAAATTAAAATAATTTAAAATAAAAACAAGTAAGAGTGCTATATTCGGCTATGCCGAATCTTATATACACTTCACCTTTGTTGTGGATGCATAATTATATTATATTCATACATACATATATACATATATTATATTGTTACTTTTTTTACCTTTAAAAAACGGTGGTTTATTTCCTTTTAATAAACCGGATTCTTTTTAAATGCAAAATAAGAGCGTCAAGTAGTTTGAAGAAAATATAACGAGTCTTTATTTATTTAAATGTACACAAACACAATTAAAAAAAAATTGACACACTGTCTTTTTAACATTTATATTACGGTTTAAGAACACACTTAAAGTTTTCGAAAACTTTTTACACATTTATATTACGATTTAAGAACACACTTAAACACTTTTTTTTGATCAGCGCCATCTGTTTATGAAATTATTTGTAACAATATTAATACACATAGTTTTTTTGATGAAATTTTCAGAGGTTGTCTCGTATTTTTGCTCATATCTTCGTTATTTGTGCTGATTTTAAATAGCAAACTTCTCGGAAGCATGTCTGACAGAAGTATTGAAGATTTGGATCCCGAAGATATCTGGGGACTTCAGAAAATTGATTTCAACAGATAGACAGGCAGACGGACATGGCTTAATACACTCCGCTATCTATAATGATCCAGAATATATATACTTTATAGGGTCGGAACATTGTGGAAATTACAAATGGAATGCCAAACATGTATACCCTTCTCATGAACGTGTAAGATATAAAAAGGATAAGATATAAGATGAGGATTTTTTGTTTGAATTTGATCTCAATAACATTATTTACAAAAGATTTATTATGGACTGATAGCTTCTAAATCCAGTATCCACTAATGTGATTTCTATGTATTTTAGGACTATATTGGTTGAATTTCATCTCAATAGCGTCATTTACAAGAGTTGTATGGTTGGTTGGTATGATCGGAAGTGAACTTAATTCAGGAGCTATTATTGACTGACAGCTACAAAATCCAGTAGCTTAATTGCCGTATAACCGATACTACTACGATTTCTGGATTAAAATTTCTGATCGATATTGATATTTATTAGACATTTTTGTCGGTTTATTTGGTTTTTGGAAATGGTTCTTATATAGCAGCTATGACAAGTTATCGGCCGATCTTCTTAAATTTTGGAACATTTATTTTCATGCATATGAGGATATTTCACGTCGAATTTAAACATAATAACGGTATATTTAAGATATAATATTAGTATTAACGGTGATTTCGAGAGTGGACCTTATGTGATATTGACAAATATGGACCGATATTCTCAAAATCCAGCAGGTTGATTTAGGCATGTAAGTATGTAAATGATCCCTTATTTATAAGAGATTTATGAGTATTTATGAGTTCGACGCGAGACAAATCAGCACCATCGATATAAACGACCTTGAACATGTCCCGAAAAGACGGCCAATATTGGTAGTCACATTTAAAAACTTCCATGATACAAAGTTTTCCCCTTTATTTCTACCACACTGGATTGATGACATTCTGGTCTTATTGAAGAAGGAATCTGATAACTCTCCCATTTGAGCAGCGCAAGAAATGCACCATAATCGACATTCTTTAAACAAACTATCTGCGCTTTTAGAATCCTCATTCGAATCCATTTCGTTGTTCCTAGTTGCAAAATCTTCATAAGAGTTTCTTGTTTTGTTCCATAATGTTTTAAACTCTTCCTTTCTAATTTCCAATGAATAAGAATTAGGAGAATCATGGGACAAATCATTAAATTCTCTTTTAAAATCTAAAAAGAGACGTGCATTCCTTTCAAAAGTGCGACGTTTTTGAGATTTGGTCATTGTGTTTATAAAAATTGCAATATACTAAGTAAACGAAAAAATTAATAAACTTATTTAATGAGTATTACTTATTTCCTTGTAAAAACGTTCGAAAATTTAGTTTAAAAATTTACAGTATAAACAAAAGGTGAAATAATCTGTCTGGTTGTAGATTATTTTAAATCTTCCTGTGTGTGTGATTTAGGAAGATTATAATTTTAATCACTCCAGTCGTGATTAAAATTATATAGGGTTGAAAATGAAAAAAGGGAGGGTTAATATTTTCTTTTCATGTTATAAAATTTAGATTTATTTTGTTGTTGCGGTATATTTACGGTAAGTATGTATAAACACAATAAATTCTGAAGAAAGTATGTAATTTATGTAAACACAATAAATTCTGAGGTAAGTAGGTATGTAATTTAAATTTTATATAAACACAATAAGTATAAAAAAGGGATACCGAATGTGATGTTTTCTAGCCTGTTGCTAAGTGAGAAGTAATTAAGTTTTATATTATATATTTTAGTTTTAATATTTTCTATTAGCAACAATTAAAAGGAAATTTGGAACTTTTCCGTTACTATGTTGCTAGCTAGCAACATCAATTGGGTTATTAACTTAAGGTAATACATATTTTTATGTTAACAATACAATTGTATATATATAATTTATTATTGGGTTTAAATAATTAGTACATTAGGAATTCATAAATGGTAATTCATATAATATATGAAACTATCATATACATATATATAATTTTACAGATTTTAAGCTTAATATGTAATACAATTTTCAATTATTAACAATTTCAATATAAGTTTCATACAATATTACAATATTTCAATTCTTAATACAAATTCAATTAAAATTTAATTTATTATTTTATTGTCTAAATCTGAGTTTAGACAAAAGGAAACAAATTTACACAATATTCGTTTAACTTCTGTATTTTATACAACAAGCAATAAAGGCAACAATGACACCAACGAATTTACATATTTCCTGATTTTGGATAAGATTAAACTTAAAAGTTTATTTACAAGCTAGCCACAATTTAAGTGATATCGAAACCGTAAATTGTAAGAACAAAACTAACAAATTTTGAAACCGGCAACTGTAGCAAAAACACACAAATATTTAAAAATTTAATCCAGGATGTCAGACATGCTTTTGAGAAGTTTGCAATTTAAAATCAGCAAAATCCGTCCATAAAATTTTCATCAAAAAAACTATCAAAGAAAGTTTATTAATATTGTTTCGAACAATTTTATCAACAAATGGCGTGTTTATCGGCATAGAACTTGTTTAGCATTTGTAGTAGTTTTGATTTATAAAGATTATTGTTATAAACTGTTAAAAACATAGCAATATGGCAACATTGCGTTTTAACGACTGAATATTCTAGACACGAACATTCTAGACTTGCAGTCACGAACATTCTAGTATCTTAGTTTCGAACCTTCCAGAAATTATGATTGCTGTATAAATAGACTAACACGGCCAACCAAATGAATCAGTTTATTGTGAGTCATAGTTGTAAAAACATCAAAGTGTTCGAAAACTTTAAGTGTGTTCTTAAACCGTAATATAAGCCATGTCCGTCTGTCTGAGTGTTGAAATCAATTTCGGAAGTCCCCAAATATCTTCGGCATCCAAATCTTCAACAATTATGTCAGACATGCTTACGAGAAGTTTTTCTATTTAAAATCAGCAAAATCGGTTTAGGCCAACCAGAGTTATGGACCAATATGTGAGACAACCTCCATAAAAATTTGATATTTTTTGTCCATTTTATTGCAATATTTTGCAATATATTGCAGATAATACCATGAAATTTTGTATACGTTGTTTTTATGATAAAAGAAGAAAGTAAGAATCGGTCCACATCGGACCGATACTTGCAAAATATAGTTGATTTTTTTTGGAAGTTATTAACATCGAGTTTGTGTTTTTTTTAAATATGTATACATAAATTCTGAACTTAATTTTTTTAGACTAATTTAAAAACAAGTAAGAGTGCAATATTCGCCTGTGCCGAATCTTAAGTACCCTCCACCTAAACGTAATAAGAAATACAAAAACTACACTGTTTATAGGACTAGAACATCCTTATTCTGTATTTTTGATTCAGTTGTAGTGCAAATTTAATTATTAATTTATATATTGTTTGAAAGACAATTTTACGACCAATATAATTTATGTTAAATATTTTGAAATTTTGTCTAATTTTCACCATTTCTAATTGATTTAATTACCAATTCTTACCATAATTTACAGAGTTTGTCTGATGTTCATAATAATCTTGAGTGTAATTTAACAAACAGAGTATAAAAAAGGGGAACAAGTCGGTTTAGTGACTTTGCTAAAAAAAAATCATCAAATAGGGCTTTTAGAGGAGATGTCAGCAAAAAAAATTTGTTGGCGGTCACGCATATTTTCGAGGGGGCGGGCCCGTAAAGTTTAAAATATATAGGCCTATATCTCGGGAACTACTGGGTGTCTGATAATTTGTAATAAAAGGTATTAAAAATACTTTTCAATATGGGTTAAATCCGAATTTTTTGTAACATCTAAAAAAATTTAAATAAACGTCTATATAAGTGTTATTTGAGTTTATTAATATAAATAGCAAAGACATTATGCTTTAATTTAATTAAAAACGTTGGCAACTCTGTTTGAACAAAGTCGACATTTTTAGTGTTCCTAAAATTATATTTTTATACCCTACACCACAATAGTGGGGAAGGTACATTGGATTTGTGCTGATGTTTGTAACGCCCAGAAATATTGGTCCAACACCCACCTTAAAGTATACCGATCGGCTTAGAATCACTCCTTGAGTCGATTTAACGATGTCCGTCCGTCCGTCTGGCTGGCTGGCTGTCCATGTAAAGCTTGTGCGCAGAGTACAGGTCGCAATTTTGAAGATATTTCGATAAAATTTGGTACATGATATTTTTTTCACCCAAGGATGGATGGGATTGAAACTGGTGGATATCGGTCCATTATTTCACCTGGCCCCCATACAAATGTCCTCCCGAAATTGGGGTTTACCGATCATAAATCTTTCAATTATGCAAGTATGCAAATAAATTTCACCAAAAATGAGTAATAAATGAAGCTAAATCACATCTTTCGTGAAAATCAGTCCATAATTAGTCGTAGCTCCCATATAAAGCCTACTTCCGAAAATAACTTTAAAGAGCATAACTCTTTTAAAAATGTTGGTATCCAAATAATATTGCACACAAATATGGTTCGTATATATACATATAATATGGTAGAATTTTATGACGATCGGTTCATAATTAGTCGTAGCTCCCATATAATGCTCTCTTCCGAAAATCACTTAAAAGAGCATAACTCTTTTAAAAATGTTGGTATCGAAATAATATTCAACACAAATATGTCTCGTACATATACATAGAAAATGGTAAACTTTTATGATGATCGGTCCATAACTAGTCGTAGCTTCCATATAAGGCCCACTTCCCGAAATCACTTTAAGGACCATAAGTCTCTTAAAAATGTTGTTATCAAAATAAAATTTAACAAAAATGAGTTTCTTATGTACAAATAGGATGACACCTAATTTTATAATAGTCAGTTCATAAATAGTTAAAACTCCCATATAAGACCCTCTTCGTAATTCACTTTACCCTCCATAAATCTTTTAAACGTATTTATATCCAGATAAGGTTTAACACACATAATATTTATATTCACGGAAGTCATGGCACTAAATTTTTGGATGATCGCTCCATAATAGATAATATCTCCCATATATCGCCCATATCTGAAGAACTGTTTTATTGATATACTGGGTGTAAGGTATTATATGGTCGGGCTTGACCGACTATACTTTCTTACTTGTTTAAAGTTGTTTTAAATCTTCTGGAATATATTATTTAATAAAATCAACTGTAAGTTGTTAGAATAATATCAAATATGCCTGGTGAAAGACGTAAAAGTAATAATATTTTTTTTTTTTTTTTTTAATTTGAAGAATGTTTATTTATTCAATAAATATTAACAATGTATGATTGCCTCAGCGTCTTAACGACGTTTTTGAGGCGAGTTGGCATACTATACTTAAAATAAATTAATTATTTATATTTACATTATAGTTTTAAACTAATAAAAAAAATTATAAAATTGTATTTACAAAAGTTAATGTCTATGTATAAATAGAGTATGTATTACATTAGAAGCATTTCTAAATTATTTAATAAAAAAATTTTAATATTAGATTTAAAAGTTGAAATTTCATTAAAATTTTTTAAGTTGTGTGGCAAATTGTTATATTCCACACAGCCAATATATTCAATTCGTTGCTTAGTTTTTTCAAGTCTGCATCTCGCAGGTTTTAAATATGAATTGTTTCTGGTACTAATAGATGTTTGATTACGCGTGAATTTTATTGTATTATGGCCAATGTTATGTAACGATTTAAATACGAAAAGAAGTAATTGTTTCTTATATATTCCTCTTATAGGTAAAATATTTTTGCTTACTTCCATATATAAATTTGACGTGGGGTACCTAATGGGTAAGTTATAAACATTTTTGAATGCTTTATTTTGTGTTCTTTGTAGAGATTGTAATTCTACACTATTTTTATAGGCGTACACAGAAACTAAGTAATTTAAATGGCTTTGAATTAATGCTTGATATAGAATAAGTTTTGTTCTTTCATTGAATTTGTATTTAAATTTGTGCAATATTCCAATTACTGGAGATATTTTTGATTTAATATCTTCAATATGCAAATTCCATGACAAATTGCTTTGCAAAGTCACACCCAAATATTTTATTGAATATGTTTCAAAAATTTCTTCTCCATTTACGAAAAGACTAAACTTTGGCCCATTAATGTTCAAGTATGGTTTAAATCTTATGACTTTGGTTTTAGAAGAATTAAGAACTAATTTGTTCAACCTCATGTATTCAAAAATTAGGGCGGCATCTCTTTTCATATACACTTTTAAAACGGTCTCATGTTTATAGGGATAGAACAATGATATATCATCAGCATACATATAAAGATTTCCAGAAAGCTCAAGGTTTTTGATGTCATTTATGTAAATTGTAAATAAAAGTGGGCCCAACACACTCCCTTGTGGTACATCGTGTTCAACATTTCCAAGACAACTCTTACTGTTATTTATTTCAACGTACTGCTTTCGGTTCTTCATATAACTTTTAATCAGATTTAGTTCGGCACCTCGAACTCCATAGTACTGAAGCTTTTCAAACATTATATCATGATCAACAAGATCAAAGGCTTTTGAAAGATCGTAGAAAATACCACAAACAGCATTATATCCTTCATCCAATCCTCGGGATATAGAATTTACTACATTAATTACAGCATTTTCAGTACCGCTACCCTTTCTAAATCCATACTGCCAATCGTGAAGTAACTTGTTTTTATCCAGATATGTCGTAAACTGTTGATGAATTAGTTTTTCAAAAATTTTAATAAAGGTCTATACATATCTTCTTTATGCGCATTTACTGTTTTTGGTATTGGCACTATTTTTGATATCTTCAAAATATCTGGGTATTCAGATGTTGAAATGACGTTGTTGAATATATGTAATAAAAATGGAGTGATTTCATGATTTAATTTTATAAATATTTTCGGCGATAGGTTGTCATGACCAGAGGATTTACTGTTTGAAAGGTTATGTATGATTTGAAATATATCATCATTTGTTGCGATTCTAAAATTAAAAGTTTTATTACAATCTCTTAAGGTGCGGAGTCCATTACATGAATCAGTGGAGGAGTAATTAATTCCTTCTTTCATGGTTTTGGGAATTTGTAAAAAGTTGTTATTTAAGCATTCACATTTTATTAGATTATCCACAATCAATTCACCATTCGGGTTTTTTAAATTTATTTGAGTTTTAACATTTCTTCCTAGACTTTCATTTAAAAATCTCCAACACTTTTTAGGATCTTGCTGAATGTTGTGTAAGTTATCATGATAATACGTGTTCATAGATTCCTTATAGGCGACCTTAATGACTTTGCTTATTCTTTTTAGATAGTTCAGTACATTAGCATCATTTGGGTTCCTTCTTCTTTGTTTTAAAATTCTTTTTTTAAGTACAATTAGATTACATAAATTTTCATTAATCGATGGTGCTATTTGTTCTTTTAATAGTTTTTTTCCTGATTTAACAGACGTAGAATTTTTATTTGCATTTGACAAACATTTTATCAAATTGGCCGCATCAATTGACGGATTTCCAACCAAACAATTCGCACTATTATTTAAGAAGCATTCTTTAAGTATGTTGTAGTCACATTTTTTTTGCACAAATTCTGTGTAATCACAATTTTCTTTTTAATTTTACAAGAGATCATATTGTGATCAGAAAATTTACATTCAAGCATCTATAAATAGCGCAGAAGAAAGATTTGTAAATACATTGTCTATTGATGTACCAGATATTGGACGTGTAACTAATGTATGACAATTTTTAAAATCATAACTTTTAAATAAGTTCAGCAACGTATTCGACGCTTCAACTAAGAAATCAATATTTGAATCTCCAACAAAAATACAATAGCCATATGTCTCCATTAAGTTTTCTAGAAGACTGTAAAAATAATTGACATCACATTTTTGAGACCGATAAAACGATATAATTTTTTATATTATATTAATTTCCAATATTTCGCTATTACAATGGATAGCTTCCTCAGGGATAATATAAGTTTTGAATTAATAATAATAATAATTAACAATAATAATAATTCAAAACTTATATTATCCCTAAAGAAGCTATCCATTGTGATAGCGAAATATTGGAAATAAATATACATAGATAAATAAATTACATATTTTTATATAAAATTCAAGTGACCTTATTGCTTGTAAAAAGAAACTATTAAATATTTAAAAAAATGTCAAATAAACGAACTAAATATGAATTTAAATATATATTTTTTTCAATTTCATCTTATGTAAAGTTTTTAAAAGCTAAAATTAATTCGTATTTCTCAATTGTTTCTGTAAATGTTAGAAGCATTTCTTCCATAACAAAATTTAATCAATTTAAATCGGAAATTTCTCTTTTACCTAAATTACCAGATATTATTTGTATTCAAGAAACATGGTTTGATAGTAAACTGCTACAACTCTACAAAATTCCGGGGTATAATGTAGTTTACTGCTGCAGATCTGATTGTTACGGTGGTACGTCAATATATATTTGTGAAAGCATATTATTTTCAGTGGAAACCTGTGAGAGTAAAGATTTCATTGATTCTATTGTTCTCAATATAGTGAGTTCAAATATAACTAATAAATCTATAAGGCTGTTATCTTTTTATAGATCGCAAAAATGTAAAACTGAAATATTCTTTGCATACATTGAAAATTGTCTTACAAGGCTAGCTCCAAATCCTTGTATATTTGTTGGAAGGACTAATATTGATTTTATGGATAATACTCAGGCGCATGATTTAAATGATCTTTTTCGATTCTATGATTTCAGAAACTGTCATGCTCAAATTAATCGACCTAGTAGTGGAACTTCAATAGATAATGTTTTCCATAATATTGAAACGGAACTTAAAGTTAATTCTGTGGAATGGACGCTATCGGACCACAACTTAATAAATATAGTCATTGATTCTGCAACTAATATAACAGATTACATTGATGTTACTCGTTATCATTGTAACTATGAACATGTTAAAGAAAATCTAAGTCGCACACTTACAGATTCAAGTTTTACTAATGATCCCAATGTTGACACTACATACTTAATAGAGTCTATAACAAATGATGTTATTAATTCAACAGTTGTAACTAGAACAAAAAAAGATTTAAAACTTGAAGTAACACCATGGGTTAATGCCAATTTATAATCTCTTATAGAACACAAAAAAAAAACTGCTGAGAAAAATTAAATAAAATAAAATTGATTTAAATGACAGTATTACGAGAATAAGCAAAATAGTTAAACTAGCATTTAAAAAGAGTATGATAAGTTATTACCAAGACAATTTATATAATACCCGTGATAATCCACGGAAATGTTGGCAATTCATAAACAAAACGCTTGGAAGAAGTTTTAAAACATATAACTCTGCGGATCATTGTAATATGTTTCGATCTTTATACTATAATCGCAATCAATTTCCTTTTTGCCATATAAATGAAAATCAAGTTAATGAATTATTAATGCATTTGGATATCAATAAAAGTCCAGGAAGCGATGGAATAACGTCAAAGTGCATGTTTGAATGTAAAGAGATTGTAACACCTTTATTAACTAAGATTTTTAATTTCAGTATTAATCATTCAATATATCCCAACAAACTTAAAATTTACAAGATTATTCCTATTCCCAAAGAAGTAAATGGAAATACACTGGATCAATTTAGACCTATTGCAGTCTTATCTGTCATTGATAAAATTTTTGAAAAAATTTTACATAATCAATTATCAACATATTTGCACAACGAAGATTTAATATATCCCAATCAATATGGTTTTCGTAAGGGTTGCGGTACAGATGAAGCGGTGGTGAATGTTGTAAATTATATTTGCGATGGTTTGGATAGAGGTTTCACTGGAGTTGGTGCTAGTTTTTATGTTGTTTTCAAAGCTTTCGATCAAGTTAATCATTCAATTCTGGCTGAAAAATAAAAGTTTTATGGCGTAAGAGAAAGAGAATAGTAAATAAAAGGAAAGTGATATTATATCACATATTTTGAATTTAAACAAAAATAAAACTAATTTTTTGTGGATCTCGCCACTTTGGTTTAGTCACCTGTGTTTTTTCGAGCCAAGTAATAGGAAACTTGGCCTCCATCGATTCCACATTGGATAAAACCATATCGGTGGTTTTTTTATTGGTCCTTTGAACCGGATTTTTGGACATTTGGTGGCACAAAGGAGTTTTGAAAAGCAATACCAGGTGAATTTGTTTTATTTTGTTTTGTCTTGTACAATTTTGTTTGTTTCATACAAAATATTACAAGACACACGCACACACATACATTTCTGATAAAAGATAATACAGAAATTTAGTTTTGCACCGTATTGCCGTAAAAAGGTGTGTGAATTTACTAATTTACTTAAATTTGATAAACAAATTTAGAACTGATCGCTATTTTGAATGAAAAGTGTGTGATTTAGCTAAATTTAAAGAAATTAGATTTTACTGCCAACACTTTTTATATAAGTTTTATTTATATTTTGTATTACCGACATTAAACCTTTTTGTCATTTTAAACCAGCTGTTTGTTATTGTGTTTCTACATTTTTATTTTGTTTTGTTTGTGAAAGGCAATCATAGTTTTATATTTTCATTAAAAATTTTAAATTAAAATAATTTAAAATAAAAACAAGTAAGAGTGCTATATTCGGCTATTCCGAATCTTATATACACTTCACCTTTGTTGTGGATGCATAATTATATTATATACATACATACATATATACATATATTATATTGTTACTTTTTTACCTTTTAAAACGGTGGTTTATTTCCTTTAAATAAACCGGATTCTTTTTAAATGCAAAATAAGAGCGTCAAGTAGTTTGAAGAAAATAACGAGTCTTTATTTATTTAAATGTACACAAACACAATTAAAAAAAATTGACACACCGTCTTTTTAACATTTATATTACGGTTTAGGAACACACTTAAAGTTTTCGAAAACTTTTTACACATTTATGAAAAAAGGGAGGGTTAATATTTTCTTTTCACGTTATAAAATTTAGATTTATTTTGTTGTTGCGGTATATTTACGGTAAGTATGTATAAACACAATAAATTCTGAGGTAAGTATGTAATTTATATAAACACAATAAATTCTGAGGTAAGTAGGTATGTAATTTAAATTTTATATAAACACAATAAGAATAAAAAAAGGGATACCGAATGTGATGTTTAGTAGCCTGTTGCTAAGTGAGAAGTAATTAAGTTTTATATTATATATTTTAGTTTTAATATTTTCTATTAGCAACAATTAAAAGGAAATTTGGAACTTTTCCGTTACTATGTTGCCAGCAACATCAATTGGGTTATTAACTTAAGGTAATACATATTTAATAGTTTCTTTTTACAAGCAATAAGATCACTTAAATTTTATATAAAAATATTTAATTTATTTATATATATTTATTTCCAAAATTTGCTATCACAATGGATAGCTTCTTCAGGGATAATATAAGTTTTGAATTATATTTGTGATAGCGAAATATTGGAAATAAATATATAGAAATAAATTAAATATTTTTATATAAAATTTAAGTGACCTTATTGCTTGTAAAAAGAAACTATTAAATATTAAAAAAAGGTCAAATAAACGAACTAAATAAAGGTAATACATATTTTTATGTTAACAATTCTTATATACATATATAATTTATTATTGGGTTTAAATAATTAGTACATTAGGAATTAATAAATGGTAATTCATATAATATATATATTTTTTTTTATTTTATTTATTAAGTCATTGGATTAAATCCTTACAGACTATTAAAAAAGTATATTGAAAATTACAATTAATTACAAAAGATTAATTATTCAATAAACTAATTATTTTATGTTTAATTACATTTGTTGAAAGAGAAAAATCAATTATTTCATATAGATTGTTAAATTCACAAAATAATCTTCTTAATGGGGCAGCTTGAGCATAATTAGTGCTAACATGTTTGACATACAGTGGCTTAAAATGGCGTGAAAATCGTTGAGGAACATTAAAAGTAACATTATTTACAAGGAACTCGGAGCAGACTTCACCATTAATTATATTGATCATAAATGTTACATTAAGCATAGTCCTTCTACTAGATAGAGTTGGTAATTTAATCAATTTAAGTCTATCGATGTATGATGGAAGGTTAATATCAGGATTCCAAGGTAACCCACGTAGACAAAAGAGTAAAAATTGTTTCTGTACAGACTCTATACGCTGAATATGAATATTATAATAAGGATCCCAGATAATAGAGCCATATTCCAATATAGGTCTTACTAAGGAAATGTAAAGTTGTTTTGTGACATAGGGATCATCAAATTCCTTAGCCCATCGCTTTATAAATGCAAGTACACCTCTGGCTTTATTTATCATCATGGTAATGTGCGAAACAAAGTGTAATTTGTTGTCTAGTAAAATTCCTAGATCAAGAAAATTTTCAACAATTTCAAGCAGGTAATCACCCAAAGTATAATTAGTAGGAATATAATTACTTCTTGAAAAACGCATAAGTTACATTTTTTTAAATTTAGCTCCATTAAGTTGAGACTGCACCACAAAAAGAAATTGTTGAGATCGGATTGGAGATATATATGATCCAAAAATTTAGAGAAGCTCAAAAATTTTTTAACATCGTCAGCATACATTAGAATGTTACAAAAATTTAAAACATTTAGAAGGTCGTTGATGAACAAGGAGAAAAGAATTGGACCAAGGTGGCTGCCTTGAGGAACACCAGAAGTAACCAAAATATTTTTTGAGTATTTATTATTAAATTTTACGCATTGAGTTCTATCCAGAAGATAAGATTTTATCCAGTTTAGACTGCGAGTTGTAAAACCAAGAAGATCCAGTTTAATAAGAAGAAGTCTGTGATTTACTTTATCAAAGGCTTTACAAAGGGAGTATATACAGCATCAGATTGTTTTCCATTAACAAAGCCTTGGTTAACGTGGGTAGTAAGTTGAAGAACATTTGATATGGTAGAGCAACCTTTCCGAAATCCATGTTGAGACGATGACAGAATTGATGATAATTGATGACACATGTAATCAGTGATAAAGTGTTCAAAAATCTTAGGTACTACACTAAGCTTAGCAATACCTCTGTAATTTGACACCTCAGACCTATTACCAGATTTAAATAATGGGATTATGAATGAGGACCTCCAAATTCTCGGAAAATAACCATATTTAATGGATGTGTTGAATAAAATAATTAATGGATATAACAAGGATTGAGCACAATTGTGTATAATACTGCTAGGAACACCATCAGGACCATAATTATACGAAATTTTAAATTTTTTTAATCTTTCTAATAAATTCTTAGCATCAATATTTGGAAAAGATATAGCACGGTTAGTGTAAAGTGTGTTGGGATAACTATCGGAGCAATATTGCTTATCCGAATAAGTACTGGAAAAAAAATCAGCAAACATATTACTAATATTAATATCATCGGAAGATTCATAATTGTTGAGTTTCATTACTGAAGGATATCCATTTGTTTTTCTTTTAGAGTTGACAAAGTTGTAAAATGCTTTAGTATTATATTTAAAATTATTTTTTAGGTTTTGTAAATATGACTGATATAGGAAATTGTTGAGATTATTATATTCCGCACGAGCAACTGAGTATTTACTATAATCCACAAGCAAGCCAGATCTTTTGAAGTTTTTATAATGTTTATTCTTTAAATTCTTAAGTTTAGATAACAGTTTTGAATTCCAAGGAGGACCAGTGTGATTATAAGAACAGTGTTTTGGTGTGCATTTATCCATGAAATAATATATTTTATTATAAAAAATACTAGTCATACATCCAAAGTAGAATTGTTTATGTAAGGGATACACAGTAGATCGTTCCAATCGGTATTTAATATTAAATTATTTTATTTAACGTAGTTCGTCTGTATAAAATTATAAACTTTCTCATTATTAATTTGAGTAGATGATTTAAGTACAGCAGGTAGAGAGAAAATAAATTCAAATGTTGGATGAAATTTATCTTCAGGCAAAGTAACAGGATCACAACGAGAAATTGCACAATTGCATGGATCATTTACGAATACCAAGTCTAATAATTTACCAAATTCATTATAAACATTATTTAGTTGATAAAGGCAAACATCGAATACATTATTTAAAAAATCTTCATCAAACTTTGTAGATTTTGTTGGAATTAAATTTCAAGCATCAGGTAGTTTTGTCCATGAAATTGATGGTAAATTGAAATCACCGAAAGCAAAGAACGAATCCTCAGGTTCAACAAATTCCGCAATATTTTTAATAGCATTAACATGTTGTTGATAAACTAATTCATCGGAATTAGGAAGGATGTACGAACAGGTGAGATAAATTTTGTTATAATTTAGTTTAATCATTACACATAAGAACTCAGTATTATCTGAAGAGCAGGTCGAAATAGATTCTGAGACAAAACGACATGAAACTGCAATTAACACACCACCGCCATTTCGATTATTTCTATTATATCGGTAAATCTGATATTTATTGCACAGAATTTCAGAATTGAATACATTGTCTTCTAGCCATGTTTCAGTAAAAATAATAACATCATAATTAAAATCGAAACTGTTAACTAGAAGATTTGACAATTTAGTGTTTAAGCCACGAACATTCTGATAAACAATGATTAATTGATCGACAAGTTTAGAATTCAGTTTTTTTTTTTTATATATATATATAATTTTACAGATTTTAAGCTTAATATGTAATACAATTTTCAATTATTACTACAATTTCAATATAAGTTTCATACAATATTACAATATTTCAATTCTTAATACAAATTCAATTAAAATTTAATTTATTATTTTATTGTCTAAATCTGAGTTTAGACAAAAGGAAACACAATATTCGTTTAACTTCTGTATTTTATACAACAAGTAATAAAGGCAACAATGACATCAACGAATTTACATTATTCCTGATTTTGGATAAGATTAAACTTAAAAGTTAATTTACAATTGTAAGAACAAAATTAACAAATTTTGAAACCGGCAACTGCAGCAAAAACACACAAATATTTTAAAATTGCTATTTAAAATCAGCAAAATCCGTCCATAAATAATGGAGATATGAGCAAAAATCCGAGACAACCTCTGAAAATTTCATCAAAAAAACTATCAAAGAAAGTTTATTAATATTGTTTCGAACAATTTTATCAACAGATGGCGTGTTTATCGGCATACAACTTGTTTAGCATTTGTAGTAGTTTTGATTTAAAAAGATTATTGTTATAAACTGTTATAAACATAGCAATATGGCAACATTGCGTTTTAACGACTGAATATTCTAGACACGAACATTCTAGACTTGCAGTCACGAACATTCTAGTATCTTAGTTTCGCACCTTCCACTAATTATGATTGCTATATAAATAGACTAACACGGCCAATCAAATGAATCAGTTTATTGTGAGTCATAGTTGTAAAAACATCAAAGTGTTCGAAAACTTAAAGTGTGTTCTTAAACCGTAATACAAGCCATGTCCGTCTGTCTGTCTGTCTGAGTGTTGAAATCAATTTTCGGAAGTCCCCAAATATCTTCGGGATCCAAATCTTCAATAATTATGTCAGACATGCTTACGAGAAGTTTGCTATATAAAATCAGCAAAATCGGTTTAAGCCAACCAGAGTTATGGACCAATATGTGAGACAACCTCCATAAAAATTTGATATTTTTTGTCCATTTTATTGCAATATTTTGCTATACAGAATACAGATAATACCATGAAAGTTTGTACAACGTATGACAAAAGAAGAAAATAAGAATCGGTCCACATCGGACCGATACTTGCAAAATATAGTCGAGTTTGTGGTTTTTTTTAAATATGTATATGTACATAAATTCTGAACTAGAATTTTTTATAATTTTTAAGGAGTTTCCTTCAGGCTAATTTGGTCAAATGTTTGTTTCCAAACGTAAATAAAAAACTTGTTCGATTTTTGATATTAGCTTTAAAATAAAAATCGAACAAGTTTTTTATTTACGTTTAGAAACAAACATTTGACCAAATTAGCCTGAAGGAAACTCCTTAAAAATTATAATAATTGGTCACAAAAACAAATTAATTAAATTTTTTAAACTAATTTAAAAACAAGTAAGAGTGCAATATTCGCCTGTGCCGAATCTTAAATACCCTCCACCTAAACGTAATAAGAAATACAAAAACTACACTGGTTATAGGACTAGAACATCCTTATTCTGTATTTTTGATTCAGTTGTAGTGCAAATTTAATTATTATTTTATATATTGTTTGAAAGACAATTTTACGACCAACATAATTTATGTTAAATATTTTGCAATTTTGTCTAATTTTCACCATTTCTAATTGATTTAATTACCAATTCTTACCATAATTTACAGAGATTGTCTGATGTTCATAATAATCTTGAGTGTAATTTAACAAACAGAGTATAAAAAAGGGGAAACAAGTCGGTTTAGTGACTTTGCTAAAAAAAAAAAAAAATCATCATTATTTTAGAGGAGATGTCAGCAAAATAATTTGTTGGCGGTCACGCTTATTTTCGAGGGGGCGGGCCCGCAAAGTTTAAAATATATAGGCCTATAGCTCGGGAACTACTGGGTGTCTGATAATTTGTAATAAAAGGTATTAAAAATACTTTTCAATATGGGTTAAATCCGAAAAGAATAGTTGTTGACCCGAATTTTTTTTAATATCTAAAAAAATTTAAATAAATGTCTATATAAGTGTTATTTGAGTTTATTAATATAAATAGCAAAGACATTAAGCTTTAATTTAATTAAAATCGTTGGCAACTCTGTTTGAACAAAGTCGACATTTTAAGTGTTCCTAAAATGATATTTTTATACCCTACACCACAATAGTGGGGAGGGTATATTGGATTTGTGCTGATGTTTGTAACGCCCAGAAATATTGGTCCAACACCTACCTTAAAAATGATTGTGTAATAAATGGTTTGGAATGTGAAGATGATGCTGATGTTGTTGATACCACAGAGTACACATAGGCGACAGAAGAGCAAAGATAGTGTAGTTTTTTTCTTGTCTCTTTCTTTGGAACCTGCCTTTTTGTTTTCTTTATGTTACTATTTTTCTGACGCAAGAAAATTAATTTTTGGCACAGAGTATTTTTGTATTGTGTGATACAACCATAAAAAAATGCATTTATATCATCTAACGAATGCACAAACTCCACAATGCATACCAAGAAAGTATAACAATTATTAAAATACAATTTAGTTAGTTATTAAAATCAAAAACATATAAACAAACTTTCAATTCAAATATTCAACTCAAATTGTTTTGTTTATTTTGTTTTGTCCACAAAATTCTTGATGTATACAGTACTTTGCTTTTTCACATTACAAATTTACTACCAGAAAATATTTTCTTTCTCTTTTTAATATACCTGCCTTTTTAGCTGATTGTAGCTATTTTGAAACGCCAAAATTGACGCCTCTGTGTTCTCTGTGGTTGATACCTTAAAAAAATTTCTGGGGGATTTTAATATACAACTAGAAGCTAATAATATTAATGAAGCTTTTTTCTTGAAAAGTAAAAAAGAATACAACAATGCTGCAAATACGGAACTGAAAAAGAAGAAGGAAAAGAAAACTATGATTGTTAAATTTAGCAACAAAGCAAAAAAACAAATAGGTTTGTCTGTAAAGTCAAAACTAAAGGAAAACGGAAACAAATCTGTATTTATTAATGATTTTTTAAGCAGAGAAACACTATCTTTGCTTAATCATGCTAAATGCCTGCAAAAAGTTGGATTTCGTCGTGTTTATAGTTTAGCTGGTCGTGTATATATTAAAAGAAGTGAATTGTCGAATCCAAGACTAATTAAAACTTTTGAAGAAATAGATAATATACCGCTAGAAGCAACAACAAATAACACTAGAAGGTGCTACGTCGTGATAATATTATTAATGATGATACTAGTGATAATGAAGTTCACTCGCCGTTTTTGTCACCTGCTTAATAATGGCTAGGCCAATATTTAACAATATTTATTAAACTGTAAAAATTATTAAATCACAATATAATGAATTTAAATAAATATTTTTTTTCAATTTCATCTCATGTAAAGTTTTTAAAAGCTAAAATTAATTCGTATATCTCAATTGTTTCTGTAAATTTAAGAAAATTCAATCAATTTAAATCGGAAATTTCTCTTTTACCTAAATTACCAGATATTATTTGTATTCAAGAAACGTGGTTTGATAGTAAACTGCTACAACTCTACAAAATTCCGGGGTATAATGTAGTTTACTGCTGCAGATCTGATTGTTACGGTGGTACGTCAATATATATTCGTGAAAGCATATTATTTTCAGTGAAAACCTGTGAGAGTAAAGATTTCATTTATTCTATTGTTCTCAATATAGTGAGTTCAAATATAACTAATAAATCTATAAGGCTGTTATCTTTTTATAGGTCGCAAAAATGTAAAACTGAAATATTCTTTGCATACATTGAAAATTGTCTTACAAGGCTAGCTACAAATCCTTGTATATTTGTTGGAGGCACTAATATTGATTTTATGGATAGTCCTCAGGCGCATGATTTAAATGATCATTATCGATGCTATGATTTATGAAACTGTCATGCTCTAATTAACCGACCTAGTAGTGGAACTTCAATAGATAATGTTTTCTGTAATATTGAAACGGAACTTAAAGTTAATTCTGTGGAATGGACGCATAACTTAATAAATATAGTCGTTGATTCTGTAACTAATATAACAGATTACATTGATGTTACTCGTTATCATTGTAACTATGAACATGTTAAAGAAAATCTAAGTCGCACACTTACAGATTCAAGTTTTACTAATGATCCCAATGTTGACACTACATACTTAATAGAGTCTATAACAAATGATGTTATTAATTCAACAGTTGTAACTAGAACAAAAAAAGATTTAAAACTTGAAGTAACACCATGGGTTAATGCCAATTTACAATCTCTTATAGAACACAAAAAAAAAACTGCTGAGAAAACTTAAATAAAATAAAATTGATTTAAATGACAGTATTACGAGAATAAGCAAAATAGTTAAACTAGCATTTAAAAAGAGTATGATAAGTTATTACCAAGACAATTTATATTATACCCGTGATAATCCACGGAAATGTTGGCAATTCATAAACAAAACGCTTGGAAGAAGTTTTAAAACATATAACTCTGCGGATCATTGTAATATGTTTCGATCTTTATACTATCAATCAATTTCCTATTTGCCATATAAATGAAAATCAAGTTAATGAATTTTTAATGCATTTGGATATCAATAAAAGTCCAGGAAGCGATTTTAAAATAATTTAAAATAAAAACAAGTAAGAGTGCTATATTCGGCTATTCCGAATCTTATATACACTTCACCTTTGTTGTGGATGCATAATTATATTATATACATACATACATATATACATATATTATATTGTTACTTTTTTACCTTTTAAAAACGGTTTTTTATTTCCTTTAAATAAACCTGATTCTTTTTAAATGCAAAATAAGAGCGTCAAGTAGTTTGAAGAAAATATAACGAGTCTTTATTTATTTAAATGTACACAAACACAATTAAAAGAAATTGCCACACTGTCTTTTTAACATTTATATTACGGTTTAGGAACACACTTAAAGTTTTCGAAAACTTTTTACACATTTATATTACGGTTTAAGAACACACTTAAACACTTTTTTTGATCAGCGCCATCTGTTTATGAAATTATTTGTAACAATATTAATACACATAGTTTTTTTGATGAAATTTTCAGAGGTTGTCTCGTATTTTTGCTCATATCTTCGTTATTTGTGCTGATTTTAAATAGCAAACTTCTCGCAAGCATGTCTGACAGAATTATTGAAGATTTGGATCCCGAAGATATCTGGGGACTTCAGAAAATTGATTTCAACAGATAGACAGATAGACGGGCATGGCTTAATACACTCCGCTATCTATAAGGATCCAGAATATATATACTTTATAGGGTCGGAACATTATATTGTGGAAATTACAAATGGAATGACAAACTTATACATATACGTATCCCTTCTCATAAGGGCATAAAAAGGATAAGATATAAGATGAGGCTTTTTTGTTTGAATTTAATCTCAATAACATTATTTACAAAAGATTTATGGGTGGCATAGAATAAATAGACCAATTGTGGACTGATAGTTTCTAAATCCAGTATTCACTAATGTGATTTCTATGTATTTTAGGATTATATTGGTTGAATTTCATCTCAATAGCGTCATTTACAAAAGCGTCATGAACAAAAATTTTTGTGTTGCTGATGTGATGATTAACAAGTGTTGGACGAGTTTGTCGCATATACTCTCGATATTTATCCAAAAATAATACGGGATTTTCTGTATCATCACTGTCTGTAAAATATTCACCTGGAATACGAATTGTAGTTCCACAAAGCATTTCTGCTGCAGAGGCTCCTAAATCTTCCTTGTAACAGGTTCTTAGCCCAAGTGGGACCGTAGGTAAAATTTCCAACCATGGAGTAGTCTTGTTGCACATTAGTGCTGCTTTCAAATACCGATGCCGTCGCTCAATCATACCATTAGATGATGGATGGTATGGCGTTGTACGTATACGTTGAGCTCCAATAAGGCGTGACAGGGATGAAAATAAGGTGGACTCAAATTGGGTACCCTGGTCAGTGGTTATGGTTTTCGGTGAACCAAATCTAGAAATCCATGATGCAAAAAAATGTTTGGCAACAGTGTCAGCTGACATTTCTTTAAGTGGAACGATTTCTGGCCAGCGTGAAAATCTGTCAATCATTGTTAGACAGTATCGATATCCCATGCAATCTGGCAAAACTATTAGATCCATATGTACATGATCAAAACGGTGATCAGCTTCTTGAAAATGATTTGGTGTCAAATCGTTATGCCTATTAATTTTTGCCCTTTGGCAATGTAAACATTCGCGCACCCAAGAACTTACATCACGATTCATTGATGGCCAAATGAATTTCTGACGAATCTGTTTCAATGTCGCTCTTTTTCCAGTGTGAGACATTGCATGAACCAAATCGAAAATTTTTCGCCTTAAGATAAGTGGGATTTACGGACAAACTATTGAATCTGATATCTCACAATATAATTCAATATTGTCCAATTTAATTTTCTGAAGATGTAATGAGGTACTTGTTTTTTTTTTATTGTGTATCAGATTGTTGATGTTCCAAAATTTCCTCTAGACTTACCGTTTCAGGCATGCTTATTCCATTCACTCGTGAAAGAGCATCAGCCACTGTATTTTGCGAACCGGAGAGGTGTTGTATGTCAGTTGTATACTGACAGATGAAGTTTAATTGACGTATTTGACGAGGTGATGCTTTGTCCAACCTTTGCTGCAAAGCATACGTAAGTGGCTTGTGATCGGTTAACACTGCGAAATTACGGCCATCCAAGAGATGCTTAAAATGTTTTATCGCTAAATAGATTGCCAATAACTCCCGATCATAGGTGCTATAATTATTTTGTGACGGTTTCAGTTTTGCAGAAAAGAATGGAATCGGTTCCCACTGATTCCTAACGAATTGTTCTAAATGGACACCCACTGCTGAATCCTATGCATCTGTTTTTAATGACAATGGTGCTTCGGAATCCCAGAAATTTAGCAATGTCTCCCTCGCTAAACTTGTTCTACAAGTCTCGAAAGAGTGTTCCAACTCGATGGTCCATTCAATTTTGCGCTTGTCGTTTTTCCTTGACTCTCTGAACAACCCATTAAGGGGTGCCTGAATAGCTGCCGTAATAGGAACAAATTTTCTACAGATATTTAAAATTCCTAAGAATCGAAAAGACGTAGCTCTACGATATTATATGGCTTCGGGTAGTTTTTAATTACACTGACTCTCTCCATGGGTGGTTCCAAACCTACTGTGGATATGTGGTAGCCTAAAAAATCCAAACTGCTTACGCCAAACTCACATTTAGAAGGATTTATTGACAAACCGGCATCCTTTAATTTCTGTAAACCGTTTTCCACGTGATTGAAATGCTCCTCTTAATTTTTGGAAAATATGAGGATGTCATCGAGATAACAATAAACGTAGTCTAAATGTCGAAAGATCGAATCCATATACCTTTGAAAAGTTTTGGTAGCATTTCTTAGCCCGAAGGGCATTACTGTGAACTCAAACAATCCTATTGGTGTATTAACGGCAGGTTTTTCAATGTCATCTGGATGCATTGGTATATTATAGTAAGCTTTGTTGATATAAATTTTCGAAAACATGTTTTTTCCATGTAATTTCTCAGAAATATCGTCCACTCGTGGGATTGGATACCGATCTGGTTGTGTATTTGCGTTGACTTTGCGATAATCGCCACAGGCTCTCCAGTCACCTGTTTTCTTCTTTACAAGGTGGATGGGGCTAGACCATGGACTACTAGATGGACGAACTATTCCCAGCTGCAGTAAATTTTTAAACTCCTTTTCATTTCTCACCCGAGTATCGCCTCTGGGGCTCTTCCACTGACTGGCAACTTGTTATGATGCGATGTTGAACATTTGACGACGTTGGTAGGCGATAAGAATTTGGGTTTGTAATTTCCATATACTTTACAACGAGATTGTACAGATTGGATGACGAATTAATTGTTGATACACTTAGTTGGTCCGAAAATTTAGCTTGGCAAAAAGATTTGAGTGACGTGAGAGAATCAATTAATTGTTGTCCCTTTAAGTCCACTATTAAAGCATAGTGGGATAAGGAATCCGCGCCAATGATTGCTGACTTAACATCAGCTATTATAAACGTCCAACCAAAACGTCGTCGTAGGCCTAAATTCATCTCAAGGAATTTTGTGCCGTACGTTGTAATCGATGTGTCATTAACTGCAAATAATTTTAGGTCATCCGATCTAGTATTAATTAAAAAAAAAAACATCTTGGTATCACTGACACCACAGAGCCAGAGTCCACAAGAAATTTTAATTTATGCTTCTTATCAAAAATGTGTAATCTTTTTTCAAATGTGCGACTAATATTATCTCTGCTGTCATCTGTCGCACCTACCGAAGACAGCTGTATTAGTTTTCCTGTGGTGTGCTTCCGTTAATTTTACACGGTTGTCTGCACTTCTTTGAACCTGCTCCAAATTGGATGTGATAATAGCATACTTTCTGTTGGCGGCGGGATTGAGATCTAACTCTTCCATGGTCGCTTTCTTTACTGATACTACGACGTTGTGAATATTTATTATTTGTTGCAAATTCTATAGAAAGTTGGCTGAGCTTTTGAATTATCTGATTTAAGGATGTCTCAATAGCCAAAATACGCTATTCAGGTGCAGACGTTTTTGTCTGTGACATAAGAGCGTCACAGTGAGCCACAATATCTCTTGATGTTGCCGTTGTTGTCATGTGACATTGCTTGGCATATGTTGCATCCAAAGTGCATCCGAGGATATGCTTGTCCCTGCCAATTCCTTCATTTCTCTATTTCCAAGGTCCAAACCAGTAAGAAGTTTAAGCAGCTGTACCAAAACGGGTAATTAACTCCTTTTAAAATTTTTCATACTTGCCTGTAGCTGGAGGATTCTTGTCAACATCATCTATTTGCATTAAGGTGTCAGCATCTAAAGCAGTAATGACGGTGTAGTATTTGGATAAATCTGCTGTAATTCTATTCACATGCAGCAAACCATCCACTTGAGTGAACCACAGTTCCGGATCAGCGGGTAAAAACTTTGGCAAATGATGCATTCCAACAGCCTCAACTAAAAAATTTTTTTCATCAATGTCTATTAGTTTGCTGCATACACTTGTGTCTGTGTTGTTTTGTGTTTCCAACACTTTACGTTCATTCGGTGGTGGCGATCTTTCAACACTCATGTCTTTCTGTATTAAAACTTTGATATAAATATCATTATATATACTAAGAATTTTGTTATTTTTAATTATCGGCGTCACCAATTATAGGTTGTCACTATAATTCGAACAGTTATGTTCTAAGTTTTTCTAGAATTAAAAGTCTTTTTTACTTTGCTTGTTGCTTCTAGAAAGTTTATTTTAGTTTATTTTAGAGTGAACGTTTTGTTCAAAAAGCTGTCAAAAATATAATACAAAAAAGTTGAATAATAGTGTTGTATTTTTAGGTACTTGTATACAACGTTGCCACAACTTTTTTTGATCAGCGCCATCTGTTTATGAAATTATTTGTAACAATATTAATACACATAGTTTTTTTGATAAAATTTTCAGAGGTTATCTCATAGTTTTGCTCATATCTTCGTTATTTGTGTTGATTTTAAATAGCAAACTTCTCGGAAGAATGTCTGACAGAATTATTGAAGATTTGGATCCCGAAGATATCTGGGGACTTCAGAAAATTGATTTCAACAGATAGACAGGCAGACGGACATGGCTTAATACACTCCGCTATCCATAAGGATCTAGAATATATATACTTTATAGGGTCGGAACATTGTGGAGATTACAAATGGAATGACGAACATGTAAACCCTTCTGATGAAGGTGTAGGATATAAAAAGGATAAGATATAAGATGAGGATTTTAGGACTATATTGGTTGAATTTCATCTCAATAGCGTCATTTACAAGAGTTGTATGGTTGGTTGGTATGATCGGAAGTGAACTTAATTCAGGAGCTATTATTGACTGACAGCTACAAAATCCAGTAGCTTACTTGCCGTATAACCGATACTACTACGATTTCTGGATTAAAATTTCTGATCCATATAAAAGTTGGTTCGATATCGATATTTATTTGGTTTTTGGAAATGGTTCTTATATAGCAGCTATGACAAGTTATGGGCCGATCTTCTTAAATTTTGGAACATTTATTTTCATGCATATGAGAATATTTCACGTCGAATTTAAACATAATAACGGTATATTTAAGATATAATATTAGTATTAACGTTTATTTCGAGAGTGGACCTTATGTTATATTGACAAATATGGACCGATATTCTCAAAATCCAGCAGTTTGATTTAGGCATGTATGTAAATGATCCATTTCAATCAAATCTATAGGAGTGTATTGTATCCAACGAGGAATCGAGATCGTTTCTATTTGAGATAAGTCTAAAACGAGATTATTCCAAATTTGAATAGAATCTTTTGAAACTTCTTCATCCCAATCTAACCCCTCTAACCAGAGTTGTTGCATAAGTATTTTCCCGCTGATGGCTATTGGTGCTAGCCATCCAGCAGTATCAAAAAGTTTTGCTACTGAGGATAATATTTGACGTTTTGTAATTTTGATTGATTGGTGAGAAGCTGTATGAAAATGTATCTTTGAGTGCATTTCATCTTATACCTAGGGTTTTAGTAGAACTTGCTTCGTGAAATCGAAGGAAATCTTGATCATCATCTTTTTGTATATGAGAAAGTAATTGTGAGTCATTTGCAGTTATCTTTTTTAGATGCAATCCAGCAGAATTTAAGGTTTCAATAAGTTGAATTTGCGCCATAAGGGTTTCTTCAATTGAGAATCCGCCAGAAAGTATATCGTCCACATACGTTTCGTTGCGTAAAATTGAAGCAGCTTTAGGATATTTAGTTTCAGAATCGGATGCGAGCTGAAATAAAGTGCGAATCGCGAGGTAATGGGCGCAATTAACCCCAAAAGTTACTGTTTTTAACTGGTAATCTTTAATAGGACCATTATGTTCGCTTTGAAAAAGAATTTTCTGAAATGGTCTATCCGCTGGATGTACTAAGATTTGACGATACATTTTCTGTATATCGGCACTAAAAACATACTTATATTTACTCCAATTCAATATTATTGGTATTAAATCGTTTTGTAGAGTGGTACCAGTATAAAGCACATCGTTGAGTGAAAACTGAGATTTTGTTTTTCTTGACGCGTTGAATACGACTCTTACTTTTGTGGTTTTGTGGTCTGGGCGTACAACGGCATGGTGCGGCAAGTAAAAAGACTCATATTTACCTTTGGAATTGATCTCATGGGATGGAGTTTCTTCCATGTGATCGAGTGTTAGATATTCATTCAAAACTGTTTTATATTGTAGCTCGGGATCTTTAACTAATGTTTTCTCCATTCTAGAGTACTGAGCTAAGGCAATGAAGCGAGAAGAGTCAAGGAAGACTTTCTCGGGATATTCTTCTTTGAAGGGTAATCTTACCATGTATCTACCATTTTCTTGCCGAGTAGTTATTTGAAAGTAAAAACTTTCACAGATTTCGTCATCCCTTGAGCTTAAGTGAGCTACTGGAATTTCTTCTTGTTCCCAAAACGTTTTTAAGAGAATATTTAGTTGGGATGTTTTGGATGAGAGAACCGATGTTCAAAAGGTTTGAATTGTTTGCGTTGTCATAGGACTACTAACCACCCATCCAAATACTGTAGCCGAAGTGCGGCCACAAATGTTTTTCTTGATACCATCGAGATTTATAAAATGCTCGTAGTCATTGCCAAGAATGAGATCTATTTGAGAGGATTTATTAAACGTTGGATCTGCTAGATCAAGTTTTTCAAGTTCAGGTGACTTTGGGATTGAAAAGGTGTAAGACGGGAGTTGCTTTGGGACTTTTGGCAAAACTATAGCCTTAAAGGGAATTCGTAGATCATACTTTTTTGCATATAAAACGAACTCACACTCTTTGTTAGCCTCTTGTCTTTGTCCACCAATGCCAACAATTTCAAAATGGGATTTTTGGTATGGCAATTGTAGACGATTTATTATCTGTCAAAAATGTTCTTTGAGATCCGGGATCTATCAATGCTCGAATCGTAAAATATTCCCCTTTAAATTCTATCTGCATTAACGACGTTCGCAACAGAATATTTTTGTTGCTGGTGGAATAGTTAGCGTGAATTTGCCTTGACGTGTGAGGACGTTCATTTTGATCTTCATTTTGTGATATTTGTGTAACGTTTGAAGAAAACTTTGAAATATCTTTTTGCTGTCTGTTTTCATTAATTTGTTGAGCATTTGGTGATCTTTTCATATGTAAAAGAGAGTGGTGAGATTTTTTGCAGTATAAGCAAGTATTTTTGCTTTTACAATTTGATTTTATGTGGGAAGTACCTAAACAATTATTGCAAAATTTGTTCTTAAAGACAAAATCAACTCTTTGGTGTACAGTGAATGTTCGAAATTTGGGACAATTTCTGAGATTATGATTTTCAGAACATAATTTACATGCAAATTTTAGATTTTCTTGCGACATAAATATGTCAACATTTGAGTTATTTCTATTATTAGACAGAGTAAACCCATCTTTTGAAATTTTAATACTGGCGAGGCGTTCTACTGCTTCGTACCTATCTACCAGGAATTGAGACATTTGGGACCATTTCGGAAGCTCACGAGGAGATGTGAGTGACTGTTCCCAAAGAGAAAGAGTAGAATCGGGTAATTTCGTCGAGATTAAGCGGATTAAAATAGGGTCCCAACTTTCAACTTCTACTCCGAGTGTTCTTAATGTTGCGAGTGAATCGTTGACTGAAGATTGTATTCTTCTTATTGATTCGCTATCTTCATTCTCTGCCGCTGGGAGAATTTTGATCTGATTATCTACAAGAACACGTTTGTTCTCGTAGCGGGTTTTTAATGCGTTCCATGCTAAATCAAAACCTCTCACCTCTCGTTTTGTTTCGAAGGTGATACAATTTAGTGACTGGAGATAGTTTTGAGTGATTTATATATACGGCTGTGAACATGTCTCGAAATGAAGGCCATTGTTCATAACTGCCTTTAAATATCTCTGTATCACATGGAGGGAGTTTTATGCAGTTACTTGAGTTGTCAGTGATAAATGTGGGATTTGGACCAGGATAACGAGATGTTGACTGAAACACCGAAATAGGAGACGTATCTATTCTACTAGATTTAGCATATCGTTGATTTAAGAATGGCAGTGATAATATGTTTCTGAGCAAATATTATACTCCTCTTTGGCTTTTGCCTTGAATTCAGTTTCAACTGATCCGTCTTGGGATACCATTACCTTACGAAATGAATCCTTTAAATTTTCCCAGATTACAGAAATAGCAATAGATTTTGTTATCTATTTAAATTTATTTTTGAGATTTGGGGCTATTTTTAAATAGCAATAGATTTTGTTATCTATTTCAATTTATTTTTGAGATTTGGGGCTATTTTAAAATAGCAATAGATTTTGTTATCTATTTAAATTTATTTTTGAGATTTGGGGCTATTTTAGAATATCAATAGATTTTGTTATCTATTTAAATTTATTTTTGAGATTTGGGGCTATTTTAAAATAGCAATAGATTTTGTTATCTATTTAAATTTATTTTTGAGATTTGGGGCTATTTTAAAATAGCAATAGATTTTGTTATCTATTTAAATTTATTTTTGAGATTTGGGGCTATTTAAAAAATAGCAATAGATTTTGTTATCTATTTAAATTTTTTTTAATTTTGAGATAAATTGTAATATATGGCACTTTAGCATTTATTTTAATACGCTTTATAAATTTTATTTAAATAATTCAAAAAATTTTTTTTTTAATTTTTTCTACGCTGTCATGTGTAGACATAGGGTGAGATATAAGCGGTTGGCAACGTGAGATAAAGTAGGGAATAAAAAGATAACAAAAGTGTAGGGGAAAAACAGAAAAAAAAGATGGAATATTAAAAATATAATTAGGTAAATTGCTGAAGAGATTCCCGCCAGGAAAAAGCAAAATGGGGAATGGACATTTTTGTGAAAAAAGAAAAAATGTCGACTTCTTAGTCTGAGGTACAGGAGTGAGAAAAGGCAGTCGGCCTGCGAAAGCCGTGTGGTACAACTAAAAACCTTTTAATTAAAATTAACAACAAAACATTTTTTTTATAAACTTTAACATAAAAATGAACAAAACTTTTTATTGATAAACATCAACAATAAAACATTTTATTTGGAAATAACAACATATAAATAACAACAAGAAGCCACAATACATATAAAGGAAAGGAATACAAAGCGTTAAAAGAAACAGAAGAAATTAAACAAATCAGCATCAGAAAGCCGCCACATCCACTCTCAGTTACTTCACCACGAGAAACCACCGAAGCCACCTCATCAGCCTTAGCTTCTTCTGGAAAAAGTCAGGTATTCGCCAGACCAAGACCAACTCTCTAACTCGGACTCACGTACATACCTATAAAGAAAAAATATATATTTATTTCCGATAAATAGTAAGTGAAGTTTTTTATATACTCTTACCGCCAAATATTTATTTAGGGTGCGCGTCAGAACGTAGGAAATGAGCTCAGTCCCTAGGTTTTTTGTCAGGCATCGGTTATATTGACCCTAGAGATAAACAAAAGAAACGTCATTACTAAAATAAATGAATATATATTTTGATAAAATTTTAATACCTGAACCGAGATACAAAACAACGACATTGGCGAGTGACACGGTGCCCAAAAGTTAAGATAGCGCAAAAATGAGAATGGGAGTCCCGGCTAGGAAATAAAGCAGCATTATTTATTTATTTATTATTAGTCCAATATACTTTGTTTTATGAAAACGAGAATTGTATTTCTTGAACCTTTATGAATGTTTTAAATTTTTGAAATTTTTATAGAATTGTGGAAATGAATTATATTCTATTTTCAATAATGTTATTCATTATATAAACCATCCCATTTTTTTTTGCTTCGTAATTTTTGAGAATAAAAGCTTTAATGACCTGTAATTGAAAGATGAAACATGAAATTTTTTTGAGTTTGCTTAAAATGAAGTGGTGAGATTTTAGCAATTTGTGGTAAGTAGGGAGAGAGAGCGTTTGAAGTGCATTAATGGGACATCCTAAAATAAGAACAGGATGTCATGGTGAGCCTCCAGGCTCGTGTGGGAGGGCTATCCTGGCATACCATCAGCCAGAGAAGGTGTAAAGGTAGATTGAAGGCGGTTATAATCGTGGTAGGGCATACATTTCGGGTCCCAACATTTTTTTTAGTTTTAGACAAGTGAAATCTGGTATGTTTTCTACTTTGTGTGTGTACGGCCCAGATAATTGGTAAAGAACCACTCCCAATCCGGCGAGCCTCAGCCTTGGCAAAACGCAATCATACCAGTAACACCAACGATCTGGCCACCCTTTCATCTTTACTAATTTGTCCCTTTTGGGTGATCCCTGCGCCCAGACAAATGCCGAACAGACATCCAAACACCCAGGCATTACAAGGTCCATCGATTCGTCAAATCTCAAGTCAACAACAACTAGATCAATGGCACCGGGAAAATTCATTGCCAATGACACAACAAGCTGCATACCAAACAATTACACCACCATTTTTTCAGCCACAGTATATGGCACAGATACCGCAACAACAACCCAATATCCAGCCCCAATATGGAGAATATCAAACCAGTCAACGTCCCCAAATGTGGTCGTACCTTCGCCTACATCATCAATGGACAGATGTAGACTGGAAAAATGGGGGATAAAGTTTGATGGCACAGACAAAGGATTGACCGTGCAGGAATTCATTTTCAGAGCAGGAGCCCTGAAGGATGACTATGGGTGCTCTGATGCAGAATTCATGAGAAGCTTTCATTTGTTGTTGGGAGGGCCAGCGCTTGATTGATTCTGGAGTTACCGAAGAGGCAACCGGAACAATACATGGCAAGATCTGCAGAGAGCGCTGTTGTCTCAATATAGGCAATATGACCAAGAACACCAGATACAGATATTGAACCGAAGACAAGGGCCAAATACGCGAAACATTGCAGTTTTTTGTAGAGAGGCCCGTAGAGCAGAGGCCTTACACAATAACCAGAGGCAACAATACCAGCCGCGCACAAACTTCACTCCGAGAGTACATGAATTGAATGGAGGTGGGGAAATGATGCAGACTGACATGGAAGTCGATGGCATTCGGACGGCAAGTCACTACACTTGCTGGAATTGCAAGGTAATTCGGCACAGTTTCATCGACTGTCCTGAGCCTATTACCAGGCAATTTTGTTTCCGTTGTGGTAAGGATGGAGTAGTGACACCTAAATGCGTCAGATGCCAGGAAAACCGCGCGCGTTACCCGTCTCGAACTGGGCAGGCGAGGTCAACGGACGTCTGAGCCCAGTCTCAGAACAGCAACAACCTCAACAACAACAGCCGGACAAGAAAAGGTTAGTCATATTGGAAAATAAAAATCTTCAATTAAAAAAGAAGGAAAATGAGCCTCGACTTCGGGAGCTTAAACCACTCCATATACGCTTGAAGGAATACCATGAAGCTAGGAATAGAATTTTTGGTACGATTTCGAACAAAATAAAACAGGCGCGAGAAAGATATAAAGTAAGAAAACGCGAACGATCTCGAATCACTGTTGCGTCGCTATATGAGGGTAAAGATTCGCGATTGTATACGAGGATATCTTTAGGGGGTCATGAAATAGAAGGTCTACTCGATAGTGGGGCAACAGTAACGTGTTTAGGAAAGAATTGTCTGGATTTCGTAGCTAATGTTGGTCTCAAAATCCATGATTTTGCGACTAACATTAAGACGGCCGATGGAACAGCGCACAAAATTGTCGGTAGAGTACGAGCAGATATAAGTTTTAACAATAAAACCAAGACAATAACGTTTTACTTAGTGCCTACACTGAGTCGAGAGCTATTCTTGGGAATAGACTTTATGAAGGTTTTTAATATGTTTGCCAATTTAGATAGCCTCACAGTAAATGAAGATAGACTCGGTCAAGAGAACGAAAAAGTCACAGATATCGTGACTCATGACTTGACAGTTGATCAACGCCAGAAATTAGATTCGGTCATTGCTAGTTTTCCCTGCCACATTAAGAAAGGTTTAGGCAAAACTCATTTGGAGATGCACACAATAGACACCAGTGATGCAACTCCAGTGAAAGATAGACATTATCCTGTCTCTCCGGCCGTGCAAAAATTATTGTTTGCGGAATTGGACAGGATGCTAGATCTTGGCGTCATTGAGCCTAGTGAAAGTCTCTGGAATCACCCGGTTACTGTAGTCCGTAAGGGCGAGAAGAACCGGCTATGTCTGGACGCACGTAAACTCAATGCCCTCACGGTCAAGGATGCCTATCCTCTTCCGCATATAGAAGGTTTGCTCAGTCGTTTAGGGAACACGATATTTATATCTAGTGTCGACCTTAAAGACGCTTTCTGGCAGATACCACTAGACCATTCCAGTAGAGAGAGAACTGCCTTCACGGTGCCAGGACGACCACTTTACCATTTTACGGTAATGCCTTTCGGGTTGTGCAATGCAGCTCAAAGGTTATGCCGTCTTATGGATAAAGTGATCCCCGCGGCACTACGTGATAGAGTTTTCGTCTACTTGGATGATCTCTTGATAGATTTCGAGACACACCTGGAGTTGCTGAGCGAAACGTCTAAAAGTTTACAGGCAGCGGGTTTAACAATTAACGTGGCCAAATCTGAATTCTGTTTCAAGGAGTTACGCTATCTGGGATGCATAGTAGGAGGAGGCAAACTAAAACCCGATCCAGCCAAGGTGGAAACTATAACTCGTTTTGCCTACCCTAAAACAGCGAGGCAAGTGAGGAGCTTTATGGGTGCAACAGGCTGGTATAGAAAATTTATACCAGACTATGCAACCATTGCAGCCCCAATCTTTGAGACGCTGAAGAAGGGGAAGCAATTCAAGTTTTCGGAGGAAGCCAAAGCTGCGTTTGATAGTCTCAAGAATGCTCTTGTCTCAAGTCCACTGCTTAATCACCCAGACTTTACTAGACATTTCTACATCCAGTGTGATGCGTCAGACGTAGGCATTGGTGCTGTTGTCTTTAAGAAAAATGATTCTGAAGATGAACACCCAATTGCATACTTCTCGCATAAACTGACCTCAGCTCAGAAAAATTATTCTGTCACTGAGAGGGAATGTCTGGCAGTAGTCTTGACGATTAAGAAGTTTAGGCCATATGTGGAATTGATGCCCTTTACAGTGATTACTGATCACAGTAGTCTAAAATGGCTAATGTCACATAAAGACCTAAGTGGTCGCTTGGCAAGGTGGAGCTTAAGTCTACAAGCTTACAACTTCAACATCGAACATAGGCAGGGGAAACAAAATATAGTACCCGACACCCTATCAAGATATAATATGGAAGAAGTTTTAGTTGAAGTTTCTAAACTTGTAGACCTAAATTCTGATGCTTTTAAATCAAGTAATTACTTAGAATTGGTTTCCACCATAGAAGCTAATTCTGAGCAGTTACCTGATTTAAAAGCAGTGGATGGCTTTGTTTATAAGAGAGTTCACCCATATGACGGAGAAATCTTAAATGAAGATTTCGCTTGGAAATTATGGGTGCCTCTCGAATTAACCAAAGACATCATTAGAAATGCTCACAACCTGCCCCAAGTGTCCCACGGAGGGATAGAAAAGACCATCAGACGAGTTCGTGAATTGTTCTATTGGCCGAATCAGGCTACCGAAATTCGACAATTCGTGCGTTTTTGTCCTATATGTAAGGAAACCAAACCATCGACCAGAACACTGCGTCCACCAATGGGTTCCGAGATAATCAGTGAACGTCCGTTCCAGCGGATCTTCATTGATTTCCTAGGACCTTACCCGAAGATTGGGAATACATTTATCTTCATAGTATTGGATCATCTGACAAAATTCGTGCTACTTAAAGCAATGCCAAAGGCCAGTGCTAAAGGTGTTGTGAAATTTCTTATCGATGAAGTGTTTCACAAATTCGGTGTACCGGAAACGATCGTATCGCATAATGGGAAACAATTCGTCGGTAAGGAATATCATGACATGGTGGAGAGCTTCGGCGTCATCCACCAACGCACACCAATATATTCACCCCAAGCAAATGCTTCAGAACGAGTGAACCAATCGATACTAGCTGCTATCCGGACGTACCTTAAAGAAGATCATTCAGATTGGGATAAACGCCTATCCGAAATTGAATTTTCTTTAAGATCGTCCGTGCAGACCTCGATTGGCGTCACTCCGTACTTTGCTTTGTTTGGAGTGAATATGTTTGGTCATGGCAGTGTGTATAAATTAGCACAAATATTGGGCTGTCTAAATGATCCAGATGCAAAAATTATTCCGAAAGCCGCGAAATTAGAGCTACTCCGAAAAAACATGCGGGAAAGCTTACATAAAGCATATCTAAGAGCCGAGAAAACTTAAAATACGCGATCTCGAAAAATAAAATGTATTCCGGGGCAGGAAGTTTTTCGTCGCAATTTCCAACAAAGCGACTTCAAAACCGGATTTAATGCAAAATTAGCACGCAAATTTATTAAATGTCGCATAGTAAAACCGATCGGAAATAGTTTGTACGAAATCGAGGACTTACAAGGGAAATCATTAGGAATATTTCACGCCAAAGACCTAAAGCAATAGCTCTAGTGTATTTGACGAGAATTACTCTTAATTTTTTTTTTGTTCACCAAAAATGTTTATTTCTAGTCAGCTTTGGTATAATTTCAAGCCAGAGGAAATTGTTGGAGGTATTTCTCGCCGAAGATTAAATCCTCCGGTGGTCCTAGTTCCAGCATTTCCTCAAAATACACGCTCATACCAAAAACCTTCTAGTTTCAAAACAAACTTGCATTCTAAGAAATCGTCAAAGGTACTTCTCGCCGAAGATTAAATTCTTCGGTGGTTTTAGTTTTGACATTTCACAATTTCGTCAATATATTTAGCTCCAAATCCGCACTAAATCTCTAATTCTACTAGTCATATAATATAAAAATATATGAATATGTAGGTCATAGTTATCTGACATAGTAAACTTTTATTTATTCAACTCTAAATGAATATGTATCGTAACATATTCATTGCCATCCAACCAAATTTAAATTTCTGTATGACAAGCAAATAGCCAACATCTCTTAGCTGATTGCATTTTGCAACCGAGCATCAAACCATTTATGCAGTTCCTTTATAACGCTCTGGGGAACTATGCCATTAAGAGCTAGGATCTGTTAGTCATCTGGCTAATACTACAAATCTGAGTCTGATCTTACGGCAAGCTAAGACATAATAAGAATATATGAGAGAAGGGGTGGCAATGAAAAGTTTTGAGCATATTTCATTTGAAGTACGAATCATAATTTGAATTGGTCAAACGACATCTTATTACATAATAAGTTTTTTTTATTTACTACCTAGTCTGATATACAAACATTATTTTAGGATTTTTTTTAAAAACGTCAATTTTCAAAAAGAAAATTTTTTATATATTTCGTTTGTCGCTACGTCTTAGTAAAACACAAACAATACTCATACTGAGAATGAAAAAAAAAACATATATATAGGAGGGAAACAAATTGAATATATTACGAGAGAATTAGAATTTTGTTTTTTTAGAGTTGGCTAAAAATATATAATATAAATACTAAGGGCCAAATTCATAATCAATTTTAAATATATACATATGTTTAAAAGCATTAAAAACACTTACCCCGACTTTCTGGATCTTGTTGCCGCTGTTGCTGTTTCCATTTTGCAGAATGTTGTTGTTCACAGCGCGTTTCCGTGGAAACCATAATTACATCTAGAAAATAGAAAAACATTATTAGTTTTATTATAGTATCAATATAGTAATAGAGTAGTATTAGTTTATAGGGTAAATTTTGATACATAAGTTTATAGTTTAATAAAATTTTGTTGATCTGAAAGACTCGCCAGTCACTGGTAGGTTTTCAGGCCGAGTGTTAGCCTTAGATTCAGGTCACCATGGGGGTTGCTGGACCTAAGGAAAGGAACACTATTAGTGTATAGGTATATTTAAAATTTTTTTTTGCTTTCATTTTTTTTATTATTAATTTTAGAATTTTTTTTATAAGTGAAATATTCTAAAGGGAAAATATGAATATTTTTTGGAAGGATTAGATCCAAGTCCTTTATAATATTTCGGAAAAGTCCTTAGTGCACAGTTTAGATTTATTTAGAGATTATTTTAGCTAGATTATTTAGGTCAAAAGTTTTAAGTTAATTCCCTTATTTTGCAAAATTCCGATACCCTAAGGATTCCTTTTGCTTCACAAAAAAAAAAATTTTTTTACAATTTTGTCCTTTTCCTTTTTATTCTATTGGGTTAGTATTACAAATTCACTACACTTGTTTAGTTTTTATTTTTTTGTCTAATCCCCTTATTTACAAAATTTAAAGTAAAATCTATTTTAAGAAAATTTTGTCTAAAGCACACTTTATCTACTTTATTTTCTTGTGAATATGGCAGTTAATCTCTAAATCACACTTCTTTATTTACTACTATCCCACTCACTAAAATAATATAAAATTTCATCAAAACTCACCAATGATACAACTTGTAATTTGGGTCCTATAAGTTTCCGTCTCTGTTGTCCGTCCGATTTCCTGATTGGGTAGAACCTATAATGAAAAAGAAATTATTAATAAAAGCTTGATAAAAATAGGCCGATATTACCTCGTTCCACAATAGGCAATGGATTTCCCTCAGGGATACCAACATAGTAACCTGTAAAAAAAATTGTTTCATTAAAAATATATAATAAACATATATTGTGGGTTAAACTCACCGTAATCCATCAGATTATAGACCATCCACCGGAAAGCTGTCAGTAAAAGTTTCCCTAAATATCCTGTAAAAATAGGAAACGAAACAATGTTAATATAAATTAATATGTAAAATTCATACAACTTACCTTTTTTTTACGCAAGCTTGTCCTCGTGTTTTTGATTTTATTCTTATTAATGTCATTGAGTAATTTTAGGAGATGCCAGGGTGCAAGAAAATAAACTCACCACACAGGTTGTTACAAATATTGAAATAAAAATAGTCATGGCTGGGGATGCCATATCAGCAGGTTAATATCAATAATACCCGAAATCCCAGAAAATGGAAGATGAACCAGTTTCGGTGTACACTATTGCCCTCCCATTCTTAACCCATCAAGGGACGCAGAATGGTTGGGTTTGTCATGTGTAGACATAGGGTGAGATATAAGAGGTTGGCAACGTGAGATAAAGTAGGGAATAAAAAGATAACAAAAGTGTAGGGGAAAAACAGAAAAAAAAAGATGGAATATTAAAAATATAATTAGGTAAATTGCTGAAGAGATTCCCGCCAGGAAAAAGCAAAATGGGGAATGGACATTTTTGTGAAAAAAGAAAAAATGTCGACTTCTTAGTCTGAGGTACAGGAGTGAGAAAAGGCAGTCGGCCTGCGAAAGCCGTGTGGTACAACTAAAAACCTTTTAATTAAAATTAACAACAAAACATTTTTTTTATAAACTTTAACATAAAAATGAACAAAACTTTTTATTGATAAACATCAACAATAAAACATTTTATTTGGAAATAACAACATATAAATAACAACAAGAAGCCACAATACATATAAAGGGAAGAAATACAAAGCGTTAAAAGAAACAGAAGAAATTAAACAAATCAGCATCAGAAAGCCGCCACATCCACTCTCAGTTACTTCACCGCGGGAAACCACCGAAGCCACCTCATCAGCCTTAGCTACTTCCGGAAAAAGTCAGGTATTCGCCAGACCAAGACCAACTCTCTAACTCGGACTCACGTACATACCTATAAAAAAAAATATATATTTATTTCCGATAAATAGTAAGTGAAGTTTTTTATATACTCTTACCGCCAAATAAGTCCCCTGTTATTTAGGGTGCGCGTCAGAACGTAGGAAATGAGCTCAGTCCCTAGGTTATATTGACCCTAGAGATAAACAAAAGAAACGTCATTACTAAAATAAATTAATATATATTTTGATAAAATTTTAATACCTGAACCGAGATACAAAACAACGACATTGGCGAGTGATACGGTGCCCAAAAGTTAAGATAGCGCAAAAATGAGAATAGGAGTCCCGGCTAGGAAATAAAGCAGCATTATTTATTTATTTATTATTAGTCCAATATACTTTGTTTTATGAAAACGAGAATTGTATTTCTTGAACCTTTATGAATGTTTTAAATTTTTGAAATTTTTATAGAATTGTGCAAATGAATTATATTCTATTTTCAATAATGTTATTCATTATATAAACCATCCCATTTTTTTTTGCTTCGTAATTTTTGAGAATAAAAGCTTTAATGACCTGTAATTGAAAGATGAAACATGAAATTTTTTTGAGTTTGCTTAAAATGAAGTGGTGAGATTTTAGCAATTTGTGGTAAGTAGGGAGAGAGAGCGTTTGAAGTGCATTAATGGGACATCCTAAAATAAGAACAGGATGTCATGGTGAGCCTCCAGGCTCGTGTGGGAGGGCTATCCTGGCATACCATCAGCCAGAGAAGGTGTAAAGGTAGATTGAAGGCGGTTATAATCGTGGTAGGGCATACATTTCGGGTCCCAACATTTTTTTTAGTTTTAGACAAGTGAAATCTGGTATGTTTTCTACTTTGTGTGTGTACGGCCCAGATAATTGGTAAAGAACCACTCCCAATCCGGCGAGCCTCAGCCTTGGCAAAACGCAATCATACCAGTAACACCAACGATCTGGCCACCCTTTCATCTTTACTAATTTGTCCCTTTTGGGTGATCCCTGCGCCCAGACAAATGCCGAACAGACATCCAAACACCCAGGCATTACAAGGTCCATCGATTCGTCAAATCTCAAGTCAACAACAACTAGATCAATGGCACCGGGAAAATTCATTGCCAATGACACAACAAGCTGCATACCAAACAATTACACCACCATTTTTTCAGCCACAGTATATGGCACAGATACCGCAACAACAACCCAATATCCAGCCCCAATATGGAGAATATCAAACCAGTCAACGTCCCCAAATGTGGTCCGCACCTGTCGTACCTTCGCCTACATCATCAATGGACAGATGTAGACTGGAAAAATGGGGGATAAAGTTTGATGGCACAGACAAAGGATTGACCGTGCAGGAATTCATTTTCAGAGCAGGAGCCCTGAAGGATGACTATGGGTGCTCTGATGCAGAATTCATGAGAAGCTTTCATTTGTTGTTGGGAGGGCCAGCGCTTGATTGATTCTGGAGTTACCGAAGAGGCAACCGGAACAATACATGGCAAGATCTGCAGAGAGCGCTGTTGTCTCAATATAGGCAATATGACCAAGAACACCAGATACAGATATTGAACCGAAGACAAGGGCCAAATACGCGAAACATTGCAGTTTTTTGTAGAGAGGCCCGTAGAGCAGAGGCCTTACACAATAACCAGAGGCAACAATACCAGCCGCGCACAAACTTCACTCCGAGAGTACATGAATTGAATGGAGGTGGGGAAATGATGCAGACTGACATGGAAGTCGATGGCATTCGGACGGCAAGTCACTACACTTGCTGGAATTGCAAGGTAATTCGGCACAGTTTCATCGACTGTCCTGAGCCTATTACCAGGCAATTTTGTTTCCGTTGTGGTAAGGATGGAGTAGTGACACCTAAATGCGTCAGATGCCAGGAAAACCGCGCGCGTTACCCGTCTCGAACTGGGCAGGCGAGGTCAACGGACGTCTGAGCCCAGTCTCAGAACAGCAACAACCTCAACAACAACAGCCGGACAAGAAAAGGTTAGTCATATTGGAAAATAAAAATCTTCAATTAAAAAAGAAGGAAAATGAGCCTCGACTTCGGGAGCTTAAACCACTCCATATACGCTTGAAGGAATACCATGAAGCTAGGAATAGAATTTTTGGTACGATTTCGAACAAAATAAAACAGGCGCGAGAAAGATATAAAGTAAGAAAACGCGAACGATCTCGAATCACTGTTGCGTCGCTATATGAGGGTAAAGATTCGCGATTGTATACGAGGATATCTTTAGGGGGTCATGAAATAGAAGGTCTACTCGATAGTGGGGCAACAGTAACGTGTTTAGGAAAGAATTGTCTGGATTTCGTAGCTAATGTTGGTCTCAAAATCCATGATTTTGCGACTAACATTAAGACGGCCGATGGAACAGCGCACAAAATTGTCGGTAGAGTACGAGCAGATATAAGTTTTAACAATAAAACCAAGACAATAACGTTTTACTTAGTGCCTACACTGAGTCGAGAGCTATTCTTGGGAATAGACTTTATGAAGGTTTTTAATATGTTTGCCAATTTAGATAGCCTCACAGTAAATGAAGATAGACTCGGTCAAGAGAACGAAAAAGTCACAGATATCGTGACTCATGACTTGACAGTTGATCAACGCCAGAAATTAGATTCGGTCATTGCTAGTTTTCCCTGCCACATTAAGAAAGGTTTAGGCAAAACTCATTTGGAGATGCACACAATAGACACCAGTGATGCAACTCCAGTGAAAGATAGACATTATCCTGTCTCTCCGGCCGTGCAAAAATTATTGTTTGCGGAATTGGACAGGATGCTAGATCTTGGCGTCATTGAGCCTAGTGAAAGTCTCTGGAATCACCCGGTTACTGTAGTCCGTAAGGGCGAGAAGAACCGGCTATGTCTGGACGCACGTAAACTCAATGCCCTCACGGTCAAGGATGCCTATCCTCTTCCGCATATAGAAGGTTTGCTCAGTCGTTTAGGGAACACGATATTTATATCTAGTGTCGACCTTAAAGACGCTTTCTGGCAGATACCACTAGACCATTCCAGTAGAGAGAGAACTGCCTTCACGGTGCCAGGACGACCACTTTACCATTTTACGGTAATGCCTTTCGGGTTGTGCAATGCAGCTCAAAGGTTATGCCGTCTTATGGATAAAGTGATCCCCGCGGCACTACGTGATAGAGTTTTCGTCTACTTGGATGATCTCTTGATAGATTTCGAGACACACCTGGAGTTGCTGAGCGAAACGTCTAAAAGTTTACAGGCAGCGGGTTTAACAATTAACGTGGCCAAATCTGAATTCTGTTTCAAGGAGTTACGCTATCTGGGATGCATAGTAGGAGGAGGCAAACTAAAACCCGATCCAGCCAAGGTGGAAACTATAACTCGTTTTGCCTACCCTAAAACAGCGAGGCAAGTGAGGAGCTTTATGGGTGCAACAGGCTGGTATAGAAAATTTATACCAGACTATGCAACCATTGCAGCCCCAATCTTTGAGACGCTGAAGAAGGGGAAGCAATTCAAGTTTTCGGAGGAAGCCAAAGCTGCGTTTGATAGTCTCAAGAATGCTCTTGTCTCAAGTCCACTGCTTAATCACCCAGACTTTACTAGACATTTCTACATCCAGTGTGATGCGTCAGACGTAGGCATTGGTGCTGTTGTCTTTAAGAAAAATGATTCTGAAGATGAACACCCAATTGCATACTTCTCGCATAAACTGACCTCAGCTCAGAAAAATTATTCTGTCACTGAGAGGGAATGTCTGGCAGTAGTCTTGACGATTAAGAAGTTTAGGCCATATGTGGAATTGATGCCCTTTACAGTGATTACTGATCACAGTAGTCTAAAATGGCTAATGTCACATAAAGACCTAAGTGGTCGCTTGGCAAGGTGGAGCTTAAGTCTACAAGCTTACAACTTCAACATCGAACATAGGCAGGGGAAACAAAATATAGTACCCGACACCCTATCAAGATATAATATGGAAGAAGTTTTAGTTGAAGTTTCTAAACTTGTAGACCTAAATTCTGATGCTTTTAAATCAAGTAATTACTTAGAATTGGTTTCCACCATAGAAGCTAATTCTGAGCAGTTACCTGATTTAAAAGCAGTGGATGGCTTTGTTTATAAGAGAGTTCACCCATATGACGGAGAAATCTTAAATGAAGATTTCGCTTGGAAATTATGGGTGCCTCTCGAATTAACCAAAGACATCATTAGAAATGCTCACAACCTGCCCCAAGTGTCCCACGGAGGGATAGAAAAGACCATCAGACGAGTTCGTGAATTGTTCTATTGGCCGAATCAGGCTACCGAAATTCGACAATTCGTGCGTTTTTGTCCTATATGTAAGGAAACCAAACCATCGACCAGAACACTGCGTCCACCAATGGGTTCCGAGATAATCAGTGAACGTCCGTTCCAGCGGATCTTCATTGATTTCCTAGGACCTTACCCGAAGATTGGGAATACATTTATCTTCATAGTATTGGATCATCTGACAAAATTCGTGCTACTTAAAGCAATGCCAAAGGCCAGTGCTAAAGGTGTTGTGAAATTTCTTATCGATGAAGTGTTTCACAAATTCGGTGTACCGGAAACGATCGTATCGCATAATGGGAAACAATTCGTCGGTAAGGAATATCATGACATGGTGGAGAGCTTCGGCGTCATCCACCAACGCACACCAATATATTCACCCCAAGCAAATGCTTCAGAACGAGTGAACCAATCGATACTAGCTGCTATCCGGACGTACCTTAAAGAAGATCATTCAGATTGGGATAAACGCCTATCCGAAATTGAATTTTCTTTAAGATCGTCCGTGCAGACCTCGATTGGCGTCACTCCGTACTTTGCTTTGTTTGGAGTGAATATGTTTGGTCATGGCAGTGTGTATAAATTAGCACAAATATTGGGCTGTCTAAATGATCCAGATGCAAAAATTATTCCGAAAGCCGCGAAATTAGAGCTACTCCGAAAAAACATGCGGGAAAGCTTACATAAAGCATATCTAAGAGCCGAGAAAACTTAAAATACGCGATCTCGAAAAATAAAATGTATTCCGGGGCAGGAAGTTTTTCGTCGCAATTTCCAACAAAGCGACTTCAAAACCGGATTTAATGCAAAATTAGCACGCAAATTTATTAAATGTCGCATAGTAAAACCGATCGGAAATAGTTTGTACGAAATCGAGGACTTACAAGGGAAATCATTAGGAATATTTCACGCCAAAGACCTAAAGCAATAGCTCTAGTGTATTTGACGAGAATTACTCTTAATTTTTTTTTTGTTCACCAAAAATGTTTATTTCTAGTCAGCTTTGGTATAATTTCAAGCCAGAGGAAATTGTTGGAGGTATTTCTCGCCGAAGATTAAATCCTCCGGTGGTCCTAGTTCCAGCATTTCCTCAAAATACACGCTCATACCAAAAACCTTCTAGTTTCAAAACAAACTTGCATTCTAAGAAATCGTCAAAGGTACTTCTCGCCGAAGATTAAATTCTTCGGTGGTTTTAGTTTTGACATTTCACAATTTCGTCAATATATTTAGCTCCAAATCCGCACTAAATCTCTAATTCTACTAGTCATATAATATAAAAATATATGAATATGTAGGTCATAGTTATCTGACATAGTAAACTTTTATTTATTCAACTCTAAATGAATATGTATCGTAACATATTCATTGCCATCCAACCAAATTTAAATTTCTGTATGACAAGCAAATAGCCAACATCTCTTAGCTGATTGCATTTTGCAACCGAGCATCAAACCATTTATGCAGTTCCTTTATAACGCTCTGGGGAACTATGCCATTAAGAGCTAGGATCTGTTAGTCATCTGGCTAATACTACAAATCTGAGTCTGATCTTACGGCAAGCTAAGACATAATAAGAATATATGAGAGAAGGGGTGGCAATGAAAAGTTTTGAGCATATTTCATTTGAAGTACGAATCATAATTTGAATTGGTCAAACGACATCTTATTACATAATAAGTTTTTTTTATTTACTACCTAGTCTGATATACAAACATTATTTTAGGATTTTTTTTAAAAACGTCAATTTTCAAAAAGAAAATTTTTTATATATTTCGTTTGTCGCTACGTCTTAGTAAAACACAAACAATACTCATACTGAGAATGAAAAAAAAAACATATATATAGGAGGGAAACAAATTGAATATATTACGAGAGAATTAGAATTTTGTTTTTTTAGAGTTGGCTAAAAATATATAATATAAATACTAAGGGCCAAATTCATAATCAATTTTAAATATATACATATGTTTAAAAGCATTAAAAACACTTACCCCGACTTTCTGGATCTTGTTGCCGCTGTTGCTGTTTCCATTTTGCAGAATGTTGTTGTTCACAGCGCGTTTCCGTGGAAACCATAATTACATCTAGAAAATAGAAAAACATTATTAGTTTTATTATAGTATCAATATAGTAATAGAGTAGTATTAGTTTATAGGGTAAATTTTGATACATAAGTTTATAGTTTAATAAAATTTTGTTGATCTGAAAGACTCGCCAGTCACTGGTAGGTTTTCAGGCCGAGTGTTAGCCTTAGATTCAGGTCACCATGGGGGTTGCTGGACCTAAGGAAAGGAACACTATTAGTGTATAGGTATATTTAAAATTTTTTTTTGCTTTCATTTTTTTTATTATTAATTTTAGAATTTTTTTTATAAGTGAAATATTCTAAAGGGAAAATATGAATATTTTTTGGAAGGATTAGATCCAAGTCCTTTATAATATTTCGGAAAAGTCCTTAGTGCACAGTTTAGATTTATTTAGAGATTATTTTAGCTAGATTATTTAGGTCAAAAGTTTTAAGTTAATTCCCTTATTTTGCAAAATTCCGATACCCTAAGGATTCCTTTTGCTTCACAAAAAAAAAAATTTTTTTACAATTTTGTCCTTTTCCTTTTTATTCTATTGGGTTAGTATTACAAATTCACTACACTTGTTTAGTTTTTATTTTTTTGTCTAATCCCCTTATTTACAAAATTTAAAGTAAAATCTATTTTAAGAAAATTTTGTCTAAAGCACACTTTATCTACTTTATTTTCTTGTGAATATGGCAGTTAATCTCTAAATCACACTTCTTTATTTACTACTATCCCACTCACTAAAATAATATAAAATTTCATCAAAACTCACCAATGATACAACTTGTAATTTGGGTCCTATAAGTTTCCGTCTCTGTTGTCCGTCCGATTTCCTGATTGGGTAGAACCTATAATGAAAAAGAAATTATTAATAAAAGCTTGATAAAAATAGGCCGATATTACCTCGTTCCACAATAGGCAATGGATTTCCCTCAGGGATACCAACATAGTAACCTGTAAAAAAAATTGTTTCATTAAAAATATATAATAAACATATATTGTGGGTTAAACTCACCGTAATCCATCAGATTATAGACCATCCACCGGAAAGCTGTCAGTAAAAGTTTCCCTAAATATCCTGTAAAAATAGGAAACGAAACAATGTTAATATAAATTAATATGTAAAATTCATACAACTTACCTTTTTTTTACGCAAGCTTGTCCTCGTGTTTTTGATTTTATTCTTATTAATGTCATTGAGTAATTTTAGGAGATGCCAGGGTGCAAGAAAATAAACTCACCACACAGGTTGTTACAAATATTGAAATAAAAATAGTCATGGCTGGGGATGCCATATCAGCAGGTTAATATCAATAATACCCGAAATCCCAGAAAATGGAAGATGAACCAGTTTCGGTGTACACTATTGCCCTCCCATTCTTAACCCATCAAGGGACGCAGAATGGTTGGGTTTGTCATGTGTAGACATAGGGTGAGATATAAGAGGTTGGCAACGTGAGATAAAGTAGGGAATAAAAAGATAACAAAAGTGTAGGGGAAAAACAGAAAAAAAAAGATGGAATATTAAAAATATAATTAGGTAAATTGCTGAAGAGATTCCCGCCAGGAAAAAGCAAAATGGGGAATGGACATTTTTGTGAAAAAAGAAAAAATGTCGACTTCTTAGTCTGAGGTACAGGAGTGAGAAAAGGCAGTCGGCCTGCGAAAGCCGTGTGGTACAACTAAAAACCTTTTAATTAAAATTAACAACAAAACATTTTTTTTATAAACTTTAACATAAAAATGAACAAAACTTTTTATTGATAAACATCAACAATAAAACATTTTATTTGGAAATAACAACATATAAATAACAACAAGAAGCCACAATACATATAAAGGGAAGAAATACAAAGCGTTAAAAGAAACAGAAGAAATTAAACAAATCAGCATCAGAAAGCCGCCACATCCACTCTCAGTTACTTCACCGCGGGAAACCACCGAAGCCACCTCATCAGCCTTAGCTACTTCCGGAAAAAGTCAGGTATTCGCCAGACCAAGACCAACTCTCTAACTCGGACTCACGTACATACCTATAAAAAAAAATATATATTTATTTCCGATAAATAGTAAGTGAAGTTTTTTATATACTCTTACCGCCAAATAAGTCCCCTGTTATTTAGGGTGCGCGTCAGAACGTAGGAAATGAGCTCAGTCCCTAGGTTATATTGACCCTAGAGATAAACAAAAGAAACGTCATTACTAAAATAAATTAATATATATTTTGATAAAATTTTAATACCTGAACCGAGATACAAAACAACGACATTGGCGAGTGATACGGTGCCCAAAAGTTAAGATAGCGCAAAAATGAGAATAGGAGTCCCGGCTAGGAAATAAAGCAGCATTATTTATTTATTTATTATTAGTCCAATATACTTTGTTTTATGAAAACGAGAATTGTATTTCTTGAACCTTTATGAATGTTTTAAATTTTTGAAATTTTTATAGAATTGTGCAAATGAATTATATTCTATTTTCAATAATGTTATTCATTATATAAACCATCCCATTTTTTTTTTGCTTCGTAATTTTTGAGAATAAAAGCTTTAATGACCTGTAATTGAAAGATGAAACATGAAATTTTTTTGAGTTTGCTTAAAATGAAGTGGTGAGATTTTAGCAATTTGTGGTAAGTAGGGAGAGAGAGCGTTTGAAGTGCATTAATGGGACATCCTAAAATAAGAACAGGATGTCATGGTGAGCCTCCAGGCTCGTGTGGGAGGGCTATCCTGGCATACCATCAGCCAGAGAAGGTGTAAAGGTAGATTGAAGGCGGTTATAATCGTGGTAGGGCATACATTTCGGGTCCCAACATTTTTTTTTAGTTTTAGACAAGTGAAATCTGGTATGTTTTCTACTTTGTGTGTGTACGGCCCAGATAATTGGTAAAGAACCACTCCCAATCCGGCGAGCTTCAGCCTTGGCAAAACGCAATCATACCAGTAACACCAACGATCTGGCCACCCTTTCATCTTTACTAATTTGTCCCTTTTGGGTGACAAATGCAACTCGGGTATACTTTATTTGACGCACAATAGAATGGCGCCCAAAGTGGTGTCACCCTGTTCTAGTTGTTTGATAAATACAATACCACACACACACACAATAGAATATCGCCCAACGTGGGCCCCGAAATGTTCCATATCCCGGAAATTATTGAAATTAGTTTGATTAGATAGTGCTAGGGAAGGATCGTAAGTCCTGTTAAGTTAAGTAAGAGTCCTTAACAGTAGCGACATCTTAAAATAGCAATATAATATTTAGGTAATTTTGTAATCAATTTTCTTTTGTTCAAACCCATAGCAATTTTTTTGTATGAATCTATTAAACTGGCATGATCTTATCGCTTACACCTATGTAAGTCCCGAAGATAGTGACAATGGAGTCAGTCTCGCGTTGCGACATAAGGTGTGTACGATAGGGTCATGATAGTTTACGATTCTAATTATCTTAGATCTTTTCCAGGCAATTGAGTCTTATAAACCTCAGATTGGTTGGAAAAGTCGAAGATATATATGACGTCTCAAAATCCATGATTTTGCGACTAACATTAAGACGGCCGATGGAACAGCGCACAAAATTGTCGGTAGAGTACGAGCAGAATAAGTTTTAACAATAAAACCAAGACAATAACGTTTTACTTAGTGCCTACACTGAGTCGAGAGCTATTCTTGGGAATAGACTTTATGAAGGTTTTTAATATGTTTGCCAATTTATGTAGATAGCCTCACAGTAAATGAAGATAGACTCGGTCAAGAGAACGAAAAAGTCACAGATATCGTGACTCATGACTTGACAGTTGATCAACGCCAGAAATTAGATTCGGTCATTGCTAGTTTTCCCTGCCACACTAAGAAAGGTTTAGGCAAAACTCATTTGGAGATGCACACAATAGAGACCAGTGATGCAACTCCAGTGAAAGATAGACATTATCCTGTCTCTCCGGCCGTGCAAAAATTATTGTTTGCGGAATTGGACAGGATGCTAGATCTTGGCGTCATTGAGCCTAGTGAAAGTCCCTGGAATCACCCGGTTACTGTAGTCCGTAAGGGCGAGAAGAACCGGCTATGTCTGGACGCACGTAAACTCAATGCCCTCACGGTCAAGGATGCCTATCCTCTTCCGCATATAGAAGGTTTGCTCAGTCGTTTAGGGAACACGATATTTATATCTAGTGTCGACCTTAAAGACGCTTTCTGGCAGATACCACTAGACCATTCCAGTAGAGAGAGAACTGCCTTCACGGTGCCAGGACGACCACTTTACCATTTTACGGTAATGCCTTTCGGGTTGTGCAATGCAGCTCAAAGGTTATGCCGTCTTATGGATAAAGTGATCCCCGCGGCACTACGTGATAGAGTTTTCGTCTACTTGGATGATCTCTTGATAGTATCTCCAGATTTCGAGACACACCTGGAGTTGCTGAGCGAAACGTCTAAAAGTTTACAGGCAGCGGGTTTAACAATTAACGTGGCCAAATCTGAATTCTGTTTCAAGGACTTACGCTATCTGGGATACATAGTAGGAGGAGGCAAACTAAAACCCGATCCAGCCAAGGTGGAAACTATAACTCGTTTTGCCTACCCTAAAACAGCGAGGCAAGTGAGGAGCTTTATGGGTGCAACAGGCTGGTATAGAAAATTTATACCAGACTATGCAACCATTGCAGCCCCAATCTTTGAGACGCTGAAGAAGGGGAAGCAATTCAAGTTTTCGGAGGAAGCCAAAGCTGCGTTTGATAGTCTCAAGAATGCTCTTGTCTCAAGTCCACTGCTTAATCACCCAGACTTTACTAGACATTTCTACATCCAGTGTGATGCGTCAGACGTAGGCATTGGTGCTGTTGTCTTTAAGAAAAATGATTCTGAAGATGAACACCCAATTGCATACTTCTCGCATAAACTGACTTCAGCTCAGAAAAATTATTCTGTCACTGAGAGGGAATGTCTGGCAGTAGTCTTGACGATTAAGAAGTTTAGGCCATATGTGGAATTGATGCCCTTTACAGTGATTACTGATCACAGTAGTCTAAAATGGCTAATGTCACATAAAGACCTACGTGGTCGCTTGGCAAGGTGGAGCTTAAGTCTACAAGCTTACAACTTCAACATCGAACATAGGCAGGGGAAACAAAATATAGTACCCGACACCCTATCAAGATATAATATGGAAGAAGTTTTAGTTGAAGTTGCTAAACTTGTAGACCTAAATTCTGATGCTTTTAAATCAAGTAATTACTTAGAATTGGTTTCCACCATAGAAGCTAATTCTGAGCAGTTACCTGATTTAAAAGCAGTGGATGGCTTTGTTTATAAGAGAGTTCACCCATATGACGGAGAAATCTTAAATGAAGATTTTGTGAATATGTTTGGTCATGGCAGTGTGTATAAATTAGCTGTCTCAGTGATCCAGATGCAAAAATTATTCCGAAAGCCGCGAAATTAGAGCTACTCCGAAAAAACATGCGGGAAAGCTTACATAAAGCATATCTAAGAGCCGAGAAAACTTACAATACGCGATCTCGAAAAATAAAATATATTCCGGGGCAGGAAGTTTTTCGTCGCAATTTCCAACAAAGCGACTTCAAAACCGGATTTAATGCAAAATTAGCACGCAAATTTATTAAATGTCGCATAGTAAAACCGATCGGAAATAGTTTGTACGAAATCGAGGACTTACAAGGGAAATCATTAGGAATATTTCACGCCAAAGACCTAAAGCAATAGCTCTAGTGTATTTGACGAGAATTACTCTTAATTTTTTTTTTTGTTCACCAAAAATGTTTATTTCTAGTCAGCTTTGGTATAATTTCAAGCCAGAGGAAATTGTTGGAGGTATTTCTCGCCGAAGATTAAATCCTCCGGTGGTCCTAGTTCCAGCATTTCCTCAAAATACACGCTCATACCAAAAACCTTCTAGTTTCAAAACAAACTTGCATTCCAAGAAATCGTCAAAGGTACTTCTCGCCGAAGATTAAATTCTTCGGTGGTTTTAGTTTTGACATTTCACAATTTCGTCAATATATTTAGCTCCAAACATTTCCGCACTAAATCTCTAATTCTACTAGTCATATAATATAAAAATACATGAATATGTAGGTCATAGATATCTGACTTTTATTTATTCAACTCTAAATGAATATGGATCGTAACATATTCATTGCCATCCAACCAAATTTAAATTTCTGTATGACAAGCAAATAGCCAACATCTCTTAGCTGATTGCATTTTGCAACCGAGCATCAAACCATTGATGCAGTTCCTTTATAACGCTCTGGGGAACTATGCCATTAAGAGCTAGGATCTGTTAGTCATCTGGCTAATACTACAAATCTGAGTCTGATCTTACGGCAAGCTAAGACATAATAAGAATATATGAGAGAAGGGGTGGCAATGAAAAGTTTTGAGCATATTTCATTTGAAGTACGAATCATAATTTGAATTGGTCAAACGACATCTTATTACATAATAAGTTTTTTTTATTTACTACCTAGTCTGATATACAAACATTATTTTAGTATTTTTTTTAAAAACGTCAATTTTCAAAAAGACAATTTTTTATATATTTCGTTTGTCGCTACGTCTTAGTAAAACACAAACAATACTCATACTGAGAATGAAAAAAAAAACATATATATAGGAGGGAAACAAATTGAATATATTACGAGAGAATTAGAATTTTGTTTTTTTAGAGTTGGCTAAAAATATATAATATAAATACTAAGGGCCAAATTCATAATCAATTTTAAATATATACATATGTTTAAAAGCATTAAAAACACTTACCCCGACTTTCTGGATCTTGTTGCCGCTGTTGCTGTTTCCATTTTGCAGAATGTTGTTGTTCACAGCGCGTTTCCGTGGAAACCATAATTACATCTAGAAAATAGAAAAACATTATTAGTTTTATTATAGTATCAATATAGTAATAGAGTAGTATTAGTTTATAGGGTAAATTTTGATACATAAGTTTATAGTTTAATAAAATTTTGTTGATTTGAAAGACTCGCCAGTCACTGGTAAGTTTTCAGGCCGAGTGTTAGCCTTAGATTCAGGTCACCATGGGGGTTGCTGGACCTAAGGAAAGGAACACTATTAGTGTATAGGTATATTTAAAATTTTTTTTTTGCTTTCATTTTTTTTATTATTAATTTTAGAATTTTTTTTATAAGTGAAATATTCTAAAGGGAAAATATGAATATTTCTTGGAAGGATTAGATCCAAGTCCTTTATAATATTTCGGAAAGTCCTTAGTGCACAGTTTAGATTTATTTAGAGATTATTTTAGCTAGATTATTTAGGTCAAAAGTTTTAAGTTAATTCCCTTATTTTGCAAAATTCCGATACCCTAAGGATTCCTTTTGCTTCACAAAAAAAAAAATTTTTTTACAATTTTGTCCTTTTCCTTTTTATTCTATTAGGTTAGTATTACAAATTCACTACACTTGTTTAGTTTTTATTTTTTTGTCTAATCCCCTTATTTACAAAATTTAAAGTAAAATCTATTTTAAGAAAATTTTGTCTAAAGCACACTTTATCTACTTTATTTTCTTGTGAATATGGCAGTTAATCTCTAAATCACACTTCTTTATTTACTACTATCCCACTCACTAAAATAATATAAAATTTCATCAAAACTCACCAATGATACAACTTGTAATTTGGGTCCTATAAGTTTCCGTCTCTGTTGTCCGTCCGATTTCCTGATTGGGTAGAACCTATAATGAAAAAGAAATTATTAATAAAAGCTTGATAAAAATAGGCCGATATTACCTCGTTCCACAATAGGCAATGGATTTCCCTCAGGGATACCAACATAGTAACCTGTAAAAAAAATTGTTTCATTAAAAATATATAATAAACATATATTGTGGGTTAAACTCACCGTAATCCATCAGATTATAGACCATCCACCGGAAAGCTGTCAGTAAAAGTTTCCCTAAATATCCTGTAAAAATAGGAAACGAAACAATGTTAATATAAATTAATATGTAAAATTCATACAACTTACCTTTTTTTTACGCAAGCTTGTCCTCGTGTTTTTGATTTTATTCTTATTAATGTCATTGAGTAAGGGTCCAAGAAAATAAACTCACCACACAGGTTGTTACAAATATTGAAATAAAAATAGTCATGGCTGGGGATGTCATATCAGCAGGTTAATATCAATAATACCCGAAATCCCAGAAAATGGAAGATGAACCAGTTTCGGTGTACACTATTGCCCTCCCATTCTTAACCCATCAAGGGACGCAGAATGGTTGGGTTTGTCATGTGTAGACATAGGGTGAGATATAAGAGGTTGGCAACGTGAGATAAAGTAGGGAATAAAAAGATAACAAAAGTGTAGGGGAAAAACAGAAAAAAAAAGATGGAATATTAAAAATATAATTAGGTAAATTGCTGAAGAGATTCCCGCCAGGAAAAAGCAAAATGGGGAATGGACATTTTTGTGAAAAAAGAAAAAATGTCGACTTCTTAGTCTGAGGTACAGGAGTGAGAAAAGGCAGTCGGCCTGCGAAAGCCGTGTGGTACAACTAAAAACCTTTTAATTAAAATTAACAACAAAACATTTTTTTTATAAACTTTAACATAAAAATGAACAAAACTTTTTATTGATAAACATCAACAATAAAACATTTTATTTGGAAATAACAACATATAAATAACAACAAGAAGCCACAATACATATAAAGGGAAGAAATACAAAGCGTTAAAAGAAACAGAAGAAATTAAACAAATCAGCATCAGAAAGCCGCCACATCCACTCTCAGTTACTTCACCGCGGGAAACCACCGAAGCCACCTCATCAGCCTTAGCTACTTCCGGAAAAAGTCAGGTATTCGCCAGACCAAGACCAACTCTCTAACTCGGACTCACGTACATACCTATAAAAAAAAATATATATTTATTTCCGATAAATAGTAAGTGAAGTTTTTTATATACTCTTACCGCCAAATAAGTCCCCTGTTATTTAGGGTGCGCGTCAGAACGTAGGAAATGAGCTCAGTCCCTAGGTTATATTGACCCTAGAGATAAACAAAAGAAACGTCATTACTAAAATAAATTAATATATATTTTGATAAAATTTTAATACCTGAACCGAGATACAAAACAACGACATTGGCGAGTGATACGGTGCCCAAAAGTTAAGATAGCGCAAAAATGAGAATAGGAGTCCCGGCTAGGAAATAAAGCAGCATTATTTATTTATTTATTATTAGTCCAATATACTTTGTTTTATGAAAACGAGAATTGTATTTCTTGAACCTTTATGAATGTTTTAAATTTTTGAAATTTTTATAGAATTGTGTAAATGAATTATATTCTATTTTCAATAATGTTATTCATTATATAAACCATCCCATTTTTTTTTTTGCTTCGTAATTTTTGAGAATAAAAGCTTTAATGACCTGTAATTGAAAGATGAAACATGAAATTTTTTTGAGTTTGTTTAAAATGAAGTGGTAAGATTTTAGCAATTTGTGGTAAGTAGGGAGAGAGAGCGTTTGAAGTGCATTAATGGGACATCCTAAAATAAGAACACGATGTCATGGTGAGCCTCAAGGCTCGTGTGGGAGGGCTATCCTGGCATACCATCAGCCAGAGAAGGTGTAAAAGTAGATTGAAGGCGGTTATAATCGTGGTAGGGCATACATTTCGGGTCCCAACATTTTTTTTTGTTTTAGACAAGTGAAATCTGGTATGTTTTCTACTTTGTGTGTGTACGGCCCAGATAATTGGTAAAGAACCACTCCCAATCCGGCGAGCTTCAGCCTTGGCAAAACGCAATCATACCAGTAACACCAACGATCTGGCCACCCTTTCATCTTTACTAATTTGTCCCTTTTGGGTGACAAATGCAACTCGGGTATACTTTATTTGACACGCAATAGAATGGCGCCCAAAGTGGTGTCACCCTGTTCTAGTTGTTTGATAAATACAATACCACACACACACACACACAATAACGCAATATAAAATTTATCTTTATCAGAACATGTTCATTGGTTAAGGGATATTACCTTGTTTAAATTTGTAATTCTAGTTTTTCAACCTAAACAATATTTAAAGAGTTAGCGAGTTTAAAATTTTTGTAATACAGAGCTTTTATTTTTAAGAGATGGCTTTTTAACTTAACAAGATAACACAATTAACATTTCTTTTTTTAGGCAATTATAGCTGTAATAAGAGTATGAATATTAAATTATGAGTGGGATTATTAGCGGTTAGTGGGTAAGAATGTGAAGAGTAAATATCTTTAATTGTAGTTGAGTGTTTAGTTGTTAGTCGGTAAGAGATTTATATTATTGTTATTTAAATGACGAAAAAGAGCAAATAATCATTTTTCAATGCAATTATTTCTAAATTTGAAATCGGCTGTGTGTATTTGTGGCTGTAAATGTATTACATACAATTACTTTTAATCTTATTTTATTTAAATAAAATAAAAACAACTATCGCAAGCAACACACAGTATTTCAATTCTATCCCGTAGCGAATTATTATATAAATGTTCGAAAAGGTATTTTTATTATCTTGGCGTTTTCATTATGGTTCTTCTTAAATTTTAAATAAGCTGTGTGTCATTGTGGCTGTAAACTTAAAACTTACACTTACTTTTAATCTTATTTTATTTTTATATAAAATAAGTGCCACTATCGCAATAACTACACAGTATATTAAAACTTATCTTTTATCGAATCGTACATACCTACAATTCCAAGTGTAGTGTACCGTATGTGTTTTTATTTCTTAATTTTCTCTTCTTTGCTATTTTCGCTTTCCTTGTATTGCATTGATATGCAAATTAAAAACAAAGAGTAAATAACACAGCGTATGCCAAAGTTTAGAGATTCGATAATATTCGAATCATAAGTAAACAGAATAATTCTTCCGCGTTGAAACTTCACGTTCTCAATTTTGAATATTTTTATATGTATGTATGTTAATTGTTGGATAATTATTATACCCTACACCACCATAGTGGGGAGGGTATATTGGATTTGTGCTGATGTTTGTAACGCCCAGAAATATTGGTCCAACACCCACCTTAAATTATACCGATCGACTCAGAATCACTTTCTGAGTCGATTTAACGATGTCCGTCCGTCCGTCTGGCTGGCTGTCTATGTAAAGCTTGTGCGCAGAGTACAGATCGCAATTTTGAATATATTTTGATAAAATTTGGTAAGTGATATTTTTCAGCCCAAGGATGGATGGGATTGAAACTGGTGGAAATCGGTCCATTATTTCACCTGGCCCCCATACAAAAGTCCTCCCGAAATTGGGGTTTACCGCTCATAAATGTTTGAATTATGCAAGAAAACAAACAAATTTCATCACAAATAAGTGGTAAATGAAGCCAAATCACATCTACAAATTTTGTGCAGATCGGTCCATAATTAGTGGCAGCTCCAATAAATGGCCCACTTCCGAAAATCACTTTAAAGAGCATAACTCACTTAAAAAACTTGGTATCCAAATAATATTTAACACAAATATATCTTATATGTATGCAAACAATACTATACAATTTATTGTGATCGGTCCATAATTAGTCGTAGCTCCCATAAATGGCTCACTTCCGAAAATCACTTTAACGATCATAAATTTCTTACGAATGTTGGTAATCAAATAAAATTCGACACAAATAATATACAGAAATGATGAAACCTAATTTTATAATGGTTGGTCCGTAATTAGTCGAAACTCCCATTAAGACCCCCCCGTAATCAACTTTAACCTCCATAAATGTTTTAAAAGTATTTATATCGAGATAAAGTTTAACATACACAATATTTATATTCACAAAAATCATGACACTAAATTTTTGGATGATCGGCCCATAATAGGTCATATCTCCCATATAGCGCACATTTCTGAAAAACTGTTTTATGCATATATTTGGTGTAGGGTATTATATGGTCGGGCTTGACCGTTTATATTTTCGTACTTGTTTGAGTTTTATTTATATAAATGTTTGCTGGTATTTTCAATGTTTGCAATTTGTGTTAAATAACTCATTGGGAAATTTTCACCTTTTATTTTTATTATATTACCCACCAAACATTTATTTTGAGCAGGGTTTAATATTTGGTAAAACATTTTCTTCCAACTGACTATTAACTGCGCAATAAATATGTACCACTTCCCAATTTATATGTAAAAATACTAAAAATATACAAACTATTAACCAACGAAATATATGCACCAGATTCATGATAGAAATATTTCTAGTAGTATGTAATTCTAAAAATATTTTGCCATACAAAATATTTCTAGTAGCAACCAGCACACAAAATGAAAATTTTTCATTTGCAATATATTTACTACTAGAACACACGCATACTTTTTATAGTTTACTACCGAACCATAAACCATGCAAAGAAATAGTAACTTAAAAAACCACTAACAGACAGCAATATGGGAAATCGAAAAAACAAACTAAACAACTATGGCACATGAAAAATAAAAACTGGCAAACATAAGAAGTTGAAATATGTAAAACACGAAATTTTCCGCAGTTGAAAATGTTAAAAACCAAAATGTGCATATATAAGATTTCTTCGCCGCATAAATAAACTATTTTCGTCGCATATGTGGAATATATACGCCGCATATATGCAATGTGCAGAAAGCTGGGGAAAAAAAAACTAGAAATAACAATAGGTTCATACATACAGTATACGTTGATTTGTGTGTATAAAATAATAATTTGTATAGAATTGTGTGTTATTAAGGAATTAAAGTACATGAAAATATAAGGTGCTTTTTTAAGCTAATGATTTATTTTTTGTAAATTTATAATTTTTAAAATGATTCTGATTAATTATTTATTTTATTATATATTTATTTATTTATTGAGTCTTCAAGTGCATTGTGCTATTTGTAATAGGAATTCAGAAAATTTTAAAATAAAGATGTAACTAAGATATTAAAAAGTTGTGGGTATACGTATGTAATTATGCGGTATGAATGTAATAATAACAACAAAAACAAGAATGGTATAGAAAGAATGAAAATTCATTAACATTTATGAGGACATTTATTTTCAAAATTATAGAAAATTAAGAAAAAATGTAACAAAAAACAGTAAGTTAGTAAAAACGAAATTTTTCAATGAGAAAATTTTACTATTAGCCACATTATGTTCATATGTATGTATACCTATAATGTATGTATACCTAGTGTTTTAAAAGAAAGGCAACAACAACTCAGAAGAAGTTTTTAATAATAACATGCATTCATATCGATTTGCAAACATACATACATATGTACGTTGTTTGTATTCTGAATGAAATTAATAATAGCACGTGATAGTACAAATGATCGACTTATGTTCCTAAAAAATTGTGTGTTTCTTAATTCGAATTCTAATATTGGTAACAGGTTAAGCATAGTACTCTGTTCAACATTTCAAGTGGAATGCTGTCAAAATACATGTTAAAAAAATAAACATGAAATTTTCATGAAAAAATGTTGCAGAAGTAGTACTCTGTTCATTTTGTGAAAGACATGTGAAATGTATCTGGCAACATTATTTTTTCACAGCGAAATAATTAAAGTAGCAATTGTTTCACGTGGAATTTTTATCCACAAGCTCTTCTGTCGCAACAACAATATCTATTACTTGTTGTTCTGCTGCACAAGCGGCTAGTAATATTTGTTTATGCATTTTTATTTAAAGATTTCGATTCAACACACATTTTTTAATATTTTAACTTTTATTTATTTTCGATTTAAATTCACAAAAAAGCAAAACATATGTGTTTTGTTTACACAAGTAAAACAATTTGGCGTACTTTCAATAAAAAAAAAACGTCAAATTATGTAAATTCGCGTGATAGGCAACATTGGCTACACGTAAAATTTTCCGTATGAAATAATTAATTTTGCTCAACATTTTTCCCAAATTTGAACAGAGTACTAGGCTTTAACAAAAAAAAAAAAAACAAATAAATAGCAGAGAAAAAAATGTCCAGCGAAAAATCTAATGTGCAATATAGAAATGAAACAAAGGCTTGAGTAAAAAAGACAACAAAAGGATTAATTGCAAGATAGAAAATGCAAAAACAATAAGTTATGAATACAACAGCGTAATTATGAAATAAAATTGTAATATGTGTGCATGCAACAACAACTGCAAAATGGAAAACCCATAATAGCAAAATTTGAACACAATTACGCACAGGTTGAGCAACACCTTTATCGAAAAGAAACAAATACATAAGACAAAGATGATCGTGTAGAATTTTGTAGATGGAAAAAATTTTACATAATGATTTATGTATACAAATATTTAAGCAAAATGTAACAACAATTCATGCAAAAACAAAATAAATGAAGGGACAACAAATAAGATCTGCTCCTAGAGCATAGAAAGGAATGAAAAGAAAACAAGTAAGAGTGCTATATTCGGCTGTGCCGAATCTTCAATACCCTCCGCCTAAACGTAATAAGAAATACAAAAACTACACTGGTTATAGGACTAGAATATCCTTATTCTGACTTTTCTATTCAGTCTTAGTGCAAATTTAATTATTATTTTATATATTGTTTGAAAGATAATTTTACGACCAACATAATTTATGTTAAATAATTTGAAATTTTGTTAAATTTTCACCATTTTTAATTGATTTAATTACCACTTCTTACCATAATTTACAGAGTTTGTCTGATGTTCATAATAATCTTGAGTGTAATTTAACAAACAGAGTATAAAAAAGGGGAACATTCGGTTTTAGTGACTTTGCTCAAAAAAAAAAAAAAAACGTCATCAAATGGGGCTTTTTGAGAAGATGCCAGCAAAAAAGAAATTTGTTGGCGGTCACGCCTATTTTCGTGGGGGCGGGCCCGTAAAGTTGAAAATATATAGGCCTATATCTCGGGAACTACTGGGTGTATGATAATTTGTAATACATTAAATAAAAGGTATTCCAACGATATATATCATGATTATAAAATCTGAACCGATTATGGGTTAAATCCGAAAAGAATATTTTTTGACCCGAATTTATTTGTTTTTTTGGAAATTTTTATATGACAGCTATGACAAATTATGGGCCGATCTTCTTAGATTTTGGAACAGTGATTTTCATGCATATGAGGATATTTCACGTCGAATTTCAACATAATAACGGTATATTTAAGATATATATTAGTATTAACGTGGATTTCGGAAGTGGACCTTATATGGGGGACATAGTCAAATATGTACCGATATTTTCAAAATCCTGCAATTTTATTTAGGCATGTATGTAAATGATACGTGTGAAATTTTGGATTGGTACCCTTATTTATAAGAGATTTATGAGTATTAAAGTGATTTTCGGAAAAGGGCTTTATATAGGGCATACGGTTAAAAATACACCGAAATTCACAAAATTTTGTAGGATAAATTTTGTATATATGAAAATGATTTGTGTAAAGTTTTGAGTCAGTACCGATATTTATACAATATATATTGGGATAAATGTCTTTTTCAGATGTGGTCCGTGTATAGGAGCTATGACCAGTTCTGGGCCGACCACCATAAAATTTAGTACAACAATTTATTTGCCTATAAAGATTATTCATGTCAAATTTTACCCGTTTTGCGATTTATTTTTTCATAAAACTTATTTTTGCTGAATTTTGTCTTGATATTCCAATTTTATAGGCATTTATGTATAATTGAGCAATATTTCGGGAAGATTTTTGTATGGGGGCTATGAGAAATCATGGACCGATGTAGATTTTCCGCACACTTTCATCTATTATCATAAAAACAACGTACATATACAAAATTCCATGGCATTATCTGCAATATATTTCAAAATATTGCAATAAAATGGACAAAAAATATCAAATTTTTATGGAGGTTGTCTCAAATATCGGTCCATAACTCTAGTTGGCCTAAACCGATTTTGCTGATTTTAAATAGCAAACTTCTCGAAAGCATGTCTGACAGAATTGTTGAAGGCTTGGATCTTGAAGGTATCTGGGGACTACAAAAAACTGATTTCAACATCCAGACAGACAGACGGACATGGCTTAATCGACTCCGCTATCTATAAAGATTCAGAATATACATATATACTTTATAGGGTCGGAAAATTATATTGTGGAAATTACAAACGGAATGATAAACTTATATATACCATTCTCTTGAGGGTGAAGGGTATAAAAAGGGGAACAATTCGGTTTAAGTGATTTTGCTCAAAAAAAAAAAAAAACTTCATCAAATAGGGCTTTTAAAGAAGATGTCAGAAAAAAAAATTTGTTGGCGGTCACGCCTATTTTCGAGGGGGAGGGCCCGTAATGTTGAAAATATATAGGCCTATATCTTGGGAACTAATGGGTGTATGATCATTAGTAATACATTAAATAAAAGGTATTAAAAATACCTTCCACCGATATATATCATGAATATATAATATTGACCGAATATGGGTTAAATCCGAAAAGAATATTTTTTGACCCGAATTTGTTTTTTTTTGGAAATTTTTATATGGCAGCTATGACAAATTATGGGCCGATCTTCTTAAATTTTGGAACAGTGATTTTCATGCATATGAGGATATTTCACGTCGAATTTCAACATAATAACGGCATATTTAAGACATATTTTAGTATTAGCGTGGATTTCAGAAGTGGACCTTATATAGTCAAATATGGACCGATATTCTCAAAATCCTGCAGTTTGATTTAGGCATGTATGTAAATGATTCGAGTAAAATTTTGGATTGGTACCCTTATTTATAAGAGATTTATGAGTATTAAAGTAATTTTCGGTAGAGGGCTTTATATGGGGCATACGGTTAAAAATAGACCGAAATTCACAAAATTTTGTGAGATGATTTTTGTGTATATGTAAACGATTTGTGTAAAGTTTTGAGTCAGTATCGATATTTATACAATATATATAGGGATAAATGTCTTTTTCAGATGAGGTCCTTGTATGGGAGCTATGACAAATTCTTGGCCGACCACCATAAAATTTAGTACAACAATTTATTTGCCTATAAAGATTCTTCATGTCAAGTTTTAGCCGTTTAACATTATTTATATCTGTTTTATACGCATTTAAGTGAATTTTGGAAGTGGACTTTATATGGGGGCTATGGTCAAACATGGACCGAACTAAAAAAAATTTCTTTTTGCGATTTATTTTTGTATAAAACTTATTTTTGCTGAATCTTGTCTTGATATTCCAATTTTACAGGCATTTATGTATAATTGAGCAATATTTCGGGAAGATTTTTGTATGGGGGCTATGAGAAATCATGGGCCGATGTGGATTTCCCGCACACTTTCATCTATTATCATAAAAACAACGTATACAAAATTTCATGGCATTACCTGCAATATATTTCAAAATATTGCAATAAAATGGACAAAAAATATAAAATTTTTATGGAGGTTGTCTCACATATCGGTCCATAACTCTAGTTGGCCTAAACCGATTTTGCTGATTTTAAATAGCAAACTTCTCGAAAGCATGTCTGACATAATTGTTGAAGACTTGCATCTTGAAGATATCTGGGGACTACAAAAAACTGATTTCAACATCCAGACAGACAGACGGACATGGCTTAATCGACTCCGCTATCTATAAAGATCCAGAATATACATATATGCTTTATAGGGTCGGAAAATTATATTGTGGAAATTACAAACGGAATGACAAACTTATATATACCATTCTCATGAGGTTGAAGGGTATAAAAAGGGGAACAATTCGGTTTAAGTGATTTTGCTCAAAAAAAAAAAAAAACTTCATCAAATAGGGCTTTTAAAGAAGATGTCAGAAAAAAAAATTTGTTGGCGGTCACGCCTATTTTCGAGGGGGACGGCCCGTAAAGTTGAAAATATATAGGCCTATAGCTCGGGAATTAATGGGTGTATGATCATTTGTAATACATTAAATAAAAGGTATTAATAAAAATACCTTCCACCGATATATATCATGATTATAAAATCTGAACCGATTATGGGTTAAATCCGAAAAGAATATTTTTTGACCCGAATTTAGTTGTTTTTTTCGAAATTTTTATATGACAGCTATGACAAATTATGGGCCGATCTTCTTAGATTTTGGAACAGTGATTTTCATGCATATGAGGATATTTCACGTCGAATTTCAACATAATAACGGTATATTTAAGATATATATTAGTATTAACGTGGATTTCGGAAGTGGACCTTATATGGGGGACATAGTCAAATATGTACCGATATTTTCAAAATCCTGCAATTTTATTTAGGCACGTATGTAAATGATACGTGTGAAATTTTGGATTGGTACCCTTATTTATAAGAGATTTATGACTATTAAAGTGATTTTCGGAAAAGGGCTTTATATAGGGCATACGGTTAAAAATACACCGAAATTCACAAAATTTTGTAGGATGATTTTTGTATATATGAAAATGATTTCTGTAAAGTTTTGAGTCAGTACCGATATTTATACAATATATATAGGGATAAATGTCTTTTTCAGATGTGGGCCGTGTATAGGAGCTATGACCAGTTCTGCGCCGACCACCATAAAATTTAGTACAACAATTTATTTGCCTATAAAGATTATTCATGTCAAATTTTAGCCGTTTTGCGATTTATTTTTTCATAAAACTTATTTTTGTTGAATTTTGTCTTGATATTCCAATTTTATAGGCATTTATGTATAATTGAGCAATATTTCGGGAAGATTTTTGTATGGGGGCTATGAGAAATCATGGACCGATGTGGATTTTCCGCACACTTTCATCTATTATTATAAAAACAACGTACATATACAAAATTTCATGGCATTACCTGCAATATATTTCAAAATATTGCAATAAAATGGACAAAAAATATCAAATTTTTATGGAGGTTGTCTCACATATCGGTCCATAACTCTAGTTGGCCTAAACCGATTTTGCTGATTTTAAATAGCAAACTTCTCGAAAGCATTGTTGAAGACTTGGATCTTGAAGGTATCTGGGGACTACAAAAAACTGATTTCAACATCCAGACAGACGGACATGGCTTAATCGACTCCGCTATCTATAAAGATTCAGAATATACATATATACTTTATAGGGTCGGAAAATTATATTGTGGAAATTACAAACGGAATGATAAACTTATATATACCATTCCCTTGAGGGTGAAGGGTATAAAAAGGGGAACAATTCGGTTTAAGTGATTTTGCTCAAAAAAAAAAAAAAAAACTTCATCAAATAGGGCTTTTAAAGAAGATGTCAGAAAAAAAAATTTGTTGGCGGTCACGCCTATTTTCGAGGGGGAGGGCCCGTAAAGTTGAAAATATATAGGCCTATATCTTGGGAACTAATGGGTGTATGATCATTAGTAATACATTAAATAAAAGGTATTAAAAATACCTTCCACCGATATATATCATGAATATAAAATATGGACCGAATATGGGTTAAATCCGAAAAGAATATTTTTTGACCCGAATTTCTTTTTTTTGGAAATTTTTATATGGCAGCTATGACAAATTATGGGCCGATCTTCTTAAATTTTGGAACAGTGATTTTCATGCATATGAGGATATTTCACGTCGAATTTCAACATAATAACGGCATATTTAAGACATATTTTAGTATTAGCGTGGATTTCAGAAGTGGACCTTATATAGTCAAATATGGACCGATATTCTCAAAATCCTGTAGTTTGATTTAGGCATGTATGTAAATGATTCGAGTAAAATTTTGGATTGGTACCCTTATTTATAAGAGATTTATGAGTATTAAAGTAATTTTCGGTAGAGGGCTTTATATGGGGCATACGGTTAAAAATAGACCGAAATTCACAAAATTTTGTGGGATGATTTTTGTGTATATGTAAACGATTTGTGTAAAGTTTTGAGTCAGTATCGATATTTATACAATATATATAGGGATAAATGTCTTTTTCAGATGAGGTCCTTGTATGAGAGCTATGACAAATTCTTGGCCGACCACCATAAAATTTAGTACAACAATTTATTTGCCTATAAAGATTCTTCATGTCAAGTTTTAGCCGTTTAACATTATTTATATCTGTTTTATACGCATTTAAGTAAATTTTGGAAGTGGACTTTATATGGGGGCTATGGTCAAACATGGACCGAACTAAAAAAAATTTCGTTTTGCGATTTATTTTTGTATAAAACTTATTTTTGCTGAATCTTGTCTTGATATTCCAATTTTATAGGCATTTATGTATAATTGAGCAATATTTCGAGAAGATTTTTGTATGGGGGCTATGAGAAATCATGGGCCGATATGGATTTCCCGCACACTTTCATCTATTATCATAAAAACAACGTATACAAAATTTCATGGCATTACCTGCAATATATTTCAAAATATTGCAATAAAATGGACAAAAAATATAAAATTTTTATGGAGGTTGTCTCACATATCGGTCCATAACTCTAGTTGGCCTAAACCGATTTTGCTGATTTTAAATAGCAAACTTCTCGAAAGCATGTCTGACATAATTGTTGAAGACTTGGATCTTGAAGATATCTGGGGACTACAAAAAACTGATTTCAACATCCAGACAGACAGACGGACATGGCTTAATCGACTCCGCTATCTATAAAGATCCAGAATATACATATATACTTTATAGGGTCTGAAAATTATATTGTGGAAATTACAAACGGAATGACAAACTTATATATACCATTCTCATGAGGGTGAAGGGTATAAAAAGCAGAACAATTCGGTTTAAGTGACTTTGCTCAAAAAAAAAAAAAAAAACTTCATCAAATAAGGCTTTTAAAGAAGATGCCAGAAAAAAAATTTGTTGGCGGTCACGCCTATTTTCGAGGGGGACGGCCCGTAAAGTTGAAAATATATAGGCCTATATCTCGGGAATTAATGGGTGTATGATCATTTGTAATACATTAAATAAAAGGTATTAATTAAAAATACCTTCCACCCATATATATCATGATTATAAAATCTGAACCGATTATGGGTTAAATCCGAAAAGAATATTTTTTGACCCGAATTTAGTTGTTTTTTTCGAAATTTTTATATGACAGCTATGACAAATTATGGGCCGATCTTCTTAGATTTTGGAACAGTGATTTTCATGCATATGAGGATATTTCACGTCGAATTTCAACATAATAACGGTATATTTAAGATATATATTAGTATTAACGTGGATTTCGGAAGTGGACCTTATATGGGGGACATAGTCAAATATGTACCGATATTTTCAAAATCCTGCAATTTTATTTAGGCATGTATGTAAATGATACGTGTGAAATTTTGGATTGGTACCCTTATTTATAAGAGATTTATGACTATGAAAGTGATTTTCGGAAAAGGGCTTTATATAGGGCATACGGTTAAAAATACACCGAAATTCACAAAATTTTGTAGGATGATTTTTGTATATATGAAAATGATTTGATTATGACCAGTTCTGCGCCGACCACCATAAAATTTAGTACAACAATTTATTTGCCTATAAAGATTATTCATGTCAAATTTTAGCCGTTTTGCGATTTATTTTTTCATAAAACTTATCTTTGTTGAATTTTGTCTTGATATTCCAATTTTATAGGCATTTATGTATAATTGAGCAATATTTCGGGAAGATTTTCGTATGGGGGCTATGAGAAATCATGGACCGATGTGGATTTTCCGCACACTTTCATCTATTATCATAAAAACAACGTACATATACAAAATTTCATGGCATTACCTGCAATATATTTCAAAATATTGCAATCAAATGGACAAAAAATATCTAATTTTTATGGAGGTTGTCTCACATATCGGTCCATAACTCTAGTTGGCCTAAACCGATTTTGCTGATTTTAAATAGCAAACTTCTCGAAAGCATGTCTGACAGAATTGTTGAAGACTTGGATCTTGAAGGTATCTGGGGACTACAAAAAACTGATTTCAACATCCAGACAGACAGACGGACATGGCTTAATCGACTCCGCTATCTATAAAGATCCAGAATATACATATATACTTTATAGGGTCTGAAAATTATATTGTGGAAATTACAAACGGAATGACAAACTTATATATACCATTCTCATGAGGGTGAAGGGTATAAAAAGGAGAACAATTCGGTTTAAGTGACTGCTCAAAAAAAAAAAAAAAAACCTCATCAAATAAGGCTTTTAAAGAAGATGCCAGAAAAAAAAATTTGTTGGCGGTCACGCCTATTTTCGAGGGGGACGGCCCGTAAAGTTGAAAATATATAGGCCTATATCTCGGGAATTAATGGGTGTATGATCATTTGTAATACATTAAATAAAAGGTATTAATTAAAAATACCTTCCACCGATATATATCATGATTATAAAATCTGAACCGATTATGGGTTAAATCCGAAAAGAATATTTTTTGACCCGAATTTAGTTGTTTTTTTCGAAATTTTTATATGACAGCTATGACAAATTATGGGCCGATCTTCTTAGATTTTGGAACAGTGATTTTCATGCATATGAGGATATTTCACGTCGAATTTCAACATAATAACGGTATATTTAAGATATATATTAGTATTAACGTGGATTTCGGAAGTGGACCTTATATGGGGGACATAGTCAAATATGTACCGATATTTTCAAAATCCTGCAATTTTATTTAGGCATGTATGTAAATGATACGTGTGAAATTTTGGATTGGTACCCTTATTTATAAGAGATTTATGACTATTAAAGTGATTTTCGGAAAAGGGCTTTATATAGGGCATACGGTTAAAAATACACCGAAATTCACAAAATTTTGTAGGATGATTTTTGTATATATGAAAATGATTTCTGTAAAGTTTTGAGTCAGTACCGATATTTATACAATATATATAGGGATAAATGTCTTTTTCAGATGTGATCCGTGTATAGGAGCTATGACCAGTTCTGCGCCGACCACCATAAAATTTAGTACAACAATTTATTTGCCTATAAAGATTATTCATGTCAAATTTTAGCCGTTTTGCGATTTATTTTTTCATAAAACTTATTTTTGTTGAATTTTGTCTTGATATTCCAATTTTATAGGCATTTATGTATAATTGAGCAATATTTCGGGAAGATTTTTGTATGGGGGCTATGAGAAATCATGGACCGATGTGGATTTTCCGCACACTTTCATCTATTATCATAAAAACAACGTACATATACAAAATTTCATGGCATTACCTGCAATATATTTCAAAATATTGCAATAAAATGGACAAAAAATATCAAATTTTTGTGGAGGTTGTCTCACATATCGGTCCATAACTCTAGTTGACCTAAACCGATTTTGCTGATTTTAAATAGCAAACTTCTCGAAAGCATGTCTGACAGAATTGTTGAAGACTTGGATCTTGAAGGTATCTGGGGACTACAAAAAACTGATTTCAACATCCAGACAGACAGACGGACATGGCTTAATCGACTCCGCTATCTATAAAGATTCAGAATATACATATATACTTTATAGGGTCGGAAAATTATATTGTGGAAATTACAAACGGAATGATAAACTTATATATACCATTCTCTTGAGGGTGAAGGGTATAAAAAGAGGAACAATTCGGTTTAAGTGATTTTGCTCAAAAAAAAAAAAAAAACTTCATCAAATAGGGCTTTTAAAGAAGATGTCAGAAAAAAAAAATTTGTTGGCGGTCACGCCTATTTTCGAGGGGGAGGGCCCGTAAAGTTGAAAATATATAGGCCTATATCTTGGGAACTAATGGGTGTATGATCATTAGTAATACATTAAATAAAAGGTATTAAAAATACCTTCCACCGATATATATCATGAATATAAAATATTGATTGATTGATTTCAACATAATAACGGCATATTTAAGACATATTTTAGTATTAGCGTGGATTTCAGAAGTGGACCTTATATAGTCAAATATGGACCGATATTCTCAAAATCCTGCAGTTTGATTTAGGCATGTATGTAAATGATTCGAGTAAAATTTTGGATTGGTACCCTTATTTATAAGAGATTTATGAGTATTAAAGTAATTTTCGGTAGAGGGCTTTATATGGGGCATACGGTTAAAAATAGACCGAAATTCACAAAATTTTGTGGGATGATTTTTGTGTATATGTAAACGAGAATTTTATTTTGACCCCTTTGAATTTTTTCAATGTTGGATGCTGAGGCAGTACCCCATAATTGAATTCCATAACACCAGATTGGCTTTAGAATTGCATTGTACAACAAAAGTTTGCAATCCAACTTTAATGTAGAATTTCTGCCGATTAGCCAATTAAGTTGCACTGCTTTTAATCTCATCTGTGTAAGTTTTGCTTCAATATGAGATTTCCAGGTTAAACGACGATCGAGGTGGATTCCGAGGTATTTGACTTCATTGTGTTGCGGAATAATTTGGTTATTTATTCTGATGGACGAGCAAGTTTCTTTTCGCAATGTGAAAGTGATATGAATACATTTCTGTTCATTAACCCTGATTTTCCAAAGCTCTAGCCAATTCTCTAGTTTATAAACATAATTCTGAAAATTCTGTGATGCTTGGTGGTCCTTATGAACGCTAATAAAGGCTGTATCGTCTGCGAAAGTTGACGTGTGGATTTTGGGGTCTGACGGCATGTCGGAGGCATAAATCAAATATAAAGTAGGACCCAGTATGCTACCCTGTGGCACACCTGTTTCAATTGGCTGAGCGGGGCTTAAAAAATTGCCTTCTTTGATTTTAAATTTGCGACCGTATAAATAGCTTTCCATAAGTTTATGGGTGTTAGCAGGGAGAGTTAATTTTATTTTGTGCATTAAACCGTCATGCCAAACTTTGTCGAACGCTTGGGACACATCAATGAAAAGGGCGGAGCAGTATTTTTTGTCTTCAAACGACCCTCTTATCACATTTACCAATCTGTGTGTTTGTTCGATGGTGCTGTGTTTAGCTCTGAAGCCGAATTGATGATTAGGAATGCATTCAGTGTCGTTCAGAATTGGAATCAACTTAGTCATTAACAATGTTTCGAACAGTTTAGAAATTGTCGGCAGTAGGCTAATTGGCCTATATGACTCTACTTTGGTGTGATCCTTCCCTGACTTAGGAATCATAGTGATCATAGACACCTTCCAATCTGCAGGATAGTATTCTAGGCGTAAAATAGCGTTGAAGATAAAGAGGATAATTCTTCTAGCTACACGAGGTAACTCCACAAGCATTTTATTGCTGATTTTATCCATACCTGGAGCCTTTCTAAGGTTCAGAGTACCAATAGCGCTTTGGACATCACCAAAGTTTAGTCTTAGAGGTACAGGAGGTCTAATAACGAGTGGTGGCAAATCAGATACGTTATTTGAGTTGTTTTTAGTAAACACATTTCTTAAATGGTTAACAAATAATGTCCCTTTCTCGGAATCATTTCTAGCCCAGTCACCAGTCGGATTTCGCAAAGGAGGTTTTCCTCTCACTGGTCTTTTTAAACCTCTTGCCGCCCTCCATAACGAGTAGTCAGATTGTGGGGCACTATCAAGACCCTCCAAGTAGGATCTAAGTGAAGCCGTTCTTTGGGTTTCTAAGAAATGTCTTAGTATATCTCTGCATACCCGTAGCCTAGCTTTCAGTTCAGGAGACCTGTGAAGTTGCCACTCTCTTCTCATTCTTCTTTTTCTGATAGGAGATGTTCGAGTTCAGATAAATAAGTTCTGTTTGTCCTATTTCTACATTCAACGTGATAAGTGGAAGCGTGATGCACAGCTCGTCGAAGGCCCTCGGTAAAGTTGCCAATCGACTCATCGATATCGTCGGTAGTTCTCAACACAATATTTTCCGTGCAATGAGAACTTAAATACTTTTTGTATTTTATCCAGCTTACTCGGGTCTTAGTCATGTTTCTAAATGGAGAGCCACACACTTGAGGGAAATGCATTGAAATGATAGTAGGAGAGTGATCTGAGGACAAGTCTAATGAAGGATCCACTTGCATCCATTCTACAGGGATATTTTTCACTACTCCAAAGTCAATAACATCGGGAATCTTCCGTCGGTCCGTCGGCCAGTAGGTGGGATGTCCGCTTGAGAGTACATCTAAGCCCATTTGAGCAATGGTGTTGAAGAGTACGCGACCCTTTGGGGTTACCAGACGTGAACCCCAAAATGTGTGTTTGGCGTTAAAGTCGCCAGCAACTAAAAATCTAGCTCCAAGGGAATTAAAGAAGTTATGGTATTGGTGTTCTTTTATTGAGAATCGAGGCGGAGAATAAATCGATGATAAAACAAATTTGTATTGACAGAATTCAATGCAAATGTTTGTTGCTTGGAGGTAATCCTCACTTATGTTATTCATTAGATAATGTTTTATTCTGTTCTTTATAAGAATTGCCGAACCTCTACAAGCTCTTCCGCGGGGATCTTTAGTATCGTACAACACGTAGCCATTAATTTTGAAGTACCCTGTCGACGTCAAGTGAGTTTCAGCAATCATCATAACATCAATCTGTTTATCCATCAGGAAGTATTCCAGTTCGTTTTTATGTTGGCGGAGGCCGTTCGCGTTCCAAAAACAAATTTTTAAATAAATCATTTCTTTAAAATGGCTTGCAAGATAGTGGATTGCATTTTCAGCATTTCCTGCATCATGGATGTCATGGTGGTCGTAAAAGTGTTCATAGTTTGGACAAGTGTCTGCAATGTTGTCTCTAGATTGTTGATATGTGGCTCAGAATATTGCGATATAGGTTCTTGCTCCAGACCTGGCATATTAGATTTGACCACGTTTGCGTAAGAAACTTGTCTAGAATTAGAAGCGTTTACGTGAGTAGTTGGTCGTACAATTTGAGGAAAATTCTTACTCGACGTGAAATTAGGTTGTTGAGGATGGTCAGGTAATACTGGCGACTTATTGGTCCTTATGCCCTTCAAATAAGTATAAACTGGACAACCTCTATAATTAGCGGTATGATTTCCTCCACAGTTACTGCATTTTTTTATTTTTAAGTCCGTTTTGGACTTATTACATTGAGCAGTTGCATGTAGTTCCCCACATGCAACACAAACAGACGGCAATTTACAATACGCTTTGGTGTGACCAAATTCTTGACAATTAAGACACTGGACGGGTCCACCACGCTTATGCGGTTCCTCCACGGTAATTCTACGATGCAAAAGATAAATAAGATTGTAAATTGGATGGGACTCGTTTTTCTTTAAGGCAACATCTCCAGGTTCCAATTCTACCCTGAACATGGGCTGAGGAATCTTTTCACGGTTTCTAATATTCACTACGCTCTTGATTTTGAACCCTTTGTCCATTAATCCGTTCTTTATCTCCGCAGGATCAACACATGGGTCTATACCCTTTAGAACGACTTGGAGTCCTTTTGCGCTTTTGAGCTGATAGGTATAGAAATCCCTGGTCTCCCTCTCCAACTGGTTGGACAATTTTCTAAAATCATCTTCCCTATTCACTTGGATCTTTGTCTCGCTGATTTTTCCATGTTTAATTGAGGTTACGTTAAACATGTTCTCACCTATTACAGCAACAATTCCTTGTACCAGTTTATTGGAAGTGGGCTCTCTCAGGTAAATTGGTGGGGGCTTAAACGTCTTTTTCGGTATTTCTGGGTCATCCGTCTGAAGTAGAGCAAATCTGTTTTGATCATATGGCTTATCACTGCTGACGGTCTTAGGAGCTTTAGAATTGGAAGACATTTGAGCAGATGTCGGACTTCTCTGTCGCTTGAGAACGGTGATTGTTTTTTGGATTTGACTGCACTATTTGATGAAGATGATGATTTCTCATCGGATGAGATAACTATATTGGGCGAACAGGAACGGCGCCGTATTTCGGCTTTTGTAGTGAGAAGAGACTCCACGGATTTTCTTAAGGATTCTTCCTCAGAGATCCATAAATTTTTTCTACTGTAGCTTAGCTCTTTCTCAGAATTACATCTGACACTCATGCAGTTGTTATGCGATTTTTAAATTACCGAAAAACCACTATAGATATTTTTCCACCTATTACGATATCTTTTTTTTTATATATATATATTTTTTTTTTTCACTTATTACAAGTTTTTTTTTTTTTTTATTTTTTTTTTCACCTATTACGAAAATTCAGCCGCACTAAAAATAACACGTCCGACCAGTTCAAGCAACACTATGTGAACTGGCATGATCTTATCGCTCACACCTATGTAAGTCCCGAAGATAGTGACAATGGAGTCAGTCTCGCGTTGCGACATAAGGTGTGTACGATAGGGTCATGATAGTTTACGATTCTAATTATCTTAGATCTTTTCCAGGCAATTTGAGTCTTATAAACCTCAGATTGGTTGGGAAAGTCGAAGATATTGTGACATCCAGTAGTAATTTTGATAGTTTTAATAGACCGTAATCTAGATTTTTGTAATTTTTAGAAATATTATTTCTTTAAATTATAAGACAATATATAAATTATATAAATTATAAGACAATATAGGTCAAATACCTGGTCTTAGTTGCGACTCCAAACTAGGTGACTTCAAATCAAAAATCTTTCAATTCCATCTACAAATTTTGTTTTTGACTATAACCGCATAAATCTGTCTACATATACACTTTTATAAAACAATTGATACCTTCATACGTAATCTCGACTCGAAATGCCACCAATAAATATTTAAAATTTTTTTTACGAGCAGTTTTAAAACCAGCGACAGTGAAAGTCTGTCCACTGTAGTTTAATTTATATTTTTTGTTTAGTCATTCCTTTTTATCTTTTTATGAATATAATAAATTTTAGTTTAAATTTTTAATAAGCTAATATTTTTCTTCGTATTCGAGATGATGACCCGCAAAGCGAGTCGCGAACTGGCAGAAGGTGTTAACACTTCATCCGACACCGGGGCAAGTGTGACTTCCAGCTCGAATACCACGACCACCGTAACCGTCAGTCACTCACGAGATGCAGTTATCAATCCCATTCCAATTACCACCGAAGATCCGTGTACATCCAGAATGGCTACCCTGATAGAAGAACATAATTTGTCCACCAGTTCGGAGCATACGGAGCACACAGTAGTGTCGCCAAACTTCATTAGCGAAGTAGCTCAAAGCATCCGACGTGAAGTACGGGAGGCAAACGCTAGGCAAGCCGAACCGGTGTTTAACCAAAATGAGCACGACCTGGACTTTTTAAAAACACAAATAGCCGAGCTGAAGAGAGCATTGGCAGAATCTCAACGAGCAGGCGTAAGATCTGTGCCCGCACAATACATGGTCACGTCACAGCCAAATGAAATACCTCCAAGGTCAATACCATCAGCTTATGATCAACCCCATGTTCCGGAGTATGTGCGATCACAGATGGCATATACTCAGCCTCCGCCACTAATCCCTGCGCCCAGACAAATGCCGAACAGACAGCCAAACACCCAGGCATTACAAGGTCCAGCGATTCGTCAAATCTCAAGTCAACAACAACAAGATCAATGGCACCGGGAAAATTCATTGCCAATGACACAACAAGCTGCATACCAAACAATTACACCACCATTTTTACAGCCACAGTATATGGCACAGATACCGCAACAACAACCCAATATCCAGCCCCAATATGGAGAATATCAAACCAGTCAACGTCCCCAAATGTGGTCCGCACCTGTCGTACCTTCGCCTACATCATCAATGGACAGATGTAGACTGGAAAAATGGGGGATAAAGTTTGATGGCACAGACAAAGGATTGAACGTGCAGGAATTCGTTTTCAGAGCAGGAGCCCTGAAGGATGACTATGGTTGCTCTGATGCAGAATTCATGAGAAGCTTTCATTTGTTGTTGGGAGGGCCAGCGCTTGATTGGTTCTGGAGTTACCGAAGAGGCAACCGGAACAATACATGGCAAGATCTGCAGAGAGCGCTGTTATCTCAATATAGGCAGTATGACCAAGAACACCAGATACAGATATTGAACCGAAGACAAGGGCCAAATACGCGAAACATTGCAGTTTTTTGTAGAGAGGCCCGTAGAGCAGAGGCCTTACACAATAACCAGAGGCAACAATACCAGCCGCTCACAAACTTCACTCCGAGAGTACATGAATTGAATGGAGGTGGGGAAATGATGCAGACTGACATGGAAGTCGATGGCATTCGGACGGCAAGTCACTACACTTGCTGGAATTGCAAGGTAATTGGGCACAGTTTCATCGACTGTCCTGAGCCTATTACCAGGCAAGTTTGTTTCCGTTGTGGTAAGGATGGAGTAGTGACACCTAAATGCGTCAGATGCCAGGAAAACCGCGCGTGTTACCCGCCTCGAACTGGGCAGGCGAGGTCAACGGACGTCTGAACCCAGTCTCAGAACAGTAACAACCTCAACAACAACAGCCGGACAAGAAAAGGTTAGTCATATTGGAAAATAAAAATCTTCAATTAAAAAAGAAGGAAAATGAGCCTCGACTTCGGGAGCTTAAACCACTCCATATACGCTTGAAGGAATACCATGAAGCTAGGAATAGAATTTTTGGTACGATTTCGAACAAAATAAAACAGGCGCGAGAAAGATATAAAGTAAGAAAACGCGAACGATCTCGAATCACTGTTGCGTCGCTATGTGAGGGTAAAGATTCGCGATTGTATACGAGGATATCTTTAGGGGGTCATGAAATAGAAGGTCTACTCGATAGTGGGGCAACAGTAACGTGTTTAGGAAAGAATTGTCTGGATTTCGTAGCTAATGTTGGTCTCAAAATCCATGATTTTGCGACTAACATTAAGACGGCCGATGGAACAGCGCACAAAATTGTCGGTAGAGTACGAGCAGATATAAGTTTTAACAATAAAACCAAGACAATAACGTTTTACTTAGTGCCTACACTGAGTCGAGAGCTATTCTTGGGAATAGACTTTATGAAGGTTTTTAATATGTTTGCCAATTTAGATAGCCTCACAGTAAATGAAGATAGACTCGGTCAAGAGAACGAAAAAGTCACAGATAACGTGACTCATGACTTGACAGTTGATCAACGCCAGAAATTAGATTCGGTCATTGCTAGTTTTCCCTGCCACATTAAGAAAGGTTTAGGCAAAACTCATTTGGAGATGCACACAATAGACACCAGTGATGCAACTCCAGTGAAAGATAGACATTATCCTGTCTCTCCGGCCGTGCAAAAATTATTGTTTGCGGAATTGGACAGGATGCTAGATCTTGGCGTCATTGAGCCTAGTGAAAGTCCCTGGAATCACCCGGTTACTGTAGTCCGTAAGGGCCTACCCTAAAACAGCGAGGCAAGTGAGGAGCTTTATGAGTGCAACAGGCTGGTATAGAAAATTTATACCAGACTATGCAACCATTGCAGCCCCAATCTTTGAGACGCTGAAGAAGGGGAAGCAATTCAAGTTTTCGGAGGAAGCCAAAGCTGCGTTTGATAGTCTCAAGAATGCTCTTGTCTCAAGTCCACTGCTTAATCACCCAGACTTTACTAGACATTTCTACATCCAGTGTGATGCGTCAGACGTAGGCATTGGTGCTGTTGTCTTTAAGAAAAATGATTCTGAAGATGAACACCCAATTGCATACTTCTCGCATAAACTGACCTCAGCTCAGAAAAATTATTCTGTCACTGAGAGGGAATGTCTGGCAGTAGTCTTGACGATTAAGAAGTTTAGGCCATATGTGGAATTGATGCCCTTTACAGTGATTACTGATCACAGTAGTCTAAAATGGCTAATGTCACATAAAGACCTACGTGGTCGCTTGGCAAGGTGGAGCTTAAGTCTACAAGCTTACAACTTCAACATCGAACATAGGCAGGGGAAACAAAATATAGTACCCGACACCCTATCAAGATATAATATGGAAGAAGTTTTAGTTGAAGTTGCTAAACTTGTAGACCTAAATTCTGATGCTTTTAAATCAAGTAATTACTTAGAATTGGTTTCCACCATAGAAGCTAATTCTGAGCAGTTACCTGATTTAAAAGCAGTGGATGGCTTTGTTTATAAGAGAGTTCACCCATATGACGGAGAAATCTTAAATGAAGATTTCGCTTGGAAATTATGGGTGCCTCTCGAATTAACCAAAGACATCATTAGAAATGCTCACAACCTGCCCCAAGTGTCCCACGGAGGGATAGAAAAGACCATCAGACGAGTTCGTGAATTGTTCTATTGGCCGAATCAGGCTACCGAAATTCGACAATTCGTGCGTTTTTGTCCTATATGTAAGGAAACCAAACCATCGACCAGAACACTGCGTCCACCAATGGGTTCCGAGATAATCAGTGAACGTCCGTTCCAGCGGATCTTCATTGATTTCCTAGGACCTTACCCGAAGATTGGGAATACATTTATCTTCATAGTATTGGATCATCTGACAAAATTCGTGCTACTTAAAGCAATGCCAAAGGCCAGTGCTAAAGGTGTTGTGAAATTTCTTATCGATGAAGTGTTTCACAAATTCGGTGTACCGGAAACGATCGTATCGCATAATGGGAAACAATTCGTCGGTAAGGAATATCATGACATGGTGGAGAGCTTCGGCGTCATCCACCAACGCACACCAATATATTCACCCCAAGCAAATGCTTCAGAACGAGTGAACCAATCGATACTAGCTGCTATCCGGACGTACCTTAAAGAAGATCATTCAGATTGGGATAAACACCTATCCGAAATTGAATTTTCTTTAAGATCGTCCGTGAAGACCTCGATTGGCGTCACTCCGTACTTTGCTTTGTTTGGAGTGAATATGTTTGGTCATGGCAGTGTGTATAAATTAGCACAAATATTGGGCTGTCTAAATGATCCAGATGCAAAAATTATTCCGAAAGCCGCGAAATTAGAGCTACTCCGAAAAAACATGCGGGAAAGCTTACATAAAGCATATCTAAGAGCCGAGAAAACTTAAAATACGCGATCTCGAAAAATAAAATGTATTCCGGGGCAGGAAGTTTTTCGTCGCAATTTCCAACAAAGCGACTTCAAAACCGGATTTAATGCAAAATTAGCACGCAAATTTATTAAATGTCGCATAGTAAAACCGATCGGAAATAGTTTGTACGAAATCGAGGACTTACAAGGGAAATCATTAGGAATATTTCACGCCAAAGACCTAAAGCAATAGCTCTAGTGTATTTGACGAGAATTACTCTTAATTTTTTTTTTGGTTCACCAAAAATGTTTATTTCTAGTCAGCTTTGGTATAATTTCAAGCCAGAGGAAATTGTTGGAGGTATTTCTCGCCGAAGATTAAATCCTCCGGTGGTCCTAGTTCCAGCATTTCCTCAAAATACACGCTCATACCAAAAACCTTCTAGTTTCAAAACAAACTTGCATTCCAAGAAATCGTCAAAGGTACTTCTCGCCGAAGATTAAATTCTTCGGTGGTTTTAGTTTTGACATTTAACAATTTCGTCAATATATTTAGTTTCAAACATTTCCGCACTAAATCTCTAATTCTACTAGTCATATAATATAAAAATATATGAATATGTAGGTCATAGTTATCTGACATAGTAAACTTTTATTTATTCAACTCTAAATGAATATGTATCGTAACATATTCATTGCCATCCAACCAAATTTAAATTTCTGTATGACAAGCAAATAGCCAACATCTCTTAGCTGATTGCATTTTGCAACCGAGCATCAAACCATTGATGCAGTTCCTTTATAACGCTCTGGGGAACTATGCCATTAAGAGCTAGGATCTGTTAGTCATCTGGCTAATACTACAAATCTGAGTCTGATCTTACGGCAAGCTAAGACATAATAAGAATATATGAGAGAAGGGGTGGCAATGAAAAGTTTTGAGCATATTTCATTTGAAGTACGAATCATAATTTGAATTGGTCAAACGACATCTTATTACATAATAAGTTTTTTTTATTTACTACCTAGTCTGATATACAAACATTATTTTAGTATTTTTTTTAAAAACGTCAATTTTCAAAAAGACAATTTTTTATATATTTCGTTTGTCGCTACGTCTTAGTAAAACACAAACAATACTCATACTGAGAATGAAAAAAAAAACATATATATAGGAGGGAAACAAATTGAATATATTACGAGAGAATTAGAATTTTGTTTTTTTAGAGTTGGCTAAAAATATATAATATAAATACTAAGGGCCAAATTCATAATCAATTTTAAATATATACATATGTTTAAAAGCATTAAAAACACTTACCCCGACTTTCTGGATCTTGTTGCCGCTGTTGCTGTTTCCATTTTGCAGAATGTTGTTGTTCACAGCGCGTTTCCGTGGAAACCATAATTACATCTAGAAAATAGAAAAACATTATTAGTTTTATTATAGTATCAATATAGTAATAGAGTAGTATTAGTTTATAGGGTAAATTTTGATACATAAGTTTATAGTTTAATAAAATTTTGTTGATCTGAAAGACTCGCCAGTCACTGGTAGGTTTTCAGGCCGAGTGTTAGCCTTAGATTCAGGTCACCATGGGGGTTGCTGGACCTAAGGAAAGGAACACTATTAGTGTATAGGTATATTTAAAATTTTTTTTTTTGCTTTCATTTTTTTTATTATTAATTTTAGAATTGTTTTTATAAGTGAAATATTCTAAAGGGAAAATATGAATATTTCTTGGAAGGATTAGATCCTTTATAATATTTCGGAAAAGTCCTTAGTGCACAGTTTAGATTTATTTAGAGATTATTTTAGCTAGATTATTTAGGTCAAAAGTTTTAAGTTAATTCCCTTATTTTGCAAAATTCCGATACCCTAAGGATTCCTTTTGCCTCACAAAAAAAAAAAATTTTTTACAATTTTGTCCTTTTCCTTTTTATTCTATTAGGTTAGTATTACAAATTCACTACACTTGTTTAGTTTTTATTTTTTTGTCTAATCCCCTTATTTACAAAATTTAAAGTAAAATCTATTTTAAGAAAATTTTGTCTAAAGCAAACTTTACCTACTTTATTTTCTTGTGAATATGTCAGTTAATCTCTAAATCACACTTCTTTATTTACTACTATCCCACTCACTAAAATAATATAAAATTTCATCAAAACTCACCAATGATACAACTTGTAATTTGGGTCCTATAAGTTTCCGTCTCTGTTGTCCGTCCGATTTCCTGATTGGGTAGAACCTATAATGAACAAGAAATTATTAATAAAAGCTTGATAAAAATAGGCCGATGTTACCTCGTTCCACAATAGGCAATGGATTTCCCTCAGGGATACCAACATAGTAACCTGGAAAAAAATTGTTTCATTAAAAATATATAATAAACATATATTGTGGGTTAAACTCACCGTAATCCATCAGATTATAGACCATCCACCGGAAAGCTGTCAGTAAAAGTTTCCCTAAATATCCTGTAAAAATAGGAAACGAAACAATGTTAATATAAATTAATATGTAAAATTCATACAACTTACCTTTTTTTTACGCAAGCTTGTCCTCGTGTTTTTGATTTTATTCTTATTAATGTCATTGAGTAATTTTAGGAGATGCCAGGGTGCAAGAAAATAAACTCACCACACAGGTTGTTACAAATATTGAAATAAAAATAGTCATGGCTGGGGATGCCATATCAGCAGGTTAATATCAATAATACCCGAAATCCCAGAAAATGGAAGATGAACCAGTTTCGGTGTACACTATTGCCCTCCCATTCTTAACCCATCAAGGGACGCAGAATGGTTGGGTTTGTCATGTGTAGACATAGGGTGAGATATAAGAGGTTGGCAACGTGAGATAAAGTAGGGAATAAAAAGATAACAAAAGTGTAGGGGAAAAACAGAAAAAAAAGATGGAATATTAAAAATATAATTAGGTAAATTGCTGAAGAAATTCCCGCCAGGAAAAAGCAAAATGGGGAATGGACATTTTTGTGAAAAAAGAAAAAATGTCGAAAAGGCAGTCGGCCTGCGAAAGCCGTGTGGTACAACTAAAAACCTTTTAATTAAAATTAACAACAAAACATTTTTTTTATAAACTTTAACATAAAAATGAACAAAACTTTTTATTGATAAACATCAACAATAAAACATTTTATTTGGAAATAACAACATATATATATTTTTTTTTTTTAGCCTTTATTTATTTATTGAATCTTCATATAATGAAATGACAATAAGTATTCAAATCTTAATACTAAAAAGAAAATAATAAGCCCAGCCAGTGCTAGACAAAAATTTTATGATACTAAAAAAATTTCACATCAACTGATCCAGTCATCTATTTTGCGCTTGAGTTAAAGCAAGGGTATCCCTCCTTCTCAACCGATTATGGCCACTAAAGTTAAGGATGTCTCGTGCAAGTGGGTTTGGGTGGTGTTCAAGTTTGCTGACATACTTTGACGCGTGTTTTGTAAATTCAACTTTTACTGATGGCACGCATAGATCTTTGTGAATTCGAGAATTTTTAACATACCATGGAGCTGCAGTAATTATACGTATAATTTTATTTTGACCCCTTTGAATTTTTTCAATGTTTGATGCTGAGGCAGTACCCCATAATTGAATTCCATAGCACCATATTGGCTTTAGAATTGCATTGTACAACAATAGTTTGCAGTCCAACTTTAGTGAAGAATTTCTGCCAATTAGCCAATTAAGTTGCACTGCTTTTAATCTCATCTGTGTAAGTTTCGCTTCAATATGAGACTTCCAAGTTAAACGGCGGTCGAGGTGAATGCCGAGGTATTTGACTTCATTATGTTGAGGAATAATTTGATTATGTATTTTGATGAACGAGCAAGTTTCTTTTCGCAATGTGAAAGTGATATGAATACATTTCTGTTCATTAACCCTGATTTTCCAAAGCTCTAGCCAATTCTCTAGTTTATAAACATAATTCTGCAAATTCTGTGATGCTACTTGGTGGTCCTTGTGAACGCTGATAAAGGCTGTATCGTCTGCGAAAGTTGACGTGTGGATTTTGGGGTCTGACGGCATGTCGGAGGCATAAATCAAATATAAAGTAGGACCCAGTATGCTACCCTGTGGCACACCTGTTTCAATTGGCTGAGCGGGGCTTAAAAAATTGCCTTCTTTGATTTTAAATTTGCGACCGTATAAATAGCTTTCCATAAGTTTATGGGTGTTAGCAGGCAGAGTTAATTTTATTTTGTGCATTAAACCGTCATGCCAAACTTTGTCGAACGCTTGGGACACATCAATGAAAAGGGCGGAGCAGTATTTTTTGTCTTCAAACGACCCTCTTATCACATTTACCAATCTGTGTGTTTGTTCGATGGTGCTGTGTTTAGCTCTGAAGCCGAATTGATGATTAGGAATGCATTCAGTGTCGTTCAGAATTGGAATCAACTTAGTCATTAACAATTTTTCGAACAGTTTAGAAATTGTCGGCAATAGGCTAATTGGCCTATATGACTCTACTTTGGTGTGATCCTTCCCTGACTTAGGAATCATAGTGATCATAGACACCTTCCAATCTGCAGGATAGTATTCTAGGCGTAAAATAGCGTTGAAGATAAAGAGGATAATTCTTCTAGCTACACGAGGTAACTCCACAAGCATTTTATTGCTGATTTTATCCATACCAATAGCGCTTTGGACATCACCAAAGTTTAGTCTTAGAGGTACAGGAGGTCTAATAACGAGTGGTGGCAAATCAGATACGTTATTTGAGTTCTTTTTAGTAAACACATTTCTTAAATGGTTAACAAATAATGTCCCTTTCTCGGAATCATTTCTAGCCCAGTCACCAGCCGGATTTCGCAAAGGAGGTTTTCCTCTCACTGGTCTTTTTAAACCTCTTGCCGCCCTCCATAACGAGTAGTCAGATTGTGGGGTACTATCAAGACCCTCCAAGTAGGATGTAAGTGAAGCCGTTCTTTGGGTTTCTAAGAAATGTCTTAGTATATCTCTGCATACCCGTAGCCTAGCTTTCAGTTCAGGAGACCTGTGAAGTTGCCACTCACTTCTCATTCTTCTTTTTTCTGATAGGATATGTTCGAGTTCAGATAAATAAGTTCTGTTTGTCCTATTTCTACATTCAACGTGATAAGTGGAAGCGTGATGCACAGCTCGTCGAAGGTCCTCGGTAAAGTTGCCAATCGACTCATCAATATCGTCGGTAGTTCTCAACACAATATTTTCCGTGCAATGAGAACTTAAATACTTTTTGTATTTTATCCAGCTTACTCGGGTCTTAGTCATGTTTCTAAATGGAGAGCCACACACTTGAGGGAAATGCATTGAAATGATAGTAGGAGAGTGATCTGAGGACAAGTCTAATGAAGGATCCACTTGCATCCATTCTACAGGGATATTTTTCACTACTCCAAAGTCAATAACATCGGGAATCTTCCGTCGGTCCGTCGGCCAGTAGGTGGGATGTCCGCTTGAGAGTACATCTAAGCCCATTTGAGCAATGGTGTTGAAGAGTACGCGACCCTTTGGGGTTACCAGACGTGAACCCCAAAATGTGTGTTTGGCGTTAAAGTCGCCAGCAACTAAAAATCTAGCTCCAAGGGAATTAAAGAAGTTATGGTATTGGTGTTCTTTTATTGAGAATCGAGGCGGAGAATAAATCGATGATAAAACAAATTTGTATTGACAGAATTCAATGCAAATGTTTGTTGCTTGGAGGTAATCCTCACTTATGTTATTCATTAGATAATGTTTTATTCTGTTCTTTATAAGAATTGCCGAACCTCCACAAGCTCTTCCGCGGGGATCTTTAGTATCGTACAACACGTAGCCATTAATTTTGAAGTACCCTGTCGACGTCAAGTGAGTTTCAGCAATCATCATAACATCAATCTGTTTATCCATCAGGAAGTATTCCAGTTCGTTTTTATGTTGGCGGAGGCCGTTCGCGTTCCAAAAACAAATTTTTAAATAAATCATTTCTTTAAAATGGCTTGCAAGATAGTGGATTGCATTTTCAGCATTTCCTGCATCATGGATGTCATGGTGGTCGTAAAAGTGTTCATAGTTTGGACAAGTGTCTGCAATGTTGTCTCTAGATTGTTGATATGTGGCTCAGAATATTGCGATATAGGTTCCTGCTCCAGACCTGGCATATTAGATTTGACCACGTTTGCGTAAGAAACTTGTCTAGAATTAGGAGCGTTTACGTGAGTAGTTGGTCGTACAATTTGAGGAAAATTGTTACTCGACGTGAAAATAGGTTGTTGAGGATGGTCAGGTAATACTGGCGACTTATTGGTCCTTATGCCCTTCAAATAAGTATAAACTGGACAACCTCTATAATTAGCGGTATGATTTCCTCCACAGTTACTGCATTTTTTTATTTTTAAGTCCGTTTTGGACTTATTACATTGAGCAGTTGCATGTAGTTCCCCACATGCAACACAAACAGACGGCAGTTTACAATACGCTTTGGTGTGACCAAATTCTTGACAATTAAGACACTGGACGGGTCCAACACGCTTATGCGGTTCCTCCACGGTAATTCTACGATGCAGAAGATAAATAAGATTGTAAATTGGATGGGACTCGTTTTTCTTTAAGGCAACATCTCCAGGTTCCAATTCTACCCTGAACATGGGCTGAGGAATCTTTTCACGGTTTCTAATATTCACTACGCTCTTGATTTTGAACCCTTTGTCCATTAATCCGTTCTTTATCTCCGCAGGATCAACACATGGGTCTATACCCTTTAGAACGACTTGGAGTCCTTTTGCGCTTTTGAGCTGATAGGTATAGAAATCCCTGGTCTCCCTCTCCAACTGGTTGGACAATTTTCGAAAATCATCTTCCCTATTCACTTGGATCTTTGTCTCGCTGATTTTTCCATGTTTAATTGAGGTTACGCTAAACATGTTCTCACCTATTACAGCAACAATTCCTTGTACCAGTTTATTGAAAGTGGGCTCTCTCAGGTAAATTGGTGGGGGCTTAAACGTCTTTTTCGGTATTTCTGGGTCATCCGTCTGAAGTAGAGCAAATCTGTTTTGATCATTTGGCTTATCACTGCTGACGGTCTTAGGAACTTTATTGGAATTGGAAGACATTTGAGCAGATGTCGGGCTCCTCTGTCGCTTGAGAACGGTGATGTACTTATCCATACCTACTTGTTTTTTGGGTTTGACTGCACTATTTGATAAAGATGATGATTTCTCATCGGATGAGATAACTATATTGGGAGAACAGGAACGGCGCCGTATTTCGGCTTTTGTAGTGAGAAGAGACTCCACGGATTTTCTTAAGGATTCTTCCTCAGAGATCCATAAAGTTTTTCTACTGTAGCTTAGCTCTTTCTCAGAATTACATCTGAGCGGGACACTCATGCAGTTGTTTTGCGATTTTTAAATTACCGAAAAACCACTATTTTTCAACCTATTACGATATCTTTTTTTTATATATATATATAATTTTTTTTTTTTTCACTTATTACAAGTTTTTTTTTTTTATTTTTTTTTCACCTATTACGAAAATTCAGCCGCACTAAAAATAACACGTCCGACCAGTTCAAGCAACACATATATATAACAACAAGAAGCCACAATACATATAAAGGGAAGAAATACAAAGCGTTAAAAGAAACAGAAGAAATTAAACAAATCAGCATCAGAAAGCCGCCACATCCACTCTCAGTTACCTTCACCGCGGGAATCCACCGAAGCCACCTCATCAGCCTTAGCTACTTCTGGAAAAAGTCAGGTATTCGCCAGACCAAGACCAACTCTCTAACTCGGACTCACGTAGATACCTATAAAAAAAATATATATATTTATTTCCGATAAATAGTAAGTGAAGTTTTTTATATACTCTTACCGCCAAATAAGTCCCCTGTTATTTAGGGTGCGCGTCAGAACGTAGGAAATGAGCTCAGTCCCTAGGTTTTTCGCCAGTCATCGGTTATATTGACCCTAGAGATAAACAAAAGAAACGTCATTACTAAAATAAATTAATATATATTTTGATAAAATTTTAATACCTGAACCGAGATACAAAACAACGACATTGGCGAGTGACACGGTGCCCAAAAGTTAAGATAGGGCAAAAATGAGAATAGGAGTCCCGGCTAGGAAATAAAGCAGCATTATTTATTTATTTATTTATTATTAGTCCAATATACTTTGTTTTATGAAAACGAGAATTGTATTTCTTGAACCTTTATGAATGTTTTAAATTTTTGAAATTTTTATAGAATTGTGTAAATGAATTATATTCTATTTTCAATAATGTTATTCATTATATAAACCATCCCATTTTTTTTTTGCTTCGTAATTTTTGAGAATAAAAGCTTTAATGACCTGTAATTGAAAGATGAAACATGAAATTTTTTTGAGTTTGTTTAAAATGAAGTGGTAAGATTTTAGCAATTTGTGGTAAGTAGGGAGAGAGAGCGTTTGAAGTGCATTAATGGGACATCCTAAAATAAGAACACGATGTCATGGTGAGCCTCCAGGCTCGTGTGGGAGGGCTATCCTGGCATACCATCAGCCAGAGAAGGTGTAAAAGTAGATTGAAGGCGGTTATAATCGTGGTAGGGCATACATTTCGGGTCCCAACATTTTTTTTTGTTTTAGACAAGTGAAATCTGGTATGTTTTCTACTTTGTGTGTGTACGGCCCAGATAATTGGTAAAGAACCACTCCCAATCCGGCGAGCTTCAGCCTTGGCAAAACGCAATCATACCAGTAACACCAACGATCTGGCCACCCTTTCATCTTTACTAATTTGTCCCTTTTGGGTGACAAATGCAACTCGGGTATACTTTATTTGACACGCAATAGAATGGCGCCCAAAGTGGTGTCACCCTGTTCTAGTTGTTTGATAAATACAATACCACACACACACACACACAATAACGCAATATAAAATTTATCTTTATCAGAACATGTTCATTGGTTAAGGGATATTACCTTGTTTAAATTTGTAATTCTAGTTTTTCAACCTAAACAATATTTAAAGAGTTAGCGAGTTTAAAATTTTTGTAATACAGAGCTTTTATTTTTAAGAGATGGCTTTTTAACTTAACAAGATAACACAATTAACATTTCTTTTTTTAGGCAATTATAGCTGTAATAAGAGTATGAATATTAAATTATGAGTGGGATTATTAGCGGTTAGTGGGTAAGAATGTGAAGAGTAAATATCTTTAATTGTAGTTGAGTGTTTAGTTGTTAGTCGGTAAGAGATTTATATTATTGTTATTTAAATGACGAAAAAGAGCAAATAATCATTTTTCAATGCAATTATTTCTAAATTTGAAATCGGCTGTGTGTATTTGTGGCTGTAAATGTATTACATACAATTACTTTTAATCTTATTTTATTTAAATAAAATAAAAACAACTATCGCAAGCAACACACAGTATTTCAATTCTATCCCGTAGCGAATTATTATATAAATGTTCGAAAAGGTATTTTTATTATCTTGGCGTTTTCATTATGGTTCTTCTTAAATTTTAAATAAGCTGTGTGTCATTGTGGCTGTAAACTTAAAACTTACACTTACTTTTAATCTTATTTTATTTTTATATAAAATAAGTGCCACTATCGCAATAACTACACAGTATATTAAAACTTATCTTTTATCGAATCGTACATACCTACAATTCCAAGTGTAGTGTACCGTATGTGTTTTTATTTCTTAATTTTCTCTTCTTTGCTATTTTCGCTTTCCTTGTATTGCATTGATATGCAAATTAAAAACAAAGAGTAAATAACACAGCGTATGCCAAAGTTAAGAGATTCGATAATATTCGAATCATAAGTAAACAGAATAATTCTTCCGCGTTGAAACTTCACGTTCTCAATTTTGAATATTTATATATGTATGTATGTTAATTGTTGGATAATTATTATACCCTACACCACCATAGTGGGGAGGGTATATTGGATTTGTGCTGATGTTTGTAACGCCCAGAAATATTGGTCCAACACCCACCTTAAATTATACCGATCGACTCAGAATCACTTTCTGAGTCGATTTAACGATGTCCGTCCGTCCGTCCGTCTAGCTGGCTGTCTATGTAAAGCTTGTGCACAGATTACAGATCGCAATTTTGAAGATATTTTGATAAAATTTGGTAAGTGATATTTTTCAGCCCAAGGATGGATGGGATTGAAACTGGTGGAAATCGGTCCATTATTTCACCTGGCCCCCCTACAAAAGTCCTCCCGAAATTGGGGTTTACCGCTCATAAATGTTTGAATTATGCAAGAAAACAAACAAATTTCATCACAAATAAGTGGTAAATGAAGCCAAATCACATCTACAAATTTTGTGCAGATCGGTCCATAATTAGTCGCAGCTCCCATAAATGGCCCACTTCCAAAAATCACTTTAAAGAGCATAATTCACTTAAAAAACTTGGTATCCAAATAATATTTAACACAAATATATCTTATATGTATGCAAACAATACTATACAATTTCATTGTGATCGGTCCATAATTAGTCGTAGCTCCCATAAATGGCTCACTTCCGAAAATCACTTTAACGATCATAAATTTCTTACGAATGTTGGTAATCAAATAAAATTCGACACAAATAATATACAGAAATGATGAAACCTAATTTTATAATGGTTGGTCCGTAATTAGTCGAAACTCCCATTAAGACCCCCCCGTAATCAACTTTAACCTCCATAAATGTTTTAAAAGTATTTATATCGAGATAAAGTTTAACATACACAATATTTATATTCACAAAAATCATGACACTAAATTTTTGGATGATCGGTCCATAATAGGTCATATCTCCCATATAGCGCACATTTCTGAAAAACTGTTTTATGCATATATTGGGTGTAGGGTATTATATGGTCGGGCTTGACCGTTTATATTTTCGTACTTGTTTGAGTTTTATTTATATAAATGTTTGCTGGTATTTTCAATGTTTGCAATTTGTGTTAAATAACTCATTGGGAAATTTTCACCTTTTATTTTTATTATATTACCCACCAAACATTTATTTTGAGCAGGGTTTAATATTTGGTAAAACATTTTCTTCCAACTGACTATTAACTGCGCAATAAATATGTACCACTTCCCAATTTATATGTAAAAATACTAAAAATATACAAACTATTAACCAACGAAATATATGCACCAGATTCATGATAGAAATATTTCTAGTAGTATGTAATTCTAAAAATATTTTGCCATACAAAATATTTCTAGTAGCAACCAGCACACAAAATGAAAATTTTTCATTTGCAATATATTTACTACTAGAACACACGCATACTTTTTATAGTTTACTACCGAACCATAAACCATGCAAAGAAATAGTAACTTAAAAAACCACTAACAGACAGCAATATGGGAAATCGAAAAAACAAACTAAACAACTATGGCACATGAAAAATAAAAACTGGCAAACATAAGAAGTTGAAATATGTAAAACACGAAATTTTCCGCAGTTGAAAATGTTAAAAACCAAAATGTGCATATATAAGATTTCTTCGCCGCATAAATAAACTATTTTCGTCGCATATGTGGAATATATACGCCGCATATATGCAATGTGCAGAAAGCTGGGGAAAAAAAAACTAGAAATAACAATAGGTTCATACATACAGTATACGTTGATTTGTGTGTATAAAATAATAATTTGTATAGAATTGTGTGTTATTAAGGAATTAAAGTACATGAAAATATAAGGTGCTTTTTTAAGCTAATGATTTATTTTTTGTAAATTTATAATTTTTAAAATGATTCTGATTAATTATTTATTTTATTATATATTTATTTATTTATTGAGTCTTCAAGTGCATTGTGCTATTTGTAATAGGAATTCAGAAAATTTTAAAATAAAGATGTAACTAAGATATTAAAAAGTTGTGGGTATACGTATGTAATTATGCGGTATGAATGTAATAATAACAACAAAAACAAGAATGGTATAGAAAGAATGAAAATTCATTAACATTTATGAGGACATTTATTTTCAAAATTATAGAAAATTAAGAAAAAATGTAACAAAAAACAGTAAGTTAGTAAAAACGAAATTTTTCAATGAGAAAATTTTACTATTAGCCACATTATGTTCATATGTATGTATACCTATAATGTATGTATACCTAGTGTTTTAAAAGAAAGGCAACAACAACTCAGAAGAAGTTTTTAATAATAACATGCATTCATATCGATTTGCAAACATACATACATATGTACGTTGTTTGTATTCTGAATGAAATTAATAATAGCACGTGATAGTACAAATGATCGACTTATGTTCCTAAAAAATTGTGTGTTTCTTAATTCGAATTCTAATATTGGTAACAGGTTAAGCATAGTACTCTGTTCAACATTTCAAGTGGAATGCTGTCAAAATACATGTTAAAAAAATAAACATGAAATTTTCATGAAAAAATGTTGCAGAAGTAGTACTCTGTTCATTTTGTGAAAGACATGTGAAATGTATCTGGCAACATTATTTTTTCACAGCGAAATAATTAAAGTAGCAATTGTTTCACGTGGAATTTTTATCCACAAGCTCTTCTGTCGCAACAACAATATCTATTACTTGTTGTTCTGCTGCACAAGCGGCTAGTAATATTTGTTTATGCATTTTTATTTAAAGATTTCGATTCAACACACATTTTTTAATATTTTAACTTTTATTTATTTTCGATTTAAATTCACAAAAAAGCAAAACATATGTGTTTTGTTTACACAAGTAAAACAATTTGGCGTACTTTCAATAAAAAAAACGTCAAATTATGTAAATTCGCGTGATAGGCAACATTGGCTACACGTAAAATTTTCCGTATGAAATAAATTTTTCCCAAATTTGAACAGAGTACTAAGCTTTAACAAAAAAAAAACAAATAAGTAGCAGAGAAAAAAATGTGCAGCGAAAAATCTAATGTGCAATATAGAAATGAAACAAAGGCTTGAGTAAAAAAGACAACAAAAGGATTAATTGCAAGATAGAAAATGCAAAAACAATAAGTTATGAATACAACAGCGTAATAAAATTGTAATATGTGTGCATGCAACAACAACTGCAAAATGGAAAACCCATAATAGCAAAATTTGAACACAATTACGCACAGGTTGAGCAACACCTTTATCGAAAAGAAACAAATACATAAGACAAAGATGATCGTGTAGAATTTTGTAGATGGAAAAAATTTTACATAATGATTTATGTATACAAATATTTAAGCAAAATGTAACAACAATTCATGCAAAAACAAAATAAATGAAGGGACAACAAATAAGATCTGCTCCTAGAGCATAGAAAGGAATGAAAAGAAAACAAGTAAGAGTGCTATATTCGGCTGTGCCGAATCTTCAATACCCTCCGCCTAAACGTAATAAGAAATACAAAAACTACACTGGTTATAGGACTAGAATATCCTTATTCTGTCTTTTCTATTCAGTCTTAGTGCAAATTTAATTATTATTTTATATATTGTTTGAAAGACAATTTTACGACCAACATAATTTATGTTAAATAATTTGAAATTTTGTTAAATTTTCACCATTTTTAATTGATTTAATTACCACTTCTTACCATAATTTACAGAGTTTGTCTGATGTTCATAATAATCTTGAGTGTAATTTAACAAACAGAGTATAAAAAAGGGGAACAATTCGGTTTTAGTGACTTTGCTCAAAAAAAAAAAAAACGGCATCAAATGGGGCTTTTTGAGAAGATGCCAGCAAAAAAAAAATTTGTTGGCGGTCACGCCTATTTTCGTGGGGGCGGGCCCGTAAAGTTGAAAATATATAGGCCTATATCTCGGGAACTACTGGGTGTATGATAATTTGTAATACATTAAATAAAAGGTATTCCAACGATATATATCATGATTATAAAATCTGGACCGATTATGGGTTAAATCCGAAAAGAATATTTTTTGACCCGAATTTATTTGTTTTTTTGGAAATTTTTATATGACAGCTATGACAAATTATGGGCCGATCTTCTTAGATTTTGGAACAGTGATTTTCATGCATATGAGGATATTTCACGTCGAATTTCAACATAATAACGGTATATTTAAGATATATATTAGTATTAACGTGGATTTCGGAAGTGGACCTTATATGGGGGACATAGTCAAATATGTACCGATATTTTCAAAATCCTGCAATTTTATTTAGGCATGTATGTAATTGATACGTGTGAAATTTTGGATTGGTACCCTTATTTATAAGAGATTTATGAGTATTAAAGTAATTTTCGGTAGAGGGCTTTATATGGGGCATACGGTTAAAAATAGACCGAAATTCACAAAATTTTGTGGGATGATTTTTGTGTATATGTAAACGATTTGTGTAAAGTTTTGAGTCAGTATCGATATTTATACAATATATATAGGGATAAATGTCTTTTTCAGATGAGGTCCTTGTATGGGAGCTATGACAAATTCTTGGCCGACCACCATAAAATTTAGTACAACAATTTATTTGCCTATAAAGATTCTTCATGTCAAGTTTTAGCCGTTTAACATTATTTATATCTGTTTTATACGCATTTAAGTGAATTTTGGAAGTGGTCAAACATGGACCGAACTAAAAAAAATTTCGTTTTGCGATTTATTTTTGTATAAAACTTATTTTTGCTGAATCTTGTCTTGATATTCCAATTTTATAGGCATTTATGTATAATTGAGCAATATTTCGGGAAGATTTTTGTATGGGGGCTATGAGAAATCATGGACCGATTCATACTATTTTCCGCACACTTTCTTCAATTATCATAAAAACAACGTATACAAAATTTCAAGGCATTACGTGCAATATATTTCAAAATATTGCAATAAAATGGACAAAAAATATCAAATTTTTATGGAGGTTGTCTCACTCTGGTTTGCCTAAACCGATTTTGCTGATTTTAAATAGCAAACTTCTCGAAAGCATGTCTGACAGAATTGTTGAAGATTTGGATCTCGCAGATATCTGGGGACTTCAGAAAACTGATTTCAACATCCAGACAGACGGACATGGCTTAATCGACTCCGCTATCTATAAAGATCCAGAATATATATATATACTTTATAGGGTCGGAAAATTAGATTGTGGAAATTACAAACGGAATGACAAACTTATATATACCCTTCTCATGAAGGTGAAGGGTATAAAAATAAAGTAAAGAATGATCTAGAATCTAGGCAAATGAAATAATTTTTTACTGTTTGTTCAAAAAATTCAAAAGTCAATAACAACTTTCGTAATTTGAAATGCAAACAGATTGCATGTGAGTGTGTTTGGCTAAGGGTTCGTATCACGAAATTATGTCTACAATAAAGAATCTGTGGTCTGAAAGATAGGAGTGCGGTAAAAGTGCATTAAAGACGACTATGTATGTATGTATGTATGAAAATAGGATAGCGGGTGAGTGTATTGCATTGTTTATGTCAGTTGTGCCCAAGCCCTATACTCTTGGTGCTCTGTATTTGTAAAAACTCTTAGCTATAGGCTGTGTGTTTTGTATACTCATTACAGCACTAGCAATACGAAATACACAAACAACTTTGCCTTATTTGTTTTTTTTGTCGTCTTTATTCTATACACGCAAGCGCAAAGCAACAACACTTTCGTATGCTTTACTCAGTAGTGTCTACTGGTAAACATTGGTGACTGCGATCGTCAATGTAGATTTTGTTTTTGTTTAACGTATGATATGTATTGGCTTTTACAACAAAAACAAGTAAGAAAGTATAGTCGGTCAAGCCCGACCATATAATACCCAGTATATGTTTAAAACAGTTTTTCAGAAATGGGCGTTATATGGGAGATATAACCTATTGTGGACCGATCATCCAAAAATTTAGTGTAATGATGTCTGTGAATATAAGTATTATATGGGCTAAACTTTCTGCCTATTTCACTAAATGTGAACGAACGCTTTCTTTCGCACAAATACATTTAAAACAAAAACAAATGTTTGATAATTTTTGATAACTTGTTTTTTTTTTTAAATGTATTTGTGCGAGAGAAAGCGTTCGTTTATCTCGATATAAATACTTTCAAAAGCTTTATGGAGCTTAAAGTAAATTACGGAGAGGGTCTTCTATGGAATTTCGACGAATTATGGACCGATCGTAATAAAATTAGACCATATTATTTGCATTCATATGAAATAAATTTGCGTTAAATATTATTTGGATACCAACATTTTTAAGAGAGTTATGCTCTTTAAAGTGATTTTCGGAAGTGGGCCTTATTTGGGAGTTTCTACTAATTATGGACCGATCATAATAAAATTGTACCGTATTATTGTACTTATAAAATATATTTGTGTTAAATATTATTTGGATACCAACATTTTTGAGAGAGTTATGCACTTTAAAGTGATTTTCGAAAGTGGGGCTTATATGGGAGCTACGAGTAATTATGGACCGATCTGCACAAAATTTGCAGATGTGATTTGTCTTCATTTACCACTAATTTGTGATGAAATTTGTTTGCATACTTGCATAATTCAAGGATTTATGATCAGTAAACCCCAATTTCGGAAGGACATTTGTATGGGGGCCAGGTGAAATAATGGATCGATTTACACCAGTTTCAATCTCGACCATCCTTGGACCGAAAAAATATCACGTACCAAGTATCACGTACAAAATATCGTCAAAAGTGCTACATAAATAGAGCCAAAAAACACTTGACAAAAAATGTGTCATAAAAATGATCTATATATGTATGTATAACGGTACTCATAAAAAAACACTTCTACATAAACCAGGAGTGCCCAAAAGTTGCTTATGTAAGAGCAAACACTAACACATTTAAATAAAAACTAATTTTTATTCAGTATTTATACCCTACACCACCATAGTGGGGAGGGTATGTTGGATTTGTGCTGGTGTTTGTAACGCCCAGAAATATTGGTCCAACACTCACCTTAAATTATACCGATCAACTCAGAATCACTTTCTGAGTCGACTTAACGATGTCCGTCCGTCCGTCCGTCTGGCTGGATGTCCATGTAAAGCTTGTGCGCAGAGTACAGATCGCAATTTTGATGATATTTTGATAAAATTTGGTAAGTGATATTTTTTCAGCCCAAGGATGGATGGGATTGAAACTGGTGGAAATCGGTCAATTATTTCACCTGGCCCACATACAAAAGTCTTCCCGAAATTGGGGTTTTACACTCATAAATGTTTGAATTATGCAAGGAAACAAACAAATTTCGTCACAAATAAGTGGTAAATGAAGCCAAATCACATCTACAAATTTTGTGCAGATCGGTCCATAATTAGTCGTAGCTTCCATAGAAGGCCCACTTCCGAAAATCACTTTAAAGAGCATAACTCACTCAAAAAACTTGGTATCTAAATAATATTTAACACAAATATATCTTATATGCGTACAAACAATACGATATAATTTCATTGTGATCGGTCCATTATTAGTCGTAGCTCCTATATAAGGCCCTCTTCCAAAAATCCCTTTAAAGAAACTCTCTTAAAAATGTTGGTATCCAAATAATATTTAACGCAAATCTATCTTATATGTATGCAAACAATACGATACAATTCCATTGTGATCGGTCCATAATTAGTCGTAGCTCCCATAAATGGCCCACTTCCGTAAATCACTTTAACGATCATAAATTTCTTAAGAATGTTGGTAATCAAATAAAATTCGACACTAATAATATACAGAAATGATGACACCTAATTTTATAATGGTCGGTCCGTAATTAGTCGAAACTCCCCTATAAGACCCTCCTCGTAATCAACTTTAACCTCCATAAATCTTTTAAAAGTATTTATATCAAGATAAAGTTTAACATACACAATATTTATATTCACAAAAATCATGACACTAAATTTTTGGATGATCGGTCCATAATAGGTCATATCTCCCATATAGCGCACATTTCTGAAAAACTGTTTTATGCATATATTGGGTGTAGGGTATTATATGGTCGGGGTTGACCGACTATACTTTCGTACTTGTTTTTTTTTTAATTCTATCTGAATGTTTTTGCTTAAGAAAAATTCATAGTAACTGAGAAGCGCGATATTCGTTTTGTAATTGACTTTCGTTGTTATACGTAAATCTATAGGCTATAATTTCGTTTTTCGCTATAAAACCTGCTTCGTTATTAGCACTAAAAAAGCATATTTTTTGTATATTTTATTCGCAAGCAGTTACTGCTTCAAAAGAGTGCTTTTATTGAAGCGCTCGTTTATGCGCTTTTTCTCTTAAGTGCTTTAATGGGAATATATATATTTCTAAATCTTTCCAATAATTAAAGGAAAGTGGAAAAATTAAATCAATTACATAATTTCTTTTAAAAGTTTTAAAAAACAATTTTTTAATTACATATTTATATTTTATTTTACCAGCTATTTTTATTTAACGTAAATTCAAAATTTTCAAATTATTTATTTGACGGTTTTCTGATGGTTTTGTAAAAAAATTATTTAGCGATTTCTGGCGATTTTTAAACCCCAATTTCACGGGAAATTGTGAAAATATTTTGGCAACACTGATTGTCCAAGATAGCTTTTACAGCAACCGGGTGTGTGTGAACAAATCGTTCTGCGTTTTTGTTTTTGATATAAATTGCTGATGAGGGTGAACATGTCGCCCCAAACGTCATAACGGTCATCACATAAGTCTCGATTGCATTAGATGAGTCACCCCCGCGCCATAGAAATTGCTGTAAACACTGGTCCTCTTTTCTCACACGGATTTGGTGGAACATTTCACGAATGTCACCACAAATCGCCACCGCTCTAAATCGTATTAGTACACCTACTAACGACTTAAGTAGATCAGGGCCCTTCAGCAATAACGAGTTTAATGAAATGCTTTCAACGGCGGCATCCCAAACTATGTTCGTTTTATTTTTGTTTTTATTTTGCACCGTAAATATAGGTATGTACCAAGATTGTTTATCATTTCGAACTTCGCTCGGTTTTAATTTTCGTATATAGTAATTTTTCATATTCTTTTATTTTTTAGTTAAAAATGATTTTATATTTTCGTCGCGCTGCATTTTTGCTTCCAAGCAAATTAGGCGCCTTTTCGCCATTACGAATGAATTGAGCAAACATATTTTATCGTGTTTCCACAATAATCCAGTTTCCCAGCATTTTTCCTCCGCTAAATATTTAGTGGTGTTTTCCATAATTGATGGGTGTTGACTCACTTTAACTTCTACGGCGTCTAAAGAGAAATATTGTTTTAACATTTCATCCAGATATCTATCATTATTGTTACATGAGCAAATATGAAACACTTGTTCGTTCGAAGAATTTCTAGTCTGGTGACGTCCGTGTACACCGCAGCCAATACGACACCTAGTGGCGATTAACCCGTCGTTAAGACTTTCTTTTAATTCGAATGGCACACATAGCCTTGCATTATCTAGCCCGGTGAGCATTTTAGCTTTTGCAGCATTATAGGGCTTAATTGGCAAGCCATTAAAATGTTCACAGTTATCAATTTGTGATTTTGTTAATGTTTTCATTAAGTTTTGTAATTGTACGTACATTATTCAATAAAAATTTAGAATTTTTATCGCGATCAGAAATATGCAATGATACAGTTTTTGAACATTCTTTGTATTATTTCACCTGTCCACTATAAACATAACAAATCAGCTGGGCCATCTAATCCTAATTGCTCCGCCTACTCACTTTCAATTAGAGAGCATGATCAATTAAGGCGTAAGTATTAAGAGTGTAGCCGTTGCCAAAGAGAGTTACAGGAATGTATTTAAAAAGAACTTTCTCTTTTGCGTGGAACAAAATAGCTTGATTTTCGTTAGTATCTCTTTGTTGTTGCTGCTGAACAATAATACGTCTGTGTAGCAGTGAATTGTGTGCCATTTTACAGTCGCCTACCCCACACTGCCGTTTTGATTTACATTTTTTTATATTGTGTTTTTTAAAACAACATAAACAAAAATTATTTGAGCGTATAAAATGCCATCGCTCGTCTACACTTAATGCGGAGAATTTGTGACACTCAAAGAGACGGTGATTGTTGTTGCATTTGTAACATGAATTCGATTGCATGTTGTTTGCTTTGTTATCAGTAATGACATCAGGTACTAAAACACGCTCTTTCTTTGCGTTTTTTGTTTCTCCAGCATACGGGGAAAATGTATTGACTTAAGATGCACACGTTGCTAGGTTATACAACCAAGTATCAAAACACACTATGTCTACTTTGCTTAGCATGAGTCTATACCTACCCCAATCTAATTTCAAATCGGCTGACAGTTTGTCTACTAATTCGTTAAGTAGCATAGGATCATTTAAATAGCCAGAGAAACCCATTGCTTGCATCGTGCTTCTTGTACAGTAAGGGCAAAATTAATTAAAGTTCCAAGTTTCTCCTTACGTACAATAGGCTCGTTTTTTTGAATTCGTTTGTAATGCATGGTGTATAATTTCGGGCCGTCGATATAGCATTCTTAGTGTCTCTATTGCAAAATTTACTGTGCTAGGCATCATGAGCTTGCCTCTAACTGCTTCAAGAGCAGCACCTTTTAGGCACTGTTTGTGGAAGGGGTTAGTAGTTGGAAGTTCAAACACATAAATTTGAACTATTACTAAGATCCCTATATTAATTCTTACAGGCACTTGTTCCGTAGGAAAAGAAAACACAAGTGTTCAACAACCAAAAACCAATTGCCTATCTTTATTTAATTCTGCTTTTTTATATAAATTAATAACTAGGTCATAAATATAAATTGGCTTAAAATACTAACTTAGCATAATTAGTTTATTGAACTGTTTTGTGTATAAAATATTGTTGACTTAGCAATATACATTGTCAGCAAATAATAATTGGGAGACAAGGTTGCAATGTGATATGCCTGATACCTTAATGTTTTCGGCTCTGCTATCCACTTGTGAGGTAATAGCTTCACCGATAAGAAAATGGTCAGGAGTAAGCGCTTCTACAAAAGTTGGGTCGTTTGATAATGGAGTCAATGGACGTGAGTTTAATATGGCTTCAATTTCTATGATGATGGTTTACAACTCTTCGTAAGTTAGTGATTCGGTCGGCATACTGCGTTCTAGTAAATGTTTTGCAGATTTTACAGCGGCTTCCCGAAGTGGGGTGCTCTTGGTGGGATGAAACTGAAATATGTGATGATGGCTTCTTGCGCTTTACCTGAGTATACACTTTCAGATAGTTCCAGCAGGTTTTTTGCACCGACGAAATTTGTCGCATTGTCATAAAATATATTTTGGCAGTGGCCGCCGCGAGCTATAAAGCGTTTTAGAGCTCCGACTCTGTTGACAAATCAGACACCAGTTCTAGATAAACTGTCTTGATGGCAAAACAGCAGAATACGGCTATGTAGGCCTTTGTTGGCTTTTTGCCCCTGATTTTTTAGTGTATCCAGAATGGACCACAATAGTCTACACCGGAGTTGATAAAGGGCCGGGAAGGCACTACTCTAGATTGGGGTAAGTTTCCCATGATTTGTTGATGCAGTTGTCGTCGCGCTCGAGTGCATCTGACACATTTTTGGATCACTGAGCGCGCTGTGATTTTCCCTTTTATTGGCCAAAACCGTTGTCGCATTATGGTTAGAAGAGCTTGTGGGCCGCAGTGTTTATTGATTTCTGCATCATGATAAATAATAGCCTAGCCAAAGAATCGTTATAAGGTAAGATAATGGGATGCATTGTTTCCGGCGATAACTCCGAATTTTTTAATCGTCCTCCTACTTGAACGACACCTTCCTTGTCCAAGATTGGTGATAGACTATTAAGTGGGCTTTTTTTTGTCAATTGTCTGATTCCTTTGTAGTTGCCTTATGTCTTCTGCGAAGTCCGACAATTGTATTGCGCGTACAATAAGATGCAGAGAATCGTCTAGCTCCTTCGGGGTAAGTGAGATGTGTGGTGATCGATCTCAAGCAGTTTTCCTTAAGTTCCTTGTGAATCGTAGAACATATGCCATAATTCTTTGCAAGGTTCCAAACGAATTTTTATGATTAATTGTATATATGAGATAGTAGTTCGGTGTTGTCGTTGCAGCCATAACTACCTTTTTTAGTTCGGGGTGATCTGCCTTAAGTGGCTGATTTGAGAAGCATGATGGCCACAAAGATTCGCTTCCATGAAGAAACATTGGCCCGTGGAACCATAATGCGTTTGTCAGCAACTTTAATGGTAGAAGTCTGCGGGATAATATGTTAGCTGGGTTATCGTTTGACCTTACGTGACGCCACTGTTCTGCTAGTGTAAGGGATTGTATTGTAGATACTCTGTTTGCGACAAATGTTTTATATGACGATGACTGTGAGTTGACCCAAGATAGGACAATTTCGGAATCAGTCCATAAGAATGTCGGTTGATTTTTACGATTCCAATCAACATTGACCTTATGGGCGAGTTGCGCTGCGACAACTGCGGCACATAACTCTAACCGAGGTAGAGTTTGCTGTTTTAGAGTAGCCTCTCGTGATTTTGCACATAGCAAGCAAACACACACTCTTCCATCTTTTAGCGTTGCACGGATGTATGCCTTTTTGGAGGCATCTGCAAACACGTGAAGTTGCGCTGTAACGGGAATTTCATCATCAAATATGTGTCTTTTTATTTTGAAACCTTCTAATGTCTGCAATCCACTGCGGAAGTCGTTCCACTTCATGCAAAGCCAATGAGACAATGGTTCATCCCAGTCTAAGATATTCTGCCACAGTTGTTGAATGAAGATCTTTGCAACGACAACGACAGGTGCTACAAGACCAAGCGGATCAAATAGTTTTGCGAGCTCTGAGATTACCGTACGTTTTGAAGCTGTTATGCTCTCAGTGAGGTTTACCTAGATGGAAAAATTGTCAGTCTGAGGTATCCAATTTAATCCCAATGTTTTATTGGTTTGTTAGTGTCTTCACTGAGATCCAAATTGATCATTCGGTCATCATGTCTAGAAGTTTTAGATGATTTGAGCACCATTTTTTTAAGTGAAATCCGCGTGCTGCTAAGATGATTTTGAGCTCTCGTTGTGTTTCTTTGGCCAAGTGTAGGCTGTCTGAACCACCCATACCATACGGAGTAAGATGGAAAATAATTCGCTTTGTACAGTTGGACCGGTATGCATTATGTCATTTAGCGAATACCCTGTTGATGTCTTTGCTGATGCATCGAATACTACTCGAAGTTTTGTTGAGGTGCTTTCTGGCCTTAGAATACAATAATGCGGAATGAAGTACCTTGGGTTAGGGATCTCGCTGATGTTGACCTTTTCCATGTGACCCAGTTGTTCATATTCTCTCATGAACCTTGTGTACTCATCTCGCATTTTTCATTTTTTTGAAGTCGCTTCTCCAAACTGATGAACATGTTGTACGTTGTCTGATGCGATTGTCCTAATGCAGGATTTTCCTTAAATGGAATCAATCTGAACAAACTGATTGGAATAGGCCTCACAAAGGTTTTCTTTCTATTTCATCGAGTTTCCACAACTGTTCAATTGCTTCTTCCAGTGAAGATTCCTTGTTGAGGATTGCACAAGCTAAAGATGAGTATGAGCTAGGTTCGTGTGCTGTTTTACTAAACCGCCGATAATCCAGCCGAGTGACGTATTTTGAAGTACCGGACAGCTGTTGTTTAATTTTATTATTTCAGGTCATACCAGGCTAAAGTAAAATACAGCGCCAAGAAGGATGTCTATTTTTTCCGGGAGGTGGGGTCTGCCAGGTGAATGTAATTGGGATTTCCCAAGTGGAGACATCGATGATGCGACTAGGCTGTGCAGGGATTTTGGTTGGCAGTATGAATGCTTCCAAATTTGATGAGTAGCCATGACTCCGAGACATCAGTTGAAGGTTTACACGGCGGTGTGCCCTCTTCTGTGTCCTTCCGACACCGTCAATGCATAGCGATGCTTCTGTCGTTAAAAGCGACAGTCTTTGTATCAACCGTTCAGTCACTATGTTGACTTGAGAACCGGAATCTATTACGGCCCTGAATTCGGTTGACGTGCCATTTGACGCCTTGACTATGATCTTGGCCGTATCTAACATGACATAGTTCTGTGTGGTTGTTTCTGATGCTGCTGAGGCTGACGAGGCTGCAGTTATATTGGTTGGAGCTACATCATATTTTTTAGCAGGCGGCTTCACAGGCTAATTCTTTGATGCTGTACCGTCGGATCTCTTTGGTATATGTAGTAACGTGTTGTGCTTGTTGTTACACCTCTTGCAGGTGCCGTAAGTACACGTTTTGGCTAGATGATCAGACTTGAAACAGTTCCCACATAAGTTCTGTTGTTGTACCCATTTGAGTCGTTCAGGTTCTGTCATTGCCAGGAATTGTTTGCAATGATAAATGCTTGTGACATAACTTGCAGTTGCTATTATTCTCTACTGCTGCGATGGAAAAAACAGCCGTGCTTAAATTTTGAAGGGTGCTTGATGTTTTACCAATTGACTCCATCGATTCAAATTGTCTCTCTAAGAATTCAAATAGCTCTTTAATGGTCGGCACCTCTTTAGGGTTTAATAGTGATTGCATAAACCGAATGTAAAGAGTGTGATCCAACTTCTTGAGGAGTATCTGAATGAGAATGGCATCCCATGTTGATGTGTCAATATTCAAACTGTTGAGTGCTAACATGCACTCTTTTGTTGTGTCATGCAGAGGTTTAAGTGAGGCAGTTGATAATGTGCCCTTTGGTTGATTCAGGATCCTTTCTACAAGGTTGCTTACCAGAATCCTTTTGTTGTAACGCTCCTGAAGAAGTGTCCATGCTGTTTTATAATTGTCCTCTGTTAGAGTTAGATGGCTTATAAGGTTGCCAGCCTCCCCCGATAAGTTGGTTTTGAGACGTTTGGGATAGACTGCTTGTCCACCATCTCTAAGAACAGTTGATAGAATTGAAGCCACTGTAAACAGCCACCGTTAAATTGAAGAATGATGACCTTTGGAAGTGGCAGTAAACTGTGTACTGTCATGTTAGTTGCGACTTGTGGCGCAACAGATTTGCCGTCATGACATTTGTCTGCTAGTATTGCCAGGTTAACAAGGTGTTGTTGAACCAAATCTTCCTAGTCATTGTATTCACCTTGGTGGAGTCCCATTCTTGATGGATCGGCTGTCATATAACTCTTGGATTTGAGTCCATAGCCCTTTTACATTCTCTGATTTGAGTTGATAAACCTGTCTTGGTTGATCAGCTTCTATTGACTCCAACCCGTGTAACAAACGAGTCAGTGCTGTCATACGAGCAGTTATACGTCGAGCTAGTCCTTGCAATGCTTCCCCTTGTGCGTCATGCTGCGTGGTTATCGGTTCTTCTATGACCTTCTCTCGTGCTGTTGGGACTGGCTTGCTGCTTAACGGCTGAGCAGATTGAGTTGAATTGCCAAGGATTCACCACTTGTGAGGGTGTGCCGTACCCAAGCTGCTAGAGAGATTGATTACTTCAAGGTGTCCTGATGCCTTGGATTTTACCTCCAACCGAAATAAACTGGCTTTTTGTGTGTTAATGATGAAACTTATGTCCTGACTGAAGTGGTCACCAAAATGCGTCTGGTGCCTATTAATTGGACTGTTTGTCCTTAAATGAATTTTAACTTGCGTGAGTTATACCTAAGTCCCTTACCGCTGATGGGGGGAAACCTATATCACGTCGGGGTCACCAAATTGTTTGTAGTTGGAAGTTCAAACACATAATTTTGACCTATTACTAAGATGCCTATATTAATTCTTACAGGCACTTGAAACCTGAAGAATATTGTTCCGTAGGAAAAGAAACACAAGTGTTCAACTACCAAAAACCAATTGCCTGTCTTTATTTAATTCTGCTTTTTTATATAAATTAATAACTAGGTCATAAATATAAATTGGCTTAAAGTAGTATGTTTATGCCGGTTCGGGACCACTTTTTCCATACAAATTTGGGATCATGCGGGGAAGTTATGCCAAGTAGAGTATTTCGATTTGACATGAATGGTATGTGTGTGTGTTGATCGGTAATGTGTGAGTAGGGGAGGCGTGAAATGTTGTTTGATATGTGAGTAGTATTGGTTGGTGACTGTGGTATTGTGTTGGTGTTTCCTTCCCTAGATATAGTTGTGGTTAGCGTAAGTGTGTGTTTGTTTTGTTTATTGGATAATTGATTCTTAATAAAAAAAGAAGTACGTGTTTGTTTTGTTTTGATTGTTTGTTTTGTTCATTGGATAATGTAAACAATATTTTAATTTTTTAATACCCTAATAGAAGCACACTTACCACCACACATATTTATAAACACTAAACATACAAACATACATATTAAATGCTCAGCTATTAACCTAACAAAGGAATGTTACTAACAAACACTACACACTAACATACAATACGATCACACACATAAGTATAAACATATTCCGATTTTGTTTACTAATTGTTCCACTTGAACAAAAATGCAATGTTAGCATTAAGTATACAAATGAATATGACATATTATTTAATATACAATTTTGATTGTTGGAGTTAGTGTGTGTTGTATGAGTAGGGGGGTGAGTAGGGGAGGCATGAAATGTTGTTTGATATGTGAGTAGTATTGGTTGGTAACTGTAGTATTGCGTTGATGTTTCCATTTGATTTATCAAATAAATTTTTATAATAAAAAATATATATTTTTTTCGGCATTTTATTTAAATTTTATTAAATATACAATTTTTACATTTTATTAAATAGTAAAAATTCATAATTTTTTTAGCTTCTTCTTCTTTCTATGTTTATAGTTGTTACATCGACAAGTGTCCGGTCCACATGTTGTAGTTTCATCAGCCCAAACACATAAAATTATTTCTTTTAAAATTAAAAATTATATTGTTTTATTATTTCTTTCTGGAGAAAAAATTAAAAATACGTTTGTATAAATTGTAAAGCTTTATTGTTAATATATATTGATTATAATATGATTTACAATCACATATATCAAACGATCCCATAGGCATATTTATGAATATTGTTATTGAAATATATAAATGGTATACTAATGTTATTATACAGTCGCAATTCATTGATCATTTTCAGAAAGCAATTTATATGATTATGATCTATAGGGTTATTATATTTATCCAACAGTTCCTTTAGTTCAGATGATGTCACCATTTTTAATTTATCTTTATAAAAGTGAAATTATTAGAGAGACTTATGGCCAGTTTTTAACTTGATATTTAAATACGAAATTAGTTAATTTTTCCTTAAACTTAAGTTGTATTTAAATACGGTTTCATTTTTTCAGTCTCAAATTAAGTTTGGTATTTAATTATGATAAAAGTATGGTAGCATTATTAAATATCAAAAAAATATAAACAACTTCTTCATTTAACAGCTGATTTCTTATTTAGTTTACAAATTGTTGTAAACTAAATGGACAAAAGCTGCATCATTTATGTCCTCTTCATCTAAATTCATTGTTTTAGTTGATATTAGTTGATATTGATAATAATAAGCACAATGTTTTTAATTGCGGCGAGTTTATTTATTGAATATTTTTATCAAATAATAAAAAAAACTTCAATGCGCAATTTTCATAATTTGCAGAAATCATATGGTAGTATGAAAAACTTAAGTTGTATTTAAATGGACGTAGTCAGTGATTTAAGTTCTATTTAAATATGATCTGTAAAAATGAATTTGGTATTTAAACAGAACTTAAGTTTAAACACACTTTAATTTTTAAGTTAAAAACTGGCCATTAATGTTATCCAGTACAAAGTACTGTAGTACAAAGTAGAGAAGGGTATTAATAAAAACCGCAAAAAAAATGATTTTTCTGAAGTTTAAACAAAAACTCATAATGTATTAGGAAGTGTTATAAAAGAAATAAAACCACTCAATGTATTAGGAAGTGTTATAAAAGAAAATAAAACAACTCAATGTGAGTAAAATTAGGAAGTGTTATAAAAGAAAATAAAACAACTCAATGTGAGTAAATTAAAAATATACATTTTTTTACAATTAATACTCGCAAGAGGAAAAATTCTCATTTAGTAAATATATATTTTAGTATAAATAGTATATGTTTGATTTAATAGAGTCATTCTTGTTAAAGAAATCTTTCAGTAAACATAAACTCGGTTGAAAAAATGGCTAGCAGATTTGTTTGTGAATTTTGTCAAAAAGTATTTACTCACAATACAAATTTAAGAAGACACATTCGATTGTATCACGATGGACCTTCCTCATCGTTTAAATGTGCAAAATGTAATAAACATTTTTCGAATCGTCAAGAATGGCATCAACACTCGCACTCCAATACAGAAAATGACGATAATGGTGAAATCAAAGTTTATTGCGACGATTGTAAAGAATATATTGAAAAAAAAATTGGTGTTATCATAAAAGAACCAATAAACATAAACTGAACAGTGCTGAAAAAATAAATAGTGTTGACGATGATGTAAAATGTATAAATTCATCGTTCAACAGCAGAATTGTTACATATTTAATTGTAAATAAAAATAAAAGTAATTTAATACCGGAAAACTTTTTAACGGAAATCAGGGAGAAATTATTTAAATTAATAAATGACGTCATACAAAAACATGAAAACATAAAATTTAATATGGAGATGTTTTGTGAATATGTGTTGGTAAAGGAAGATGAAGATTCATGCAAGATCGATGAAAAGTCTCATCAGACTAAAATGAGAATTCTAAACATGCATTCAACGCGAGAAGAAATAATTGATATCTACAATGACCAATGTAATATCATAATTAAAAAGATGAGCGAATTTCAGGAGCGTGATAGTGGCTGGGCATTAATTGAGATATTACGTTTAGAGATGAACATTAATCAATATAATTGTATAAAAGGTTCTGCATACATTCCCTTACCATCTGCAATACAGAGAAAATTTGCATGTGTTAACGTAAAAAATGATGATGAGTATTGTTTCAAGTGGGCTATAATATCAGCATTATATCCAGCTGATCTACACAGTAATAGATGTACTTCATATAATGTTGGAAACATTAAAGATGAAATTATAACGTTGAATAATAACATTGTTATAAATTTTATAAAATTAAACTTCCCGCTTCCAATTAATGAGATAAAAATATTTGAAGCTAATAATAAGGAAATAAGTGTTAATGTATTTGGATTAGATGATGGCAATAATATAGTCGGTCCATATTACTTTTCTCAACAAGAAAGATCTAAGCACATTAACTTGTTGATATTGGAAGATGGTGAAAGATTTCATTATATATGGATTAAAAATATATCCAGATTAATTAGTAGTCAATTAACAAAACACAGTCATAAGATATATGCGTGTAACACATGTTTAATACACTTCCATAATGAAACATCTTTACAAAATCATAAGAGCGAATGTAATAAGATTGTAACCAGAATGCCTACTATAGAAAAAAATAAGCTGAGTTATAAAAATTACAAAAAACAAATGGACGTACCATTTGTAGTATTTGTACAGAAACATATTCCATTTGCATATAGTTATTATATTAAATGTTCATTTAACTCTAGTTTAGATAAATTTAGAATATATAACGGTAATGATGCTGCAAAACATTTCTTTAAAAGTTTAGTAGATGATAGTTTAGATATTTATAATAATTATTTAAGTATAGTTAAACCAATGAATTCCTTAACACCAAATCAAAAAAAGATACAAAATGAAGAACCAACATGTCATATTTGCAAGAAATTGTTAGATTTTAATAATCGAGTGGCTGATCATTGTCATTTGACAGGTGAATATAGAGGTCCTGCTCACAACAATTGTAATTTAGAATATCAACTTGCAAACTTCATTCCTATATTTTTCCATAATTTTTCATCATATGATTGTCATTTGTTTGTCAAAGAACTTTCCTCTATTGAAGGTGATATAAACATAATTCCTTTAAATAAAGAATTATATGTATCAATATCTAAGAAAATTTTAGTAAATGAAAAACATACTATTGAATTACGTTTTCTCGATTCATTTCGATTTATGCCATCGAGTTTAGAAAAATTAGCAAGTTATTTATCCGATAGTGATTTAACGGTAGTACGATCATCTTATCCAAATGACGAAGAATTTAGTTTAATGAGACGTAAAGGTGTCTTTCCATATGACTATTTAGATTCAGCGAGTCGTCTTGAAGAAACACAATTACCACCTCGTGTTAACTTTTTTAATAAACTTGTTAATGTATCATGTAGTGCAGATGATTATGAACATGCTCAAAAAGTATGGAACACTTTTAAATGTGTAACCTTAAAAGACTATTTACTTTTATATCTAAAAGTTGATGTTCTTTTACTTTGTGATATCTTTGAAAATTTTAGAAAAGTTTGCAAAAATATTTACAATTTAGATCCCTGTCAATATTATACAGCTCCCGGTCTGTCTTGGGACGCAATGTTGAAAACAACTGAAATAGAATTAGAGTTGTTGACTGACATTAACATATATAATTTTGTTGTTCGTGGTATTAGGGGAGGCATTCGGTAGCTAATAATAAATATATTAGTGATTATGATTCTAACAAGGAATCAAATTACTTAATATATTTAGATGTAAATAACTTATATGGTTATGCAATGTCACAATACCTCCCCTATAAAAATTTTAAATGGGTTGAAAATTGTGAACAATTCAATGTTAATAATATAAAGGCAGATTCTCCATTAGGTTATATATTGGAAGTGGATTTAGAATATCCATATACATTACATGATTATCACAATGATTTTCCTTTTTGTGCAGAAAATAAGAAAATTGAAACTATGAAACAGAAAAAACTTATAACTGATTTCAATAAGAAATCTAATTATATAATACATTATCGCAATCTACAGCAATGTATTCAGCATGGATTAATTTTAAAGAAAATACATAAAATTCTTCAATTCGATCAATCAAATTGGCTTCAAAAATATATTGATTTAAATAACCATCACAGAACACTAGCTAAAAATTCATTTGAACAAAATTTTTTTAAATTGTTGAATAATGCTGTATACGGGAAAACTATGGAAAATGTTGACAAGAGGAAAAACATTAAAATAGTATGTCAATGGGAGAATAGAGGTAAACGTTTAGGAGCTCGAGCTCTGATTGCTAAACCAAATTTTCATAGTTCATTAAAAATTCATGAAAATATGCATGCTATTCAAATGACTAGAGTTAAAACTGAATATAATAAACCTATTTATATAGGATTTTCAGTTTTAGAAATATCAAAATGGAAAATGTATAGTTTTCATTATGATTACATAAAACCTAAATATCGAGAAAACATTAGACTCAATTATATGGATACTGATTCTTTTATTTATGATATTAAAACAAATGATCTGTATGATGATATTAAAAATGATATTAGCACACATTTTGATACATCTGCATATCTGAGAGGTAATGTATACAATATACCACTTGTTAATAAAAAAGTTTTAGGGATGATGAAGGATGAGTGTAATGGTAAACTTATTAAGGAATTCATTGGTTTAAGAGCTAAAATGTATTCTGTTAAAATTGATCAAAGTGATAAAGAAATTAAAAGAATTAAAGGATTTAAACAATGTGTAACTAATAAATTAAGAATAAGTGACTTTAGAAAATGTTTATTAGAAAAAAAAATTGTATTATGAGCAAATGTATATATTTAAATCCAAGGTACATCAAATTTATACTCAAAATATAAGTAAACTAACATTAAGTTATTTAGATGATAAGAGATATATAAGAGAAAATGGTATTAACACATATGCATGGGGACATTATAAAATAAATTCTTCATCAAATTTATATAATGAAATTATGAATGATGATGATGATGAAATTTTTTTAAATGTAAATATAGATTAAGTAGTTTATAAGAATGTAATGTAAAAAAATAATATGAATTAATAAAAATATATACTTATATATAAACTAAACATTTTTTTCTTTTTTATTTAATTTTAAATTATATTTATTATACAAACATTTTAACGACAAGTGTCTACAATTGAACAATTATTTCATTTTAAATTATATTTATTATACAAACACTTTAAACACAAGTGACCACAATGAAATGTATTGAATTGTTGTTTTCGTTCATAATTATATTCAATGGGTAATTTTAAATAGTTGACGATTTCAAGTGGTGGTTGCAAGTCTCCAAAGCTGTCAAAATATTCTTTATAATTATGATTTTTATAATATGCTACCCAATGTGTTCCATCACCTTTTACGTTATCTAAATTAACAATACCACATTCTTGTTTTAATGGAATTTTAGGTAAAGAATCTCGCATGAAAACACTTCTAAAATGTTTAAATTGTTTACAGTATTTCTTTACATCTATATCCGTTAGGGGGCGATTGGGTAGACTTTTTAAAAGTTTTTTGGAGCCGGACTATAATATAATCCATATCCAGTTTTATATGGTTTTAGATAGAGTCCTTTTCCCATAGCAATTGATTCCATATGTCTATTATGACGATTAGCTTCTGCTAGCTGTTCTTTTCCATTTTTTACGTTATTTATAGCTTTTACTATAGCTGATCCACCTGTAGCTAAACCACCTAGTGCTGATAATGCTGTCAAGACAGGAATTAATGTCAGAAATCCACCAATTTTAGGTAATGGAATTACTCTCGGTACACTAATAGTAGATCTCCTCTTGCCCTTGAAATTAGTATGAACAGCTTTCTTCGCAATTTTAATAGCATCATGAATATTATTCGGATTTTCTTTTTTCAAATGTTTTAATGTATTTTTAACGGTGTTTGAAAATAGTTTTTTATTACACACCTTTCGACTCTTTCTTTTTACATTTTTCTTCTTCGATTTACTTTTTTTGGTTTTAGTTGTTTGCGTTTGATTCATACCTAAACCAAATTTAACCTTTGTCTTCATTGCATTCGTAACAAACCAAGCGTTTGCTCGTTCTTTAAAATTACTATCTTTAGATTTTACTCGTTGCCAGGCTTTTTCAGCTAATATTTTATCAGCTTTATGTCTTTCATTTAAATCTTTTGATTGTGAGTAAGCAATATCGTGATTCTTGCATGCAGCGTCTAATAAATTTATTCCTTTATCTCCTCTTGCCAAGCGTTCTTGAAGTTTTGTACCAGGTCCACAAAACTGATATCCCGGTAAGTGTAATTCAAAAGGTAATTTATTTATTAACGTGTTTACCAAACCACTTCCAGTTATAGACTGATTACTATTTTTGTTTTTATAGTTTTTTATTAGCATTCTTCGTCTATGAATGTTAACCGATTAATAAAAAGCTAAAAGTGTTTATCTCTTATATATATATATACATGATATATAAGGTTAGTTTTACTTAAAATTCATCAGTCATTAAAATGCGGTTAATTAAACAATCTAAACAAATCGTAATTAGAAATGTTGATAATGAAGAGAAAAAAATAGATAGAAGTCGACATAGTACTCTATTACCTAATTCAATACGAGCATTAATTGTGGGACCATCAAATTGTGGCAAGACTAATGTTATGATTAGTCTCATAGAGAGTCCTAATGGACTTTGCTTTAAAAATATATACATATATTCAAAATCATTATATCAACCAAAATATTGTTATCTTAAGAGATTGATTGAACCAATCAAAGATATAAATCTATTTACATTCTCGGAAAATGATAAAGTTTTAAGTCCAGAAAAAGCAAAACCATATTCAATAATAATATTCGATGATGTAATTTGTGGTAAACAAGATAATATACGAGATTATTTTTGTATGGGTAGACATAAACAAATCGATTGTTTTACCTGAGTCAAACATACGAAAATTCCAAAACATTTAATACGTGATAATGCAAATATGATTATTGCATTTAAACAAGATAAAATGAATTTACGGCATATCTATAATGATCATGTTATCGGTGATATGTCATTTAATAAATTTACAATGATTTGTAGTGAATGTTGGAAAGATAAATATGGCTTTCTAACTATAAGTAAGGATGATTCAGTTAATAAAGGACGTTATAGAAAAGGTTTTGATAGTTTTATTCAATTGTAAGGTGATGCTAGATATAAAGCTGATCAAAAACAGATCAGAAACAGTTATAAAGCTGATCAGAAGCAGATAAAGCTGATTAAAAGTAGATCAAAAGCAGATAAAACTGCTCAAAAGCAGATAAAAAGCAGATAAAGCTGATCAAAAGCATATAAAAAGCAGATAAAACTGATCAAAAGCATATAAAAAGCAGATAAAACTGATTAAAAGCATATAAAAAGCAGATAAAACTGATTAAAAGCAGATATAAAGCTGATCAAAAGCAGATAAAAGCAGATCAAAAGCAGATAAAAGCAGATCAAAAGCAGATAAAAACAGATCAAAAGCAGATAAAAAGCTGATAAAGCTGATCAAAAGCAGATATAAAGCTGATCAAAAGCAGATATAAAGCAGATCAAAAGCAGATAAAAGCAGATCAAAAGCAGATAAAAAGCAGATCAAAAGCAGATAAAAAGCTGATAAAGCTGATCAAAAGCAGATATAAAGCTGATCAAAAGCAGATAAAAGGCAGATCAGAAGCAGATAAAAGGCAGATCAGAAGCCAATAAAATCATAATCATGGACAAAAATCTAATGAAAGAACTTATAAATACTAGAGCAGTATTAAAGGAAAAACTAAAAAATATAAAATTAAATGAAATTGAAAAAGTTAATCTGTTAGAAGATACATTTCAACCTATAACTAAACCTTTAAAAAATATAATTAATAAACTAGATGATTATCAACCCTTAATGAAAAATAATAAATTCAAATCAACTTTAAATTTATCATATCCATCTTTATCTTCACAACAATCAATAACACCAACAACATATAATGATAGTATTAACGATAAAACCGATTTTATTGGTGTAAATAGCGATATGGATTATGATGAAATAATATCTAGTTTTTCTAATCCTAAAAATCATATGTTAACAACTTCAACACCCTTAAATGTAAATTCAGATCAAAATACAGATCTTCCATTATCATTTCATATTGGTGGTCCTACTAGTTCTAATCAAAATAAAATTAAATCTTATAATGCTAGGGATTATGAGAATATTGATTCTGATGATGATATTATGGATTATGAGAGTATTGATGATGATGATGGAAGAGGAAACCTTAAAAGAAATAGATCAATACTGAATAGTTATACATATAATAAAAAAAAACAAACACAAACTAAAATCATCATCATCGTATATAAACGAAAAACCTTCAAATTTATCACAAGCAAAACAAAGATATAAATCTAATAGAAAGAATAAAATTAAACTAAAATCGTCCTCATATATAAAACCTTTAACTTCATCACATTTAATTCAAAATGATTCTAATTTTCAAAATCAAAATCTTACGAACCATAATATGAATGATTCAGTAAAGATGTTAAGACAATCAAAACGAAAAAACTCTTCTAGCTCATTAAGCGGGTTCGATGAAAATAATATTAAAAAAATTAAAAACACACATTTATTTTCAAAACGAAAGAGTCAATCACAACTAAATAAGGATAAAAAAAGAATTAAAATCAATAATAGTAATACAAATAAATCTTCACTTAATGGTAACATAAAATTATTAATGAAAAATGGAATGTTAGATAAAGTTTATGGATTTAATATAGATCAAACTGGAAACTGGCGATATGGATCAAATAAATTAAAATTTAGTAAAAATAACAACGCTTTATATATAGGAGATGAAAGAAGAAGAATTACACCAGGATTATTTGAATTATTATTTCACTCTAAACCTTTACATTATACTAAAATCGATTTAAAAAACTATAAAAATATTATAACTAATACAAATGTACACAAACGTAACTATCAATCAAATAAACAAATTAAAGGTACAAAAGCATGTAAATATCAACGTGTTATAAAAAAATTACTTAATGAAAAGTTCAATATTCTAACAAAAGGTAGTGGATTATTAAAATCAGTAGAAAATAGAAAATCAAACTATATATATTGGGATGATCCTAATGAATTAGTCAACAGACTACGTTTACTTATTGCATCGACGGGTGCTGGTCATAATAATCATAAAAACGAAATAATTTCCATTATTGAGGAACTAAAAGAAGCTAATATAATTTGCTAATAACAAACGGAAAATGAGTTATATTAATAAATTTGGAGAAAGTTTAAATAAACGTCGAAAAGAAACCGTTAATAATAAATTAAATATCGATCTATTTAAAGTACTTGATGTTAGTATAAATAATGAATGTTTTGATCTTAATAAAAAAAGAATTTGTAATTTGTTAGAACCTATTGATCCTAAAGATGCCGTTACAAAAGCGTATTTAAATAGTACAATTAATATCATAAATAATACACATACAGCTGATATAGAAGAGGTTAAGCATACAGTTAATAACACATTAACTAATAATCAACAAAACGTATACAAGCATCTTAAAGATCACCAAACTTCCATTATACAGTTAAAAGAGTTGCATAACGAAATAGAAAATATAAATACTATACATACAACTGATATAAAACAATTGAAAAATGATCTCAGTGAATTACTGAATAATAATCTTAGAAAGGCTCATACGGATATAGAAAATGTTAGCAAATCTGTTCAAAATCATATAAGTAAACAAGATAAAACAATTGAACAAACTATTAAAAAACATATACTGAACGCAAATAAGGAATATACGAATAAAATCGAAAAAAGATTTAACAAAATTGAAGAATATATTTTTAAATGGGTTGCAGCCGAAGAAAGATTAAATAATATTGAAGATTACCTTTACAACAATATTATTGGAAGACCGCAGAAACAATAATGAATTTAAGTGTAGACAAAAGAGAAATTGTTAATGAGCTACATAGACAAGTGAGAAAATATTTTAAGAGAAGGAGAGTTGTTGTCAAGGGAATTGATGATTTATGGCAAGCAGATTTAGTGGAAATGAATAATTATGCTGATTATAATAATGGTTATCGATATCTGTTAACTGTAATAGATACATTTTCGAAAAATGCGTGGGCACTTGCAGTAAAAAATAAAACTGCTCAAAGCATTACAAACGCTATGAAAACAATATTTAATGAGAGTCATAGAAAACCAAAAAACCTACAAACTGATGACGGTAAAGAATTTTTCAATAGTCAATTTCGCCAACTGATGCAATCGAAAGAAATTAATCACTATTCAACATATAGTGTCTTAAAGGCGTCCATTGTTGAACGTTTTAATAGAACACTAAAAGGATTAATGTGGAAAGAGTTTAGCTATCAGGGAACATATAAATGGATTCATATATATAGAAATCTTTTAGATATATATAATAACACCTTTTTTTTTTTTTTTTTTTTTTTTAGCCTTTATTTATTTATTGAATCTTCATATAATGAAATGACAATAAGTATTCAAATCTTAATACTAAAAAGAAAATAATAAGCCCAGCCAGTGCTAGACAAAAATTTTATGATACTAAAAAAATTTCACATCAACTGATCCAGTCATCTATTTTGCGCTTGAGTTAAAGCAAGGGTATCCCTCCTTCTCAACCGATTATGGCCACTAAAGTTAAGGATGTCTCGTGCAAGTGGGTTTGGGTGGTGTTCAAGTTTGCTGACATACTTTGACGCGTGTTTTGTAAATTCAACTTTTACTAATGGCACGCATAGATCTTTGTGAATTCGAGAATTTTTAACATACCATGGAGCTGCAGTAATTACACGTAGAATTTTATTTTGACCCCTTTGAATTTTTTCAATGTTTGATGCTGAGGCAGTACCCCATAATTGAATTCCATAGCACCAGATTGGCTTTAGAATTGCATTGCACAACAATAGTTTGCAGTCCAACTTTAGTGAAGAATTTCTGCCAATTAGCCAATTAAGTTGCACTGCTTTTAATCTCATCTGTGTAAGTTTCGCTTCAATATGAGACTTCCAAGTTAAACGGCGGTCGAGGTGAATGCCGAGGTATTTGACTTCATTATGCTGAGGAATAATTTGTTTATTTATTTTGATGAACGAGCAAGTTTCTTTTCGCAATGTGAAAGTGATATGAATACATTTCTGTTCATTAACACTGATTTTCCAAAGCTCTAGCCAATTCTCTAGTTTATAAACATAATTCTGCAAATTCTGTGATGCTACTTGGTGGTCCTTATGAACGCTGATAAAGGCTGTATCGTCTGCGAAAGTTGACGTGTGGATTTTGGGGTCTGACGGCATGTCGGAGGCATAAATCAAATATAAAGTAGGACCCAGTATGCTACCCTGTGGCACACCTGTTTCAATTGGCTGAGCGGGGCTTAAAAAATTGCCTACTTTGATTTTAAATTTGCGACCGTATAAATAGCTTTCCATAAGTTTATGGGTGTTAGAAGGCAGAGTTAATTTTATTTTGTGCATTAAACCGTCATGCCAAACTTTGTCGAACGCTTGGGACACATCAATGAAAAGGGCGGAGCAGTATTTCTTGTCTTCAAACGACCCTCTTATCACATTTACCAATCTGTGTGTTTGTTCGATGGTGCTGTGTTTAGCTCTGAAGCCGAATTGATGATTAGGAATGCATTCAGTGTCGTTCAGAATTGGAATCAACTTAGTCATTAACAATTTTTCGAACAGTTTAGAAATTGTCGGCAGTAGGCTAATTGGCCTATATGACTCTACTTTGGTGTGATCCTTCCCTGACTTAGGAATCATAGTGATCATAGACACCTTCCAATCTGCAGGATAGTATTCTAGGCGTAAAATAGCGTTGAAGATAAAGAGGATAATTCTTCTAGCTACACGAGGTAACTCCACAAGCATTTTTGTTGTTTTTAGTAAACACATTTCTTAAATGGTTAACAAATAATGTCCCTTTCTCGGAATCGTTTCTAGCCCAGTCACCAGTCGGATTTCGCAAAGGAGGTTTTCCTCTCACTGGTCTTTTTAAACCTCTTGCCGCCCTCCATAACGAGTAGTCAGATTGTGGGGTACTATCAAGACCCTCCAAGTAGGATCTAAGTGAAGCCGTTCTTTGGGTTTCTAAGAAATGTCTTAGTATATCTCTGCATACCCGTAGCCTAGCTTTCAGTTCAGGAGACCTGTGAAGTTGCCACTCTCTTCTCATTCTTCTTTTTTCTGATAGGAGATGTTCGAGTTCAGATAAATAAGTTCTGTTTGTCCTATTTCTACATTCAACGTGATAAGTGGAAGCGTGATGCACAGCTCGTCGAAGGTCCTCGGTAAAGTTGCCAATCGACTCATCGATATCGTCGGTAGTTCTCAACACAATATTTTCCGTGCAATGAGAACTTAAATACTTTTTGTATTTTATCCAGCTTACTCGGATCTTAGTCATGTTTCTAAATGGGGAGCCACACACTTGAGGGAAATGCATTGAAATGATAGTAGGAGAGTGATCTGAGGACAAGTCTAATGAAGGATCCACTTGCATCCATTCTACAGGGATATTTTTCACTACTCCAAAGTCAATAACATCGGGAATCTTCCGTCGGTCCGTCGGCCAGTAGGTGGGATGTCCGCTTGAGAATACATCTAAGCCCATTTGAGCAATGGTGTTGAAGAGTACGCGACCCTTTGGGGTTACCAGACGTGAACCCCAAAATGTGTGTTTGGCGTTAAAGTCGCCAGCAACTAAAAATCTAGCTCCAAGGGAATTAAAGAAGTTATGGTATTGGTGTTTTTTTATTGAGAATCGAGGCGGAGAATAAATCGATGATAAAACAAATTTGTATTGACAGAATTCAATGCAAATGTTTGTTGCTTGGAGGTAATCCTCACTTATGTTATTCATTCAATAATGTTTTATTCTGTTCTTTATAAGAATTGCCGAACCTCCACAAGCTCTTCCGCGGGGTCTTTAGTATCGTACAACACGTAGCCATTAATTTTGAAGTACCCTGTCAACGTCAAGTGAGTTTCAGCAATCATCATAACATCAATCTGCTTATCCATCAGGAAGTATTCCAGTTCGTTTTTATGTTGGCGGAGGCCGTTCGCGTTCCAAAAACAAATTTTTAAATAAATCATTTCTTTAAAATGGCTTGCAAGATAGTGGATTGCATTTTCAGCATTTCCTGCATCATGGATGTCATGGTGGTCGTAAAAGTGTTCATAGTTTGGACAAGTGTCTGCAATGTTGTCTCTAGATTGTTGATATGTGGCTCAGAATATTGCGATATAGGTTCCTGCTCCAGACCTGGCATATTAGATTTGACCACGTTTGCGTAAGAAACTTGTCTAGAATTAGGAGCGTTTACGTGAGTAGTTGGTCGTACAATTTGAGGAAAATTGTTACTCGACGTGAAAATAGGTTGTTGAGGATGGTCAGGTAATACTGGCGACTTATTGGTCCTTATGCCCTTCAAATAAGTATAAACTGGACAACCTCTATAATTAGCGGTATGATTTCCTCCACAGTTACTGCATTTTTTTATTTTTAAGTCCGTTTTGGACTTATTACATTGAGCAGTTGCATGTAGTTCCCCACATGCAACACAAACAGACGGCAATTTACAATACGCTTTGGTGTGACCAAATTCTTGACAATTAAGACACTGGACGGGTCCAACACGCTTATGCGGTTCCTCCACGGTAATTCTACGATGCAGAAGATAAATAAGATTGTAAATTGGATGGGACTCGTTTTTCTTTAAGGTTCCAATTCTACCCTGAACATGGGCTGAGGAATCTTTTCACGGTTTCTAATATTCACTACGCTCTTGATTTTGAACCCTTTGTCCATTAATCCATTCTTTATCTCCGCAGGATCAACACATGGGTCTATACCCTTTAGAACGACTTGGAGTCCTTTTGCGCTTTTGAGCTGATAGGTATAGAAATCCCTGGTCTCCCTCTCCAACTGGTTGGACAATTTTCGAAAATCATCTTCCCTATTCACTTGGATCTTTGTCTCGCTGATTTTTCCATGTTTAATTGAGGTTACGCTAAACATGTTCTCACCTATTACAGCAACAATTCCTTGTACCATTTTATTGGAAGTGGGCTCTCTCAGGTAAATTGGTGGGGGCTTAAACGTCTTTTTCGGTATTTCTGGGTCATCCGTCTGAAGTAGAGCAAATCTGTTTTGATCATTTGGCTTATCACTGCTGACGGTCTTAGGAACTTTAGAATTGGAAGACATTTGAGCAGATGTCGGGCTCCTCTGTCGCTTGAGAACGGTGATGTACTTATCCATACCTACTTGTTTTTTGGGTTTGACTGCACTATTTGATGAAGATGATGATTTCTCATCGGATGAGATAACTATATTGGGCGAACAGGAACGGCGCCGTATTTCGGCTTTTGTAGTGAGAAGAGACTCCACGGATTTTCTTAAGGATTCTTCCTCAGAGATCCATGAATTTTTTCTACTGTACCTTAGCTCTTTCTCAGAATTACATCTGAGCGGGACACTCATGCAGTTGTTATGCGATTTTTAAATTACCGAAAAACCACTATAGATATTTTTCCACCTATTACGATATCTTTTTTATATATATATATATATTTTTTTTTTCACTTATTACAAGTTTTTTTTTATTTTTTTTTTCACCTATTACGAAAATTCAGCCGCACTAAAAATAACACGTCCGACCAGTTCAAGCAACACTATGTGAATAATAACACCTATCATAGAACTATAAAGATGACACCAAATCAAGTAAATTCATCAAACGAAAAATCACTATTGAATACAGTATACAGCAAATTAAAAGTTTTTCAAAAGCCCAAGTTTAAAGTTGGCGACAATGTTCGAATAAGTAAATATAAACATATATTTGAAAAGGGTTACACCCCAAATTGGACGACGGAAGTCTTTAAAGTTAAGATTGTAAGAAATACAAATCCCAACACATATATATTACAAGATTATCAAGGTCATGAAATTAAGGGTGGCTTTTATGATTACGAACTCATGAAAACTAAATATCCTGATATATATTTAATTGAAAAAGTAATAAGAAAGAGAGGTAATATGTTATATGTGAAGTGGTTAGAATTTTCATCAGAACACAACTCTTGGATTAACAGTTCATCTGTATAAAATACACTAGAACATTTATAAATCTAGTTATTATTAAAGCAACTGCAACTATGTCAATTACATTAACAATAAACGGTAATAGTTCAATATTATCAGCAAACTACTTTCCACCGATTCAACTAAGTGAAAATTATGTATGTGGATTAATAAGCTTTGATACATATCATTCAATACCAAATGTTGATATAGGAAACAATCTCTTTCATATAGGAAGTCATGAAATTGAAATTCCTGTGGGTTCATACGAATTTTCTGATATTAATGATTTGCTTACAACAAAATATAAAAAAATAAATTCAAATGGAAATCTTATCATTAAGGCTAACTATAATTGTTTACGCTGGTCACCCTAGTTTTAAGAAAAATGAATTATAGTGTTTAAGTGTATATTACAACTCTGTCATTATTGTGAATGAGATTAATATTGTATGACAATAAAACGAAAAGATTATTATTGCGATCAACCCCCTAAACCCGACGGTACGTTTTTTATTTCAATAACTCAACCCTAAATATTATAGAAAATCTAAACCCCATTTTTGTATTTTCTACACCTCAATTTAAAATTTATTTTATTTGTTTTACCCCACTCAACCCCCAACATTTGGTCCTTCGAGCCGGATTATTCCAAAAATAAAATATTTTTTAAATTGAGTTTTTACTTGCAGTGTAACCCGAAGGCTCCATATTGGTTTGCAAAAAATTAAATACCCATAAACCCCAAAACTATGTTATTGTTTTACAAGGTACGTAGATAAATAATTTATGAAGTGCTTGTGACACATAAAGAAAATTATACCAAACAAAAATATAATACAAAATAATATAAACAACAAACATATATTTATAAACATTGTTGTTAATAATTGATTATTGCTTGTTTTCTTGTTCACTGATTGTGTGAAGTTAACAATTCGTTATAATAATTAACAGTGTGTGTCAAGTTAACAATCAAGTTTAGTACTTTACTAAGATAATACATCTTCATACATACGTAGCTACTATGGTTTGCAAAAGGGTTTCTAAGATACTAATTTCTAAACTATGTTATTGAATTCATCAGAAATTAGCTGAATTTAAACTACGATAATTATAAATTTGTTTATTTAGTTTTTATTGTAAAGGATCAACTACAAAAGAAGCTACATGTCATGCATCAAAAGTTTTTTACAACAAACAAACTACGATATTCTTCTGCGGGGAATCCCAAAATTTAAAAAAAAAAAGTTTACACGTTTTAGAGCCTTCAGCCTATGTTCATGTTTTAGAGTAGTCAATGTAAAAAACAAAATGTTCATGGTTTTGGGTAGTTCATGTTATTGGATGTTCACCTTTCTGCGAGTTCACTGTACATATAATTTTGGATTTACTATAAGTAAATTTTTTTTAACTATCCATACAAATAAACACAAATTTTGTTTTGGAAAATTTGTGATTATTCTTTTATTAATTTGGATATTAAAACATTTTTTTATATATTTTACTCATTTTTTATTTGATCGATTAATCAATTTAATTCAATTATTTGATCTAATTTCTTGTTTAAAACCCGATTTTCAAAAACAATACACCAAGAAAAATGGCGTCTTTGAAAAATTTGTTGAAAAATCAAAATCGTTTAGTAGAATTTGAAAGCTTTATTCAAGCTATACCTCAAAGTGAACATACTGTTCACTCCCTGAATACTCATCGTCAAGAATTGTCTAGTTTGTGGGAAATATTTCGTGATTGTTATGAGGATTTATTAGAAAATTCAGAAAACACAAAAACGTCTGCAAAGGATGTGAAGGCCAAATATATGTCTGGTTATACAACATATTTCCAGTCTGTATCATTTATAGAAGGTCTTGTTGAAAAAATAAAAGGCAAAAGCTCGGCTTTATCGACAACTATCCCAATACATCTTCCCCCGTGCGATACTGAAACATTTTCTGGGGACTATTCGCCTTGGCCCACATTTAGAGATATGTTTTCGGCTTTGTATAAGAATAACCCACATGTAGGGAATATTCAGAAGATGTATTATTTGTTGCAAAAAACAGAAGGTGAAGCCCGTGATATACTTCGCACCTGTCCTATAACAAATGAAGGTTTTGATATGGCTTGGCAGAATTTAGTAGACCGATATGAAAATAAACGAGTTCTAGTTAATGCTCAATTAAACACGCTGTTTTATCTTCCTTCAATTGGAAAGGAATCCGGTCCTTCAAGAAAACAGTTACAGAGAACAATTAATGATTGTATCACGAATTTGTCTTTATTAGGCATAGAAACTCAAAATTGGGATATCATTTTTGTATTTATTTGTTCAACCCGACTACCTGAAGTCACTCTCGGTCTTTGGGAGCAATCCCAAGGACCTAGCTCCAATTTACCTAAATGGAGTAGTATGAATGAGTTTCTGACTGCTAGATATAGAACATTAGAATCTGTTTCGGATATTATAGGCCCAAATAACCAAGCGCAATCACATACTCAGACCCATAACTCAAAAAAATGGTATGATTCTAAGAAATTGAAAAGTTTTGGCACTACTGTAACCCCGAATATACCCCCTCGAAAATGTCTGCTATGTACGGACAATCATCCCCTTCGTTTATGTTCAGTATTTCTTAGAATGTCAGTTAGTGATCGTATGGCAACAGTCAAAAGGCAGAAGTGTTGTACTAATTGCTTAGCAACGTCACATGAATTTAGGAGATGTCCAAGCTCAAATGTGTGTTACATTTGTAAACAAAAGCACCACTCATTACTTCATCGTTCCGAATCTTCTAACCAGAGTAAGATAGTATCAGAAAGCAATCCCACGAATGCTAGGAATTCTGTTCCTGCAAATTTACCCCCAAATACATCTACAAATGTAGATAGTATGAATGAAGGACCATCGACATCTGCTGCGGCACGCTCCCTTCAAACTTTCGCTACTCAATTACAGTCCACTTCTTATTCGACCGTTTTGTTGGGAACAACCGTAGTAGATATCTTATTTAATGATGTAAGATGTGGTGCTAGAGCTTTGATTGATCCTGCCTCACAAGCCACCTTTATTTCTAAAAAGCTACAGAGAAAGTTATCACTCCCAACCTTTACAGCCCCAGCCGCTACTATTTTTGGTCTTAACGGCGCCGTCGCAGGAAATTCGACTACGGTTTGCACTAGTTCAATAGGATCTTCGGAAGATCCCGAATTCAAATTAGAAACCGAAGCATATGTTGTTGAAAAACTGACTGGTCGATTACCTACTTGTTCAATGTCCAACTTTGTAGATTTTGATCTGTCTGAACTACCAATGACAGACTTAAAATGCTCACACATGGACTTGCTCCTAGGTGGTGATGTGTACCCTCAGATAATGCTTGATGATGTCCAAAAATACCCTAAAGGTCATTTAATAGCTCAGGAGACAGTTTTCGGCTGGATACTTACCGGAAGAATCCCTCACCCACACCCTATGAGCTCTGTTGTCTCATTTTTCAATCAGTTGGATCTAAATGAAAGCATTGCTAGATTTTGGGAAATAGAGGAAGTCCCAAAGACGAAAAAACTGTCTAACGATGATGCCTTTTGCGAAAATTTGTATCGTCAGACCACGTATAGGAATGCTGAAGGTAGATACGTAGTATCTTTACCCTTTAGACCCGAATTCCCTAATCAAATACAGATTGGTACATCACGAAAAGCAGCCCTTTCTCAATTTTTTAGAAACGAAGCTCGTTTGATAAAAACTCCCGATATTAAGACTCAATACGATCAAGTTTTAACCGAATATTCTACTCTAGGTCATATGGTCAGAGTTAATCCCGATTTATTAGACAATCCGAATATGAAGTACTATTTGCCGCACCACGCTGTTTTAAAGCCTGATAGTGCGACCACTAAACTTCGTGTAGTTTATAACGCATCAAGCCCCTCTACTAAAGGGCCATCTTTGCAGTCTGATTTACCCCCAAATACATCTACAAATGTAGATAGTATGAATGAAGGACCATCGACATCTGCTGCGGCACGCTCCCTTCAAACTTTCGCTACTCAATTACAGTCCACTTCTTATTCGACCGTTTTGTTGGGAACAACCGTAGTAGATATCTTATTTAATGATGTAAGATGTGGTGCTAGAGCTTTGATTGATCCTGCCTCACAAGCCACCTTTATTTCTAAAAAGCTACAGAGAAAGTTATCACTCCCAACCTTTACAGCCCCAGCCGCTACTATTTTTGGTCTTAACGGCGCCGTCGCAGGAAATTCGACTAAGGTTTGCACTAGTTCAATAGGATCTTCGGAAGATCCCGAATTCAAATTAGAAACCGAAGCATATGTTGTTGAAAAACTGACTGGTCGATTACCTACTTGTTCAATGTCCAACTTTGTAGATTTTGATCTGTCTGAACTACCAATGACAGACTTAAAATGCTCACACATGGACTTGCTCCTAGGTGGTGATGTGTACCCTCAGATAATGCTTGATGATGTCCAAAAATACCCTAAAGGTCATTTAATAGCTCAGGAGACAGTTTTCGGCTGGATACTTACCGGAAGAATCCCTCACCCACACCCTATGAACTCTGTTGTCTCATTTTTCAATCAGTTGGATCTAAATGAAAGCATTGCTAGATTTTGGGAAATAGAGGAAGTCCCAAAGACGAAAAAACTGTCTAACGATGATGCCTTTTGCGAAAATTTGTATCGTCAGACCACGTATAGGAATGCTGAAGGTAGATACGTAGTATCTTTACCCTTTAGACCCGAATTCCCTAATCAAATACAGATTGGTACATCACGAAAAGCAGCCCTTTCTCAATTTTTTAGAAACGAAGCTCGTTTGATAAAAACTCCCGATATTAAGACTCAATACGATCAAGTTTTAACCGAATATTCTACTCTAGGTCATATGGTCAGAGTTAATCCCGATTTATTAGACAATCCGAATATGAAGTACTATTTGCCGCACCACGCTGTTTTAAAGCCTGATAGTGCGACCACTAAACTTCGTGTAGTTTATAACGCATCAAGCCCCTCTACTAAAGGGCCATCTTTGCAGTCTGATCTGACCATTTTAATTCTCCGTTGGCGTCTATTTAAATTTGTTTTTAATGCTGACATTGAAAAGATGTATAGGCAAATACTGGTCAGACCAGATCAAACATCCTTTCAGCAAATTTTATTCCGGCGATACTAATATATTGCGTACTCAGATGTATGTGGATGATGTTCTTGCAGGTTCACATGATATAGAAGAAGCCATTCGCAATCGTGATGAATTGACGCACGTGTTGAATTCTGCTGGTTTTTCGCTGAGAAAATGGACCGCAAATAATGAGAGTCTTATTGAAAATATCCCTTCCGAACATCTTTTAGATTCCGATTTTTTGAAATTATCAGATGCTAGGAATTCAAAAACTCTGGGTTTACGTTGGAATGCGAGCAGTGATGTTTTTTTCTTCAAACCAATTCCAACGCCTGATTTTTCTATCGTTACAAAACGTGCTGTCTTGTCTCAAATAGCCAAGCTATTTGACCCCGTTGGTTGGTTAGCACCAAAGGTAATAGTTGCAAAAATTATTATGCAACAAATTTGGAAAGACAATACGGATTGGGACGAATGTTTGAAACCCATGACGTTAAATAGATGGCGAGCATTTATCGATGATTACCCCAATATTCAGAATATTAACATACCCCGGTGGGTTAATTATAATCCACAGTGTGAAGTTCAACTTCATGCCTTTTGTGATGCTTCAGAGAAAGCATATGCTGCCTCTCTATACATTAGAGTCCAAACCCCGTCAGGTGAATTTATCACAAATTTGCTCGCTGCGAAAACAAAGGTTGCCCCAATTAAAGTGCAAACTTTACCCCGTCTAGAGCTTTGTGGTGCTACTCTTTTGGCAAAAATGGTGCATTCACTTCGTACGGAGCTGAATCTTACCATGTCGGAAGCCTTCTATTGGACTGATTCGACTATTGTACTGTCCTGGCTTTAAAAACCCCCGTGCCATTGGCCAACCTTTGTTACAAACCGAGTATCGTTTATTTTGGACAAAATAGGTACTGATAATTGGAATCATGTAGACTCTCACGATAACCCCGCCGATGTAGCCAGTCGCGGCATAACGGCAAAGGAACTTGCTGTATCTGATAAGACGAAATCAATCTGAGTGGCCAAAAACAACATTCCAAATATCAACACATTTGGAAACTCGCGCTATTCACATAAACACTATCCAAACAATGATCTCAGAGGATGTTTTAAGTCGGTTTTCCAACTTAGCCCAAGCATTGCGAGTGTTAACTTATGTTTTTCGCTTTTATCACTCTGTGCACCCAAAACATAAACAAGAACGTCAGAATTTATCGAACCCTATAAGTCGACGTGAAATTATATATGTAAAGAATCGTCTAATTGTTTTATGTCAAAATGCTCATTTCCCCGAATATTCCACTTTAAAATCCGGATCTGATCTATCACGTAAGAACTCCTTACTAGTTTTTAACCCCTTTATTGACTCAAATGGGTTTTTGCGAATGAATGGTAGACTTTCACAGTCTCCTACTTTGACGTATGAAGAACGTTTTCCAAAATTGTTACCCTATAGTGGTCGATTTACCCGTCTCTATTTGGAATACGTTCATAAGTATTCACTTCACGGAGGGAATTCGTTAATGCTACGATTAGCGAGGCTAGAGTTTTGGATTCCTAAACTTAAAACTTTGGTGCGTACGGTTATCCATAACTGTAAAGTCTGCACCCTAAATAAAAAAAAAAATTGGTCAGCAAATAATGGCTGCTCTACCCCCGGAAAGAACGACTCTAACTCGTCCTTTTACACACACAGGACTTGATTTTGCAGGCCCTTTTGAAATTAAATCTTATATTGGTCGCGGATGTCGTATAACAAAAGGATATGTTTTGGTGTTTGTTTGTTTTGCAACGAAAGCCATACATTTGGAAGCCACAAATGACATATCAACTGACTGCTTCTTAGCGGCATTTGCTGGTTTCTTTTCACGACGCGGTTGTCCAGCTCACATTTACTCGGATAATGGAACTGCTTTCGTTGGTGCAGCCAACCTTTTAAAAAAGGATCGAAACCAATTTTTGATTGACTTGAAACACCAACTTATAGGTCGAAACGCTTTTCAATTAGTCGATTGGCACTTTATTCCCCCTGGGGCTCCACATATGGGTGGGCTATGGGAGGCGGGTGTTAAAAGTTTCAAAAGTCATTTGAAGAAGATTTCTAATGCTCAGCGTTTCACGTTTGAGGAATTTAGTACAATGCTGGCAAGGATAGAGTCATGTTTGAATTCACGCCCACTTAGTCCAATGACGGATAATTTATGGGACATTAACCCTTTGACCCCTGGTCATTTTCTAGTTGGTAGCACACTACTTTCTCCCCCTGAACCTGATTTGTCTAAGGAGTCATTGACATATGCAAACAGATGGCGAAAGTTAAGAATTTTGCAACATCATTTTGCACGTCGTAGGAAGGACGAATATTTGGTCGAACTACATAAACGTAATAAATGGAAATATCCTCAAAGAGATTTCGCGATTAATGACTTTGTTGTCATTCGGCATGATAATCTGCCCCCAAACGAATGGAAGCTAGGTCAGATCGAACGAGTTTATCTCGGCTCTGATTCGAAAGTACGAGTGGCTGATATTCGAACAGCAAATGGCGTGTTAACTAGGCCAATTGTCAAACTCGTACTGCTTCCAAATCCCGATCAAAACTAATTCTACTCTTTGTTTGCTATCTTCTCTCATTCTTCTCCAATAGATGTCAGAAGCTCCCCGAAGACTCACCGTTGAACGTGCTGAGAATCAAAGCCTAGATGAGGTCATCGCTACAGCCGGAACTCTGTGTCGTCTATGTAAAAAGGACCACCCCCTTAGGAAGTGCCCAGCATTTCGCAAAATGAATCCCTATCGGCGATTAAGTGTGGTGAAACGTCTAAAATATTGTATAAACTGCCTAGCCCATTCTCATTTTGTGAAGAACTGTCGCAGTAGGGATAGATACATGGAATGCTTGGAGGAGCATCACACTATGCTACACTTCCACAAAGAATTCAACAACAACAATAAACCCAGCCGAAACAATAAGAAACCCAGCAAATGCACAAAAAAATCAACCATCAACAATAATAAACGTGAAGAAAAAAAGGACTCCCAGAAAGGCGCAACCCACAGCCAAGCTAGTTGCACGTGTAACTGCAAGAAAGGGAGTAAGAAGGTTGACAAGTCACCACCATCAGCACCGGCCACTATCGTTATAAATGTGATGGGAAAGAACTAATTAGTTTTATTTGTAACTTTTTTTTCTCTATTGAATTTTTTTAATGAATTGTTACTCCCTGATCTCTGGCTACCTAACGCTCGTTCTCCTTGTTGCAATCTTGCAAGGGGGGCGGGATGTTTACGCTGGTCACCCTAGTTTTAAGAAAAATGAATTATAGTGTTTAAGTGTATATTACAACTCTGTCATTATTGTGAATGAGATTAATATTGTATGACAATAAAACGAAAAGATTATTATTGCGATCAACCCCCTAAACCCGACGGTACGTTTTTTATTTCAATAACTCAACCCTAAATATTATAGAAAATCTAAACCCCATTTTTGTATTTTTCTCAATTTAAAATTTATTTTATTTGTTTTACCCCACTCAACCCCCAACAATAATACTATACAAACATATATAAGAAGTTCTATAGATCCAGTATATTTTAATAAGGAACGATCAATCGGTTCGCTGTTGGGATTTAGTGACAGAATTTTAAAACATTATTCTGATAAAACTATAGAAATAACTAAAATAAATACAATACTAATTCATTGTAATATTATAAGTGGATCTTTTATAAATAACGTGTCATCGCATACTCTTCATCAGTTCACACTTGTTGTCCCTCCAGGATATAAAATAATGGAGACACCGTCTAATGTAATATATTTACCAGTTAATATTAGAACAATACATTCAGTAGTTTTAAAAGTTACCGATCAGGATAGTAATTTAATAAATTTTCGTGGAGAGAAAATAACAATAAAACTACATTTAAAACCATATTAATAAAATGATTGTCTACAATACCAACAACAACAATATAGCAAATAGATATATAAACAACTTGAATAGTGTCATTCAGTCTTGCACCATCAACATTGAAAGTAAGAGAAAAATGAACATCACCATCAAGAACATCAGCTTTAAAACCATCATCACTAACTAAAAGTAATCAAGAGTTTTTAGAAAAATTAGGATTTCGATTAAAATGAGTGTTATTATAAACGTTTTACAAAAACCACATATTGATAATTCTATTATTAAAAAAGAATATCATAGTTATACATCATATTTACAATCTTTTAAAAATAATGATGAAATTCGTATATCAATTCAGAATCAAGATTTATACGTTCTTCCACACGAAAGCCTTCTATACATTGAGGGATATACAACGAAAGAAGATTCTACAATATCAACAAATATACAACTCTTAAACAATTGTGTAGCACATCTATTTGATGAAATTCGATACGAGCTTAATGGTATAGAAATTGATCGTACACGACATTTGGGAATCGCAACAGAAATAAAAAACTATGTCTCGCTAAATAAACTAGAAAGTGATAATCTTTTAAATGCCGGTTGGGCACCATTGAATGAAGATGATCTATCTCTTGTAAGCGGATATTTCAATTTTTGTATACCACTAAAACATTTACTTGGGTTTGCAGAAGATTTCAATAAGATAATAGTCAATTCCAAACATGAATTAATACTTTTACGTGCCAAAGATGATAAACAAGTTTTAAAGTCCAGCGTTACAACCGAAAAGCCTCAGTTATCTATTCTAAATATAACATGGAAAGTTCCACATGTTCAACTTGATGACACTCACAAACTACAAATGTTTAAAATAATCAACAATCGTCAACCATTAAATATATCATTTAGAAGTTGGGATATACACTATTATCCTACACTTCCAAGAAATACAACTGTCTTGTGGAATGTTAAACTAACCAACGAAAACGAAAGACCACGTTTTCTGATTTTAGGTTTTCGAAATAGTGAAAACAAATTCATACATTGCGATCTGTCTGACATAAAAGTATATCTAAATTCAGAAACTTATCCATATGATGATCTAAATCTTAAATTTGATAGAAATCGGTTTGCTCTATTATACGATATGTATTTAAAATTTCAACAAGACTATTATTTTCGTAATCCTCAACCATTGTTGACACGTGAAAAATTTAAAACTTTGGCGCCATTAATAGTTCTGGATGTGACTCATCAAAATGAAACGGTTAAAACAGGACCAATAGATATACGTATTGAGATTAAAACTCTAAAAAATATACCAGCTGATACATCTGCATATTGTCTAATTATACATGATAAAATGTTTCAATACATTCCTCTCACAAATGAAGTAAAACAACTATTGTAAAAACTCTAATATATATATATATATATAAATTTTGTTTCAATAAAATATTAATTTTTTTCTTTAAATAAAATATATTGTTTTTCTATTTATCTTTAATTTTTTTAGTAGTGGTAATTTATTAATTTTTATTACGCAATATTGTGAAATTAAACAGTTAATATAGTAACTATTAATATTTCAAACTTAATACTTACTGTTTTGAATATAACACTTTTATTTAAAGAGATACACTATACTAATGGTAGAGGAACAAGTGAAGCGTATAAAACAAGTCTATTATTTGAATTATCATCAAATGATATAAATATTAGAACAACTAACATTAAAGATTATTCGCAAACAGTACACATTAGTATACAGTAATAAAATGCTACTAAGAGATATACACAAGTTCTTAAAAACATTTTATCATTTAATTTCGGAGCAGGATAAAACTAAACTTCTAAACATTCAATCACAACTAGAATATATACAAAATTTGTTAATAATAACTAACAAACATGGTGAACATTTTGAAGATTGTGCATGGGCTGATGAAAATACAACATGTGGACCGGACACTTGTCGATGTAACAACTATAAACATAGAAAGAGGGAAGCAGAAGAAGAAGCTAAAAAAATTATGAATTTTTACTATTTAATAAAATGTAAAAATTGTATATTTAATAAAATTTAAATAAAATGCCAAAAAAAAATATATATTTTTTATTATAAAAATTTATTTGATAAATTAAATGGAAACATCAACGCAATACTACAGTTACCAACCAATACTACTCACATATCAAACAACATTTCATGCCTCCCCTACTCACCTCCCTACTCCTACAACACACACTAACTCCAACAATCAAAATTGTATATTAAATAATATGTCATATTCATTTGTATACTTAATGCAAATAGTATAAGCATACTTGTTGGAATCACATTGCAACGTTTTGAAGATGGCGAACCCTTGCCTTTACTGCTGGATGCATTGCTTCTTTTAAGAATTGAAGTGTTATCTGGTCTTTCGTTTTCAGCAGTAGGGTAATTGAGTATTAAAGTATTATCTGGGCCTTGATTGTCAGCAGCAGGGGTTGATGGTTCCAGAGGAAGAGGAGCCAATAAGCAGATTGCTCGCTTAATGACACCGGTGGCCGTTTTGATCGTAGCTGTTCTGACAACGCCGTCTGGCCCGGGGTATGTTTCGATTACTTTACCGAGCCGCCATGTCATGACAGGTGAATTCTCTTTTATTATTACAATAGTGCCTATTTGAAGATTTGGAGACTTCGTTTGCCACTTGTTACGCTGCTGGAGTTCATTAAGGTATTCCTGAGACCAACGTTTCCAGAACTGATGTTTTATTCGAGATACTAGTTCCCATCGATTTGCTAATGTTGTTGACGGTGATTGTGCCGTTGCATCCACTTGTGCTGTGAGCGGCTCTCCAATTAAGAACTGACCAGGTGTTAATGCGGCTTCATCGTTCGGATCATTCAATAATGGTGCTATTGGTCTTGAGTTTAGTAGCGCTTAACCTTCAATGATCACGGCCTCCATTTCCTCATAAGTCAGGGATGCGTTTGCGATCTCCTTGACCAAAAGCCGTTTGGCGGATTTTACTGCGGCTTCCCACAGTCCGCCGAAATGCGGGGCTCGCGGCGGAATAAAATGAAAATTTATGTTTTTACTTGCACATTCTCGTTGTATTGTTTCTTGAGCCCTTGTAGCAAATAAGGCATCTGACAATTCTGCTAGTTGATTACGGGCTCCAACAAAGTTTGTTGCGTTGTCGCAATAAAGATTTTGACAGCTGCGTCTACGACTTATAAATCTTTTAAGTGCCCCAATGAAGGCGTCGGTTGTGAGATCTGTTACTAATTCTAGATGAACCGCCTTTGTAGAAAAGCAACAGAAAACTGAAATGTACGTCTTTTGGGGTCGTTTTCCTCTAGTTTTAAAATGTACCCATATTGGACCGCAATTGTCGACTCCTGCATTGATAAAAGTCCTTGCTGAAGTCACCCTCGTCGCAGGCAAACTCCCCATGATTTGCTGAAGGAGTTTCGGTCGTGATCTTACGCAATAGACGCATTTATGGACAGTTTTCCGAGCTAAGTGTTTTCCTTTGATGGGCCAAAAGCGTTGTCTAACGGTTGCGAGAAGTGCACTAGGACCGCAATGCTTATTTTATCTGTGTTGAACCTTGGTCCTGCTTTTTCCAATGCCTTTAAAGAAGATAGTAGTAGTCCTTGCTGGGAGTCCAAGACGTGTAACTAATCGTTCCGTGATGAGGTTAACTTGCGATCCCGAGTCAAGAATTGCCCTGCATTCAGTTTCTAAACCGTTTGCCTTGACCTTTACCAATGCCGTTCCTAGCAAAACGTAGGGTCGTTGGACTGTAGAACCTACTGCCACACTGGCAGCTTCTATTATTGGTGTAGTGACGAGAGATGTCGCATTTTCTGCAGGGTCAGGACTAGACGTCGTTGATGATGTCTTAGGTTTGTCTTGTTCTTTAGTTGAATTAGTAGACTTATTAGCAGACTTACTTTGCTTTGTGGACGTTAAATTATTTTGTAACTGTTGGTCCAAATGGACTAAGGTGTGGTGCATTTGCCCGCATTTTTGGCATCGGCCTGAAGAGGTACACCTTTTCGTTGGATGAGTGTTGAGGAAGCAGTTTACGCATAACTTGTGCTTCTCTGAAGATTAAAACGGTTTGCGGGGCTAAGCATTATGAATTCCTTGCATCGGTATAATGGGTGAAAATCTCGCTTGCAAACTATGCATTGGCGGAATTCGCGATGGGGTTGAGCGGTAAGCGTGCAAGTTTTAGGATTGTGGACAGAAGTTTTCTCTTTATGTCCCAATACTTCAAGGGTTTGGAAATAGTTCTCAAGGAAAGTGAGAAAGTGGCTGATGGTTTGTAAAAATCGGGTTGGAGATTGATTGTTCATATTGAGTAGGAATTGTTTTGTCCACCTTCTTAACCAAGAGATATAGTAGCAGAGGATCCCACGAGGCAATCTGGATACCCAAATTAGAAAGGGCTGCCAAACATTCTTTAGTTGTGTCGTGCAATCGCTTGATGGCGTACAGGCGCCAAACGGTTGGTCGACTAGCCTCTGAACTGCAGTTGCCACCATAATTCTCTTATTATTATAGCGGTCTTCCAGCAACTGCCATGCCGCTTGGTAATTACCTTCAGTAACCGCAAGATGATTTATTAGATTTTCTTCTTCACCAAAGACATTGGTTTTTAAATACCACATCTTATGGGCGTCACACATCCGTTGCTCATGAACTATCCTTTTGAAGAGGTCGGAAAAGGACGTCCACTTCATGTAATCACCATCGAATTTGGTGATGGCGATAGTGGGTAATGGCAATTCTGCTGGTCTAGCAGTGGTTTCCTTTGTTGAGATTTGGAATTTTATGGTGGGACTTGCAAGCTGGATAATTGCTGATTGGGTATCTTGCTCGAGGCGAACATATCGCCGTGAGTCATACCCAACAATGTCGGGATTAGGATATTTGTCTAGGACTTCATCATTTAATGTCTCTAGCTGTTGCCATAGTTGACTGATGGTGGTCTGCATGATGTTATAGTAGGAACTTTTTCTACCTGAGTCCAATTGAAGACCTTCTAGATGACGAGTTAAAGCCGGCATTTTACCAAGAGATCGGCTGATAAGTCCATCGTGCCCACCTGCTGCTTCTGCTTGTGGCGGATTTTTGAGGCTCGGAACCTGTTTGCCTGAGTCATCATCCTTTTTTTGGATTTGGTTGTCGATTTCATTTTCCATGATGTCTATGTATTTTGACGCCATGGCCTGAATTTCAGCATAGCTATGAAATATTCATTGGATGTATCAATTTGCCTTAAACTAGAAAAAAGTATTCTTAGTCATGCCAGAGTCTTAGTTATATCCCGTCAAAGTTTTAGTAAGATCGGTCCAGCGGTCTACCCTTCCCGGCATGCGTTGTAATTAATTAGATTAGGTGTTCATACCATACCAACTCAGAAACCTTCCCGGGCTCTTGCACAACAACTTTGCCAAAGATAATCACATGATCTAATACATAGTTTACGATTCCATAAAGGACATACATACAAACATTTATTTTTGAGATGGGGCATGAAAGTGGGCGTGGCACATAACATTTTTGTTTTTAACTCGCCTTCAGTAAGATGTGTATACAAATTGTTTGAAGTAAATGTGTAAAAAGCCATGCAGAAGCAATTAATCAATTTAAAAAAGTGGACGTTAAAGTAGGCGTGGTCCTACCAACTCAGAAACCTTCCCCGGCTCATGGACAACAAGTTTGCCAAAGATAATAACATAATCAGATGCATTTGCGAGAATAGAATAGTAGAAGTTAATTTCAAAAAAGTACCAATATAAGTGTACTGAAATTTGGCCCTAAAATAAAAAATTCCGATCAAGTTTGCTCGATATCGAATGTAGTGATTAGACCCCAGGCCTTCTAATTGCCCTTCTCATGTATGTCTTCTATGTAATAAATCTTTTATTACAGTAATTTAAACGACAACTTCAATTCTTGTGTTCTCATTAATAATTCATTAATAATTGATTTCTTTATTCAAAAAATTCTTTCTTATATCTAAAACGTACAAACTAAAGATTGAGTGGTTTTTATGATGACTTATTCTATAACTTATAATATCTACTTGTTCATTTACATGCTGTCTTGTGCAGTAAACCAATAGAGAAGAGCATAATTACAAGTTTGGTATTTTACTCGCTTAATGCAATCATAGCACTATTGGTTGATCCAATTAATCGATTGCTTTGTTCAATTGGCAATGACGTTAAAATTTATTGTTTACTGTTGGTCACTTAAGCATAGTACTCTGTTCAAAATTTCAAGTGGAATGCTGTCAAAATACATGTTAAAAAAATAAACATGAAATTTTCATGAAAAAATGTTGCAGAAGTAGTACTCTGTTCATTTTGTGAAAAACGTGTGAAATGTATCTGGCAACATTATTTTTTCACAGCGGAATAATTAAAGTAGCAATTGTTTCACGTGGAATTTTTATCCAAAAGCTCTTCTGTCGCAACAACAATATCTATTACTTGTTGTTCTGCTGCACAAGCGGCTAGTAATATTTGTTTATTCCTTTTTATTTAAAGATTTCGATTCAACACAGATTTTTTAATATTTTAACTTTTATTTATTTTTGATTTAAATTCACAAAAAAGCAAAACATATGTGTTTTATTTACATAAGTAAAACAATGTTGCGTAGTTTCAATTAAAAAAAACGTCAAATTATGTAAATTCGCGTGATAGGCAACATTGGCTATACGTCAAATTTTCCCTATGAAATAATTAATGTTGCTCAACATTTTTCCCAAATTTGAACAGAGTACTAGGCTTTACACAAAACATCATGTATGGGTGGTATTTGTAGTTAGGTTATTGTTGTGCCATTTTAAGTGCACACTACACTACACCTTTTTTTCCTTAATTAAGGGACTCTTTTTCATCCTTCTGTGTGGCAACTCGACATTCTTGTGAATTTTCTGAAAACCTCTATAGCCAGCATCGGCTAAAACTTTTATACCTTCTGATACATGCACTTTTGACTTCTTGAAAAGCCGAAAGTCATGCTTTCTCCCGTTTTGAAAATGACGTCCAAATAATTTTCTTGCTCTTCTTTTCTGCAATTATTTGTGTTCACCCTGTAGAAAAAAATTATGGAATCTTTTGTTTATGCAGAGATTACAGAATTTTTAAAATAATAAAGCATGTAGTAGTTATATATTTACAATTTTTTTTTATTTGTTTATATTATTATTTTGTTCTTACATATACATTGGTTTCATTTTACATTTTTGGTTTATTGTGTTTATTTGCTTATTATTTAAATTAACAAAAGTATGTTTATATATATATTTTTTTTGTCGTAGGTTAGTTATCAATATGCTTACTTATAGTTTTGTTTATTGTTTATATATTTTTTTAATAAATTCTTATGAAAACTTTTTGTTTTATTATTTATTTCTACAGTTATATTTAGGTCATCTGCTGCTTTAATTTTATATGGTCCATTATAAGGTGGCTCATTCTTTTTTCTATTTTCTACTTTAACTAAAACTAAATCCCCTATTGTTAAATCTATTCTATTTATATCCTTATATGAATCTAATTGTCTCTTAGTTTTTATCTTATCTATCATACTCTTAGCGTTTTCTAAAGAATATTTTAATCTGGCTTTTAGTTCATTGGCATAATTTTCAAAATTGTATACCTTTGGATGATTCGCGACTTCATCTCCAGGTAAGTTTGGTAATTTGCCAAAAACTAGTTCAAAAGGTGAGTACTCAGTATCTACGTGAGGAGTTGTATTGTATGCAAATGTATAATAAGGAATCCATTGTTCCCAATGTTCGTCTTCTACGAACGATAAGAAATATTCGTTCAATACCCTGTTATTTCTCTCAACAGTTCCCAGTGTCTCATGGTGGTATGGTGTCGAAAATCTTTGTTCTATCTTTAACAGTTTGCATATCTCTCTCATTAGTTCGTTTGTGAATTCTGTTCCTCTGTCCGATTGGAGTATTCCAAATAGTCCGTAAATCAGTATAACATTTTCTACCAGTGCTTTTGCTATTGACTTGGCCTCTTTTGTCTCCATTGGACAGGCTATGACATATTTTGTCAATTCGCAATGCATTGTTAGTATATATCTTTGGTTATTAGTTGGCCGTAGTGGACCAACTGTGTCTATCACTATTCTGTTAAAGCTATTTGAAGGTGTTTCTGTAATTTTTTGTGGTTCCTTCGTGTGTCTGATTTGATTATTTTTTTCGACATAATTTGCATTTAGATACGTATTCTTTGATAGATTTATTCATTCCCTTCCATATGTATTTTTGTTTTAATTTTAATAGGGTCTTTCTTATACCAAAGTGACCTCCTTCCAGTTTTTTGTGTTCGTCTAGTATCTTTTGAGGTTTTGTATACAATAATATTACTATGTCATCTTTATTCTTTTTACAATTTTTATTGTATTTGGCCTTGAATTCATCCGCGGGAATTATACTAAATATTGCATCATTACTTTCGATTGCCAATTTCTTATTTTTCATGTTTCTTACTTTCTTTAAATATGATGATAGTTTCTCCATAAGAGTATCTAAATACAATGGATTATCGCTACATCTAATACGTGTTTCATTATTTTCAATATCACACTATATTGTGTGTTCATACCATTTTTTAACATTGTTTATTAGCCTCTTTTCTAATATAAATTTTAATTTGTTTGCGCGCTTGATATCATTGATGGACGTGCAGTCCCACATATGGAGTTGATCAGACTCGTTATGAGATCCGCTTATAATATTATTATATTCTGATGACTTTTTTCTCATACCTCTTGTTACAACTGGTTTTTTTTATTATTTTCTCATCATTTTCTGATGGTATCATGCTTTTCAATATGTCAGAATTAATTTCAATTCTTGATAATGCGTCTGCATTTGTGTTATGTTCTCCTTTTTTGTATACAATCTCAAAGTCATATTCTGAAAGCTCCAATCTAATTCTCGTTAATTTTGAACTGGGATTTTTGTGGGAAAACAGTGACACTAATGGTCTATGGTCAGTAACAACTTTAAATTTTCTATATAGATATGGTCTGAAAAATTGTATTTCCCAATAAATACCTAGTAGTTCTTTTTCTATTATTGGTTTATTTCTCTCATGTTTATTGAGGGATCTACTGGCATAGGATATATATAGATCTTCACCTATTTCACATTGGGATAAAACTGTTCCTAGTGCAAAATCTGATGCGTCAGTAGTCAGGACGAATGTTTCGTCAAAGTTTGGATATTGTAGGATTGGTGGACTTATTAGTTTGTTTTTTAGTGTTTCAAATGCCTTTTGGAATTCTTCTGTCCATTTAAATTTTGTGCCCTTCTTCAGAATGCCACGAATCTTTTTACGTCGTCGGCGCTACTCGGGATTGGATATTTCGAAATTGCCTCATATTTATTTGGGTCTGGCTTGAGATACCGTTTGATGTTATCAAATGTCCCAAATATACCACTTCAGGTTTAAGAAAACAACACTTGCTTGCATTCAATTTCAGATTATATTTATCATCCAAAAACAATTATGTCATCCACATATAAAAATGCTTCAGACTCCGATCCGGATAATACTGTTGTCAGTATTCGCTGAAAACTATTTGAAGATATTTTTAATCCAAAAGGTAACCTGGTATACTGGTAATGACCATTTGGAGTTGAAAAAGCGGTACATGGCCTTGAATTATTATCAAGTTCGATCTGATGTAATGAACTGGTCATATCTAGTGTAGAGAAATATTTAGCTCTACCCAGTTTATCTAAAATGTCATCCAATCGTGTTAAAGGAAATTTATCATTTACTATTTTGTCGTTCAGTTTCCTGAAATCAACAACTAATCTCCATTTCTTTAAATCTTTCTGTTCCTTTTTAGGAACTAGTAAGAGTGGTGCATTATATGGACTTATAGAAGGTTCTATAATTTTTTGCTTTAGTAGCTCTCTAACTTGATTATTTATTTCCTCTGTATGCGTTAGTGGTAAACGATAGTTCTTTATGTAACTTGGATTAGAATCTTTTAATTGGATGGTTTGATTATAAAAATTGTTTGTTGTCAAACTCTCATTTTCCAAATGGAATATGGACTGGTATTTCTTAAGTATTTTTAACAAACTTTCTTTCGCTACATTATCCTAATTGTCTACATTGAGTTCTTTTAGGAATCGACCGAAGCGTTCATTATCACACTTGGTTGTATTTTTACTAGTTCTGTATATATCATAATCTTTTGGTGGAGGGGTTTCTATTTTGAGATTATGTGTTATTGTTTCTTTATTTGAAGTATTCAACAGCTTTATATGTTTGTTTCCATTCTGTGGAATTATGGCGTTTGCTATAAATACGGCTTCTATTATTTCTCTATTGCATATTACTGTATCTTCATTAACATTTATATCAAATGGTATTATAATTTCACTTCTTGGTGGAATCTTCACAAATTTGATGCCGAATCTTTTGTCATATATTGGTAGTTTAAAGTTTTCTTTTCCTACGTTAACTGTCAGTATAAATGTTTCATAATCTATTTTGCAATTGTATTTTTGTAAAAAATCGCGTCCTATAATTCCATCAGTACCAATAGGAAAATCATATTTAACCATATCTATTCTATGTTTGAAAACTGTTTCGTCAAATTTTATTGATATTTCAGTAGATCCTAATGATCTTATTTCTTCTTTTGTGATACCTGTTAGTAGTCATCTGGATTTTCATCGTGTTCTGGTAGTAAATCTTCTTTGCACAGAGAGACATCTGCACCTGTGTCTATCAGAAAAGTCAGATCAACACATTTATTATACCCTTCACCATCATGAGAAAGGTATATATAAGTTTGTCATTCCGTTTGTAATTTCCACAATATAATTTTCCGACCCTATAAAGTATATATATTCTGGATCCTTATAGATAGCGGAGTCGATTAAGCCATGTCTGTCTGTCTGTCTGGATGTTAAAATCAGTTTTTTGAAGTCGTCAGATATCTTCGGGACCCAAATCTTCAATAATTCTGTCAGACATGCTTTCGAGAAGTTTGCTATTTAAAATCAGCAACATCGGATTAGGCCAATCAGAGTTATTGACCGATATGTGAGACAACCTCCATAAAAATTTGATATTTTTTGTCCATTTTATTGCAATATTTTGAAATATATTGCAGATAATGCCATGAAATGGTGGAAATGGTTTTATGATAATACAAGAAAGTGTGCGGAAAATAGTATGATTTCTCATAGCCCCCATACAAAAATCTTCCCGAAATATTGCTCAATTATACATAAATGCCTATAAAATTGGAATATCAAGACAAAATTCAGCAAAAATTGGTTTTATGAAAAAATATATCGCAAAACGAAATTTTTTTTAGTTCGGTCCATGTTTGACCATAGCCCCCATATAAAGTCGACTTCCAAAATTCACTTAAATACGTATAAAACAGATATAAATAATGTTAAACGGCTAAACCTTGACATGAAGAATCTTTATAGGCAAATAAATTATTGCACTAAATTGTATGGGGGTCGACCCAGAATTGGTCATAGCTCCCATACAAGACCTCATCTGAAAAAGACATTTATCCCTATATATATTGTATAAATATCGGTACTGCCTCAAAACTTTACACAAATCATTTACATATATACAAAAATCATCCCACAAAATTTTGTGAATTTTGGTCTATTTTTAACCGTATGCCCCATATAAAGCCCTCTTTTGAAAATTACTTTAATACTCATAAATCTCTTATAAATAAGGGTACCAATCCAAAATTTTACACGGATCATTTATATACATGCCTAAATCAAACTGCAGGATTTTGAGAATATCGGTCCATATTTGACTATGTCCCCCATATAAGGTCCACTTCCGAAATCCACGCTAATACTTATATATATCTGAAATATACCGTTATTATGTTGAAATTCGACGTGATATATCCTCATATGCATGAAAATCACTGTTCCAAAATTTAAGAAGATCGGCCCATAATTTGTCATAGCTGCCATATAAAAATTTCCAAAAAAACAAATAAATTCGGGTCAAAAAATATTCTTTTCGGATTTAACCCATATTCGGTCCATATTTTATAATCATGATATATATCGTTGGAGAGGTATTTTTAATACCTTTTATTGAATGTATTACAAATTATCACATACACTCAGTAGTTCCCGAGATATAGCCCTATATATTTCCAACTTTACGGGCCCGCCCCCTCGAAAAGGCGTGACCGACAACAATTTTTGTTGCTGGAATCTTCTCTAAAAGCCCTATTTGATGAAGATTTTTTTTTTTTTGAGCAAAGTCACTAAAACCGATTTGTTCCCCTTTTTTATACTCTGTTTGTTAAATTCAGGTTTTAATATTTAGTAAAACATTTTTGAAACTGACTATTAACTGCGCAATAAATATGTACCACTTCCATATTTATATGTAAAAATACTAAAAATATACAAACTAAAAACTTTTAATAGATATCAATATGTGTGTGCAAATAACAAATGTTCTAGGACTTCAAGAGTAACAAAAGGTGTTCCACAAGGATCAATCCTAGGACCACTTCTCTTTTCAATATATATAAATGATTTACCACAGGTCATATGTATGCTGATGATGTTCAACTATATTTATGTTGCAATACAAGCCAACTGAATGAATGTGTTGACAAACTGAACTCGGATCTCTCAAAATTCCAATCGTGGGCAATATCTAATGGTCTCCGCCTTAACCCATTAAAATCTAAATGTTTAATAATTTCTCGACCTCCAGTGCAAACTATTATTTTGCTCAATAATCAGATTATTGAGATTATCAAAAAGGCAAAGAACAATGGAATAATTTTTAACTCTACACTCACCTGGTCAGATCATATTATCAGTGCTACTGGAATAACCTTTTCAATATTATGTGGACTGTGGAAACCGGTGTCAGGTGTTGAGGTTCATATAATGCTGGCAAAAACTTTTTTGATTCCAACACTTCTGTACGGTTCTGAAGTATTTTCCAGCTGTGACTACAAAAGCACAAGGAAACTTACTTCAGCATATAATTCAATCTTGAGATATAAATTTAACTTAAGAAAATCGTCTCACATCTCACCCTTTCAAAAAAAATTATTAGGAGTAAGTCTTTGTGATTTTCTAAAAATTAAATATCTAACATTAATCGGCTCGTTTTCACTTGTTCAAGGAGAAATAATAACCTTATTCAAATACGACATAAAAAACTAGTTTCGGAATATCAATACTTTATCTATTCTATTCATCTTTGGAACTCGCTACCTCCAAGGATACAGTTTTTGAGCAACGCAATGGAATTTAGGTAATCTATGTATATATAACTACTTTAGTGCATAGCTTTATACCTACGTTATTATTGTTAATTTTAATTTTATTTTTTTTTCTCTCTATTTTTTATTTTTTAAGTTATTTTATGTCTTCCTGTCATTTTATTTCTATAAATTTGTTAACGTAAACTCATCCTGTACTGTAATTATAAAACTTTTAGTTTTGTTGTACAGGGTATCAAATAAATAAATAACGTATGTAAATAGGATAGCAGATGAGTGTACTGCATTGTTTATGTAGAAGTGTCATTTTTTTTGATACATTTTTTGTCAAAAAACTCCTTAAAATTATTGGGTTTTATTTATGGGAAAGTTATGTGGGATAATTTGTATTTTTTTTATTTAAACTCAAGTTTTTTTTTTGGAAAAAAAATATAATATTTTCACACATAAAAACTCTTTATTATTCCCTTTTCTACATCTACCCAACTGTAATCCTACAAAGCTGGATCCTGCAATATTCACGAAGAAATGTATATACATACATACATATGTATATACATATGTACATAAATAGAGCTAAAAAACACTTGACAAAAAATGTGCCATTAAAATGATCTATATATGTATAACGGTACTAATAAAAAAACACTACGAACCCTCAGCTAAGCACACTCACATGCAATCTGTTTGCATTTTAAATTACGAAAGTTGTAATTGACTTTTGATTTTTTTTGAGCAAACAGTAAAAAATAATTTCATTTGCCTAGATTTTAGATCATTCTTTACTTTATTTGTTTCCTTTCTTTCATTTATGTGCTCCAGGAGCAGATCTCACTTGTTGTCCCTTTATTTATTTTGTTTTTGCATGAATTGTTGTTACATTTTGCCTAAATATTCACATAGATACGTATGTAAATCATGATGTACCAAATTTTTCTCCATCTACAAAATCCTACACGATCATCTTTGTCTTATGTATTTGTTTCTTTTCGTTAAAGCAGTAGCTCAACCTGTGTGTAGTTGTGTTCATATTTTGTTGTTATAGATTTTCCATTTTGCAGTTGTTGTTGCATGCACACATCCCAGCATACCATTCTAGGAGCGCTCCGAAAAAGGAGTCAGAAAAGAGTCCAACTAAGGAGCATTTTCGGAGCGAATGAAACATTTGCACGCAGTATGACTCAGAAATTCCACTTAATTATGTGTATACCAAAGCGTTATTGTCCTGTTATTTGTGCTTTGAACAAAAAAAAAACATAGCTGTAACACACAATAATGATAAAAACAAGATTACACAGCGCCCAAAAAAACCTCATAAAAGACTCTTTTCTGACATTATCTAAGAGCTCTTTAAGAGCCCAAAAAAACCCTCATAAAAGACTCTTTTCTGACATTATCTAAGAGCTCTTTCTGACGGACCATTTTCGAACGTAATGACCCTCTTTTCTGAGGGTTTTCAGAGCAATTATGATTGTTTTTTGGGCTCATAAAGAGCGTTAACGCTCCTAAAAAGGTGTCAGAAAAGACTCTTTTCGGACTCATATGGCTTGCTGGGATATTACAATTTTATTTCATAATTACGCTTTTGCATTCATAACTTATTGTTGTTGCATTTTCTATCTTGCAATTAATCCTTTTGTTGTCTCTTTTACTCAAGCCTTTGTTTCATTTCTATATTGCACATTAGATTTTTCGCTGCACAATTTTTGCTCTACAACTTATTTGTTTTTTTTGTTTACCTGTTACAAATATTAGAATTAAGAAACACACAATTTTTTATGAACATAAGTCGATCATTTGTACTATAACATGCAATTATCGCAAAACGAAATTTTTTTTAGTTCGGTCCATGTTTGACCATAGCCCCCATATAAAGTCGACTTCCAAAATTCACTTAAATACGTATAAAACAGATATAAATAATGTTAAACGGCTAAACCTTGACATGAAGAATCTTTATAGGCAAATAAATTGTTGCACTAAATTGTATGGGGGTCGACCCAGAATTGGTCATAGCTCCCATACAAGACCTCATCTGAAAAAGACATTTATCCCTATATATATTGTATAAATATCGGTACTGCCTCAAAACTTTACACAAATCATTTACATATATACAAAAATCATCCCACAAAATTTTGTGAATTTTGGTCTATTTTTAACCGTATGCCCCATATAAAGCCCTCTTTTGAAAATTACTTTAATACTCATAAATCTCTTATAAATAAGGGTACCAATCCAAAATTTTACACGGATCATTTATATACATGCCTAAATCAAACTGCAGGATTTTGAGAATATCGGTCCATATTTGACTATGTCCCCCATATAAGGTCCACTTCCGAAATCCACGCTAATACTTATATATATCTGAAATATACCGTTATTATGTTGAAATTCGACGTGATATATCCTCATATGCATGAAAATCACTGTTCCAAAATTTAAGAAGATCGGCCCATAATTTGTCATAGCTGCCATATAAAAATTTCCAAAAAAACAAATAAATTCGGGTCAAAAAATATTCTTTTCGGATTTAACCCATATTCGGTCCATATTTTATAATCATGATATATATCGTTGGAGAGGTATTTTTAATACCTTTTATTGAATGTATTACAAATTATCACATACACTCAGTAGTTCCCGAGATATAGCCCTATATATTTCCAACTTTACGGGCCCGCCCCCTCGAAAAGGCGTGACCGACAACAATTTTTGTTGCTGGAATCTTCTCTAAAAGCCCTATTTGATGAAGATTTTTTTTTTTTTGAGCAAAGTCACTAAAACCGATTTGTTCCCCTTTTTTATACTCTGTTTGTTAAATTCAGGTTTTAATATTTAGTAAAACATTTTTGAAACTGACTATTAACTGCGCAATAAATATGTACCACTTCCATATTTATATGTAAAAATACTAAAAATATACAAACTAAAAACTTTTAATAGATATCAATATGTGTGTGCAAATAACAAATGTTCTAGGACTTCAAGAGTAACAAAAGGTGTTCCACAAGGATCAATCCTAGGACCACTTCTCTTTTCAATATATATAAATGATTTACCACAGGTCATATGTATGCTGATGATGTTCAATTATATTTATGTTGCAATACAAGCCAACTGAATGAATGTGTTGACAAACTGAACTCGGATCTCTCAAAATTCCAATCGTGGGCAATATCTAATGGTCTCCGCCTTAACCCATTAAAATCTAAATGTTTAATAATTTCTCGACCTCCAGTGCAAACTATTGAATATTTTGCTCAATAATCAGATTATTGAGATTATCAAAAAGGCAAAGAACAATGGAATAATTTTTAACTCTACACTCACCTGGTCAGATCATATTATCAGTGCTACTGGAATAACCTTTTCAATATTATGTGGACTGTGGAAACCGGTGTCAGGTGTTGAGGTTCATATAATGCTGGCAAAAACTTTTTTGATTCCAACACTTCTGTACGGTTCTGAAGTATTTTCCAGCTGTGACTACAAAAGCACAAGGAAACTTACTTCAGCATATAATTCAATCTTGAGATATAAATTTAACTTAAGAAAATCGTCTCACATCTCACCCTTTCAAAAAAAATTATTAGGAGTAAGTCTTTGTGATTTTCTAAAAATTAAATATCTAACATTAATCGGCTCGTTTTCACTTGTTCAAGGAGAAATAATAACCTTATTCAAATACGACATAAAAAACTAGTTTCGGAATATCAATACTTTATCTATTCTATTCATCTTTGGAACTCGCTACCTCCAAGGATACAGTTTTTGAGCAACGCAATGGAATTTAGGTAATCTATGTATATATAACTACTTTAGTGCATAGCTTTATACCTACGTTATTATTGTTAATTTTAATTTTATTTTTTTTTCTCTCTATTTTTTATTTTTTAAGTTATTTTATGTCTTCCTGTCATTTTATTTCTATAAATTTGTTAACGTAAACTCATCCTGTACTGTAATTATAAAACTTTTAGTTTTGTTGTACAGGGTATCAAATAAATAAATAACGTATGTAAATAGGATAGCAGATGAGTGTACTGCATTGTTTATGTAGAAGTGTCATTTTTTTTGATACATTTTTTGTCAAAAAACTCCTTAAAATTATTGGGTTTTATTTATGGGAAAGTTATGTGGGATAATTTGTATTTTTTTTATTTAAACTCAAGTTTTTTTTTTGGAAAAAAAATATAATATTTTCACACATAAAAACTCTTTATTATTCCCTTTTCTACATCTACCCAACTGTAATCCTACAAAGCTGGATCCTGCAATATTCACGAAGAAATGTATATACATACATACATATGTATATACATATGTACATAAATAGAGCTAAAAAACACTTGACAAAAAATGTGCCATTAAAATGATCTATATATGTATAACGGTACTAATAAAAAAACACTACGAACCCTCAGCTAAGCACACTCACATGCAATCTGTTTGCATTTTAAATTACGAAAGTTGTAATTGACTTTTGATTTTTTTTGAGCAAACAGTAAAAAATAATTTCATTTGCCTAGATTTTAGATCATTCTTTACTTTATTTGTTTCCTTTCTTTCATTTATGTGCTCCAGGAGCAGATCTCACTTGTTGTCCCTTTATTTATTTTGTTTTTGCATGAATTGTTGTTACATTTTGCCTAAATATTCACATAGATACGTATGTAAATCATGATGTACCAAATTTTTCTCCATCTACAAAATCCTACACGATCATCTTTGTCTTATGTATTTGTTTCTTTTCGTTAAAGCAGTAGCTCAACCTGTGTGTAGTTGTGTTCATATTTTGTTGTTATAGATTTTCCATTTTGCAGTTGTTGTTGCATGCACACATCCCAGCATACCATTCTAGGAGCGCTCCGAAAAAGGAGTCAGAAAAGAGTCCAACTAAGGAGCATTTTCGGAGCGAATGAAACATTTGCACGCAGTATGACTCAGAAATTCCACTTAATTATGTGTATACCAAAGCGTTATTGTCCTGTTATTTGTGCTTTGAACAAAAAAAAAACATAGCTGTAACACACAATAATGATAAAAACAAGATTACACAGCGCCCAAAAAAACCTCATAAAAGACTCTTTTCTGACATTATCTAAGAGCTCTTTAAGAGCCCAAAAAAACCCTCATAAAAGACTCTTTTCTGACATTATCTAAGAGCTCTTTCTGACGGACCATTTTCGAACGTAATGACCCTCTTTTCTGAGGGTTTTCAGAGCAATTATGATTGTTTTTTGGGCTCATAAAGAGCGTTAACGCTCCTAAAAAGGTGTCAGAAAAGACTCTTTTCGGACTCATATGGCTTGCTGGGATATTACAATTTTATTTCATAATTACGCTTTTGCATTCATAACTTATTGTTGTTGCATTTTCTATCTTGCAATTAATCCTTTTGTTGTCTCTTTTACTCAAGCCTTTGTTTCATTTCTATATTGCACATTAGATTTTTCGCTGCACAATTTTTGCTCTACAACTTATTTGTTTTTTTTGTTTACCTGTTACAAATATTAGAATTAAGAAACACACAATTTTTTATGAACATAAGTCGATCATTTGTACTATAACATGCAATTATCGCAAAACGAAATTTTTTTTAGTTCGGTCCATGTTTGACCATAGCCCCCATATAAAGTCGACTTCCAAAATTCACTTAAATACGTATAAAACAGATATAAATAATGTTAAACGGCTAAACCTTGACATGAAGAATCTTTATAGGCAAATAAATTGTTGCACTAAATTGTATGGGGGTCGACCCAGAATTGGTCATAGCTCCCATACAAGACCTCATCTGAAAAAGACATTTATCCCTATATATATTGTATAAATATCGGTACTGCCTCAAAACTTTACACAAATCATTTACATATATACAAAAATCATCCCACAAAATTTTGTGAATTTTGGTCTATTTTTAACCGTATGCCCCATATAAAGCCCTCTTTTGAAAATTACTTTAATACTCATAAATCTCTTATAAATAAGGGTACCAATCCAAAATTTTACACGGATCATTTATATACATGCCTAAATCAAACTGCAGGATTTTGAGAATATCGGTCCATATTTGACTATGTCCCCCATATAAGGTCCACTTCCGAAATCCACGCTAATACTTATATATATCTGAAATATACCGTTATTATGTTGAAATTCGACGTGATATATCCTCATATGCATGAAAATCACTGTTCCAAAATTTAAGAAGATCGGCCCATAATTTGTCATAGCTGCCATATAAAAATTTCCAAAAAAACAAATAAATTCGGGTCAAAAAATATTCTTTTCGGATTTAACCCATATTCGGTCCATATTTTATAATCATGATATATATCGTTGGAGAGGTATTTTTAATACCTTTTATTGAATGTATTACAAATTATCACATACACTCAGTAGTTCCCGAGATATAGCCCTATATATTTCCAACTTTACGGGCCCGCCCCCTCGAAAAGGCGTGACCGACAACAATTTTTGTTGCTGGAATCTTCTCTAAAAGCCCTATTTGATGAAGATTTTTTTTTTTTTGAGCAAAGTCACTAAAACCGATTTGTTCCCCTTTTTTATACTCTGTTTGTTAAATTCAGGTTTTAATATTTAGTAAAACATTTTTGAAACTGACTATTAACTGCGCAATAAATATGTACCACTTCCATATTTATATGTAAAAATACTAAAAATATACAAACTAAAAACTTTTAATAGATATCAATATGTGTGTGCAAATAACAAATGTTCTAGGACTTCAAGAGTAACAAAAGGTGTTCCACAAGGATCAATCCTAGGACCACTTCTCTTTTCAATATATATAAATGATTTACCACAGGTCATATGTATGCTGATGATGTTCAATTATATTTATGTTGCAATACAAGCCAACTGAATGAATGTGTTGACAAACTGAACTCGGATCTCTCAAAATTCCAATCGTGGGCAATATCTAATGGTCTCCGCCTTAACCCATTAAAATCTAAATGTTTAATAATTTCTCGACCTCCAGTGCAAACTATTGAATATTTTGCTCAATAATCAGATTATTGAGATTATCAAAAAGGCAAAGAACAATGGAATAATTTTTAACTCTACACTCACCTGGTCAGATCATATTATCAGTGCTACTGGAATAACCTTTTCAATATTATGTGGACTGTGGAAACCGGTGTCAGGTGTTGAGGTTCATATAATGCTGGCAAAAACTTTTTTGATTCCAACACTTCTGTACGGTTCTGAAGTATTTTCCAGCTGTGACTACAAAAGCACAAGGAAACTTACTTCAGCATATAATTCAATCTTGAGATATAAATTTAACTTAAGAAAATCGTCTCACATCTCACCCTTTCAAAAAAAATTATTAGGAGTAAGTCTTTGTGATTTTCTAAAAATTAAATATCTAACATTAATCGGCTCGTTTTCACTTGTTCAAGGAGAAATAATAACCTTATTCAAATACGACATAAAAAACTAGTTTCGGAATATCAATACTTTATCTATTCTATTCATCTTTGGAACTCGCTACCTCCAAGGATACAGTTTTTGAGCAACGCAATGGAATTTAGGTAATCTATGTATATATAACTACTTTAGTGCATAGCTTTATACCTACGTTATTATTGTTAATTTTAATTTTATTTTTTTTTCTCTCTATTTTTTATTTTTTAAGTTATTTTATGTCTTCCTGTCATTTTATTTCTATAAATTTGTTAACGTAAACTCATCCTGTACTGTAATTATAAAACTTTTAGTTTTGTTGTACAGGGTATCAAATAAATAAATAACGTATGTAAATAGGATAGCAGATGAGTGTACTGCATTGTTTATGTAGAAGTGTCATTTTTTTTGATACATTTTTTGTCAAAAAACTCCTTAAAATTATTGGGTTTTATTTATGGGAAAGTTATGTGGGATAATTTGTATTTTTTTTATTTAAACTCAAGTTTTTTTTTTGGAAAAAAAATATAATATTTTCACACATAAAAACTCTTTATTATTCCCTTTTCTACATCTACCCAACTGTAATCCTACAAAGCTGGATCCTGCAATATTCACGAAGAAATGTATATACATACATACATATGTATATACATATGTACATAAATAGAGCTAAAAAACACTTGACAAAAAATGTGCCATTAAAATGATCTATATATGTATAACGGTACTAATAAAAAAACACTACGAACCCTCAGCTAAGCACACTCACATGCAATCTGTTTGCATTTTAAATTACGAAAGTTGTAATTGACTTTTGATTTTTTTTGAGCAAACAGTAAAAAATAATTTCATTTGCCTAGATTTTAGATCATTCTTTACTTTATTTGTTTCCTTTCTTTCATTTATGTGCTCCAGGAGCAGATCTCACTTGTTGTCCCTTTATTTATTTTGTTTTTGCATGAATTGTTGTTACATTTTGCCTAAATATTCACATAGATACGTATGTAAATCATGATGTACCAAATTTTTCTCCATCTACAAAATTCTACACGATCATCTTTGTCTTATGTATTTGTTTCTTTTCGATAAAGGTGTTGCTCAACCTGTGCGTAATTGTGTTCAAATTTTGCTATTATGGGTTTTCCATTTTGCAGTTGTTGTTGCATGCACACATATTACAATTTTATTACGCTGTTGTATTCATAACTTATTGTTTTTGCATTTTCTATCTTGCAATTAATCCTTTTGTTGTCTTTTTTACTCAAGCCTTTGTTTCATTTCTATATTGCACATTAGATTTTTCGCTGCACATTTTTTTCTCTGCTACTTATTTGTTTTTTTTTTGTTAAAGCTTAGTACTCTGTTCAAATTTGGGAAAAATTTATTTCATACGGAAAATTTTACGTGTAGCCAATGTTGCCTATCACGCGAATTTACATAATTTGACGTTTTTTTTATTGAAAGTACGCCAAATTGTTTTACTTGTGTAAACAAAACACATATGTTTTGCTTTTTTGTGAATTTAAATCGAAAATAAATAAAAGTTAAAATATTAAAAAATGTGTGTTGAATCGAAATCTTTAAATAAAAATGCATAAACAAATATTACTAGCCGCTTGTGCAGCAGAACAACAAGTAATAGATATTGTTGTTGCGACAGAAGAGCTTGTGGATAAAAATTCCACGTGAAACAATTGCTACTTTAATTATTTCGCTGTGAAAAAATAATGTTGCCAGATACATTTCACATGTCTTTCACAAAATGAACAGAGTACTACTTCTGCAACATTTTTTCATGAAAATTTCATGTTTATTTTTTTAACATGTATTTTGACAGCATTCCACTTGAAATGTTGAACAGAGTACTATGCTTAACCTGTTACCAATATTAGAATTCGAATTAAGAAACACACAATTTTTTAGGAACATAAGTCGATCATTTGTACTATCACGTGCTATTATTAATTTCATTCAGAATACAAACAACGTACATATGTATGTATGTTTGCAAATCGATATGAATGCATGTTATTATTAAAAACTTCTTCTGAGTTGTTGTTGCCTTTCTTTTAAAACACTAGGTATACATACATTATAGGTATACATACATATGAACATAATGTGGCTAATAGTAAAATTTTCTCATTGAAAAATTTCGTTTTTACTAACTTACTGTTTTTTGTTACATTTTTTCTTAATTTTCTTTAATTGTGAAAATAAATGTCCTGACAAATGTTGATGAATTTCCATTCTTTCTATACCATTCTTGTTTTTGTTGTTATTATTATATTCATACCGCATAATTACATACGTACGCCCACAACTTTTTAATTTCTTGGTTACATCTTTATTTTAAAATTTTCTGAATTCCTATTAATTAAATTTAAATTAAAATCACATATTGAATTTACAAAAAAAAAAGCTACAGTAGAAAAAATTAATGGATCTCTGAGGAAGAATCCTTAAGAAAATCCGTGGAGTCTCTTCTCACTACAAAAGCCGAAATACGGCGCCGTTCCTGTTCGCCCAATATAGTTATCTCATCCGATGAGAAATCATCATCTTCATCAAATAGTGCAGTCAAACCCAAAAAACAAGTAGGTATGGATAAGTACATCACCGTTCTCAAGCGACAGAGGAGCCCGACATCTGCTCAAATGTCTTCCAATTCTAAAGTTCCTAAGACCGTCAGCAGTGATAAGCCAAATGATCAAAACAGATTTGCTCTACTTCAGACGGATGACCCAGAAATACCGAAATAGACGTTTAAGCCCCCACCAATTTACCTGAGAGAGCCCACTTCCAATAAACTGGTACAAGGAATTGTTGCTGTAATAGGTGAGAACATGTTTAGCGTAACCTCAATTAAACATGGAAAAATCAGCGAGACAAAGATCCAAGTGAATAGGGAAGATGATTTTCGAAAATTGTCCAACCAGTTGGAGAGGGAGACCAGGGATTTCTATACCTATCAGCTCAAAAGCGCAAAAGGACTCCAAGTCGTTCTAAAGGGTATAGACCCATGTGTTGATCCTGCGGAGATAAAGAACGGATTAATGGACAAAGGGTTCAAAATCAAGAGCGTAGTGAATATTAGAAACCGTGAAAAGATTCCTCAGCCCATGTTCAGGGTAGAATTGGAACCTGGAGATGTTGCCTTAAAGAAAAACGAGTCCCATCCAATTTACAATCTTATTTATCTTCTGCATCGTAGAATTACCGTGGAGGAACCGCATAAGCGTGTTGGACCCGTCCAGTGTCTTAATTGTCAAGAATTTGGTCACACCAAAGCGTATTGTAAATTGCCGTCTGTTTGTGTTGCATGTGGGGAACTACATGCAACTGCTCAATGTAATAAGTCCAAAACGGACTTAAAAATAAAAAAATGCAGTAACTGTGGAGGAAATCATACCGCTAATTATAGAGGTTGTCCAGTTTATACTTATTTGAAGGGCATAAGGACCAATAAGTCGCCAGTATTACCTGACCATCCTCAACAACCTAATTTCACGTCGAGTAAGAATTTCCCTCAAATTGTACGACCAACTACTCACGTAAACGCTCCTAATTCTAGACAAGTTTCTTACGCAAACGTGGTCAAATCTAATATGCCAGGTCTGGAGCAGGAACCTATATCGCAATATTCTGAGCCACATATCAACAATCTAGAGACAACATTGCAGACACTTGTCCAAACTATGAACACTTTTACGACCACTATGACATCCATGATGCAGGAAATGCTGAAAATGCAATCCACTATCTTGCAAGCCATTTTAAAGAAATGATTTATTTAAAAATTTGTTTTTGGAACGCGAACGGCCTCCGCCAACATAAAAACGAACTGGAATACTTCCTGATGGATAAGCAGATTGATATTATGATGATTGCTGAAACTCACTTGACGTCGACAGGGTACTTCAAAATTAATGGCTACGTGTTGTACGATACTAAAGATCCCCGCGGAAGAGCTTGTGGAGGTTCGGCAATTCTTATAAAGAACAGAATAAAACATTATCTAATGAATAACATAAGTGAGGATTACCTCCAAGCAACAAACATTTGCATTGAATTCTGTCAATACAAATTTGTTTTATCATCGATTTATTCTCCGCCTCGATTCTCAATAAAAGAACACCAATACCATAACTTCTTTAATTCCCTTGGAGCTAGATTTTTAGTTGCTGGCGACTTTAACGCCAAACACACATTTTGGGGTTCACGTCTGGTAACCCCAAAGGGTCGCGTACTCTTCAACACCATTGCTCAAATGGGCTTAGATGTGCTCTCAAGCGGACATCCCACCTACTGGCCGACGGACCGACGGAAGATTCCCGATGTTATTGACTTTGGAGTAGTGAAAAATATCCCTGTAGAATGGATGCAAGTGGATCCTTCATTAGACTTGTCCTCAGATCACTCTCCTACTATCATTTCAATGCATTTCCCTCAAGTGTGTGGCTCTCCATTTAGAAACATGACTAAGACCCGAGTAGGCTGGATAAAATACAAAAGGATTTAAGTTCTCATTGCACGGAAAATATTGTGTTGAGAACTACCGACGATATCGATGAGTCGATTGGCAACTTTACCGAGGACCTTCGACGAGCTGTGCATCACGCTTCCACTTATCACGTTGAATGTAGAAATAGGACAAACAGAACTTATTTATCTGAACTCGAACATCTCCTATCAGAAAAAAGAAGAATGAGAAGAGAGTGGTCTCCTGAACTGAAAGCTAGGCTACGGGTGTGCAGAGATATACTAAGACATTTCTTAGAAACCCAAAGAACGGCTTCACTTAGATCCTACTTGGAGGGTCTTGATAGTACCCCACAATCTGACTACTCGTTATGGAGGGCGGCAAGAGGTTTAAAAATACCAGTGAGAGGAAAACCTCCTTTGCGAAATCCGACTGGTGACTTTTTTCGCTATCTTCAACGGTATTTTACGCCTACAATACTATCCTGCAGATTGGAAGGTGTCTATGATCACTATGATTCATAAGTCAGGGAAGGATCACACCAAAGTAGAGTCATATAGGCCAATTAGCCTACTGCCGACAATTTCTAAACTGTTCGAAAAATTGTTAATGACTAAGTTGATTCCAATTCTGAACGACACTGAATGCATTCCTAATCATCAATTCGGCTTCAGAGCTAAACACAGCACCATCGAACAAACACACAGATTGGTAAATGTGATAAGAGGGTCGTTTGAAGACAAAAAATACTGCTCCGCCCTTTTCATTGATGTGTCCCAAGCGTTCGACAAAGTTTGGCATGACGGTTTAATGCACAAAATAAAATTAACTCTGCCTGCTAACACCCATAAACTTATGGAAAGCTATTTATACGGTCGCAAATTTAAAATCAAAGAAGGCAATTTTTTAAGCCCCGCTCAGCCAATTGAAACAGGTGTGCCACAGGGTAGCATACTGGGTCCTACTTTATATTTGATTTATGCCTCCGACATGCCGTCAGACCCCAAAATCCACACGTCAACTTTCGCAGACGATACAGCCTTTATCAGCGTTCACAAGGACCACCAAGTAGCATCACAGAATTTGCAGAATTATGTTTATAAACTAGAGAATTGGCTAGAGCTTTGGAAAATCAGGGTTAATGAACAGAAATGTATTCATATCACTTTCACATTGCGAAAAGAAACTTGCTCGTTCATCAAAATAAATAATCAAATTATTCCTCAACATAATGAAGTCAAATACCTCGGCATTCACCTCGACCGCCGTTTAACTTGGAAGTCTCATATTGAAGCGAAACTTACACAGATGAGATTAAAAGCAGTGCAACTTAATTGGCTAATTGGCAGAAATTCTTCACTAAAGTTGGACTGCAAACTATTGTTGTACAATGCAATTCTAAAGCCAATCTGGTGCTATGGAATTCAATTATGGGGTACTGCCTCAGCATCAAACATTGAAAAAATTCAAAGGGGTCAAAATAAAATTCTACGTATAATTACTGCAGCTCCATGGTATGTTAAAAATTCTCGAATTCACAAAGATCTATGCGTGCCATCAGTAAAAGTTGAATTTACAAAACACGTGTCAAAGTATGTCAGCAAACTTGAACACCACCCAAACCCACTTGCACGAGACATCCTTAACTTTAGTGGCCATAATCGGTTGAGAAGGAGGGATACCCTTGCTTTAACTCAAGCGCAAAATAGATGACTGGATCAGTTGATGTGAAATTTTTTTAGTATCATAAAATTTTTGTCTAGCACTGGCTGGGCTTATTATTTTCTTTTTAGTATTAAGATTTGAATACTTATTGTCATTTCATTATATGAAGATTCAATAATTAAATAAAGGCTAAAAAAAAAAAAAAAAAAAAAAAAAAAAAATCTTACTAACACACAATTCTATACAAATTATAATTTTATAACCACAAACCAACGTATACTGTATGTATGAACTTTTTCTTATTTCTAGTTTTTTTCCCAGTTTTCTGCACATTGCATATATGCGGCGTAAATATTCCACATATGCGACGAAAATATTTTATTTATGCCGCGAAGAAATCTTATATATGCACATTTTCGTTTTTAATATTTTCAACTGCGGACAATTTCGTTTTTTACATATTTCAACTACGTATGTTTGCCAGTTTTTGTTTTTCATGTGCCATAGTTGTTTAGTTTGTTTTTTGTATTTCACATATTACTGGCTGTTAGTGGGTTTTCAAGTTACTATTTCTTTGCATGGTTTATGGTTCGGTAGTAAACTATAAAAAGTATGCGTGTGTTCTAGTAGTAAATATATTGTAAATGAAAAATTTTCATTTTGTGTTCTGGTTGCTACTAGAAATATTTTGTATGGCAAAATATTTTTAGAATTACTGCTAGAAATATTTCTATATTTTTAGTATGTGAAAAGTTAAATATTATTTTCTTAAAATATTTTTCTAGTTTTCCTATAAAATTATGAAATATTTTGCTATTTTTTACATAATATAGTTGTAATTTTAAACTCTGGTTAAATTACACTCAAGATTATTATGAACATCAGACAAACTCTATAAATTATGGTAAGAATTGGTAATTAAATCAATTAAAAATGGTGAAAATTTAACAAAATTTAAAATTATTTAACATAAATTATGTGGGTCGCAAAATTGTCTTTCAAACAATATATAAAATAATAATTAAATTTGCACTAAGACTGAATAGAAAACACAGAATAAGGATATTCTAGTCCTATAACCAGTGTAGTTTTTGTGTTTCTTATTACGTTTAGGTGGAGGGTACTGAAGATTCGGCACAGCCGAATATAGCACTCTTACTTGTTTTTCTATAGTTTTTAATATCAGATGAAATGCTAAATATTTGGTTGGTACTTATTCGTTTTGATCCGGAGATGTCTGTTGGTATGCAGTGTTACAAAATTTTTTTCACAATTTCCCGTCAAATTGGGGTTTAAAAATCGCCAGAAATAGCTAAATAAATTTTTTTACAAAACCGTCAAATAAATAATTTAAAAAATTTGAATTTACAGGTACAGGTTAGTTCCTCCTATGATCTATCGTACGATCATTCACCTTCAATCCTCATTTTAAAAGGCAACTCCGACGCCGCAGCTGAAAATTTTATTTCCTATCAAACAGAAACACAAATTGGTTAAAGTATAAAATGTATGTGAGCTCTCACCTATCACAGTGCATTCCCCTAAAAAATTCACCTGACATCCAAATAGCTGTGGACCGATTTACAGAAGTCTTGGATTCTGCATCAAGAAATGCAACCCCAATCAAGCGAACAATTAAACGTGCTCCTTACAATACATCGACGGATATAGAGACCCTTATCAGAGAAAAAAGGAAGTTAGGAAGACAAAACTGGCAAAACTGTGGTTCCCCAACCATTAAGGCCCAACTACAATTATGCCTGACAACTCTTCGCAACAAATTGAGACAGAATCACTAGTCTGCAATAGAAGGCTATCTAAACAGCCTAGATGCCACAAACAACTCCAATTATAGTTTATGGAAAGCTGTACGGCATATGAAATGCCCTATAACCCAAGAATCTCCATTAAGACTGGAAAACCGCACTTGGGCCAAAAACACAAATGAAAAATTAAACGCTTTCGCGGGCCACCTTGAGAAAGTTTTCACGCCACATTTTTTTTTTTTATAATACATTATATTTATTTATTGAATCTTCAGATATTGAAATGACAATAAGTTTTCGAATCTTAATACTAAAAGAAAATAATAAGTCCAGCCAGTGCTAGACAAAATTATGATACTACAAAAAAATTTACATCCACTGATCCAGTCATCTGTTTTGCGTTTGAGTTAAAGCAAGGGTATCCCTCCTTCTCAACCGAACATGGCCACTAAAGTTAAGGATGTCTCGTGCAAGTGGGTTTGGATGGTGTTCAAGTTTGCTGACATATTTTGAGGCGTATTTTGTAAATTCGTCTTTCACCAAAGGAATGCCTAGATCTTTGTGAATTCGAGAATTTTTAACGTACCATGGAGCTGCAGTAATTATACGTAGAATTTTATTTTGACCTCTTTGAATCTTTTCAATGTTGGATGCTGAGGCAGTACCCCATAATTGAATTCCATAACACCATATTGGCTTTAGAATTGCATTGTACAACAAAAGTTTACAATCCAACTTTAATGTAGAATTTCTGCCGATTAGCCAATTAAGTTGCACTGCTTTTAATCTCATCTGTGTAAGTTTTGCGTCAATATGAGACTTCCAGGTTAAACGACGATCGAGGTGGATTCCGAGGTATTTGACTTCATTGTGTTGCGGAATAATTTGGTTATTTATTCTGATGGACGAGCAGGTATCTTTTCGCAATGTGAAAGTTATATGAATACATTTCTGTTCGTTAACCCTGATTTTCCAAAGCTCAAGCCAATTCTCTAGTTTATAAATATAATTCTGCAAATTCAGTGATGCTATTTGATGGTCCTTATGAACGCTAATAAAGGCTGTATCGTCAGCAAAAGTTGAAGTATGTATATTGGGGTCTGACGGCATATCGGATGCATAAATCAAATATAAAGTAGGACCCAGTATGCTACCCTGGGGTACTCCTGCTTCAATTGGCTGAGCGGGGCTTAAAAAATCGCCTTCTTTGATTGTAAATTTGCGACCATATAAATAACTTTTCATAAGTTTGTGGGTGTTAGCAGGCAGAGCTAATTTTATTTTGTGCATTAAACCTTCATGCCAGACTTTGTCGAACGCTTGGGAAACATCAATGAAAAGCGCGGAACAGTATTTTTTCTCTTCAAACGACCGTCTTATCACATTTACTAATCTGTGTGTTTGTTCGATGGTACTGTGTTTAGCTCTGAACCCGAATTGATGATTTGGAATACATTGAGTGTCGTTCAGAATTGGAATCAACTTAGCCATTAACAATTTTTCAAACAGTTTTGAAATTGTCGGCAGTAGGCTAATTGGCCTATATGACTCTACTTTGGTGAGGTCCTTCCCTGGCTTAGGAATCATGGTAATCATAGATACCTTCCAATCTACAGGATAGTATTCTAGGCGTAAAATAGCATTGAAGATAAAGAGAATAATTCTTCTAGCTACACGAGGTAACTCCACGAGCATTTTGTTGCTGATTTTATCCATACCTGGAGCTTTTTTAAGGTTCAGAGTACCAATAGCGCTTTGAATATCATTAAAGCTAAGTCTTAGAGGTACAGGAGGTCTAATAACGAGTGGTGGCAAATCAGTTGCATTATTTGAGTTGTTTATAGTAATCACATTTCTTAAATGGTTAACAAATAAAGTCCCCTTCTCGGAATCGTTTCTAGCCCAGTCACCAGTCGGATTTCGCAAAGGAGGCTTTCCTCTAACTGGTCTTTTTAAACCTCGTGCCGCCTTCCATAACGAATAGTCAGATTGTGGGGAACTGTCAATTCCCTCCAAGTATGATTTAAGTGAAGCCATTCTTTGGGTTTCTAAGAAATTTCTTAGTATATCTCTGCATTCCCGTAGCCTAGCTTTCAGTTGAGGAGACCTGTGAATTTGCCACTCTCTTCTAACTCTTCTTTTTTCTGTCAGGAGATGTTCGAGTTCAGCGAAATAAGTTCTGTTTGTCCTATTTCTGCATTCAACGTCATATGTGGAAGCGTGATGCACAGCTCTTCGTATGTCCTCAGTAAACTTGCCAATCGACCCATCAATATCCTCGGTAGTTCTCAACACTACATTTTCCGTGCAGTGGGAACTTAAATACTTTTTATACTTTATCCAACTTACTCTGGATTTAGACATGTCCCGAAATGGAGAGCCATACCCTTGAAGGAAACGCATTGAAATAATAGAAGGAGAGTGATCTGAAGACAAGTCTAATGAAGGCTCCACTTGTATCGATTCTACAGGGATATTTTTCACTACTCCGAAGTCAATAATATCGGGAATCTTCCGTCGGTCCGTCGGCCAGTAGGTGGGATGCCCGCTTGAGAGTACATCTAAGCCCATTTTGGCAATGGTGTTGAAGAGTTCACGACCCTTCGGGGTCACTAGACGTGAACCCCAAAATGTGTGTTTGGCGTTAAAGTCACCAGCAACCAAAAATCTAGCTCCAAGGGAATTGAAGAAGCTGTAGTATTGATGTTCTTTTATTGAAAATCGAGGCGGCGAATAAATTGATGATAAAACAAAGTTGTATTGACAGAATTCAATACAAATGTTTGTTGCTTGTAGGTAATCCTCACATATGTTGTTCATTAAATAATGTTTTATTCTGTTCTTTATAAGAATTGCCGAACCTCCACATGCTCTTCCGCGGGGATCTTTAGTATCATACAACACGTAGCCATTAATTTTGAAGTACCCTGTCGCCGTCAAGTGAGTTTCAGCAATCATCATGACATCAATCTGCTTATCCATCAGGAAGTGTTCCAGTTCGTTTTTATGTTGGCGGAGGCCGTTCGCGTTCCAAAAACAAATTTTTAAACAAATCATTTCTTTAAAATTGCTTGTAAGATTGTGGATTGCATTTTCAGCATTTCCTGCATCATGGATGTCATAGTGGTCGTAAAAGTGTTCATAGTTTGGACAAGTGTCTGCAAAGTAGTCTCTAGAGTGTTAATATTAGGCTCGTAATATTGAGATTTAGGTTCCTGCTCCAAACCTGGCATATTAGATTTAACCACGTTAGCGTAAGAAACTTGTCTAGAACTAGGCGCGTTTTCATGACTAGTGGGCCGTAACAGTTGAGGAAAATTTTTACTCGATGCAAAATTAGGCTGTTGAGGATGATTAGGTAATACTGACGTCTTGTTGGTCCTTATGCCTTTCAAATGAGTGTAAACTGGACAACCTCTATAATTTGCGGTATGATTACCTCCGCAGTTACTGCATTTTTTGATTTTTGAGTCGGTTTTCGACTTATCACATTGAGCAGTTGTATGTAGTTCCCCACACGCAACACAAACTGACGGCAATTTACAATACGCTTTAGTGTGACCAAATTCTTGACAATTAAGACACTGGACGGGTCCCTGACGCTTATGCGGTTCTTCCACGGTGATTCTACGATGCAGAAGGTAAATCAGATTGTAGATGGGATGGGATTCGTTTTTCTTTAAGACTGTATCTCCGGGTTCCAATTCCACCCTGAACATTGGCTGAGGAATCTTTTCACGGTTTCTAATATTCGTTATGCTCTTAATTTTGAAGCCATTTTCCATTAAACTAGTCTTTATCTCGTCAGGATCAACATCTGGGTCTATACCCTTTAGAACGACTTGGAGTCCTTTTGCGCTTTTCAGCTGGTAGGTATAGAAATCCCTACTCTCCCTCTCCAACTGGTTGGACAATTTTCGAAAGTCATCTTCCTTTTTCACTTGAATTTTGGTTTCGCTGATATTTCCATGTTTAATTGAGGTTACGCTAAACATATTTTCACCTATTACCGAAACAATTCCTTGTACCAATTTACTGGAAGTGGGCTCTCTCAGATAAATTGGTGGGGGCTTAAACGTCTTTTTAGGAAGTTCTGGATCATCCGTCTGGAGGAGAGCAAACCTGTTTTGATCATTTGGATTGTCAATACTCACGGTCTTGGGAGCTTTTGAATTTGATGACATTTGAGCAGATGTCGGGCTCCTCTGTCGCTTAATAACTGTGACGTATTTATCCATACCTACTTGTTTTCTAGGTTTGACTGCACTATTTGATGTAGAAGATATTGATGTTTTATCATCTGATGAAATCACTATATTGGGCGAACAGGAACGGCGCCGTTCTACGGCTCTTGTAGTGAGAAGATTCTCCACAGATTTTTTTAATGATTCTTCCTCAGAGATCCATAAAGATTTTCTAGTCGAGCTAAGCTCTTTCTCAGAATTACATCTGAGAGGAACACTCATACAGTTTTTATGCGATTTTTAATGTTTTTTATTATTTTTTTTTTAATGTTTTTTATTTTTTAATGTTTTTTATTTTTTTTTTTTACCGTAGGTATTTTTACCTATTACGAATTATTTTTTAACTTTTTTGTTTTATTTCGACCTATTACACTTTTTCACCTATTACGATTTTTTCACCGAAAATTCAGCCGCACTAAAAATAACACGTCCGAACAGTTCAACAACACGCCACATGATGCACATACATGTTCCTGTCGTCCAATCATTCCTGATAAGGAAAACTATCCAATAAAATTTAACATAAATCAAGTAAAATCTGCAATAGAAAAAGTTAATATTAGAAAATCTCCCGGACCTGACCGCAACAAAGGGTCAACGATAAGAAACTTATCATCGTCTGCTTCTAGAATCTTGCTGCTCATTTTGAACGCGATATTAAGAGTCGGATACTTCCCATCCTCATGGAAGAGGTCTACAATTACTATGATTCCCAATCCAGGAAAAGATGCTAGACAGGTTGCGTCGTACAGACCGATAAACTTATTATCAATCCTATCGAAGCTTTTCGAAAAAATATTCGTTTTAAGTATAGCTTCTCATCTAAATGAGCACGACATCATCCCAGATAACCAGTTCGGATTCATAGCGAAACATGGTACAATAGAACAAGTGCATAGAATCGTCACCCTAATTAGATCAGCGTTTGAGAAAAAGCAATACTGCTCAGCCCTGTTTATAGACATTTCCCAAGCATTTGACAAAGTTTGGCATGATGGGCTACTCATCAAAATAACACGAATGCTTCCTCAACACACTCACAATCTTTTGGAGAGCTATCTAACAGGCAGAACATTCATAGTAAGGTCGCAATATAAATACTCCCCCCTCAAGAAAATTACTGCTGGTGTCCCCCAAGGCAGCATATTAGGACCGATTCTATATATAATATACACAGCGGATATGCCAACAAACCTGAGCACGCATACCTCCACATTTGCAGACGCCACAGCATTTACTGGCGTTAACCATGACCCAAAAGTCTCATCGCAAAATCTGCAGTCCCACATCAAGGAATTAGAGGCCTGGCTAGAAAAATGGATAATAAAGGTTAACCCGGCTAAATGTGCTCACTTAACTTTCACGCTCAGAAGACAAACCTGCCCAGCTGTAAAAATAAATAACATCACTGTTCCGGTAGAAAACCATGTTAAGTACTTGGGAATTCATATAGATAGACGCTTGACCTGGTCTTGTCATATTGAAGCAAAAATAACGGCTATGAAACTTAAAGCATCTCAACTACATTGGCTTCTCGGTCGAAACCCAAACTTGTTGTTAGACAACAAAATTCTCTTATACAAGTCCATCATAAAACCAATATGGACATATGGCATCCAATTATGGGGTACTGCATGCTCATCTAACATCCAAAAGCTTCAAAGAAGACAGTCCAGAATATTACGACATATTGTCTGCGCCCCACGTAATGATATTATCCACAGAAATCCCAACGTTCCCACTATCCAGGAGGAAATTAAAAAATATTCAACTAGCTACATCGATAAACTAATAGCCCACCCTAACTACCTCGCTGGGGGTCTGCTTCAGTTCCAAGGTCACCAGAGGCTAGAAAGAACCGATACTTTGAGCCTAACTAGAAGACATTTTTAAAATTTGAATACAGCAGTTAGTGGTTACATTGGTAACAACTAATAAACAACAAGTAGAATTAAGGTTTGAATACATATTGTAAATTTCGATAAGAAAGATTCAATAATAAAAATATATATTCAAAAACAAAAACGTTAAATAAAAATAGCTGGTAAAATAAAATGTAAATTAATTACACATATTTTTATTCAATTGTTTTTAATCATTTACAAACAAAATTAGGTAGTTTCAAAAATATAGTGCGAGTCTTCAGCAATTTGTGTGTAAGTGGCCATTGTACCTACTTCGCTTAGAACAGATTTTGGAAATTCATAATCAAACCAACATTTATTCTCAAGTTTGAGACCGATCTGTAATTAATATTGAATTCGTTTAAAAAAATTACATTGCAAAAATGTGTTAAATCAAAATTTAATAAATAGCTTTTTAAAGAAATTATGTATGTAAAAAAAATTCGTGCTTTTTTAAGCACTTAAGAGAAAAAGCGCATAATCGAGTGCTTCAATAAAAGCGCTCTTTTGAAGCAGTAAATGCTTACAAATAAAATATACAAAAAATATGCTTTTTTAGTGCTGACAACGAAGAAGGTTTTAAAGCGAAAACCAAAAATGAAATTATAACCTATATATTTACGTATGACAACGAAAGTCAATTACAAAACGAATATCGCGCTTCTCAGTTACTATGAATTTTTCTTAAGCAAAAACATTCAGATAGAATTAAAAAACACTTTAGGAAAGTGCTTTATGTTTGATTAGGTTAAAAGAAGCGCTTATTCGCAACAGAAAGTAGTTCCCAAACCGGGAAGACCTCATACAAAAATCATGCATCCTATCAGCAGGTTTGAAGCGATTTGAGGTATGAATTCATACATAAAAGCTTCTCCTTTTGAATCACATTTATTACTGGGTTTTGTTTTTTAATTTATTTAGCTAAATGAGAATTCTTAAAATATTTTAATAAAAAATGTATTAAAATTTAAATGTTTGCGTTAAAAGTAAATTTACCTTACTCGAAGCACATCATTCGTAGTTTTGTTTTAACTAGGTTGAGTTACTAGTTAAGTTATACCATATAATTCAACCTTGGAAAAAAACGCTAAAGCGCTGTAAACTCCAGATTTCACGCTAACCGCTAAAAAGCATTTTTTCTCGCAATTGGCATTGCAAAAACGTCAGATTTAACGGGAAAAACGTCAAATTGGCAACAATGTTGGTATGATACCTCCGGATATGACTCGTTTCCCTGGTTTTGTACGTGATATGCATTTTGTCCTCTATTATTATTATTATAATTGTTATTATTGTTCCTATTGTAGTATCTGTTGTTGGAGTTGTTGTTATTATTATTCCTATTGTAGTCTCTGTTGTTGGAGTTGTTATTATTATTGTTTCTATTATTGTTATTATTATAGTTGTTAGTATATCTTTCATTGTTGTTTCTTCTATTGTTACTATGGTTTGTTCTATTATTATAACCGTGTCCGTTATAACCGTTATTTTTAAATCTGTTGTTATTGTTATTTCTATATCTATTTCCATAGTTATTGTTGTTTTGGTTGTTATTATTTCTGTAATTTCTGGAATTGTTTGACTGTTGTGCTGAATGGAACAAGATTTGGTTTTGTCTTATGTCGGTAGAGACTTCCGTTGCTATTTTGATGGCTTCACTGAGTTTCTTTACTCTACTTGCTTCTATTGTTCTAGTTATTTCTTTATTTTTCAGTCCGTCTTTAAATGAGTTAAAAGCTATTACTGCATTTGTCTCGCTTATGACTTCATTTTAGTTCATTTGTTATTATATTTGGTGATTTTTTTGGTTTATATGCATCTTTTAATATTGTAAATAGTGTATTTATATTATTTGGAACTAATTCTGTTTTGTACCTTGGGTGTTAATTTTGTCTTGTATATGAAATTGAAAAATGAGTCATGTTTACTTGTTGGGAACGTATCTCTAAGAATTTCTATATTTGCTATAAAAGAATTTAATTCTTCCTTTGTTACTGTAAAAATTGTAATAAATTTTGAAATTGATGCCAATTCATTGGCGTTTAAATGTTCTTCAGTCATATTTGTAGAACTTCCTTGTACAGTCTGAGTACTACCACTTTGTGCTAGTTTATCTTCGTGTAATTTTAGTATTTGTAGTGATTCTAGTTTAATTTTTTTAAATTGTAAAGTTTGTTGTAATATTTCCTCTTGGGATAATTTACTCTTAGCTAATATTTTTATTATATATTCTTCTAATAGTCTTAATTCATTCTTCTTTTATTCTATGGTCTTTACAGTATAACCCTTGCTTAAAGACTTTTTCGCATTGGTAATCAAATTCTTTATGCTTCAATAGATGTTATCCATCTAGTTTCAAATTAATTGCTTCTTATTACAGAATTCAACAATAAAGACAAAATTTTTCTATTAGTTTCTTTAATATGTTCTTACTTATTCATAATATTTATTTTTAATTTCTACTTATACATCATAAATATACTCAATTATATTTAATTTGTTATAATGTATTTATACCCTACACCACCATAGTGGGGAGGGTATATTGGATTTGTGCTGATGTTTGTAAAGCCCAGAATATTGGTCCAACACCCACCTTAAATTATACCGATCGACTCAGAATCACTTTCTGAGTCGATTTAACGATCTCCGTCCGTCTGGCTGGCTGTCCATGTAAAGCTTGTGTGCAGAGATATTTTGATAAAATTTGGTAAGTGATATTTTTTCAGCCCAAGGATGGATGGGATTGAAACTGGTGGAAATCGGTCCACTATTTCACCTGACCCCCATACAAAAGTCCTCCCGAAATTGGGGTTTACCGCTCATAAGTGTTTGAATTATGCAAGGAAACAAACAAATTTTATCACAAATAAGTGGTAAATGAAGCCAAATCACATCTACAAATTTTGTGCAGATCGGTCCATAATTAGTCGTAGCTCCCATAAATGGCCCACTTCCGAAAAACACTTTAAAGAGCATACCTCACTTAAAAAACTTGGTATCCAAATAATATTTAACACAAATATATCTTATATGTATACAAACAATACGATACAATTTCATTGTGATCGGTCCATAATTAGTCGTAGCTCCCATAAATGGCCCACTTTCGAAAATCACTTTAACGATCATAAATTTCTTAAGAATGTTGGTAATCAAATAAAATTCGACACAAATAATATGCAGAAATGATGACACCTAATTTTATAAATAAGTAAATAAAGTAAATAGTCGAAACTAAGACCCTCCCCGTAATCAACTTTAACCTCCATAAATCTTTTAAAAGTATTTATATCGAGATAAAGTTTAACATACACAATATTTATATTCACAAAAATCATGACACTAAAGTTTTGGATGATCGGTCCATAATAGGTCATATCTCCCATATAGCGCACATTTCTGAAAAACTGTTTTATGCATATACTGGGTGTAGGGTATTATATGGTCAGGCTTGACCGACAATACTTTCGTACTTGTGTTTTATTGAATTTATGTAAACGTTGTATGTACAAGATTTGATGTTTAATGTTTATTTGGAATTTAGATGTTCCTAAGTTAATGGTTGAACCAAGAGTGAGTTTTCTTACTTATAATATAAAAAATTAAACTTAACATATATTAAAGTATACAACAACAATTCAATTTGGATAATTTTATAACAGATTTCAATTTGATATTCACCACAATTATTCTTTACAATTCATAATCTTATTCACAATAGTTATTCGTTACAATTCATATTCTTATTCACAATATAAATTTAATATAATAATAAAAACTTAAATAAATAAAAATACTCAGTTAACATTTGGTTTTAATTCATTAATCAATTAACTCATTTTTTCTTTCCTTAATGTTAATTTGTTTTGTTTAATTATTGTCTAAAATGTTTATTAATTTTATATAGTATGAATAGAATAAATAATACTATTATTAGTGTTTTTAGGTATTCTGGAATGAATTCCAAAGAGTTGATGGCATTGCCATTTTGTACAATATTCTCTTGGATTTCGACCTTGCTTTGAGGTTTTCCCATATTGTTATTTTTGTTTCCCCAGATAGGACCTACCATATAATTTATTTATTTATGGTTTGTAATTGCAATTTATTTGCTTCTTATAGTTAATGTGATGATCTTTTTGCCCTTAACTTCTAGAAAAATATTGGAATTACACACAACAAAAGGTACAGTTTGAAAGACATTTTTATTTATTGGTTATTACAACATTTTGTGTTTAAATGTTATTACAGATGTGCACTTTCTGTGTTAATTTTTGATATGCTAGACGTGCTTTAGCACTTTCTGCACTTTTAAAAATTATTTATTGTTTATTTCCAGACATGGCCATGCACTTTCTGGTTTTTTGTTTTTTATTTATTTATTATTATTATTATTTTTTTATATTGATTTGCTAGACATGCCCATGCACTTTTTGGTCAAATTATTTTATTTTATTATTATATTGATTGGCAGGATCTTCAGGATCAAGAAGGCAGGATCGCTATGTAATAAATTTTTTATTCCAGTAATTTAAACGACAACTTGAATTCTTGTGTTCTGATTAATATTTCATTAATAATTGATTTCTTTATTCAAAAAATTATTTCTTTTATCTAAAACTTACAAACTAAAGATTGAGTGGTTTTTATAATCCACTCAATGACTTATTCTATAACTTATAATATCTACTTGTTCATTTACATGCTGTCTTGTGCAGTAAACAAAAATTTGTAATTAGGTTATTGTTGTGCCATTTTAAGTGCACACTACATCTATCAGACATCTAACTAGTAACCAGTAGGCAAGGCTTTGACTACCAATGAAACGCCGTGTAAAATTCTAATGATTTTACAATTCGGCTGGAAGTCCTTGTTTCTGCAAAATAAGCATATCTATCTCGCTGGGTTAGAACACTGCGTACATACTTATGTACGTATGTACATATGTAAAAATTAAAATTTTCGCATTGAAAAATCTTATTTTGTATCTCCTTTTATTTATTACCTCAGTTGTTACATTTTTTCTTAATTTTTTATCATTTTTAACACTTTTATTCCCCATAAATGTTCATGCTCATTCATTCTTTCTATACCATTTTTGTTTTTGTTGTTATTATTACATTCCTACCGCATTATTACATACGTACCCCACAACTTTTTAATTTCTTAGTTACATCTTTTTTAATTTTCTGAATTCCTGTTACAAATAGCACGAATGGATTTGAAGGCTCAATAAATAAAAATTTAAAATCATTTATTAATCAGAATCGTTATTAAAAAATCATATCCTAAATTTACAAAAAACAAATTATTACCTTGAAAAGGCAACTTATGTTTTCATGTATGTACTTCAATTTCTTATTTTAATAACACACAATTCTATAAAAATTATTATTTTATACACTGAAATCAACGTGTACTCTATGAATAAACCTTTTCTTATTTCTAGTTTTTTTTTCCAGTTTTCTGCACATTGCATATATCGCATATTCCACATATGCGACAAAAATATTTTATTTATGCGGGGAAGAATTCTTATACTTGTATGCACAATTTCGTTTTTTACATATTCCAACTTCGTATGTTTGCCAGTTTATATTTTTCATGTGCCATATTTTCGCATATTGCCGTCTGTTGGTGATTTTTCAAGTTACAATTTCTTTGCGTAGTTAAAAAGTTGCATGTGTTCTACTAGTAAATATATTGCAAATGAAAAATTTTTATTTTTTTGTTCTGGTTGCTGCTAGAATTATTTTGTATGGCAAAATATTTTGAGAATAACTGCTAGAAATATTTCTATCACAGATATAACCAGATTCGTTACTTTTAGAAAAGTGTATTATCAGCAGTGCCTATAGCAATGAGTTGAAGAAAACAGCTCTACATTACCTTTGTTACCATATGATCAAAAATAAAAATCAAAATAATCAAACATTTTTTTGATAAAATTTTTTCTTTCGAAAAACACTTCAATGATCATAAATCTCTTATACATAACGATACCGATTCCAAATTTTACACGGAGCATTTACATACATACATGCCAAAATCATTCTGCTGGATTTTCGATATCGAATGCTATCATCTCAAGTTACGATACTTTTCATTCGATATCTAATGTCATGATGCCAAAATAAAAAATTCCGATCAAGTTTGCTCGATATCGAATGTAGTGATTAGACCCCAGGCCTTGTAATAGCCCTTCTTATGTATGTCTTCTACCAGACATTTAACCAGTAACCAGCAGGCACGTGTAATGTAAAATGCTACAGAAACCAAAAACGCAAATGCGTGCGATTAGAATAAACTAAACTCAGAAAAAATATAAGGATCCTGTGTAAATCTGCACGGGGAAAAATATATAATGAAAGTAATACTACTTTCATACTATATTTAAATTTTTACCCTAAAGCAAATCTATTCCTAATAATTTTTTTCTCTTCTATGGGTCATAGTTTTTACAGAAGCTAGCTCAATCAATGGCTCCCATCGTAGCCATTAATATACTAGCTAACAGTCGGGTGGGTGAGTTCGTGTCCAATATTACTAACATGCTCTATTATAGACTCCCGGTAAAACTAAAGACTAATAAATTAATATAACTAAACCAAACAAAAATAAAAAAACAAGCCCCAAATTTAGTTATAATTGTAAGAATTTAAACACACTAAAATATAGTTGATCATCTTTGCCTAAAATATACGTCATCTGGATGTCTTTGGATACGTCTGCCTCAAAACCCTCACCAGCCATAGTTCTACTGGCAAATTAAATTTTATAGAACCCCTAAATTGGTATTGGGATATTATCTTCCTCACATTTCACAAATAAGAAGACCAAACAAAGAAATATATCCAGTCATATTGATCATATTTATTATTCTAAAATTCAACTTATACATACTACTAGCGATACTATGGATATATAGAATACTAATTGTATAATTACATGATTAAAAGATTATTTGTTACGGATTTAGAGGGACAATTTTCTTTCGCTCCAAACCTCGTTCTTTCACCCGCACTCAACATAGCACACATATAACTGTACCACTTGAATATGCGCCTCATGCTTAATTTTGTTTATATACCACGTACCCATCGCATTTACGCTATGGCATATTTGAAATTCCATCTTTTATTTCAGATGTTAAAAAATTGTATGCATTTACAACAGAGAAAAGAATGTTCTAGAAAAAAGGGGAAAGAAAAATATAACGTGATTTACGTGCGCATTCATAACCCGTTTTATTCTCTCGTTCTCTCTTCATCAAAAATACAAACACTCATAATTGCATCGCGTGTTTAACATACACAACTGACAAAAATTGTGTAAAGATTTTTTTTCTGCTCATGCACAAACACATTCTTACGGATGAATGCCAAATATTCAAAGAATGTGTAAACAGTTATTTTTTTCTGATTGGAATGTGCATTTAAAAATATAAACGCAAGCGAAACTAAGAAAAGGTCAGTTGATGAAAAACACTTGCGCAGGGCAGCTCGCCCGAAAAGTTAAAACAAGAGCAAGACAGTTGATTGAAAGCGAACAAAGAGGCCGGTCGTCTGACGGCAACGAAATAATTCTATAGCCGCCGTGTGTTCAGATTTTTTTTTGGGGAAAAGAACAGTTTCAACAAAATAAAAGTCGGAAATAGTTTATAAGCTGTGAAATTTTGAAATAAAAAATGAAAGGAACCCAAATAAAAGTGAAAAATAGTTTAAAAACTAGAAGTTTTGGAAATAAAAATAAAAAGACCCCAAAAAAAGTGAAAAATAGTTTTGATAATAAAAATTTAAAAATGAAAAGAAAGTTGAAAAGTATTTTATAAACTATGAAATTTCAAAAGTAAAATATAAAAACGAAATGAAACCAAATAAAAGTTGCCAAATTATAACCTGAAAATTAAAAAAAGGAAAAATTAAAATTTACTAATTCTATATGAACCAAACGACCAACATTCTAAAATTAACCAAGATTCTCAAAGTTTGATTTGGCTTAACAAAACAACAAACAAAAACTGTAGTTAAAACCACAAAAACTAAAATTATCATACATAAATAAAATTATGAAAATCTAAAAGTTTGATTAAACAAGTACAAATATTGTCAATTAACTACAAAATTCATAACAGAGCGATAAAAGTTTTAAATAAATAAATACCCTACTAAACCACAACAAAAAAAAAAAAAAAGAGGGAAGAAGGAAAACTACAAACACAACACATCGCACGTGGTTGGAAAATATACAACAAGCTACAGCATCATGAACCCACAACAACATAAGCTACACCAGGAACTACAACAACATGAGCTATAACTACACACAACAGCACTACGAATCATAAGTTAAGTTTTTTTTTTATTTTAGGAAATAAGGTAATATACATATATAAATATACATATAAGAAGAAATTATAAAAACAAAACAGAAAATTATTAATTAATTATCCTAACCAAATTACACATAAGCACTAAATTAATAAGCAGGGAGGAATAACTAAAAGAGATAGGAAATAAGATATTTATTAAAAAAGAATAATTATAAAAGAAAAAAAAAACTAAATCTATTAAATTTAAGAAAATTAAATTAAATAAACAAATTAATAACAATGAAATTATAAAATTTTAAAATGAATTGCTAATTCTTTTTTTCTAAAGGAGGAATGCTAGGAACAATTATGGAAAGTAAGTAAAAGATCACCACACAATTAGGGACAGAAATATCAAGGCGTCTGACAGTCCAGTAGTCAGTAGGGAGGGAAAATTGTACCCCAATTGGCACAATGTCTTGCCAACAGTACATTCGAAAATTTGAGCATTTGTTTTTTTTGTATTCAATACACTATGGTAGTTTAAGGCAAATAGTGTATTATATGTTAAGCGTCTGTGAAACCGGGTTAAGAACCATTTGTACCACTGAGCTAGTTGAACACCATTTGTTTTGCCCTTAACCATGTATTCAAGAAATTGAAACGAATCTATTAAGGCGGATCTTTAACATTTTTGTTATTCTTTCGTAGACGACGCGTAACATATTTAAAAAATTAAATTTTTTTGATATCTTATAATAACCAGAATATTTAACTATTGTGACAAAATTAATTACCAATATAAATACTTCTTTCTTTTAAATATCAAAAAATCATTGATTCATTTAATAAACAAAACCAAATTTTCCGAAATAATATTTATCTTGACTCATGGTGCAAATTTTAAACGAAAAGAACAAAGGACAATGGCAAAAAAATTTAGTAAAGTTTATTGAACTTATTTTTAAAAGCGGATTATTTTATACATATTTGTGTAAGTATGTTCGATTGGTTGTAATCAAAAGTAGGTCACGACTTGTATACACAGAAAAAAATAAAAATGAGTTTCAATTAAAATATTTGTGGAATCAATTAAAAATTTAATTGAAATCGGACCAGTGAACAAAATGATAGTATCAATTAAAAAAAATGTGAGATTTAATTGAAAATATCAGAAAAAGTAATTGAATCAATTAAAATTGTAATTGAAAATTATTTTAAAATCAATTAAAGGTTTAATTGAAAAAAAAACATGATTTTTTTTCTGTGTAGAGGAATAAGTAGAGAATAAACGAATGACAATCTGTTTGATCTCTTATTACTACTGTTGTTAGACACAAAACTAAGTCACAACATGTTTGATCTTTCTTTACTAATTTTTTTTTTGTAGTTGTTTGTTGGTTTATAATATTGCAAGAATTAATAAAAGATTACAATTTTACTCACCAATCGAAAAAAAATTGTAGAAGGCCTTTTCCATGAATTCGAGGTGCGCTATAGCTGGAAAGTAAAATATTTTCTTGCAATATGTTCTTGCCTTATTCTTTAAATATTATTAGGTTATTTAATTGGTTTCATTTGCATGTTTTTTATGTTTGAGATATTTAGATTTTCGTTGGTTCTTAATTTACTATATTTTTTTCTACATTGTTTTGTTTTCTAATTGATAATTGTAAATATTTAAGTTTTTTTTTCTTTTATTAATTCATTACTTTAAATTTAGTTAATTTTTAGTTGGTTGGGATCTTTTTTTTCTTATTTATGGTATTATACTTTTGCTTTTTTCAAATGTTATCTAAAACCGATAATACAAAGGGTAGGGTGCAACCATTTTTGTTGTTTTCTTATCAAAATTTTGCGAATACTGATTTAAAATAATTTTTAACATTTTAGATTTTTTCTAACAAACTTTTAGTTGCAAATTTTCTTTTGTTCTCAATCTTAGTTTATTAAATTAATAATTTTAAATATTAACTAAAAATTGATTTTTTTTTTTTTATATTTCATAATTTATGTTTGTTTCCACTAATCACATATCATTGATTTAGATAGTTGTATTTGAGTATCACTGTTTGGGAATTACTGTTTTGGTTATTTCATTTGTTTAGTTGAGTGAAGAGAGTTAGGAGATGGTTTTTGTTAATTAGGTTGCGTTGGTTTGTATTTAATTAAATTTTTGCTAGTATTGTTGGTGTTGATCAGGTTGAGTTTGAAGAAAGCATGTTAGTTGCAGTATAAAGAAGCACGTTTGTCTGGTGACGCATCAGTAACAAAAGGAATCCCCTGGAAGAGGATTTCCAGACAAATTTTGTGGGAAAGTTCTTAAAAATATTGAGTGACTTCCTTCTAATTATTTAACAAAAGGGAATATATCGAAATGTTATTAGCTTTAAATATTTTATTTTAACGAAAATAAATGAGATAACGTTCTAATTAGTCTTCGAAGCATATGTATTAATGGTCCTCAATTTAGAAATGATATTCAGAAGTTAAAAAAAAATTCTAAATGTACCAGTCTCTTAGTGTGTGTAACATTTTCCTTTAGTTTTAAAAGTTAAAAGTCAATTAACTAAATTGGTTTAATTAGTTTTAAATTTACCTGTAAATAATTTAGATTTATTTAGGAAAAATCCATTAGTTCTTTTAACCAATTATAAAAGGATGTTGTTGAATAAAATCGATTTTTATCCGATAAATTAAAGACATTTTAACTTGTCGATTCGGCTACCACAGGAAAAGGATCTTTAAAAACTTTATCTTTGACAGAAGAAACCTTTGGTCAAATAAAACTTAATAAACTTGGCATTTATTTGTCAATTTTTATAGTAACATTAATGTTACCAGATAATACAAGACTTACATTATGTTCATGCATACTGATTCATCTCTTCATGCAAAAGAAAAAAAAATACAGTAATACTATGTTTCCACGACGACTTGAATTACCTACTTCGCTTTCTGAATCATGTTTATGAATCATGCTGTTTACATGACTAATAAACTTGATTTGATTTGACAGTTGTTTTTAATAAACAAACAGAATAAAAAAAACCGAATTTACAATTTGTGGAAAACAATTTTTTTAATGGACTAAAAAGTGAGTGGAAATAGTTAGCTTATTTGAAAAAAAAACATACATTCGTACGTATTTACTTTCTTTACTTCCAGCAACAAGAAAATAATTTGCTTTGTTTACAACAATATTAAATTTTTACAGCTAGTGCAGATAAACTTGCGATAAAAATTAGAGAAGAGTACAATTTTTCGTGCTTCGCAAGTAGATTCAATATGAATTTACTTGATTCGCTCTTAAAATTTTGTATGGTGAAACAAGTTGTCTCGCTCATGATTGGGGTGTAAGCATGAATAGAGAGCGAAGCATGTACCGTGGAAACGTAGTATAATGATGAAATTTCCAAAACTAATATATTTAATTACATTTTATATATAATCTTAAATATTATTTTAAGATTATTCTGCAAACTTGCAAAGTTTATAATTAATTTTAATTCGCTCGTTAATGACTCGTCTACACGATGACAAAGATCTTCTACTTGATAAGTTTTACTCAATCAACACCTAAATACGAAAAGACAAACCAAAACAAACAGTATAATTAAAACCATATGATGATGTTAGTTATTAAGAAAACAATTTGAGTAATTAAGATTAAGAATTAATATAAGCAAATAGATGGTCAAAAAATAAATTTAGTAAGAGGAATATTTGGATTTGTGGGGATAGAAAAATATGCGCTGCTAGAAAAATTGAGTAACACCCTTATTCAAAAACGATTATTAAGTTTAACAAACGTTTATTAAGACAGATTTTCATATAAAAATTTGCTTAATAACCCTTTGTTAAATTTAATAATCGTTTTTGAATAAGAGGGTAAGCCTACAATTTTATTTCTGGACATAAACGTCCATTACACACGCCGTATAAAATTGTAATGATTTTACAATTCGGCTGGAAGTCCTTGTTTCTTATTACATTCCTACCGAGTTATTACATACGTACCCAACAACTTTTTAATTTCTTAATTACATCTTTTTGCAATTTTCTGAATTCCTATTACAAATAGGAATAAAAATTTAGAATCATTAATTAATCAGAATCGTTATTAAAAAGTCATATCCTAAATTTACAAAAAAAAACAAATTATTACCTTGAAAAGGCAACTTATGTTTTCATGTATGTACTTCAATTTCTTATTTTAATAACACACAATTCTATAAAAATTATTATTTTATACACTGAAATCAACGTGTACTGTATGAATAAACCTTTTCTTATTTCTAGTTTTTTTTTCCAGTTTTCTGCACATTGCATATATCGCATATTCCACATATGCGACAAAAATATTTTATTTATGCGGGGAAGAATTCTTATACTTGTATGCACAATTTCGTTTTTTACATATTCCAACTTCGTATGTTTGCCAGTTTATATTTTTCATGTGCCATATTTTCGCATATTGCCGTCTGTTGGTGATTTTTCAAGTTACAATTTCTTTGCGTAGTTAAAAAGTTGCATGTGTTCTACTAGTAAATATATTGCAAATGAAAAATTTTTATTTTTTTGTTCTGGTTGCAGCTAGAATTATTTTGTATGGCAAAATATTTTGAGAATAATTGCTAGAAATATTTCTATCACAGATATAACCAGATTCGTTACTTTTAGAAAAGTGTATTATCAGCAGTGCCTATAGCAATGAGTTGAAGAAAACAGCTCTACATTACCTTTGTTACCATATGATCAAAAATAAAAATCAAAATAATCAAACATTTTTTTGATAAAATTTTTTCTTTCGAAAAACACTTCAATGATCATAAATCTCTTATACATAACGATACCGATTCCAAATTTTACACGGAGCATTTACATACATACATGCCAAAATCATTCTGCTGGATTTTCGATATCGAATGCTATCATCTCAAGTTACGATACTTTTCATTCGATATCTAATCTCATGATGCCAAAATAAAAAATTCCGATCAAGTTTGCTCGATATCGAATGTAGTGATTAGACCCCAGGCCTTGTAATAGCCCTTCTTATGTATGTCTTCTACCAGACATTTAACCAGTAACCAGCAGGCACGTGTAATGTAAAATGCTACAGAAACCAAAAACGCAAATGCGTGCGATTAGAATAAACTAAACTCAGAAAAAATATAAGGATCCTGTGTAAATCTGCACGGGGAAAAATATATAATGAAAGTAATACTACTTTCATACTATATTTAAATTTTTACCCTAAAGCAAATCTATTCCTAATAATTTTTTTCTCTTCTATGGGTCATAGTTTTTACAGAAGCTAGCTCAATCAATGGCTCCCATCGTAGCCATTAATATACTAGCTAACAGTCGGGTGGGTGAGTTCGTGTCCAATATTACTAACATGCTCTATTATAGACTCCCGGTAAAACTAAAGACTAATAAATTAATATAACTAAACCAAACAAAAATAAAAAAACAAGCCCCAAATTTAGTTATAATTGTAAGAATTTAAACACACTAAAATATAGTTGATCATCTTTGCCTAAAATATACGTCATCTGGATGTCTTTGGATACGTCTGCCTCAAAACCCTCACCAGCCATAGTTCTACTGGCAAATTAAATTTTATAGAACCCCTAAATTGGTATTGGGATATTATCTTCCTCACATTTCACAAATAAGAAGACCAAACAAAGAAATATATCCAGTCATATTGATCATATTTATTATTCTAAAATTCAACTTATACATACTACTAGCGATACTATGGATATATAGAATACTAATTGTATAATTACATGATTAAAAGATTATTTGTTACGGATTTAGAGGGACAATTTTCTTTCGCTCCAAACCTCGTTCTTTCACCCGCACTCAACATAGCACACATATAACTGTACCACTTGAATATGCGCCTCATGCTTAATTTTGTTTATATACCACGTACCCATCGCATTTACGCTATGGCATATTTGAAATTCCATCTTTTATTTCAGATGTTAAAAAATTGTATGCATTTACAACAGAGAAAAGAATGTTCTAGAAAAAAGGGGAAAGAAAAATATAACGTGATTTACGTGCGCATTCATAACCCGTTTTATTCTCTCGTTCTCTCTTCATCAAAAATACAAACACTCATAATTGCATCGCGTGTTTAACATACACAACTGACAAAAATTGTGTAAAGATTTTTTTTCTGCTCATGCACAAACACATTCTTACGGATGAATGCCAAATATTCAAAGAATGTGTAAACAGTTATTTTTTTTCTGATTGGAATGTGCATTTAAAAATATAAACGCAAGCGAAACTAAGAAAAGGTCAGTTGATGAAAAACACTTGCGCAGGGCAGCTCGCCCGAAAAGTTAAAACAAAAGCAAGACAGTTGATTGAAAGCGAACAAAGAGGCCGGTCGTCTGACGGCAACGAAATAATTCTATAGCCGCCGTGTGTTCAGATTTTTTTTTGGGGAAAAGAACAGTTTCAACAAAATAAAAGTCGGAAATAGTTTATAAGCTGTGAAATTTTGAAATAAAAAATGAAAGGAACCCAAATAAAAGTGAAAAATAGTTAATAAACTAGAAGTTTTGGAAATAAAAATAAAAAGACCCCAAAAAAAGTGAAAAATAGTTTTGATAATAAAAATTTAAAAATGAAAAGAAAGTTGAAAAGTATTTTATAAACTATGAAATTTCAAAAGTAAAATATAAAGACGAAATGAAACCAAATAAAAGTTGCCAAATTATAACCTGAAAATTAAAAAAAGGAAAAATTAAAATTTACTAATTCTATATGAACCAAACGACCAACATTCTAAAATTAACCAAGATTCTCAAAGTTTGATTTGGCTTAACAAAACAACAAACAAAAACTGTAGTTAAAACCACAAAAACTAAAATTATCATACATAAATAAAATTATGAAAATCTAAAAGTTTGATTAAACAAGTACAAATATTGTCAATTAACTACAAAATTCATAACAGAGCGATAAAAGTTTTAAATAAATAAATAAATACCCTACTAAACCACAACAAAAAAAAAAAAAAAGAGGGAAGAAGGAAAACTACAAACACAACACATCGCACGTGGTTGGAAAATATACAACAAGCTACAGCATCATGAACCCACAACAACATAAGCTACACCAGGAACCACAACAACATGAGCTATAACTACACACAACAGCACTACGAATCATAAGTTAAGTTTTTTTTTATTTTAGGAAATAAGGTAACATACATATATAAATATACATATAAGAACAAATTATAAAAACAAAACAGAAAATTATTAATTAATTATCCTAACCAAATTACACATAAGCACTAAATTAATAAGCAGGGAGGAATAACTAAAAGAGATAGGAAATAAGATATTTATTAAAAAAGAATAATTATAAAAGAAAAAAAACTAAATCTATTAAATTTAAGAAAATTAAATTAAATAAACAAATTAATAACAATGAAATTATAAAATTTTAAAATGAATTGCTAATTCTTTTTTTCTAAAGGAGGAATGCTAGGAACAATTATGGAAAGTAAGTAAAAGATCACCACACAATTAGGGACAGAAATATCAAGGCGTCTGACAGTCCAGTAGTCAGTAGGGAGGGAAAATTGTACCCCAATTGGCACAATGTCTTGCCAACAGTACATTCGAAAATTTGAGCATTTGTTTTTTTTTGTATTCAATACACTATGGTAGTTTAAGGCAAATAGTGTATTATATGTTAAGCGTCTGTGAAACCGGGTTAAGAACCATTTGTACCACTGAGCTAGTTGAACACCATTTGTTTTGCCCTTAACCATGTATTCAACGAATCTATTAAGGCGGATCTTTAACATTTTTGTTATTCTTTCGTAGACGACGCGTAACATATTTAAAAAATTAAATTTTTTTGATATCTTATAATAACCAGAATATTTAACTATTGTGACAAAATTAATTACCAATATAAATACTTCTTTCTTTTAAATATCAAAAAATCATTGATTCATTTAATAAACAAAACCAAATTTTCCGAAATAATATTTATCTTGACTCATGGTGCAAATTTTAAACGAAAAGAACAAAGGACAATGGCAAAAAAATTTAGTAAAGTTTATTGAACTTATTTTTAAAAGCGGATTATTTTATACATATTTGTGTAAATATATTCGATTGGTTGTAATCAAAAGTAGGTCACGACTTGTATACACAGAAAAAATAAAAATGAGTTTCAATTAAAATATTTGTGGAATCAATTAAAAATTTAATTGAAATCGGACCAGTGAACAAAATGAATTGAAAATATCAGAAAAAGTAATTGAATCAATTAAAATTGTAATTGAAAATTATTTTAAAATCAATTAAAGGTTTAATTGAAAAAAAAACATGATTTTTTTTCTGTGTAGAGGAATAAGTAGAGAATAAACGAATGACAATCTGTTTGATCTCTTATTACTACTGTTGTTAGACACAAAACTAAGTCACAACATGTTTGATCTTTCTTTACTAATTTTTTTTTGTAGTTGTTTGTTGGTTTATAATATTGCAAGAATTAATAAAAGATTACAATTTTACTCACCAATCGAAAAAAATTGTAGAAGGCCTTTTCCATGAATTCGAGGTGCGCTATAGCTGGAAAGTAAAATATTTTCTTGCAATATGTTCTTGCCTTATTCTTTAAATATTATTAGGTTATTTAATTGGTTTCATTTGCATGTTTTTTATGTTTGAGATATTTAGATTTTCGTTGGTTCTTAATTTACTATATTTTTTTCTACATTGTTTTGTTTTCTAATTGATAATTGTAAATATTTAAGTTTTTTTTTCTTTTATTAATTCATTACTTTAAATTTAGTTAATTTTTAGTTGGTTGGGATCTTTTTTTTCTTATTTATGGTATTATACTTTTGCTTTTTTCAAATGTTATCTAAAACCGATAATACAAAGGGTAGGGTGCAACCATTTTTGTTGTTTTCTTATCAAAATTTTGCGAATACTGATTTAAAATAATTTTTAACATTTTAGATTTTTTCTAACAAACTTTTAGTTGCAAATTTTCTTTTGTTCTCAATCTTAGTTTATTAAATTAATAATTTTAAATATTAACTAAAAATTGATTTTTTTTTTTATATTTCATAATTTATGTTTGTTTCCACTAATCACATATCATTGATTTAGATAGTTGTATTTGAGTATCACTGTTTGGGAATTACTGTTTTGGTTATTTCATTTGTTTAGTTGAGTGAAGAGAGTTAGGAGATGGTTTTTGTTAATTAGGTTGCGTTGGTTTGTATTTAATTAAATTTTTGCTAGTATTGTTGGTGTTGATCAGGTTGAGTTTGAAGAAAGCATGTTAGTTGCAGTATAAAGAAGCACGTTTGTCTGGTGACGCATCAGTATCAAAAGGAATCCCCTGGAAGAGGATTTCCAGACAAATTTTGTGGGAAAGTTCTTAAAAATATTGAGTGACTTCCTTCTAATTATTTAACAAAAGGGAATATATCGAAATGTTATTAGCTTTAAATATTTTATTTTAACGAAAATAAATGAGATAACGTTCTAATTAGTCTTCGAAGCATATGTATTAATGGTCCTCAATTTAGAAATGATATTCAGAAGTTAAAAAAAAATTCTAAATGTACCAGTCTCTTAGTGTGTGTAACATTTTCCTTTAGTTTTAAAAGTTAAAAGTCAATTAACTAAATTGGTTTAATTAGTTTTAAATTTACCTGTAAATAATTTAGATTTATTTAGGAAAAATCCATTAGTTCTTTTAACCAATTATAAAAGGATGTTGTTGAATAAAATCGATTTTTATCCGATAAATTAAAGACATTTTAACTTGTCGATTCGGCTACCACAGGAAAAGGATCTTTAAAAACTTTATCTTTGACAGAAGAAACCTTTGGTCAAATAAAACTTAATAAACTTGGCATTTATTTGTCAATTTTTATAGTAACATTAATGTTACCAGATAATACAAGACTTACATCATGTTCATGCATACTGATTCATCTCTTCATGCAAAAGAAAAAAAAATACAGTAATACTATGTTTCCACGACGACTTGAATTACCTACTTCGCTTTCTGAATCATGTTTATGAATCATGCTGTTTACATGACTAATAAACTTGATTTGATTTGACAGTTGTTTTTAATAAACAAACAGAATAAAAAAACCGAATTTACAATTTGTGGAAAACAATTTTTTTAATGGACTAAAAAGTGAGTGGAAATTAGTTAGCTTATTTGAAAAAAAACATACATTCGTACGTATTTACTTTCTTTACTTCCAGCAACAAGAAAATAATTTGCTTTGTTTACAACAATATTAAATTTTTACAGCTAGTGCAGATAAACTTGCGATAAAAATTAGAGAAGAGTACAATTTTTCGTGCTTCGCAAGTAGATTCAATATGAATTTACTTGATTCGCTCTTAAAATTTTGTATGGTGAAACAAGTTGTCTCGCTCATGATTGGGGTGTAAGCATGAATAGAGAGCGAAGCATGTACCGTGGAAACGTAGTATAATGATGAAATTTCCAAAACTAATATATTTAATTACATTTTATATATAATCTTAAATATTATTTTAAGATTATTCTGCAAACTTGCGTCTGGTTATTAGTAATAAAATATTTTTTTATAAAAATATTCAAAAAGACTTTTAATTGGCGCCCGAGCAGGGACCGTCAGAAAAAGGGTCCTTTGTCGTAAACAAATTTATAAACCGCGGAAACGACGCGCCTTAGTAGTCCTTCTTAAGGGACAAACGGGAGATCTTCTTAAGGATCAGCGGCCACGGTGTAGCAGATAAGAAACACTAAAATAAGTAACATTAAATAAATTGATTACATGAAAACAAATAAATAAATTTAAACAAATTAAACAAGGAATTTAAATAAAACTGAATAAATTAGGCGAAATAATTAAAATTTCTAAAAGTTAGAAAAATTTTAAAATAAACAAAATTAAAAAAAATATAAAAGTGAATTAAGAAATAAAAAAATAAAATCTAAATAATAAGTGAACAGAACTAAAATACAAAAAAAGGAATTGCTTAGAAATCTAGAAAGAATAAAAAGTGACAGTGTTAAACAAATATCTTTTTCTAAAAAGTAAGCATCAATCAAACTTCTCCAGAATCTGCATCATAATATCAATAGATAAAGATAGATAAAGGAAATTTAAGCATCAACCAACATCAATATCAACTTCTCCATAATCTTTTTTTTTTTTTTTATTTATTTATTGATTCAAGAAAAATTACATTTCATTACTTAACTATAACCATACGAAGCCATTGCGGCTTGTCTGTAGGTAAATTAACAAAAAATGTTATCCTCTCGGATTTAAATTTATAAGAATATTTAAATATTAAAAACTAATTAAAATGATAAAGAGCAAACTTACATATTCATTGTGGTTTGATATAGAATAATCTTTTTTTCTTATATTGATGTTTACTGTTTAAAGTTTACGACATTCACTGTAAGGTGTTACGACATTCATGTTGATTAATAAAAAAGTTTTTAAATATTTTATTTTTATTATATTTGTTGACTGTATTAAGTATTTCAAGGGGCAGTGTGTTTAATATTGTTGGCAGCATTACGGATAAAGTACTTTTCCCATAGTTGTTTTTGTGTCTATGTACCCGGTATCTACCTTCAACGTTCATACGAGTCTGATGTTTGTGGTCTATTTTTTTTAGAAACCTGAAATCATTATAAAATTCTGTTGCTAATGTTATTGAAAAGATGCTATTGACGTTTAATATGTTTAGTTCTTTAGCGATGCTAATATTAGATGCGTTGTTGTTGGTATTTCCAGAGTTGTTGGGAGCTATGACGTCGCTGTTTGTATTTATAGAGTTATTATCAGTAAATGTTGTTCTATTTGAATTGGTTGTTTGGACATAAACGTTGGAATTAGTTGTTGTGAGATTGGTTGTGGTGGTATTTTGTATGTAGTTGATGTTGTTTGTTGTGTTGTTATCATTGTTTACAGTGTCTACACCCATAATAATTGCAGTAGGGTTTTGGGTATTTATAGAGCGATTTTTTTTTAGGATTTTTAGCAATTGGTTTTGTGTTTGTTGCAGCTTATTACAGAAAGTTGAGCTTCCCCAGGCTGTAATACCATGGCAAAGGTGTGATTCCACTAGTGCAAAATATGCTTCTCTTAGCACCATATTGCTGGAGCTGTAGCTTAAATGATGCTTTTCTTAATTTTTTTCGGAGTTCATCTACATGTATCATCCATTTAAAATTATGATCTACGTAAATACCTAGGTATTTATATGTAGTGACAATATCGATTGTGGTAGAACATAGGTCATCCCATTTTCCTATTGTGCAGACATTCTGTTGAGTGGAACTTTATATTGATTGCATTATAGAGTATGTTTGCTGGCTTAATATGCATCAGTTTGGTTTTTGATGCATTGATTATTAAACCATGATCGTGACACCATCGTACAGCAGTATCAAGCTGATGCTGCATTATTATTCTTGCGGTGTCTATATTTTTATGGGCAACTACTATAGCAGTGTCATCTGCATATGCAAATGTTTTGCTTGTTTTTAATGTATTAACAAGTTCATTGGAATATATTAAGTAGAGTATGGGACCTAATTTTGAGCCTTGTGGTACACCAAAATCCGAATTTGTTTGTTCACTTAAGTTGTTTTTCACTTTTACATAATATGTTCTGAGTGTCAGATAGTTTTTAAACCACTCTAAACATCTATCACGTATTCCAATCCTTTCTAGCATTAATATAAGCTTGCTATGTGATAGGGTATCGAAAGCTTTGGTAAAGTCGATAAATAATGTTAGGCATTGAATTTTTTTACTTAGTTGTTCATTAATATAATTTGCAAAGTTACCAAGGAGTTTATTTATATTTTTTCCTTTTTGGAACCAAATTGCTTTGATGAAATTATTTGGTATTTGTTTATGTAGTCTGTCAATCTACTGCACACGACTTCTTCCATTATTTTTACAATTATGGGTAAGATTGCTATTGGTCGGTAGTTATTAACGTCTGATTTTATACCGTTTTTATAAATTGGACGAACAACAGATAATTTAAGTATCTCAGGTATTATTGCATTGTACAATATCATATTTATGAGTTTAGTTATAATTGGTGTCATTACACCGGCATTGTTTTTAAAATCAATTGGTCTGATTCCATCGTAACCCGCACTTTTTTTGGTGTTAAGAGATAGTAAAATATTTAAGATTTCCTCTTCATTTGTATAGGACAGGTATAAAGAATTTTGAAGTGATTGGGTTGACTTATTAATTTTTTGAATATCACAATTGTGTAAAATATTTTTGACATTTTGCTTAAAGTTTGTTGCAAAGTTGTTGCAGATTTCAGTTATGTTCATGTTTTTAAAATTTTTTATTATTATTTCATCTAAATTATTCGATTTTCTTCCAATTATTTCATTTATAGTTTGCCACGTTAGGCGAATATTGTATCTATTATCGAAAAACTTTTTTTATAATACAAATTTTTTGCATAATTCAGTCTTTTATTTAAGGTATTTCTATATTTTTTATATTCAGTTTCATTATTTTTATTGTTTTTATTTGATAGCCATTTTTTATAAAGTTTATCTCTAGTTTCACAGTTTTTTATTAAAATTTCATTCATCCAAGGATTTGGAACTCTATTTTTCTTTTTTTGCTTTATTATTTTTGACCGTTCGTAGATTTGTTTAAATTTTTCATATAATGATTTACTTTGTATTTACATATTTTTGTGTATTGCCTGTCACTTGCTATCTCTTCATTAACTGCATCTTTATATTGGAGACAACATATTAAAGAGTAGTGGTCAGAGATGCTTGTTTTGATTATAGAAGCATATATGTGTGTGTTTATATTTTTGTGTCTTACAAAGAGATGATCAATGCATGATCTTGTATTTCTATTCGGGTCTTCTCTTGTACATTCTTTAATAATACATTGCAAACCATGCGATGACATCATATCGATATAAAGAGTAATTGGCATGTCATCATTAAAGAGATTAATATTCATGTCTCCAACAACGATGCTATTTTGTTGTTTGTTTACCGTGTTTATCAAATCATCTAGTTAAGCAGTAAAAGAACGTGTGAGTGTGGATGGTGGACGATAAATTCCGAAGAGCGAAATGTTTTCATGTATGCATAAGTTAATGTGTAGGCATTCGAACGATATTGATTTTACTGGTACATGAGTATAAGAAATCTGCTCTTTGATGTATACTGCTACCCCTCCTCCACCTCTATCTGATCTGTTTGTAAATACGGAGTTAAAGCCTTTTATACCGTAAAAGGAAGTTTCTTCATCTCTTATATTAGTTTCAACCAGAACTATTATTTTAATTTGGTCTATTATACCATGTATTGTAGCCATAAAAGAGTTAAAGTTTGTGCGAAGTGAACGAATATTTAAAAAAATGGTTGATATAGGATAACTTAAAAGGTCCAGATTTATTTGACTAAAATTGTCGACAGATTCGGATATAATATTATACATATTTATTTAGTTAAAGAAATCGTTTTTTTTTTTTGTTTTATGTTCAAAGGCAAAATAAAAAAAAGTAAGAATAAAAAAGAAAGAGAATGCTTATTTATGCAATGAGTTCAATATCACAAGTGTTTAAAATTAAAATAGGGGTAGAGTTTTCATTTTTTTAGCTAAAAGATGTCCATTTTTGAACCAAATAAATTTCCACTTTGCTTCCTTGGCTTTATTTTTTGCCATCCATAAAAGTTTACGATTATTAGCAGTTAATTCGTCATTAATAAAAATAATATTATCGTCGTTTTTAGTTGACGTGGTTGCATTAAATAAATCTCCTTTTACCCTATGATCAATAATATTCGACATCAGTTCTCTTTTTTTATTTAGAGAGCAAAATTCCACAATTATTTTGTTTTGGTTTTTCATTTTATATGCATTACTGATATCAGAGTCCATTATCTCCACGTGTTAGTTTATTATCTTGTACATTTTTAATCTCTACATTTCTGTTTAGCATTTTTTGTTCTAGTGCGTTAACTTTATTCTCCATAAATTTTAGACGGACATCTTTCTCTTTATTTTGCTCTTTCAGGTCATTGACCTGATTAGTTAAACCAGCCAGTGCGTCGGTGAGTTTTGAAAATGCATTAGCCATCTCTTCGCGCAACTCATTGTGTGATTTATTTAAGCTGCTCGTTAATTGTTGAATTCCGGTCTTTATATCAATCATGTCTTTAGTAACAGTTGTTTTAAAATAACCAAAATCAGACTTAAGTTCTTGCACATTGGTATTGACGATATCTAAGAACATGGAGTCTTTGCTATGTTTTGTATTTTTACAATTCCCACCATTTATTTGATTTATTTGATCTTGTTGGTGTTGTTGCTCTGGATGCTGTTGATTTTGTTGTTTACCTTCGTATATCACTGCCTGATACAAGTTATTTGGGGATTTACTACGGCCTCTACACGCAATGCATTTCCATGCAGCCTTTTTTCCGGATTCATATTCGAGTATGTCGACTCCGACACTGTAGCGCAAGGAGAGTAATGATACTTACAACCACAGTGACGACAATGTACGTAGTCTCCAGTAATAGGCAGTGATTTCTTACAGGTATTACAGAGAGCACTTGTTGCTGTAAGGTAATTCTGTACACTCATTTTGATACTCTTTTTTTTGTGGAAAATAAATTTTTTTGTACGTAAATTTTTTTTTTTTTTTTTTTTTTTTTTTTTTTTTTTTTTTTTTTTTTTTTTTAGCCTTTATTTATTTATTGAATCTTCATATAATGAAATGACAATAAGTATTCAAATCTTAATACTAAAAAGAAAATAATAAGCCCAGCCAGTGCTAGACAAAAATTTTATGATACTAAAAAAATTTCACATCAACTGATCCAGTCATCTATTTTGCGCTTGAGTTAAAGCAAGGGTATCCCTCCTTCTCAACCGATTATGGCCACTAAAGTTAAGGATGTCTCGTGCAAGTGGGTTTGGGTGGTGTTCAAGTTTGCTGACATACTTTGACACGTGTTTTGTAAATTCAACTTTTACTGATGGCACGCATAGATCTTTGTGAATTCGAGAATTTTTAACATACCATGGAGCTGCAGTAATTATACGTAGAATTTTATTTTGACCCCTTTGAATTTTTTTCAATGTTTGATGCTGAGGCAGTACCCCATAATTGAATTCCATAGCACCAGATTGGCTTTAGAATTGCATTGTACAACAATAGTTTGCAGTCCAACTTTAGTGAAGAATTTCTGCCAATTAGCCAATTAAGTTGCACTGCTTTTAATCTCATCTGTGTAAGTTTCGCTTCAATATGAGACTTCCAAGTTAAACGGCGGTCGAGGTGAATGCCGAGGTATTTGACTTCATTATGTTGAGGAATAATTTGATTATTTATTTTGATGAACGAGCAAGTTTCTTTTCGCAATGTGAAAGTGATATGAATACATTTCTGTTCATTAACCCTGATTTTCCAAAGCTCTAGCCAATTCTCTAGTTTATAAACATAATTCTGCAAATTCTGTGATGCTACTTGGTGGTCCTTGTGAACGCTGATAAAGGCTGTATCGTCTGCGAAAGTTGACGTGTGGATTTTGGGGTCTGACGGCATGTCGGAGGCATAAATCAAATATAAAGTAGGACCCAGTATGCTACCCTGTGGCACACCTGTTTCAATTGGCTGAGCGGGGCTTAAAAAATTGCCTTCTTTGATTTTAAATTTGCGACCGTATAAATAGCTTTCCATAAGTTTATGGGTGTTAGCAGGCAGAGTTAATTTTATTTTGTGCATTAAACCGTCATGCCAAACTTTGTCGAACGCTTGGGACACATCAATGAAAAGGGCGGAGCAGTATTTTTTGTCTTCAAACGACCCTCTTATCACATTTACCAATCTGTGTGTTTGTTCGATGGTGCTGTGTTTAGCTCTGAAGCCGAATTGATGATTAGGAATGCATTCAGTGTCGTTCAGAATTGGAATCAACTTAGTCATTAACAATTTTTCGAACAGTTTAGAAATTGTCGGCAGTAGGCTAATTGGCCTATATGACTCTACTTTGGTGTGATCCTTCCCTGACTTAGGAATCATAGTGATCATAGACACCTTCCAATCTGCAGGATAGTATTCTAGGCGTAAAATAGCGTTGAAGATAAAGAGGATAATTCTTCTAGCTACACGAGGTAACTCCACAAGCATTTTATTGCTGATTTTATCCATACCTGGAGCCTTTCTAAGGTTCAGAGTACCAATAGCGCTTTGGACATCACCAAAGTTTAGTCTTAGAGGTACAGGAGGTCTAATAACGAGTGGTGGCAAATCAGATACGTTATTTGAGTTGTGTTTAGTAAACACATTTCTTAAATGGTTAACAAATAATGTCCCTTTCTCGGAATCATTTCTAGCCCAGTCACCAGTCGGATTTCGCAAAGGAGGTTTTCCTCTCACTGGTCTTTTTAAACCTCTTGCCGCCCTCCATAACGAGTAGTCAGATTGTGGGGTACTATCAAGACCCTCCAAGTAGGATGTAAGTGAAGCCGTTCTTTGGGTTTCTAAGAAATGTCTTAGTATATCTCTGCATACCCGTAGCCTAGCTTTCAGTTCAGGAGACCTGTGAAGTTGCCACTCTCTTCTCATTCTTCTTTTTTCTGATAGGAGATGTTCGAGTTCAGATAAATAAGTTCTGTTTGTCCTATTTCTACATTCAACGTGATAAGTGGAAGCGTGATGCACAGCTCGTCGAAGGTCCTCGGTAAAGTTGCCAATCGACTCATCGATATCGTCGGTAGTTCTCAACACAATATTTTCCGTGCAATGAGAACTTAAATACTTTTTGTATTTTATCCAGCTTACTCGGGTCTTAGTCATGTTTCTAAATGGAGAGCCACACACTTGAGGGAAATGCATTGAAATGATAGTAGGAGAGTGATCTGAGGACAAGTCTAATGAAGGATCCACTTGCATCCATTCTACAGGGATATTTTTCACTACTCCAAAGTCAATAACATCGGGAATCTTCCGTCGGTCCGTCGGCCAGTAGGTGGGATGTCCGCTTGAGAGTACATCTAAGCCCATTTGAGCAATGGTGTTGAAGAGTACGCGACCCTTTGGGGTTACCAGACGTGAACCCCAAAATGTGTGTTTGGCGTTAAAGTCGCCAGCAACTAAAAATCTAGCTCCAAGGGAATTAAAGAAGTTATGGTATTGGTGTTCTTTTATTGAGAATCGAGGCGGAGAATAAATCGATGATAAAACAAATTTGTATTGACAGAATTCAATGCAAATGTTTGTTGCTTGGAGGTAATCCTCACTTATGTTATTCATTAGATAATGTTTTATTCTGTTCTTTATAAGAATTGCCGAACCTCCACAAGCTCTTCCGCGGGGATCTTTAGTATCGTACAACACGTAGCCATTAATTTTGAAGTACCCTGTCGACGTCAAGTGAGTTTCAGCAATCATCATAACATCAATCTGTTTATCCATCAGGAAGTATTCCAGTTCGTTTTTATGTTGGCGGAGGCCGTTCGCGTTCCAAAAACAAATTTTTAAATAAATCATTTCTTTAAAATGGCTTGCAAGATAGTGGATTGCATTTTCAGCATTTCCTGCATCATGGATGTCATGGTGGTCGTAAAAGTGTTCATAGTTTGGACAAGTGTCTGCAATGTTGTCTCTAGATTGTTGATATGTGGCTCAGAATATTGCGATATAGGTTCCTGCTCCAGACCTGGCATATTAAATTTGACCACGTTTGCGTAAGAAACTTGTCTAGAATTAGGAGCGTTTACGTGAGTAGTTGGTCGTACAATTTGAGGAAAATTCTTACTCGACGTGAAATTAGGTTGTTGAGGATGGTCAGGTAATACTGGCGACTTATTGGTCCTTATGCCCTTCAAATAAGTATAAACTGGACAACCTCTATAATTAGCGGTATGATTTCCTCCACAGTTACTGCATTTTTTTATTTTTAAGTCCGTTTTGGACTTATTACATTGAGCAGTTTCATGTAGTTCCCCACATGCAACACAAACAGACGGCGATTTACAATACGCTTTGGTGTGACCAAATTCTTGACAATTAAGACACTGGACGGGTCCAACACGCTTATGCGGTTCCTCCATGGTAATTCTACGATGCAGAAGATAAATAAGATTGTAAATTGGATGGGACTCGTTTTTCTTTAAGGCAACATCTCCAGGTTCCAATTCTACCCTGAACATGGGCTGAGGAATCTTTTCACGGTTTATAATATTCACTACGCTCTTGATTTTGAACCCTTTGTCCATTAATCCGTTCTTTATCTCCGCAGGATCAACACATGGGTCTATACCCTTTAAAACGACTTGGAGTCCTTTTGCGCTTTTGAGCTGATAGGTATAGAAATCCCTGGTCTCCCTCTCCAACTGGTTGGACAATTTTCGAAAATCATCTTCCCTATTCACTTGGATCTTTGTCTCGCTGATTTTTCCATGTTTAATTGAGGTTACGCTAAACATGTTCTCACCTATTACAGCAACAATTCCTTGCACCAGTTTATTGGAAGTGGGCTCTCTCAGGTAAATTGGTGGGGGCTTAAACGTCTTTTTCGGTATTTCTGGGTCATCCGTCTGAAGTAGAGCAAATCTGTTTTGATCATTTGGCTTATCACTGCTGACGGTCTTAGGAACTTTATTGGAATTGGAAGACATTTGAGCAGATGTCGGGCTCCTCTGTCGCTTGAGAACGGTGATGTACTTATCCATACCTACTTGTTTTTTGGGTTTGACTGCACTATTTGATGAAGATGATGATTTCTCATCGGATGAGATAACTATATTGGGCGAACAGGAACGGCGCCGTATTTCGGCTTTTGTAGTGAGAAGAGACTCCACGGATTTTCTTAAGGATTCTTCCTCAGAGATCCATGAATTTTTTCTACTGTAGCTTAGCTCTTTCTCAGAATTACTTCTGAGCGGGACACTCATGCAGTTGTTTTGCGATTTTTAAATTACCAAAAAACCACTATTTTCCACCTATTACGATATCTTTTTTTTATATATATATATATATATTTTTTTTTCACTTATTACAAGTTTTTTTTTTTTTTTTTTTTTTTCACCTATTACGAAAATTCAGCCGCACTAAAAATAACACGTCCGACCAGTTCAAGCAACACTATGTAAAATTGATGTGAATTTCGATTAAAATCTTATCTTTAATAAAAAATGTTTTAATAATGTTTTCTTTTTGTTTTATATGCGTTATTAAATGGGCACTTTTATGGGTTTTTTAAATATTTTTTGTGATTATTTTTTTTATAGATTTTCACAGTTTTTAACGTATTATGTTTGGGCAGTAAAAATATACACGTCTACTCGCAACGATTGATTACACATAGTGTTGTTGAACTGTTCGGACGTGTTATTTTTAGTGCGGCTGAATTTTCGGTGAAAAAATCGTAATAGGTGAAAAAGTGTAATAGGTCGAAATAAAACAAAAAGTTAAAAAATAATTCGTAATAGGTAAAAATACCTACGGTAAAAAAAAAAAAAATAAAAAACATTAAAAAATAAAAAACATTAAAAAAAAAATAATAAAAAACATTAAAAATCGCATAAAAACTGTATGAGTGTTCCTCTCAGATGTAATTCTGAGAAAGAGCTTAGCTCGACTAGAAAATCTTTATGGATCTCTGAGGAAGAATCCTTAAAAAAATCTGTGGAGAATCTTCTCACTACAAGAGCCGTAGAACGGCGCCGTTCCTGTTCGCCCAATATAGTGATTTCATCAGATGATAAAACATCAATATCTTCTACATTAAATAGTGCAGTCAAACCTAGAAAACAAGTAGGTATGGATAAATACGTCACAGTTCTTAAGCGACAGAGGAGCCCGACATCTGCTCAAACGTCATCAAATTCAAAAGCTCCCAAGACCGTGAGTATTGACAATCCAAATGATCAAAACAGGTTTGCTCTCCTCCAGACGGATGATCCAGAACTTCCTAAAAAAACGTTTAAGCCCCCACCAATTTATCTGAGAGAGCCCACTTCCAGTAAATTGGTACAAGGAATTGTTTCGGTAATAGGTGAAAATATGTTTAGCGTAACCTCAATTAAACATGGAAATATCAGCGAAACCAAAATTCAAGTGAAAAAGGAAGATGACTTTCGAAAATTGTCCAACCAGTTGGAGAGGGAGAGTAGGGATTTCTATACCTACCAGCTGAAAAGCGCAAAAGGACTCCAAGTAGTTCTAAAGGGTATAGACCCAGATGTTGATCCTGCCGAGATAAAGACTAGTTTAATGGAAAATGGCTTCAAAATTAAGAATATAACGAATATTAGAAACCGTGAAAAGATTCCTCAGCCTATGTTCAGGGTGGAATTGGAACCCGGAGATATCGTCTTAAAGAAAAACGAGTCCCATCCCATCTACAATCTGATTTACCTTCTGCATCGTAGAATCACCGTGGAAGAACCGCATAAGCGTCAGGGACCCGTCCAGTGTCTTAATTGTCAAGAATTTGGTCACACTAAAGCATATTGTAAATTGCCGTCAGTTTGTGTTGCGTGTGGGGAACTACATACAACTGCTCAATGTGATAAGTCGAAAACCGACTCAAAAATCAAAAAATGCAGTAACTGCGGAGGTAATCATACCGCAAATTATAGAGGTTGTCCAGTTTACACTCATTTGAAAGGCATAAGGACCAACAAGACGTCAGTATTACCTGTTCATCCACAACAGCCTAATTTTGCATCGAGTAACAATTTTCCTCAATTGTTACGGCCCACTAGTCATGAAAACGCGCCTAGTTCTAGACAAGTTTCTTACGCTAACGTGGTTAAATCTAATATGCCAGGTTTGGAACAGGAACCTAAATCTCAATATTACGAGCCTAATATTAACACGCTAGAGACTACTTTGCAGACACTTGTCCAAACTATGAACACTTTTACGACCACTATGACATCCATGATGCAGGAAATGCTGAAAATGCAATCCACTATCTTACAAGCAATTTTAAAGAAATGATTTGTTTAAAAATTTGTTTTTGGAACGCGAACGGCCTCCGCCAACATAAAAACGAACTGGAACACTTCCTGATGGATAAGCAGATTGATGTCATGATGATTGCTGAAACTCACTTGACGGCGACAGGGTACTTCAAAATTAATGGATACGTGTTGTATGATACTAAAGATCCCCGCGGAAGAGCATGTGGAGGTTCGGCAATTCTTATAAAGAACAGAATAAAACATTATTTAATGAACAACATATGTGAGGATTACCTACAAGCAACAAACATTTGTATTGAATTCTGTCAATACAACTTTGTTTTATCATCAATTTATTCGCCGCCTCGATTTTCAATAAAAGAACATCAATACTACAGCTTCTTCAATTCCCTTGGAGCTAGATTTTTGGTTGCTGGTGACTTTAACGCCAAACACACATTTTGGGGTTCACGTCTAGTGACCCCGAAGGGTCGTGAACTCTTCAACACCATTGCCAAAATGGGCTTAGATGTACTCTCAAGCGGGCATCCCACCTACTGGCCGACGGACCGACGGAAGATTCCCGATATTATTGACTTCGGAGTAGTGAAAAATATCCCTGTAGAATCGATACAAGTGGAGCCTTCATTAGACTTGTCTTCAGATCACTCTCCTTCTATTATTTCAATGCGTTTCCTTCAAGGGTATGGCTCTCCATTTCGGGACATGTCTAAATCCAAAGTAAGTTGGATAAAGTATAAAAAGTATTTAAGTTCCCACTGCACGGAAAATGTAGTGTTGAGAACTACCGAGGATATTGATGGGTCGATTGGCAAGTTTACTGAGGACATACGAAGAGCTGTGCATCACGCTTCCACATATGACGTTGAATGCAGAAATAGGACAAACAGAACTTATTTCGCTGAACTCGAACATCTCCTGACAGAAAAAAGAAGAGTTAGAAGAGAGTGGCAAATTCACAGGTCTCCTCAACTGAAAGCTAGGCTACGGGAATGCAGAGATATACTAAGAAATTTCTTAGAAACCCAAAGAATGGCTTCACTTAAATCATACTTGGAGGGAATTGACAGTTCCCCACAATCTGACTATTCGTTATGGAAGGCGGCACGAGGTTTAAAAAGACCAGTTAGAGGAAAGCCTCCTTTGCGAAATCCGATTGGTGACTGGGCTAGAAACGATTCCGAGAAAGGGACTTTATTTGTTAACCATTTGAGAAATGTGTTTACTATAAACAACCCAAATAATGCAACTGAATTGCCACCACTCGTTATTAGACCTCCTGTACCTCTAAGACTTAGCTTTAATGATATTCAAAGCGCTATTGGTACTCTGAACCTTAAAAAAGCTCCAGGTATGGATAAAATCAGCAACAAAATGCTCGTGGAGTTACCTCGTGTAGCTAGAAGAATTATTCTCTTTATCTTCAATGCTATTTTACGCCTAGAATACTATCCTGCAGATTGGAAGGTATCTATGATTACCATGATTCCTAAGCCAGGGAAGGACCTCACCAAAGTAGAGTCATATGCCAATTAGCCTACTGCCGACAATTTCAAAACTGTTTGAAAAATTGTTAATGGCTAAGTTGATTCCAATTCTGAACGACACTCAATGTATTCCAAATCATCAATTCGGGTTCAGAGCTAAACACAGTACCATCGAACAAACACACAGATTAGTAAATGTGATAAGACGGTCGTTTGAAGAGAAAAAATACTGTTCCGCGCTTTTCATTGATGTTTCCCAAGCGTTCGACAAAGTCTGGCATGAAGGTTTAATGCACAAAATAAAATTAGCTCTGCCTGCTAACACCCACAAACTTATGAAAAGTTATTTATATGGTCGCAAATTTACAATCAAAGAAGGCGATTTTTTAAGCCCCGCTCAGCCAATTGAAGCAGGAGTACCCCAGGGTAGCATACTGGGTCCTACTTTATATTTGATTTATGCATCCGATATGCCGTCAGACCCCAATATACATACTTCAACTTTTGCTGACGATACAGCCTTTATTAGCGTTCATAAGGACCATCAAATAGCATCACAGAATTTGCAGAATTATATTTATAAACTAGAGAATTGGCTTGAGCTTTGGAAAATCAGGGTTAACGAACAGAAATGTATTCATATAACTTTCACATTGCGAAAAGATACCTGCTCGTCCATCAGAATAAATAACCAAATTATTCCGCAACACAATGAAGTCAAATACCTCGGAATCCACCTCGATCGTCGTTTAACCTGGAAATCTCATATTGACGCAAAACTTACACAGATGAGATTAAAAGCAGTGCAACTTAATTGGCTAATCGGCAGAAATTCTACATTAAAGTTGGATTGTAAACTTTTGTTGTACAATGCAATTCTAAAGCCAATATGGTGTTATGGAATTCAATTATGGGGTACTGCCTCAGCATCCAACATTGAAAAAATTCAAAGAGGTCAAAATAAAATTCTACGTATAATTACTGCAGCTCCATGGTACGTTAAAAATTCTCGAATTCACAAAGATCTAGGCATTCCTTTGGTGAAAGACGAATTTACAAAATACGCCTCAAAATATGTCAGCAAACTTGAACACCATCCAAACCCACTTGCACGAGACATCCTTAACTTTAGTGGCCATGTTCGGTTGAGAAGGAGGGATACCCTTGCTTTAACTCAAACGCAAAACAGATGACTGGATCAGTGGATGTAAATTTTTTTGTAGTATCATAATATTTTGTCTAGCACTGGCTGGACTTATTATTTTCTGTTAGTATTAAGATTCGAAAACTTATTGTCATTTCAATATCTGAAGATTCAATAAATAAATATAATGTATTATAAAAAAAAAAAAAAAAAAACTCGCAACGAATTTCAAATTAAAACCTTCATCATGATATCACCTATTATGTTACTTTTGCTGGTTGCAGCCGCTATGAGTGAGTTCCAGATAATGGACTACACCAATTCTACACTGGGTGTAATCAGTACAGGCTCAGCAAAAATTCAAACTGGCATATTTAAACTTATCCATACTATCGACTTAGGGGAATACGAAAGTTTGATAGAAAGATTGGAAAACGGAATTAACCTTAACAATAATACTTACACTCAACTATTACCTTACCTATCCTACACCATATCCCAAATGAAATCCTGTTTATCCAGACTAAAATCCAAAACAAAGACAAAAAGATCTCTGGACTTTATCGGCAGTGCTTGGAAGTGGTTGGCCGGTAGTCCAGATCACCACGATTTTGAGATAGTAAAAGATAAAATGTCCTAAAAACCAATAATAACCAAATTGTAATTAATCAGTTAACTCTAGAAAAAGTTAATAGACTCGCAAACATTACCAATAAAATTTCCAAATTGTTAGAGAAAGAAATTAAAGAAGAAAATTTGTTAGATTTTAAGTATAAATTAGAAATTGTTAAGGAAGAATTGTCTAACATCGAATATGCCATTCATTGGGCTAAAGCAAACATTGTAAACTCATTTATTTTTTCGGATACTGAAGTCAAAATTTTGAGAGACATTTTTTAGAATGACAACATTCCATTCGGTTATATGGATGAATTGTTAAATTTTTCAAAAGTTAAAATTGCATCAAGATAAAGAAATAATTTACATAGTAAATATTCCAGCAACCAGTAAAGAAACCTGTAACGAATTCTCAATTAGACCTGTAAGAAAAAACAATGTAATAATTAAAACAAAATTTAAGAAAATATTGAAATGTTATAATAAGATATTCGGAATTACAAATGATTGCAAAGACTATAATAAATTAAGTATTTGTGAAATGGACAATATTATAGACATAAGTGAATCAGAATGCATCCCAAACCTTCTGCAGAGTAAAGTATCCAGATGTACAACAACTAACGATTAGAATGTGGCACTAGTAGAAAAGATAGATGAAAGCATGGTACTGCTGAATCAATTCAAAGGACAAATTGAAATAGATAATTCAACGATCAACATAGATGGCACCTTTATAATTCATCACCTAAATTCCACTGTACGAATACGAAATCAGACTTATCTGACAACCCAAGTATCCCTTACAAAACCATTACCTGCATTACTGCAGCCAAGTAACGCGAATTTCCACGAACAAGTAATAACGCTGGAAAGAATGGAGGCCGTTAATGTCAACAATTCTCACCAAATTGAAAAATTACAAGTTGAGAATAAAATCAATATTTCTGTTAATCTTGGACTGATAATGTCAATAACAATATTGGTTATTATCGCTTGCATGATGAGAAGGACGAACGAAACTACTGAAAAGGAAAACAAGTCATCCGGAACAAGTGAACAATCACCAAACTTGAAAGGACAAGTGGAGACTGTAGAAGATGACAAATTGCACGTTAATCCAGAAGTTTCCTTGTCATTACCATCAATAAGCGTCAAGAACAAGAGGATCCACAACCTTCCATTTTTCTAGCTATTCATACGAGGACGTATGAACTTAAAGGGGGAGGAGTTATCACCGTGTCAGTAACAACAACAACATCAACCATAATTATTGCAAACGCAACATGCCAGCAAAACCAAGAAGTTAATAGCCAAGAAACGTGCCAACACCAAAACTGCAATTCTAGCTGTTTCACAACAACTAATACTATAATCGGTTCAGTGTGGGAAAATGCGAAATCAACAAATTCATTTAAGTTTCGTTATAAGAAAATATTGTAAAGTCTATGCAGTCAGTTTGGTGAATTAATAAAATAAAGTCGTATAACCCGTCTAGTTATTAGTAATAAAATATTTTTTTATAAAAAAATTCAAAAAGACTTTTAATTTATATACGGCATAAATATTCCACATATGCGACAAAAATATATTATTTATTGTATGCACAATTTCGTTTTTTACATATTTCAACTTCGTATGTTTGCCAGTTTATATTTTTTATGTGCCATATTTGTTTAGTTTGTTTTTTTATTTCGCATATTGCCGTCTGTTGTTGGTTTTTAAGTTACAATTTCTATGCATGGTTAAAAAGTTGCATGTGTTATAGTAGTAAATATATTGCAAATGAAAAATTTTTATTTTTTTTTTGTTCTGGTTGCTACTAGAATTATTTTGTATGGCAAAATATTTTGAGAATATCTACTAGAAATATTTCTACCACAGATATAACCAGATTCGTCAAAACTGACTTTTATAAAAGTGGATTATCAGCAGTTAATGTGATAGAGAGAAGAAAAAAACGCTACATGCGAAAACAGATATACATTACCTTTGTTACGATATGATCAAAAATAAAAATCAAAATAAACAAACATTTTTTTGATAAAATTTGTAAAAAAAAAATTATTTTTTGTTTTTTTCTATAAAAATATATAAAAAAACGTACAAAAGTTAATCACCCCTATCGTGAATAAAAATTCCACATGAAATTTGTTCCCTTATCACATTTTTCCTATTAAAATTCAATGTTAAAAAAATAAAAGGGAACAAATTTCATGTGGAATTTTTATTCACGATAGGGGTGAATATTAAACGATTTATTTTGTTGTGTGTTAAGGGTAAGTACAATTAAAAATCTAAAATATGTATGTACATAATAAAAAACCTAAAAATGTATGTTGTTTCGTTATAGAGTTGATGTGGCTGATGGCCGGAAATTAATATTTGCCAAAAATCTTCAAAAGGATTGTCCAAATGGCAGGGAATTCTCCAAAATATCAGAATTATATTGAAGGTAAGTAAAAATGAAAATAGAAAATTATTTTATATTTTAGTTTTAAGATAAGATATGGTGTACAAATTGGAAATTGTCAAGAATACTCACCGGAAGATGTAATGTTTACTGGATCAATTCTTTCCAAGATTAACTGTAACATGAATCATCTAAAAATAGAGGAATTTTAACAATTAAAATTTTGTTAACAAAACATTTTTTGTTTATTCAATAAAAATTAATTTATTCATATTTATTGTTTTCTTTATATTTGGAACAAAGGTAATGAATGTGATTGTGAGGTACGAATGGCCCGCGTTTTTAACGAAATAGTTAAAAAAAATTCACCAATTGGCTTATTTTTAATGATAAAACATATGTAAAGAAAAAAGCTACCGGAATTAAAAATATACAAATTTGGTATAAAGGCAAAGTTTGGCAATTTGCAATTGTGGTCTGAAGACAACCTCTTTTGTCAACTCTCTATAACTTTGACAATTTGTGAACTATACTCTACTTTAACTTTCCTTTCAATTGGCTTTCTACCAAATGTATCCAGGCGGCTTATTATTCACTATATAATCAAATTATTTTAAGAGTTAGAGCTCCATGCATTGAAAATACATAGAAAAACACTACGGCCGGCCGTAACATTAACAAATAAAACAATTACGATCACAAATACACAACACACATATAATAAAACACATCACATAATTTGGAAAACAAACTTATGCAAATTCTAATTGGCAATACTTTCACCAATTGGAACTTATGCAGGAAATACGCAGGAGATTTTACATTTTGAACGGAAAATTATTCCATACAAATGGCAAAATTAGAATTTTTCTCATTTTCTGAGCCAAATTTAAGAAAATTTTCACCATATTGTCACAAATGTAAACAATAAATTTCAATTAACCCCATCGAAGAATAAGGATAGCCATACAAATAACAAAATATTTGCTATCCCTTACTTACGATGGGGTTAAATGTGTTATGCCACTTTGACACATTTTAATTCTTCCACTGACCGCTTGGTGGCCGTGTCGCATCTAGTCTAATCTATTATTTCTACCATGAAGCTTGTGCATAAGTACATATGTATATGTATTTCGTTGGTTAACAGTTTGAATATTTTTAGTATGTGAAAAGATATTATTTTCTTAAAATATTTTTCTAGTTTTCCTATAAAATTATAAAATATTTTGCTATTTTACATAAAATAGTAGTCATTTTAAACTCTATTTACAACGATCTTATTCGTTTAACATCTACTTTTTTATTGATCGATAAGCCAAAACCCAAGCATAATACATATGTGTTTCGGTGTCGGGTACCGTTAGTAAAAAGTATGTTAATAAGTCCCGGATCACACAATGCAACTTTTGCTGCACAACTTTTAAGTTTGTTGGTGATAGGGGAAAGAGGAGCGGTCCTCTCTCTCTCTTTTCCCCTCTCACTGAGTTTGTTGGTGATAGGGGAAAGAAGGGTGGTCCACTCTCTCTCTTTTTCCCCCTCTCACTCAAAAACTCAAAAGTTGAGCAGCAAAAGTTGCATTGTGTGATCCAGGACTAAGTTTGTGGATGTTCCATAGCATTCAGCTGAAGAATTTGTTTGTAGTTAAGTATGTGCATATGTCAACCGTTTAAAGTAGCTCGTTTCTGTATTTCCCGCATCGATAAATTTCTCACATGAAGTGTGAAACAAAAAATTCCATCGTTTCTTGATTTGTGAGAAAAGTGTCAAATGCAAGACAAACGTCACACAGTGGGGGATCTGAAAAAAAGTGGAAATAAATCTGTAACTTCTAAACGAATAGCTCGATTTTAATAAAATTGCCCATGCCTATAGAGGAGGTGTTGATAAGTTTAAGTTTTGAAATTGGGCTTAAACAACCAAGGGCGGGCCGAGCCACAATGCTCCAAAGTGGGGCACCTCGGGTATACCAAAAATTAAAAATGATGCCAAATTTTTGTTTGCGATCCGATTTGAACGATTTTTATATATATGGAATGTACTAGACGAGATCTACAAAAAACATTGCTTTAGCCATATATTATCTCTTATAGTTTACGAGTTATTCGCCTTTGAAAAGTAAAATTTTATTTTTTTTTTGCCTACTTTGGTCAGTTATTTTGCTAATAACGGATCCAATTCTTTCCCTATTTTCTTGAAGTGTCTTATTTTGAATTTATTAATAATTTTAAAAAAGAAATGTTAAAAAATATCTACTGAGTCAAAAGTTATGTGCATTCAAACTTAAAAAAATAAAGAAGTCGTTTTTCCGCCATTTTTTTTTTCGAAAAAAGTAACTACATTAATTTTAAATTATATATATATATATTTATTTATTATTATAAATGAGAAAAAGATAAATAATGTGTTTATATTTTTCTGAAAGGTAACATTTCGGGAAATATTACAAAAGCAAAATAATATCAAAATTTTTTTATTGCGTGGTCCAGAGCCTTCCGAAGTAGTCCTATTTTTTATGAAAATTTCAACTTTAGACAACATATTCTAAAATCGCATATCTGCTTTCAAAAAACTCATAAAGTATCGGGTACTACGTTTTCATTATTGTCATTATTTAATTTAAAACAAGTAAGAGGCTGTGCCGAATCTTAAATACCCTCCACCTAAACGTAATAAGAAACACAAAAACTACACTGGTTATAGGACTACAATATCCTTATCAGTTTCAGTGCAAATTTAATTATTATTTGATATATTGTTTGAAAGACAATTTTACGACCAACATAATTTATGTTAAATAATTTGAAATTTTGTTAAATTTTCACCATTTTTAATTGATTTAATTACCAATTCTTACCATAATTTACAGAGTTTGTCTAATGTTCATAATAATCTTGAGTGTAATTTAACAAACAGAGTATAAATAAGTAAGACTGCTATATTCGGCTGTGCCGAACCTTAAATACCCTCCACCTAAACGTAATAAGAGATAAAAAACTACACTGGTTATAGGACTAGAATATCCTTATTCTGTGTTTTCTATTCAGTCTTAGTGCAAATTTAATTATTATTTGTTTCAAAGACAATTTTACGACCAACATAACTTATGTTGAATATTTTTAAATTTTGTCTAATTTTCACTATTTTTAATTGATTTAATTACCAATTCTTACCATAATTTACATAGTTTGTCTGATGTTCATAATAATCTTGAGTGTAATTTAACAAACAGAGTATAAAAAAGGGGAACAATTCGGTTTTAGTGACTTTGCTCAAAAAAAAAAAATTCATCAAATAGGGATTTTAGAGGAGATGCCAGCAAAAAAAAATTTGTTGGCGGTCACGCCTATTTTCGTGGGTGCGGGCCCGTAAAGTTGAAAATATATAGGCCTATATCTCGGGAACTACTATGTGTATAATAATTTGTAATACATTAAATAAAAGGTATTAAAAATACCTTTCCAACGTATATATCATGATAATAAAATATGGACCGAATATGGGTTAAATCCGAAAAGAATATTTTTTGCCCCGAATTTATTTGTTTTTTTGGAAATTTTTATATGACAGCTATGACAAATTATGGGTCGATCTTCTTAAATAAACAACATAATAACGGTATATTTAAGATATATGTTAGTATTAACGTCGATTTCGGAAGTGGACCTTATATGGGGGACATAGTCAAATATGGGCCGATATTTTTAAAAATCCTGCAGTTTTTTTTAGGCATGTGTGTAAATGATTCGTGTGAAATTTTGGATTGGTACCCTTATTTATAAGAGATTTATGAGTATTAAAGTAATATTCTGGGCTTTATATGGGGCATACGGTTAAAAATAGACCGAAATTCACAAAATTTTGTGGGATGATTTTTGTATATATGTAAATGATTTGTGTAAAGTTTTGAGTCAGTACCGATATTTATACAATATATATAGGGATAAATGTCTTTTTCAGATGTGGTCCTTGTATGGGAGCTATGACCAATTCGGGGTTGACCACCATAAAATTTAGTACAACAATTTATTTGCCTATAAATATTATTCATGTAAAATTTTAGCCGTTTAACATTATTTATATCTGTTTTATACGTATTTAAGTGAATTTTGGAAGTGGACTTTATATGGGGGCTATGGTCAAACATGGAGCGAACTAAAAAAAATTTCGTTTTGCGATTTATTTTTGCATAAAACTTATTTTTGCTGAATTTTGTCTTGATATTCCAATTTTATAGGCATTTATGTATAATAGAGCAATATTCGGGAAGATTTTTGTATGGGGGCTATGAGAAATCATGGACCGATGTGGATTTTCCGCACACTTTCATCTATTATCATAAAAACAACGTATACAAAATTTCATGGCATTACCTGCAATATATTTCAAAATATTGCAATAAAATGGACACAAAATATAAAATTTTTATGGAGGTTGTCTCACATATCGGTCCATAACTCTAGTTGGCCTAAACCGATTTTGCTGATTTTAAACAGCAAACTTCTCGAAAGCATGTCTGACATAATTGTTGAAGACTTGGATCTTGAAGATATCTGGGGACTACAAAAAACTGATTTCAACATCCAGACAGACAGACGGACATGGCTTAATCGACTCCGCTATCTATAAAGATCCAGAATATACATATATACTTTATAGGGTCGGAAAATTATATTGTGGAAATTACAAACGGAATGACAAACTTATATATACCATTCTCATGAGGGTGAAGGGTATAAAAAGGGGAACAATTCGGTTTAAGTGACTTTGCTCAAAAAAAAAAAAAAAAACTTCATCAAATAAGGCTTTTAAAGAAGATGCCAGCAAAAAAAAATTTGTTGGCGGTCACGCCTATTTTCGAGGGGGAGGGTCCGTAAAGTTGAAAATATATAGGCCTATATCTCGGGAATTAATGGGTGTATGATCATTTGTAATACATTAAATAAAAGGTATTAAAATACCTTCCACCGATATATATCATGATTATAAAATATGGACCGAATATGGGTTAAATCCGAAAAGAATATTTTTTGACCCGAATTTGTTTTTTTTGGAAATTTTTATATGGCAGCTATAATTTTAAATTAATTTAATTTAAATTAATTAATTTAAATTTTGGAACAGTGATTTTCATGCATATGAGGATATTTCACGTCGAATTTCAACATAATAACGGTATATTTCAGATATATATTAGTATTAGCGTGGATTTCAGAAGTGGACCTTATATAGTCAAATATGGACCGATATTCTCAAAATCCTGCAGTTTGATTTAGGCATGTATGTAAATGATTCGAGTAAAATTTTGGATTGGTACCTTATTTATAAGAGATTTATGAGTATTAAAGTAATTTTCGGTAGAGGGCTTTATATGGGGCATGCGGTTAAAAATAGACCGAAATTCACAAAATTTTGTGGGATGATTTTTGTGTATATGTAAACGATTTGTGTAAAGTTTTGAGTCAGTATCGATATTTATACAATATATATAGGGATAAATGTCTTTTTCAGATGAGGTCCTTGTATGGGAGCTATGACAAATTCTTGGCCGACCACCATAAAATTTAGTACAACAATTTATTTGCCTATAAAGATTCTTCATGTCCAGTTTTAGCCGTTTAACTTTTTAAATTTAATATAAGTGAAAATTCTATTTTATTATTTATATATATTTAATATTTAAACTCACCGAACATCCTTCGTTGTATTTAGGCCTGATGACACGAGTCTCCTTTTTTCTAAATTTTTAAAATTTCCACTTAAATTTAGTTATTTTGTTACTGTATTATATGTATGTATGTATGTTAAGTTAATGTGTAAAATTTACTTTGTTATTGAAATTAAATTTGAAATTTAAAATAAAAAAAAAATTAACAGAATTTATCAAATATCAAAAAAAAAAAACAAGATTATGGCATTAAATTTATAAAGAATTAGATAAAGAGAAGGTAAAAGTTTGTTAAAGTTAGTTAAAGTCAGTAAATCAAAATTATATTGTATAGTTGGTATATAGGTATATCTTAAAATTGTTCCTTTCAAATAGTTCTCATGTAGGCACAAATATGCAAATGAGTGATGAATTTCTGGTAACGCAACAAGTCTATGCAATGTTCGTCCAATTTTGGGTGTCAAGAATTGATTAACAGGCAAGAAGAATATATTTCCCAGTAAAATTTAAAGTTCATGAACAGTTGGGAAAAATGTTAAAATTATTTTCCTAGCTTGATCTGCTGAAATTATTGTTGTGGAGGTGGACAAGCCTTCAATTTTCTTTGAGCAATCTAAAAAAAATATCCGTTTGGGAATAAGAATTTGGAAGTAATTTAACCAAAATCTATGTTCTCACCTTATTGTAAAATCCACCAAATTTTATAAAATAATAATATTTATTGAAGTTTCACACGGAAAATTTAAAATTTCCTTTTCGTAAGACACGATTCAAATGTTTAAAAAAAATGTTCAAATATTAGACCGCAAAGCAACGATTCTAATCAAATTTAATTTTTTGAATGAAAATTTTCTATTTTATTTTTTAAAGTTTGACTAAACCAATCAAATGATAGTACATTTTAAATATTTAAAAAAAAAATTAATTTTATAATAACCGACCTCACAAAATAGATACATCTTCAACAGATCCATCTGATGAAGTGGAACTGTAAAGGGCGAAAAAAAAAATATATATATAAAAAAAATAAATTTTGGAAAATTTGTATAAGTTGTTCACAGTGATTATGTCCATATATCCTTACAATGGTATATCGCCTTATTTCTAGTATCAAAATCCTGTAGTTCGTAATAAACATTCCCTATTTTACGCAGAACTGTAGCCTTCACTCCCACAGGGGCTAATTTTGAATTAAAAGAATTAATTTTGGAACTCTGCGTAAATGTTCTTCTAAACACTGTTTGCCCGTCCTCCAATTCCTTAGCTCGAGATCGCAGATTTTAATATTTAATATTTTTGTCCGTATTGTTGAATTTTACTATGTTTGTTTTTTTTTTGTGTTATATTTTTTTGTGTTGTTAGATTTGTAGTGATTTTTATTCCTGATTTAATTATCGAGTATATACCTGCAAACTGCAATACATAACGATTTGGTTACATTGTTTTATTTTGTTTAAATTATGCTTATTTTCATTTAAGATTTTTGTATTTGGATTAGATTCTGAATATCTACTCTCTTATAAGAAATAAGATTTGTTTAATTTTATTTTGGTTTTGGAGTTTTAGATTTATACTGCTTGTTTAAATACCGAGAAGTATACTTGTTCTTATTTCATTACAATTTTTTTGTTTTAATTTTAGATGTCAAATTTTAGCTGTTTATTTCTAAGTTTGCCTAATACTATTATTAACAGAGTAGTGGAATATTTATTTGCTTTAATTTCAATTTTATATTTTGATTAATAAAATGCCGATTACAAGAAGTATGGACAATTTAGTGAATGTAGAAGGGCCCTCGAACGTTAGTTTCACAGTAGATTTAGGCACTTCAAACGAAACTCAGGGAACACGTTCGCATGGACGACGTGTACGTACACCCCCAGCTAATACTAGTGATTCAAACAATGAATTCAATAATCCCCAGATTCAACAAGTAATTTCAGAATCATTGTCTTTTTTCCGTGAGGAAATGATGTCAACTATGGCAACTGAATTATCAAGTATGTTTAGAAACATACATGTACCTGCTGTGACAAACAACCATACTGATAATTCTGAACCTTCAAGACCAACACCTACTAATTCAGATTTCCGTTCACCTCAAGATCCTTTTTACGCTGAAAAGGTTTAAATATTATTCGGAACTGGCGTCTTAAATTCATAGGACATAGTAATGATATGTCAATCGACGAGTTCATATACCGTGTTAATATATTAACTACTAATAATTTAGGTGGTGATTTCGAGCTTTTGTGCAAACATGCGCACACTTTGTTTGATGGAAAGGCCCTAGAATGGTACTGGAGATACCATAGACAGAACAACCATATGGATTGGGCATCTTTGACGTCTGCCTTACGTATACAATACAAATCAGATAGCAACGATTTTGACATTCTCGACGACATATGTCGTCGTAGACAAAAACCTAATGAAAGCTTCGACGAATATTTCAATATTGTTTCTTCAATGACTGACAAATTACGTAATCCCATTACTGACCGTGATCTTTGTGTCACAATTTTACGAAATTTAAAAATGGAAATTAGACATGAATTACTACATTAAGACATTATTAGTGTTTCTCAACTACGAAAGGAAGTTCAAAAACATGAAAAGTTTGTTAAGGATTTCCATGCCTTGGAATATCGAAAATTGGCAAAAGGACGTTTAGCTGAAATGACAACAGATTTGAATGACCAGATAGGCAAAACAATCGATGATGAAACGGATATTTGTGCTGTTCATCATGATTTGATTTGCTGGAATTACGATAAACCGGGACACACATACATTGATTGTATGGAACAACGGCGAGTTTTCTGTTATGGCTGTGGGACCAAGAACGTCTACAAACCTACTTGTCTCAAGTGTAGTAAAAGAAATCAGGGATACGGACAGAAGGATGTTCGTCGATTTTAAAACGGACATTCGAGAAAAATGATCTTAAAAATTCGGATAGTACAACTGAAAAACAAATAGACATTGACATAAAAGAAGATATATCATTTAAACACCCTCTATTAAGACCATACCACATCAGGGTAACCGAATATAAGAAGGCTCGTGCACGAATCTTTGGAGAAACAATTAAGACAAGTAGATCATCTAAGCGTATCCGCTACTATTATCGTAGATTAGAACAATTTAGAAAATGTGTCATATCTCCAATTGTTACACCCGAATTTGATAGTCGACCTTATGTAATTGAAAGTAGATGGTGTGTTTTGTTTGACTTTGTTGGATAGTGGAGCTAACAAGAGTGTAGTTGGTGGTGAGTTGGCAGTGAAGATTCAGAACAGACTTGGTTTTAGTAAAAGTATCGGAAAAGTACGTACAGCTGACGGAACGAAACAAACTATAATAGGAACTGTGAACTTGCATATAACATTTCAGAAACAAACAAAATTATTTGAATTTTTGGTAGTACCTAATATAAAACAAGACATAATTTGTGGATTCGACTTTTGGTCTGAATTTGCACTCAAAATTTCTATGCCGGTTATTGGCGAAGTGCACTGTACAGAGATTGATCCGGACAAATTGGTTCTGACAAATGAACAGACACAAAGACTGAACAATATTTTTGCAGCGTTTCCAGATTCTAAAGTAGAAGAACTAGGCTGTACATCACTTATTGAACACAGAATCGATACGGGGGACGCTAAACCTATCAAGCAACGACATTACCCAATTTCACCTGCTGTCGAAAAACAGCTTTGAGGAGAATTAGACAGAATGATTTCCCTAGGAGTGATAGAAGAGGCACCTAATTCCCCTTGGTCATCTCCGACGGTTGTTGTAGTGTAGTAAGGTGCTTGGACAGCAGAAATTTAAACTCCGTGACAATAAAGAACGCGTACCCTATACCGAATATGGACGGACTATTAGCAAGACTTCCTCCGGTTTATTGTATATCGGAAATCGATTTAAAAGATACCTTCTGGCAAATTAAACTAGAGGAATGTTCAAGACCTAAAACAGCTTTCACAGTTCCAAATCGGCCATTATATCAATTTACAAGAATGCCTGTTGGACTGTGCAATGCACCGCAAACATTGTGCCAACTTATTGATATCGTTATACCGTATAATTTTTTTTTTTTTTTTTTTTAATACATTATATTTATTTATTGAATCTGAAGATATTTAAATGACAATAAGTTTTCGAATCTTAATACTAAAAGAAAATAATAAGTCCAGCCAGTGCTAGATAAAATATTATGATACTACATAAAATTTACATCCACTGATCCAGTCATCTGTTTTGCGTTTGAGTTAAAGCAAGGGTATCCCTCCTTCTCAACCGAACATGGCCACTAAAGTTAAGGATGTCTCGTGCAAGTGGGTTTGGATGGTGTTCAAGTTTGCTGACATATTTTGAGGCGTATTTTGTAAATTCGACTTTCACCAAAGGAATGCCTAGATCTTTGTGAATTCGAGAATTTTTAACGTACCATGGAGCTGCAGTAATTATACGTAGAATTTTATTTTGACCCCTTTGAATTTTTTCAATGTTGGATCCTGAGGCAGTACCCCATAATTGAATTCCATAACACCAGATTGGCTTTAGAATTGCATTGTACAACAAAAGTTTGCAATCCAACTTTAATGTAGAATTTCTGCCGATTAGCCAATTAAGTTGCACTGCTTTTAATCTCATCTGTGTAAGTTTTGCGTCAATATGAGATTTGGAGGTTAAACGACGATCGAGGTGGATTCCGAGGTATTTGACTTCATTGTGTTGCGGAATAATTTGGTTATTTATTCTGATGGACGAGCAAGTTTCTTTTCGCAATGTGAAAGTGATATGAATACATTTCTGTTCATTAACCCTGATTTTCCAAAGCTCTAGCCAATTCTCTAGTTTATAAACATAATTCTGCAAATTCTGTGATGCTACTTGGTGGCCCTTATGAACGCTAATAAAGGCTGTATCGTCTGCGAAAGTTGACGTGTGGATTTTGGGGTCGGAGGCATAAATCAAATATAAAGTAGGACCCAGTATGCTACCCTGTGGCACACCTGTTTCAATTGGCTGAGCGGGGCTTAAAAAATTGCCTTCTTTGATTTTAAATTTGCGACCGTATAAATGGCTTTCCATAAGTTTATGGGTGTTAGCAGGCAGAGTTAATTTTATTTTGTGCATTAAACCGTCATGCCAAACTTTGTCGAACGCTTGGGACACATCAATGAAAAGGGCGGAGCAGTATTTTTTGTCTTCAAACGACCCTCTTATCACATTTACCAATCTGTGTGTTTGTTCGATGGTGCTGTGTTTAGCTCTGAAGCCGAATTGATGATTAGGAATGCATTCAGTGTCGTTCAGAATTGGAATCAACTTAGTCATTAACAATTTTTCGAACAGTTTAGAAATTGTCGGCAGTAGGCTAATTGGCCTATATGACTCTACTTTGGTGTGATCCTTCCCTGACTTAGGAATCATAGTGATCATAGACACCTTCCAATCTGCAGGATAGTATTCTAGGCGTAAAATAGCGTTGAAGATAAAGAGGATAATTCTTCTAGCTACACGAGGTAACTCCACAAGCATTTTATTGCTGATTTTATCCATACCTGGAGCCTTTCTAAGGTTCAGAGTACCAATAGCGCTTTGGACATCACCAAAGTTTAGTCTTAGAGGTACAGGAGGTCTAATAACGAGTGGTGGCAATCAGATACGTTATTTGAGTTGTTTTTAGTAAACACATTTCTTAAATGGTTAACAAATAATGTCCCTTTCTCGGAATCGTTTCTAGCCCAGTCACCAGTCGGATTTCGCAAAGGAGGTTTTCCTCTCACTGGTCTTTTTAAACCTCTTGCCGCCCTCCATAACGAGTAGTCAGATTGTGGGGTACTATCAAGACCCTCCAAGTAGGATCTAAGTGAAGCCGTTCTTTGGGTTTCTAAGAAATGTCTTAGTATATCTCTGCATACCCGTAGCCTAGATTTCAGTTCAGGAGACCTGTGAAGTTGCCACTCTCTTCTCATTCTTCTTTTTTCTGATAGGAGATGTTCGAGTTCAGATAAATAAGTTCTGTTTGTCCTATTTCTACATTCAACGTGATAAGTGGAAGCGTGATGCACAGCTCGTCGAAGGTCCTCGGTAAAGTTGCCAATCGACTCATCGATATCGTCGGTAGTTCTCAACACAATATTTTCCGTGCAATGAGAACTTAAATACTTTTTGTATTTTATCCAGCTTACTCGGATCTTAGTCATGTTTCTAAATGGGGAGCCACACACTTGAGGGAAATGCATTGAAATGATAGTAGGAGAGTGATCTGAGGACAAGTCTAATTAAGGATCCACTTGCATCCATTCTACAGGGATATTTTTCACTACTCCAAAGTCAATAACATCGGGAATCTTCCGTCGGTCCGTCGGCCAGTAGGTGGGATGTCCGCTTGAGAGTACATCTAAGCCCATTTGAGCAATGGTGTTGAAGAGTACGCGACCCTTTGGGGTTACCAGACGTGAACCCCAAAATGTGTGTTTGGCGTTAAAGTCGCCAGCAACTAAAAATCTAGCTCCAAGGGAATTAAAGAAGTTATGGTATTGGTGTTCTTTTATTGAGAATCGAGGCGGAGAATAAATCGATGATAAAACAAATTTGTATTGACAGAATTCAATGCAAATGTTTGTTGCTTGGAGGTAATCCTCACTTATGTTATTCATTAGATAATGTTTTATTCTGTTCTTTATAAGAATTGCCGAACCTCCACAAGCTCTTCCGCGGGGATCTTTAGTATCGTACAACTCGTAGCCATTAATGTTGAAGTACCCTGTCGACGTCAAGTGAGTTTCAGCAATCATCATAACATCAATCTGCTTATCCATCAGGAAGTTTTCCAGTTCGTTTTTATGTTGGCGGAGGCCGTTCGCGTTCCAAAAACAAATTTTTAAATAAATCATTTCTTTAAAATGGCTTGCAAGATAGTGGATTGCATTTTCAGCATTTCCTGCATCATGGATGTCATAGTGGTCGTAAAAGTGTTCATAGTTTGGACAAGTGTCTGCAAAGTAGTCTCTAGAGTGTTAATATTAGGCTCGTAATATTGTGATTTAGGTTCCTGCTCCAAACCTGGCATATTATATTTAACCACGTTAGCGTAAGAAACTTGTCTAGAACTAGGCACGTTTACATGACTAGTGGGCCGTAACAATGGAGGAAAATTGTTACTCGATGCAAAATTAGGCTGTTGAGGATGATCAGGTAATACTGACGTCTTGTTGGTCCTTATGCCTTTCAAATGAGTGTAAACTGGACACCCTCTATAATTTGCGGTATGATTACCTCCGTAGTTACTGCATTTTTTGATTTTTGAGTCAGTTTTCGACTTATCACATTGAGCAGTTGTATGTAGTTCCCCACACGCAACACAAACTGACGGCAATTTACAATACGCTTTGGTGTGACCAAATTCTTGACAATTAAGACACTGGACGGGTCCCTGACGCTTATGCGGTTCTTCCACGGTGATTCTCCGATGCAGAAGGTAAATCAGATTGTAGATGGGATGGGACTCGTTTTTCTTTAAGACGATATCTCCAGGTTCCAATTCCACCCTGAACATCGGCTGAGGAATCTTTTCACGGTTTCTAATATTCGTTATGCTCTTAATTTTGAAGCCATTTTCCATTAAACTAGTCTTTATCTCGGCAGGATCAACATCTGGGTCTATACCCTTTAGAACTACTTGGAGTCCTTTTGCGCTTTTCAGCTGGTAGGTATAGAAATCCCTACTTTCCCTCTCCAACTGGTTGGACAATTTTCGAAAATCATCTTCCTTTTTCACTTGAATTTTGGTTTCGCTGATATTTCCATGTTTAATTGAGGTTACGCTAAACATATTTTCACATATTGTACCAATTTACTGGAAGTGGGCTCTCTCAGATAAATTGGTGGGGGCTTAAACGTCTTTTTAGGAAGTTCTGGATCATCCGTCTGGAGGAGGTCAAACCTGTTTTGATCATTTGGATTGTCAATACTCACGGTCTTGGGAGCTTTTGAATTTGATGATATTTGAGCAGATGTCGGGCTCCTCTGTCGCTTAAGAACTGTGACGTATTTATCCATACCTACTTGTTTTCTAGGTTTGACTGCGCTTTTTGATGTAGAAGATGTTGATGTTTTATCATCTGATGAAATCACTATATTGGGCGAATAGGAACGGCGCCGTTCTACGGCTCTTGTAGTGAGAAGATTCTCCACAGATTTTTTTAAGGATTCTTCCTCAGAGATCCATAAAGATTTTCTAGTCGAGCTAAGCTCTTTCTCAGAATTACATCTGAGAGGAACACTCATACAGTTTTTATGCGATTTTTAATGTTTTTTATTTTTATTTTTTTAATGTTTTTTATTTATTTTATTTTTTTTTTATCGTAGGTATTTTTACCTATTACGAATTATTTTTTAACTTTTTTGTTTTATTTCGACCTATTACACTTTTTCACCTATTACGATTTTTTCACCGAAAATTCAGCCGCACTAAAAATAACACGTCCGAACAGTTCAACAACACTATATATATATATAATACCGTATAATTTAAAAACACATGTCTTCGTTTATTTGAATGACCTTTTGGTAGTTTCTCAGAACTTTGACAAACATTTGACTCATCTTACGGAAGTAGCTACACAACTAAGAAAGGCAGGTTTGACCATAAACGTGAAGAAAAGTAGCTTTGCTTTATGCAAAGTGAAATATTTGGGATATGTTGTTGGAAATGGAACGTTACAAAAGGATGATGACAAAGTTAAAGCAATACGGGACTTTCCTCAGAAGATTTTTAGGCATGACAGGTTGGTACAGACGTTTTATAAGGGAATATTCGATATTGACCTTTCCTTTAACTGAACTTTTAACGAAAAAGAAGAAATTTGTTTGGTCAGAACAAGCACAACTTGCGTTTGACGAATTAAAGCACAAACTTACTACTACATATTCATTCACCCAAATTACACGAAACGGTTTATACTGCAGTGTGATGCAAGCACATTTGGAATGGGTGCAGTATTAGCACAAACCGATGAGGACGGGATAAAAAGGCCGATAGCATTTATGTCACATAAATTGAACAGAGCAAAACGGAACTATACAATCACCGAATTGAAATGCTTAGCGATAGTTATGGCAATAAGGAAATATAGATCGTATATAGAAGGTATGGAATTTAAAGTAGTTACGGATCACGCGAGTTTGAAATGGTTGATGGGTCAGAGAGATTTGTCGGGACGGTTAGCGAGATGGTCATTGAAACTACAAGGGTTTAATTTTACTATTGAACACCGTAAGGGTAAGGAAAACGTAGTACCCGATAACTTATCTCGTGCTTATGACGGTGATGATTTTGTGGAATCAATTGAATTGGAAAACGTAACTGCTATTGATTTAGACTCTGAAGCATTTCAATCTGACGAATATAAAAGATTGCGTGAGGAATTTAATAGAACCGAGTTACCTGATTTAAAGATCGTAAATAAGTATATATACAAGCGGAACAATTTTTTTCTGGAGATAGGGATGAGTCAGGCTCATGGAAGTTATTTGTGCCTACGGAACTTCGCAAGAGTGTAATTTATTCGGCACATGATATTCCAACGTCTTCTCATCGTGGAATAGCAAAAACAATAGACCGCATTAGACTATATTTCTTTTGGCCACGACTGGTGACTGATGTGAAAGAGACTGTGAACTGTGTAAGACTTCAAAAACGCCAACCACTGTTTTGAGGCCACCTTTAGGGAATATGGTAAAGACTGATAGACCTTTTCAACGTCTTTACATTGACCTTATTGGACCGTTACCTAGAACAAAAAATGGAAACGTCGGAATTTTAATTGTTTTGAACCACTTTTCTAAATTTACATGTTTGAAGCCATTAAAGAAATTTATTCCTAAACAAATTATAGATTACTTACGGACGAATGCATTTAGCTGTTTTGGAGTTCCAGAAATTATTGTTTCCGATAACGGTTCCGAATTTAAAAGTCGTGATTTTTCAAAAAAATTAACGTCATATGGTATACAACATGTGCTAACCGCTGTTTACAGTCCACAGGCAAATGTAAACGAACGACTGAATCGCTGTATTAATGAGGCACTGCGCTCATACGTTCGTAAGGATCAAAGGTTGTGGGACTCGTATATTGATAGTGTTAACTGTGCATTACGAAATAGTGTGCACCAATCTATTGGTAAAACACCATACAATAAGGTGAGAACATAGATTTTGGTTAAATTATTTCCAAATTCTTATTCCCAAACGGATATTTTTTTTAGATTGCTCAAAGAAAATTGAAGGCTTGTCCACCTCCACAACAATAATTTCAGCAGATCAAGCTAGGAAAATAATTTTAACTGTTCATGAACTTTAAATTTTACTGGGAAATATATTCTTCTTGCCTGTTAATCAATTCTTGACACCCAAAATTGGACGAACATTGCATAGACTTGCGTTACCAGAAATTCTTCACTCATTTGCATATTTGTGCATACATGAGAACTATTTGAAAGGAACAATTTTAAGATATACCTATATACCAACTATACTATATAATTTTGATTTACTCACTTTAACTAACTTTAACAAACTTTTACCTTCTCTTTATCTAATTCTTTATAAATTTAATGCCATAATCTTGTTTTTTTTTTTTGATATTTGATAAATTCTGTCAATTTTTTTTTATTTTAAATTTCAATAACAAAGTAAATTTTATACATTAACTTAACATACATACATACATATAATACAGTAACAAAATAACTAAATTTTAACTAAGCCAAAATTAAGTGGAAATTTTAAAAATTTAGAAAAAAGGAGACTCGTGTCATCAGGCCTAAATACAACGAAGGATGTTCGGTGAGTTTAAATATTAAATATATATAAATAATAAAATAGAATTTTCACTTATATTAAATTTAAAAAGTTTAGATATACATACACTTACAAAATGAAATTTTCAAAGTAACAACCTTAAATTTTTGCATAAAAATAAAATTTTAATTAAAATCTTATAATGATCAGATTTGTATTTTAATTAATTTTCCCTAAAGATTATAATTTTATTTTCTCTTTTAAATATTTTCAAGTTTGGTCATTATATGAATTAACTCTTTAATCCTAAATTAATACTTTGAAGATAATGGTATTTCAAATTAAGGTTTTTATTTTTCTTTTAATTTTTGTTAAAAAGTTTATTTTTTTTTTAAATAAATAATGACATCCAAATAAAATTTTAAAACTGTTGCTTTTAACGAATATTGTTATTAAATAATTTCTATTATTCCACGAAATGTTAATGTAAATTAGGCATTAGGCAAAAGGGCTATCTGAGATTATGAAATAAAGGTAGGGAGGGTATAGAAAACTGAGAAGAATATGACACCGTTTACTTCTCTAACAGGTTATTGACATCGTCATATTTAATTTTTTATTTATTTCCGTTTTATTTTGTTTATATGGTAATAATTTTGACGATAATAGCTACCTATATTTTAAAATCTTATGTTGCGAATCGGAGTCTACCATTCTGTAAACAAGAACTATTGGGTAGCGCAGTATTCAGTATGGTAGGACCCGTAGTGGTGGTTCGTTACACTAGCCCAGATACTCCCAAATGTAGTATGATACTATCTGCAGTTTGCTGTTTTGATGCAATTGATTCTAATGCACGCATACTGGCATTAACATTGTCAATAAACGATCGAAGTGACGAGACGCATGGTTTGCTAACCTTTTGAATGTTAAACAAATTAAGTAAATGCGTTTGAAATAGTTGTCTTTTGTTGTTGAATCTGGCTTTTAGGAGATCAAATGCTATTTCATAGTTATCTGGTGTAACTTCAAGTGATTGAATGAGACGAGCGGCATGATCAGTTAGACATTATTTTAAATATTGAAATTTCGAAATTGGAGAGAGCTCTTGATTATCGTGGACAAGTTGACAAAAAACGCTGTGAAATTCCATCCAATCTTTATAATTATCACTGAACTTTGATAATTGAAGAGTCGGCAAAACGGGACGTTGTGGACTTGGATATTGACCTGTTATACGTGTGCTAGACAAAGGCGTCTCAAAACTATTTTTTTATATAGATTTTCAATGAGTATCGCAGCTAGCGGTTTTGTTATAAAACAATAAATTGTTGTATGTTGTTTTTAAAGGTGACAAATGTATATACATATGTGTGTTTTTTGCAGTAGCTTGAGTATTTAATTTAAAATTACATCAGTATCATTATTTATATTTACATATTTACTTTCATTAATTCTTATTATTTTATATGCCACTGTACCCTTTATATTTACATGAACATACACACAACACACATAACACAAACACGTCACTGCATACTATAGTGTACACAGAGGCAACAGAAGAGCAAAGATAGTGTAGTTTTTTTCTTGTCTCTTTCTTTGAAACCTGCCTTTTTGTTTTCTTTGTGTTACTATTTTTCTGATGCAACAAAATTAATTTTTGGCACAGAGTATTTTTGTATTGTTTGATACAACCATAAAAAAATGCATTTATATCATCTAACGAATGCACAAACTCCACAACGCATACCACAAAGTATAACAATTATTAAAATACAATTTAGTTAGTTATTAAAATCACAAACATATAAACAAAATTTCAATTCAAATATTCTAACTCAAATTGTTTTGTTTATTTTGTTTTGCCCACAAAATTCTTGTTGTATACAGTGCTTTGCTTTTTCACATTACAAATTTACTACCAGAAAATATTTTCTTTCTCTTTTTAATATACCTGATTGTAGCGATTTTGAAACGCCAAAATTGTCGCCTCTGTGTTCTCTGTGCCGCATACTTTACATGAACACACCACTATCTCACACACACAACATGCACGACAAAAACACGTCACTGTCTCCCACACACAACATACACATTGATGCCATAAAAAACCATATACATAATTCTCAAACGGTTTATATGAAGATAAGTATAAGTAGGCAAGGTTGAGTTACAGTCGGCAGAACGAGCAGTACTGTTTATTCTCTCAAGTCTTGGAAATTATAATTGAGTTATAGATTATAATTGAAGAGCCGACAGGTTTTACTTTCGCAAAATCTATCGAAATTTTGTGGTCTTGCACCATGGTGAAATTAAATACAAGGTGACAGCATAGCGCCAGCTGATTATTTTTTGCTCTGTTCATGGTGAAATTGAAAATGTCAAAAAGTTGTTTACGAATAGTTAAAGTTTATATAAAAACGTTACAGAATTATTTTGTTTTTGAAAAATTGAGTTTTTTCGCCGTTTTATCTGCGTAAAATAGCTTAAAAGTGTTAAAAAAAACTATATTATATTAAATAGTGTGCATGGTGAAATTAAATACAAGGTGACAGCATAGCGCCAGCTGATTATTTTTTGCTCTGTTCATGGTGAAATTGAAAATGTCAAAAAGTTGTTTACAAATAGTCAAAGTTTGTATAAAAACGTTACAAAATTATTTTGTTTTTGAAAAATTGAGTTTTTTCGCCGTTTTGTCTGCGTAAAATAGCTTAAAAGTTTTAAAAAAAACTATATTATATTAAATAGTGTGTTTGTTTTTTGAGTTGTTTTACTAAAAGTGTTTGTTTTTTTCTGTAAGATAAATGTTAAGATTCCTCTTTAAAAATGATTTTTTTTTCCTCAGAAAAATGCATTGTTGCATCTTATGCCGTAAAAAAAAGAGTAGCTGGAAGTGGTACTTTCCGACATTATATCTGCGGGAATTCGTTGTTTGTTAATGCCCAACGCTATACCAATAGTGTAGCAGCAAAACAAAACAACAATGCATAGTGTTGTGCCTTTAGGGCTATCATGCCCAACAGAATTTCGAATGTCATCCGAAGTTAATCCATCAGAGAAACCTTCACATGGCTTACATTTATTTTCCATGGAAGAATTTTCGAATACTGCAGCTTCAAAGTGTCATGGGCAAATTCAGAGAGAAAAAGAATTATCAATAATTTCATTAATGTACTTATTTCTTTTTTGTGCCTTTTATATATATACATAATTAAATTATATAATAATATAATTAATTATATTAATAAATTATCTATTTTATTATTTTTTGAAGAGCTTCTAATATTGCTTTTGCTGTTTCACTTTTAGTCCTTCAATTTTTGATACAGTATCAACAAATTATCAAGAAAAAATTCGCCAATTGGAATCTGAAAATAAAGATTTAAAATGTAAGCTCCTTCAAGCAAATTTAGCGCTTGATTCTATGCGGAAAATATTTACAGAAGGTCAAATGCGAAGAAGGTCAACGTTGAACACTATTTTTATGTACCACCACATTTTCGCCCAGTGACAACTTGACCAAACTAGACGTAGGGCTTTTATAGATACATATTATTTTTGTGGAAGATATACATCTGTTTCAGTTCGACAATGCCCATATCAAGTACTAAAGGGTATGTCCAACGATTTATGATGTCGTTGCTGACAATTTGATAAGTCAGCCAATTGTTCACCTTTCGAGCATACTGTTCGCGTGGCAAGAGGGAAACACAGATACGACTGTCTAGAATTTCCTCATTAATCAAAATGCCCCGAACAAAATCATCACGAGTTTCGAAATTGTTTAAGAAAAAAAAATAAATAATTTTTCACTACTATTGTTTTCTGTTTTTATCCATGTTTGTATGTTTGTTTTCTTTATTTTATGCCAGATGTTTTTGACAGTAACGAAAGTATTACACAAACAAAAATGCCTGTTGTTCTTGCCTTGTTGTAATTGTTGTAGCAATGCTGTCACCTTGTATTTAATTTCACCATGATAGTGTGTATGTTTTTTAAGTTGTTTTACTAAAAGTGTTAGTTTTTTTCTGTAAGATAAATGTTAAGATTCCTCTTTAAAAGTGATTTTTTTTTGCTGCAGAAAAATGCGTTGTTGCATCTTATGCCGTAAAAAAGGAGTAGCTGGAAGTAGTACTTTCTTTAAGGTTCCTCAAGACCCAAGAAAAAGAGAACAGTGGAGTAAGTTATGCCAAAAGAATCTTACTCCAAGCAGCTTTATTTCCAATAAAGCCAGTTCGAGAACACACTATAAATTTTTTTTTATTATGTATATTTCCAATCTTTTATTTTAAAATTTGAATAAAACTAAAAAACTTTTTTGGAAGAATAAGACTGCATTAATTTTAATTAAAACATTATTATTAGAGGGTTCAAACTGAAAATAGCCTTAACCACATTAAAGTTGACCTCTTTGAGAGACATGTTGTACGCGTAGCGGGAAGAATTAATTTCGGGTATATAGAAATCTGGATTTGATTTCTCCTGAAAACCTCTGGACAAAGAATCGACCACTTACGATAAGAAAACTAAAAAATAAAGTAGCCTGTATTAACAAAATTATACAAATCTGTTATTTAAATGGCCTCACTATTGGCATCATCAGGTAGGGGAGAAAAAGGTTGTGAATCTTCCTCATCACTGCTGGAAAAGTTATCACTTTCATCCTGTTTCAGAGGTAATTTCATAATTTTTATAGCAGCAGTCTTATTTGCCAATATATCAGCCAATTGTTCACCTTTCGAGCATACTGTTCGCGTGGCAAGAGGGAAACACAAATACGACTGTCTAGAATTTCCTCTTTAATCAAAATGCCCCGAACAAAATCCTCACGAGTTTCGAAATTGTTTAAGAAAATAAAATAAACAATTTTTCACTACTATTGTTTTCTGTTTTTATCCATGTTTGTATGTTTGTTTTCTTTATTTTATGCCAGATGTTTTTGACAGTAACGAAAGTATTACACAAACAAAAATGCCTGTTGTTCTTGCCTTGTTGTAATTGTTGTAGCAATGCTGTCACCTTGTATTTAATTTCACCATGGTCTTGCACTAGTCTTGGACATAATCGTTCATTTGAGTGTAGTCTTGGGCATAATCGTTCATTTGAGTGATTGTTCATTTTAGTTCAGTTGAAAAAAATGAACTAGGTCGTTCTTTTCGTTCAGTAGTTCACTGAACAGCTGATTGTATCATGGTGTAAAATTTAACAACATTCATTTAGTCGTCGTTGAGCAAGCGATGATGAGAACACATGCGGATGATCATTGTCATTTTTTTTTTCAGAAATTTATTAAGCATTGTTGTTGCTTCTTGTTGAAAGAAGGCAAACACACGCCATTCAATTACAATTGAATATGAAAAATAAAAAACTGTTTTAGATGAACTTCTTTTTGTTTTTTCTCAAAATAACTGTTCTGAAATTAGTTTTTGATATTGATAATTGCTATTTACGGTCCCTGATGTTTTTTTTAGGTGTTTATAATTCTCAAAAACTTCTTTCTTTATTTCTTATTTAAGCGTTTGACAATTTGTTTGCTGGGCAAAATCTCTCACCAATACATCTTCATTTTTATTTTTGAACTCCACTGGTGTAAGTGGAGTGGAAATCGGCAACACAATACAGAAACAACAGGCATTTTTATTTGTGTAAAATAATGTAAATAATGTAGTTTACTTTTGACATAAGTAGCTTGTAAAGAAACTCTGTCAGCTGTGCTCTTACACTCACTTTATAAATTACTACACACAGTAGAAAATTTTCGAGTGGCAATATTGAACAAAATTAATAAAAGTCAATTGAATAAAATGAATAAAAGTCACTTGAATAAAAGACCAAGTGAACGAAAAGAACAAACATACAAAAAACTGATAGAAAAGAAACAACTATAGTATAGTTTCATTTAGTTGCATGCAGCGTTACCATTTGTCAAGGCCTATATATTTTAAACTTTAAGGGCTCGCTCCCTCGAAAATAGGCGTGACCGCCAAAAAATTTTTTTTTGCTGTCATCTCTAAAAGCCCTATTTGATGAAATTTTTGTTTTGAGCAAAGTCACTAAAATCGACTTGTTCCAGGTTTTTTATTACATGTTGTGTTTGATTTTAAATGGTTTTTATATTTTTAAATAATATTAATTCCAAATACATGTTTGTGTTTTCTTTTAAAATTTTGGTACTTTTGTAGGAAAAAATTTTTTTGGAAACGAAGTTGTTTTTTTTTCAGACAAAAGAAGTTTTTAAAAAAATATATATGGTAACGCTGGTTGCATACTATATAAACTGAACTGAACTAAATGAACTGAACGATATGAACTGAACTAAATGAACTGAACGATATGAACTGACCTAAATGAACTGAACGATATGAACTGACCTAAATGAACTGAACTAAATGAACTGAACGATATGAACTGAACAAAAAGAACAACTAAACTCAGTGTTGCCAGGAAATGAATTTCAAAATGTTCTACAGAAGAAAAAATAAGTGATAAATTTTTTCAATGTAACAATACAATTTTTTTTTCATATGTTACAAATATAAATTATAGTTTTTTTCTAATTTTGTTCATAACAATTGTTGACTTTTTTTTAATAGATTACATTTCATATATTAATTAAAAAATTTCCGTGTTCATTTACTTAGCACACCGAAAGAAATTTAGTTGAAATATTAGTAAAAGTTATTTTTTATTTCTCCAAAAATATTTTTTAGAGTAAAATAGTAAAAATTTTTTCGAGAAAAATTTTTTTTATCAAGCAAATTATGCTAAAAAGCATTTAGCATACAGGTATGTGATGCAAATCGAAAACGAGTGAGTTTTTGAAGTCCATTTTAAAGTATTTCTAATCAAATTTTTAACATTTTTTTTAAGATTCTCTTTAATAGCAAAATATCTTTTACTTTGTGGGATTAAACTGTTTCAATACCGAAATATTACGAAAAAATTAACTTCTAAAACTCACTCGTTTTCGATTTCCATCACTTACCTGTATCAGGTGGATCAGGTTAATAATTTCAATGCATATGTAAAAAAAAAATGCTAAATCTAGCACTGAAAGTGCTAAAATGGCAACACTGACTGAACAAAAAGAACGAACAACTGAACAGCGTTGCCGTTTTGGTTATTTTTAACCAAAAATGGTTATTTTTTTCTTCAATGTGGAGATGCGAACTTTTTTTCATTTTGGTAACTTTAAGGGAAATCAAAAAAATAAATGTTTTGGTGTCTATTTACTTTGAAAAAATTTGCTTATTGTTTTTTGCTTTTTAATATTATTTAAAAATAAACTTTGTTATAAACAGGTTTTTTTTATGTAAAAATTTCTTTGATTTTCAGTCACGAAAAAACGCGCATTAAATTATTTTAAACAAATGCGAAATGGATAAGAAATATTTTTTTTCATGTGTGAATCTATTTAAATTCAATAATATTTTTTAACTTCGGTTTAGGTTTTAATTGAACAAGATTTATCATCTGAAAAATAAAAGGTCAAAAAAACAAACTAAATAATTATAAAAAAATGTTGGTTATTTTTTTTCTCATTTGGTAACTTTTTGGTTACAAAATTATTTTGGTAGTGGCAATACTGCAACTGAACAAAATGAATTGAACTAAATGAACTGAACTAAATGAACTGAACGACTGACCAAAAAGAACGATTAACTGAACTAAATGAACTGAACGACTGACCAACTAGAACGACTAACTGAACTAAATGAACGATAAAGAACGAAAAGACTGAACGACATCACATCGTTCATATAAGTGAATAGTTCAATTGAACTAGGTCGTTCATGAAGGACAAAACTCTATCTTGCACCAATACATATACACAGTGGCTTCGGCTGTCTGTTCTCACAGTGACTTCGGTTGTCTATTCTTACAGTGGCTTCGGCTGTCTGTTCTCACAGTGACTTCGGTTGTCTGTTCTCCTAGCCTAAGCAATATTGTATTATTTAGAATCTCGAATTAAGTTATTATATTAACCCGAACCTGTGGAAACCCGATCTTGATAGGAGACCGAACCTGCGTAACCCGATCCTGATATTAAGCCGAACCTGTTAGCACCAAACCCGAATGCAGAAGACCGAACCTGCGTAACCCGATCCTGATATAAAGCCGAACCTGTTAGCACCAAACCCGAATGCAGAAGACCGAACCTGCGTAACCCGATCCTGATATAACCCGAACCTGTTAGCACCAAAGTCGAATGTAGAAGACCGAAACTGCGTAAACCCGATCCTGATATACCCGAACCTGCGACAACCGATCTTGAGTATTACCCTGACTCTAGTGCTCAGCCCGAACCTGCAATAACCGATCTCAACCGCATTCCAACAGTAGGCGACTGAACCCACGTAGCTATTTTTCGTAATTTACTTTAACATATATTTGAGAATTGAGAAGATTTCAATAAAGTATTATTTTCGTTAAACTCACGAAGGGTACATAATAATCTTCGTATTATTACTTAAGGTTTGTGGATCCGTAAGTGAACCCTAGACACGACTAAGTTACCTCAGCCGACGACAAAACCACGTTATAACTGCCACTCTCACTGGTCCAATCCCTCCCATTTTTTTCCTGAATATTCAAATCAGTAACATATGGGATACTGCAATGTTTTAAAACTCAAACATACAAATATTGTATTTTTTATATGTATATAGATTCGGGTTATCCTTTACGTCAATGGCTAATAACACCGTATCGGTCATCAACAAACGAAGTTCAAAGAAATTTTAATTATATTCACGAAAAGGCAAGGAATTGCGTCAAACGATTAAGGAGTATTGAAGTCGGTATTTAGATGCTTGCAGTTTAGTCTTAATACCACTCCCCAGACCGCCGCCAAAATTATTAATGCATGCACAGTCTTGCATAACTTTAGGTTGGAAATTTACAGTTGAACCTCGATTATCCGGCTCGCTCGGGACCGAGTTTAGCACGGATAATCGAAATACACGGTTAATACAGGTTGTATTAAAATATACAAGATTTTATTATTTTTAATTTATTTTTATTCAGGAATTCAATTTGTATATATGTATTTGTATATTGTCAATAGTAAATTTTTGGCAATTTACGATTTGTGGGAGTCATCGTAACAAAACAGGTGTTCACAGATCAAATTCCACATGATACAATTATGTGCGGACATATGAAATTAAAACGGGGAACCACCGGATTAAAATTAACACAATAAAAAATCATATGAATGCTGCACGGACAATAGAGGTAAAAAACCAAAGCACGGATAATAGAGGTAAAAATTCAAAAAAATCTACATTCCGGTTAATAGATGTGGCCGGTTAATGGAGGCCCGGTTAATCGAGGTTTAACTGTAATTGAAAATAATGCAACTGATTCAACTAAATACCTTAATGAGAATGTCACAGAACAAGTTTCAGAACTTTTACGTGAAGCTACACGTTTAATGCCCGAAACTTCAACGAATAAATATCTACCAGTGCATATATACCAACCGTGTTAATAAAAATTAGTAAGCTTAACACGCCGATAGCCTTGCCGACTAGATAAACAACAGTACATTTTACACCAAGGATTGTAGCGGGTTAATCGTCAGGTAAGCATTTTTTCTCATATTGTAAAATAATTTTAAAAACTATTACAAAAAATATGAATTCAGAACTTCTAGAACTAAGAACTCTGAGAAAAATATTATGAAACGAAATTCTCAAAGGTTAATACACAAATTCAGGGAAAGAATTGACCATTTTAAAATTTGGAATTTATAAGAAAATTTCGTCTTTCAAAGAAAAGTGCATCAGCTGTTTTTTCCCCTCTTTTGGCACCTTTTCAAGACATTTCTGGACAAAACTAAAAAAAGTCGTTGCAAACAATTAAATTTGGCAATGTCAAACACCAATGCTGCCACATTTTTCACCGAATGTAGTCAGTCGGTAGTTACACGTAGGTAAAAAAACGTTAAAATTACCAAATTCTTTTTACCGGTTAGGTAAGGAAAACTAATAGGTATAAACTCTAGTATTTGTATTTGTTAAAATTACGGGCATAAGAAATTCTATTAAGGATAGATTAAATAGAATTTAAATATTAAATTTTTATAAGCAAAATATAAAATTTTTATTTTATTTTTAGAACTCAACTAAAATAATAAAAACATAACATTGATATACATATGCATACATATGTACACATATATACACATTTAATTTCTTTCTTTTTCTAATAAAAAATTACTTTATAAAATAAACATTGTAAATTCAGTCCTTTTTTGTACTAACTTTTTGTATTTTAATTACATAAATTTTTTTTTAATTTGACTGTTAAAAGGCAAACAGTTTCTTATTGCAGCAGATGGAAGTTCGTCTCAAGAACTTAATTTTTTTCAAAATTACTGCATTTTGATTTTCTATAGCTTCTAGTTTTTGAAGTACTTTGTTTGTCATTTCTCTGGCTTGGAAGTATTAAACGAAGTTTTAACTTTTTTTGCTGGCTTTCAATTGAAAGCATTTATTCCTAGAATAATTGGTAGATTTTTACAACGGCTTATACATATTAAAGTTTAAAAAATGAGTCACTCGCCACATAAAATTAAACACTAGGTGAATGCAGTTTCTCTAATCCTTGAAGTTGCCTGACTCAATTTTTATTTGAAACACACTATATACACATACATAGTTACCTGAAACGGCAAATCTGCAACACCAGACACTGGAGTTCGTGAATCACCAATAATAGCATCGGTGGTTACTGCACTCAAAATTTCTCCAGATGCTTTAAATCACGAGGTATGTTAGTTCGGCTTCCGTCTCCGGTCTTGTTAATAACAAAGAATCTTACGTTTACTTGCTTCCTCACACCTGCCTTTAAGTCTGTCCAACACTAAAAACATAAAGAAGACATTAGTGGTAAAATAACTGCATCCGATTCTCAAAACTTCAATTCACAAATCAACAAGTATTGAAGTTTTGATATATCTTTATATAATAGATGATATAATAGAATGTGTGTATGTATGTATGTAACGTATGGACTCCAAAACGGCTGGGACGATTTTGATGAAATTTTTAGGGAATCTTCAGAATATTCAGACGGGGGACACTGTGAACTCTGATTTTTGATGTGCGGCCGGAGGGGCGTGGAAAAATCAATTTTTCATATTGAATTACTAATGATATATACATATATTTTTTTTTTGCTTTTAATACCCTCCACCTCCAAGAGTGGTGAGTGAGGGTATATTACGTTTGTTATTCCGTGTGAAACTTTTTTAATATTCATTTGAGACCTAACAAAGTATATATATTCTTGGTCCTTATGAAATTCTAAGTCGATTTAGCCATGTCCGTCTGTCTGTCCGTCTGTGTAAAACACTCTCACACCAAAACTATACAACCTAACTAAACGAAATTTCCAGAAAAATACTTCTTATTTTCCGCGTAATTTGTTATTGAAAATCAGCAAAATCGGTTAAGGCCAACCAGATATAGCGGAGTCGATTAAGCCATGTCTGTCTGTCTGGATGTTGAAATCAGTTTTCTGGAGTCCCCAGATATCTTCGAGATCCAGATCTTCAACAATTCTGTCAGACATGCTTTCGAGAAGTTTGTTAATTAAAATCAGCAAAATCGGTTTAGGCCAACCAGAGTTATGGACCGATATGTGAGACAACCTCCATAAAAATTTGATATTTTTTGTCCATTTTATTGCAATATTTTGAAATATACTGCAGATAATGCCATGAAATTTAGTATACGTTGTTTTTATGATAATATTTAAATATTGTTACAGTTAATTTTCGCATAAACAGATGGCGTTGATCAAACAAAGTGTTTCAGTGTGTTCTTAAACCGTAGTATGAGCAAAAATCCAAGACAACCTTGAAAATTTGATCAAAAAAACTAAGTGTATTAATATTGTTACAAAATAATTTTTTTCATAAACAAATGGCGCTAATTGTTACAAATAGTTTTTTTCATATATAGATGGCGCTGATCAAACAAAATGTTTAAGTGTGTTCTTAAACCGTAATATAAATGTGTAAAAAGACTCGTTATATTTTCTTCAAAGTACTTGACGCTTTTATTTTGCATTTAAAAAGAATCTGGTTTATTTCAAGGAAATAAACCACCGTTTTTAAAAGGTAAAAACGTAATAATATAATATATACAATATGTATGTATATAGTATAATTACGCATTCACAACAAAGGTGAAGGGTATATAAGATTCGGCATAGCCGAAACTCTTACTCGTTTATACTCTGTTTCTTAACTTGTTGTGAATATGGAAAAATGTTCTTTTAATTTTATAAATTGTTACATTACAATCAAGATTATTATGAAAATCAGACAAACTCTGGAAATTATGATGGGAATTGGTAATTATGTACATCAATTATAAATGGTCAAAATTGATAAAATTTCAAATTATTTAACATAAATTATATTGGTCGTAAAATTGTCTTTCAAACAATATATCAAATACTAATAAACTTTTCACTAAGACTGAATAGAAAATACAGAATCAGAATATTCTAGCCCTATACCCAGTATAGTTTTTCTATTTCTTAGTACGTTTAGGTGAAGGATATTTAAGATTCGGCACAGCCGAATATAGTACTCGAACTTGTTATGGTTTTTGTCATGGTTTTCAAAACGAGATATCAAACTCTTAAATTGGTTATGGGCGGAGGGGCGTGGCAAAATCCAATTTTCATATTGCGCCACCAATGACATACGAGTATACATACATATATTTTGCTTTTTTATTTTATTTCATTACATTCAAACAAATTGCTCGAAGCGCTTGACCGGACTCTACGTGATTTTTGAGGAAACTACAAACCGATGGGAGGCGCTCTTATTCTTTCTGTTGGTGATTTCCGTCAGACTTTGTCCGTTATTCCAAGATCAATGCCCGCAGCTGAGCTGAACTGAGCATACTTGAAAGTTTCATATATTTGAAACCGAGTTGAGAAAATCTCGCTATCGACGAACATGCGTTTGCATTTGTTGCAAGACCAGTCTGCCCAAACATTCGCAGAACAACTTTTTAACATCGGAAATGGAAAAATTCCAATTAATCGCACCACGAACGAGATTTCGTTCCCGCCTAACTTCTGTCAAATGGAAATGAATATTCAAGCCGTTGTCGATATGACAACGAGCAAATTCAATTGAAATTGCCTGACAAATTAATCAAATGCAAATCGATCGACACAGTAACGGATGAAGAACAAACCGTCAATTATCCCACTGAATCTTTGAATTGATTGGAACCACCCGAAATATCACCGGATGTGCTAACATTAAAGGTTGCATCACCGGTAATTCTTATTCGCAACTTAAACGCACCAAAGTTATGCAACGGAAGCAGATTGACCATCAAAAACTGCTCACCAAATTTAATCGATGCAACAATCATCGGTGGCAGATTCAAAGGCGAAGGCATACTTATTCCACGAATTCCGATGATTTCCAACGATATACCATTCCAATTCAAGGGACTCCAATTCCCTTTACTATTACCATCAATAAAGCACAAGTCCAATAATTGATTATTGCTGGCTTAATTTTGGAAAATTTATGTTTACCACACGGTCATTTGTATGTGGTTTGCTCCCGAGTAGGCACGCCAAAAAACAAAAAACATTGTCTAACCGCTGGCCCCAAGATGCATTAATAATTGATGTTTACTGGAAGATCTTGCACAATAAACGACGACCTTGGCAGGGTAGAAAATGCATTCCAGTGTGCCATGTGTCTAGAAAAATATAGTTTTACAATGCTATTCTTCTAGTTATTAATTAAAAAAAATGAACTCAAGCCGAATATAAAATTTTCTCTAATAAAAGCAATAAATAAATATAATTTCCAATTTGCCTTAAGTAGATGCGTTTTTGTTTTTGATTGAGCCCATATCTACTCCATATGTAAGTTATTCTGTAACAAAACTTTATGATAAATATTCTATGGATTTTTGTTTAAAGGCCGTAAATTTCATGAAAAGCTCAATTTAAATCGTGTGGTAATACAACACTACTGTTTACTTAAGCGGACCGGGTCAGCTAGTGAATTATACATACCTTTTTTTTTTTTTTTTTAAAGAGAAGTAACACTCAGGCATTTAATATGCCTATATATATTTGCGTTACTTTCTTTGGAAAGGGGATAGTTGAAGAAGTAAAGGTGGTGAAAGAAGAAAGCTTTTTATATCACAACTCTGCAATTGCGCATTGTTTGTTTTTAGTGCAGAATTGCAGCGCCTCTGGTGGTGAGTAGGCGCATTATTGTTAAAGATTGATTTTATAGCCTTTATTTAATTATTTTCCTTCGGTGGCATTTATATGCTATACCACCGAAGGAGGGCGCTGTGATAAATATTAGTTATGATGGATAGAAGAGAAAACTAATAATTATCAGAAACTGCTGTTGTTTGAGTAGCAGCGGCTGGGAATCGAACCCGGGCTACAAATACCAACTCATGCTTATTGATCAAATGCGCTAACCAATTAACCTACAGCACCCTCACTCCGCTGATCTACAGACTTGGCACTGCCACCAAAGGAATTTAAGGAGTTTTTCAGCATTTCCCATTGCTCCTTAGAGTTTGCATTAGAGTTAATACCATCAAATTGACTTTTGGCGAATTCTAAGTTTGTCACTTAGTAATTCGCATATTTTTCGAAAATTATAATCAAAATAATTGAGAAATAAAAAAAAATCAATTAAGAACAGATTACTTACCTTTTCCGTGTTATTATTCATTGCGATTTTAATATTTTTTATTTTGAAAATTATATATCGCAGCGTTTTTATTTGTGAGTATATTTGACAGTTCAAATTTTCCAACAAAAATTTTACAGACCACTTTCTCAGTAAGCTAGCGAGTAATTTTCTTAAGTAATCGCTGTACCTGCATTTCTGTTTTATTCCACACATTTTAATCGAAAAGTTTCTCAACGCGGAAGTTGCAGAACATGGGCACTGGTAGCATTTTCCAGTTTTATAGCATTTATAATATCACGCGAAGATTCTTGAAGAAGTCTTACACAGTATTCTTTTTTATTACTTGCAATAAATCAATAGCAATCGAGTATACTATAAATTTGTTTAAACATTCGTTATGTAAGGTAATGTTAAAATGTGGCCATAAGATATATCGTATTTTCGATAAAGTAAGTTTGTGGTAAAGTTTTATTATTATTTAACAAATATTGAAAATGGTACCGTGTAGGTCTAAAAAGTACAATTTATTTATATAGTTGGTACAAAACCCATTTTCCATCACTGTTATCATCAAAAAAATAATGATTTACGAATATTAGAGTGTGTATGTTTGCAACGAAGCATTAAGCAGCAAATAATATTAGGGCCACATCCATCATAATAAATTACAAAACAAGAACTGGTGATGGTTGATGTTGGAGCATGGAGTTTTTTGGCCATTGCTGGTTTTCTCCACAATTGTTTTTTTTTATATATTTGAATTATTTTTTTCCATTTTTTATTATTTAAATCCTAAATTGTATACTGAATTAAAATTAAACTAAAATTAGAATCTAAAAAATTAACATGATTATTATTACAATTATGGCAACCCTAAATTTAGTACATTGTTACAATGTAAAAATTAACTGTTTTGCTGAAAATATAATGATAAGTAAATTTAAAGAAAACGTTAAATAAATACTTACAGTTGGCACTATATACTAAACCTTATAAGACGTGTTTAGTTTATATTGAATCTTGGTTGTTTTTAATAGAGTTTTTTGTAAAGTCCACCATTATAATTAATTTTAAAAATTCATAATTTGTTTGAATTTTATTTAAATTTCATAAAAAAATATTAAGGAAAAACATTTTGGCGCCCGAGCAGGGACTAATTACATTTTTTTTTATTAAAATCAATAAATTTTGATAAATTATTTCAAAATAAAAAAGTTAATTTATTAAAATAATTTAACTAATTTTAAAAAGTGATCGTGTTAAATTAGTGCGCGATTACTTCTACAAGAACACGCACATCCATCATTGACTTTCTACTTTTCAGTTGCTGCCACATGCCTCGTCGTTGCCGTAATTTCCGACCACATCACAGACAGGGAAGTAGAGATTCTGATTCTATCTGAAACAGAGGTAACAAGCGTAAACAATATTGTGTTTGCATTTAAACCTGTAATTTACTCAGATTAGAGCATTCTATAAATTAATTATAGTTTTCACCTTAATTTATGAAACAATTTTCTCGAATGTTAATACATAGAACCACACATACACACGAATAAAATAATATATTTACATATATTAAATTGCACAAAATCAAAGTGAACCGTTTTCAATTTTATTTTTTAATCCACACTTAAGCATAGTACTCTGTTCAACATTTCAAGTGGAATGCTGTCAAAATACATGTTAAAAAAATAAATATGAAATTTTCATGAAAAAATGTTGCAGAAGTAGTACTCTGTTCATTTTGTGAAAGACTTGTGAAATGTATCTGGCAACATTATTTTTTCACAGCGAAATAATTAAAGTAGCAATTGTTTCACGTGGAATTTTTATCCAAAAGCTCTTCTGTCGCAACAACAATATCTATTACTTGTTGTTCTGCTGCACAAGCGGCTAGTAATATTTGTTTATGCATTTTTAGTTAAAGATTTCGATTCAACACAAATTTTTTAATATTTTAACTTTTATTTATTTTCGATTTAAATTCACAAAAAAGCAAAACATATGTGTTTTGTTTACACAAGTAAAACAATGTGGCGTACTTTCAATAAAAAAAAAACGTCAAATTATGTAAATTCGCGTGATAGGCAACATTGGCTACACGTAAAATTTTCCGTATGAAATAATTAATGTTGCTCAACATTTTTCCCAAATTTGAACAGAGTACTAGGCTTTACACACGAGTGATAATTTTATTAATTTTTATAACTTAATTAACTATTTCATTGTTGGTTTCTTTGTTATTTTATTCACCTTTCACACATAAATTCTTATTGTTGATCATTTGTTTGTTTCATTTCGTTCGTTCCGTGTTGATATAATAAACCAATGGTTTATAGTGGCCACTATTGCATATCATTTAAAGCTGCCAGATTAACCACATTGTTCAATTACGTTACATGAGATAAATTAAAATAAATAATCATAAATTTATAAATCTTGGTAAAATTAATTATTTTACCAAAGACTGGTTACTATTCACGGATTTTAGAACGAGTTCTTTTTAAAGAAAAAATTAAATCTAAAATATTAATAACTTTTAAACAATTTAATAGTGAAATAAAATAACAAAGACAACGAAATAAAAAAAAATTACTAATTTATGCGAGTTTGCTGCCGAGATAAAAAGAAAAATTTATTAATATCATTTATAATTGAGTTGTGCTAAAAATCTTTTAAGGAATAAAAGATAGATTCTTTGATAATAAATATAAATTGCTTCGAATCATATTTATTGGGTTCTAGTAAATATTTGAAATAGTTTTGATTCTTTATTTGATATGGCTGGTGGAAAGAAATATTGATCTACTCCTGTATCGGATTATTTGGAAAAACTGATGCAGCGAAAAGCCAAAGTTGTTGAAAATATTAGAAGAATAAAAAAGTCATTTCTCGAAAAGACAATTTCTTTCAAGCCCTTTGAGATCGATTGTAGATTAGAAATTTTAAAGGAACATATCCCTCAAGGTACGGAATTTCAGTCGGAAATAGATATTTTAGATCCCACAAATGACGACAGATCCGAGCTTGAAGATTTATGTGTTACCACGAAGTCTCTATTACTGAGTCTTCAGGTCAAGAATAGAAGACCGAGTTTGCAAGAAAGTTCGTTTATGCAACCTCATCATTCTAGGCTTCCAAACATGCGGCTTCCTAAATTCAGCGGAAAACATTCCGATTATAAAAATTTTATGAGTTTGTTTGAAAATTTGGTACAATGATCATACATTGACTGATATTGAAAAAATTAAACATCTTATGTCATGCTTAACTGATGAAGCTTTAGGGATAGTTAAAGCTTTTCAATTAACTGAAGAAAATTATCCAAAGGCATTAGCGAGTTTGAAGAAAGTATATGATAATGATTGTCTTATTTTTCTAAAAGATATTTCAAAATTATTCGACCTCCCAGAAATCAATAAACCTTCAGCTCCAGCTTTGAGAAGAATGATAGACACGGTTTCCGCCATGTATGATTCTTTGTTGTCAATTGGCGATGATAAAAAGATATCGAACGCGATTTTAATTCACTTAGTGATGTCGAAAGTTAATCCAGTCACTAAATCCAAATGGGAAGAACAGCTTGACTTCGAAAAGCTCCCACTTTGGTCTGACTGCGAGGCAATGTTAAATAGAAGATACCAGCATATTTCTGCTGATGAATCTTCGGATTCAAAACCTAAAAATTTTAAAAATAAAAACGAACTGTAACGAAATCGAAACAATCTGTTGAAAAATGCATATTTTGTAAATCTGCCGATCACAATATATATAATTGTTCCTCTTTAGCGACAGTGCCTGTTATTCAAAGATTCGAATTTATAAAAGCATGCATTAATTGTCTAAAAAAGGGTCATACTGTGGCAAGTTGTAGTGCTCAAAAAGGCAGAGTTTGCGGGGGAGCACATAATAAGCTTTTGCATCGCTATAGTTCTGAGACTCAGAGTGTGAATACAGCTTCGAACTTTTTGTCAGATATTCCGACAATTTCTAACGCTGCAGTAAATCACTCAGCATCTGATGCTAATGTGATTCTTGCTACTGCTGTTATAAAAGTTAAATGTAGTTCTGGCGATTTTATACTAGCAAGAGCACTATAGATTCCGGTTCTCAACAAATTTGATTACCGAGGATCTTGCTCAAAGTAATAGGTGAAATTAGTTCGGTTTCTAAATCTAATATAGAAATCACCGTTATGTCGAGGGTTAATTCTACCGAATTCTCTTCGAAGTTTTGGGTATTGAGTTCAATTACGAACTTCCAACCTGATCGCAGGATTTGTACTACAAATTGGAATATTCCAAGAAATATTGTATTGGCAGATCCTGAATTTTATAAACCTCAGAAAGTAGATTTGATAATTAGTGGTGAAATGTTCTTTGAACTATTATGTGTTGGACAAATTAAGAATAATCCAAACATACCTTTCTGCAGAAAACATCTTTTGGCTGGATAGTAGCTGGAAAGTGTGATCGGTCAAAGCGCTCTAGTTCAAAAATATGTTTACCGTCAGGGCGTTTTGAAGCCTCTCTTCCTTTCAAATCAGACAAAATTTTGGGGTCATTGTTTGATACCGCCAAATGGCGATTTTTAGCGCTCTAGCGCATACTTTCACATGATCAAAATATGAGAGAAATGTATCACGAGTTTATGAAAGAGTATGTCGACTTAGGTCATATGTCTATTGCAGACAACCAATTACCGAAATTTCCTCATTATTTCATACCACATCAATGCGTTTTGAGACCTCAAAGTACAAGTACCAAACTTCGTGTAGTTTTTGATGCATCGTGTCGTACTTCTTCGCGAACTTCGCTCAATGATATTTTAATGGTTGGACCTACTGTACAGGATGCTTTATACGCGACTCTAATCCGTTTTCATAAATTTGTAATCACGGCTGATATTGAAAAAATGTATCGTCAAGTTTCTGTTGGCGACAATGATAGAGATTTTCAAATGATCCTTTGGAGACAAAACTCGTCTGATCCACTACAGGTGTTTCGCTTAAACACCGTAACTTATGTTATTTCTTCTGCACCGTTTTTAGGGATCAGATGCCTCATTTATTTAAGTGATTTATACAAAGAGACTTTGCCTATCGGGGCAAAAGTAATTGCCGTGATTTTTATGTTGAGGATTTGCTAACAGGTGCCGATAGTTTTGACGAACTTCTAACTATTCTAGATCAAGTGACTCAAATCTTGAGTTCAGCTAGATACCTTTTAACAAAATGTTTTTCAAATCACCCTGATTTCAATATATCCGAGTGTAAGAAAAAATTATTACATGATACCGACTTAACTAAAGCTTTAGGCATACATTGGGTTCCGAAGAATGATACATTCAAGTTTAATTTGGAGGATAGTTTTAAAGATCTAAAAGCAACAAAAAGAAATATTTTGTCTGTTTCATCCAGATTGTTTGATCCACTCGGACTTTAATGCCCAATAATAACGAAATCCAAAATGTTGCTTCAAGAACTTTGGATTTAAAAACTTGACTGGGATGAATCAATATCTATGCGACTATATACAGTATTGGAAAATTTTAAAGACAATTTGTTGAAAATTAATTCTATTGAAATCCCAAGATTCGTCCACACCACTTTTGTAGCATCAATCCAGATTCATATGGCATATGGTTGCTGCCCGTATATAAGAAGTTGTGACTCAAATAAAGTCTTTTGTAAATTGCTAACGGCAAAATCAAAAGTAGCGCCACTCAAAACAAAATCTCTCCCGAGACTTAGTTATGCGTAGCGCATTTATTATCGAAATTGTGGACTCGAATTAAGAAGATTATTAGCTTTGAAATCGAGAGTGTAACTTTCTGGACAGACTCAGAAATTATCTTACACTGGATAAAAACTCATCCATCCAGTCTTGCAACATTCGTTTCGAATAGAGTTGCTGAAATACAAGAATGGTCAGATCACGTTTCATGGCGCCATGTGCCTACTAAGCTAAATCCAGCTGACATTGTATCAAGAGGATGTGATGTAGACGATATTAAAAATTCGATTTGGTTTAATGGTCCTTCATTTCTTTCTGTGGCCTGTTAATAATCATTTTGGGTTGACAGAGGACCAAGCGTCTTTGGAAAAGAGAAAAACTTCTATTCTCGTAGCAGTAGAAAAAACTATAAATTTGGAAAATGTATTTTTAAATTTGATCGAAAATTACTCTTCATATAAGAAGATTTTAAGAATCATGTGCTACGTACTAAGATTCGTTGATTTTTGTAAAAAAAAGTGAAATTTCCAATTTAAAAAAACCTACTGCAAAAGAAATAAAGTGGGCCTTTTATAGACTTATTGAAATTATCCAGAAAGAAAGTTTTGCTGAGGAGATTCAGAAATTACAGAAATCTCTGGTGTTGCCTTCAAATATTCAAAGGCCTACAGAGAATAAGCGAAACTTTTCACTATTAAGGGTAGGTGGGCAGTTTCTAAATGCACCGTTATCTTATAACACTAAATTCCCACTTTTATTACCAAAGAAAACTGTTTTTGTGACTACATATTTACGCGCTCTGCATCTCGAAAATTGCCATGTTGGTATTAAATCTAGAGAAAATATTTGGCTTATAAATGCTAAGGAGGAATGTGGCAGAATAGTACGTAAATGCGCTCACTGTTACCGCTTATGACTCAAATAATGGGAAATTTGCCTAACGATCGGCTGAGAGCTCTACGACCGTTTTTGATAGTTGGCGTAGATTTTTGTGGTCCCGTGAATATTTCGTTGCGTATTCGCGGTCGACCACCAATTAAAATTGTATATAGCGGTTTATGTTTGTTTCACATCAACGACTGTTCATTTAGAATTAGTTTCTGACCTATCCTCTGATTCTATTATTCTCTCTTTTAAAAGGTTCACTGCCAGGAGAGGTATTCCACGCAAGGTGTACTGCGACAACGCCCCCAACTTTGTAGGAGCCAGCAGGATCCTCAAGGAACTCATAGAAGCGTTCGAGAAGGCCAAGAAAGACGTCGTGTCATACACAGTGTCGTACAGGGTCGACTTCAGCTTCGTACCACCCAGGGCACCACACTTCGGAAGACTATGGGACTATGGCTGCTGTGAAACAGGCGAAGTTCCTACTTCTACTAGCTGTGGGCAAGGCACTGCTCACTCAGGAGGAAATGCAAACGATGCTCGTAGAGGTAGAAGCAGTGCTCAACAGCCGGCCAATAGCACCGCTGTTCTCAGACCCGAACGACGGAGATGCCTTAACACTAGCGCATCTACTGATGGGAGAGGGTCTGCGTTCGCTGCCACCAGGATCCGTCGGAGACATCAACGACAACAATCTGCGATGCTTGAAGCGATGGCGAATGCTATGCGCTCTCAAGCATAGGTTTTGGCGAGCTTGGTGCAAAGACTACGTTTTGGGGCTGCAGAACAAGGGCAAGGGGGTCAAAGAAGAACCCAATCTACAACTAGGCCGAATAGTGGTAGTACACGAGGACAATCTCCCGTCTCAAGAATGGCTGACCGGCAAAGTCGTCCGCGCAATAGAATGGCAACACAGTAAGGTCAGAGTGGCGGAGGTAAAAACCAAAACGGCGTCTATAAATGCCCAATTACTAAATTAACACCACTACCATTTGATTGAAGATTTTTGGTCCTTCAATGGGGCCAGTATGTTGGAGCGTGGAGTTTTTTTTGCCATTGTTGGTTTTCCCCACAATTGTTTTTTTTTTATATATTTGAATTATTTTTTCCCATTTTTTATTATTTAAATCCTAAATTGTATACTGAATGAAAATTAAACTAAAATTAGAATCTAAAAAATTAACATGAATATTATTACAATTATGGCAACCCTAAATTTAGTACATTGTTACAATGGAAAAATTAACTATTTTGCTGAAAATATAATAATAAGTAAATTTAAAGAAAACATGAAATAAATATTGAATCTCGGTTGTTTTTAATAGAGTTTTTTGTAAAGTCCACCATTTTAATTAATTTAAAAAATTCATAATTTGTTTGAATTTTATTTAAATTTCTTAAAAAAATATTAAGGAAAAACATTTTAAATTACACTATATGAAAAAGCATACTAGTCTTGTTTATTTTAACATATTGCTTCTCGTATTTTCATAATACAATCAGTCATTCAGTTCACTTGTTCACTGAACGACCTAGTTATTTTTTTGAACTGAACAAAAGTGAAGGATCACTGAAATGAACGATTATGCCCAAGACTAGTTACTTCTTCTGTTTATATCTCAGCTGTTAATTTGAATTATCAAATTGATTGTGGAACATGAAATTCATAGAGCAGTATTCCAAATTTAGTGATGCCCATTGAATAAAGGTTACCACCCAGCGGTAAATGGAACTAAGTACCTAGATTATAATCGATGACATCAGTATAACATTCTAAGCAAGCGATTTAAGTTATTAGAATGTTGTATATGTGCAATCTAATAAATATCACCTATTAATTATAACTTTGATTACAATATAAGCGGAGTGTTAGTTAGTTGATTTATGTTAAAACAATTTATGAATTATATTTAATTTGCCTGAATTTATTGACGTGCCATCAAGTCCGCTTAGAACACCACTTATAACGTAAGTGAAATTGAAATGACACTTCGTTGTGTAAAGCTCTTAACGAGTACGGACGTGTATCAGTGAGTAAAAAAAAATAAAAAATCAAAAAATTTAAAGTAAAAAAAAATATAAACTATTTGTAATAGGTAAAAAAATAATATCAAGAACTAAGGTGCCTGAAGAGATTTGTGAATGAGCCTCACAAATACTTCCAACAAGGAGAGTAGGCCCAGCACAAATAGCAGAAATGCGTATATTATGGTAAGCTCTCCGAGCGTGAGCAATGAAGATATTCGATACCCAGAATTAACTAAAATTACTTAAGTGCAAATAAAAAGTGGTAACAGATTCTCTGTACTATCTATACCTGACGATGAAGAAGCAGAAGCCACTAAAGAAGTTAAACCGCCACCTGCGGGAGCAAACATCAAATAGCATAGTCAACATGTTGACTCAACTTGTAGGTAAGAATAATTTCTACGTCGTTTCTATACGACGCGGGCCAGTACAGAAACGAACTTTCGTATTATATCAAGACACCTGGACGCAGAAAATAAAAGTTACTGTACATATTAATTAAAAAGTGCTAAGGGTTTGATTACTATCATAAAAGGCATACAGAGGAGCTAGAGGGGTATGAGGTAAAATCTGTTCATAACATTTTGAACAGGAATAAAGTTCCTCGACCAATGCACCGCATTGAGATATCGTTTGATTCATCGGTTCTCAAAACGAAAAATTCAGTTCATCCCATATACAACTTGCGTTACTTACTCAACAGTAGAATAATTGCACAAACTGTCAGGAATATGGCCATACAAAATCATGTTGTAAATTGCCTCACATAGTGTTGTTGAACTGTTCGGACGTGTTATTTTTAGTGCGGCTGAATTTTCGGTGAAAAAATCGTAATAGGTGAAAAAGTGTAATAGGTCGAAATAAAACAAAAAGTTAAAAAATAATTCGTAATAGGTAAAAATACCTACGGTAAAAAAAAAAAAAAAAAAATAAAAAACATTAAAAAATAAAAAACATTAAAAAAAAAATAATAAAAAACATAATAAAAATAAAAAATCGCATAAAAACTGTATGAGTGTTCCTCTCAGATGTAATTCTGAGAAAGAGCTTAGCTCGACTAGAAAATCTTTATGGATCTCTGAGGAAGAATCCTTAAAAAATCTGTGGAGAATCTTCTCACTACAAGAGCCGTAGAACGGCGCCGTTCCTGTTCGCCCAATATAGTGATTTCATCAGATGATAAAACATCAATATCTTCTACATCAAATAGTGCAGTCAAACCTAGAAAACAAGTAGGTATGGATAAATACGTCACAGTTCTTAAGCGACAGAGGAGCCCGACATCTGCTCAAACGTCATCAAATTCAAAAGCTCCCAAGACCGTGAGTATTGACAATCCAAATGATCAAAACAGGTTTGCTCTCCTCCAGACGGATGATCCAGAACTTCCTAAGAAAACGTTTAAGCCCCCACCAATTTATCTGAGAGAGCCCACTTCCAGTAAATTGGTACAAGGAATTGTTTCGGTAATAGGTGAAAATATGTTTAGCGTAACCTCAATTAAACATGGAAATATCAGCGAAACCAAAATTCAAGTGAAAAAGGAAGATGACTTTCGAAAATTGTCCAACCAGTTGGAGAGGGAGAGTAGGGATTTCTATACCTACCAGCTGAAAAGCGCAAAAGGACTCCAAGTCGTTCTAAAGGGTATAGACCCAGATGTTGATCCTGCCGAGATAAAGACTAGTTTAATGGAAAATGGCTTCAAAATTAAGAACATAACGAATATTAGAAACCGTGAAAAGATTCCTCAGCCTATGTTCAGGGTGGAATTGGAACCCGGAGATATAGTCTTAAAGAAAAACGAGTCCCATCCCATCTACAATCTGATTTACCTTCTGCATCGTAGAATCACCGTGGAAGAACCGCATAAGCGTCAGGGACCCGTCCAGTGTCTTAATTGTCAAGAATTTGGTCACACTAAAGCATATTGTAAATTGCCGTCAGTTTGTGTTGCGTGTGGGGAACTACATACAACTGCTCAATGTGATAAGTCGAAAACCGACTCAAAAATCAAAAAATGCAGTAACTGCGGAGGTAATCATACCGCAAATTATAGAGGTTGTCCAGTTTACACTCATTTGAAAGGCATAAGGACCAACAAGACGTCAGTATTACCTGTTCATCCACAACAGCCTAATTTTGCATCGAGTAACAATTTTCCTCAATTGTTACGGCCCACTAGTCATGAAAACGCGCCTAGTTCTAGACAAGTTTCTTACGCTAACGTGGTTAAATCTAATATGCCAGGTTTGGAGCAGGAACCTAAATCTCAATATTACGAGCCTAATATTAACACTCTAGAGACTACTTTGCAGACACTTGTCCAAACTATGAACACTTTTACGACCACTATGACATCCATGATGCAGGAAATGCTGAAAATGCAATCCACTATCTTACAAGCAATTTTAAAGAAATGATTTGTTTAAAAATTTGTTTTTGGAACGCGAACGGCCTCCGCCAACATAAAAACGAACTGGAACACTTCCTGATGGATAAGCAGATTGATGTCATGATGATTGCTGAAACTCACTTGACGGCGACAGGGTACTTCAAAATTAATGGATACGTGTTGTATGATACTAAAGATCCCCGCGGAAGAGCATGTGGAGGTTCGGCAATTCTTATAAAGAACAGAATAAAACATTATTTAATGAACAACATATGTGAGGATTACCTACAAGCAACAAACATTTGTATTGAATTCTGTCAATACAACTTTGTTTTATCATCAATTTATTCGCCGCCTCGATTTTCAATAAAAGAACATCAATACTACAGCTTCTTCAATTCCCTTGGAGCTAGATTTTTGGTTGCTGGTGACTTTAACGCCAAACACACATTTTGGGGTTCACGTCTAGTGACCCCGAAGGGTCGTGAACTCTTCAACACCATTGCCAAAATGGGCTTAGATGTACTCTCAAGCGGGCATCCCACCTACTGGCCGACGGACCGACGGAAGATTCCCGATATTATTGACTTCGGAGTAGTGAAAAATATCCCTGTAGAATCGATACAAGTGGAGCCTTCATTAGACTTGTCTTCAGATCACTCTCCTTCTATTATTTCAATGCGTTTCCTTCAAGGGTATGGCTCTCCATTTCGGGACATGTCTAAATCCAGAGTAAGTTGGATAAAGTATAAAAAGTATTTAAGTTCCCACTGCACGGAAAATGTAGTGTTGAGAACTACCGAGGATATTGATGGGTCGATTGGCAAGTTTACTGAGGACATACGAAGAGCTGTGCATCACGCTTCCACATATGACGTTGAATGCAGAAATAGGACAAACAGAACTTATTTCGCTGAACTCGAACATCTCCTGACAGAAAAAAGAAGAGTTAGAAGAGAGTGGCAAATTCACAGGTCTCCTCAACTGAAAGCTAGGCTACGGGAATGCAGAGATATACTAAGAAATTTCTTAGAAACCCAAAGAATGGCTTCACTTAAATCATACTTGGAGGGAATTGACAGTTCCCCACAATCTGACTATTCGTTATGGAAGGCGGCACGAGGTTTAAAAAGACCAGTTAGAGGAAAGCCTCCTTTGCGAAATCCGATTGGTGACTGGGCTAGAAACGATTCCGAGAAAGGGACTTTATTTGTTAACCATTTGAGAAATGTGTTTACTATAAACAACTCAAATAATGCAACTGAATTGCCACCACTCGTTATTAGACCTCCTGTACCTCTAAGACTTAGCTTTAATGATATTCAAAGCGCTATTGGTACTCTGAACCTTAAAAAAGCTCCAGGTATGGATAAAATCAGCAACAAAATGCTTGTGGAGTTACCGCGTGTAGCTAGAAGAATTATTCTATTTATCTTCAATGCTATTTTACGCCTAGAATACTATCCTGCAGATTGGAAGGTATCTATGATTACCATGATTCCTAAGCCAGGGAAGGACCTCACCAAAGTAGAGTCATATAGGCCAATTAGCCTACTGCCGACAATTTCAAAACTGTTCGAAAAATTGTTAATGGCTAAGTTGATTCCAATTCTGAACGACACTCAATGTATTCCAAATCATCAATTCGGGTTCAGAGCTAAACACAGTACCATCGAACAAACACACAGATTAGTAAATGTGATAAGACGGTCGTTTGAAGAGAAAAAATACTGTTCCGCGCTTTTCATTGATGTTTCCCAAGCGTTCGACAAAGTCTGGCATGAAGGTTTAATGCACAAAATAAAATTAGCTCTGCCTGCTAACACCCACAAACTTATGAAAAGTTATTTATATGGTCGCAAATTTACAATCAAAGAAGGCGATTTTTTAAGCCCCGCTCAGCCAATTGAAGCAGGAGTACCCCAGGGTAGCATACTGGGTCCTACTTTATATTTGATTTATGCATCCGATATGCCGTCAGACCCCAATATACATACTTCAACTTTTGCTGACGATACAGCCTTTATTAGCGTTCATAAGGACCATCAAATAGCATCACAGAATTTGCAGAATTATATTTAAAAACTAGAGAATTGGCTTGAGCTTTGGAAAATCAGGGTTAACGAACAGAAATGTATTCATATAACTTTCACATTGCGAAAAGATACCTGCTCGTCCATCAGAATAAATAACCAAATTATTCCGCAACACAATGAAGTCAAATACCTCGGAATCCACCTCGATCGTCGTTTAACCTGGAAGTCTCATATTGACGCAAAACTTACACAGATGAGATTAAAAGCAGTGCAACTTAATTGGCTAATCGGCAGAAATTCTACATTAAAGTTGGATTGTAAACTTTTGTTGTACAATGCAATTCTAAAGCCAATATGGTGTTATGGAATTCAATTATGGGGTACTGCCTCAGCATCCAACATTGAAAAAATTCAAAGAGGTCAAAATAAAATTCTACGTATAATTACTGCAGCTCCATGGTACGTTAAAAATTCTCGAATTCACAAAGATCTAGGCATTCCTTTGGTGAAAGACGAATTTACAAAATACGCCTCAAAATATGTCAGCAAACTTGAACACCATCCAAACCCACTTGCACGAGACATCCTTAACTTTAGTGGCCATGTTCGGTTGAGAAGGAGGGATACCCTTGCTTTAACTCAAACGCAAAACAGATGACTGGATCAGTGGATGTAAATTTTTTTGTAGTATCATAATATTTTGTCTAGCACTGGCTGGACTTATTATTTTCTTTTAGTATTAAGATTCGAAAACTTATTGTCATTTCAATATCTGAAGATTCAATAAATAAATATAATGTATTATAAAAAAAAAAAAAAAAAAAAAAACGTATGTGTGGTTTGTGGCGACGCTATAAATCTTACTGATTTCAAACTTACCTTGTCATCCGTTTATTGTCCCCCGAGGCACAAAATTATACACGATAAATTTCTCAATTTCTTCTCCACATTGGGCCAGAAATTCATTGCTGCTGGCGATTACAACGCTAAACATACATATTGGGGCTCCAGACTTAATAGTCCAGAGGTTATCTGCTATACAATACCGTAACTGCAAATAATTTTGATGTGGTATCGAGTGGTGAGCCTACCTATTGGCCAACCGACTTCAACAAGCTACCAGACCTTATTGACTTTGCTGTATTTAAAAAACATCAAGCGCGATCAGGTACTAGTTAGTTCCTCCTATGATCTATCGTCTGATCATTTACCTTCAATCCTCATTTTAAAAGGCAACTTTGAAGCCGCAGCTGCAAACTTTATTTCCTATCCAAACAGAAACACAAATTGGTTAAAGTATAAAATGTATGTATCACAGTACATTCCCCTAAAAAATTCATCTGACATCTAAATAGCTGTCGACCGACTTACAGAAGTCTTAGATGCTGCAGCAAGAAATGCAACCCCAATCAAGCGGACAGTTAAACATGCTCCTTACAATAAATCGACGGATATAGAGACCCTGATCAGAGAAAAAAGGAAGTTAAGAAGACAATGGCAAAACAGTCGTTCCCCAACTACTAAGCCCCAACTACAATTATGCCTGACAACTCTTCGCAACAAATTGAGACAGAACCACGAGTCTGCAATAGAAGGCTATCTAAACAGTCTAGATGCCACAAACAACTCCAATTACAGCTTATAGAAGGCTGTACGGCATATTTAATGCCCTATAACCCACGAATCTCCATTAAGACTGGAAAACCGCACTTGGTCAAAAACACAAATGAAAAATAAAACGCTTTCGCGGGCCACCTTGAGAAAGTTTTCACGCCACATGCTGCACATACATGTTCCTGTCGTCCAATCATTCCTGATAAGGTAACTATCCAATAAAATTTAACATTAATCAAGTAAAATCTGTAATAGAAAAAGTGAATATTAGAAAATCTCCCGGACCTGATCGCATCACAGGGTCAATGATAAGGAACGTACCATCGTCTGCTTCTAGAATCTTGCTGTTCTTTTTTAACGCGATATAAAAGTCGGATACTTTCCATCCTCATGGAAGAGGTCTATAATTATTATGATTCCCAAGCCAGGAAATGATGTTCGCCAGGTTGCGTCGTACAGACCGATAAGCTTATTATCAATCCTATCGAAGCTTTTCGAAAAAATATTTGTTTTAAGCATAACTCCTCATCTAAATGAACACGACATCATCCTGGATCACCAGTTCGGATTCAGAGGGAAACATGGTACAATAGAACAAGTGCATAGAATTGTCACCCAAATTAGATCGGCGTTTGAGATAAAGCAATACTGCTCAGCCTGTTTATAGACATTTCCCAAGCATTTGACAAAGTACTGCATGGGCATCTAACATCCAAAAGATTCAAAGAAGACAGTCTAGAATATTACGACAAATTGTCTGCGACCCATGGTATATACGTAATAATATTATCCACAGAGATCTCAACGTACCTCGCTTAGGGTCTGCTTCAGTTCGAAGGTCATCAGAGGCTAAAAAGAACCGACACTTTGAGCCTATCTAGAAGAAATTTTTAAAATTTGAATACAGCAGTTAGTGGTTACATTGGTAACAACTAATAAACAACAAGTAGAATTAAGATTAAGATTTCGATAAGAAGATTCAATAATAAAAATAAATTTAATTAAAAAAAAAACTCTATGACATCGCTGCTTACATTTTAAGCAAGAGCGCACTAATTAAGCAGCCTATGACACTCGTGTATAAATGTAAGCAGAAATATAAAGCTGGAGGTCCACACCAAGCGTCTACCCGTTTCACGCGTTCCAAGCAACTGTCAAAACAGTAGAATCAATGTTGTTGTATGTTTTAAGTTACACACTCAAAAGCGTAGGACGCGTTGACGTTTGAAACGCGAAAAGTTCGCAAGCGGCGAATAGAAATGACAGTTAAAAAAACATTTTTTATATGAAATTGACAAACAAACCGATAAAAAACTTCATATAAAAACAAAATTAGCGGGCTTACGGCATCACCTCCGAAAGTACATACATACATCTTTATACATATATATAATTCTACTGTACGTGTGTTGTGACTGAACTCCTCCAAATGGCTGGACCGATTTACATAAATTTTTTTGTATGCGTTTGGGTGGCGCCCCGGGTGGTTTAGATTTACAATTTGGTCCAATTGGACGAATTAAAAATCTATTATTTCTGCTCCTGATAACGGTTTTTGAACAAAATTTGGTACGTCGGTTTGGTGTGCATTTTTTAAGTGCTGCTGCAAATATGGGTGGAATTTGATAAAGAACGATTGGCATGAAACCTTTCCAATAAAAATGAAATTTGAAGGCAAAGCAACGTTTGCCGGGTCAGCTATTCTATATATATAAAATACAATGCTTGTATGTTTATCCTCTATAGACTCTAAAACTATCCAACCGGTTTCATTTGCAAGGTCCAAATTAGGTTTTCGGCTATATATATTTCAAGTGGGCGTGGCCCCTCCCGCATATATCTTGACTATTGCGATAGCAAGAGCTTTGAAACATTGCAGTATCCCATATGTTACTGATTTGAATAATAATGGGCGGGATCGGACCAGTAGGAATGGCAGCTCCCATACAAAGTAAATATTTAATATCATATATCTACAGTACTATTGTAGTGTGTTTGTCACAACACATGCCAACTACCCAAAATGCATGAAAACAATTAAACACAAATAATATTCTTTCTTAATATTTAGTTCGTTTATTTGACCTTTTTTTAATATTTAATATTTCTTTTTACAAGCAATAAGGTCACTTGAATTTTATATAAAGCATTGTATGACACACTTAAAGCGGTACTTGTAATAATACCCCATACCACACATGAACACAAACAGTGTGAATTAACAAGGGTCAAAGCACTTGAAATATTACTATGCACATAATTCCATATGTTACTCAATTACAACTCAAACAATGTATTGAGTAACATTTGAGTCAAATGCTGACCAATGAAATCAAGTATAGTAAGTTAAGTATGTCAAATAATGTAATAGATATATGAATTAATAATTGTAAATAGAAAAATTTAGTATAAATAGCACAGAATGTATCAATTTAATAAAAAGCAGAATACTTTTTAATCGTAACAAATTAACTTGTCTTCTCAATATTCTACCCGAGCACTCAAAAGGTGCTTAGAAGAATTAAAACGTGTTGCAGCTAGACGCAACATTCATAAATTCTAGCAACAATCTAAAGACCTTCTACTCTGACACTTTTGACATTATTTACACAATTCATTATATGGCGATCCTGCCATAATTTACAATACATTATATGGCGATCCTGCAAGAAGAAATAGATAATAGGTGGAGAAAAGCTGCGTTTAAAAAACGAGAAAAGGGAAATCTGACGTCAAATGGAAGTCCATCAAATTGAGAAATGGGCACAATCCAGGGAACAGGAAACCATAAATATCAACGAAAACATCAATGGTGGTACAATCAGCAACAACCATAGCATGGAGCTAGGCAGTTATAATAAAATAGATACTTTTATTTTACTCACTGTATTAGTTATAATATATTCGATTTACAGATTAAACAAATATTTCAAAAGTTATGTTAACAAGAAAGCCGTAGTACAAGTTTAAAATAAGAATAAAATATTTTAAAATACAAAAGTAAGAAATAAAACTAAGACCAAAAATAATTTTATGGAATCTGTCATAAGTAGGATAGAATAATTATAAATTTAAAAAAAGCAGGGACTAGAGGTTACATAAAAACGACATTACTCATTAAATTAGAAGAGTTAGAATTGTTAAATAAAGAATTTATTGACTTAATAGAAATAAAAACAATAACGGATGACATAAAAGGAAGTACAGAAAGATTTGACAAATATTATAATAAGGCAAAAACGCTACTTTAACAGGCTCTTAATGCACAAAAACCCCATAATCAAACACAAAATTTAACACATATGGCACCTCAAAATTTTAATTTAAAACTCGCTTTAAAAACTATTCCAGAATTCACAGGAAATTACAAAGATCTTAACTCATTCCTTGCAATAGTTGAATTGCTCAACAATGGTTTGGCAGAATACCAAAAGATAATATTATTAAATTTCGTGTACAACGTAAATTTAACCACAGTAATAAGAACAGCGTTAGGTACGTCCGCACCAACAACATTCGATAATTTGAAAACCATACTTACAAATAGATACAAAAATACAAAAACAGTATCTCAGTTACAAGCTTCACTAAGAAATTTTTCTCAAAAAAGTATGACCATACATGCCTACCACGAAAAACTTTTAAATTTAATAGCGGAACTAAATGAGCTACAAATTAGGGAAATACCAAATTGCAGTGCAATTCAGTCAGATACCATTAAACTAATAAATGAGAATAATGCCTTAAATGTCTTCGAAACTGGTTTGAATGAGGAACTTAAACCAACCATATTTGCATCTAGACCAAAAGAACTTAATGAAGCAGTACAATTAGCCTTAGAGATAGAAAAAGATATTTCTAATAAAGATCAAGTACTCAATTTTTCAAATAGACAAAATAAAAACAATATGACAAGAAACAAGAATCATAGAAACAACACCAATAGAAATAATTATCAGAACAATAATTACAATAGGAGAAATAATTATAATCAGAATAACACGTCTAATAGACAAGCGAATTATAATAATAGATCGTCTAACAACAACAGACAAATAAATAATAACAATCGTAATAACAATAACAACAGCAGTTATGAACCAAATAATTACAATAATAATAGTAATTGAGAATTATTCCTCTTGCGAGAATTTGTAAAATTTTTTAAAAATTTTATTCGAAGTTTTACTTCAAGGTAAATATACAAATTGTTTGAAAACAATTATATACACTACAATTTATTTTTGTATATTCCTTTTATATATTTCACATAGCTTTCCGTTGGAAAACGTAAATGTAAAATCATACAAATATATACAAAGAGACACTAGCAAAATGTAATGCATTTTCTGGCCTGCTAAAGCCGTCATCAGCATTCTTTGTGTCTAATAGTGTTTATTTTCAAACTTCATATATTTAACCTTTTTTATATACTAATTGAGAATTATTCCTCTTGCGAGAATTTGTAAAATTTTTTAAAAATTTTATTCGAAGTTTTACTTCAAGTTAAATATACAAATTGTTTGAAAACAATTATATACACTACACTTTATTTTTGTATATTCCTTTTATATATTTCACATAGCTTTCCGTTGGAAAACGTAAATGTAAAATCATACAAATATATACAAAGAGACACTAGCAAAATGTAATGCATTTTCTGGCCTGCTAAAGCCGTCATCAGCATTCTTTGTGTCTAATAGTGTTTATTTTCAAACTTCATATATTTAACCTTTTTTATATACTAATTGAGAATTATTCCTCTTGCGAGAATTTGTAAAATTTTTTAAAAATTTTATTCGAAGTTTTACTTCAAGTTAAATATACAAATTGTTTGAAAACAATTATATACACTACAATTTATTTTTGTATATTCCTTTTATATATTTCACATAGCTTTACGTTGGAAAACGTAAATGTAAAATCATACAAATATATACAAAGAGACACTAGCAAAATGTAATGCATTTTTATATAAAAGAAATATACAAAAATAAATTGTAGTGTATAAAGGAATATACAAAAATAAATTGTAGTGTATATAATTGTTTTCAAACAATTTGTATGTACGAATGTTATTCAAATAACTCAAATTAAATACCCTAGAAACAAAATGTTTACTTGCATTGCTAAAAGTATTTTATTTACTAATGATTTTGAATTCTAGAAATATTAGGGCTGGCTCCCAAGATAGTTTAAGCACCATGATAAGAATTCTGTCCAAAAATGCCCCAGGGCTCAAAATATGTCATATTAATGCACAAAGCCTAAACAATAAGATGGATGAATTTAAATTTATGTTTGAAAACACTGATATTGACGTTATTTTCATCTCAGAAACATGGTTTCAGCCGGAAATTCATAGTCAAATGTACAATTTGAGTGGTTATTTTTTACTACGCTCTGACAGGTCAACTAATGGTGGTGGTGTTGCCATGTATATAAAATCTAACATAATTGCCAAAGAAAAATACAAAAATGGCAGTGGTGACTTCATCGAATACATATTGGTTGAAATTTTAAATAAAAATGAAAAGCTTCTAATTGGCACAGTGTACAGACCTAATAGATCTATTTGCATGGACACGTTTCTTGAACAACTCAGTTCTTTTACACTTGGATATGATTATATTATATTCATTGGCGAGTTTAATGCAAATATCTTGGAATACAACACATTAGAAAATGAAATGAATTCAATTGGGCTTGACTTAGTTAACAATGAAATGCCAACTCACTTCACATCTACTTCCAGTACCTTGCTTGATCTTTGTTTTATAAACAACTACTCCCATTTACAACTATTTCAACAGCTTTCTGCGCTTGTATTCTCCCGCCATGATTTATTGTTTCTGTCATATAACTTTAAGCTTGTAAATAACAATAAGCCGCAAATATTGAAATACGGGAACTTCGAGAATATAAACTTGTTCCTGAAATATGTAGCATTAATTGGAATCAAATTTACTTAATGTCGTCCGTTGATGAACAGCTGCAATTTTTACAAAACAAACTTTACTATCTTCAAGAAAAATATGTGCCTGTAAAAACAAAAGTCATTTGCTACAATAAACCTTGGTTTACACCAGATATAAAATCACTTATTGAAGAAAGAAACCATGCATATGCGAGATGGAAGCGGTTTAAAATACCAGAGTTTTATGTTACTTTTAAATCTGCAAGGACCGCAGTAAATTTACAAATAAGGATGAAGAAAATACAGTTTTACCAAAATAAATTTAAAACACTTGTTGATTCACGTAAAAAGTGGGTTGAAATTCGGAAAATGGGCCTTGTTTCTCAGGACAATAGTGATGACGTAAACCAGCTTAACCAGCAATTTGCCAACATACCAATGCCACAAATCGATACTGACTATTATGATGGTGTGAATAATAATGCAACTGTTGAATTTAATTTTATGCATTTTACACAAGAAGAATTACTTAAATCATTTCTAAGTATTAAATCAAACGCAACTGGTTTTGACTACCTACTTCCAAAGTTTATTAAGCTGACTCTACCTTACACCTTATGTCACTTCACCCATTTGTTCAACACCATAATAACTACCTCGAAATTCCCAACTATGTGGAAGCATGCTAAAATAACACCAGTAAAAAAACCCGATAACACATACCGCCCAATTGCAATATTGTCTTTTCTGTCAAAAGTGTTGGAGAAATTAGTACATGCACAAATAAGTTGTTATTTTAATAATCACTCTTTGTTAAATGAACGGCAATCTGGTTTTAGGCCAAAACTTAGCTGTTTGACTTCTCTTATTGATGTTGCCGAGGAAATAAGATGTCAAATTGATAAACCTCAAATAATATTTTTCCTTATTCTACTTCATTCTAAGGCTTTTGACACCGTTGACCACTCTGTATTATGCCTAAAGTTGAAAAAATTTTACAATTTTTCTAAAACTGCGTTAAAACTTTTATTATCATATTTAAGTAATAGAAGTCAAAGTGTTTGTTCTGGTGAAAATATATCCACAAGCTGCTTGATGCCAATAGGTGTCCCACAGAGCTCTATACTTGGACCGCTTTTATACTCCATTTACGCCAATGATCTCCCGTTGCAGGTTACACATTTTAAAATACAAATGTATGCTGATGATGTCCAATTGTATACAAGTTGCAACAAATCAGATGCGTCAAATTCTGTTGGGCTAATAAACCAAGATTTACGAAGAATATTTTTATGGGCATCTGCAAATTGTTTAAGCCTTAACCCAAGAAAATCAGTGTGCTTATTAATTGGATCACCAAGGACTAATATTCCGAGTATTCCACCACTACATTTAAATAATGCGCCGATTAATGTTGTAGAAAATGCAAAAAAATCTTGGCGTTATATTTAACAATGAGCTAAGCTGGTCAGATCACATCAGAGCAAACTGCCGGAAAACATTTTACATATTGCGAAATCTATGGATATCGCAGTATTTTACACCAATACACATCCGAATGCTGCTTGCAAAAACTTATCTGCTACCAACCCTCTTATATGGCTGTGAGTTATTTACAAGTTGTGATGCTGAAAGTAGGCGAAAACTGAATGTGACATATAATAATGTTGCTAGATATGTATTTGGCGTGAAAAGGAACAGTAGCATCACACTATTAGCTAAGCAAATATATAATCTTACCCTAGATAATTTATTAAAATGCCGAACACTTATCTTTTTGCACAAGATTATCTATGACAGACAACCAAATTATCTATTCAGAAGATTAATATTTTCTAGATCCAAAAGAGGTAAAAAGATCAACAATATAAAATTTACAAGAGCTATCTCAATGCAGCAATTGTTCATAAATTCTATTCGCTTATGGAGCCAACTACCCTCTTATATTCAAATTATACGCAATGCAAGTCATTTTAAAACTGCCATATTTGAACAATTTTGTGACTAATAAATATTATTGTAATGTTAAATTATGTATGTATGCATGTAATATTTATGATTATTATTTAGATTGTATTCTTCCTTATGCCAATTTTTCTACCCAATACTTTAATATAAGATATTTTCTTGTTGTATTGTATTGACTGATAAGTAAAATAAAAATAAAATAAATAAAAAAAAACTTAGGTAAAGATGTAATACTTACATTATTAATAGACACGGGAGCAGACATCTCCTTGTGCAAATTAAACAAACTAGATGAGGATTCAATAAATTTAGATAGGGAACAATCAAGTAGTTTCACAGGCATAACATCAGAAAGAATTAAATCTATTGGAACATCAGAACTAGGGTTTATTATAAATAACATAAACGAAAACCATACATTTCATATCATAGACGAAAATTTTCCAATACCAACAGACGGAATTTTAGGAAGAGATTTTTTTACGAAATTCTTATGCAAGATTGACTATGAAACATTCACGATAACACTTACTTTACAAAATGAAGAAATTACAATTCCTATGAAATCATGGATAAACAAAAATTATTGCATAAAAGTAGAAAAACGATCGGAAAGTATTCATCCTATAAATCTGGATATACAGGAAGATACCATTATTCTTAACAAGGAAATTCAGCCGTGTATATTTTTATAGTAACCAGATTCAGTAAATTAATAGACACTTTAAAGTTAAGAACGAAAAAGCTAAAACAGAATTAACACAAATTTTCAAGAACTATCAGGATATTTTTCATTTAAAAGCAGAAACATTAACTTCAAATAATTTTGGACAATACACCCGTCTATATAAAAAAATATAGATTACCACATACACAACATGATGAGATCTATACTCAAGTACAACAGTTATTGGAAGACGATATTATCGAGCCATCAAAAAGTGCATACAATTCACCTTTATTGGTAGTACCAAAAAAGGACGAGAACGGAAAAGCAAAATGGAGACTAGTTGTAGATTTTCGACAACTAAACAAAAAGATTGTGAATGATAAATTTCCATTAACAAGGTTAGAAGATGTCTTAGATCGTCTTGGAAGAGCCAAATATTTTTCCACTTTGGATATGACTAGCTCATTCTATCAAATAAATTTAGACGAAGACTCAAGAAATTTAATTGCATTTTTAACTAGTAATGGTCATTATCTAAGATTACCATTTGGTTTGAAAATCTATTCAAATAGTTTCCAAAGAATGCTAACAATAGCACTTAGTGGACTAGATTCCAAAGCATTTTTATACGTGAACGATATTATTGTATTTGGTTGTAGTTTGAAATACCACAATGAAAATCTAGTAAGAGTATTTGAGCGCTTATCAAAATATAACCTAAAATTAAATGTATTAAAGTGTGTGTACGGATACACGGGTTAAATGATAGTAAATGTATGTAAATAATAATGGCGGTGACCTACGGTTTATGAAGGGTGATTGTAGGGTGGAATGGATGATGATAAAAGTGGTGATACCTGATGATATGGGAGGATGCGGATGATGTAGATCTCGTTGCTGGTTCCACTTCTTCGAATAAGAGATGAGTTGGCAACCGTTGTTCTTGTTGTTGTGAGGATCGACTGTCGGTTGGTGTCTATCGGACAACCTGTTGTTCTTGTTGTTGTTAGGGTCGACTGTAGGTTGGTGTCTATCGGACAACCTGTTGTTGCTGATGGCCACTGTTGTAAATAATGTCACTTTTTCTTCAAACTATTATATATGGGCTAGAATCACTCAAGTATGTTGTTTTCTAAGTATTTTTTTTTCTCAATTTCTACTTGTCTATATGTAAGAAATTAAACACTGGTTTGTATATTTTATGGTTATTACAAAATTTTATTTTATTTTTAGGTTAATTTAGCTTAAAACAATTTCATTTGAATTATTATTATATTCTTCAACTGGTAATTTGTGAATGTGTGTGTGTGTTTTAGGTTTAAAATTTTTATTTCACTTAAACTTTTGTTGATAATTATTAATAATGTTTTTACTTGTATGTATGGCAAAGTCAACTTATTTATTGTTGTTAAGCACTAATATAGTATGTATTATAAATTTTTGGTTGTGTGTTGAGTTGCGTTTGCTTTGACTGTTTTTTAAAGAGTGATGTGTAGTTTAAAAAAACCACCCCCACAATCGTCTGTCGGTAAGAGAAACAAAGGAGACAAAAGCAACGAGTAACACTGCAGTTGCAGTGTTACCGTACAATAAAATAAAAATGATATCCCTTGTTTATAGGGTTTCGTGCCTAAACATCCCGTCCCCTTGTTATATCCATGATAACAAAGTTGGTGAGTGTTCAGGGTTTCATATCCATACCAGACAGGCAATTGTGTTTACATAATAATAAAATAGAGAATCACTATGATAATTTTAAAAATAGTATAACTATAATAATACAAAAAAAAGGGGATTGATATATTACAAATTCAATATGAATGCAAAGAAAGGTTGAGTATGTATCATAACAATAATATATTCAATATATATAATTCAATATAAATGAAACAATGCGAATGTAAAAAAGAGGTAAGTATAAATACAAGGAGAATTCAATATAATTTAATTTTACAATGAGTTAATTTTTAATACAAAAGAGGTAAGTAGAAAATACAAGTAGAATTCAATTTTTATGAAATAGGGTAGGTACATATGTATGTATAATTAAATTTTTAGGTAAGTAAATGTATGTGTATAATTCAATATAATGTAATTTTACAATGAGTTAATTTATAATAACAAAAGTGGTAAGTAGAAAATACAAGTAGAATTAAATTTTTAGGAAATAGGGTAGGTACATATGTATAATTCAATATTTTTGGTTAATAAGGTAAGTAAATATATGTGTATAATTCAATATAATTTAATTTTACAATGAGTTAATTTTTAATAAAAAAGAGGTAAGTATAATACAATTCATTTTGATGGTGATTTAATATTTACATTTTATATATATATAAAACAATAAAATTATGGATCTGGTTAAAGTTAATATTGTTACACCCCGAACTTTCCAATAAGGACCCATCTTAAGACCGTGTACTGCCACATGAATGCCGCTTCGTATCATTCGAGGGTAGATATCCGCTCCCAGGATCGGCCAGCCTCAAATTGCGGTATGTGTCACACACGCTGCGGTCCAATGTCTTTTTTGATGTTTCCAAGTTCTCTTTTTCTTCTTCAAACCTGCTCCGAAAAGTGAATTGGCACCACTTATCGGCATCAAACCTCTCAAACGGTAGATGATACCATTCCACAATAAACTCTGCTATGGAGCTTGTGGGGGTGCAGGGGTCTATTAGGCCTCGTACTGAGTGCAAATCATTTTTTATTTTTATCCGGATGATAACAGTGGGGGTGACAGTGGTGTCGGCTGCACGGCTCAGGTAAGAGTTGGCTCGGGTTATTTCGGCCTAACGAAGAAGGATGTGGTGAGGACCGTTGCAGTCACGACAGCGCTCTTTGCTGCGACAGTTAGAAAATCTGTGGGAGTGCGCGAGGCAATTGCGACAGTACCGATGATGGTCCACGGCATCTTTCCTGGCGGAGACAGCCATTTGCAAAAATTTATTACATTTGCGCAGCGGGTGACCTTTTTGGCATAGGCGGCAATCTGGGCTTTTGAGTCGCGGTCTCTCCGCCTGGCTTCTTTTCTCGATTGTGGCGACTTGGATACTGGGAGGCATGTTTGCTGTAACGAGGAAAAAAGGGAGGAGAATTAATTGTTACGACGTAACGGGGAGTAAAACGAGTTTGACAATGGGGCGCGTATCGACGCCATTAGCTGTGCGTATTTCAGCTACTCTGATTCGATGATCGGGGCCAGTGAATATTTTCTCAATACGTCCGAGACGCCATTGTATGGGGGGTAAATTGTCATGTTTGATGACAACCAGGTCGCCGATTTCGAAGTCTCGGTGGGAGTACTTCAACTTATTTTTTTTGTGGAGTTCGGATAAATATTCTTCCTTCCATCTACGGGCTAACTGGTGATGACGGACCTTGAGCTTTTGCCAACGATTGATATAGCCGATGGAATGTCTCAAGCCATCTCGGGTTCTGGTGGAGATAAGAGTGGGATCCCAGTGAGAAAATGACCTGGCGTTAGAGCGCATAGATCGTTTGGGTTTTCACTCATGGGACTTAAGGGTCTAGAGTTTAAGCACGCCTCAATGCGTGCCAACATGTTGCTGAATTCCTCATAAGTGAAGTTTTGGTTATGGCTAAGCTTTTTGAAGTGGTTTTTGAAACCTTTAACGCCGGCCTCCTAGAGGCCACCCATATGAGGGGCGCCAGGGGGGATGAAATGCCATTCCACGGGGTTAAAAACGTCTTGAGAGAGAAGGCTCTTATGTATCATTGAAAGGAATTGCTTTTTATCGCCTTTTAGGATGTTAGCTGCGCCAACAAAGGCAGTGCCCTTATCCGAATACATAGCGTGAGGTGTTCCTCGTCGCGAAAAAAGCGAGCAAAGGCGGCTAGAAAGGCTTGAGTGGATATATCACAGTAGCCTCGAGATGGATTGCCTTTGTGGAAAAACATACGAAGACTAGCACATATCCTTTGGTTACTCTGCAGCCACGACAGCATAGGATATGATGTCAAAGGGGCCAGGAAAATCAACCCCAGTGGAGAAAAAGGCTCGCGTTAAAGTCGAACGCTCGGGGGGTAATGCAGCCATTATTTGTTGACTGAGTTGACGCTTATGTTTTACGCATGTTACGCATTGTGAGAGTCTTGAGTTTGGGGACATAATAACGCAATCTGGTCAAGCGGCATAGAAGCGCATTTTGACCATGTAGGGAATATTGGTGGAGATATTTGAGAAACAATCTCGTAAAACGCGCATGGTACGGCAATAAAATGGGGTATCGTTCATCATAACTTAGAGTAGGGGAGTCCGCCAGACGATCATTTATTCTCATGATTCCGTTGGAATCTAGAGAGGGGTTAAGAGGGAGCTTTTTCGGGGCAGTTGTCTTTTAATAGATAACTGTACGTATTCCTCGTAAAAATGATATTTCTGACAGGCTATGATTAGACGGTTTTTTGCGTAGACTATTTCCCTGGGTGATAGCGCTATTCCATTTATGTTTTCTGTTGGCTTTTTGGCTTGGATTCGTGCATAGAAACGCAAAATATATGATATGCCTCTTAATGCCCGTGGTAGATCTGAAAAGGTTTCCAGAATGTTGTATGGAGATAGTGAGCGCGTGGATTGGTCTAGCTTCTTCTTGTGTTTCATATTCTTGTCTATCTGATGGCCAATCTGAATGGGGACTCCTTAGCCACGCGGGCCCATACCACCATAACTCACTCGATATCAATTCATGTATGGTAGTACCACGGGACGCCAAGTCGGCGGGGTCACTTTTTGATTCGACATGGGACCACGAGTCTTTTCCTACTTTTTCTATTATGGATGAAATTCGATTTTCGGCGAATGTTTTCCATTTGTGAGCTGGTTTTTTCAGCCAAGCCAGTACGATTGTAGAATCCGGCCATAAGTAGAGTTTATATTGCTTGAGGGTTATTTGAGCTGTAATATAATCGATCATATTAGCAATCAATTCTGCTCCGCAAAGTTCCTTACGAGGTAGAGAGACAAATTTAACAGGGGCAACTTTCGATTTGGCGGCTAAAAGATGGCTACTGACCAATCCTTGGTTTTCAGAGCGGAGATAAATGACGGTTCCGAGGCATCACAGAAACCGTGTAATTCAATTTCATAGGATGGGTCGAAGTCAATGAACCGGGGAATTCTAACTTCCTCAATTCTGACGTAATCGTCGAGGAATTCGCGCCATTTGTTCATTGTAAGGGGGTTCAAATCCTCATCCCAGTCAGTGCCGTCTTTCCATATTTGTTGCATTATCATTTTTGCAACGATAATTTTGGGAGATAGCCATCCTGTGGAATCGAATAGTTTGGCAATTTCGGAGAGTACGCATTTCTTGGTGGTTAATTCCCGGTTCGGGTTAGCTTTGAGTTGAAAGTAGAAGTGATCATTTCCCGCATTCCACCAGAGTCCTAAAGTCTTTGTGACACTGGATTCTGACAGCTATAGGAATTCTTCACCCAGCAAGTGTGTTGGCGGCAGACCTTGTAATACCTGTTCGTGGTTGGAAGTCCATTTTCGTAGAGAAAAACCCGCTGTTTTCATAACTTTTATGAGTTCATCACGATATTGTATGGGCTCCCGAAAGGACATCGTCAACATACATATACTCTCGCAAAATCTCGGCAACTTTAGGATAGGCGGTTTCGTTCTCTTTGGCAAGTTCTAACAAGGTCCGAATTGTTAGATAGGGGGCACAGTTCACGCCGAAGGTGACTGTGTTCCACTCAAAGTCCTGGAGTAATTTATTCGGAGAATTCCGATGCAAAATTCGTTGAAAAGGGGTTTGTGTGGGGTGCACCAAGATTTGACGATACATTTTCTCTATATCCATTGAAAACATAGCGGAAAAACCTGCATCTCAAAATTAGAATCATTAAATCTGCCTGCAGGATTGGATCAGGGTGAAGCAAATCATTAAGGCTTATGCCGTTAGATGTGGGGCTTGAAGCATTAAATACCACGCGCAATTTTGTTGTGGTGCTGTCGGGTTTTAAGACAGCATGGTGGGGCAAATAGTAGTTGCCGCTATCACCATTTGTGGGGGTTACTTTGGTCACTTGACCTAGAGTGGAATACTCCGTGATTACCTTATCGTCATCAATTTTCATCTGGGGGTTTTTGATTAATCTCGCCTCGTTTCGTAGAAACTGGGAGAACGCAATTTAATTTTGGGGTATTCTGGTCTAAAAGGGAGTGAAACTACATAACGACCTTCTTAATTACGGAACATAGTGTATGTGTACAAATTTTCGCAGTATGTGTCCTCCGGGGAGGGCGTTTTCTCCTCGGGATGTCCTCTAATTCCCAAAACCGCTGAAGTTGATTATTTAGCTCTATCGTGTTAAAAAATGATAACACTGCCTTCTTGCACGGACTTGCAAGTACCTTCCCATTATTATCCAGCCGAAAACTGTCCTTTGTGCTAGCAGAGATTGCTGTGTCTCTTTGGAGACCGTCTCGTAGTATTTTCGGGTAAACATCCGCACCGAGAAGTAATTCAACTTCAGAGCAAGTGGGACGATAAGGATCAGCCAATTGTAATTGGGAAAAACGGTAATTTTGTAACTCTGATGACGGGAAGTAAGGGAGCTGTCCAGTAAGCCTATTTATGACTAAGACATCTGAATAAGTTTCGAATGACTTATCAATTGGAGACTCAATTCTTATATGACAGTTTTGGGTTGAGGTGGCGGTCACGGTGTCGCTTAAACCGTGAACTTGAACTGTTGACTGTCGAGTAGGGAGGCCGAGATGCCTTTGTAATTTTTTGAAAATAAATGAGGTCTCTGAGGCGGAGTCGATTAGTGCGCGGACAGTGCACTTGAGGTCATTATTAAAAACGTCAGCTAACGCTGTACCTAGAATAACTGATTGTGTAGTGGGTTCGAGTTGAGTGGAAAAGGATTGCAACGTTCTACTTGCTGCTTGTGCCGATGTAGAGGGGAGAAATCTAAATCACGAGGGGGGTTATTAGTGATACTAACTGGGGTATTTGTGACCGGAGTAACACTTGCGTTTCTTTGTTCAACACGATGAAGCAACGTATGATGTTTCCCTTTACACACCCTGCAAACAAATCTGCTTGGGCATGTTTTCGCTCCATGAGTTCCCAAGCAGTTAGTGCACCTATTTTGCTTCTTCACCTTGGTATAGCGTTCTTCAACTGACATCTGTAGAAAAATTTAGCAAAATCGGAGGGGGTGATATTGGGTACACAAATCGTAATTGCCAAGCTTGTCATTGGAGACGTTAGTCTAGTAGCTGTTAATTTTAGATCATATTGAGTGGTTTGATTTTTTAGATTTTGCCGATTGAGAAGGTTTTGGGGGATGTGAGCTTATAAATGTCGACCTAATATCTGCGACCGAATCTAAAGTTTGGAATCTCGAGGACAAGAATTCATCCAAAGCTTTCCACGTTGGCAAGTCAGTAGAGCGCGGTAAAGACTGTTCCCATAAACTTAATGTGGTTTCGGGCAGACAAGTTGAGCAAATATAAACGAAAATGACATCCCAATTGTCGGCTTCTATCTGTAGCAAACGCAGATTCGTGATACAGTCGTTGATGGCATGCTGTAGCTGTCGCAGATCAGCACTAGTCTCCTTCACGATTGATTGTAGATTGAACAGCAACTTTAATTGGGCATTTACTAATATGCGCTTATTTTCGTAGCGATTAACCAAATTTTGCCAAGCCATGTTAAAACCATCGTTTGTCATAGGGCAAGTCTTCAAAAGTTCGCGAGCTTCACCCTGCGTCTTTTTACCAAATGGCACATTTTTTCGACCGGTGATAGACGTTTATTGTTGCGGTAAAGAGCTGTGAACATATCACAGAAGGTGGGCTAAGATTGATAATCTCCATGAAAAATTTCGGTGTCGCAAGGGGGCAATAAAATGTGGGGTTAGGTCGACTGAGGTATCGGTTGAGGGGGAAACCAATTTAGCCTTGGCTTGAAGATCTTCGTTGAGCTCGTGAATTCTCGCGACGACAGCGGTATAAGCGCCAAAAGTGGCGTAATAAGGTCCCTTGAGGGTGTCGTAATTGAGTTCATCTTTGATAGAATCATATTGTTCCAAAACAATTTCGTAAGATGACTCAAATCTGGACCAATGGAGTTGGATCTGTTTCTCCTGTGTCTTCAAAGTGTGTCGCGAGTGCGATTCTACCGCGAGCCCATCAAAGTAGCTTTGAAATTCGACCACTTGATCCGAATAACGAATTAAGTTTTTTATGGCAGACATGGTTAAGGTGTGTTTTAAAAAGGTGGAATTTTTAAAAATTTAAAGAAATTTTCAGTTGCGCTTCGTAAAGCGACTTGGGTAAAATTTAAAAGAAAATTTAAGAAAATTTTCAGTTGCGCTTCGTAAAGCGAGTTGGATAAAATTTAAAAGAAAATTTAAGGAAATTTTCAGTTGCGCTTCGTAAAAGCGCCTTGGGCAAGATTTAAAAGAAAATTTATGGAAATTTTCAGTTGCGCTTCTAGAGGCAACTCGGGCAATATTAAAAGAAAATTTAAAGAAATTTTCAGTTGCGCATCGTAAAAGCGACTTGGGTAATATGTAAAAGAAAATTTATAGAAATTTTCAGTTGCGCTTCGTAAAAGCGACTTGGGTAAAATGTAAAAGAAAATTTATAGAAATTTTCAGTTGCGCTTCGTAAAAGCAAATTGGGCAAAATTTAAAAGAAAATTTAAAGAAATTTTCAGTTGCGCTTCGGAAAAAGCGGCTTGGGTAGAAATTAAAAAGAAAATTTAAGGAAATTTTCAGTTGCGCTTCGTACAAGCGACTTGGGCAAAATTTAAAAGAAAATTTAAAGAAATTTTCAGTTGAGCTTCGTAAAAAGCGACTTCGGTAGAATTTAAAAAGAAAATTTAAGGAAATTTTCAGTTGCGCTTCCTAGAAGCGACTTGGGTAAGATGTAAAAGAAAATTTATAGAAATTTTCAGTTGCGTTTCGTAAAAGCGACTTGGGCAAAATTTAAAAGAAAATTTAAAGAAATTTTCAGTTGCGCTTCGGAAAAAGCGGCTTGGGTAGAATTTAAAAAGAAAATTTAAGGAAATTTTCAGTTGCGCTTCGTACAAGCGACTTGGGCAAAATTTAAAAGAAAATTTAAAGAAATTTGCAGTTGTGCTTCGTAAAAGCGACTTGGGCAAAATTTAAAAGAAAATTTAAAGAAATTGTCAGTTGCGCTTCGTAAAAAGCGACTTGGGTAGAATTTAAAAGAAAATTTAAGGAAATTTTCAGTTGCGCTTCGTAGAGGCGACTTCAGTTGCGCTTCGTAAAGCTAAAAAGCGACTTGGGTATAACTTAAGCGAATTTTATTTTTGATTACTAAAATATTTTAATTTTTCTTGATAATTTTGTAACGACCCTCGATGATATAGTATATAAATTCTTATTTACCTATCAGCTGTTGTCCCACTGACCTAGTTATTTTCTTTCATATATATATATATATATATATGTACATGCCCTTTCTTATTTGGTATTTTCAATGAGTATCAAAACAACGAGTTGATCGAGGAGAGACAAAACAATTGAGAGCGAATAAGAAAAGAGAGATTTGTAAAAAAAACGGGAGAGAATTGAGAAGTACGTGATGTAAAGAAGACAAATAATATGACGCTCACAAACAATGTGTATGTGCATTTACTGACTTTGACTCTTCAAAGTCAAAAATCAGTAAATTGCATGTGTTGTATGTAAATTTGCCTTGTTATGAAATAACTTTTGGTATTCGCTTTTTGTTTGTTTGGTATAAAACTTACAAAAAATGCCAATAGGTATTTCATATGCCTGGATAAGAAAATATACAACAACAACAAGTACATATGCACTATGTTTCAATGCTGTGGTTGGTATTTTGTGCCTTTTTGAGGCTACCGTTAGGTCTCTCGTTTAATAAAAAGTGTAGGGAATCGTTGGTACATGAAATGAGAATACAGAATACAGAAACAGTAAAATGCAGGGTTTGTATGTATATATGTAAATCTGCCTTGATATGAAATAACTTTGGTATTTGCTTTTTGTTTGTTTGGTATGAAACTAACAAAAAATGCCAATAGGTATTTTATATGTCTGTATAAGAAAAATACAACAACAACATTAACAAGTATGCACTATGTTTTGATGCGGTATTTTGTATTTTTCTTTTTCAGACTACTGTTAGGTCTCTCGTTTTATAAAAATGCACAACAAGTAAACAACAAAATATTAAGATGCCAACGTTTTGTTGTTCCCTTTTTTTTGTTGAAGCGTTAATTTACCGTATGATAAATAAGCGCAAATAAGGGACAACAAAATGTGCAACTGACAACACGTTGTTGGTTTTGTTAAAACGGCAATTTTTATTTTTTGAAAGATTGATACATACTGACAATGGGACAAAAATTTGTAACGGGATCAAAAAGGACTAAGTGTGCACAAAATATGTTAGAGATGGTCAGGGGGGTAATATAACAATTTTTCGCGAAAAAAAGTTGGGTTATAATTTTGGCGAGGAAATATTATAACCTTGTACAGTTGCGCGGGAAAATGATATGGCTATAATTTTGCGAGAGAAATATTATAACCATATACATTCTTTTTTTTTTGCGCGGAAAAAAGAAAATGGCTATAATTTGCGGGGGAATATTATAGGCCATATAAGTTACGCGGGTAAAAATGAAATAGCTATAATTTTTGGGGGGAATATTATAACCATATATATTGTAAATTTCTGTGGGGAGAATATTTGGCTTAGGGGTTATATGCCGGGTTATTGATGACCCGGTATGGGTCAATACCTACCGGTTAGGTGAGGGAGGGGAGTCTCTGGGTTATGGATGACCCAGATCCGGCTCGAAGGACCATAATGTACGGATACACGGGTTAAATGATAGTAAATGTATGTAAATAATAATGGGGGTGACTTAAGGTTTATGAAGGGTGATTGTAGGGTGGAATGGATAATGATGAAAGTGGTGATACCTGATGATATGGGAGAATGCGGATGATGTAGATCTCGATGAGTTGACAACCGTTGTTCTTGTTATTGTGAGGATCGACTGTCGGTTGGTGTCTATCGGACAACCTGTTGATAGCTTATATTATTCAACTGGTAATTGTGTTGTTGAACTGTTCGGACGTGTTATTTTTAGTGCGGCTGAATTTTCGGTGAAAAAATCGTAATAGGTGAAAAAATGTAATAGGTCGTAATAAAACAAAAAAGTTAAAAAATAATTCGTAATAGGTAAAAATACCTACGGTAAAAAAAAAAAAAAATAAAAAACATTAAAAAAATAAAAAACATTAAAAAAAAAAAATAATAAAAAACATTAAAAATCGCATAAAAACTGTATGAGTGTTCCTCTCAGATGTAATTCTGAGAAAGAGCTTAGCTCGACTAGAAAATCTTTATGGATCTCTGAGGAAGAATCATTAAAAAAATCTGTGGAGAATCTTCTCACTACAAGAGCCGTAGAACGGCGCCGTTCCTGTTCGCCCAATATAGTGATTTCATCAGATGATAAAACATCAATATCTTCTACATCAAATAGTGCAGTCAAACCTAGAAAACAAGTCGGTATGGATAAATACGTCACAGTTCTTAAGCGACAGAGGAGCCCGACATCTGCTCAAATGTCATCAAATTCAAAAGCTCCCAAGACCGTGAGTATTGACAATCCAAATGATCAAAACAGGTTTGCTCTCCTCCAGACGGATGATCCAGAACTTCCTAAAAAGACGTTTAAGCCCCCACCAATTTATCTGAGAGAGCCCACTTCCAGTAAATTGGTACAAGGAATTGTTTCGGTAATAGGTGAAAATATGTTTAGCGTAACCTCAATTAAACATGGAAATATCAGCGAAACCAAAATTCAAGTGAAAAAGGAAGATGACTTTCGAAAATTGTCCACCCAGTTGGAGAGGGAGAGTAGGGATTTCTATACCTACCAGCTGAAAAGTGCAAAAGGACTCCAAGTCGTTCTAAAGGGTATAGACCCAGATGTTGATCCTGCCGAGATAAAGACTAGTTTAATGGAAAATGGCTTCAAAATTAAGAGCATAACGAATATTAGAAACCGTGAAAAGATTCCTCAGCCTATGTTCAGGGTGGAATTGGAACCCGGAGATATAGTCTTAAAGAAAAACGAGTCCCATCCCATCTACAATCTGATTTACCTTCTGCATCGTAGAATCACCGTGGAAGAACCGCATAAGCGTCAGGGACCCGTCCAGTGTCTTAATTGTCAAGAATTTGGTCACACTAAAGCGTATTGTAAATTGCCGTCAGTTTGTGTTGCGTGTGGGGAACTACATACAACTGCTCAATGTGATAAGTCGAAAACCGACTCAAAAATCAAAAAATGCAGTAACTGCGGAGGTAATCATACCGCAAATTATAGAGGTTGTCCAGTTTACACTCATTTGAAAGGCATAAGGACTAACAAGACGTCAGTATTACCTAATCATCCTCAACAGCCTAATTTTGCATCGAGTAACAATTTTCCTCAATTGTTACGGCCCACTAGTCATGAAAACGCGCCTAGTTCTAGACAAGTTTCTTACGCTAACGTGGTTAAATCTAATATGCCAGGTTTGGAGCAGGAACCTAAATCTCAATATTACGAGCCTAATATTAACACTCTAGAGACTACTTTGCAGACACTTGTCCAAACTATGAACACTTTTACGACCACTATGACATCCATGATGCAGGAAATGCTGAAAATGCAATCCACTATCTTACAAGCAATTTTAAAGAAATGATTTGTTTAAAAATTTGTTTTTGGAACGCGAACGGCCTCCGCCAACATAAAAACGAACTGGAACACTTCCTGATGGATAAGCAGATTGATGTCATGATGATTGCTGAAACTCACTTGACGGCGACAGGGTACTTCAAAATTAATGGCTACGTGTTGTATGATACTAAAGATCCCCGCGGAAGAGCATGTGGAGGTTCGGCAATTCTTATAAAGAACAGAATAAAACATTACCTAATGAATAACATAAGTGAGGATTACCTATAAGCAACAAACATTTGTATTGAATTCTGTCAATACAACTTTGTTTTATCATCAATTTATTCGCCGCCTCGATTTTCAATAAAAGAACATCAATACTACAGCTTCTTCAATTCCCTTGGAGCTAGATTTTTGGTTGCTGGTGACTTTAACGCCAAACACACATTTTGGGGTTCACGTCTAGTGACCCCGAAGGGTCGTGAACTCTTCAACACCGTTGCCAAAATGGGCTTAGATGTACTCTCAAGCGGGCATCCCACCTACTGGCCGACGGACCGATGGAAGATTCCCGATATTATTGACTTCGGAGTAGTGAAAAATATCCCTGTAGAATCGATACAAGTGGAGCCTTCATTAGACTTGTCTTCAGATCACTCTCCTTCTATTATTTCAATGCGTTTCCTTCAAGGGTATGGCTCTCCATTTCGGGACATGTCTAAATCCAGAGTAAGTTGGATAAAGTATAAAAAGTATTTAAGTTCCCACTGCACGGAAAATGTAGTGTTGAGAACTACCGAGGATATTGATGGGTCGATTGGCAAATTTACTGAGGACATACGAAGAGCTGTGCATCACGCTTCCACATATGACGTTGAATGCAGAAATAGGACAAACAGAACTTATTTCGCTGAACTCGAACATCTCCTGACAGAAAAAAGAAGAGTTAGAAGAGAGTGGCAAATTCACAGGTCTCCTCAACTGAAAGCTAGGCTACGGGAATGCAGAGATATACTAAGAAATTTCTTAGAAACCCAAAGAATGGCTTCACTTAAATCATACTTGGAGGGAATTGACAGTTCCCCACAATCTGACTATTCGGTATGGAAGGCGGCACGAGGTTTAAAAAGACCAGTTAGAGGAAAGCCTCCTTTGCGAAATCCGACTGGTGACTGGGCTAGAAACGATTCCGAGAAGGGGACTTTATTTGTTAACCATTTGAGAAATGTGTTTACTATAAACAACTCAAATAATGCAACTGATTTGCCACCACTCGTTATTAGTCCTCCTGTATCTCTAAGACTTAGCTTTAATGATATTCAAAGCGCTATTGGTACTCTGAACCTTAAAAAAGCTCCAGGTATGGATAAAATCAGCAACAAAATGCTTGTGGAGTTACCTCGTGTAGCTAGAAGAATTATTCTCTTTATCTTCAATGCTATTTTACGCCTAGAATACTATACTGCAGATTGGAAGGTATCTATGATTACTATGATTCCTAAGCCAGGGAAGGACCTCACCAAAGTAGAGTCATATAGGCCAATTAGCCTACTGCCGACAATTTCAAAAATGTTTGAAAAATTGTTAATGGCTAAGTTGATTCCAATTCTGAACGACACTCAATGTATTCCAAATCATCAATTCGGGTTCAGAGCTAAACACAGTACCATCGAACAAACACACAGATTAGTAAATGTGATAAGACGGTCGTTTGAAGAGAAAAAATACTCTTCCGCGTTTTTCATTGATGTTTCCCAAGCGTTCGACAAAGTCTGGCATGAAGGTTTAATGCACAAAATAAAATTAGCTCTGCCTGCTAACACCCACAAACTTATGAAAAGTTATTTATATGGTCGCAAATTTACAATCAAAGAAGGCGATTTTTTAAGCCCCGCTCAGCCAATTGAAGCAGGAGTACCCCAGGGTAGCATACTGGGTCCTATTTTATATTTGATTTATGCATCCGATATGCCGTCAGACCCCAATATACATACTTCAACTTTTGCTGACGATACAGCCTTTATTAGCGTTCATAAGGACCATCAAATAGCATCACAGAATTTGCAGAATTATATTTATAAACTAGAGAATTGGCTTGAGCTTTGGAAAATCAGGGTTAACGAACAGAAATGTATTCATATAACTTTCACATTGCGAAAAGATACCTGCTCGTCCATCAGAATAAATAACCAAATTATTCCGCAACACAATGAAGTCAAATACCTCGGAATCCACCTCGATCGTCGTTTAACCTGGAAGTCTCATATTGACGCAAAACTTACACAGATGAGATTAAAAGCAGTGCAACTTAATTGGCTAATCGGCAGAAATTCTACATTAAAGTTGGATTGTAAACTTTTGTTGTACAATGCAATTCTAAAGCCAATATGGTGTTATGGAATTCAATTATGGGGTACTGCCTCAGCATCCAACATTGAAAAAATTCAAAGAGGTCAAAATAAAATTCTACGTATAATTACTGCAGCTCCATGGTACGTTAAAAATTCTCGAATTCACAAAGATCTAGGCATTCCTTTGGTGAAAGACGAATTTACAAAATACGCCTCAAAATATGTCAGCAAACTTGAACACCATCCAAACCCACTTGCACGAGACATCCTTAACTTTAGTGGCCATGTTCGGTTGAGAAGGAGGGATACCCTTGCTTTAACTCAAACGCAAAACAGATGACTGGATCAGTGGATGTAAATTTTTTTGTAGTATCATAATATTTTGTCTAGCACTGGCTGGACTTATTATTTTCTTTTAGTATTAAGATTCGAAAACTTATTGTCATTTCAATATCTGAAGATTCAATAAATAAATATAATGTATTATAAAAAAAAAAAAATTGTGAATGTGTGTGTGTGTGTGTTTTAGGTTCAAAATTTTTATTTCACTTAAACTTTTGTTGGTAATTATTAATAATGTTTTCACTTGTATGTATGGCAAAGTCAACTTATTTATTGTTGTTAAGCACTTATATATTATGTATTATAAATTTTTGGTTGTGTGTTGAGATGCGTTTGCTTTAACTGTTTTTTAAAGAGTGATGTGTAGTTTAAAAAAACCACCACCACAATTGTCTGTCGGTAAGAGAAACAAAGGAGACAAAAGCAACGAGTAACACTGCAGTTGCAGTGTTACCGTACAATAAAAAAAAGGAATTCCCTTGTTTATAGGGTTTCGTGCCTAAACAGTGTGTATCTTTGAAATCAGAGGTAATTTATTTAGGACATCAAATAACGAAAGACGTCATACGGACAGATCCTTCGAAACACAAAGTAATAGAACAGTATCCAATTCCCAAAGACAAAGACGAGACTAAAAGATTCGTAGCATTCTGTAATTATTATAGACGCTTCATAAAAAATTTTGCAGAAATCACAAAATGTCTAAACGACCAAACTAAAAACGAAAAACAATTTGAATGGACTGAAGATTGTCAACAGGCTTTTCAGTTATTAAAAAATAAATTAATTAATGCACCAATATTAAGATAGCCAGATTTTGAACAACCTTTTATATTGACTACTGACGCATCAAACTATGCATTAGGAGCTTTATTATCACAAGGAAATATAGGAGAAGATTTACCGATCTCATATGCAAGCAAAACATTAGGAAAACATGATTTAAACAAACCGGTAATTGAAAAAGAACTTCTTGCCATACACTGGGGTATAGAGTTCTTTAGACCTTATTTATTTGGTAAAAAGTTTATTGTAGTAACAGATTATAGACCACTTGTTTCACTTGTTTTTCATAAAAATCCTTCGTCAAAATTAACTCGTATAAGAATAGATTTGTCAGACTATGATTTCGAAATTATTTATAAAAAGGGAAAGATAAATACTAACGCAGATGCTTTATCTAGAATAAAATTAGATTCAGATATGTTAAAGAACATGATTCCTATAGAAGATGATAGTAGTAAGACATCTAAAATTTTAATAACAACACGTGGAATGAAAGCAAAGGAAATTTCTAACAATAATGATAGTAACATATCCCAAGGCCAACATAAAAATCATATGTGGGAATGTACATCTTTACAAGATAGAAAGAACATTCGCGAATTAAAATTCAATATTATAAAAACCGGTAATATAAATACAAAAAATGGACCTAAAAATGGTACCAGAGAAAATAAAGATAACAGCTTTGTAATGAATATTAATGAAGATCTAGCAAAATACGTTTTGTCTCTACAGAAATTGATTATTTATATGCATAAGCAGAATATAAAATATATCGCTTTATCATGCGAAGATAAAATTTTTGAGCTCATATCAATGGAATATTTGAATAAAACTTATAATGAGGTATACCAAAAAATATTCAAAACAAATAAATATAGAAATTTCGAATTAAACATCATACTATATAAACCTTTGCAGTACATTACAAATAAAAATTCACAAATGAATATCATAAAACAATTCCACAATTCGCCAATATCAGGACATTTCGGTATTAGAAAGACAGTATTGAAATTAAAACAACGATATGTATGGAAAAATATGCGAGAAATGGTTAGAGACTACATCAATAAATGCGACAAATGCCTGCGAAAGAAACAAACAAAACATATTAAAGAGAAAATGATTACAACGGATACACCCAATACTAGTTTTGAAACAATAGAAATAGATACTGTAGGACCTTTAAGAATGTCAAATGGTTACAGATATGTATATACTTACGTTACAATGCGAATTAACTAAATATGTAATAGCACACCCTATTGAAACAAAAGATGCTAAAAGTATTCCCAAAACATTAGTTGAACAGTTTATCTTAAAGTTTGGATGTTTTAAAGTTTTGAATTTAACAATGAATTGTTAAAAGAAGTTTGCGGTTTACTAAACATAAACAAAAATTTTCAGCGCCATATCACCACCAATCCATAGGTTCTATAGAACGCAATCATCAAGTATTAAATTAATATTTATTAAAATTTTTAGATGATTATGAATGGGATAAATGGATACCATACTATACATTTGCTTACAACACAACACCACATGTTAACATTAACTACTCACGTTTTGAATTAATTTATGGCAAAATTGCAACATAACAATATAAACAACATTACAAAAATGTATGCCATTGAAAATTACGCAAATGAAGTTAAATTAAGATTGAAAAAATCCTTGGAAAACGCAAGGAAACTAATAGAAATATCTACAAATAAGTCAAAAGAAATCCATGCTAAGAAAGTAAACATTAGTAATTTTAAAGTAGGAGATCAAGTATTAATAAAGTTAGAATCTAGAAAAAAATCAAAGTCCATACAAAGGCCCGTATAACATAATAAAAAGACTAGGAGTAAATTCTCTATTAGAAATAGATAATCTATAAAAATATTACCATTACAATACACTTAAATTATATAAACCTTATGTAACAAATAGACAATAAGAAAAAAAATATAAAATAATAAGACATTTTTACATTTAACTATAAAGTATATTCAAAATCATTACAAACACAAATATTTTTAGATTTAATACATTTCATTTTAATCATAAATTCAATCTTAAGGGCAGAGGTGTAGTGTGTTCGTCACAACACATGTGTAGTGTGTTTGTCACAACACATGCCAACTACCCAAAATGCATGAAAACAATTAAACACAAATAATATTCTTTCTTTGTAACATAAAACCTTAAATACAATAGTGACACACTTTGAACATTCTTCCAAAGTAATATCACATTCAACAGCACTAGTAATACCACACACGAACTACTACAGCTAAAGCATTGTATGTTGCGGTCGTAATTTCTGTAAGAAAATATTCCTACAATACGCCTGGTTATAGTTAGTTTATTTAGGGAGGGTTCGGTTTTTAGTAGCGCTAAAGGAAAATGTGTTTCTTTTTTGTTTATTTGTTTTTTAAACTTCTTTCAATCGAAAAATTGAACATTTATTTAGCTAAAGACAATTTTTTATTAGCTTTATGTTTGTAGTGTGTTGTTATGTTTTCTTCTTCTTGTTTTGACATTAAATGTGTAGACTGGAATTATTAGTGGGAATTTAATTGTAGTGTTGTATTTTATAGTAGGATAGGGGTTACCAGACGATGTCTTAAGAGTTACTGGTGGAGCAGAATTAAGAAAAATTAAATGTTTTCTCACTTTCCCTAAGAGGATATGCATTAAGTTTCAAGGCCGAAGGAGAGCGTGCGTTGACCTGTCCGTTGTATATAATGTGTTAATGTTATCCACCGGTATCTGTTTTTTTTAGGTATTAATTGTATTGTTCTTATGTACTTATGGTTTTAGTTATAGGACTAACAAAAGAGATAAACGAAATTCCAGAAAACATTTAATAAAGTACACTCAGTGGAGTCAATAGTATCAAATTGTGACAATGAAGGAAAAAAAAATAAAATTTTGGACATTAACTAAATTAACTAAAAACAAATTATAATTAAATTGAAATAATAAAATATTTTCAAGAAAACGGTGGTAGTGAAAAGTCGATAAATCCCCGCTTAGACAGGAGACTTTAGGAAGAACTAATAGACGGCCGTAAGGACTATTGGAGTTGATGAATATAAAAAGAATAAAGCTTTTAAAACTAATGAAAGGTAACGAATATTAGTGAAATTCAACACAGTTACAAATGAGGTGGCAACCCAAGTATAAATACAGCATTATATGTATGTACATTAATTAATAAGGCAGCACAAACAGAGCAGTTTGAAAATTTTCATTTTTTTTAGATATATTTTTGAATGTGTTTTGGAACATTAAAATAGCTCTCAAAGAGAGAACCAATAAGTAAACCATCGTGCCGCTACATATCAACAATCCCTAAATTATGAAACAATTTTAAACAGTTTATTTTTTTTATTGAGATTATTTTATTTTATTAGTATATTTAAATGTATTTATTCGTCGATTTATGTATTGATATTGATATTGTACTGATTTATTTATTTCTTTTTATTATTTACTTATTTCAACAATTTTATTCGTTTATGTATCTTAAGTATTTATTTTGTTTTATTGGGTTTATTAATATTTTTGTATTTATTAACATATTGATTTAATTATTTAAAATTGTAATTATTTAATTACTTTTTGATAATTTTAGTTAGGCTCGAGTTCATTAAATTTAATTTTCATTAAATTATTTTTACTGAAGTAAAGAATTACAACTTGAAAAATTTATTATTAAAAATTTTGATAATTTTTCTTGAGTGGGGATCGAACCTGGGTTGTTTAATTTACATATGTTTCGAGAAATCCCACTTTCTCTCATCAGAATTCTTTGCGTTCTACCACCTGCACCACAGATCTAGGACACAGGAATCCGTAGATTCACAACTGTCCAATAATAATATGGGTAATGAAATAGGCAATTGGAATAGAAATTGTGTTTTCTCATCGGAAAATAGATTTAATTGTCAAAATCCATCTATAGGGGTAACAAACGGGTTAGCTTTTCATCAACCAATAGAAAATAATGTAAACAATTTACAAGGGAGAAACTTACCGAACATAGGAAACGGGGAAATAAACGCTGATCCAATAGTTTATAATAGGGATACTCCAGGTAGTCGTGTGGCTTCAGAAAATTCTAATAGAAGTTTAGAAAGAATTATTATACGGGTTGATAAATGGGGCATTGTTTTCGACGGTAATAATAATCACCTAAGTGTCGAAGATTTTATCTTTAGGATTGAACATCTGCAGGCACATTATGACATTAGTTAGGACGAGATTTTAAGAGATTTTCACCTCCTAGTCACTGGTCCAGCTAAAGATTGGTATTGGCTTCTCATTCGTAATAATGGAGTAATGAGGTGGCCAACACTCAGATGCGAATTGTTAAACCAATACCGCACAAACACTTCAAATTTTGAAATAATGAGGGACCTTGTAGAGAGAAAACAATTGCCAAATGAAACACTCGAAGCATTCTTCCATGTTATGTGCAAGCTTCGGTCAAGGTTGGTACAGCCGATTCCTGAATATGACATGGAAGCCGAACGAAACTTCCCAAGAAGAGAGATGCGCAATAATATGCCAAACCAACGGCCCATAAGAAGCGTAAATGAAATCTGCTCCGAAAATATAAATGAAACTGTAACGCAATTAGAAGATTTGGCAGCATTTAAAGTCAGCCAACAAAAACAGCCTATTGTATGTTGGAATTGTAAGGTACAAGGACATGGTTTTCGAGACTGCAATTCAACTGAAAGAGCGTTGTTTTGTTACAGATGTGGGAAACAAAACGTAATTGCTCCAAAATGCCCGGATTGTCAGCAGGGAAACCGATTACAGGATGTGGGAATATGAGGGGACCCACGTCCATCCAAAAACCCCTTAATAGAGAATTGAATCCTATAACGGAAAAGGAAAATATCAACAATAATGGAAAAAATAGCTAAATCTATGCCAGAAATGAGGCATAAGTTACCACTGACAATGAGACAGAAATATTATGATCATGTTAAGGCCAAAATATTTGAATTGGGACTTCATAAAGGGCACTTATCAGGGCGCATTAAGAAAATTAGGGAACGCTTTAGGCAAAAACGTATGATGAGGAGAAAGATTTTAGAATCAATGAATAGGATAGGAAATAATTATGATAATAGGGTTTATATAGATATAGATTTAAATGGAAGGATCATATCAGGATTATTAGATAGTGGTGCATCGGTTAGCATATTAGGCAAAGACTGTAGGGAAATAGTAGATGATATAGGATTAAAAATAACACCTATATTCTCTAATGTGAAGACCGCCAGTGGCCTTCAACATAGAATATTAGGTAAAGTAAATACATCCATAACGTACAAGGGTCAGAAGAATAATATATTTCTGTATCTTTGTCCAGATTTGGAACAGTTTCTATATTTAGGCATAGATTTTTGGCGCTCGTTTAGGTTAGCTCCAGAAGTTATAGGTATAGATGAAATAGAATTAGGTAAAGTAAGTGAAGATTGTGTGGAAAGGGAAAATGAATATAGATTAGGCCCCCACGAATTAGATAATAACCAAACACAAAGGTTGCATGAAGTGATAGGAAAGTTTGATACGTTTGAGACGAAAGGATTAGGAATAACAAATGTTGAAAGGCATAGTATAAAGTTAATAGAGGGTGCTGAATCAATTAAAGATAGGTATTACCCGATATCTCCAGCCGTACAAGAAATGACATATAGGGAAATCGATAACATGCTGAAATTAAATGTAATAGAACTGTGTGAGAGTCCCTGGAGCAACAGGACAACCTGGAAGGAATAGATTTTACCTTGATGCGAGGAAATTGAACAGTCTGACGGTAAAAGATGCATATCCGTTATAGAACATTAATGGCATATTAAGTAGAATCGACGAGACATATTTTATAAGCATCGTCGATTTAAAATACGCATTTTGGCAAATTGAATTGGAGCCAGAGAGTAGGCCTTACACAGCCTTCACCGTTGCTGGGAAGCCGCTTTACCAGTTCCGTGTGATGCCGTTCGGACTGTGCAACGCGGCCCAGCGTTTATGCCGCCTAATGGACAAAGTCATACCGCAAGAATTAAATGATAACGTATTCATATACTTGGACGACTTGTTAATAATTTCTAACGATTTTGAGAATCATTTGCACTTATTAGAAGAAGTAGCTAATTGTCTGAAAAGGGCTAACTTAACAATAGGACTTAGCAAATCTCAGTTTTGTTTTACACAACTAAAATATTTAGGTTTTATAGTGGGAAATGGTACATTAAAAACTGACCCTGAAAAGGTAAAAGCTATCAGAGATATAAAAGTTCCGAAATCGGTAAGGAAAGTACGCAGCTTTTTAGGAACCGCTGGATGGTATAGACGGTTTATACGAAACTTTTTAACGATACGTTAAAAAAATCAAAAAAATTTGAAATGACACCTGAGGCAATCAAAGCTTTTGAAGATTTAAAAAAATCTTTAACGTCAGCTCCAGTTCTTCGACACGCGGACTTTTCAAAGGTTCTACATACAATGTCACGCCTGTGACTATGGGATTGGCGCAGTCTTGTACTAAATAAGCGGAGAAAAAGATGAACACCCTATAGCATTTTACTCGCAAAAATTAAACGCATGCCAACGAAATTATACTGTAACCGAGAAGGAATGCTAAGCAGCGTGATGGCGGTGATAAAGTTTATACAATTTGTTGAAATGATGCCTTTTACAATTGTAACAGACCATGCAAGTTTGAAATGGTTGATGTCCATGAAGGATCTGACAGGAAGATTAGCTAGGTGGTCACTTCAGTTAGAAGCCTTCGATTTTCAAATTCAGCATCGAAAGGGATCAGATAATATTGTAGCAGATATGTTGTCAAGGCTACCAAATGTAGATGAAATCAATATAACTGATTTAATAGGCTTCGAAACAACTGAATTTGAAAGTGACAAATATCTAGAGCTAGTGTCGCACATTGAAAAAAATTCTGAGAACTTACCTGATTTGAAAGTTGACAATGGATTGGTATTTAAAAAAACAAGCTTCGATCAATATGGAGAAGATACACAATGGAAGTTATGGATTCCGGCCACAATCACTCAGCCAATTATCGAAAACGCACATACAAAGTTAACCGTAGCTCATGGTGGAGTCACTAAAACGCTAGAGAGACTAAAAAGGCACTTCTATTGGCCAAAAATGTCAGTACAAGTGAGAAATTATATTGCAAACTGTCAAATTTGTAAGGAAACAAAACCTAACAATACAAATCTTCGACCCGAAATTGGTAATCCAGTAATAACCTAAAGACCATTCCAAAAGTTATATATTGATTTTATGGGAAAATATCCCAGGTCGAAAAAGGGTAATTCATAAATTTTTATTGTTGTTGATCACTTCACCAAATTTACATTTATGAAGGCGATGAAAGAAGCGACTACTGCGAATGTAATAGATTTTCTCGTTCACGAGATATTCCATAAATTTGGAGTGCCTGAGGTGATACACAGTGATAATGGTTGTCAATTCATAGCTAAAAGCTTTGAGGCTCTGCTCAAAACATACAAAATACAACATTTGAGAACGGCGGTGTATTCACCTCAGAGTAATGCAATCAGCGAGTCGAAATTCTGCAAGAAATTCTTAAAGTGTAGAATAGTTAAGCCTATTGGAAACAATATGTACGAGCTAGAGACATTACAGGGTAAACCGCTAGGAACTTATCCTTCCAAAGATATAAAAGCATAATTTGCATGGAAAGATAATTCAAAACAGTTATTACACATTACACATAGTGTTGTTGAACTGTTCGGACGTGTTATTTTTAGTGCGGCTGAATTTTCGGTGAAAAATCGTAATAGGTGAAAAAGTGTATTAGGTCGAAATAAAACAAAAAAGTTAAAAAATAATTCGTAATAGGTAAAAATACCTACGGTAAAAAAAAAAAAAATAAAAAACATTAAAAAATAAAAAACATTAAAAAAAAAAATAATAAAAAACATTAAAAATCGCATAAAAACTGTATGAGTGTTCCTCTCAGATGTAATTCTGAGAAAGAGCTTAGCTCGACTAGAAAATCTTTATGGATCTCTGAGGAAGAATCCTTAAAAAAATCTGTGGAGAATCTTCTCACTACAAGAGCCGTAGAACGGCGCCGTTCCTGTTCGCCCAATATAGTGATTTCATCAGATGATAAAACATCAATATCTTCTACATCAAATAGTGCAGTCAAACCTAGAAAACAAGTAGGGATGGATAAATACGTCACAGTTCTTAAGCGACAGAGGAGCCCGACATCTGCTCAAATGTCATCAAATTCAAAAGCTCCCAAGACCGTGAGTATTGACAATCCAAATGATCAAAACAGGTTTGCTCTCCTCCAGACGGATGATCCAGAACTTCCTAAAAAGACGTTTAAGCCCCCACCAATTTATCTGAGAGAGCCCACTTCCAGTAAATTGGTACAAGGAATTGTTTCGGTAATAGGTGAAAATATGTTTAGCGTAACCTCAATTAAACATGGAAATATCAGCGAAACCAAAATTCAAGTGAAAAAGGAAGATGACTTTCGAAAATTGTCCAACCAGTTGGAGAGGGAGAGTAGGGATTTCTATACCTACCAGCTGAAAAGCGCAAAAGGACTCCAAGTCGTTCTAAAGGGCATAGACCCAGATGTTGATCCTGACGAGATAAAGACTAGTTTAATGGAAAATGGCTTCAAAATTAAGAGCATAACGAATATTAGAAACCGTGAAAAGATCCCTCAGCCTATGTTCAGGGTGGAATTGGAACCCGGAGATATAGTCTTAAAGAAAAACGAGTCCCATCCCATCTACAATCTGATTTACCTTCTGCATCGTAGAATCACCGTGGAAGAACCGCATAAGCGTCAGGGACCCGTCCAGTGTCTTAATTGTCAAGAATTTGGTCACACTAAAGCGTATTGTAAATTGCCGTCAGTTTGTGTTGCGTGTGGGGAACTACATACAACTGCTCAATGTGATAAGTCGAAAACCGACTCAAAAATCAAAAAATGCAGTAACTGCGGAGGTAATCATACCGCAAATTATAGAGGTTGTCCAGATTACACTCATTTGAAAGGCATAAGGACCAACAAGACGTCATTATTACCTGATCATCCTCAACTGCCTAATTTTGCATCGAGTAACAATTTTCCTCAATTGTTACGGCCCACTAGTCATGAAAACGCGCCTAGTTCTAGACAAGTTTCTTACGCTAACGTGGTTAAATCTAATATGCCAGGTTTGGAGCAGGAACCTAAATCTAAATATTACGAGCCTAATATTAACACTCTAGAGACTACTTTGCAGACACTTGTCCAAACTATGAACACTTTTACGACCACTATGACATCCATGATGCAGGAAATGCTGAAAATGCAATCCACTATCTTACAAGCAATTTTAAAGAAATGATTTGTTTAAAAATTTGTTTTTGGAACGCAAACGGCCTCCGCCAACATAAAAACGAACTGGAACACTTCCTGATGGATAAGCAGATTGATGTCATGATGATTGCTGAAACTCACTTGACGGCGACAGGGTACTTCAAAATTAATGGCTACGTGTTGTATGATACTAAAGATCCCCGCGGAAGAGCATGTGGAGGTTCGGCAATTCTTATAAAGAACAGAATAAAACATTATTTAATGAACAACATATGTAAGGATTACCTACAAGCAACAAACATTTGTATTGAATTCTGTCAATACAACTTTGTTTTATCATCAATTTATTCGCCGCCTCGATTTTCAATAAAAGAACATCAATACTACAGCTTCTTCAATTCCCTTGGAGCTAGATTTTTGGTTGCTGGTGACTTTAACGCCAAACACACATTTTGGGGTTCACGTCTAGTGACCCCGAAGGGTCGTGAACTCTTCAACACCATTGCCAAAATGGGCTTAGATGTACTCTCAAGCGGGCATCCCACCTACTGGCCGACGGACCGACGGAATATTCCCGATATTATTGACTTCGGAGTAGTGAAAAATATCCCTGTAGAATCGATACAAGTGGAGCCTTCATTAGACTTGTCTTCAGATCACTCTCCTTCTATTATTTCAATGCGTTTCCTTCAAGGGTATGGCTCTCCATTTCGGGACATGTCTAAATCCAGAGTAAGTTGGATAAAGTATAAAAAGTATTTAAGTTCCCACTGCACGGAAAATGTAGTGTTGAGAACTACCGAGGATATTGATGTGTCGATTGGCAAATTTACTGAGGACATACGAAGAGCTGTGCATCACGCTTCCACATATGACGTTGAATGCAGAAATAGGACAAACAGAACTTATTTCGCTGAACTCGAACATCTCCTGACAGAAAAAAGAAGAGTTAGAAGAGAGTGGCAAATTCACAGGTCTCCTCAACTGAAAGCTAGGCTACGGGAATGCAGAGATATACTAAGAAATTTCTTAGAAACCCAAAGAATGGCTTCACTTAAATCATACTTGGAGGGAATTGACAGTTCCGCACAATCTGACTATTCGTTATGGAAGGCGGCACGAGGTTTAAAAAGACCAGTTAGAGGAAAGCCTCCTTTGCGAAATCCGACTGGTGACTGGGCTAGAAACGATTCCGAGAAGGGGACTTTATTTGTTAACCATTTGAGAAATGTGTTTACTATAAACAACTCAAATAATGCAACTGATTTGCCACCACTCGTTATTAGTCCTCCTGTATCTCTAAGACTTAGCTTTAATGATATTCAAAGCGCTATTGGTACTCTGAACCTTAAAAAAGCTCCAGGTATGGATAAAATCAGCAACAAAATGCTTGTGGAGTTACCTCGTGTAGCTAGAAGAATTATTCTCTTTATCTTCAATGCTATTTTACGCCTAGAATACTATCCTGCAGATTGGAAGGTATCTATGATTACTATGATTCCTAAGCCAGGGAAGGACCTCACCAAAGTAGAGTCATATAGGCCAATTAGCCTACTGCCGACAATTTCAAAAATGTTTGAAAAATTGTTAATGGCTAAGTTGATTCCAATTCTGAACGACACTCAATGTATTCCAAATCATCAATTCGGGTTCAGAGTTAAACACAGTACCATCGAACAAACACACAGATTAGTAAATGTGATAAGATGGTCGTTTGAAGAGAAAAAATACTGTTCCGCGCTTTTCATTGATGTTTCCCAAGCGTTCGACAAAGTCTGGCATGAAGGTTTAATGCACAAAATAAAATTAGCTCTGCCTGCTAACACACACAAACTTATGAAAAGTTATTTATATGGTCGCAAATTTACAATCAAAGAAGGCGATTTTTTAAGCCCCGCTCAGCCAATTGAAGCAGGAGTACCCCAGGGTAGCATACTGGGTCCTACTTTATATTTGATTTATGCATCCGATATGCCGTCAGACCCCAATATACATACTTCAACTTTTGCTGACGATACAGCCTTTATTAGCGTTCATAAGGACCATCAAATAGCATCACAGAATTTGCAGAATTATATTTAAAAACTAGAGAATTGGCTTGATCTTTGGAAAATCAGGGTTAACGAACAGAAATGTATTCATATAACTTTCACATTGCGAAAAGATACCTGCTCGTCCATCAGAATAAATAACCAAATTATTCCGCAACACAATGAAGTCAAATACCTCGGAATCCACCTCGATCGTCGTTTAACCTGGAAGTCTCATATTGACGCAAAACTTACACAGATGAGATTAAAAGCAGTGCAACTTAATTGGCTAATCGGCAGAAATTCTACATTAAAGTTGGATTGTAAACTTTTGTTGTACAATGCAATTCTAAAGCCAATATGGTGTTATGGAATTCAATTATGGGGTACTGCCTCAGCATCCAACATTGAAAAAATTCAAAGAGGTCAAAATAAAATTCTACGTATAATTACTGCAGCTCCATGGTACGTTAAAAATTCTCGAGTTCACAAAGATCTAGGCATTCCTTTGGTGAAAGACGAATTTACAAAATACGCCTCAAAATATGTCAGCAAACTTGAACACCATCCAAACCCACTTGCACGAGACATCCTTAACTTTAGTGGCCATGTTCGGTTGAGAAGGAGGGATACCCTTGCTTTAACTCAAACGCAAAACAGATGACTGGATCAGTGGATGTAAATTTTTTTGTAGTATCATAATATTTTTTCTAGCACTGGCTGGACTTATTATTTTCTTTTAGTATTAAGATTCGAAAACTTATTGTCATTTCAATATCTGAAGATTCAATAAATAAATATAATGTATTATAAAAAAAAACAAAAAAAAAAAAAAAAGTGCAATAGAATTTATTATACAATGGCTTGGACTTAATGTTTTCACTATTCTAAAATCTGTGATATGACTGAGAGTTAAATAGAATATGTACCTTCAGAATATTATATCCATTATGGAACAGCTGTGATTTTCTTTTGTGACGTCCTGTTTTTCTTGATATATGTCATGTGCAATATAGGTTAATTTCCATCTTTTCCCATAGAATATTTTGGGCTGAAAAAAAGGAAAATGAAAAAAACAAAGTACTAATTCTTATATAATGAATGTAGTTTGTACTTCCCGTAAAAGGATGAGTAAAATAAGGAATATACTTAGTATCTAAAAACCTTACATGTAGAAAGAGTTATTTAGAGTCAATGTCCCAATTAGAGAGAATCTCCTGGATATTGAAGGGGTAGAGGCATTTCCATGGATATTGATGAAGATTATGAAAAAATAAGAGGATGAATTGATTTAGGTAATGACGTGAATTTATTAGATAACGATTAGTAATATTAGTAAAAATATACAAATAGCTTTAAATAAATGAAAGCATTCGATAAATTTTGCACTATAGAATGTGCTACAATTGGTCAGGGACCAGTTACAAGAATTATATAGAATCTTCACAAGTATGGGAAGCCACTATGTATCTTCTTTATGAAAATATAAATAGTCGGCAGTTTGTTCTCTAATACATGGGACACGTATTCCAAAACATAATTGTGAAATCCTACTTAATATCCGAGGACAGTGTGCAATAATATTTAGCTTTGATCTGTGATATAATTATAGTAGTTAAGTGCAATATTAGGTTAAGAAAACGGTGATTTATTTTGATAATTTTAATTTGTATTCTATTTGTTTGTTTTCGTCCTAATATTGATAATTAATTTACCATTTTTTTATTAGATCAAATATAATTATGATAGTGCAATTATTCGGAAGAATTGATTCATTTACCTACCTGCATATGATCACATATCTTGACCTGTACTTTCAGTTTATAGATGACAAAAAAGAAAAACCAATTAAGGAAATGGTTTAGCTCAAATAGTTAGTAAAGTTCCTATATAACTATTGGATCAGCTAGAGTATAAGTGCCCGGCTAATGAGACTTCAGGGTGTGGGAGTTCCCCGCGTTGGACACTATACAATTAGGAACTACCCGCACACCGCTTCCTCTGCCTGACGACAGCGGTATCGGAGTTTTGTTGCGGTCGTAATTTCTGTAAGAAAATATTCCTACAATACGCCTGGTTATAGTTAGTTTATTTAGGGAGGGTTCTGTTTTTTAGTAGCGCTAAAGGAAAATGTGGTTCTTTTTTGTTTATATGTTTTTTAAACTTCTTTCAATCGAAGAATTGAAAATTTATTTAGCTAAAGATAATTTTTTTATCAGCTTTATGTTTGTAGTGTGTTGTTATGTTTTCTTCTTCTTGTTTTGACATTAAATATGTAGACTGGAATTATTAGTGGGAATTTAATTGTGGGGTGGGGGTTACCAATAGTATCAAATTGTGAAAAAAATAAAATTTTGGACATTAACTAAAAATAAATTATAATTAAATTTAAATAATAAAATATTTTAAAGAAAACGGCGGTAGTGAAAATTCGATAAATCCCCGCTTAGACAGGAGACTTTAGGAAGAACTAATAGACGGCCGTGAGGACTATTTGAGTTGATGAATATAAAAAGAATAAAGCTTTTAAAACTAATGAAAGGTAACGAATGTTAGTGAAATTCAACACAGTTACAAATGAGGTGGCAACCCAAGAAAGTATAAATACAGCATTATATGTATGTACGTAGTTTATGTTTTCTCCGGAAAAAAAAATTGTCTAGGGAACGTATTTATCGAATTTCAAAACCCAAATAAAAATCTGGTGTGAATTCTTCGGTATCACCCCAGCAGGAAATTTACACGATATAATATCGTAAATCTGTTAGTGGTAGTAAAGATTTGAAGTATATATGTATAAGTGTTCGATAGGATTAGTTAAAATAGATTAAGCTAATATTATTTTTATTTATGTGTTTTACATGTTTTTTATTGTAAAAGGGTTCGCACTAATAGAAAAGAATATTGTTTATCGAAAAGACATAATTTATAATACTGAGAATAAACAATCCCTCAGAGAGCTCTTTTAGGATTGAGAAAAAACGCGTTTAAGTGAGGCGTAAAAGGTGTATGAGACAATATTAATAAGTTTAGTTCGAGCCTTCCAGGAATAGTTTTTTTTATATGTATGTTGGTTATTTTAATATTTAGTGTAAGAGTAATAAGAAAAAATTTAATCAAAACGGAAATAAAAATATGAACAATAAGAATTTTAGTGAAAAGTGTATTAAATAACAAAATATTGTATGTATAGTTTTAGATTTATTTTATGGATTGTATTAAATTATTTTAATGAATAAATGTTCTAAGATAGTATTTCATAATGGAAAACATTGAGTGAGTTCAGTTATTTTGGGGATTGTTGATGTAGATAGGGCGGAAAAGAATGGATTATGGGGTTCGCAAAGGAAGATGAGTTGGAAGCAATGCGGCCAAGGGCGATTGGAGGTTTACATCTATCCCCCTATTTATATGTGTTCCAATGTAAGTTGTTTGTTTAGAGTGTGAGTAATTCGTAGCCGTTTTTGAATAACTATTTGAAAAGTCAGTTGTGCGAAGAAAGTTCGTTTATAAGATACTCTAGGGAAAATCATATGCATAGTTCAGTCGATGTAGGGGAGATCTTAGTAATGGAACAGTGTTCATACTAATTGTTTTCCTTCTTCGTGTTTTGAGTATTAATAAAGTAGATTCAGTTTGAAGTTTTGTTTGTGGAGCAGTTTTAAAATAATACGACAACCGCTCAAAGCATAGATTTGAGGACTGTTGTGTCGTTAAAATTTATAGACTTCTTTAATTATGAAGTCGAAATTAATAAGGGAGCACAAACAGAGCAGTTTGAAAATTTTCATTTTTTTTAGATATATTTTTGAATGTGTTTTGGAACATTAAAATAGCTCTCAAAGAGAGAATCAATAAGTAAACCATCGTGCCGCTGCATATCAACAATCCCTAAATTATGAAACAATTTTAAACAGTTTATTTTTTTTATTGAGATTATTTTATTTTATTAGTATATTTTAATGTATTTATTCGTCGATTTATGTATTGATTTATTTATATATTCATTTAATTAATTATTTCCAAAATTATTTATTTGTGTACTGATTTATTTGTTTTTTTTTATTATTTACTTATTTCAACAATTTTATTCGTTTATGTATCTTAAGTATTTATTTTGTTTTATTGGGTTAATTAATATTTTTGTATTTATTAACATATTGATTTAATTATTTAAAATTTTAATTATTAAATTATTTATATAATCAATTAACTATTATAATTCATTCTAAAGGCTTGTCTAGATAATTAGGTAGTTTTTTTTGAATAGTTATTTTGCGTTTTTTTTTTAAAGTTATATTTGTTAAGTATATCGGTAAACACATATATATTTTCCTAATTTTTGTGAAAAGATCCCTCAGCCTATGTTCAGGGTGGAATTGGAACCCGGAGATATAGTCTTAAAGAAAAACGAGTCCCATCCCATCTACAATCTGATTTACCTTCTGCATCGTAGAATCACCGTGGAAGAACCGCATAAGCGTCAGGGACCCGTCCAGTGTCTTAATTGTCAAGAATTTGGTCACACTAAAGCGTATTGTAAATTGCCGTCAGTTTGTGTTGCGTGTGGGGAACTACATACAACTGCTCAATGTGATAAGTCGAAAACCGACTCAAAAATCAAAAAATGCAGTAACTGCGGAGGTAATCATACCGCAAATTATAGAGGTTGTCCAGATTACACTCATTTGAAAGGCCAACAAGACGTCATTATTACCTGATCATCCTCAGCAGCCTAATTTTGCATCGAGTAACAATTTTCCTCAATTGTTACGGCCCACTAGTCATGAAAACGCGCCTAGTTCTAGACAAGTTTCTTACGCTAACGTGGTTAAATCTAATATGCCAGGTTTGGAGCAGGAACCTAAATCTCAATATTACGAGCCTAATATTAACACTCTAGAGACTACTTTGCAGACACTTGTCCAAACTATGAACACTTTTACGACCACTATGACATCCATGATGCAGGAAATGCTGAAAATGCAATCCACTATCTTACAAGCAATTTTAAAGAAATGATTTGTTTAAAAATTTGTTTTTGGAACGCAAACGGCCTCCGCCAACATAAAAACGAACTGGAACACTTCCTGATGGATAAGCAGATTGATGTCATGATGATTGCTGAAACTCACTTGACGGCGACAGGGTACTTCAAAATTAATGGCTACGTGTTGTATGATACTGAAGATCCCCGCGGAAGAGCATGTGGAGGTTCGGCAATTCTTATAAAGAACAGAATAAAACATTATTTAATGAACAACATATGTAAGGATTACCTACAAGCAACAAACATTTGTATTGAATTCTGTCAATACAACTTTGTTTTATCATCAATTTATTCGCCGCCTCGATTTTCAATAAAAGAACATCAATACTACAGCTTCTTCAATTCCCTTGGAGCTAGATTTTTGGTTGCTGGTGACTTTAACGCCAAACACACATTTTGGGGTTCACGTCTAGTGACCCCGAAGGGTCGTGAACTCTTCAACACCATTGCCAAAATGGGCTTAGATGTACTCTCAAGCGGGCATCCCACCTACTGGCCGACGGAAGATTCCCGATATTATTGACTTCGGAGTAGTGAAAAATATCCCTGTAGAATCGATACAAGTGGAGCCTTCATTAGACTTGTCTTCAGATCACTCTCCTTCTATTATTTCAATGCGTTTCCTTCAAGGGTATGGCTCTCCATTTCGGGACATGTCTAAATCCAGAGTAAGTTGGATAAAGTATAAAAAGTATTTAAGTTCCCACTGCACGGAAAATGTAGTGTTGAGAACTACCGAGGATATTGATGGGTCGATTGGCAAATTTACTGAGGACATACGAAGAGCTGTGCATCACGCTTCCACATATGACGTTGAATGCAGAAATAGGACAAACAGAACTTATTTCGCTGAACTCGAACATCTCCTGACAGAAAAAAGAAGAGTTAGAAGAGAGTGGCAAATTCACAGGTCTCCTCAACTGAAAGCTAGGCTACGGGAATGCAGAGATATACTAAGAAATTTCTTAGAAACCCAAAGAATGGCTTCACTTAAATCATACTTGGAGGGAATTGACAGTTCCCCACAATCTGACTATTCGTTATGGAAGGCGGCACGAGGTTTAAAAAGACCAGTTAGAGGAAAGCCTCCTTTGCGAAATCCGACTGGTGACTGGGCTAGAAACGATTCCGAGAAGGGGACTTTATTTGTTAACCATTTGAGAAATGTGTTTACTATAAACAACTCAAATAATGCAACTGATTTGCCACCACTCGTTATTAGACCTCCTGTACCTCTAAGACTTAGCTTTAATGATATTCAAAGCGCTATTGGTACTCTGAACCTTAAAAAAGCTCCAGGTATGGATAAAATCAGCAACAAAATTCTTGTGGAGTTACCTCGTGTAGCTAGAAGAATTATTCTCTTTATCTTCAATGCTATTTTACGCCTAGAATACTATCCTGCAGATTGGAAGGTATCTATGATTACTATGATTCCTAAGCCAGGGTAGGACCTCACCAAAGTAGAGTCATATAGGCCAATTAGCCTACTGCCGACAATTTCAAAAATGTTTGAAAAATTGTTAATGGCTAAGTTGATTCCAATTCTGAACGACACTCAATGTATTCCAAATCATCAATTCGGGTTCAGAGTTAAACACAGTACCATCGAACAAACACACAGATTAGTAAATGTGATAAGATGGTCGTTTGAAGAGAAAAAATACTGTTCCGCGCTTTTCATTGATGTTTCCCAAGCGTTCGACAAAGTCTGGCATGAAGGTTTAATGCACAAAATAAAATTAGCTCTGCCTGCTAACACACACAAACTTATGAAAAGTTATTTATATGGTCGCAAATTTACAATCAAAGAAGGCGATTTTTTAAGCCCCGCTCAGCCAATTGAAGCAGGAGTACCCCAGGGTAGCATACTGGGTCCTACTTTATATTTGATTTATGCATCCGATATGCCGTCAGACCCCAATATACATACTTCAACTTTTGCTGACGATACAGCCTTTATTAGCGTTCATAAGGACCATCAAATAGCATCACAGAATTTGCAGAATTATATTTAAAAACTAGAGAATTGGCTTGAGCTTTGGAAAATCAGGGTTAACGAACAGAAATGTATTCATATAACTTTCACATTGCGAAAAGATACCTGCTCGTCCATCAGAATAAATAACCAAATTATTCCGCAACACAATGAAGTCAAATACCTCGGAATTCACCTCGATCGTCGTTTAACCTGGAAGTCTCATATTGACGCAAAACTTACACAGATGAGATTAAAAGCAGTGCAACTTAATTGGCTAATCGGCAGAAATTCTACATTAAAGTTGGATTGTAAACTTTTGTTGTACAATGCAATTCTAAAGCCAATATGGTGTTATGGAATTCAATTATGGGGTACTGCCTCAGCATCCAACATTGAAAAAATTCAAAGAGGTCAAAATAAAATTCTACGTATAATTACTGCAGCTCCATGGTACGTTAAAAATTCTCGAATTCACAAAGATCTAGGCATTCCTTTGGTGAAAGACGAATTTACAAAATACGCCTCAAAATATGTCAGCAAACTTGAACACCATCCAAACCCACTTGCACGAGACATCCTTAACTTTAGTGGCCATGTTCGGTTGAGAAGGAGGGATACCCTTGCTTTAACTCAAACGCAAAACAGATGACTGGATCAGTGGATGTAAATTTTTTTGTAGTATCATAATATTTTTTCTAGCACTGGCTGGACTTATTATTTTCTTTTAGTATTAAGATTCGAAAACTTATTGTCATTTCAATATCTGAAGATTCAATAAATAAATATAATGTATTATAAAAAAAAAAAACAAAAAAAAAAAAAAAAGTGCAATAGAATTTATTATACAATGGCTTGGACTTAATGTTTTCACTATTCTAAAATCTGTGATATGACTGAGAGTTAAATAGAATATGTACCTTCAGAATATTATATCCATTATGGAACAGCTGTGATTTTCTTTTGTGACGTCCTGTTTTTCTTGATATATGTCATGTGCAATATAGGTTAATTTCCATCTTTTCCCATAGAATATTTTGGGCTGAAAAAAAGGAAAATGAAAAAAACAAAGTACTAATTCTTATATAATGAATGTAGTTTGTACTTCCCGTAAAAGGATGAGTAAAATAAGGAATATACTTAGTATCTAAAAACCTTTCATGTAGAAAGAGTTATTTAGAGTCAATGTCCCAATTAGAGAGAATCTCCTGGATATTGAAGGGGTAGAGGCATTTCCATGGATATTGATGAAGATTATGAAAAAATAAGAGGATGAATTGATTTAGGTAATGACGTGAATTTATTAGATAACGATTAGTAATATTAGTAAAAATATACAAATAGCTTTAAATAAATGAAAGCATTCGATAAATTTTGCACTATAGAATGTGCTACAATTGGTCAGGGACCAGTTACAAGAATTATATAGAATCTTCACAAGTATGGGAAGCCACTATGTATCTTCTTTATGAAAATATAAATAGTCGGCAGTTTGTTCTCTAATACATGGGACACGTATTCCAAAACATAATTGTGAAATCCTACTTAATATCCGAGGACAGTGTGCAATAATATTTAGCTTTGATCTGTGATATAATTATAGTAGTTAAGTGCAATATTAGGTTAAGAAAACGGTGATTTATTTTGATAATTTTAATTTGTATTCTATTTGTTTGTTTTCGTCCTAATATTGATAATTAATTTACCATTTTTTTATTAGATCAAATATAATTATGATAGTGCAATTATTCGGAAGAATTGATTCATTTACCTACCTGCATATGATCACATATCTTGACCTGTACTTTCAGTTTATAGATGACAAAAAAGAAAAACCAATTAAGGAAATGGTTTAGGTCAAATAGTTAGTAAAGTTCCTATATAACTATTGGATCAGCTAGAGTATAAGTGCCCGGCTAATGAGACTTCAGGGTGTGGGAGTTCCCCGCGTTGGACACTATACAATTAGGAACTACCCGCACACCGCTTCCTCTGCCTGACGACAGCGGTATCGGAGTTTTGTTGCGGTCGTAATTTCTGTAAGAAAATATTCCTACAATACGCCTGGTTATAGTTAGTTTATTTAGGGAGGGTTCTGTTTTTTAGTAGCGCTAAAGGAAAATGTGTTTCTTTTTTGTTTATATGTTTTTTAAACTTCTTTCAATCGAAGAATTGAAAATTTATTTAGCTAAAGATAATTTTTTTATCAGCTTTATGTTTGTAGTGTGTTGTTATGTTTTCTTCTTCTTGTTTTGACATTAAATATGTAGACTGGAATTATTAGTGGGAATTTAATTGTGGGGTGGGGGTTACCAATAGTATCAAATTGTGAAAAAAATAAAATTTTGGACATTAACTAAAAATAAATTATAATTAAATTTAAATAATAAAATATTTTACAGAAAACGTCGGTAGTGAAAATTCGATAAATCCCCGCTTAGACAGGAGACTTTAGGAAGAACTAATAGACGGCCGTGAGGACTATTTGAGTTGATGAATATAAAAAGAATAAAGCTTTTAAAACTAATGAAAGGTAACGAATGTTAGTGAAATTCAACACAGTTACAAATGAGGTGGCAACCCAAGAAAGTATAAATACAGCATTATATGTATGTACGTAGTTTATGTTTTCTCCGGAAAAAAAATTGTCTAGGGAACGTATTTATCGAATTTCAAAACCCAAATAAAAATCTGGTGTGAATTCTTCGGTATCACCCCAGCAGGAAATTTACACGATATAATATCGTAAATCTGTTAGTGGTAGTAAAGATTTGAAGTATATATGTATAAGTGTTCGATAGGATTAGTTAAAATAGATTAAGCTAATATTATTTTTATTTATGTGTTTTACATGTTTTTTATTGTAAAAGGGTTCGCACTAATAGAAAAGAATATTGTTTATCGAAAAGACATAATTTATAATACTGAGAATAAACAATCCCTCAGAGAGCTCTTTTAGGATTGAGAAAAAACGCGTTTAAGTGAGGCGTAAAAGGTGTATGAGCCAATATTAATAAGTTTAGTTCGAGCCTTCCAGGAATAGTTTTTTTTATATGTATGTTGGTTATTTTAATATTTAGTGTAAGAGTAATAAGAAAAAATTTAATCAAAACGGAAATAAAAATATGAACAATAAGAATTTTAGTGAAAAGTGTATTAAATAACAAAATATTGTATGTATAGTTTTAGATTTATTTTATGGATTGTATTAAATTATTTTAATGAATAAATGTTCTAAGATAGTATTTCATAATGGAAAACATTGAGTGAGTTCAGTTATTTTGGGGATTGTTGATGTAGATAGGGCGGAAAAGAATGGATTATGGGGTTCGCAAAGGAAGATGAGTTGGAAGCAATGCGGCCAAGGGCGATTGGAGGTTTACATCTATCCCCCTATTTATATGTGTTCCAATGTAAGTTGTTTGTTTAGAGTGTGAGTAATTCGTAGCCGTTTTTGAATAACTATTCGAAAAGTCAGTTGTGCGAAGAAAGTTCGTTTCTAAGATACTCTAGGGAAAATCATATGCATAGTTCAGTCGATGTAGGGGAGATCTTAGTAATGGAACAGTGTTCATACTAATTGTTTTCCTTCTTCGTGTTTTGAGTATTAATAAAGTAGATTCAGTTTGAAGTTTTGTTTGTGGAGCAGTTTTAAAATAATACGACAACCGCTCAAAGCATAGATTTGAGGACTGTTGTGTCGTTAAAATTTATAGACTTCTTTAATTATGAAGTCGAAATTAATAAGGGAGCACAAACAGAGCAGTTTGAAAATTTTCATTTTTTTTAGATATATTTTTGAATGTGTTTTGGAACATTAAAATAGCTCTCAAAGAGAGAATCAATAAGTAAACCATCGTGCCGCTGCATATCAACAATCCCTAAATTATGAAAAACAGTTTATTTTTTTTATTGAGATTATTTTATTTTATTAGTATTTCAACAATTTTATTCGTTTATGTATCTTAAGTATTTATTTTGTTTTATTGGGTTAATTAATATTTTTGTATTTATTAACATATTGATTTAATTATTTAAAATTTTAATTATTTAATTATTTATATAATCAATTAATTATTATAATTCATTCTAAAGGCTTGTCTAGATAATTAGGTAGTTTTTTTTTGAATAGTTATTTTGCGTTTTTTTTTTTAAGTTATATTTGTTAAGTATATCGGTAAACACATATATATTTTCCTAATTTTTGTCCTTATTATCAAGAAAATCGTTATTCTGAAATTCTACAAATTAACCAGAAGTTTCATATATGTAATGAACATTGAAAATAAAGTTCAGACTAGGAATAGGAAACGAGCCGTACAAAGGAATTTAAATAATTCTGCTGAAATTCAGCCTAAACAGAGAAAATACAACCATAACAAATCAAAAATGGCTTTTGAAAATACAAATTTTAGAGACTTGTCTGGAACAATAAATACGAGACAGACACAAACAGGCAATAGAGGTACTGCAATTAATGTTGACCAGGGTCCATCTACTAGTGTTCCAAATGTTGCTATTGATCCTGGTGTAAGAGAACTTGTTGTCGATGAAACTCTTATAGTACAAAGAGCTTTAGAGGAAAGGGTCAAGAAGATGGTTCAGGAAGAAATGAGCGAGATCCGTAAATCAATGGGAGAGTTAACAAGAGTAGTGAAGGAAATCTCGATCAGATCTAGGACACAGGAATCCGTAGATTCACAACTGTCCAATAATAATATGGGTAATGAAATAGGCAATTGGAATGGAAATTGTGTTTTCCCATCGGAAAATAGATTTAATTTTCAAAATCCATCTATAGGGGTAACAAACGGGTTAGCTTTTCATCAACCAATAGAAAATAATGTAAACAATTTACAAGGGAGAAACTTACCGAACATAAGAAACGGGGAAATAAACGCTGATCCAATAGTTTATAATAGGGATACTCCAGGTAGTCGTGTGGCTTCAGAAAATTCTAATAGAAGTTTAAAAAGAATTATTATACGAGTTGATAAATGGGGCATTGTTTTCGACGGTAATAATAATCACCTAAGTGTCGAAGATTTTATCTTTAGGATTGAACATCTGCAGGCACATTATGACATTAGTTAGGACGAGATTTTAAGAGATTTTCACCTCCTAGTCACTGGTCCAGCTAAAGATTGGTATTGGCGTCTCATTCGTAATAATGGAGTAATGAGGTGGCCAACATTCAGATGCGAATTGTTAAACCAATACCGCACAAACACTTCAAATTTTGAAATAATGAGGGACCTTGTAGAGAGAAAACAATTGCCAAATGAAACACTCGAAGCATTCTTCCATGTTATGTGCAAGCTTCGGTCAAGGTTGGTACAGCCGATTCCTGAATATGACATGGAAGCCGAACGAAACTTCCCAAGAAGAGAGATGCGCAATAATATGCCAAACCAACGGCGCATAAGAAGCGTAAATGAAATCTGCTCCGAAAATATAAATGAAACTGTAACGCAACTAGAAGATTTGGCAGCATTTAAAGTCAGCCAACAAAAACAGCCTATTGTATGTTGGAATTGTAAGGTACAAGGACATGGTTTTCGAGACTGCAATTCAACTGAAAGAGCGTTGTTTTGTTACAGATGTGGGAAACAAAACGTAATTGCTCCAAAATGCCCGGATTGTCAGCAGGGAAACCGATTACAGGATGCGGGAATATGAGGGGACCCACGTCCATCCAAAAACCCCTTAATAGAGAATTGAATCCTATAACGGAAAAGGAAAATATCAATAAGTCATCAACAATAATTGAAAAAATAGCTAAATCTATGCCAGAAATGAGGCATAAGTTACCACTGACAATGAGACAGAAATATTATGATCATGTTAAGGCCAAAATATTTGAATTGGGACTTCATAAAGGGCACTTATCAGGGCGCATTAAGAAAATTAGGGAACGCTTTAGGCAAAAACGTATGATGAGGAGAAAGATTTTAGAATCAATGAATAGGATAGGAAATAATTATGATAATAGGGTTTATATAGATATAGATTGGAGCCAGAGAGTAGGCCTTATACAGCCTTCACCGTTGCTGGGAAGCCGCTTTACCAGTTCCGTGTGATGCCGTTCGGACTGTGCAACGCGGCCCAGCGTTTATGCCGCCTAATGGACAAAGTCATACCGCAAGAATTAAATGATAACGTATTCATATACTTGGACGACTTGTTAATAATTTCTAACGATTTTGAGAAACATTTGCACTTATTAGAAGAAGTAGCTAATTGTCTGAAAAGGGCTAACTTAAAAATAGGACTTAGCAAATCTCAGTTTTGTTTTACACAACTAAAATATTTAGGTTTTATAGTGGGAAATGGAACATTAAAAACTGACCCTGAAAAGGTAAAAGCTATCAGAGATATAAAAGTTCTGAAATCGGTAAGGAAAGTACGCAGCTTTTTAGGAACCGCTGGATGGTATAGACGGTTTATACGAAACTTTTCAGTTATAGCCGCTCCCTTAACCGACGCGTTAAAAAAATCAAAAAAATTTGAAATGACACCTGAGGCAATCAAAGCTTTTGAAGATTTAAAAAAATCTTTAACGTCAGCTCCAGTTCTTCGACACGCGGACTTTTCAAAGGTTCTACATACAATGTCACGCCTGTGACTATGGGATTGGCGCAGTCTTGTACCAAATAAGTGGAGAAAAAGATGAACACCCTATAGCATTTTACTCGCAAAAATTAAACGCATGCCAACGAAATTATACTGTAACCGAGAAGGAATGCTAAGCAGCGTGATGGTGGTGATAAAGTTTAGACAATTTGTTGAAATGATGCCTTTTACAATTGTAACAGACCATGCAAGTTTGAAATGGTTGATGTCCATGAAGGATCTGACAGGAAGATTAGCTAGGTGGTCACTTCAGTTAGAAGCCTTCGATTTTCAAATTCAGCATCGAAAGGGATCAGATAATATTGTAGCAGATATGTTGTCAAGGCTACCAAATGTAGATGAAACCAAACAACAACTGAATTTGAAAGTGACAAATATCTAGAGCTAGTGTCGCACATTGAAAAAAATTCTGAGAACTTACCTGATTTGAAAGTTGACAATGGATTGGTATTTAAAAAACTAGCTTCGATCAATATGGAGAAGATACACCATGGAAGTTATGGATTCCGGCCACAATCACTCAGCCAATTATCGAAAACGCACATACAAAGTTAACCGTAGCTCATGGTGGAGTCACTAAAACGCTAGAGAGACTAAAAAGGCACTTCTATTGGCCAAAAATGTCAGTAAAAGTGAGAAATTATATTGCAAACTGTCAAATTTGTAAGGAAACAAAACCTAACAATACAAATCTTCGACCCGAAATTGGTAATCCAGTAATAACCGAAAGACCATTCCAAAAGTTATATATTGATTTTATGGGAAAATATCCCAGGTCGAAAAAGGGTAATTCATAAATTTTTATTGTTGTTGATCACTTCACCAAATTTACATTTATGAAGGCGATGAAAGAAGCGACTACTGCGAATGTAATAGATTTTCTCGTTCACGAGATATTCCATAAATTTGGAGTGCCTGAGGTGATACACAGTGATAATGGTTGTCAATTCATAGCTAAAAGCTTTGAGGCTCTGCTCAGAACATACAAAATACAACATTTGAGAACGGCGGTGTATTCACCTCAGAGTAATGCAATCAGCGAGTCAACCAATCAATATTATCAGCAATACGTGCCTATCTAGACAAAGACCATCGTGATTGGGATTTATATCTGTCAGAGATTGAATGTGCGCTTAGAACGTCAGTTCATTCAGCTACTGGAGTGACACCCTTTTTTGTATTATTTGGGTATCATATGTATACTAGTGGCGCTGACTATAAATTAGGTAGAAAATTGAAATCATTGACCGATCATGAAATAAATCAATTGAATATACATGAGAAAATGCAATTCATTCGTGAGCAAATGAGTCAAAATATGAACGAAGTGCTGAAAGGTATAATAGGGGGCGCGAATTACAAAGTTTGTTCCAGGACAGGAGGTATATCGTAGAAATACGATATTAAGCAATTTCAGTAAGAACATTAATTCGAAATTCTGCAAGAAATTCTTAAAGTGTAGAATAGTCAAGCCTATTGGAAACAATATGTACGAGCTAGAGACATTACAGTGTAAACCGCTAGGAACTTATCATTCCAAAGATATAAAAGCATAATTTACATGGAAAGATAATTCAAAAAAGTGCAATAGAATTTATTATACAATGGCTTGGACTTAATGTTTTCACTATTCTAAAATCTGTGATATGATTAAGAGTTAAATAGAATATGTACCTTCAGAATATTATATCCATTATGGAACAGCTGTGATTTTCTTTTGTGACGTCCTGTTTTTCTTGATATATGTCATGTGCAATATAGGTTAATTTCCATCTTTTCCCATAGAATATTTTGGGCTGAAAAAAAAGGAAAATGAAAAAAACAAAGTAATAATTCTTATATAATGAATGTAGTTTGTACTTCCCGTAAAAGGATGAGTAAAATAAGGAATATACTTAGTATCTAAAAACTATTCATGTAGAAAGAGTTATTTAGAGTCAATGTCCCAATTAGAGAGAATCTCCTGGATATTGAAGGGGTAGAGGCATTTCCATGGATATTGATGAAGATTATGAAAAAATAAGAGGATGAATTGATTTAGGTAATGACGTGAATTTATTAGATAACGATTAGTAATATTAGTAAAAATATACAAATAGCTTTAAATAAATGAAAGCATTCGATAAATTTTGCACTATAGAATGTGCTACAATTGGTCAGGGACCAGTTACAAGAATTATATAGAATCTTCACAAGTATGGGAAGCCACTATGTATCTTCTTTATGAAAATATAAATAGTCGGCAGTTTGTTCTCTAATACATGGGACACGTATTCCAAAACATAATTCTGAAGTAGATGGAGGACAGTGTGCAATAATATTTATCTTTGATCTGTGATATAATTATAGTAGTTAAGTGCAATATTAGGTTAAGAAAACGGTGATTTATTTTGATAATTTTAATTTGTATTCTATTTGTTTGTTTTCGTCCTAATATTGATAATTAATTTACCATTTTTTTATTAGATCAAATATAATTATGATAGTGCAATTATTCGGAAGAATTGATTCATTTACCTACCTGCATATGATCACATATCTTGACCTGTACTTTCAGTTTATAGATGACAAAAAAGAAAAACCAATTAAGGAAATGGTTTAGGTCAAATAGTTAGTAAAGTTCCTATATAACTATTGGATCAGCTAGAGTATAAGTGCCCGGCTAATGAGACTTCAGGGTGTGGGAGTTCCCCGCGTTGGACACTATACAATTAGGAACTACCCGCACACCGCTTCCTCTGCCTGACGACAGCGGTATCGGAGTTTTGTTGCGGTCGTAATTTCTGTAAGAAAATATTCCTACAATACGCCTGGTTATAGTTAGTTTATTTAGGGAGGGTTCTGTTTTTTAGTAGCGCTAAAAGAAAATGTGTTTCTTTTTTGTTTATATGTTTTTTAAACTTCTTTCAATCGAAGAATTGAAAATTTATTTAGCTAAAGATAATTTTTTTATCAGCTTTATGTTTGTAGTGTGTTGTTATGTTTTCTTCTTCTTGTTTTGACATTAAATGTGTAGACTGGAATTATTGGTGGGAATTTAATTGTAGTGTTGTATTTTATAGTAGGATGGGGGTTACCATAGTATCAAATTGTGAAAAAAATAAAATTTTGGACATTAACTAAAAATAAATTATAATTAAATTTAAATAATAAAATATTTTACAGAAAACGGCGGTAGTGAAAATTCGATAAATCCCCGCTTAGACAGGAGACTTTAGGAAGAACTAATAGACGGCCGTGAGGACTATTTGAGTTGATGAATATAAAAAGAATTAAGCTTTTAAAACTAATGAAAGGTAACGAATGTTAGTGAAATTCAACACAGTTACAAATGAGGTGGCAACCCAAGAAAGTATAAATACAGCATTATATGTATGTACGTAGTTTATGTTTTCTCCGGAAAAAAAAATTGTCTAGGGAACGTATTTATCGAATTTCAAAACCCAAATAAAAATCTGGTGTGAATTCTTCGGTATCACCCCAGCAGGAAATTTACACGATATAATATCGTAAATCTGTTAGTGGTAGTAAAGATTTGAAGTATATATGTATAAGTGTTCGATAGGATTAGTTAAAATAGATTAAGCTAATATTATTTTTATTTATGTGTTTTACATGTTTTTTATTGTAAAAGGGTTCGCACTAATAGAAAAGAATATTGTTTATCGAAAAGACATAATTTATAATACTGAGAATAAACAATCCCTCAGAGAGCTCTTTTAGGATTGAGAAAAAACGCGTTTAAGTGAGGCGTAAAAGGTGTATGAGCCAATATTAATAAGTTTAGTTCGAGCCTTCCAGGAATAGTTTTTTTTATATGTATGTTGGTTATTTTAATATTTAGTGTAAGAGGAATAAGAAAAAATTTAATCAAAACGGAAATAAAAATATGAACAATAAGAATTTTAGTGAAAAGTGTATTAAATAACAAAATATTGTATGTATAGTTTTAGATTTATTTTATGGATTGTATTAAATTATTTTAATGAATAAATGTTCTAAGATAGTATTTCATAATGGAAAACATTGAGTGAGTTCAGTTATTTTGGGGATTGTTGATGTAGATAGGGCGGAAAAGAATGGATTATGGGGTTCGCAAAGGAAGATGAGTTGGAAGCAATGCGGCCAAGGGCGATTGGAGGTTTACATCTATCCCCCTATTTATATGTGTTCCAATGTAAGTTGTTTGTTTAGAGTGTGAGTAATTCGTAGCCGTTTTTGAATAACTATTCGAAAAGTCAGTTGTGCGAAGAAAGTTCGTTTCTAAGATACTCTAGGGAAAATCATATGCATAGTTCAGTCGATCTAGGGGAGATCTTAGTAATGGAACAGTGTTCATACTAATTGTTTTCCTTCTTCGTGTTTTGAGTATTAATAAAGTAGATTCAGTTTGAAGTTTTGTTTGTGGAGCAGTTTTAAAATAATACGACAACCGCTCAAAGCATAGATTTTAGGACTGTTGTGTCGTTAAAATTTATAGACTTCTTTAATTATGAAGTCGGAATTAATAAGGGAGCACAAACAGAGCAGTTTGAAAATTTTAATTTTTTTTAGATATATTTTTGAATGTATTTTGGAACATTAAAATAGCTCTCAAAGAGAGAATCAATAAGTAAACCATCGTGCCGCTGTATATCAACAATCCCTAAATTATGAAACAATTTTAAACAGTTTATTTTTTTTATTGAGATTATTTTATTTTATTAGTATATTTTAATGTATTTATTCGTCGATTTATGTATTGATTTATTTATATATTCATTTAATTAATTATTTCCAAAATTATTTATTTGTGTACTGATTTATTTGTTTTTTTTATTATTTACTTATTTCAACAATTTTATTCGTTTATGTATCTTAAGTATTTATTTTGTTTTATTGGGTTAATTAATATTTTTGTATTTATTAACATATTGATTTAATTATTTAAAATTTTAATTATTTAATTATTTATATAATCAATTAATTATTATAATTCATTCTAAAGGCTTGTCTAGATAATTAGGTAGTTTTTTTTTTGAATAGTTATTTTGCGTTTTTTTTTTTAAGTTATATTTGTTAAGTATATCGGTAAACACATATATATTTTCCTAATTTTTGTCCTTATTATCAAGAAAATCGTTATTCTGAAATTCTACAAATTAACCAGAAGTTTCATATATGTAATGAACATTGAAAATAAAGTTCAGACTAGGAATAGGAAACGAGCCGTACAAAGGAATTTAAATAATTCTGCTGAAATTCAGCCTAAACAGAGAAAATACAACCATAACAAATCAAAAATGGCTTCTGAAAATACAAATTTTAGAGACTTGTCTGGAACAATAAATACGAGACAGACACAAACAGGCAATAGAGGTACTGCAATTAATGTTGACCAGGGTCCATCTACTAGTGTTCCAAATGTTGCTATTGATTCTGGTGTAAGAGAACTTGTTGTCGATGAAACTCTTATAGTACAAAGAGCTTTAGAGGAAAGGGTCAAGAAGATGGTTCAGGAAGAAATGAGCGAGATCCGTAAATCAATGGGAGAGTTAACAAGAGTAGTGAAGGAAATCTCGATCAGATCTAGGACACAGGAATCCGTAGATTCACAACTGTCCAATAATAATATGGGTAATGAAATAGGCAATTGGAATGGAAATTGTGTTTTCCCATCGGAAAATAGATTTAATTTTCAAAATCCATCTATAGGGGTAACAAACGGGTTAGCTTTTCATCAACCAATAGAAAATAATGTAAACAATTTACAAGGGAAAAACTTACCGAACATAGGAAACGGGGAAATAAACGCTGATCCAATAGTTTATAATAGGGATACTCCAGGTAGTCGTGTGGCTTCAGAAAATTCTAATAGAAGTTTAAAAAAATTATTATACGAGTTGATAAATGGGGCATTGTTTTCGACGGTAATAATAATCACCTAAGTGTCGAAGATTTTATCTTTAGGATTGAACATCTGCAGGCAGATTATCACTGGTCCAGCTAAAGATTGGTATTGGCTTCTCATTCGTAATAATAGAGTAATGAGGTGGCCAACACTCAGATGCGAATTGTTAAACCAATACCGCACAAACACTTCAAATTTTGAAATAATGAGGGACCTTGTAGAGAGAAAACAATTGCCAAATGAAACACTCGAAGCATTCTTCCATGTTATGTGCAAGCTTCGGTCAAGGTTGGTACAGCCGATTCCTGAATATGACATGGAAGCCGAACGAAACTTCCCAAGAAGAGAGATGCGCAATAATATGCCAAACCAACGGCGCATAAGAAGCGTAAATGAAATCTGCTCCGAAAATATAAATGAAACTGTAACGCAATTAGAAGATTTGGCAGCATTTAAAGTCAGCCAACAAAAACAGCCTATTGTATGTTGGAATTATAAGATACAAGGACATGGTTTTCGAGACTGCAATTCAACTGAAAGAGCGTTGTTTTGTTACAGATGTGGGAAACAAAACGTAATTGCTCCAAAATGCCCGGATTGTCAGCAGGGAAACCGATTACAGGATGCGGGAATATGAGGGGACCCACGTCCATCCAAAAACCCCTTAATAGAGAATTGAATCCTATAACGGAAAAGGAAAATATCAATAAGTCATCAACAATAATGGAAAAAATAGCTAAATCTATGCCAGAAATGAGGCATAAGTTACCACTGACATTGAGACAGAAATATTATGATCATGTTAAGGCCAAAATATTTGAATTGGGACTTCATAAAGGGCACTTATCAGGGCGTATTAAGAAAATTAGGGAACGCTTTAGGCAAAAACGTATGATGAGGAGAAAGATTTTAGAATCAATGAATAGGATAGGAAATAATTATGATAATAGGGTTTATATAGATATAGATTTAAATGGAATCGTCGATTTAAAATACGCATTTTGGCAAATTGAATTGGAGCCATAGAGTAGGCCTTACACAGCCTTCACCGTTGCTGGGAAGCCGCTTTACCAGTTCCGTGTGATGCCGTTCGGACTGTGCAACGCGGCCCAGCGTTTATGCCGCCTAATGGACAAAGTCATACCGCAAGAATTAAATGATAACGTATTCATATACTTGGACGACTTGTTAATAATTTCTAACGATTTTGAGAAACATTTGCACTTATTAGAAGAAGTAGCTAATTGTCTGAAAAGGGCTAACTTAAAAATAGGACTTAGCAAATCTCAGTTTTGTTTTACACAACTAAAATATTTAGGTTTTATAGTGGGAAATGGTACATTAAAAACTGACCCTGAAAAGGTAAAAGCTATCAGAGATATAAAAGTTCTGAAATCGGTAAGGAAAGTACGCAGCTTTTTAGGAACCGCTGGATGGTATAGACGGTTTATACGAAACTTTTCAGTTATAGCCGCTCCCTTAACCGATACGTTAAAAAAATCAAAAAAATTTGAAATGACACCTGAGGCAATCAAAGCTTTTGAAGATTTAAAAAAATCTTTAACGTCAGCTCCAGTTCTTCGACACGCGGACTTTTCAAAGGTTCTACATACAATGTCACGCCTGTGACTATGGGATTGGCGCAGTCTTGTACCAAATAAGTGGAGAAAAAGATGAACACCCTATAGCATTTTACTCGCAAAAATTAAACGCATGCCAACGAAATTATACTGTAACCGAGAAGGAATGCTAAGCAGCGTGATGGCGGTGATAAAGTTTAGACAATTTGTTGAAATGATGCCTTTTACAATTGTAACAGACCATGCAAGTTTGAAATGGTTGATGTCCATGAAGGATCTGACAGGAAGATTAGCTAGGTGGTCACTTCAGTTAGAAGCCTTCGATTTTCAAATTCAGCATCGAAAGGGATCAGATAATATTGTAGCAGATATGTTGTCAAGGCTACCAAATGTAGATGAAATCAAACAACAACTGAATTTGAAAGTGACAAATATCTAGAGCTAGTGTCGCACATTGAAAAAAATTCTGAGAACTTACCTGATTTGAAAGTTGACAATGGATTGGTATTTAAAAAACTAGCTTCGATCAATATGGAGAAGATACACCATGTGATATGTTCTGTTTAATAATATTTATCAATTCATTTATTTATTGAACATAAAATATATGGTAATTATAATGTATCTGCTTGAAGAGCTAAACTAAGAATAATCGTAATATGATCTACAGAATATCTGGTGATGCCAGATTGTCTAATCAAAATACATACACTGAGAACATCATATACAATATGACATCCCCTTTGTTTTACTAAAAAGGTTCGTAATCCTCAAAACGTCTGGGAGCCTTTATCTGCCTCTTTGGCCTTGATGTTGTACTGTTGTCGCGATGTTGCACTGAATTATCGTTTTGCTGGTTACTTAATCCGGTTGCCTGATAAGTAAATTCATCTTCGGCATCGGTTGTAGATTGGTTATTTGGTATTTGCCTAGTTGGATTTTGCTGTGATATTGATTGTTGTATTGTCGATGTCGCTTGTGATTCGTCTAAATTTGTTCGTTCATCTCCGCTGCTTATGTTTGTTGCTGTAGTATTCGGCTTCCTTACGTGAATAGTGTTACGTTGGTATAGTTTTTGGTTTGAACTTACTATACATGTTCGATTCGATAATTTTTGTCTCACTTCGCCTTTAGTCCACACATCTTCGGGGTTTCGTTTCATGTATACTTCATCCCCAACATTCAGATTGTTTTCCTTTCTTGTCCCTTTATCGAAATACTTTTTGTTGTTTATACGTTGTTGTTCGATCCGTTCTGGCACTTCTGTTTCTACTTGTTGACCCGTGTTCGTATTTGGTATACCACAGTTTAACCATCTGCAAAATAGCCTTTTGGCTGGACTTGACCCAATCTTGTTTGGCGTATTTCTCCAGATCAAAAGAGATTTTAATAAATCAGTATTCGATTCCAACGCCTTTTTTATGAGCTGCTTTGCTATTTTTACCGCTGATTCAGCTTTTCCATTCGCCTGTTGATGATACGGACTCGAGGTTTCGTGTTTAAACTCCCATTCTAATACAAATTTAACGAAATCAGCGTTTACAAAATTTGTTCCGTTGTCAGTGATGACCTTTAGGGGAATGCCGTATCTGCCGAAATTTTTTCGGCATATGTTTATTGTTGTTTTGGCTGAAAGGCTATTTAGTTCATCGATCTCGAAAAAATCTGAATAATGGTCAACTGTTATTAGAAAATTAATCTTCTTTTCCTTTACGTTTACCTCACATACGTCCATTGATACGATTTCGAATGGTGATCTTGGAATTTCCGAAATTATTAACGGCTCCTTTTGTTGGTTTCTAGCATATTTGTTACATATATCGCAGTTCTGTATTTTAAGTTTTATGCTGTCTGAGATTCCTCGCCAATATACTGTTTCTCTAGCTAACTTTAATGTCGACTCTATTCCCAAGTGGGGCTTATGTAAGCGATCAAGTATTTCCTTCCTCATTTGTTGTGGAACCAGTATTCTATTGCCTTTAAAAATCATTTTGTTATTAGTCACCAATTCATCACGGATACTCCAGTAGTCTCTTATTGCTTCATCTGTTTCCGATTTGTTTTCTGGCCACCCACCATTTATTGTTTCTATCAATATATTCATAACACTGTCTTGAGCTGTAGCCTGTTGAATTTTGATGATCATCTTGTTGCTGATCCTTTTGTTCTCGATATCACTGCAGCGATCTAGTTCTTCCATATCTTTTTCTATTTTATAGATTTCGAACGATTTTTCCTGACGATTTTCATCAATTGGTGCTCTTGATAAAGTGTCTGCGATGTACATTTCGGTTCCCTTTTTGTATTTTATGCTGAAATTGTATCTCTGAAGTGATAGGATCATGGATTGTAGCCTCTTAGGTGTATTCAATAATGGTTTTTTGAAAATACTGATCAGTGGCGAGTGATCTGTTTCAATTAGTACATCTTTTTTTCCGCAAATATATTGATCGAATCTTTTGCAAGCAAAAAGAATAGCTAACATCTCCTTCTCGATTTGTGCATAATTTCTTTGTGTTGGTGTTAGTGTTTTTGAAGCATAAACCACAGGATGTCCCTCTTGCATAAGTGTACAGCCCACTGCGAATGACGATGCATCTGTTTGAATCGTTACTTGTTTCTTCATATCAAAATATTTTAGAACTGGAGTATTTGTTATGATTTGCTTTATTTTTCTGAATGCTGTTTCCTGTTCGTCGTTCCATGAGAATTCACTTTTTACGTGTGTTACTTTTCTAAGGGGTTCAGTTATCTCCGACATGTTTGGAATGAACTTACTCAAATAGGTCGCCATACCCAGAAAACGTAACGTATCATTCTTGTTTGATGGTCTTGGAATGTTACTAATCGCGTTAATTTTCTCGTGATCTGGTTTTAAACCTTCCTCTGTTAAAATATGACCGAAAAATTGTATACTTCTTTGGCAAATTCTGATTTTTTCACGATTTATTTTCAAGTTCTCCTTTTTCACTCGCTCTAGTAGCTGTTGTAAGTTTCTGTTGTGATCTCGTGTTGCCTCTTCGATATTTTCTCCTTTTCCTACCACCAAAATATCATCGGCTATGCATGTTACACCTTTTAAGCCATAAACAACCTGATTTTGCTTCATTTGGAAGATTTCCATTGCTGGTTTTACCCCAAATGGTAGTCTCTTAAACCGATACTTTCCAAATGGAGTCCAAAAAGTGGTCAATTTGCTGCTCGGTTCGTCCAACTCCAACTGCCAAAACCCGTTCTTTGCATCGAGTATACTGAACACCTTTGCACCTGCTAGTTCTGTAAGTATTTCCTCGACTGTTGGTAATTGGTATTTAACATCCCTAAGAGCTTCGTTTAATTCTCGAGGGTCGATACAAATTCGTAGCTTGTTGTTGTTTTTTTTTTTACTATGACGATGTTGCTAGTCCATGGAGTATGTTCTAGTTCTTTTTTTATTACGTTAGCTTTTTCCATCACATCTAGTGTTGTTCTTAGTTGCTCACGTAACGCCACTGGAATTCTTCGTGGTGGTTCGCTTTTCGGTGTTGCAGTTTCATCAATTTCTAGTCTAATTTCTCCCGTTAACTTACCCAAACCTTCGAATACATCTCTATATTTGTTAATTATGTTGTATGCCTCTTGTTCTGTTGTATTTTGTGTGACAGCTTTGCAAATTTCTATTAATTTTAACTGTTGACATGCCTCTGCTGATAATAGTGGACAGTGATCCCTTTTGATGACATAAAAAAATAATTTTCTCTTGTTCTTCTTACTTTGTACTGTTAACTGCGTTGTTCCAAGAGTTGGTATTTCAGTTCCCTCGATTGTCTTTAATTTTGTGAATGTTTTCTTAATATGTAGATTGGGATTTATGTATTTCAAGTTATTGTATCCAATTAAATTACATGTAGCTCCCGTATCTAACTGCGCCTTGACGTTTACGGATTGACATTTTGCTTTGTATATACACAAATTGCTAAATATACCCTTTGTGTAGCCTTCCTCAACCACATTTAGTACATATTGATCATCGCCATCTAGATCCTCATGATTCACCGTTGTTGAAATCTCCTTTACTGTTCTATCGTAATTGTTACGTTTATTATTGTCGCTTGAATTGTCTGTCATACATACCCTTGAATAATGACCCTTTTTGTTGCATTTTCTACAATATCCTCTTCTGGCAGGACAATTTTCCAAATTATCGTGATAATCATTACCACAAAATTTACATTTATATGATGTTCTGCTGTTTTTCAATTGCTGTTGTTGTTTGATATTGCTTCTCTGAATTTTGTTTACTTCCATGGTGTTGTTATCTAGGCCTTTTAGTTGTTTCTCTGAAATTTCCTTAGATCTGCACGTTTCTACTGCCTTATCCAAAGTTATATCCTTATCCAGCCACAATCTTTCACGTAGGTTATGATCTTTTATTGAACAAATAATTTTATCCAACAACAAGTCATCCTGTAAATCGCCATACTGTGCATTTTTTATCATGCTTCGCAATCGATTGAAGTACTCATCATATGATTCGTCATCTTCTTGTTTGGCCATGTTAAATATTGCTCTGACATACCTTTTGTTTACAGATGGTATTAAATTTTTTTCTATGGCGGTCAATAAAGCGGCAGCTGTCCTCTTTTCTTCATCATTAATAGGCATGTTTCCATATCTTCTGAAGGCATCACTACCGATTGAAGTAAGTAAAATGGCTTTTTTTGTTTCTTCATTTTGAGCTGCAAGACCTGTTGCCTGTAAATACAGCTCCCATTGACTTCTAAAGTGTTTAACATTTTCTGAAATATCACCTGACTTTATATCTAACGGTCCTGGCAATGGAATTTGTGGTAACGTTGTTTGTGTGATTTGCCCTTTCTGTTGTATCAATATTTTAAGTTGTGCGATTTCTTCTTTCAATTGTTGTACTTCCGCCATTGTTCGTCTATAGAACATTCGCGGTACACATACACACACTTTGGTCTATCTTGTTGCAATTTTCTTTTTTTTTTTCAATGTCGATTCCTCTGTTGTTTTCCTCCTATTTACCTTAAGCAACACCTGACACCATGATATGTTCTGTTTAATAATATTTATCAATCCATTTATTTATTGAACATAAAATATATGGTAATTATAATGTATCTGCTTGAAGAGCTAAACTAAGAATAATCGTAATATGATCTACAGAATATCTGGTGATGCCAGATTGTCTAATCAAAATACATACACTGTATGTACATATACAATATGACACCATGGAAGTTATGGATTCCGGCCACAATCACTCAGCCAATTATCGAAAACGCACATACAAAGTTAATCGTAGCTCATGGTGGAGTCACTAAAACGCTAGAGAGACTAAAAAGGCACTTCTATTGGCCAAAAATGTCAGTACAAGTGAGAAATTATATTGCAAACTGTCAAATTTGTAAGGAAACAAAACCTAACAATACAAATCTTCGACCCGAAATTGGTAATCCAGTAATAACCTAAAGACCATTCCAAAAGTTATATATTGATTTTATGGGAAAATATCCCAGGTCGAAAAAGGGTAATTCATAAATTTTTATTGTTGTTGATCACTTCACCAAATTTACATTTATGAAGGCGATGAAAGAAGCGACTACTGCGAATGTAATAGATTTTCTCGTTCACGAGATATTCCATAAATTTGGAGTGCCTGAGGTGATACACAGTGATAATGGTTGTCAATTCGTAGCTAAAAGCTTTGAGGCTCTGCTCAAAACATACAAAATACAACATTTGAGAACGGCGGTGTATTCACCTCAGAGTAATGCAATCAGCGAGTCAACCAATCAATATTATCAGCAATACGTGCCTATCTAGACAAAGACCATCGTGATTGGGATTTATATCTGTCAGAGATTGAATGTGCGCTTAGAACGTCAGTTCATTCAGCTACTGGAGTGACACCCTTTTTTGTATTATTTGGGTATCATATGTATACTAGTGGCGCTGACTATAAATTAGGTAGAAAATTGAAATCATTGACCGATCATGAAATAAATCAATTGAATATACATGAGAAAATGCAATTCATTCGTGAGCAAATGAGTCAAAATATGAACGAAGTGCTGAAAGGTATAATAGGGGGCGCGAATTACAAAGTTTGTTCCAGGACAGGAGGTATATCGTAGAAATACGATATTAAGCAATTTCAGTAAGAACATTAATTCGAAATTCTGCAAGAAATTCTTAAAGTGTAGAATAGTCAAGCCTATTGGAAACAATATGTACGAGCTAGAGACATTACAGTGTAAACCGCTAGGAACTTATCATTCCAAAGATATAAAAGCATAATTTACATGGAAAGATAATTCAAAAAAGTGCAATAGAATTTATTATACAATGGCTTGGACTTAATGTTTTCACTATTCTAAAATCTGTGATATGATTAAGAGTTAAATAGAATATATACCTTCAGAATATTATATCCATTATGGAACAGCTGTGATTTTCTTTTGTGACGTCCTGTTTTTCTTGATATATGTCATGTGCAATATAGGTTAATTTCCATCTTTTCCCATAGAATATTTTGGGCTGAAAAAAAAAGGAAAATGAAAAAAACAAAGTAATAATTCTTATATAATGAATGTAGTTTGTACTTCCCGTAAAAGGATGAGTAAAATAAGGAATATACTTAGTATCTAAAAACCTTTCATGTAGAAAGAGTTATTTAGAGTCAATGTCCCAATTAGAGAGAATCTCCTGGATATTGAAGGTGAGAGGCATTTCCATGGATATTGATGAAGATTATGAAAAAATAAGAGGATGAATTGATTTAGGTAATGACGTGAATTTATTAGATAACGATTAGTAATATTAGTAAAAATATACAAATAGCTTTAAATAAATGGAAGCATTCGATAAATTTTGCACTATAGAATGTGCTACAATTGGTCAGGGACCAGTTACAAGAATTATATAGAATCTTCACAAGTATGGGAAGCCACTATGTATCTTCTTTATGAAAATATAAATAGTCGGCAGTTTGTTCTCAAATACATGGGACACGTATTCCAAAACATAATTGTGAAATCCTACTTAACATCCGAGGACAGTGTGCAATAATATTTATCTTTGATCTGTGATATAATTATAGTAGTTAAGTGCAATATTAGGTTAAGAAAACGGTGATTTATTTTGATAATTTTAATTCTATTTGTTTGTTTTCGTCCTAATATTGACAATTAATTTACCATTTTTTTATTAGATCAAATATAATTATGATAGTGCAATTATTCGGAAGAATTGATTCATTTACCTACCTGCATATGATCACATATCTTGACCTGTACTTTCAGTTTATAGATGACAAAAAAGAAAAACCAATTAAGGAAATGGTTTAGGTCAAATAGTTAGTAAAGTTCCTATATAACTATTGGATCAGCTAGAGTATAAGTGCCCGGCTAATGAGGCTTCAGGGTGTGGGAGTTCCCCGCGTTGGACACTATACAATTAGGAACTACCCGCACACCGCTTCCTCTGCCTGACGACAGCGGTATCGGAGTTTTGTTGCGGTCGTAATTTCTGTAAGAAAATATCCCTACAATACGCCTGGTTATAGTTAGTTTATTTAGGGAGGGTTCTGTTTTTTAGTAGCGCTAAAGGAAAATGTGTTTCTTTTTTGTTTATTTGTTTTTTAAACTTCTTTCAATCGAAGAATTGAAAATTTATTTAGCTAAAGATAATTCTTTTATCAGCTTTATGTTTGTAGTGTGTTGTTATGTTTTCTTCTTCTTGTTTTGACATTAAATGTCAATGTCACTAATGGAATTATTAGTGGGAATTTAATTGTAGTGTTGCATTTTATAGTAGGATGGGGGTTAGAAGCCTTCGATTTCCAAATTCAGCATCGAAAGGGATCAGATAATATTGTAGCAGATATGTTGTCAAGGCTACCAAATGTAGATGAAATCAATATAACCGATTTAATAGGCTTCGAAACAACTGAATTTGAAGGTGACAAATATCTAGAGCTAGTGTCGCACATTGAAAAAAATTCTGAGAACTTACCTGATTTGAAAGTTGACAATGGATTGGTATTTAAAAAAACAAGCTTCGATCAATATGGAGAAGATACACCATGGAAGTTATGGATTCCGGCCACAATCACTCAGCCAATTATCGAAAACGCACATACAAAGTTAACCGTAGCTCATGGTGGAGTCACTAAAACGCTAGAGAGACTAAAAAGGCACTTCTATTGGCCAAAAATGTCAGTACAAGTGAGAAATTATATTGCAAACTGTCAAATTTGTAAGGAAACAAAACCTAACAATACAAATCTTCGACCCGAAATTGGTAATCCAGTAATAACCTAAAGACCATTCCAAAAGTTATATATTGATTTTATGGGAAAATATCCCAGGTCGAAAAAAGTTAATTCATAAATTTTTATTGTTGTTGATCACTTCACCAAATTTACATTTATGAAGGCGATGAAAGAAGTGACTACTGCGAATGTATTAGATTTTCTCGTTCACGAGATATTCCATAAATTTGGAGTGCCTGAGGTGATACACAGTGATAATGGTTGTCAATTCATAGCTAAAAGCTTTGAGGCTCTGCTCAAAACATACAAAATACAACATTTGAGAACGGCGGTGTATTCACCTCAGAGTAATGCAATCAGCGAGTCAACCAATCAATATTATCAGCAATACGTGCCTATCTAGACAAAGACCATCGTGATTGGGATTTATATCTGTCAGAGATTGAATGTGCGCTTAGAACGTCAGTTCATTCAGCTACTGGAGTGACACCCTTTTTTGCATTATTTGGGTATCATATGTATACTAGTGGCGCTGACTATAAATTAGGTAGAAAATTGAAATCATTGACCGATCATGAAATAAATCAATTGAATACACATGAGAAAATGCAATTCATTCGTGAGCAAATGAGTCAAAATATGAACAAGGCCTATGAACGAAGTGCTGAAAGGTATACTACGAATTACAAAGTTTGTTCCAGGACAGGAGGTATATCGTAGAAATACGATATTAAGCAATTTCAGTAAGAACATTAATTCGAAATTCTGCAAGAAATTCTTAAAGTGTAGAATAGTTAAGCCTATTGGAAACAATATGTACGAGCTAGAGACATTACAGGGTAAACCGCTAGGAACTTATCCTTCCAAAGATATAAAAGCATAATTTGCATGGAAAGATAATTCAAAACAGTTATTACACATTACACATAGTGTTGTTGAACTGTTCGGACGTGTTATTTTTAGTGCGGCTGAATTTTCGGTGAAAAATCGTAATAGGTGAAAAAGTGTATTAGGTCGAAATAAAACAAAAAAGTTAAAAAATAATTCGTAATAGGTAAAAATACCTACGGTAAAAAATAAAAAACATTAAAAAATAAAAAACATTAAAAAAAAAAAATAATAAAAAACATTAAAAATCGCATAAAAACTGTATGAGTGTTCCTCTCAGATGTAATTCTGAGAAAGAGCTTAGCTCGACTAGAAAATCTTTATGGATCTCTGAGGAAGAATCCTTAAAAAAATCTGTGGAGAATCTTCTCACTACAAGAGCCGTAGAACGGCGCCGTTCCTGTTCGCCCAATATAGTGATTTCATCAGATGATAAAACATCAATATCTTCTACATCAAATAGTGCAGTCAAACCTAGAAAACAAGTAGGGATGGATAAATACGTCACAGTTCTTAAGCGACAGAGGAGCCCGACATCTGCTCAAATGTCATCAAATTCAAAAGCTCCCAAGACCGTGAGTATTGACAATCCAAATGATCAAAACAGGTTTGCTCTCCTCCAGACGGATGATCCAGAACTTCCTAAAAAGACGTTTAAGCCCCCACCAATTTATCTGAGAGAGCCCACTTCCAGTAAATTGGTACAAGGAATTGTTTCGGTAATAGGTGAAAATATGTTTAGCGTAACCTCAATTAAACATGGAAATATCAGCGAAACCAAAATTCAAGTGAAAAAGGAAGATGACTTTCGAAAATTGTCCAACCAGTTGGAGAGGGAGAGTAGGGATTTCTATACCTACCAGCTGAAAAGCGCAAAAGGACTCCAAGTCGTTCTAAAGGGCATAGACCCAGATGTTGATCCTGACGAGATAAAGACTAGTTTAATGGAAAATGGCTTCAAAATTAAGAGCATAACGAATATTAGAAACCGTGAAAAGATCCCTCAGCCTATGTTCAGGGTGGAATTGGAACCCGGAGATATAGTCTTAAAGAAAAACGAGTCCCATCCCATCTACAATCTGATTTACCTTCTGCATCGTAGAATCACCGTGGAAGAACCGCATAAGCGTCAGGGACCCGTCCAGTGTCTTAATTGTCAAGAATTTGGTCACACTAAAGCGTATTGTAAATTGCCGTCAGTTTGTGTTGCGTGTGGGGAACTACATACAACTGCTCAATGTGATAAGTCGAAAACCGACTCAAAAATCAAAAAATGCAGTAACTGCGGAGGTAATCATACCGCAAATTATAGAGGTTGTCCAGATTACACTCATTTGAAAGGCATAAGGACCAACAAGACGTCATTATTACCTGATCATCCTCAACTGCCTAATTTTGCATCGAGTAACAATTTTCCTCAATTGTTACGGCCCACTAGTCATGAAAACGCGCCTAGTTCTAGACAAGTTTCTTACGCTAACGTGGTTAAATCTAATATGCCAGGTTTGGAGCAGGAACCTAAATCTAAATATTACGAGCCTAATATTAACACTCTAGAGACTACTTTGCAGACACTTGTCCAAACTATGAACACTTTTACGACCACTATGACATCCATGATGCAGGAAATGCTGAAAATGCAATCCACTATCTTACAAGCAATTTTAAAGAAATGATTTGTTTAAAAATTTGTTTTTGGAACGCAAACGGCCTCCGCCAACATAAAAACGAACTGGAACACTTCCTGATGGATAAGCAGATTGATGTCATGATGATTGCTGAAACTCACTTGACGGCGACAGGGTACTTCAAAATTAATGGCTACGTGTTGTATGATACTAAAGATCCCCGCGGAAGAGCATGTGGAGGTTCGGCAATTCTTATAAAGAACAGAATAAAACATTATTTAATGAACAACATATGTAAGGATTACCTACAAGCAACAAACATTTGTATTGAATTCTGTCAATACAACTTTGTTTTATCATCAATTTATTCGCCGCCTCGATTTTCAATAAAAGAACATCAATACTACAGCTTCTTCAATTCCCTTGGAGCTAGATTTTTGGTTGCTGGTGACTTTAACGCCAAACACACATTTTGGGGTTCACGTCTAGTGACCCCGAAGGGTCGTGAACTCTTCAACACCATTGCCAAAATGGGCTTAGATGTACTCTCAAGCGGGCATCCCACCTACTGGCCGACGGACCGACGGAATATTCCCGATATTATTGACTTCGGAGTAGTGAAAAATATCCCTGTAGAATCGATACAAGTGGAGCCTTCATTAGACTTGTCTTCAGATCACTCTCCTTCTATTATTTCAATGCGTTTCCTTCAAGGGTATGGCTCTCCATTTCGGGACATGTCTAAATCCAGAGTAAGTTGGATAAAGTATAAAAAGTATTTAAGTTCCCACTGCACGGAAAATCTAGTGTTGAGAACTACCGAGGATATTGATGTGTCGATTGGCAAATTTACTGAGGACATACGAAGAGCTGTGCATCACGCTTCCACATATGACGTTGAATGCAGAAATAGGACAAACAGAACTTATTTCGCTGAACTCGAACATCTCCTGACAGAAAAAAGAAGAGTTAGAAGAGAGTGGCAAATTCACAGGTCTCCTCAACTGAAAGCTAGGCTACGGGAATGCAGAGATATACTAAGAAATTTCTTAGAAACCCAAAGAATGGCTTCACTTAAATCATACTTGGAGGGAATTGACAGTTCCGCACAATCTGACTATTCGTTATGGAAGGCGGCACGAGGTTTAAAAAGACCAGTTAGAGGAAAGCCTCCTTTGCGAAATCCGACTGGTGACTGGGCTAGAAACGATTCCGAGAAGGGGACTTTATTTGTTAACCATTTGAGAAATGTGTTTACTATAAACAACTCAAATAATGCAACTGAATTGCCACCACTCGTTATTAGACCTCCTGTATCTCTAAGACTTAGCTTTAATGATATTCAAAGCGCTATTGGTACTCTGAACCTTAAAAAAGCTCCAGGTATGGATAAAATCAGCAACAAAATGCTTGTGGAGTTACCTCGTGTAGCTAGAAGAATTATTCTCTTTATCTTCAATGCTATTTTACGCCTAGAATACTATACTGCAGATTGGAAGGTATCTATGATTACTATGATTCCTAAGCCAGGGAAGGACCTCACCAAAGTAGAGTCATATAGGCCAATTAGCCTACTGCCGACAATTTCAAAAATGTTTGAAAAATTGTTAATGGCTAAGTTGATTCCAATTCTGAACGACACTCAATGTATTCCAAATCATCAATTCGGGTTCAGAGCTAAACACAGTACCATCGAACAAACACACAGATTAGTAAATGTGATAAGACGGTCGTTTGAAGAGAAAAAATACTCTTCCGCGTTTTTCATTGATGTTTCCCAAGCGTTCGACAAAGTCTGGCATGAAGGTTTAATGCACAAAATAAAATTAGCTCTGCCTGCTAACACCCACAAACTTATGAAAAGTTATTTATATGGTCGCAAATTTACAATCAAAGAAGGCGATTTTTTAAGCCCCGCTCAGCCAATTGAAGCAGGAGTACCCCAGGGTAGCATACTGGGTCCTATTTTATATTTGATTTATGCATCCGATATGCCGTCAGACCCCAATATACATACTTCAACTTTTGCTGACGATACAGCCTTTATTAGCGTTCATAAGGACCATCAAATAGCATCACAGAATTTGCAGAATTATATTTATAAACTAGAGAATTGGCTTGAGCTTTGGAAAATCAGGGTTAACGAACAGAAATGTATTCATATAACTTTCACATTGCGAAAAGATACCTGCTCGTCCATCAGAATAAATAACCAAATTATTCCGCAACACAATGAAGTCAAATACCTCGGAATCCACCTCGATCGTCGTTTAACCTGGAAGTCTCATATTGACGCAAAACTTACACAGATGAGATTAAAAGCAGTGCAACTTAATTGGCTAATCGGCAGAAATTCTACATTAAAGTTGGATTGTAAACTTTTGTTGTACAATGCAATTCTAAAGCCAATATGGTGTTATGGAATTCAATTATGGGGTACTGCCTCAGCATCCAACATTGAAAAAATTCAAAGAGGTCAAAATAAAATTCTACGTATAATTACTGCAGCTCCATGGTACGTTAAAAATTCTCGAATTCACAAAGATCTAGGCATTCCTTTGGTGAAAGACGAATTTACAAAATACGCCTCAAAATATGTCAGCAAACTTGAACACCATCCAAACCCACTTGCACGAGACATCCTTAACTTTAGTGGCCATGTTCGGTTGAGAAGGAGGGATACCCTTGCTTTAACTCAAACGCAAAACAGATGACTGGATCAGTGGATGTAAATTTTTTTGTAGTATCATAATATTTTGTCTAGCACTGGCTGGACTTATTATTTTCTTTTAGTATTAAGATTCGAAAACTTATTGTCATTTCAATATCTGAAGATTCAATAAATAAATATAATGTATTATAAAAAAAAAAAATTGTGAATGTGTGTGTGTGTGTGTTTTAGGTTCAAAATTTTTATTTCACTTAAACTTTTGTTGGTAATTATTAATAATGTTTTCACTTGTATGTATGGCAAAGTCAACTTATTTATTGTTGTTAAGCACTTATATATTATGTATTATAAATTTTTGGTTGTGTGTTGAGATGCGTTTGCTTTAACTGTTTTTTAAAGAGTGATGTGTAGTTTAAAAAAACCACCACCACAATTGTCTGTCGGTAAGAGAAACAAAGGAGACAAAAGCAACGAGTAACACTGCAGTTGCAGTGTTACCGTACAATAAAAAAAAGGAATTCCCTTGTTTATAGGGTTTCGTGCCTAAACAGTGTGTATCTTTGAAATCAGAGGTAATTTATTTAGGACATCAAATAACGAAAGACGTCATACGGACAGATCCTTCGAAACACAAAGTAATAGAACAGTATCCAATTCCCAAAGACAAAGACGAGACTAAAAGATTCGTAGCATTCTGTAATTATTATAGACGCTTCATAAAAAATTTTGCAGAAATCACAAAATGTCTAAACGACCAAACTAAAAACGAAAAACAATTTGAATGGACTGAAGATTGTCAACAGGCTTTTCAGTTATTAAAAAATAAATTAATTAATGCACCAATATTAAGATAGCCAGATTTTGAACAACCTTTTATATTGACTACTGACGCATCAAACTATGCATTAGGAGCTTTATTATCACAAGGAAATATAGGAGAAGATTTACCGATCTCATATGCAAGCAAAACATTAGGAAAACATGATTTAAACAAACCGGTAATTGAAAAAGAACTTCTTGCCATACACTGGGGTATAGAGTTCTTTAGACCTTATTTATTTGGTAAAAAGTTTATTGTAGTAACAGATCATAGACCACTTGTTTCACTTGTTTTTCATAAAAATCCTTCGTCAAAATTAACTCGTATAAGAATAGATTTGTCAGACTATGATTTCGAAATTATTTATAAAAAGGGAAAGATAAATACTAACGCAGATGCTTTATCTAGAATAAAATTAGATTCAGATATGTTAAAGAACATGATTCCTATAGAAGATGATAGTAGTAAGACATCTAAAATTTTAATAACAACACGTGGAATGAAAGCAAAGGAAATTTCTAACAATAATGATAGTAACATATCCCAAGGCCAACATAAAAATCATATGTGGGAATGTACATCTTTACAAGATAGAAAGAACATTCGCGAATTAAAATTCAATATTATAAAAACCGGTAATATAAATACAAAAAATGGACCTAAAAATGGTACCAGAGAAAATAAAGATAACAGCTTTGTAATGAATATTAATGAAGATCTAGCAAAATACGTTTTGTCTCTACAGAAATTGATTATTTATATGCATAAGCAGAATATAAAATATATCGCTTTATCATGCGAAGATAAAATTTTTGAGCTCATATCAATGGAATATTTGAATAAAACTTATAATGAGGTATACCAAAAAATATTCAAAACAAATAAATATAGAAATTTCGAATTAAACATCATACTATATAAACCTTTGCAGTACATTACAAATAAAAATTCACAAATGAATATCATAAAACAATTCCACAATTCGCCAATATCAGGACATTTCGGTATTAGAAAGACAGTATTGAAATTAAAACAACGATATGTATGGAAAAATATGCGAGAAATGGTTAGAGACTACATCAATAAATGCGACAAATGCCTGCGAAAGAAACAAACAAAACATATTAAAGAGAAAATGATTACAACGGATACACCCAATACTAGTTTTGAAACAATAGAAATAGATACTGTAGGACCTTTAAGAATGTCAAATGGTTACAGATATGTATATACTTACGTTACAATGCGAATTAACTAAATATGTAATAGCACACCCTATTGAAACAAAAGATGCTAAAAGTATTCCCAAAACATTAGTTGAACAGTTTATCTTAAAGTTTGGATGTTTTAAAGTTTTGAATTTAACAATGAATTGTTAAAAGAAGTTTGCGGTTTACTAAACATAAACAAAAATTTTCAGCGCCATATCACCACCAATCCATAGGTTCTATAGAACGCAATCATCAAGTATTAAATTAATATTTATTAAAATTTTTAGATGATTATGAATGGGATAAATGGATACCATACTATACATTTGCTTACAACACAACACCACATGTTAACATTAACTACTCACGTTTTGAATTAATTTATGGCAAAATTGCAACATAACAATATAAACAACATTACAAAAATGTATGCCATTGAAAATTACGCAAATGAAGTTAAATTAAGATTGAAAAAATCCTTGGAAAACGCAAGGAAACTAATAGAAATATCTACAAATAAGTCAAAAGAAATCCATGCTAAGAAAGTAAACATTAGTAATTTTAAAGTAGGAGATCAAGTATTAATAAAGTTAGAATCTAGAAAAAAATCAAAGTCCATACAAAGGCCCGTATAACATAATAAAAAGACTAGGAGTAAATTCTCTATTAGAAATAGATAATCTAGAAAAATATTACCATTACAATACACTTAAATTATATAAACCTTATGTAACAAATAGACAATAAGAAAAAAAATATAAAATAATAAGACATTTTTACATTTAACTATAAAGTATATTCAAAATCATTACAAACACAAATATTTTTAGATTTAATACATTTCATTTTAATCATAAATTCAATCTTAAGGGCAGAGGTGTAGTGTGTTCGTCACAACACATGTGTAGTGTGTTTGTCACAACACATGCCAACTACCCAAAATGCATGAAAACAATTAAACACAAATAATATTCTTTCTTTGTAACATAAAACCTTAAATACAATAGTGACACACTTTGAACATTCTTCCAAAGTAATATCACATTCAACAGCACTAGTAATACCACACACGAACTACTACAGCTAAAGCATTGTATGTTGCGGTCGTAATTTCTGTAAGAAAATATTCCTACAATACGCCTGGTTATAGTTAGTTTATTTAGGGAGGGTTCGGTTTTTAGTAGCGCTAAAGGAAAATGTGTTTCTTTTTTGTTTATTTGTTTTTTAAACTTCTTTCAATCGAAAAATTGAACATTTATTTAGCTAAAGACAATTTTTTATTAGCTTTATGTTTGTAGTGTGTTGTTATGTTTTCTTCTTCTTGTTTTGACATTAAATGTGTAGACTGGAATTATTAGTGGGAATTTAATTGTAGTGTTGCATTTTATAGTAGGATGGGGGTTACCAGACGATGTCTTAAGAGTTACTGGTAGGGCAGAATTAAGAGAAAATTAAATGTTTTCTCACTTTCCCTAAGAGGATATGCATTAAGTTTCAAGGCCGAAGGAGAGCGTGCGTTGACCTGTCCGTTGTATATAATGTGTTAATGTTATCCACCGGTATCTGTTTTTTTTAGGTATTAATTGTATTGTTCTTATGTACTTATGGTTTTAGTTGTAGGGATCTATACAATTTTAAATACAATAATAAGTTTTTATTTATAATACATATAATTTTTATATTAAATTTTTTAATTTTTGTTTAATTTTTATAAAAAATTATATGTATTATAAATAAAAACTTATTATTGTATTTAAAATTGTATAGATCCTGAAGATGAACAGAAGATGTTTGAAATATATTGGTCTAATTTGTAAAAAAATACAATAATTTTTTATTTTATTGGATTTAAAGAGGCAACACAAAATAAAAGCTTAATAATATAATTTGATCCAGCAATACAAAATATTAATCAATAATTTATAATACTGAGAATAAACAATCCCTCAGGCTTAAAAGGTTTATGAGCCAATATTAATAAGTTTAGTTCGAGCCTTCCAGGAATAGTTTTTTTTTATATGTATGTTGGTTATTTTAATATTTAGTGTAAGAGTAATAAGAAAGAATGTAATCAAAACGGAAATAAAAATATGAACAATAAGAATTTTAGTGAAAAGTGTATTAAATAACAAAATATTGTATGTATAGTTTTAGATTTATTTTATGGATTGTATTAAATTATTTTAATGAATAAATGTTCTAAGATAGTATTTCATAATGGAAAACATTGAGTGAGTTCAGTTATTTTGGGGATTGTTGATGTAGATAGGGTGGAAAAGGATGGATTATGTGGTTCGCAAAGGAAGATGAGTTGGAAGCAATGCGACCAAGGTTGGGCAAGGGCGATTGGAGGTTTACATCTATCCCCCTATTTATATGTGTTCCAATGTAAGTTGTTTGTTTAGAGTGTGAGTAATTGTGTATGATACATGTATTTATTTTGTACGTAACTAAGAAGACTCAGGGTTGAGAGCTACTCCCAGAGAAGAAGCCGCAAGAGTTAGTAGGGCCGGTTTTGACCAACACTGAGCACGTAACATGTATGACACACTTAAAGCAGTACTTGTAATAATACCCCATACCACACATGAACACAAACAGTGTGAATTAACATGGGTCAAAGCACTTGAAATATTACTATGCACATAATTCCATATGTTACTCAATTACAACTCAAACAATGTATTGAGTAACATTTGAGTCAAATGCTGACCAATGAAATCAAGTATCGTAAGTTAAGTAGGTCAAATAATGTAATAGAAAGAGGTAAACATATATATGAATTAATAATTGTAAATAGAAAAATTTAGAATAAATAGCACAGAATAATTTAATAAAAATCAGAATACTTTTTAATCGTAACAAATTAACTTGTCTTCTCAATATTCTACCAGAGCACTCAAAAGGTGCTTAGAAGAATTAAAACGTGTTGCAGCTAGATGCAACATTCATAAATTCTAGCAACAATCTAAAGACCTTCTACTCTGACACTTTTGACATTATTTACACAATACATTATATGGCGATCCTATAATAGCCATAGTCTTAGAAATTTTTGCACGTTGATTATTTGTTAATATGAATAGTCATGGGAAAAGTAGGCGTGATGTGACCAGTGGGCGTGTCAGCTCCCACACAAAGTAAATATTTAATCTATATATGTATATACAAATGAATGTATTTATGTCCTTTATAGAATCGTAAACTATGCATCTGAAGGGAAGGTTACTGAGTTGGTACGACCACGCCTACTCTAACGCCCAATTTTTTTAATAGATTAATTGGATACAAATTGTATCCACATCTTACTGAAGGCGAGGTAAAAATAAAAATTGTATGTGCACGCCCACTTTCACACCACATCTCAAAAAATTAATGTTTGTATGTTCTTTATAGAATCGTAAACTATGCATGTAATGATCTTCGGCAAAGTTGTTGTGTATGAGTCCGGGAAGGTTTCTCAGTTGGTACGACCACTCCTACTCTAACGCCTACTTTTGTAAGTTGATTAATTTCTTCGGCATGGGTTTTTACAGATTTACTTCAAACAATTTGTATACACATCTTACTGAAGGCGAAGTAAAAATAAAAATTTATGTGCCAAAGCTCCTTATTTCTTTCGACCACTCCTACTTTTTTTAAATGTGTAATTGATTCTATTCGGATTTTAACATATTTACTTCAAATCGAATACACATTTTACTGTAGGTGAGGTAAAAATTAAAATTCATACTCACCGCCCCATCTCTTGCACGACAACGCCTGCCGGGAAGGCCAGACTGCTGGACCGATCTTACTAAATATTTGACGGAATATAACTAAGACTTCGGCATGACTAAGAATACTTCTTTCGACCGGCTACTTTTTTTCAAAATGATAAAAATCAATAAAATTACTCAAAATGAATTGACGCGAAAAATCTTCGCATGTAACTTGAAATACTTGGCGCTTAAAACGTTTAGAAAGCTTAAAACGCGTTGACGCCAAAAACGCGAGTTGTGGACCTCCAGCTTAAGCGAAAGCATCAGTACTGATTGCTGCTAAATATTACTGACATCCGCGATTAAGTAATGGGTATTTTTACCGCTGGACAATTACGTAAGAGTTAAGAGAACTGATAAGTTATGTTTGAGAACTTCTCTTTAAAATATTTTCAAGGCCAAAGGCAAAGGTTCGTTGACTCAAGCTAGGCTCTTGTTTATGTTATAAGTACGTTATATTTTTTTGGCAGTCTTTGTGTAAATGATCGGTTAATTTTCTTAAATTATGATATAAAGAAAAAAATTATACGGCCACTTTCAAAGCAAAAGAAAATTGTAATTGGTTACAAAGTGGAAAGCAAATTGTTGAGTATGATATTTAAAAGTGAACTTTGTTACAGCCGTAGGGGTCAATGAGGTTTCCGACTAGCCACGGTGAACAAATCCCAGAAGGTTCCAACCCTGCTCACTTGTTACGCTGCACATAAAAAAAATCAGGTACTATCTAAACTACACAATACACAAACACACATACACCCTACAAATGATACTTTATTTCTTTTCTCTTTTTTTCAGGAAGCGGTTGTTATGCCCCAGTTTGCCATGTCACAAAAAGATCCACCACACATTCATTTGTGACCCACTAAACCACTCGATTTCTCCAACCTTAACTTACCTTCATGCCATTAATCCTACAAACTTAAGCCAAAAACTTCATTTTTTTGAATTTCAATTTAAAATTAACAAATCAAATATTTTATTATAAAAAGAAAATAAATTTAACTTTTAAATATAAGTTTCACAAAAGAACAATAATGAAATCAATTAAAAACTATTACAAAAAAAATTTTAACACCAATATTTAAATTTCTCAAATACAGTAAAAGATTCTCTTTTATACAACACGTATGTAAGTAAGTACTCAACAATTTTTATCATAACAATTTCTTCCAATGCCTACAAATAACAATCCTCTTTTTTGGTGAAACCATTTTCTTTATAACTTTCTAATTAATGAAATCTACCTAACCTAAAGGAGCTCCCTAAGGCTAGCACTTTGCCCTTAACATTCTCAGGACAAATAACACACAAAAAAAAGAACAAAGAAACTAAACAAAACGATTTAACTTTGATACAAAAAATTTTACTTCCGGCGTAATACTTCAAAAAAAGAAAAAAACATTTTTTTAACAAACACAAAAAAAAACATATTTTTAGGCGGTACTAATTTTACGTTGACATCTACCAAAACCGTTCACTGTACTGTATCATTTAAAGAAATAAAAAATTAAAGCTAATAAAAACTATAACCTAAACTCTTAATGTACACTTCCCTAATCTTGCCTTTAATCTATAAACATTTATATTATTTTCTTTTTTTCTCTTTCCTTTTTTTATAAAAAAAGTATTTATATTATATTTCTCCTCCTTAATTATAGATATTCTCCTTCAGAAGCCTTTGCATAAAATTCCAATTATTATATTCTTTTTTTACCTGTCTGTGGTAGCAGTTATTACATTTCTGGATCATGCTCCTTATGTCCAGGGAAAATTATTAAATACCCCGCCTCGATATGCACAAGTAATTTACCTTTTCTGGGGCCAGCTAAACGAACAAAATCAATTTCCTTATTTTATTTTTCTTTTTACTTTACACATTTTTGCAAACTATTCTTACGTTTTAAGTTTCATCCTCAACTATACCTCCGGTTTAGGGGTGCCAGACGTACTGTTTTTAGCAGTAGGCGTACTGTTTTTTTTTTCAAATGTACTGTTTTATGCATAAGACTCAAAACAGTACGCAAATGTACTGTTTTTACACGTTGTACTGTTTTTTGTACTGTTTTTTTCGTTAAAAGCTTATTTATATTAAAATTAAAAAAAATATTGATAAAAAAATTTGTTTGTCCATATGAAATGAATACAACAACAATTGTTTCATGAAATGGACATCATTGCTCTAAAGGCATTTCTAACCATTAAACATTGTAGATTAACATGAAGAATATTAAACAACAAATTGGGTTTCATAAATATATCGTTGTTTATACAACGTATTTAAATACATTTTTCGAAAAGCTGATGGCACATTTAATTTTAAAGTAGTCATGTTATAGGGGGTTACTTGGATTTTTTTCAATAAATGATACTTCTTGATTTTTAAATAACAAATTTCTACACCATGTAAATTGGAACAGCATTATTCTTACTAAAAAATATTGAAAAAGCAGTAAAATTGAGTTGACATTAAATTTAAAGTTCACTTTTGTAATCTAAATTAATACATTACAGATTGATTTACAAAAACTAATAAATTTAAAACTTTGTATTACGAGCAAAGCAAAAATATTGTAATCTAAAAGGATTTTGATGATATAAAATATACAATATGTCATTTAAATTGTATTTTCTATGTACCTTCTTCAAAAACGTTCATAATATATGTTATGATCTCATATTTTTAAGTATTTTTAACAATGTTTTTATTGCTTATTAAATTAATATTTTTGAGGGGCATAAGGACCAATAAGTCGCCAGTATTACCTGACCATCCTCAACAACCTAATTTCACGTCGAGTAAGAATTTTCCTCAAATTGTACGACCAACTACTCACGTAAACGCTCCTAATTCTAGACAAGTTTCTTACGCAAACGTGGTCAAATCTAATATGCCAGGTCTGGAGCAGGAACCTATATCGCAATATTCTGAGCCACATATCAACAATTGCAGACACTTGTCCAAACTATGAACACTTTTACGACCACCATGACATCCATGATGCAGGAAATGCTGAAAATGCAATCCACTATCTTGCAAGCCATTTTAAAGAAATGATTTATTTAAAAATTTGTTTTTGGAACGCCAACGGCCTCCGCCAACATAAAAACGAACTGGAATACTTCCTGATGGATAAGCAGATTGATGTTATGATGATTGCTGAAACTCACTTGACGTCGACAGGGTACTTCAAAATTAATGGCTACGTGTTGTACGATACTAAAGATCCCCGCGGAAGAGCTTGTGGAGGTTCGGCAATTCTTATAAAGAACAGAATAAAACATTATCTAATGAATAACATAAGTGAGGATTACCTCCAAGCAACAAACATTTGCATTGAATTCTGTCAATACAAATTTGTTTTATCATCGATTTATTCTCCGCCTCGATTCTCAATAAAAGAACACCAATACCATAACTTCTTTAATTCCCTTGGAGCTAGATTTTTAGTTGCTGGCGACTTTAACGCCAAACACACATTTTGGGGTTCACGTCTGGTAACCCCAAAGGGTCGCGTACTCTTCAACACCATTGCTCAAATGGGCTTAGATGTACTCTCAAGCGGACATCCCACCTACTGGCCGACGGACCGACGGAAGATTCCCGATGTTATTGACTTTGGAGTAGTGAAAAATATCCCTGTAGAATGGATGCAAGTGGATCCTTCATTAGACTTGTCCTCAGATCACTCTCCTACTATCATTTCAATGCATTTCCCTCAAGTGTGTGGCTCTCCATTTAGAAACATGACTAAGACCCGAGTAAGCTGGATAAAATACAAAAAGTATTTAAGTTCTCATTGCACGGAAAATATTGTGTTGAGAACTATCGACGATATCGATGAGTCGATTGGCAACTTTACCGAGGACCTTCGACGAGCTGTGCATCACGCTTCCACTTATCACGTTGAATGTAGAAATAGGACAAACAGAACTTATTTATCTGAACTCGAACATCTCCTATCAGAAAAAAGAAGAATGAGAAGAGAGTGGCAACTTCACAGGTCTCCTGAACTGAAAGCTAGGCTACGGGTATGCAGAGATATACTAAGACATTTCTTAGAAACCCAAAGAACGGCTTCACTTACATCCTACTTGGAGGGTCTTGATAGTACCCCACAATCTGACTACTCGTTATGGACGGCGGCAAGAGGTTTAAAAAGACCAGTGAGAGGAAAACCTCCTTTGCGAAATCCGACTGGTGACTGGGCTAGAAATGATTCCGAGAAAGGGACATTATTTGTTAACCATTTAAGAAATGTGTTTACTAAAAACAACTCAAATAACGTATCTGATTTGCCACCACTCGTTATTAGACCTCCTGTACCTCTAAGACTAAACTTTGGTGATGTCCAAAGCGCTATTGGTACTCTGAACCTTAGAAAGGCTCCAGGTATGGATAAAATCAGCAATAAAATGCTTGTGGAGTTACCTCGTGTAGCTAGAAGAATTATCCTCTTTATCTTCAACGCTATTTTACGCCTAGAATACTATCCTGCAGATTGGAAGGTGTCTATGATCACTATGATTCCTAAGTCAGGGAAGGATCACACCAAAGTAGAGTCATATAGGCCAATTAGCCTATTGCCGACAATTTCTAAACTGTTCGAAAAATTGTTAATGACTAAGTTGATTCCAATTCTGAACGACACTGAATGCATTCCTAATCATCAATTCGGCTTCAGAGCTAAACACAGCACCATCGAACAAACACACAGATTGGTAAATGTGATAAGAGGGTCGTTTGAAGACAAAAAATACTGCTCCGCCCTTTTCATTGATGTGTCCCAAGCGTTCGACAAAGTTTGGCATGACGGTTTAATGCACAAAATAAAATTAACTCTGCCTGCTAACACCCATAAACTTATGGAAAGCTATTTATACGGTCGCAAATTTAAAATCAAAGAAGGCAATTTTTTAAGCCCCGCTCAGCCAATTGAAATAGGTGTGCCACAGGGTAGCATACTGGGTCCTACTTTATATTTGATTTATGCCTCCGACATGCCGTCAGACCCCAAAATCCACACGTCAACTTTCGCAGACGATACAGCCTTTATCAGCGTTCACAAGGACCACCAAGTAGCATCACAGAATTTGCAGAATTATGTTTATAAACTAGAGAATTGGCTAGAGCTTTGGAAAATCAGGGTTAATGAACAGAAATGTATTCATATCACTTTCACATTGCGAAAAGAAACTTGCTCGTTCATCAAAATAAATAATCAAATTATTCCTCAACATAATGAAGTCAAATACCTCGGCATTCACCTCGACCGCCGTTTAACTTGGAAGTCTCATATTGAAGCGAAACTTACACAGATGAGATTAAAAGCAGTGCAACTTAATTGGCTAATTGGCAGAAATTCTTCACTAAAGTTGGACTGCAAACTATTGTTGTACAATGCAATTCTAAAGCCAATCTGGTGCTATGGAATTCAATTATGGGGTACTGCCTCAGCATCAAACATTGAAAAAATTCAAAGGGGTCAAAATAAAATTCTACGTATAATTACTGCAGCTCGGCTCAAAGAACGTTATTACGCCACTTTTGGCGCTTATACCGTGGTCGTCGCGAGAATTCATGAGCTCAACGAAGATCTTCAAGCCAAGGCTAAATTGGCTTCCCCCTCAACTGATACCCCAGTCGATCTAACTCCTCATATTTCATTGCCCCCTTGCGATACCGAAATTTTTCATGGAGATTATCAATATTGGCCCACCTTCCGTGATATGTTCACAGCTCTTTACCGCAACAATAAACGTCTATCACCGGTCGAAAAAATGTGCCATCTGGTACAAAAGACGCAGGGTGAAGCTCGCGAACTTTTGAAGACTTGCCCTATGACAAACGACGGTTTTAACATGGCTTGGCAAAATTTGGTAAATCGCTACGAAAATAAGCGCATATTAGTGAATGCCTAATTAAACTTGCTGTTCAATCTACAACCAATAGTGAAGAAGATTAGTGCTGATCTGCGACAGCTGCAGCGTGCCATCAAAGACTGTATCACCAATCTACGTTTGCTACAGATAGAAGACGACAATTGGGATGTCATTTTCGTTTATATTTGTTCAACCTGCCTGCCCGAAACCACATTAAGTTTATGGGAACAGTCTTTACCGCGCTCTACTGACTTGCCAACGTGGAAAGCTTTGGATGAATTCTTGTCCTCGAGATTCCAAACTTTAGATTCGGTCGCAGATATTAGGTCGACATTTAGAAGCTCACATCCCCCAAAACCTTCTCAATCGGCAAAATCTAAAAAATCACACCACTCAATATGATCTAAAATTAACAGCTATTAGACTAACGTCTCCAATGACAAGCTTGGCAAGTACGATTTGTGTACCCAATATCACCCCCTCCGATTTTGCTAAATTTTTCTACAGATGTCAGTTGAAGAACGCTATTCCGAGGTGATGAAGCAAAATAAGCGCACCAACTGCTTGGGAACTCATGGAGCGAAAACATGCCCAAGCAAATTTGTTGGCAAGGTATGTAAAGGGAAACATCACACGTTGCTTCATCGAGTTGAACAAAGAAACGCAAGTACTCTTCCGGTCACAAATACCCCAGTCAGTAGCACTAATAACCCCCCTCGTGACTTTGATTTCTCCCCCTCTACATCGGCACAAGCAGCAAGTCGAACGTTGCAATTTTTCTCCACTCAACTCGAACCCACTACACAATCAGTTATTCTCGGTACAGCGCACTGTGTCGTGATGTCATATAACGAGTGGCCATAAATAGAAAGAGTGGTTGTAAAGAGTTGAAATTTGGCACACGTATTTGATTTGATAAAAGAAAAAAAATATTAAAATTTCAAAAACTTTGGAGGAAGGATTCGTGTCCTTTCCATATATCCTGAAATTAAAAACCGTCATAAAAGATAGAAAAAAAAGTCCGAACTTTATGAAATAGTTGTTTAGTTTGATAACCTTAATGATTTGACCAAATTTTATCCAAATCGGGGCAAGGACACGCCCATCTCAAAAATATCCTTTTTCAAAAAAGTAAAAAAAAGGGAACAAAAAGTAAAATTTTTAAATTAATTTCATACACGAAACACTTGTTACAAGAAAAATGTGTGTGTCAAATTTTTTCCAATTCGCAGCAAGGACATGCACTCCCGGCCACCCCTAAATCTTGTATTAAATTTTTTTAAAAACGAAAAAAATTCAATGAAAAAAATTCAAATGGAAAGAAAAGTAAATGTTACTTTTTAATATTTACACTTGTTTTATTATTTAAATAAATTGTAAAAAATAATGTTTTGAACAATTTTTATTTATTAAATACAATAAAAAAGCAAATGTTAGAATTTGTTTACTCTATTCATCCGAATCACTTTCTTCAAGCTGGTTTATTAAATTTTCTTGATTATCCGCATAAATATTATTTTCCTCAATAATGAAATCATTTATTTCTTCACAACTCCTTTTACTTATTTGATCTTCTTTTTATATGTATAGATAACTTTGGTTCAGACTGCAAAACCATTCTTTCTATTAGGTCTTTATTAGTATTTGTACGACTATTTTTTCGAGTATGGTTTAAACGAGTTTTTCTAAAAACTTTATGAGTGGCTTCTATAGCTTCCTCAGATAACATACCTACTGGAATCTTGGAGTTTTTTATAAATTCTGCTCCATGAACTAGTATTTTGTGGACAGTAACAGGCATACAATACCAAGAATATTTTTGAACATATAAATTCCATGTTTCTCTAAGCAGCTGTTGAAAATTTATAATATTTATTGTTTTACTGCTTGAAATAGTTTTTAAAATCAAAGAAAAATTTTTAATTAGTGATGGATCAACCTGCGTTATGCTAGATGAGACATCAATGTTGCTGAAAAACCGTCTCGCAGTATTCCCATCATTTGTTGTACCAAAACCGGTTTTAACTTTATCTACATTTAATCCAAGCTCCTTTTTAAAATCTTCCTGAATTTTAGATTTTCTTTGATTTAAAATTTGCTTATCATCATTTTTTGAAACTCTCCAAATTTTTAGAGGCAACCTGTAAGCTATGTGTAATATACACTCAAAGAATTTTATCCATGCATGTAATGTTGATAATCCGTGTTTATGTAATTCTTCTCTTTTTTTAAGGTCCCTCTCAAATACTTGAATTAAATTCATTTCAGTGGGTTTTGCACCGCAAACAAAACAATAAGAACTGCTTTTGTTATCGGCTAACACATTAAGAACAGCTCCATCTGCCATTGTTAATCTCATGTTAAAATGAACGGTAAGGTTTTTTTATCAGAAACATAATCAAATGTTTGCAAATTATCTATATCTTCCTCAATAATTGCCTTTGTAGTTTTAACCAAATCCGAATTTTCTTTTTCCATATAATAGCATATTGGACGACAATACCTTATTGAGGAATGTTTTAAATTATTCCATAAAGTGTTTTGTGTAGCCCAGTCTAAAAATCTTAATGGAACAAATGATGCAAGAAATAAATATTCATCCCGCGAATTTGGATCATTAAACTTTTGTTTGTAATTGCTATGGCCTGAACTACCATCAAATTCCCATTTAATTTCCAAAACTACATCATTTTTGGTTTCAAAATCATTTAAATCTAATAAACTTTTGGCTGTCATATTTAGAAAATTTTGTAATGGTATTTTTACTGACGTTTCTGATATTGATATATTTTCCGGAATATATTGTTTCTTTGCTTTTTGTAGACTATAATAGGATGGAAAACAGTTCTTGTGCACATCATTTACAACCGTTCGCATATTTTCATATTGTCTATACGATAGATCATTATCTATTAATAATGCTAAAGCCTTTTCTACGGAAATAGAAGTTTCTGGAGTTGGGCTAGATACTCTTTGAACAGCTCTTCGTAATTGCTCAGGGCATGTAGACCTCACAAGATCATCTACCTTTCTTCTTTTGGTTCGTTCAGAACTTTCATTAAAGCCTACTCTTGGGCTTCCTTTACGACTTGTACTTGGTCCCTTAATAAATAAAAAAACATGTTTTTTATTATATTATAAAAAATAAATATTCACATAATGATATTACAATGTATATATCTTCTTCTTCTTCTTCCACTTCTTCTTCTACTTCTTCCACATCAAAAAATGAATTTAGCCAGAAAAAGTTTTTGTTTTCAAACACAGATTTCTTTCTGTAGCATTTTTCCCAACTCTTTTTTATTCTGGCTAGAATTGATTTAAGTCTTACAATACTTTTTTGTTGCAATTGTGTCTTAAATTTATCTTCTAAATGATTTTTAATTTCCGTAAGGGCTAGGGAGTGTGTTGTATATTTGTGCCAAATATTGAAAATTTGCCTAATTTGCACTTGCCTTGACACTGAAAAAGTGAAAAAATTGACTATTCTGCCAAGCTCTACAAAAGAGACTTGTTTAGAGATTTTTTTTAATGTACATACTTGTATCAATATTATATTAAAGTATCAAAAATAAACTCGAATAAACTTTTTTTTAGACCTTCTATAAACTTGTAAGTTGTAAAAAATTTTCTCTCTGTTTACATTCAGAATAACGGTACAAAACACATGATGAATTAAATGTAAAAAAAAATATGTTACCATATTTTAGTAATGTCATACTTTAATATTTATAAACAATTTAACTGCATTATCGACAATTTACGTTAAATTAACCCATTTGTATATACGCTATTTTTTACGTTTTTTGTGTGCATATTGCATACTTACCAAAAACTTTCAACTTTGTCAAAAATATTTTTTTTTTTCAAAAATTCTTTTTCATTATTGTAATTTGAAATCTAGTTTATCAAACTGTTTTAGCAGATTTTTAAAATTCCAAAAGTCGCTTTTTTATTTCTGGCCGCTGACACCACACTGTGCAGCGTTAGTTGACGTTTTCAATAGTTACCTCAAGTGCACTGTCCGCGCACTAATCGACTCCGCCTCGAGACCTCATTTATTTCCAAAAAATTACAAAGCCATCTCGGCCTCCCTACTCGGCAGTCAACAGTTCAAGTCCACGGTTTAAGCGACACCGTGACCGCCACCTCAACCCAAAGCTGTCATATAAGAATTGGGTCTCTAATTGATAAGTCATTCGAAATTTATTCAGATGGCTTAGTCATAAATAGGCTTATTGAACAGCTCCCTTACTTCTAGTCATCCGCGTTACAAAATGGCCGTTTTTCCCAAATACAATTGGCTGATCCTTATCGCCCCAATTGCTCTGAAGTTGAATTACTTCTCGGTGCGGATGTTTACCTGAAAATACTACAAGACGGTATACAAAGAGACACACAGCAATCTCTGCTAGCACAAAGGACAGTTTTCGGCTGGATAATAACGGGAAAGGTACGTGCAAGTCCGTGCAATAAGGCAATGTTATCATTTTTTAACACGATAGAACTATATAATCAACTTCAGCGGTTTTGGGAATTAGAAGACATCCCGAGGAGAAAAGCGCCCTACCCGGAGGACACATACTGCGAAAATTTGTACACATCCACTACGTTCCGTAATAAAGAAGGCCGTTATGTAGTTTCACTCCCCTTTAGACCAGAATACCCGTCTCGAAAAATTAATTTCTCCCAGTTTCTACGAAACGAGGCGAGATTAACCAAAAACCCCCAGATAAAAATTGATTACGATAAGGTAATCACGGAGTATGCCACTCTAGGTCAAATGACCAAAGTAACCCCCATAAATGGTGATAACGGCAACTACTATTTGCCCCACCACCCTCATCTAATGGCATAAGCCTTAATGTCTGCTTCACTCTGGTCCAATCCTGCAGACAAATTTAAGGATCCTAATTTTGAGATGGAGATTTTTCCGCTATGTTTTCAAAGCAGACATAGAGAAAATGTATCGCCAAATCTTGATGCACTCTGCACAAACCCCTTTTTCAAAGAATTTTGCATCGGAATTCTCCGAATGAATTACTCCAGGACTTTGAGTTGAACACAGTCACCTTTGGTGTGAACTGTGCCCCCTATCTAGCAATTAGGACCTTGTTGGAACTTGCCAAAGAAAACGAAACGGCCTATCCTAAAGTTGCCGAGATTTTGCGAGAGTAGATGTATGTTGACGATGTCCTTTCGGGAGCCCATACAATATCGTCGGCAATACAATCTCGTTATGAAAACAGCGGGTTTTTCACTACGGAAATGGACTTCCAATCACGAAAAACTATTACAAGGTCTGCCGCCAACACACTTGATAGGTGAAAAATTCCTACAACTGTCAGAATCCAGTGTCACAAAGACTTTAGGACTGAGGTGGAATGCGGGAAATGATCACTTCTACTTTCAACTCAAAGCTAACCCGAACCGTAAATTAACTACGTGTAATGAAACTCAGTATTTTTCATTTTTGTTTTTTTCCTTTTAAATATTTCTTTTATTAAGATAGAGTAGTTTACGTTTTTACACTCTATTTTCTTGCTTAACACTATGTTTAACACTCTTTATAATACTGTTTTTAATACTAACTTATTTTTAATTTTATATCGACTTATATACTAAAATTATTTGCATGGTAACAAAGGGGAAACAATGAAATAAAAACAAACATTGACACACTTCACACACCTGTATGCCAGATTGCTGCAGTCGCTGTACTTCAAAGTATCATATGTACTATGATATCATATGTTGTACTTGAACTGTGTATATTCTGTTATTGACAAACAATAATACTTGACAATGGTCAGTATTACAAACAATGTATCATGAAACCCTTTAGTATGTTTTTGTTTGTAGGTATTCATAATTGTTTTTATTCATTAACATTTGGCGTGACAATTTTTCGTTGTTTTCCCTTCATACACTATGTACTAATAGTATGCACACCACACTCTCACCCTCAAGAGAAATCATCAAATTTCTGTAAAAGAAAATCAACAGAAATTGGAGGATTTAAATAAGTGTGTTGTCCATTGTGCATACCCATAATATTACATTTTTATTATTTAAATATTTGTTATATGTATATATATTTACTTAGACTTAAAATTTGTTTATTTTGATTTTTCATTTATGTATTTACAATATTGTGCTTAAGAATTATATTTCTTTAATAAGTTTTTGTGGTATATCTTAATATTATTTCCTATCTTAATTGATACGTTCATACCATTTATTTCTATTATGTTATATGGACCTTTATATGGTGCTTCGCTCTTTCTTCTACTTTCTATTCTAACTAGTACTAAGTCTGCTATTTCTAAATTAATATTATTTGCCTTATTATTTGATTCTAATTGTCTATTCCTTTTTATTTTGTCTGGCAATTTCTTCGCATATTCTAGTGAATATTTTAGTCGTGTTTTTAATTCGTTAGCATAATTTTCAAAATTATAAACTTTGGGATGATTCATTACTTCATCACCTGGTAAACATGGTAATCTTCCAAATATCAATTCAAATGGAGAGTATTCAGTGTCCACATGAGGAGTTATATTGTACGCAAATGCATTATATGGAATCCATTTGTCCCATTCATCGCATTCCACAAAAGATAAAAAATATTCGTTTAAAACCCTATGGTTTCTTTCTACTGTGCCTAGCGTTTCATAATGGTAAGGAGTTGAAAATCGTTGTTCAATTTTCAATAATTCGCATATTTCCTTCATTAACTCGTTTGTAAATTCCGTTCCTCTATCCGATTTGAGTATATTAAATGAACCATACTTTAATATCACATTTCTACTTCCGTTGTTTCCATTGAACAAGCAATTAGATATTTTGTCAATTCACATTGCATTGTCAATATATATCTGAACTTATTGGTAGGTCGTAGTGGACCAACTGTATCAATTACTATTGTATTGAAACTATGTGACGGTGTATTCGTTATTTCGAATGGTTCTTTCGTATGTCTTATCCGTTTATTTCTTTGGCAAAGGTCACATTTTGTAACATATTCTTTCACCATTTTAGACATGTTTTTCCATGAGTATTTCTGTTTAAATTTTAGCGTTGTTTTTCTCGCTACAAAATGTCCTCCCTGTGTGGTATTATGATATATTCTTATTAGTTCCTTTTTCCTATCTTCGTCTAGTATCCTTTGAGGTTTATTATACAACATTATTCTCACGTCATCTTGATTTGATTTTTTCAAATTATTATATTTGGCCTTAAATTCTTCTGCAGGAATCATACTAAATATTGCATCATCTCTGGCGATGGCAAATTTTTCATTTTTACTTCTTTTTAAATAAGATGAAAGCTTCTCCAATAAAGTACCTAAGCACTTTGGATTATCACTACACCTAATGCGCATTTCATTATTACTCTTATCATTTTCTGTAATATATCTATATATATCTTCTTTTGGCCTTTTCTCTAGTACAAACTTTAATTTACATGCATGTTTTATATCATTGATGGAAGTGCAATCCCACATATGTAGTTGATCAGACTCACTATGGGACTTGCTACTGATATTATTACTAGCTAATGACTCTTTATTCTTTCCTTTTGTTACTACTAGCGTTTTATTGATATTTTCATCGTTCTCTGATGGTATCATACTCTTCAAAATTGTCGAATCTAATTGTATCCTTGATAATGCATCCGCATTTGTATTGTTGGATCCTTTTTTATATATGATGTCAAAACATAATCAGAAAGTTCCAAACGTATCCGTGATAGTTTTGAACTCGGATTCTTATGAGAAAATAACGATAATAATGGTTGGTGGTCCGTCACCACAGTAAATTTTCTTCCAAACAAATAAGATCTGAAAAATTGTATACCCCAATAAATTCCTAATAGTTCCTTTTCAATCACGGGTTTGTTTCTCTCGTGCTTGTTAAGTGATCTACTCGCGTAAGATATGGGTAAATCATCACAAGACTGCACCCAGAGCGAAATCCGATGCGTCTGTTGTTAATACGAACGTTTGTCAAAATCAGGATATTGGAAAATTGGAGGGCTTTTTAGACTATTTTTCAAAGCCTCAAATACCGATTGGCATTTTTCAGTCCACCCAATCTTCGTGTTTTTCTTCAATAGTTTGTTTAGACAGTCTGCAGTTGATGCAAAATTTTTTATGAATCTGGGATAATAGTTACAAAAAGCTACAAATCTTCTGACATCATCGGAATTTTTTGGAATTGGATACCTGGAAATTGATTCATACTTGTTTGGGTCTGGTGTGATACCACTTGCTGTGATCAAATGTCCTAAATATACAACTTCTGGTCTCAGAAAACAACACTTATTCGCATTTAGCTTGAGATTATACTTAGATAATCTAGTAAAAACGTTAATTAAATTTTCATTGTGATGTTTTAAACTACATCCGAAAACAATTATGTCGTCAACATATAAAAATGCTTTCAGGTTCTAATCCAGACAGTGCTATAGTTAGCATTCTTTGGAAACTATTCGAGGATATTTTTAAACCAAATGGTAATCTAGTGTATTGATAATGTCCATTAGGGGTTTAAAAGGCTGTAAAAGGTCTTGAGTTTTTATTAAGCTCTATCTGATGGAATGAACTTGTCATATCCAACGTAGAAAAATACTTTGCCCTTCCTAACTTATCCAAAAAGTCGTCAATTCGTGTTAATGGGAATTTATCATTAACTATCTTGTCATTAAGTTTTCTAAAATCTACTACTAGTCTAAATTTGCTCAGATCGCTATGTCCTTTTTTAGGAACTAACAAAAGTGGAGCATTATAAGGGCTTATGGATGGTTCTATTATATTTTGTTTCAATAATCCCTTTACTTGTCTATTTATCTCTTCCGTATGTGTCTAAGGTAAGCGATAATTCTTTATATATACTGGACTTGTGTCATTCAGTTGTATAGTTTGACTATAAAAATTGTTTGTTGTTAGATGTTCACCTTCTAGATGAAAAATGGATTGATATTTCCTCAATATTCAAATTAATTCGTTCTTGGCATTATCGTCTAGTTTTAGTTCACTTAATAGTCTATTGAATCGCTCATCATTATATTTAGTATGAGTTGTCTCATTATTAGTTCTATAAATTTCATAATTCTTTAGCGGTAGTGTTTTTATATTTAAATTTCTTATTATCGTGGTCTTGTCTAGTACATTTAATAGTTTTATATGTTTATTTCCATCCTTTGGGACTATGGTATTTGCTAGGAATATTCCATGTGCAATCTCACGACTGCATATTACTGCATCTTCTTCAATGTTCAAATCAAATGGTAAGATCACCTCACTTCTTGGTGGAATTTTCACGAAAGTTATATTAAATGCATTATCATGTATTCGGAGTTATAATTTCATTTCCGGTGTTAACTGTTAATATGAACTTGTCATAATCGATATTACAATTGTATCTACAGAGAAAATCTCTTCCGAATATACCATCGGTATAAATTGGAAAATTATATTTGACCAGTTGTACCTTATGATCAATTATCGTCTCATCAAGTTGTATAGTTAAGTTAGTGGAACCTAATGATTTTATTTCCTCTTTCGATATACCCGTTAGGTAACAATAATCATCTGCATCTTCCTTATGATCATGTAATACATCTTCTTTGCATAAAGAGACATCGGCTCCTGTGTCAATTAAAAATATTAGTATATTTTCTGTGCCTTGTACATTTAGTTTTACATACTTTTTAAGATTAGATGCGATGCTAAATATGTGTTTGGTGTTTATTGATTCTGTTCCGAAGATTCCTGGTACTCTAGAATCTCCGGATACTGGGAGTTTCCCGGTTCCTGTATATGATGTACATTGTAGTTTCGTCCATTATTATTACGGTTATTATTATTCCTAAAGTTTCCGTTATTTCTGTTATTAACTCTTATATTGTCGTTACTATGATTATTTTGATAACCGTTGTAATAGTTATTGTTGTTTCTGTTATAATCATTATTATTATTACTATTCTGGTTATTTCCGTTCGACTTGCACATTTTAGCAAAATGGTTCATCTTACCACATTTGCTGCAGTTCTTACCGTCAGCATAGCATCTACTGCCATGTCTGCCGCCACATTTTCCACATAGGTTACCATTTCTATTCTCGTTTCATGCGTATGTGTTTTTTGTTTGTGCTGTTTGAAACATAACTTGGCCTTGTCTTATGTCAGACGAAGCCTCTAAAGATATTTCGATAGCTTCAAGGAGAGTTTTTGTAGACTTGCTTCAATTGTTCTGACTATTTCCATATTCTTTAGACCGTTTTTAAATGTATTGAACGCTATCATAGCATTTGTGTTGCTAATGGTTTCTCTACTAGCTTCACCAAGTGCGTCTACTTGAAGCTCGTTCAACTCCATTGTTAGAGTCTATATTCTGTCAGCAAATTTTCTTATCGTTTCTGACTGTACCATTCTAGTTAATTCGTTTAGAATTACATTGGGGGACTTTTTTAAAGAACTCAGAAGAGTTTCTATATTAGTCGGTCCTAATACCTGTCTTACTCTGTTCTATACTTTCGTTGTTAATTTTGTTCTGAAAACGAAATTAAAAAATGAATTTTGTTTCTCCGGGGAAATCGTTTCTTTTATAATTTCCAAATTTGCAATGAAAGATTCGAGATTGTCTTTAGTACCATCGAAAGTTGGTAATAATTTGGAAATTGATGCTAACTCTGTAGTATTCAAAATGTTAGTTGTCATTGTGTTGGTTTCGCTATTCTCTTCCTGTATGTTATTACTATCTGTTTGTCGTGTATTGTCTTCGTATGCCTGCAGTATGTCCAAAACTTCTCTTTTTAATTTATCAAATTTGTCTATATGTTTATTCTTATCTATTTCCGTTAGCTTCAAATTGTTTAATGTTGTGTTTGCGTCTATTTGTAATTTCTCTATCTCCAATGAATGTTTCTTATGAATAAGGTCTACCTGATGTTTTCTTTGCATTTGTTAATATTATTTCTATTTGTCTATATAGTTTGTCCATCAGTTATTAACTCTAATCGGAACAAAATTTTATTTATAATTTATATTAAAACATTTAATATTTTTTCATGTTAACCTCAATCTATTAATTTATTCTAGTAATTCTTAATGGCTGTAATTTTATCCATAACCTTAAATTCATCTACTTCCTATTTCATGGAATTGACTTTGTTTTCTATTTGCAATTCATTTGCTTTTTCTAAAATGTACTCTTTTACATTATCTATTTGTTCTATTAATCTTTTCTTTAAATGATTTCTTTCATCGTCAACTTTTTCTGTTAATAGTCTTTCATTTGCAGTATTTAACGCATCTTCAATTAGTATCAGTTTTATCTTTCTTTCACCCTTATAATTTTTCCATTTTGTTCTTGTCTCTTAAACTGGAAAAATAGGGTAGACTGGTTCTTTTTGTTTTTTATATTTAAATAAAGGTTTTGGCCCTACTGTTAAAATTTCTGGTTTTTCTTTTTGATTACTGTTTTTCCATTCTTTTTTTGCTATATCTATTTCTTTTAATATTTCTTTTAGACTTTTCTTATTCATTTATTCTTTCTATTCTAACTAGTACTAAGTCTGCTATTTCTAAATTAATATTATTTGCCTTATTATTTGATTCTAATTGTCTATTCCTTTTTATTTTGTCTGGCAATTTCTTCGCATATTCTAGTGAATATTTTAGTCGTGTTTTTAATTCGTTAGCATAATTTTCAAAATTATAAACTTTGGGATGATTCATTACTTCATCACCTGGTAAACATGGTAATCTTCCAAATATCAATTCAAATGGAGAGTATTCAGTGTCCACATGAGGAGTTATATTGTACGCAAATGCATTATATGGAATCCATTTGTCCCATTCATCGCATTCCACAAAAGATAAAAAATATTCGTTTAAAACCCTATGGTTTCTTTCTACTGTGCCTAGCGTTTCATAATGGTAAGGAGTTGAAAATCGTTGTTCAATTTTCAATAATTCGCATATTTCCTTCATTAACTCGTTTGTAAATTCCGTTCCTCTATCCGATTTGAGTATATTAAATGAACCATACTTTAATATCACATTTCTACTTCCGTTGTTTCCATTGAACAAGCAATTAGATATTTTGTCAATTCACATTGCATTGTCAATATATATCTGAACTTATTGGTAGGTCGTAGTGGACCAACTGTATCAATTACTATTGTATTGAAACTATGTGACGGTGTATTCGTTATTTCGAATGGTTCTTTCGTATGTCTTATCCGTTTATTTCTTTGGCAAAGGTCACATTTTGTAACATATTCTTTCACCATTTTAGACATGTTTTTCCATGAGTATTTCTGTTTAAATTTTAGCGTTGTTTTTCTCGCTACAAAATGTCCTCCCTGTGTGGTATTATGATATATTCTTATTAGTTCCTTTTTCCTATCTTCGTCTAGTATCCTTTGAGGTTTATTATACAACATTATTCTCACGTCATCTTGATTTGATTTTTTCAAATTATTATATTTGGCCTTAAATTCTTCTGCAGGAATCATACTAAATATTGCATCATCTCTGGCGATGGCAAATTTTTCATTTTTACTTCTTTTTAAATAAGATGAAAGCTTCTCCAATAAAGTACCTAAGCACTTTGGATTATCACTACACCTAATGCGCATTTCATTATTACTCTTATCATTTTCTGTAATATATCTATATATATCTTCTTTTGGCCTTTTCTCTAGTACAAACTTTAATTTACATGCATGTTTTATATCATTGATGGAAGTGCAATCCCACATATGTAGTTGATCAGACTCACTATGGGACTTGCTACTGATATTATTACTAGCTAATGACTCTTTATTCTTTCCTTTTGTTACTACTAGCGTTTTATTGATATTTTCATCGTTCTCTGATGGTATCATACTCTTCAAAATTGTCGAATCTAATTGTATCCTTGATAATGCATCCGCATTTGTATTGTTGGATCCTTTTTTATATATGATGTCAAAACATAATCAGAAAGTTCCAAACGTATCCGTGATAGTTTTGAACTCGGATTCTTATGAGAAAATAACGATAATAATGGTTGGTGGTCCGTCACCACAGTAAATTTTCTTCCAAACAAATAAGATCTGAAAAATTGTATACCCCAATAAATTCCTAATAGTTCCTTTTCAATCACGGGTTTGTTTCTCTCGTGCTTGTTAAGTGATCTACTCGCGTAAGATATGGGTAAATCATCACAAGACTGCACCCAGAGCGAAATCCGATGCGTCTGTTGTTAATACGAACGTTTGTCAAAATCAGGATATTGGAAAATTGGAGGGCTTTTTAGACTATTTTTCAAAGCCTCAAATACCGATTGGCATTTTTCAGTCCACCCAATCTTCGTGTTTTTCTTCAATAGTTTGTTTAGACAGTCTGCAGTTGATGCAAAATTTTTTATGAATCTGGGATAATAGTTACAAAAAGCTACAAATCTTCTGACATCATCGGAATTTTTTGGAATTGGATACCTGGAAATTGCTTCATACTTGTTTGGGTCTGGTGTGATACCACTTGCTGTGATCAAATGTCCTAAATATACAACTTCTGGTCTCAGAAAACAACACTTATTCGCATTTAGCTTGAGATTATACTTAGATAATCTAGTAAAAACGTTAATTAAATTTTCATTGTGATGTTTTAAACTACATCCGAAAACAATTATGTCGTCAACATATAAAAATGCTTTCAGGTTCTAATCCAGACAGTGCTATAGTTAGCATTCTTTGGAAACTATTCGAGGATATTTTTAAACCAAATGGTAATCTAGTGTATTGATAATGTCCATTAGGGGTTTAAAAGGCTGTAAAAGGTCTTGAGTTTTTATTAAGCTCTATCTGATGGAATGAACTTGTCATATCCAACGTAGAAAAATACTTTGCCCTTCCTAACTTATCCAAAAAGTCGTCAATTCGTGTTAATGGGAATTTATCATTAACTATCTTGTCATTCAGTTTTCTAAAATCTACTACTAGTCTAAATTTGCTCAGATCGCTATGTCCTTTTTTAGGAACTAACAAAAGTGGAGCATTATAAGGGCTTATGGATGGTTCTATTATATTTTGTTTCAATAATCCCTTTACTTGTCTATTTATCTCTTCCGTATGTGTCTAAGGTAAGCGATAATTCTTTATATATACTGGACTTGTGTCATTCAGTTGTATAGTTTGACTATAAAAATTGTTTGTTGTTAGATGTTCACCTTCTAGATGAAAAATGGATTGATATTTCCTCAATATTCAAATTAATTCGTTCTTGGCATTATCGTCTAGTTTTAGTTCACTTAATAGTCTATTGAATCGCTCATCATTATATTTAGTATGAGTTGTCTCATTATTAGTTCTATAAATTTCATAATTCTTTAGCGGTAGTGTTTTTATATTTAAATTTCTTATTATCGTGGTCTTGTCTAGTACATTTAATAGTTTTATATGTTTATTTCCATCCTTTGGGACTATGGTATTTGCTAGGAATATTCCATGTGCAATCTCACGACTGCATATTACTGCATCTTCTTCAATGTTCAAATCAAATGGTAAGATCACCTCACTTCTTGGTGGAATTTTCACGAAAGTTATATTAAATGCATTATCATGTATTCGGAGTTATAATTTCATTTCCGGTGTTAACTGTTAATATGAACTTGTCATAATCGATATTACAATTGTATCTACAGAGAAAATCTCTTCCGAATATACCATCGGTATAAATTGGAAAATTATATTTGACCAGTTGTACCTTATGATCAATTATCGTCTCATCAAGTTGTATAGTTAAGTTAGTGGAACCTAATGATTTTATTTCCTCTTTCGATATACCCGTTAGGTAACAATAATCATCTGCATCTTCCTTATGATCATGTAATACATCTTCTTTGCATAAAGAGACATCGGCTCCTGTGTCAATTAAAAATGTTAGTATATTTTCTGTGCCTTGTACATTTAGTTTTACATACTTTTTAAGATTAGATGCGATGCTAAATATGTGTTTGGTGTTTATTGATTCTGTTCCGAAGATTCCTGGTACTCTAGAATCTCCGGATACTGGGAGTTTCCCGGTTCCTGTATATGATGTACATTGTAGTTTCGTCCATTATTATTACGGTTATTATTATTCCTAAAGTTTCCGTTATTTCTGTTATTAACTCTTATATTGTCGTTACTATGATTATTTTGATAACCGTTGTAATAGTTATTGTTGTTTCTGTTATAATCATTATTATTATTACTATTCTGGTTATTTCCGTTCGACTTGCACATTTTAGCAAAATGGTTCATCTTACCACATTTGCTGCAGTTCTTACCGTCAGCATAGCATCTACTGCCATGTCTGCCGCCACATTTTCCACATAGGTTACCATTTCTATTCTCGTTTCATGCGTATGTGTTTTTTGTTTGTGCTGTTTGAAACATAACTTGGCCTTGTCTTATGTCAGACGAAGCCTCTAAAGATATTTCGATAGCTTCAAGGAGAGTTTTTGTAGACTTGCTTCAATTGTTCTGACTATTTCCATATTCTTTAGACCGTTTTTAAATGTATTGAACGCTATCATAGCATTTGTGTTGCTAATGGTTTCTCTACTAGCTTCACCAAGTGCGTCTACTTGAAGCTCGTTCAACTCCATTGTTAGAGTCTATATTCTGTCAGCAAATTTTCTTATCGTTTCTGACTGTACCATTCTAGTTAATTCGTTTAGAATTACATTGGGGGACTTTTTTAAAGAACTCAGAAGAGTTTCTATATTAGTCGGTCCTAATACCTGTCTTACTCTGTTCTATACTTTCGTTGTTAATTTTGTTCTGAAAACGAAATTAAAAAATGAATTTTGTTTCTCCGGGGAAATCGTTTCTTTTATAATTTCCAAATTTGCAATGAAAGATTCGAGATTGTCTTTAGTACCATCGAAAGTTGGTAATAATTTGGAAATTGATGCTAACTCTGTAGTATTCAAAATGTTAGTTGTCATTGTGTTGGTTTCGCTATTCTCTTCCTGTATGTTATTACTATCTGTTTGTCGTGTATTGTCTTCGTATGCCTGCAGTATGTCCAAAACTTCTCTTTTTAATTTATCAAATTTGTCTATATGTTTATTCTTATCTATTTCCGTTAGCTTCAAATTGTTTAATGTTGTGTTTGCGTCTATTTGTAATTTCTCTATCTCCAATGAATGTTTCTTATGAATAAGGTCTACCTGATGTTTTCTTTGCATTTGTTAATATTATTTCTATTTGTCTATATAGTTTGTCCATCAGTTATTAACTCTAATCGGAACAAAATTTTATTTATAATTTATATTAAAACATTTAATATTTTTTCATGTTAACCTCAATTTATTAATTTATTCTAGTAATTCTTAATGGCTGTAATTTTATCCATAACCTTAAATTCATCTACTTCCTATTTCATGGAATTGACTTTGTTTTCTATTTGCAATTCATTTGCTTTTTCTAAAATGTACTCTTTTACATTATCTATTTGTTCTATTAATCTTTTCTTTAAATGATTTCTTTCATCGTCAACTTTTTCTGTTAATAGTCTTTCATTTGCAGTATTTAACGCATCTTCAATTAGTATCAGTTTTATCTTTCTTTCACCCTTATAATTTTTCCATTTTGTTCTTGTCTCTTAAACTGGAAAAATAGGGTAGACTGGTTCTTTTTGTTTTTTATATTTAAATAAAGGTTTTGGCCCTACTGTTAAAATTTCTGGTTTTTCTTTTTGATTACTGTTTTTCCATTCTTTTTTTGCTATATCTATTTCTTTTAATATTTCTTTTAGACTTTTCTTATTCATTTATCAAGACTTAGTTTTTGTACAGTAGTATTTATGCAACGCACTTAATACTCTGTAGTGATAAAATTATGTAATGTAATGAGTAATGATGTAATCAGCAGGAGCAGGATTGTCTTCAGTCGTCACTTACGGGCAAAATTCGGGTCAGTTCGGTATGGGCAGGATCAGGATCATCGTCGCTTTGGCAGTAACAAGATCATCTTCGGTTTGGCAGGATAATTTTTTTTGTCATCTTTATTTGGCAGGGTCAGCGTGTTCGGTAGGAGCAGGATCATCTTCGGTTTGGCAGGATCATTTATTTTTTTGTCATCTTTATTTGGCAGGATCAGTGTCAGTTCGGTAGGAGCAGGATCGCCATGTAATGAAACTCAATATTTTTCTTTTTTGTTTTTTTCCTTTTAAATATTTCTTTTATTAAAATAGAGTAGTATACGTTTTTACACTCTATTTTCTTGCTTAACACTATGTTTAACACCCCTTATAATACGCTTTTTAATACTAACTTATTTCTAATTTATATCGACTTATATACTAAAATTATTTGCGTGGTGACAAAGGGGAAACAATGAAATAAAAACATTGACACACTTCACACACCTGTATGCCAGATTGCTGCAGTCGCTGTATTTCAAAGTATGATATGTACTATGATATCATATGTTGTACTTGAACTGTGGGTATTCTGTTATTGACAAACAATAATACTTGACAATGGTCAGTACTACAAACAATGTATCATGAAACCCTTTAGTATGTTTTTGTTTATAGGTATTCATAATTGTTTTTATTCATTAACATTTGGCGTGACAATTTTTCGTTGTTTTCCCTTCATACACTATGTACTAATAGTATACACACTACAACCAAGAGATGCGTACTCTCCGAAATTGCCAAACTATTCGAGCCCGCAGGATGGCTATCCCCCAATTGTCCTTGCAAAAATGATAATGCAACAAATATGGAAAGACGGCACTGACTGAGATGAGGATTTGAAAAATGCCGCGAATTCCTCGACGATTACGTCAGAATTGAGGAAGTCAGAATTCCCCGGTTCATTGATATCGACCCATCCTATGAAATTGAATTACACGGTTTCTGTGACGGTTCGGAGGAAGCATATGCAGCCGCCATTTATCTCCGCTCTGAAAACCAAGGATTGGTCAGTAGCCATCTTTTAGCCGCCAAATCGAAAGTTGCCCCTGTTAAATTTGTCTCTCTACCTCGTAAGGAACTTTGCGGAGCAGAATTGCTTGCAAGCAATATAGACTCTACTTATGGACGGATTCTACAATCGTACTGGCTTGGCTGAAAAAACCAACTCACAAATGGAAAACATTCGGCGAAAATCGAATTTCATCCATAATAGAAAAAGTAGGAAAAGACTCGTGGTCCCATGTCGAATCAAAAAGTAACCCCGCCGACTTGGCGTCCCGTGGTACTACCATACATGAATTGATATCGAGTGAGTTATGGTGGTATGGGCCCGCGTGGCTAAGGAGTCCCTATTCAGATTGGCCATCAGATAGACAAAAGTATGAAACACAAGAAGAAGCTAGACCAATCCACGCGCTCACTACCTCCATACAACAAAATGACATCCTGGAAACCTTTTCAGATCTACCACGCACATTAAGAGTCATATCATATATTTTCCGTTTCTATACACGAATCCAAGCCAAAAAGCCAATAGAAACCCTGAATGGAATAGCGCTATCACCCAGGGAAATAGTCAACGCAAAAAACCTGTCAGAAACATCATTTTTACGAAGAATACGTACAGTTATCTATTAAAAGCTCCCTGTTAACCCCTCTCTAGATTCCAACGGAATCATGCGAATAAATGGTCGTCTGGCGGATTCCCCTACTCTAAGTTATGATAAACGATACCCCATTTTACTGCCTGCGTTTTACGAGATTGTTTCTCAAATATCTCCACGAATATTCCCTACATGTTCAAAATGCGCTTCTATGCCGCTTGACCAGATTGCGTTATTATGTCCCCAAACTCAAGACTCTCATAAAAACAACCCTGTCCCAATGCATGACATGCGTAAAACATAAGCATCAAATCAGTCAACAAATAATGGCTGCATTACCCGCCGAGCGTTCGACTTTAACGCGCGGCTTTTTCTCCACTGGTGTGATTTTGCTGGCCCTTTTGACATCAAATCCTATGCTGTCGTGGCTGCAGAGTAACCAAAGGATATGTGCTAGTCTTCGTATGTTTTTCCACAAACGCAATTAATCTCGAGGCTACTGGTGATATATCCACTCAAGCCTTCCTAGCCGCCTTTGCTCGCTTCTTTTCGCGATGAGGAACACCGCACGCTATGTATTCGGATAACGGCACTGCCTTTGTTGGCGCAGCTAACATCATAAAAGGCGATAAAAAGCACTTCCTTTCAATGATACACAGGGATCTTCTCGCTCAAGACGCTTTTAACCCCGTGGAATGGCATTTCATCCCCTCTGGCACTCCTCATATAGGTTGCCTCTGGGAAGCCGGCGTTAAAAGCTTTAAAAACCACTTCAGCCAAAGCTTCACTTATTAAGAATTCAGCACCATTTTGGCACGAATTGAGGCGTGCTTAAACTCGGGACCCTTAAGTCCCATGAGTGAAAGTCCAAACGATCTATGCGCTCTAACGCCAGGTCATTTTCTCATTGTGACCCCACTCTTATCTCCACCAGAACCCGATTTCTCAAGCCATTCCATCGGCTATATCAATCGTTGGTAAAAGCTCAAAGTCCAGTTAGCCCGCTGATAGAACGAGGAGTACTTAACTGAGCTCCATAAGAGTGGAAATATACCCATCGAGATTTCGAAATCGGCGATCTTGTTGTCGTCAAGCAAGACAACTTACCCCCCAATCAATGGCGTCTCGGTGGTATTGAGAAAATATTCACTGGCCCCGATCATTGAGTCAGAGTAGCCGAAATACGCACGACTAATGTCGTCGTCACGCGACCTATTGTCAAACTCGTTTTACTTCCCCTCCCCCTTACGTCGTAACAATTAATTCTCCCCCTTTTTTCCTCGTTCCAGCAAACATGCCTCCCAGTAGCCAAGTCGCCACAATCGAGAAAAGCAGCCGAACGGAGGGACCGCGATCCACCGGGCTGTCGCTTATGCCGTAAAGGTCACCCGCTGCCTAAATGTAGCAAATTTCTACAGATGGCCGTCTCCGCCAGGATAGAAGCAGTGGAACATCACCGGTATTGTCGCAATTGCTTCGCACACTCCAACAGGTTTGCTAAATGTCGCAGCAAAGAGCGCTGTCGCGACTGCCACGGTCGTCACCACACCCTTCTTCATCAGGCCGAAATCACGAGAGCCAACTCGTCCTTGAGCCGAGCAGCCGACACTACTGTCACTCCCACCGTCATCATACGCCTAAAAATCAAAAATGACTGGTGCCAAGTCCGTGGTCTATTAGATCCTTGTGCACCCACAAGCTCCATAGCCATTCTAAAGATTCGTTGCCGATAAATGGTGCCAATTCAGCTTTCGGACCCGTTTTGAAGAAGAAGAAGGGACTTTTACGGTGAGGGCGAAAATTAATTGTGACCTGCCTGCGGAAATCCCAACAAAGAACTTGGAACGCAGTGTGAGTGACGCATATCGGAACATGAGGCTGCCCGATCCTGACTTTTTTGAAGGACATTCTATCAATTTCATCTTGGGAGAAGATATCTACCCTCGTATGATCCGGAGCGGCATCCAGGTGACAAACATTGGCCCTATAGCTCAAGATACCGTGCTAGGATGGGTGCTTAACTTTTTAACTTTGAATTTTATATCAAATTACACAATTAATTGTATTATACCTAACTTTTACATTTTTGTGTAAAATTATACTCTTCATTATTATACTTACTTGTAATTTTACCCCATACTTGAAGTGTTTATATTTAACTTCATTCTTACTCTTCATTATTATACTTATTTTTTTAATTTTGACTCATACCTGAATTATTCATACTTACCTTCATTATTATAATTACAGTATTTTGCGGTTAATTGACCCTACGGTTAATTGGTTTCCACGCTTAATTGAACCACATGATCGGGCAAAAATATTGCATACGAAAATACATGTAAATTTCCTCGGATAATTGAACCCGGAAATTGATTTTCCCGCTTAATTGGTTCAAAATTCATGTCATCAAAAATAATTTTCCTCCTACTTTTACCCGGTTAATTGCATTATTATTGAAAAATAACCTGGCATTTTTGCACATACATATTTGACATCATTTATGAAAAACACTAGTTGGCATCTCTACGATGTATATATATATATGTTTATTGCTAAGGATAAATGCCTGCGTATACACATATATGTAAATTTTTTTCTGTTACTTGCATTTTTTTCGTTTAAGGTAAAAAAAAATTATTTTGAAAAACTTAAAGTGCACATAAGCGATTTCTTTTAATTCATTAGTACATAGTTCCAATTATACGTGATTTCTGTATTTTTTGTTTAATATATTTTTTTATTATTGAATCTTTCTTATCGAAATTTACAATATGTATTCAAATCTTAATTCTAATTGTTGTTTAGTAGTTGTTATCAATGTAACCACTAACTGCTGTATTCAAATTTTAAAAACGTATTCTAATTAGGCTCAAAGTATCGGTTCTTTTTAGCCTCTGGTGACCTTCGAACTGAAGCAGACCCCGAGCGAGGTAGTTAGGGTGGGCCATTAATTTATCGATGTAGCTAGTTGAATATTTTTTAATTTCCTCCTGGATAGTGAGAACGTTGAGATCTCTGTGGATAATATCATTACGTATATACCATGGGGCGCAGACAATTTATCGTAATATTCTGGACTGTCTTCTTTGAAGCTTTTGGATGTTAGATGAGCATGCAGTACCCCATAATTGGATGCCATATGGTTTTATGATGGACTTGTATAAGAGAATTTTGTTGTCTAACGACAAGTTTGAGTTTCGACCGAGAAGCCAATGTAGTTGAGCTGCTTTAAGTTTCATAGCCGTTATTTTCGCTTCAATATGACGAAACCAGGTCAATCGTCTATCTATATGAATTCCCAAGTACTTAACATGGTTTTCTACCGGAACAGTGATGTTATTTATTTTTACAGGGCAGGTTTGTCTTCTGAGCGTAAAAGTTAAGTGAGCACGAATGAGGTGAGGTTAACCTTTATTCTCCATTTTTCTAGCCAGGCCTCTAGTTCATTGATGTGGAACTGCAGATTTTGCGATGCGTCTTTTGGGTCATGGTTAACGCTAATAAATGCTGTGTCGTCTGCAAATGTGGAGGTATGCGTGCTCAGGTTTGTTGACATATCCGCTGTGTATATTATATATAGAAACGGTCCTAATATGCTGCCTTGGAGGACACCAGCAGTAATTTTCTTGAGGGGGGGGGGAGTATTTATCTTGCGACCTTACCAGGAATGTTCTGCCTGTTAGATAGCTCTCCAGAATCTTGTGAGTGTTTTGAGGAAGCATTCGTGTTATTTTGATAAGTAGCCCTTCATGCCAAACTTTGTCAAATGCTTGGGAAATGTCTATAAACAGGGCTGAGCAGTATTGCTTTTTCTCAAACGCCGATCTAATTAGGGTGACAATTCTATGCACTTGTTCTATTGTACCATATTTCGCTCTGAATCCGAATTGGTGATCCGGGATGATTTCGATTTCATTTAGATGAGGAGTTATACTTAAAACGAATATTTTTCCGAAAAGCTTTGATAGGATTGATAATATGCTTATCGGTCTGTACGACGCAACCTGGCTAGCATCTTTTCCTGGCTTGGGAATCATAATAATTATAGATCTCTTCCACGATAATATCGCGTTAAAAATGAGCAGCAAGATTCTAGAAGCAGACGATGGTAAGTTCCTTATCATTGACACTGTGATGCGGTCAGGTCCGGGAGATTTTCTAATATTAAATTTTTCTATTGCAGATTTTACTTGATTCATGTTAAATTTTATTGGATGGTTTACCTTATCAGGTATGATTGGACGACAGAAACATGTGTGTGCATCATGTGGCGTGAAAACTTTCTCAAGGTGGCCCGCGAAAGCGTTTAATTTTTCATTTGTGTTTTTGGCCCAAGTGCGGTTTTCCAGTCTTAATGGAGATTCTTGGGTTATAGGGCATTTCATATGCCGTACAGCTTTCCATAAACTATAATTGGAGTTGTTTGTGGCATCTAGGCTGTTTAGATAGCCTTCTATTGCAGACTCGTGATTCTGTCTCAATTTGTTGCGAAGAGGCATAATTGTAGTTGGGCCTTAGTGGTTGGGGAACCACAGTTTTGCCAGTTTTGTCTTCCTAACTTCCTTTTTTCTCTGATAAGGGTCTCTATATCCGTCGATGTATTGTAAGGAGCACGTTTAATTGTCCGCTTGATTGGGGTTGCATTTCTTGATGCAGAATCCAAGACTTCTGTAAATCGGTCCACAGCTATTTGGATGTCAGGTGAATTTTTTAGGGGAATGCACTGTGATAGGTGAGAGCTCACATACATTTTATACTTTAACCAATTTGTGTTTCTGTTTGATAGGAAATAAAATTTTCAGCTGCGGCGTCGGAGTTGCCTTTTAAAATGAGGATTGAAGGTGAATGATCGTACGATAGATCATAGGAGGAACTAACCAGTACCTGATCGTAAATTCAAATTTTTAAAATTATTTATTTGACGGTTTTCTGACGGTTTTGTAAAAAAAATTATTTAGCTATTTCTGGCGATTTTTAAACCCCAATTTGACGGGAAATTGTGAAAAAAATTTTGTAACACTGCATACCAACAGACATCTCCGGATCAAAACGAATAAATACCAACCTAATATTTAGCATTTCATCTGATATTAAAAACTATAGAAAAACAAGTAAGAGTGCTATATTCGGCTGTGCCGAATCTTCAGTACCCTCCACCTAAACGTAATAAGAAACACAAAAACTACACTGGTTATAGGACTAGAATATCCTTATTCTGTGTTTTCTATTCAGTTTCAGTGCAAATTTAATTATTATTTGATATATTGTTTGAAAGACAATTTTACGACCAACATAATTTATGTTAAATATTTTGAAATTTTGTCTAATTTTCACCATTTTTAATTGATTTAATTACAAATTCTTACCATAATTTACAGAATTTGTCTGATGTTCATAATAATCTTGAGTGTAATTTAACAAACAGAGTATAAACAAGTCAGAGTGCTATATTCAGCTGTGCCGAATCTTAAATACCCTCCACCTAAACGTAATAAGAAATACAAAAACTACACTAGTTATAGGACTAGAATATCCTTATTCTGTGTTTTCTATTCAGTCTTAGTGCAAATTTAATTATTATTTTATATATTGTTTGAAAGGCAATAATTTGAAATTTTGTTAAATTTTCACCATTTTTAATTGATTTAATTACCAATTCTTACCATAATTTACAGAGTTTGTCTGATGTTCATAATAATCTTGAGTGTAATTTAACCAGAGTTTAAAATTACTACTATATTATGTAAAAAATAGCAAAATATTTCATAATTTTATAGGAAAACTAGAAAAATATTTTAAGAAAATAATATTTAACTTTTCACATACTAAAAATATAGAAATATTTCTAGTAGTAATTCTAAAAATATTTTGCCATACAAAATATTTCTAGTAGCAACCAGAACACAAAATGAAAATTTTTCATTTACAATATATTTACTACTAGAACACACGCATACTTTTTATAGTTTACTACCGAACCATAAACCATGCAAAGAAATAGTAACTTGAAAACCCACTAACAGCCAGTAATATGTGAAATACAAAAAACAAACTAAACAACTATGGCACATGAAAAACAAAAACTGGCAAACATACGAAGTTGAAATATGTAAAAAACGAAATTGTCCGCAGTTGAAAATATTAAAAACGAAAATGTGCAATTTTATGCACTCAAAAAGAACACGATGCCATGGAGCGACGAATTCAAAACAGATATAATAATGTCAAAACTATAACTGGAACGCAAAAGTTTCATTGCTTCATACCAAATATTTCTGATATATCAATTAATGTAAAGCGGTACTCTTCGTCTACCGACGTGCTAAATTTAAAGTTACTTTAATTTTATAATGATGCCAAGACAATTGAAATTTTTAATAAATATTTTAATTAAGTATAAGCAGCAAAATAAGAAAGATTTTTTCTTCATAAATGTATTTTTAACTGTAAAATAATTTTTAAAATGTATTTTTAACAAGGTGGTCTCTTAAATGCTCTTCTCCTGTCCAAACAAGGAGTCGGGGCCCATTTTTTTATTGCTGATTCTTAAAGCAAAAATTATGAGGAATCCAAAAAAAAAAAATTAGCCGGAAAATTTAGGAGCTTCTGTGGAAAATCGGAAAATTTAATTTTCATGGGAAAATTTAAAGGTAAATTTCTAAGAAAAATTAGGAAAATTTTATTTTTTAATTAAAGCCTGATTCAATACCTTTCCAACTATCACTATCACTCGTTGCTATCACTCGTTGCGATCGCTTTAGTAGTTTTTTTTTTTAAACAACTTTCAATGAGGTCCCTTATGAAGAATTCTTCAATTTTGTCACTTACAGTGATAAGTGATAAAAAAAAAAAAATATGTAGGTACATTATTTTTTGCTGGGCAATCGATTGAGACTATTTATTTTAAAATCGGAGAGGGGTCGTCCAAAAGGTGATCGCTTTCATATGGAATTGCTCAATAATCAACTCATGTAGTAATGAATGGACGTCCTGACGTCACTCTGTCAACTGGTAGGTTTCCCATTAGTTGTTTAAACAGCACTGGCTTAGCCTTGGTGCATCGTATGCATTTGTGGACGGTACTGCGTGCGACTGATTTCCCATTGGTAATCCAGAACTGCGCCCTGGATGCAGCCAAAAATGCTTGCGGGCCGCAATGACGATTTTCCTGATGTAGCATTTGCATCAACAACCCCACCATAAAATGATTGTGTGGTAAAATTGCTGGATGCTTTGTCTTGAATGATAATGTTGATTGCTCCAGACGACCGCATACACGCATTATCTGGTATTCATCCAAGAATGGATTTAATGAGGCCAAAGATTTAATGAAGTTCTTCGCCAAATTCCGAGGCTTGCATGATTTTGATGATAACATTCAGAGCTTCCTCCATTTCATGTGCATCGAGCGCCTTGTTGGATGGGCGACAAATTTTCGTAGTTCTGGAATTTGTGATGAATCTCAAGACCTAACCAATCGTGCGCTGAAGAGTCTTGAAGGAGTTTTGATGGTTTATTCGATTTGTGCAGTCTTCTTGCTGCGAGCTAGATATTGTCAAAACATGCTTCGTTATTTTTCGTTCTTCGTTGTAAGGTATATCAGAAACTTGTGGAGGTGAGTTCGTCCACTCACTTTTTTGTCCTGATAGAAATAGTGGACCATAGAGCCAAATTGAATGTTGTGATAGGTTTTCTGGTGCTAGTCCTCGGGATATTGCTTCAGCTCCACCCCTAGTACTGCTGCACATAGTTCCAGCCCAGGCAGCGTGCTACCTGGTGCTACCGGGACTTGGAACATATTAATCTTGTTGATACAGTTTTGTCTTTGTATGTTGAACGAATGTAGATTGCCATTCCATAAGCTCGTTCCGATGCATCAACAAACGTGTGAAGCTGCGTTGTTACTGGCTTTTCGGTTTTTAGTACGAACCGATCGATCTTAATTTTGTTTATTGCTTCTATGCTTGTTCGAAAGTTATTCCATACGTTTTGAAGATCCTGGGGTAATTCATCATCCCATGAAATTGGTAATTGCCACAGCTCCTGCAAAAATATTTTTGCTCGTACGACTACCGGCCCAAAAATTCCTAGTGGGTCAAATATCTTGGCAAGTTCTGAGCTTACTATTCGTTTTGTTACACCCTTTGCATAATTTTCCGATGGTACTTGTGCTCGTCCGCATAATTGATCAGACTTTGCCAGCCATATCAATCCAAGTGTTTTAATCGAGCAGTTTGAGCTTTCATCTAAGTCCAAGTTTATTTCCTGGTCCTCAGGTTTAAGTTAAGTTGTTGTTGTGATTCCAATGCTGTACTGATGAAGTCGGCCCCGCTTAGGCAATCGTCCACATAAAAATCATCACGTAATATCGATGCACCTAGTGAATATTTCGTGGCATTTTGAGTCGCTAGGTGTTGAAGGCATCTGGTAGCTAGGTATGGAGCTGAGGAGGTGCCGTAGGTGACAGTTTTGAGACGATAATATTTGATATCTTGATGTTTGTTATATCTCCAAATGATGAGCTGGAACATCTGGTCTGAATAATTGACTTGAATTTGTCGGTACATTTTCTCGATGTCTGCAGTGAAGACGAATTTATGCATCCGAAATCTCAGCAGCATTGAAAATAGCTCACTTTCTACAGTTGGTCCGGCACGAAGGATATCGTTGAGTGAGGAGCCACTGGATGTTTTAGCTGATGCGTCAAACACTACTCGCAATTTTGTAGTTGAACTTTCTGGTTTCAGCACGCAATGATGAGGCATGACGTAATATGCATCGGGAATGTCATCTTCCTGTATTTCTTCCATGTGCCCCAAGGATTCATATTCTTCCATAAATTTATTGTATTCTGCCTAAGTTCTGGCTTAAGGTTCAACCGTTTTTCCAATGACAAAAATCGATTGAAAGCCATTGTTTGTTTAGTGGCCGCATCAGTTGGTGATAAAATTCTGCTCCGATCAGCATATTAATTTTGTCCATTTGATTGAAACATGGATCTGCTAGATTAATATTATCAGGAATATTCCAATCTGATGTGTTGAATGATTTTGTAGGCTGAGGCGATACAATGGTTGGGAGTACAAATGCTTCGATTCTGGTAGTATAATTGGCTGAGCATGCATGTAGCTCTAAATTGGTGCGTCGGGATGAGTTGTGAATCTTACGGCCTATACCTTCAATGCGCAAAGAAGAATCTGAAGAGTCCAATGATAATTTGTTTAACACTCGATTTGTGACCAGATTGACTTGTGATCCAGAATCTAGAAGAGCACGGAATATGCCGGTGCGGCCAACTTCGCTCATTGCTGAATTGTGAATTAGTTGAGTATACAGGTCTTTGAAGGTTACCCGTTGGAGATAACTGCCGTTGAATTTTGGAATCTGAATTTTTGGCAGGGGTGGTTGACACCGCTCAATTCTGTTGATTTGTTGTGGAGTACCTTAATTGGAAAGACCGCCTTGTTGTTGTAGAGTACACTTAAAGTTGTGGATTTCGGCTTGCATTTTGTAGAATTCATCCAACGTGTATCCATCTATTTGTTCTTTGGTGGTTAGTTGCCATAACATGTCATTGTTTCTCGAAAGGTCACCCATATATTTATCAATGAGCGTCAATTTTACTCGATACTGTGCTCCCTCATGCATTTCTTCGGCCATAGCTTCGTCCATTGATCGTCTTAGATCTCTTTTTAGCGCCCGCTGATTACGAAGAACTCTACTCGTAATTTCGTCAATTTGTGGCTCTCCCTGTATGCAGCTGCTGGCACCTTCATTCTCTTTGAGTTGTTTGGTTGCTGTATTTGAGAGTCTTTTGATTTCAGACTCAAATAGCTCTTTATACTGGAGTGTGCCGCCTGAAGTACGCAAGTACTGGTCCGTAAAATATTCGTGCTGCACTGGAAGATTTCATAAACACCTTAGTTTGTTGTCAGTGCTCTCAAATTCTAGCCATGCAGTGTCAAGTCGATGTAAACGTTCTAGGTAGTACTCCTTCGTTTTTCTTGTTGTCGGGTCCTTTTTATTGTTTCGGATTATGGCCTCTATTTGATCCGCCGTCTTTTGTTGCGCTGCTATTAGGACGTCAAATTTTGCCATGGTTGATGCTTTGTTGATTTGTAGTTTGGTAAGCAAACACATCATTTCTCAAGGAAAGAAAATTACTAATTTTCTCCTCCCCCCTTTTTCTTTCCATAACCAAAATTATAAATATTCTCAAGTAATTATAATTAAACTTTGTATAATTAAATTGCTTATTCCCAAGCAATTCGATTATACAAGATTAAAAATAACTCTCGAATTACAAAGGGAAGCTTATTTCATGGTCCTTCGAACCGGTTATCTCTAAAAAGGTCCCTCCAGAAGACAAGGACATTCATAATCCATCGTGCCGACAAGATATTCAAGGTCAATCAAGAGGTAAACTATCCTACTCCTTAAAGCGAAGGAATAAACCGACTTAAATATTGGAAGAAAATTTACCTAAATCTACAAAATGAGGTAATTCAACAATTAAACTATCAAAGCCCTCAGTACCAAACGATCTTATATTAAATACATGTACCCACCCACAAATATTTAACAAAATATACCATATACCAAACATACACAATATAACGGGTGGTTAAATTTCAAGGGCCGATGTTGATTTGGAATAAATCATAAACTATTTAGGAAATTATTGTAATTTTATTTTATTATGATATATTGGTATTACTCAATTATGTATGGAACAAAATATCGGCCAAATGGGCGCCGCGACCACGGCGGCACACGCCCATCCGATGGTCCAAATTTTCGATGACCCTGAGGCATAATGGAGGTTCTATGCCGTTAATGTGCCGAATTATCTAATCCTTTAGCTCTTGAATTGTTGCTGGCTTATCGACGTACACCTTTTCTTTCAAATAACCCCAAAGAAAAAAGTCCAACGGTGTCAAATCACATGATCTTGGCGGCCAATTGACATCGCCATTACGTGAGATAACACGGCCATTGAATTTGTTGCGCAAAAGAGCCATTGTTTCGTTAGCTGTGTGGCAAGTGGCACCGTCCTGCTGAAACCACATATCGTCCACATCCATATCTTCCAATTTGGGCCATAAAAAGTTCGTTATCATCTCACGATAGCGAACACCATTCACAGTAACTGCCTGACCGGGCTCATTTTGGAAAAAATACGGCCCGATGATGCCGCCAGCCCATAAACCGCAAAAAACAGTCACTCTTTGTGGGTGCATTGGTTTTTCGACAATCACACTTGGATTCTCATTCGCCCAAATGCGGCAATTCTGTTTATTGACGAATCCACTGAGGTGAAAATGTGCCTCATCACTAAAGATGATTTTCTTCGAAAATTGATCATCCACTGTTGCCATTTCTTGCCACCATTCTGCCCATTCACGACGTTTGAAATGGTCAAGAGGCTTTAGTTCTTGAGCCAATTGCACATTGTAAGCGTGTAAATGCAAGTCTTTATGCATAATGTTCATCAACGACGAGCGTGAGAGGTGCAATTGTTGGGCACGACGACGAGTTGAGGTGGACGGCTCTTCAGCCACACTATCGCGAACAGCAGCAATATTTTCTGCAGTACGAGCTGTACGAGCATGCACTGGTGTTCTCACATCTTCTACAGACCCGGTTTGCTCGAATTTTTCCACGATTTTTGCGATTGTACGCACATTTGGACGATCAAATTGACCAAAAAAATCACGAAGTGCACGATATGCATTTTGATTTGAACGCCCATTTTCATAATAAGTCTGGATAACTTTAACACGTTGTTGGATTGTGTATATCTCCATGGTTCAAATTGAGTAAGTCTGAAATAGAGAAATGTCAAATAAAATTCGGAAAAAAGCTTGGGGTTTAGATGTGGTTCACATTCAACATCCGCCCTTACAATTTAACCACCCTTTATAAGTAAATGAAAAGGTACAAAATCAAAGAAAAAACCAACATCTTCAATAAACTTTAAAAGTTTAAACCATATAAAAGCTCTCTCTCTCAAGAAAGTTACTTACATACATACATAAATACATAGATGAATGCACATATGCACTTGTTGTACAAAGTTCAGTTTAAATTCAATGTCGTAGCGGACGGTAAGAATTGATCGATTGAACGTTTAAAATACTCGTGGTTTTATATTAAAAGTAATAAGAAAAAGTTACAGTTCCTAGCTAGAGTGGAGTGAATAATTTGTTTATTTGAAAAGGAAAATTAAAAAAAAAAAATACAGTTCCTAAAGTGGAGTGAATAATTTGTTTAATTGAAAAGGGAAATTATCTAATATATAAAAACAAGGAAAAGTGAATTAAAGAAGAAAGTGGAAAACTGATAAGAAAATAGGATCATAAAACTCCAAATAAATCCACTTGCATTCCTTCCTCCCAATTAACATAGATATGTACAATATATTACGACAAAGTGAGTACATACATAAAGCAAATTAATCTAATTTATACATACATGCATACACAAATAACATCCATACATATATTCCCCAAAAGGTTCTTAAAATTGAAAGTGGCTTCAAATTTAGAACAACAAAATACATACAAAAAATTTACCGCAATCGTAGTGTGATTTGTTTTTGTTTGAAAACCACCACCTTTTTTAAATAAGGTGAAAGAGACGTATTATGATTTATTCGCTCTTCTCTTTGAAATTATATATTGAGCAAATGTCTTTAGATAAAAGCTTTATTAGATTTACTGTGATGCCAGATCACACATAATATAAAAAAAATTGCTAAGTTGGAAATATTGTCGGGTACGAACATTAAAATAAAACTATACCTTATATAGAAAAATTAAAGTGAGAAAAGTGCAATATAAAAGAATTATTATAAAAATGGGAAACGGTTTTCTAACAGTACTTATATACATTAAATAGCGGATTTCCAACAAATCAATCAAAAAAAATTTAACTGTGTAACCTATATACAAGAAAATTAAAAGTGTTTATATACACATATATAAAAAAAATTGTACCGCCACATTTTTAGAATACAGAAATTAGCGGTGTTTTCCTATATAAAATTTTAAATTAATAAACAACATAAATAAATAACAAAAGAGACAAAGATACTTTATTGGTTGTGGTATTTACAACAAATTTATACATGATTACAAGAAGAGAACACGAAACGAAAGGAAATATATAAATAAATATAGAGTAAAGTTGCATCAGCCTACTTATTACAAACAGAAAATAAAAAGGGATTCAAAATAAATTTTAAAAACAAGGTAATCTGAAAATTTATACAATTTAAATTACAGTCAGCAACAAAATACAAAATTTAGAAATTCATGCGTTTTACAAAATTTTTAAAATTTAAGTAATTCTAAAATATTCCTTTAAAATTCTCTCATATCCCAATTTAACAATTGCTTATTGTGTTAATTCTATAAGGGTGTTTAAATCTCTCACACAAAAAGTACATATTAAGTAACTCTCTTTGTTTATATTTGCGATCTCTTAATTAAAATTAATTAAAGAAAACAACTTAATTGTCTTTGCTTTAGTTTCACACAAAATTTATATAGTCCACTATTAATAAAAAAAAAAAAAAAAGGAATATAATTGTTTCGCTTTATTAATTAAAACTTACAAAAATTTCTAAATATTCATGTTTATTGATTTAAACACTAAACGTTGAAATTCTCTCTAGAAATCTCTTTCAATTATAACTCGTTGAAATTTTTCCAATTCACTATATCGTTTATAGATATTTTAAAATAGTGTTTGTATTCACTCAATTTCGCTTATTTTTATGAATCTTCAATTGTTTCTAGATGACTCATAACTAGCCCTGTAATAAAAGAAGGATCATAGTCAACCCTGATTAATAAGGTTTAATTTTGTCTAGATAACTGATACCTAGTACCATTCCCACATAGCCCTTCATCTCAAACCTATTAATATTAGATATAGTACAAACCCTATTGCTACAATCTCTGTTATCCCAAGTCTTTGCGTTTATATCCCGAATAATATTAGGTTTCAACTAAAATCGCAGGAAATTATTCCTTAATAGCAATACTACAACGTATACTACATTTCAATCTTGTTTATATTTACAACATAACATTTTCACAATTTCACAAATTCGTTGACAATTACCCAAGAAATAACGTTCTTTATTACCCAATCCATTAAATTCACATTTCAATTATGCCTTCCGTAACTGAAGCATCTGTCACAGCTTTTAATCCGCTGTATAAAAAGCAGTTTCTGTTTGATTGTGGTCATTTGCTTGAGATCTGTGATTCATTCAATAGTAATACGTTGGAAGAACCTAATGAATCAATTCTTGAATTGAAATTAAAAGAGCTAGACTCAGAGTGGGTAAATTTAAAGGATTCATATAGCAAAGTAATGGTATCACGAGACGGATCAGTCGCAACTGAATTCAAGACAAAGGCAAAAGAAGATTATAATGCTTGCTCAGAAGCATATTACCACTGCCATTCTCAAATCAACGATATGCTAAAAAGTAGCTCCATGTGACACAGAGATTTTTCATGGCAGTTACGAGGAATGGCCATCATTTCGTGATATGTTCACAGCTGTGTATATTAATCATACAAAGATGTCACCTGTAACTAAACTATATCATCTTCGCAATAAAACTAGAGGAGAAGCAGGCTCAATAGTTAAGAGATATAACTTATCAAATGAAAACTTTAATCTAGCATGGAATGCTCTCAAAACTCGTTATGAAAATAAACGAGTTCTTGTAGACAATCAGCTAAAATTACTTTTTGATATCCCTTCAGCTATCAAAGAAGATAGTGAATCTATAAGGATAATTCAGTCCTCAGTAAATGACTGCTTAGCCACTCTGAAAACCCTTGAAGTTAAAGTCAACAGTTGGGACCCTATTCTTATTCGCTTAATTTCCACTAAATTGCCAGATACAACATTTTCTCTTTGGGAACAGTCACTCACATCTCCACGTGAACTTCCAAAATGGTCCCAAATGTCTCAGTTTCTCGTTGATAGATATGAGGCAGTAGAACGTCTCGCTAATATTAGAGTTTCAAAGGATAGTTTTAACATGTCTAATAATACACATGATCCTAATGTTCAAACGTATATGTCACAAGAAAATTTGAAATTTTCTTGTTAATTATGCTCTGAAAATCACAATCTAAGAAATTGTCCCAAATTTCGAACATTTACGGTACAACAAAGAATCGATTTTGTCTTTAAGAACAAGTTTTGCAATAATTGTTTAGCTGCTTCTCATTTTAAAACAAATTGCAAAAGTAAAAACACATGCCTCCATTGTAAAAAAAATCATCACACTTTACTTCATATGAAACAAATGTTTAAAAATCCCATTCAAACAACAGAACATACCCAAAATAATGAAGAGCCAAAAGAAAATAACAATAATCCTCGAAATAATTTGTCAAATACAGCTCAACCTCATCTGAACAGAAATCAAATTGAACTACCTTCAACTTCAAATCAAATTCAGTCTAATTGCTCTATAAGTAATGAAAATATGCTTTAGTACAAATTGATCATCAAGGTCAACTATTTACAGTTAGAGCCTTAATTGCTCCAGGTTCGCAACGAACATTTTTAAACAGAGAAAGTGCTAAATCGTCTACAACTCCCGTATTAAAAATCTCATTTTGAAATTGTTGGTATTGGCGGGCAAAAGCAGTCAAGCAAAGAGTGTGAATTCGTTTTATATGCTAAAAGATATAATTTAAAAGTTCAAGTTAAACCTACAGTATTGCCTAAAGTTACTAAATGACTCCCTACATATTCATTTGAAATTCCTTACTCGTCAAATCTTGCTGAATTAGTTCTCGCAGAAATTTCAATAAATTAGCTCAAATTGATTTAATTATAGGACACGATTATAAAAATTTTTTGAATTTAGAAGGTATAAAAAAGAATATTTGTGGTCAAACATCTGCATACAGGACAGTATTTGGCTGAATTCTTAGTGGTCCTATTAAAACCCAAACTATTCAAACGTTTACCACTTCAGTCGCATCATATGAAACTTCTGAATTAAATGAAACATTAAAAAAGTTTTGGGAACAGGAAGAAATCCCTACTACCAACGCAACCTCTGTGGAACATGAAATATGTGAAAAGTTTTATACTCAAACTACTACTCGTCAGGAGAATGGTAGGTACATCGTAAGACTACCATTCAAAACTGAATGTCCCGACAAAGTTTTCCTAGGCTCATCTAGATTTATTGCTTTAGCCCAATACTCCAGAATGGAGAAAACACTCGGAAAAGACCCAGAACTTCAAGCTCAATATAAGGCGGTTCTGAATGAATACATAACTCTAAATCATATGGAGGAAACTCATTCCTATGAAACTATATCTCAAGAAAAGCATTATTCATTTTACTTACCACACCATGCAGTTGTTCGCCCGGAACACAAAACTACGAAAGTAAGAGCCGTTTTTAATGCTTCTAGAAAGTCAAAATCCCAATTTTCTCTCAATGGCATTCTATATACAGGTCCCACACTACAAAATGAATTAATCACTATAATTCTTAATTGGAGAAAGTACCAATATGTGTTTAGTGGTGACATACAAAAAATGTATCGCCAAATACTTGTTTACCCTGCTGACAGACCGTTTCAAAGAATTTTATTCCAGACTGAACCTGATGGTCCAGTCAAGGATTATCAACTCAAAACTGTCACTTTTGGTGTGAACTGTGCCCCTTATCTTGCGATTCGGACCCTACTTCAACTCGCATCAGGTTCAGAATCTGCATACCCTAAAGCATACCCCAATACTGCGCACAGAAACATATGTTGATGACATTCTCTCAGGAGGTCATACTATTGAAGGAGCGCGTTCTGCTCAAACTCAGCTCATTGAAACATTAAACTCAGCGGGCCTCCCATTAAAGAAAATTACTGCAAATTACCCAGAATTACTTGCTCATTTACCCAAAGAAGATCTTTATGACTCAGACTTTCTACGTTTTCAAGAAGTAAGCTCTACTAAAACACTTGGCATTAAATGGAATGCAATTACAGACACGTTCTCATACAGTTTGTTTGCCATTGATGAATCCCAAAGAATAACCAAACGCCAAATTCTCTCTTCAGTAGCAAAACTTTTTGATCCAGCTGGATGGCTTGCACCTATAGTCATCAGAGCTAAAATGCTAATACAGCAGCTGTGGTTAGAAGGTTTAGAATGGGATAAGGAAGTTTCTGTTGAATCTCTTCAAAAATGGAATAATCTTGTTCGAGATTTATCCCAAATAGAAACAATCTCTATTCCACGTTGGCTACAGTATAATACATCTGACCATATTCAAATTCATGGCTTCTCAGATGCCTCTAAAACTGCATATTGTGCCGCAATTTACATTCGATGTAAAACACAAACTTATAATACATTCGTAAATTTACTAGTAGCAAAATGTAAAGTAGCACCAATTCAAACTGTTTGTCTTCCCAGACAGTATTGCTAGCAAAATTAGTAAACTACATAATCTCATCTCTGAACTTCAATTCCCAAGGAATTTTCCTTTGGACCGACTCGTCCATAGTGTTAGGTTGGCTCTCGAAACACCCCTCTTCATGGGAAACATATGTTGCAAATCGCATCGCAGAAATTCACCGTTTGACACTAAACGCAACATGGAAACATGTCCCAACTCATGATAATCCAGCAGATTTAAGAACTCGAGGTTGTAAACCACAAGATCTTTTACACAATTCTCTTTGGTGGAATGGCCCATCATGGCTAAATAAACCCTCGTCTGAATGGCCTAACCGTAACCCATTAAAAACTACTGAAATTTCTAAGAAAGTAATAGCAATGCATTCCGAAATTCAACATACAGATATTCTAGATAGATTCTCATCATACAGCAAAGCTCTACGTGTTATCTGTTATGTTTTCAGATTTATTAATAAATGCAGAAATATTATTTGCAGTACTCAAACCTCTTTAACTCAAGAAGAAATGAAAATTTCGAAGAATATGAATGTTGCCAAAAGGCTCAAGTTTTACCCAATAAAAGTTCACTAAAATCTCTTAACCCATTTCTTGATTCAGACTCAGTTTTACGTGTAAATGGCAGACTATCTCAATCATCTCTTCCCTATAGAGAACGGTACCCCATAATTCTACACGGTAATTCAAAAATGTGTAAATTATATCTCAAATAGTTGCACGAATTTTTATCTCATGCCGAATGCAATCTAATGTGCCGAATGGTGCAAACTGAATTTTATGTGTTGAAACTCAAACCTCGTGTAAAAAACATAATACGACACTGTAAACCCTGTATAATTTACAAACAACAACCGTGTACACAGATAATGGCTCCGCTACCTCCTACTCGATGTAATTTATCTCTACCCTTTCAAATAACAGGAATTGACTTCGCTGGACCTTTTGAACTTAAAGCGTCATCTTTAAGAAAATCTATATTTGTCAAAAGTTATGTCAGCGTTTTTGTTTGCTGTAGTACAAAAGCCGTGCATTTAGAAGTATGTTCAGATCTGTCCTCAGCGGCATTTCAAGCTGCATTTGCTCGTTTCGTTGGGACGCGAGGACTACCCCAAAGGGTAGTATCTGATAACGGCAGGAACTTTCTAGGAGCTAGCAGAGAACTGAATTTTCATCTTTCATAAAAAACACATCACAAGATATTGCTCAAAAATACATAACTCACGGATTTGAGTGGAAATTCATACCCCCACACGCTCCTCATATGGGAAGCCGCCGTCAAAAGTTTCAAGTTTCATTTAAAATGAATTACTGGTGCTCAAAAATACACTTTTGAAGAATTTTCAACCATTTTGACTCGAATTGAAGGTGTTCTAAACTCTCGCCCAATATCAGCTCTATCTGAAGATCCATCAGATTTAACGGCACTAACTCCAGAACATTTCCTCAGAGGAGCCCCTATAATGGCTCTCCCAGAACAAGGATTTGAAAATATGTCGCTAATTAACCGCTGGGAAAAATTGAAAGCTATTCATCATCAATTCTCTATACGATGGAAAAACGATTATCTTAAAACTCTACACAAACGCTACAAATGGAAAAACACTACGTCAAACCTTAAAATCGGAGATCTTGTAGTTAAAAAGGACGATCTTCAGGCGCCTTACGAATGGCGATTGGGAAGAATCGAAAAAACGTATTTGGGATCAGATAATAATGTACGAGTTGCCGACATACGCATAAGCTCAGGAATTATTTCTCGACCTATTGTAAAATTATGTTATCTACCTTTTTTTGCGAAAATCAAGATTAACAATTTAAATTAATTTAAAATTTTAATGTCCGCTCGACATTTATTAAGCTCTAATAATCTATACACTAATAACTCTAGAAACAATTTATTTATTAATATCTCACACTCTCAACACTATACACGTTAACACTTACCAATTTCCTATAACTAACCACCCCACCTAATATTACTCATTTATTTACAATGTTCTTTCCATTATTCCTAACAGACCCAACCGCAGATTAACCACCACTCGACCAAGTGAAAGTCTCAGCCAGCGTCAGCATCTCAGAACCACGGACACCCATCTACGAGAAAGCCGCAGAAGCCACACCAATCGCCGCTGCAGACAGCAAGGACGTGATGCAGAGGTCTACCAGTGCCGGGTATGCATGAGATTTCAATCCATCCGGTTTTTCCCAAAGTTCCTTAGGATGACTGTCATCAGAAGGGCAGAAGTGGTCACTAGACACAGGTATTGTGTAAACTGCTTAGCGAAAAGCAATGTCGTGCGGTCTTGCATATCGAGGCTACCTTCGGAAGTGTGACAGATACCACCATACACTGCTACATCCAGCAAATGCTCGCATCACCAGCAACCACAACACAGCTCAACAACATGCACAACAGCAACAAGCTCAACGGACTGCGGTCTCATCCAGAAATAACCAGCCAAGCCGCCATCAGCCAACAATCGCATCTATCCCAGTAAAGGGCAATTTTCGAGGCCATAAAATCGCTCGCGCACGTGCTCTGCGCCACTGAGAAGGGGCCATCTCTTGCCTAAAGGCAAGGCCGGCGCCATGTCCAAATTACTTGGACCATACTAATTTTTAACCTTAAAAATTAAATGAATTTTAATATCTTGATATTATTTATCTAATCTGTTAACTTTCTTGAATTATTTACAAAAGAAATGAATTGTATTTATTTATATTAGTAGTTATCTAAACTGTTAACTTTCTTAAATTACTCAAAAAAAAAAATCTATTACAATTTATGGTCACTACTTATAAAAAGTAATCGTCAATTTCACTCAAATCAGTTTTGCTTGTACCAAAAGGTTTCGTGCAACCTGAATGGGATAAAACGATCATTTATTATATTGCTCTCGTACATATACATCCCAATCCAATCTCTGTTAATTATGCACAATATACTTTGATATAAATATCATCATATATAAGTATATACTAAGAATATTTCTTCCACAAACAACAAAAATAAAACTAATAAAACCTTGAATTAAGAATAATCCAACCAACTTCTCTCTCCTAAAATTATTCTCAAGGTAAGCAAACACATCATTTCTCAAGGAAAGAAAATTACTAATTTTCTCCTCCCCCCCTTTTTCTTTCCATAACCAAAATTATAATTATTCTCAAGTAATTATAATTAAACTTTGTATAACTAAATTGCTTATTCCCAAGCAATTCGATTATACAAGATTAAAAATAACTCCCGAATTACAAAGGGAAGCTTATTTCAGGATGTGTTCATGAAACTAGGGGTCACCTAATGTAGATTTTGGTGGGTTGTCCCTTACCTTTGTTTTTTGATGTAATCCTGTACCAAGTTACAGGACCGTCGGATCACCAAATGTTGATTGGTGTATTGTTGTGTGATCCTGTGCCAAGTTACAGGACCGTCGGGGTCACCAATTGTTGAATCGACGATGCTGAAATATGTTGAACACCAAAGGTTTCCCTTGCAGTTCAGATGTTTGTTTAGCCTAGGTAGAAACACCTTATGCTAATATAAATTATATTGATTTGAGCCTTAGTAGAAACACTAAGCCCATGAAGTTATGTTTACCTGAATGCCTTTATTTTGGTCAGTCTTTTATACAATTTAATTGCTTACGTCTAACTTAAAATTAATAATAACAATATTAAAATATCCAATTTCAGTAGATATAAAAAATGCCTTTAATTGCATTATTGCAGTATTGCATAAAATAAAATAAGGGAAATGACATTTAGTTTTATTATTGTAACATGAAACGATTGTAGTGTAATGTATTTTTAATGTAAGTAGGATTAAAATATAAAATTCCTATAGCCCAATGTATATTTATACAGCTGTAGGGTACCAGCTTGATTAGTAGGCGTTCAAAGGAACTGTCAAAAGGTTGCGAAACTTAGAGAAATAAAACAAGGCATGCCGATTTATGTGAGATTCATCTAAGTCTGCTTTTATTATATTTTAAGTCTGCCTTATATACTAATTACAATATATTCCTTACTTTCTCTAACTGACACTATTTTATTCTAGTTATACTTTTGTTTCAATATATTTTAGTTTCAACCAATTACAATGCGTTGTAATTGATTTCCACTCAATAAGTATTCTGACACTCACAAGTGTGCCAGTCAATGTTTGTTTAGTCAGCATATATCAGTGCAGTGCAGCGAGTCTTTTACACATTCGTCATGCATGCATTGTATATATGCTGTCAATTGTATAACAGGGTGTACACATATGTGAGGTACACTCCACCCTTACCCTTAAGAGAAAAATTACGAAAGTGATTTTTCTTTGTTTCCGTATTACAATTTTAATGTGTTTTTAAAATAATTACAATAATGTGAGTGTTTATGTAGTTATTATATTAAAAAAAATAAAAATCTTCTTAAATTGATAAGTTATAAATGTTTGGAAGGCTTAAGGCTATTGTTATGGTATGTTTTTCCTAATCCATTATAGTCTATAGTTGTATTTACATTATCTCTAGATATCATTTTAAATGGTCCTTTATATGGACTTTGATTCTTTTTCCTATTATCTACTTTTATTAATACGTAATCTCCTACGCCTAAATAAAGACTATTTGTAAATTTCTTGTTTTTAACTCTATTTTCTTTAGTTTTAATTGTTAACTCTTTTGCTCTATCTAAAGAAAACTTTAGTTTATGTTTTAATTCTTTTGCATAGTCATCGTAATTATATATTTTTATTTCATTATTGTCACAGATTTCTGATGGTAAGCATGGTAATTTACCATAAACTAATTCGAATGGCTTGTAGCCAGTGTCTATATGTGGTGCCGTGTTATAGGCGAAAGTAAAATAATTTATCCACTTATCCCATTCGTAATCATTTGCTGTTGTCAGTAAGAATTCATTGAGAACTCTATGATTCCTTTCTACCGAACCTATTGTTTCATGGTGGTAAGGGGTTGAAAATGTCTGCTTGATGTCAAGTAACGAGCATATGTTACGCATTAGTTCGCTTTTAAATTCAGTCCCGTTGTCTGATTTGAGTACCTTAAATTTACCATATTTCAAAATTAATTGTTCTACTAATGTGTTGGCAGTTGTAAGTGCATCTTTTGTTGACATTGGGTGAGCAATAACGAATTTTGTTAGTTCACATTGCATTGTCAATATATATCGGTATCCGTTTGAAATACGAAGGGGTCCTACAGTATCAACTGATATTTCCTCAAAACTGTTGTTTGGGGTGTTTGTTAACGTAAGTGGTTCTTTAATGTTCTTTGTTTGTTTGTTTATGTTACACTTATCACAATATTTTACAAATTGTTTAACCATTTTACTCATATTTTTCCAAATGTATCGTTGTTTCAATTTAATTATTGTTTTTCTAACTCCTAAGTGGCTTGCGTGTGTGGTATTGTGAAATTCATCGAAGACTTTATATTTCACTATGTCATCGGTTATTCTTTTTGGGTCATTAAATATTAAAATTTTAAGTTGAGGACTTTTATTGTTTATTTTTATCTTTGCATATGCTTCTTTTAATTCTTTCATTGTATATACTTTAAATATTTCATCACTTTTTGCTAGCTCTAATTCTTTTATCTTTTCTTTATTCATTTTAGATATCAGTTTCCTCAGAATCGAATCTAGTTTCGCTGAGTTATCGCTGAATCTTGCATGCATATTATCATTTTGTACGTTTTTGGCATATAACTCTTCATAATCGAATCTGGTTTCAATGAATTATCGTTACATCCTTTGTTCATATAATTATCATTTTGGGTACGTGATTTCTTCATGATCTAATCTTGTTTCGATGAATTGTCATCACGTCCTATGTGCACAATATTATCTTCAATTCTTATAGCGATGTCTTTTATATTTTCAAACTTATTAAATTGGAATTTCTTTATATTCTTGATATCATTTATGGATGTGCATTCCCATATTAGAAGTTGATCAGACTCCTGAGAAATGCTTTTATCCAATTCTTTCGTAGCTCATTGTTCCCATTATCTATATTATTTTTGTTAATTATTTCTTGCATGGCGCTTGTGGTTATTAGTATTTTCTTTTTTTTTGTTTCATAATTTTCCAATGGTATCATTTGTTTAAGTATTTCTGAGTTTATTTCAAGCATTAGTGTTGATTTTTCCTTTCTTGTATATTATTGTAAAATCATAGTCGCTTAGATCCAGTCTAATTCTTGTAATTTTTGATGATGGATTCTTATGTGAGAATAGGGGAATTAATGGTCTGTGATCTGTTACTACTATGAATTTTCGACCATATAAATATGGTCTGAAAAAATTTATTCCCCAATGGGGAATTATTGGATAATTATTTGCATAAGAAATTTGTAGATCTTGGCCAATTTCACCTTGAGACAGGACAGCTCCCAGTGCGTAGTTTGAGGCGTCAGTTGTCAAAATGAATGGTTTTTCAAAATTTGGGTATTGTACAATTGGGGGTTTCATTAGTTTTTCTTTTATAGTATCAAAAGCATTTTGGCAGTCATTTGTCCATAGAAATTTTACTGATTTTCTTAGTAACATATTTAAGTGTTTCGCAATGTCTGCAAAATTTGGTATAAATTTCCTATAATAATTGCAGAATGCAACGAATCGTACTTCGTCCGTGTTTTTTGGTATTGGATAGTTCTTTATTACTTCATATTTTGATGGGTCTGTTTTCACACCGTCTTTTGTTATTCAATGTCCTAAGTAAACAACTTCAGGTCTTAAGAAACAACATTTCTTTGGATTCAGTTTTAAATGGTATTTTTGCAGTCTGTCGAGAACTTTTATTATGTTTTGATTGTGATGATTTAAATTGCAACCGTATACAATTATATCATCTACGTAGAGAAATGCTTCAGATTCTAGTCCGGATAAGCATTCTTTGAAAGCTGTTAGATGAAATTTTTAGTCCGAATGGAAGTCTTTTAAATTAAAAATGTCCTTGTGGTGTTGAAAATGCAGTTAGTGGTCTTGAGTCCTTGTTTAATTCAATTTGATGAAAGGAACTAGTCATATCGAGTGTAGAAAACCATTTTGCTCTACCTAATTTGTCCAATATATCTTCTAGTCTAGTTAGAGGAAATTTGTCATTAACAATTTTATCATTAAGTTTTCTAAAATCTACAACAAGTCTCCATTTCTTTTTATCTTCCATGTTTTTCTTTGGTACTAAAAGGAGTGGGGCATTGTATGGACTAACGGATGGTTCTATTATTTCGTCATCAAGCATTTTCTTTACCTGTTCATTTATTATGTCTGGATGTGAATGGGGTAATCTATAGTTTTTTATGTACACAGAAGTGTTGTCTGAGGTCGTGACTTCTTGTTTGCAAAAGTTGTTGACACTTAATTTTTCGTCTTCTAAATGAAAAACGTTTTGGTATGTTTTAAATATTTCTGTTAATTTTGTTTTTGCGTACTCATCATCATGATCTAATTGCAGTTCATTTAAAATTTTGTTAAATCAGTGTGTAGTTTAATGCCCTGTAAAGTTGTTGTTTCATTTGTTGTGTTTAAAATTTTGACGTGTGTGTGTCTTTCAATTCAGTATTAAATATTTTTTTTTTTTTTTTTTTTTTTTTTTTTTTTTTTTTTTTATAGCCTTTATTTATTTATTGAATCTTCATATAATGAAATGACAATAAGTATTCAAATCTTAATACTAAAAAGAAAATAATAAGCCCAGCCAGTGCTAGACAAAAATTTTATGATACTAAAAAAATTTCACATCAACTGATCCAGTCATCTATTTTGCGCTTGAGTTAAAGCAAGGGTATCCCTCCTTCTCAACCGATTATGGCCACTAAAGTTAAGGATGTCTCGTGCAAGTGGGTTTGGGTGGTGTTCGAGTTTGCTGACATACTTTGACGCGTGTTTTGTAAATTCAACTTTTACTGATGGCACGCATATATCTTTGTGAATTCAAGAATTTTTAACATACCATGGAGCTGCAGTAATTATACGTAGAATTTTATTTTGACCCCTTTGAATTTTTTCAATGTTTGATGCTGAGGCAGTACCCCATAATTGAATTCCATAGCACCAGATTGGCTTTAGAATTGCATTGTACAACAATAGTTTGCAGTCCAACTTTAGTGAAGAATTTCTGCCAATTAGCCAATTAAGTTGCACTGCTTTTAATCTCATCTGTGTAAGTTTCGCTTCAATATGAGACTTCCAAGTTAAACGGCGGTCGAGGTGAATGCCGAGGTATTTGACTTCATTATGTTGAGGAATAATTTGATTATTTATTTTGATGAACGAGCAAGTTTCTTTTCGCAATGTGAAAGTGATATGAATACATTTCTGTTCATTAACCCTGATTTTCCAAAGCTCTAGCCAATTCTCTAGTTTATAAACATAATTCTGCAAATTCTGTGATGCTACTTCGTGGTCCTTGTAAACGCTGATAAAGGCTGTATCGTCTGCGAAAGTTGACGTGTGGATTTTGGGGTCTGACGGCATGTCGGAGGCATAAATCAAATATAAAGTAGGACCCAGTATGCTACCCTGTGGCACACCTGTTTCAATTGGCTGAGCGGGGCTTAAAAAATTGCCTTCTATGATTGTAAATTTGCGACCGTATAAATAGCTTTCCATAAGTTTATGGGTGTTAGCAGGCAGAGTTAATTTTATTTTGTGCATTAAACCGTCATGCCAAACTTTGTCGAACGCTTGGGACACATCAATGAAAAGGGCGGAGCAGTATTTTTTTGTCTTCAAACGACCCTCTTATCACGTTTAACAATCTGTGTGTTTGTTCGATGGTGCTGTGTTTAGCTCTGAAGCCGAATTGATGATTAGGAATGCATTCAGTGTCGTTCAGAATTGGAATCAACTTAGTCATTAACAATTTTTCGAACAGTTTAGAAATTGTCGGCAATAGGCTAATTGGCCTATATGACTCTACTTTGGTGTGATCCTTCCCTGACTTAGGAATCATAGTGATCATAGACACCTTCCAATCTGCAGGATAGTATTCTAGGCGTAAAATAGCGTTGAAGATAAAGAGGATAATTCTTCTAGCTACACGAGGTAACTCCACAAGCATTTTATTGCTGATTTTATCCATACCTGGAGCCTTTCTAAGGTTCAGAGTACCAATAGCGCTTTGGACATCACCAAAGTTTAGTCTTAGAGGTACAGGAGGTCTAATAACGAGTGGTGGCAAATCAGATACGTTATTTGAGTTGTTTTTAGTAAACACATTTCTTAAATGGTTAACAAATAATGTCCCTTTCTCGGAATCATTTCTAGCCCAGTCACCAGTCGGATTTCGCAAAGGAGGTTTTCCTCTCACTGGTCTTTTTAAACCTCTTGCCGCCCTCCATAACGAGTAGTCAGATTGTGGGGTACTATCAAGACCCTCCAAGTAGGATGTAAGTGAAACCGTTCTTTGGGTTTCTAAGAAATGTCTTAGTATATCTCTGCATACCCGTAGCCTAGCTTTCAATTCAGGAGACCTGTGAAGTTGCCACTCTCTTCTCATTCTTCTTTTTTCTGATAGGAGATGTTCGAGTTCAGATAAATAAGTTCTGTTTGTCCTATTTCTACATTCAACGTGATAAGTGGAAGCGTGATGCACAGCTCGCCGAAGGTCCTCAGTAAAGTTGCCAATCGACTCATCGATATCGTCGGTAGTTCTCAACACAATATTTTCCGTGCAATGAGAACTTCAATACTTTTTGTATTTTATCCAGATTACTCGGGTCTTAGTCATGTTTCTAAATGGAGAGCCACACACTTGAGGAAAATGCATTGAAATGATAGTAGGAGAGTGATCTGAGGACAAGTCTAATGAAGGATCCACTTGCATCCATTCTACAGGGATATTTTTCACTACTCCAAAGTCAATAACATCGGGAATCTTCCGTCGGCCAGTAGGTGGGATGTCCGCTTGAGAGTACATCTAAGCCCATTTGAGCAATGGTGTTGAAGAGTACGCGACCCTTTGGGGTTACCAGACGTGAACCCCAAAATGTGTGTTTGGCGTTAAAGTCGCCAGCAACTAAAAATCTAGCTCCAAGGGAATTAAAGAAGTTATGGTATTGGTGTTCTTTTATTGAGAATCGAGGCGGAGAATAAATCGATGATAAAACAAATTTGTATTGACAGAATTCAATGCAAATGTTTGTTGCTTGGAGGTAATCCTCACTTATGTTATTCATTAGATAATGTTTTATTCTGTTCTTTATAAGAATTGCCGAACCTCCACAAGCTCTTCCGCGGGGATCTTTAGTATCGTATAACACGTAGCCATTAATTTTGAAGTACCCTGTCGACGTCAAGTGAGTTTCAGCAATCATCATAACATCAATCTGCTTATCCATCAGGAAGTATTCCAGTTCGTTTTTATGTTGGCGGAGGCCGTTCGCGTTCCAAAAACAAATTTTTAAATAAATCATTTCTTTAAAATGGCTTGCAAGATAGTGGATTGCATTTTCAGCATTTCCTGCATCATGGATGTCATGGTGGTCGTAAAAGTGTTCATAGTTTGGACAAGTGTCTGCAATTGTTGATATGTGGCTCAGAATATTGCGATATAGGTTCCTGCTCCAGACCTGGCATATTAGATTTGACCACGTTTGCGTAAGAAACTTGTCTAGAATTAGGAGCGTTTACGTGAGTAGTTGGTCGTACAATTTGAGGAAAATTCTTACTCGACGTGAAATTAGGTTGTTGAGGATGGTCAGGTAATACTGGCGACTTATTGGTCATTATGCCCTTCAAATAAGTATAAACTGGACAACCTCTATAATTAGCGGTATGATTTCCTCCACAGTTACTGCATTTTTTTATTTTTAAGTCCGTTTTGGACTTATTACATTGAGCAGTTGCATGTAGTTCCCCACATGCAACACAAACAGACGGCAATTTACAATACGCTTTGGTGTGACCAAATTCTTGACAATTAAGACACTGGACGGGTCCAACACGCTTATGCGGTTCCTCCACGGTAATTCTACGATGCAGAAGATAAATAAGATTGTAAATTGGATGGGACTCGTTTTTCTTTAAGGCAACATCTCCAGGTTCCAATTCTACCCTGAACAAGGGTTGAGGAATCTTTTCACGGTTTCTAATATTCACTACGCTCTTGATTTTGAACCCTTTGTCCATTAATCCATTCTTTATCTCCGCAGGATCAACACATGGGTCTATACCCTTTAGAACGACTTGGAGTCCTTTTGCGCTTTTGAGCTGATAGGTATAGAAATCCCTGGTCTCCCTCTCCAACTGGTTGGACAATTTTCGAAAATCATCTTCCCTATTCACTTGGATCTTTGTCTCGCTGATTTTTCCATGTTTAATTGAGGTTACGCTAAACATGTTCTTACCTATTACAGCAACAATTCCTTGTACCAGTTTATTGGAAGTGGGCTCTCTCAGGTAAATTGGTGGGGGCTTAAACGTCTTTTTCGGTATTTCTGGGTCATCCGTCTGAAGTAGAGCAAATCTGTTTTGATCATTTGGCTTATCACTGCTGACGGTCTTAGGAACTATATTGGAATTGGAAGACATTTGAGCAGATGTCGGGCTCCTCTGTCGCTTGAGAACGATGATGTACTTATCCATACCTTCTTGTTTTTTGGGTTTGACTGCACTATTTGATGAAGATGATGATTTCTCATCGGATGAGATAACTATATTGGGCGAACAGGAACGGCGCCGTATTTCGGCTTTTGTAGTGAGAAGAGACTCCACGGATTTTCTTAAGGATTCTTCCTCAGAGATCCATACATTTTTTCTACTGTAGCTTAGCTCTTTCTCAGAATTACATCTGAGCGGGACACTCATGCAGTTGTTTTGCGATTTTTAAATTACCGAAAAACCACTATTTTTCCACCTATTACGATATCTTTTTTTATATATATACATATTTTTTTTTTTTCACTTATTACAAGTTTTTTGTATTTATTTTTTTTTCACCTATTACGAAAATTCAGCCGCACTAAAAATAACACGTCCGACCAGTTCAAGCAACACTATGTGAATTAGTATTAAATATGACGCAATCTTCTGTGAGGTTCAATTGAATCTTCTGTGAGGTTCAATTTTAACAGTTGTATAATTTATGTTCGTGGTGGTATGGTTATTTTTAAGGTGTTGAATGATTTTGTTTGCATTGGTAGAATTATTGTTTCATTGTTTATGAACAAAGAAATTGTGAATGTCTCGTAATCTATTTTGCATAGGTATTCTTTTAAGAAATCTCTTCCTATTATTCCGTCTGTTTCTATTGGGAAATTGTCGTCTACTAGATGAAATTTGTATTTACATGTTTGGTTTGCTAGTGATAGTTCAAGTTCACTTGTCCATAATGAGTGTATTTCTTCCTTAGTGATGCCTGTTAACTTGCATCTATTCTCCACATTTAATGGTTCATCATCAAAAATGTCTCTGGTGCGATATAAAGATACATCGGCTCCTGTGTCGACAAGAAATGTTAAATTTTTGTTTTTGTATTTAGTAGTTATGAAATTTGTATTATTATTTGAAACTTTGTATATCTTTAATTTTGGCTGTCCGGAATATGCCTGTATTCCGAGCCTTCCTCGTTTCCCTCGTTTTGTACTGTGCGTATATACCTTCTGTTGTCGCTGTTTCTGTTGTCATTATTTCTGTTAGAGTTATTGTTATTACTTCTATTATTATTGTTGTTACCTCTGTTGTTTTGGTAGTTGTTATTTAGTCCGTTAGGACTGTTATTTCTAGAAAAGTTTGTATTTCTTCGTGAATTGTTATTATCATAATTATTGTTTCTGATGTGATTATTGTTGTTGAAGCTGTGATTACTGTTGTAACTATTGCTTCTGTTGAAATTTGCATTGTTGCTATTATTCCTGGTATTAAAATTGTTTCTGAAAAGGTTTTGGTTGCTTGTTATTGTTGTAGTTAGAAAATCTGTTGTTATTTCTGTTGTAGTTTTGTGGTTGATACTGTTGTTCTTCCCCTCTAATATTCATGATTTCTTTTCATTTTCAATTTCGATCGCAAGGTCAGATGCTTCTTGTAGTGTAGTTGGTCGGGCAGCGTATAAGGTGGGTTTGAAATACTCATTTAGACCTTTCTTGAATGTATCTAAAGCAAGCTTATTATTTAATCGGACTATAACGTTTTTCTCAGCCTCTGTTACTTGATTTCCTAATTCTTCTATGCCTAGTTTATTTAGGTTGTCAATTATGCTTATTATCTTTTCCCTATATGCATTAACAGATATTTTCCCTTGGAATAATGTAGTTAGTTTAGTTTGTAATTCTGGGATTGTTTTATTGTTTCTGTATCTTTGCTCTAAGAGTTCCTTAAGAGCTTCGAAGTTTTCAGGTTTTGTGTAGCTTCCTATTGATGTCCTGACATTTGAGGATAATTTAGCATGATAAACATACTGAAGAAAATCTATTTTTGCTGTTTCTGATAGGGTCTTATTTAACAACTCTGCTGTTATTATAAAACTGTCCAATTCAATATAATTACCTGTAAACAAAGGTAATGCTTTTGCAACTGTTTCTATATTAAACGATGTCATGTCTAAGTCTTTTGTTTTTAATGGTTTCTTTATATTATTACTTAAGTATTCTTCTACTAGTCTATAAAGATTATTAAATTCTAGTTTTAACGCTAATTCTTCTTTATCGTCTTCTTCTAGTTCTATTAGTTGAAATTCAAATTTTAAATTTTCGATATGTTTTAATTTATTCAATACCGTTGATTCGGTATAGGTTCTTCCTGGACTCTTTTTAAGTTCCTCTAGAATTCTTTTAAATTGTTCAATTTCTCTTCCATATATATATATATATATATATATAAAGCTTATAAATAACAATAAAAATATTACAACTAATGTATAAATTATAGAGAAAAACTATATAATAAAAACAAAACTATTTTTTAAGCCTAAAAAATATATATATATATATATATATATATTATATATAATATAGACAAGATTATGACAATTATTAATAATATTGAAATATTTTTCGAGAACATTGTGTTAGGAAGTCTATTGTCTTCTAGTTATAATCGTACATACTAGTCTAATAATGTAGACAATTGCTAATATTGCAAGGATCGCTATCATAATTACTTCAAAAATATTCAAGTTCTCTGTCTTTTTATTTTGTAATCTTATTGTGTGAGCTTTCATATATTCTATTAATTGATCATCGTTATGTTTTCAGAATCTTCATGTTTTCCTACTTCATATCCCGCAAATAGTAAAGGGATAGCTTTTAATACATTTTTCCACCAAGTCATTTTGTGTGGAAGCAAAATATTGTTTCTAAGATAATTATTTGATTTTTATTTATTTCTTTAGTTGTTTTATGTTTTTTTTTATATCATCGCTCTCTTTTTTGGTAGTTGCTAATGTCAGCCTCTGATACAGTGTAGCTAGCTGTTTCCTTTTTTGGAATTTTTTCCAGCACGCTTCTTCTTCTTCTGCGCGTTGTTTGGTTGTTCGGGTTGTTTCTTTTTTATTGTTGTCCTCTTTAAATATTCTTCGATGGTGATAGCTTTTGGGCCTGCTTTCAATGGAGTTGGTATGTAGGTCGGTGCCGTTGTGGGCAGCGTTGCCGTTTTGGTTACTTTTAACCAAAATTGGTTACTTTTTTTCAATGAGTACTTGTGTACTTTTTTCCCGTTTTGGTTACTTTTTTTAATACAAAAGTAACCATTTTTTACATTGTTTTCCACTTTGACTTAACACCACAATTTTGGTGATAAACTAAACTACCCCAATTTAAACGTTTTTATAATGTTATAATAACAACACTGTAACAACCGTGTGAACTTAAAATGTTTGTGTTTCAACGTTGTAAGAAAAGTATTTTCAGTACATTGGAAAACAAAAATATTGTCAGACATCTAACAATCATGTAAACACACAATTTTGTCATTGTTTTAAGACAATTATCAAACACTTGTCATTGTCATATGTGCAAAGTTTATGCATATGCCAATGGCAGCATTGTCATAGAAATTATTTCTAAACTCTGTATTTACATAAATAAACAAACAAGTGTGCATTAATAACATTTTTGAAAAAAGTGGAAGAAAATTAACGAAAATAAAAATGGATAGTGACATATCTTTTGATGAATCCTGTTTGATAGAGTGCAGATAAAATGGTTTCAATTGCTCGTTTTTGTTCCATGACAATATTTAAAATTTTTAAATACACACAGAACGCTTTTTTTTTTTTTTTTTTATAATACATTATATTTATTTATTGAATCTTCAGATATTGAAATGACAATAAGTTTTCGAATCTTAATACTAAAAGAAAATAATAAGTCCAGCCAGTGCTAGACAAAATATTATGATACTACAAAAAAATTTACATCCACTGATCCAGTCATCTGTTTTGCGTTTGAGTTAAAGCAAGGGTATCCCTCCTTCTCAACCGAACATGGCCACTAAAGTTAAGGATGTCTCGTGCAAGTGGGTTTGGATGGTGTTCAAGTTTGCTGACATATTTTGAGACGTATTTTGTAAATTCGTCTTTCACCAAAGGAATGCCTAGATCTTTGTGAATTCGAGAATTTTTAACGTACCATGGAGCTGCAGTAATTATACGTAGAATTTTATTTTGACCTCTTTGAATTTTTTCAATGTTGGATGCTGAGGCAGTACCCCATAATTGAATTCCATAAAACCATATTGGCTTTAGAATTGCATTGTACAACAAAAGTTTACAATCCAACTTTAATGTAGAATTTCTGCCGATTAGCCAATTAAGTTGCACTGCTTTTAATCTCATCTGTGTAAGTTTTGCATCAATATGAGACTTCCAGGTTAAACGACGATCGAGGTGGATTCCGAGGTATTTGACTTCATTGTGTTGCGGAATAATTTGGTTATTTATTCTGATGGACGAGCAGGTATCTTTTCGCAATGTGAAAGTTATATGAATACATTTCTGTTCGTTAACCCTGATTTTCCAAAGCTCAAGCCAATTCTCTAGTTTATAAATATAATTCTGCAAATTCTGTGATGCTATTTGATGGTCCTTATGAACGCTAATAAAGGCTGTATCGTCAGCAAAAGTTGAAGTATGTATATTGGGGTCTGACGGCATATCGGATGCATAAATCAAATATAAAGTAGGACCCAGTATGCTACCCTGGGGTACTCCTGCTTCAATTGGCTGAGCGGGGCTTAAAAAATCGCCTTCTTTGATTGTAAATTTGCGACCATATAAATAACTTTTCATAAGTTTGTGGGTGTTAGCAGGCAGAGCTAATTTTATTTTGTGCATTAAACCTTCATGCCAGACTTTGTCGAACGCTTGGGAAACATCAATGAAAAGCGCGGAACAGTATTTTTTCTCTTCAAACGACCGTCTTATCACATTTACTAATCTGTGTGTTTGTTCGATGGTACTGTGTTTAGCTCTGAACCCGAATTGATGATTTGGAATACATTGAGTGTCGTTCAGAATTGGAATCAACTTAGCCATTAACAATTTTTCAAACAGTTTTGAAATTGTCGGCAGTAGGCTAATTGGCCTATATGACTCTACTTTGGTGAGGTCCTTCCCTGGCTTAGGAATCATGGTAATCATAGATACCTTCCAATCTACAGGATAGTATTCTAGGCGTAAAATAGCATTGAAGATAAAGAGAATAATTCTTCTAGCTACACGAGGTAACTCCACGAGCATTTTGTTGCTGATTTTATCCATACCTGGAGCTTTTTTAAGGTTCAGAGTACCAATAGCGCTTTGAATATCATTAAAGCTAAGTCTTAGAGGTACAGGAGGTCTAATAACGAGTGGTGGCAATTCAGTTGCATTATTTGAGTTGTTTATAGTAAACACATTTCTCAAATGGTTAACAAATAAAGTCCCTTTCTCGGAATCGTTTCTAGCCCAGTCACCAATCGGATTTCGCAAAGGAGGCTTTCCTCTAACTGGTCTTTTTAAACCTCGTGCCGCCTTCCATAACGAATAGTCAGATTGTGGGGAACTGTCAATTCCCTCCAAGTATGATTTAAGTGAAGCCATTCTTTGGGTTTCTAAGAAATTTCTTAGTATATCTCTGCATTCCCGTAGCCTAGCTTTCAGTTGAGGAGACCTGTGAATTTGCCACTCTCTTCGAACTCTTCTTTTTTCTGTCAGGAGATGTTCGAGTTCAGCGAAATAAGTTCTGTTTGTCCTATTTCTGCATTCAACGTCATATGTGGAAGCGTGATGCACAGCTCTTCGTATGTCCTCAGTAAACTTGCCAATCGACCCATCAATATCCTCGGTAGTTCTCAACACTACATTTTCCGTGCAGTGGGAACTTAAATACTTTTTATACTTTATCCAACTTACTCTGGATTTAGACATGTCCCGAAATGGAGAGCCATACCCTTGAAGGAAACGCATTGAAATAATAGAAGGAGAGTGATCTGAAGACAAGTCTAATGAAGGCTCCACTTGTATCGATTCTACAGGGATATTTTTCACTACTCCGAAGTCAATAATATCGGGAATCTTCCGTCGGTCCGTCGGCCAGTAGGTGGGATGCCCGCTTGAGAGCACATCTAAGCCCATTTTGGCAATGGTGTTGAAGAGTTCACGACCCTTCGGGGTCACTAGACGTGAACCCCAAAATGTGTGTTTGGCGTTAAAGTCACCAACAACCAAAAATCTAGCTCCAAGGGAATTGAAGAAGCTGTAGTATTGATGTTCTTTTATTGAAAATCGAGGCGGCGAATAAATTGATGATAAAACAAAGTTGTATTGACAGAATTCAATACAAATGTTTGTTGCTTGTAGGTAATCCTTACATATGTTGTTCATTAAATAATGTTTTATTCTGTTCTTTATAAGAATTGCCGAACCTCCACATGCTCTTCCGCGGGGATCTTCAGTATCATACAACACGTAGCCATTAATTTTGAAGTACCCTGTCGCCGTCAAGTGAATTTCAGCAATCATCATGACATCAATCTGCTTATCCATCAGGAAGTGTTCCAGTTCGTTTTTATGTTGGCGGAGGCCGTTCGCGTTCCAAAAACAAATTTTTAAACAAATCATTTCTTTAAAATTGCTTGTAAGATAGTGGATTGCATTTTCAGCATTTCCTGCATCATGGATGTCATAGTGGTCGTAAAAGTGTTCATAGTTTGGACAAGTGTCTGCAAAGTAGTCTCTAGCGTGTTAATATTAGGCTCGTAATATTGAGATTTAGGTTCCTGTTCCAAACCTGGCATATTAGATTTAACCACGTTAGCGTAAGAAACTTGTCTAGAACTAGGCGCGTTTTCATGACTAGTGGGCCGTAACAATTGAGGAAAATTGTTACTCGATGCAAAATTAGGCTGTTGTGGATGAACAGGTAATACTGACGTCTTGTTGGTCCTTATGCCTTTCAAATGAGTGTAAACTGGACAACCTCTATAATTTGCGGTATGATTACCTCCGCAGTTACTGCATTTTTTGATTTTTGAGTCGGTTTTCGACTTATCACATTGAGCAGTTGTATGTAGTTCCCCACACGCAACACAAACTGACGGCAATTTACAATATGCTTTAGTGTGACCAAATTCTTGACAATTAAGACACTGGACGGGTCCCTGACGCTTATGCGGTTCTTCCACGGTGATTCTACGATGCAGAAGGTAAATCAGATTGTAGATGGGATGGGACTCGTTTTTCTTTAAGACGATATCTCCGGGTTCCAATTCCACCCTGAACATAGGCTGAGGAATCTTTTCACGGTTTCTAATATTCGTTATATTCTTAATTTTGAAGCCATTTTCCATTAAACTAGTCTTTATCTCGGCAGGATCAACATCTGGGTCTATACCCTTTAGAACGACTTGGAGTCCTTTTGCGCTTTTCAGCTGGTAGGTATAGAAATCCCTACTCTCCCTCTCCAACTGGTTGGACAATTTTCGAAAGTCATCTTCCTTTTTCACTTGAATTTTGGTTTCGCTGATATTTCCATGTTTAATTGAGGTTACGCTAAACATATTTTCACCTATTACCGAAACAATTCCTTGTACTCTCTCAGATAAATTGGTGGGGGCTTAAACGTTTTTTTAGGAAGTTCTGGATCATCCGTCTGGAGGAGAGCAAACCTGTTTTGATCATTTGGATTGTCAATACTCACGGTCTTGGGAGCTTTTGAATTTGATGACGTTTGAGCAGATGTCGGGCTCCTCTGTCGCTTAAGAACTGTGACGTATTTATCCATACCTACTTGTTTTCTAGGTTTGACTGCACTATTTGATGTAGAAGATATTGATGTTTTATCATCTGATGAAATCACTATATTGGGCGAACAGGAACGGCGCCGTTCTACGGCTCTTGTAGTGAGAAGATTCTCCACAGATTTTTTTTTAAGGATTCTTCCTCAGGGATCCATAAAGATTTTCTAGTCGAGCTAAGCTCTTTCTCAGAATTACATCTGAGAGGAACACTCATACAGTTTTTATGCGCTTTTTAATGTTTTTTTTTTTTTTTTTTTTTTTTTTAATGGTTTTTTTTTTTAATGGTTTTTTTTTTTTTTTTTTTTTTTTTTTTTTTTTTTACCTATTACGAATTATTTTTTAACACGTCCGAACAGTTCAACAACACTATGTGTAATCCACACACAGAACGCTGCAAAACGAATTTGATAATGCCACACAACAATCTGACAACCGTGTGAACTGACAATATCGGTTGACAGATAAATTCATTGTGTGCCAATGAAATTGTTAGTTTTCTTACAGTCGTCTAAACTGACAATTTACCTTTTGCTAACAAAATTTCAATATCAGTACATTGCTAGATCTGACAACGTTGTAATAAACATACATGTCTGTCTCCAAACATAACAAACACAATCATTGTATTGTTGAACGAGTAAGGTTTTTCAAACGTCAAAAACCATCTACAAACTGAAATGCAATGGTTAATTTATATTTTACATATATATTTTTTAGCTGAAGTATAAATAAAATAAAATTTTAAATATAGAAAAATTTTGGTTACTTTTTTTTTGCTGTTGGTTACTTTTTTTACATATTGGTTATAATTTTTTTTTGGTCGTGGCAACGCTGGTTGTGGGTTATATTGTTCAGCCAAATATATTTCCCAGCGTTCAAAAATTTCTTGGATTTCTTGCTCCATATGTGGTTTTATCAAATATTGGTCCGAGTTGGCAGGATCGCCATGTGGTGTTGGGATGTAGTGTTAGGATAGCAGGATTGCCAAGTAGTGTTAGAGTCTATATTAATTGATAATATAATTTTATGCAGCTGTAGGGGACCACCTTAATGGTTAGGCGTTCTTGCGAACTGCCAGATTAGGGATTAAATATTAATAAACAAGGCAACGATGTGCCACTTTCAGTTTTCAAATATCAAATCCTGTTTATTTGTGGGCTGCTGCCCTTTTTATACTAATTTCTACAATATTGCTTACTTATTCTAACTTATCGTATTCATTTCTTAAATCTATTCTTCTCTGTCAGTGCCATGCAATCATCAAGGTTTCACATGAATGTTATTCTAGCCAATCAGAATGTAAGAATGAGGAATGCACTCATTAACATTTGACACTCATAAATTAGTCACTCACATTCTGATTGACCTAAATACTTTACTATTGTAGACTCATATTTAAACATATTGAGTCACAGGATAGGTGCCGTTATTTGATCTTTCATTTGTGGCATTTACCCTACCATTATTGGGGTGGTATGTATATGTTTTATAGTAGTATTTGGTAAGCAGTGGACACTAATAAGGTACACTACAGCAGAAAAAGGAAGATCAAATTACACATCATTACATTTTAACTTCATTCTACTAGTCACTCTCTATAGGTACCTATGAGCCCAAACAGTAATGAAACGAAATTGATTGTAATATATATTTAAATATTTTACAGTCGCGGCAATAAAATGTTTATGTAATACATAATTTTTTTATGTCAATGTTTATTGACATAAATTTTTAGAAAATATTAGTATTTCTTTATAAAATTGAAATCAATGCTAGTTAAATGCTCATTTCTGTAATTTATGATATAGTAAATATAAAAATTTGGAAGATTGGAAATTTAGTACTATGTATTTTATGAACGCTGTGGAGGATTAGTCAAATCTTTGAAAAAAAAAATTTTTTTTTTAAACCAAAATTGAATTAATACACGCCTAATTGCATATATAAAAAATAACACAATTTACAGGGAGCAAATCTTGTATATAAAACGACTATAAATATGTCTTCTTATTATAAGTTCACAATTAATAAGACCATTTATTTAAACCTACCTACAATAAAATATCAGATTTTATTGATGCTTTATTAAACGTTTAATAGCCTATTAATCGTTTATGAATGTAACTTTAAGGAATTTTGCTTAAAAGCGGTTTTTAAATCTACTGTAAGTTTTTATACATATGGCTGTACATCTTTAATAATTTCAATAAACAGAAATGTAGTTAATATTAAATTTGTGAAAATTTATTTTTTTTTTTATATAAAGATGAGGTAGTTTTCTCATGAAATATTTTAATTAAATCTTTCAAAACATTCGATTTCAGTTAAATTGAAAATTTGTTGTATTTGTTTTGATTAAGAAAATCTGCAACACATTACATGAGCAGATGCATAGTTTAGGGGTCTATAAAGGACATACATACAAACATTAATTTTTATATATGTACATATTTATATATATTAATATTAATTTTGTATATGAGGTAAATATTCACTTTACGGGAGCTGCTACGCTCACTGGTATGATCCCGTCCAATTTTCCCATGACTATTCATAATATAATCAACGTGCACAAATTTCAAAGACTCTGGCTATTATAGAACTCTGATATATGATATTAAATATGTACGTTGTATGGGATCTGTCACTCCCACTGGTCCGATCCCGCCCATTTTTTTCTTCAATAGCTTTCAATAATACAATTAATTTAGTTTCACTAACACCTTGGGTTAATTTATTAAAATGTATGTAATATTTAATTTAAATAAATTTAACTTCAATTTAATAACTTTTTTTCGTTTGACTCCCACGCACTTTTCACGAATAGAGGTTATGTATGAGTCGGTGTCGGGATACTTAACGCCGATTAAGTACTTAACATAGGGTTATCGCGTTATTTTATTGAGTTACGGTGCAAAAACACAAAAAAACTAAACATTGCGCCATCTGTCAGACGAACTTAAAACTACACAGAAACACTACTCACAACCCATAGAGCATGCATGTAAAATTTGGTCAAAATCGGTCCAGTAGTTTTTGAGTTTAGCGATCAAGAACATACACGTAATTTTTTTATATATAGAGATGTAATGTCACTTTTTCCTTATTGAAAACAATAAATAGTTTAGTTTTAAATATCACACGCAACATTGGTGTCAAAAGTGGAATTTTTTTAAATAACACAATGAATCCGGATATGATGAAGCAACTGGCTGTCCAGCGCAATACGGCAAGCAGTCGTGGAGGCAACAAACGCCTCATTAGCGGCAAATTCTTCTACGTCATCTTTAAATTTATTTAAAGCACCACAATTCTGAGTGGGTGACTACAAATCCACTGAGTTTCAAAGTTTCACCTCAAGAGTCTGCTACATACTCGCGTGTGCACATGGGGTCTGAATTGAATAATTCATTAAAAGTTATTGTTTCACCAAATAGTCTTGCAACATTGTCATACGATGAAATAAAGAAAATGTTGGTAGACCATTTTGATATAAAAAAGAACAAATATGCAAATTTCGTAAAATTCAACAGAAGAACGATGAAAGCATTCCGAATTTCGTTTTACGTCTTAAACAAGCATCAGCTTTTTGCGAGTACGGAGATTTTTTAGATCGTATGTTAATTGAACAACTGCTATATGGATTACATTCACGAATCATATGTAATGAAATAATTTCTAAAAAACCATATAAATTTTCTACTGCATATGTCATTGCACATACGATGGAGTTAATTCGTCATACAACAGGGGCGATGAAAGAGGAGGAACCATTACCGACAAACCAAGAGCTACACAGACTAGGGTATTTACCAATTAAAGCAAAACATAACAAAAACAATTTGCAAAAGGAACGGAGCAGTTCCTCTTCTTCTTGCTTTGGATGTGGAGGTCAGCATATGCGTATCCAATGTAAGTTTAAACAGGTTAAATGTTTCGTATGTGGAAAAATTGGCCACATTGTCAAAGTGTGTAAAAGCAAAAGATCACAAATATCAGTAGAAGAAGAAGAAGCACCTGGTGATCAAATACAGATGCTGAATCAAGTAATTTCAATAAACACATTAAAAGGTAATTCAAAAAAGATGGTATACGTTAATGTTGATGGTCATTTGCTAAGCATGGAATTTATTGAATTGACAACTTATTGCCAACTTATTAAGCATTCTAAATGCAATCTGGTAACATTTGTTTTATCATAATTATATTTTTTATCTTTTGTAACATCTCTGTCTCCTTCACTTCCTTTTTAAAACTTGTAAAGCACATTACAGCATCACAATAAAAAACTGAATTTTGTAACCATAATAAATAAAAGGCATCCTAGTGTTTTTCTAGAGGTTATGGGCCCAGGTTGTTTAAATAAGGGGTTCTGAAGCGTTTGCATTAACAGGCAAGGAAAGATTACATCAGAATTTAACACATCAGTGACCAAGTTAAATGGTAAAAATTATTTCACATGGAAATTCAAGATCGAGATGCTGATGATTAAAGAAGGTGTTTGGGATGTCTTGACAGAACAAACGCCAACAACCAATTCCAATAATTGGGTTAAGAAAGATAACATCGCTGAAGCTATAATTTCTTTATCTGTGTAGGATGATCAACTTCATCTAATACGGCAGTGTTTAACAGCGGCAGCTATGTGGCAAAGTCTGCAGGATTATCACGAAGGAAAATTTGCAGTCTACAACTTGATGAACACTGTGACATATACGCACATATTGGTACGTTGCGAGACTTATTTATAAAATTAATGAATTTGGATGAAACAATTTTTAACGAGAAATGGAATGTTGCAATGTTACTAAGCAGTTTACCAACAAGCTACAACAACTTAATAACAGCTATGGAGTCACGACCTGAAGAGCAATTAACAGTTGCTTATGTTGTGTAGAGGCTCTTGTAGTCGTATAGATTTGTATAAATTTATTTATATAGAGATATTTTTATTGAGTTCTTACAATTTGTAAATAATTTTTTTTTTACTTTTCCTCTAAAAAAAATTTGGTTAAAATAATTGCAGAACCAAAGTCAAATTCAAAAAGAATTTCTCACAATTATCGCCCTTCTTAGCCCTTTATCTCATCAGTTGAGTATTTAAAAAAAGGGGTTTCTCCGTTTAGCTACTAAGACCGTCCACAGACTGTCTTCCTTGTTTTTGTCCTGGAGCTTTCCAGGAGTATTTTTTTTTTGAATTGGAACTGAAATGCGTAATTTGCAGATGAAATACATGCTAGAACAAAAATGTATTTCTGCAATTTAAACGTATTTTCAATTTCAGATATTTAAGGGTTAATCGAGATTTGTTTTCAAACGAAACAGTCTTTTTAAATAAAAAGAATGTTATTAACATTAATGATAATGACCACTGAAATACTATGTTTGTTCATGCATTTATGTTGTAGATAATGCAGTAACGAGTATTTGGGGTGAAGTTAGGGGTTTATGTTTTATGACAATCACATGTATGTATTTTTGATAGCATTACTTTTCCAGGATTTCAAAATAATTTTTGGGGTATATATAGGCTAACGGCGTTGAAATTTGTCTTTTCTGTTTAATGATCACCTGGCTTGTATAAGTGTGTTACCCATAAAAGTGTTAAATTTATTTTTAATAAAGTTTCTGTTTTTTTCCGGCGCAACGATTTGGTTCTTGTAAGTAAATTATACTGCATATTTCTGTTAGATAAATCCAAAGTTATCAAGGTTTTATTATTATTTGTTAAATAAAATGTGTATAAAACCCATGATAATTTCTGTATTTTATTATGAACAAGAAAATATTTATCTACCTTAAGATATTTCTTTCACCTAATTAGATATAATTTTCAACATCAGAAACTACAGAAACCAAGAAGGGACATAAATCTGTTTTATTGGCTCTAACGTAGTTGATTGATAGCTAAAGAACTAGGAGTCATTTATTGGCGTAGTTTCTGTACCGTGGAGACCACAAAGCCTGCAGCCCGATTTTTTTGCCTACCAACGTTAGTCTCGGACGGTATAAATACACAAAAGGTGCAAGGAAAAGGCAAATTCTAAATTTAGTGTACACGGGAAAATTGCATAAATTTCGTGAGTAAGAGTTTTCCCGAGGAATCACAAAATCTATATGATGTGAAAATTTTCGCATCAAGAAAACAAAACAAGAAAAATTTTAAAATTGAAACTATATAAGAAAAAAAAACAGTGCTGGAACGTTTAAGTGCTTTGTGAAGAACATTGCAACATTAAATATCTAAAAAGAAATAAAGTCTCAAAGTAACAAATTATCAAAATAATAATATATTAAATATACTTAACTTGCGTTAATTCCCCGAAAACGGCAAAAGTACCACAAAAATTGATATTTGCGACGGTCTTAAGTAAATTTTGTTTCCATAATTGAACTTTAAATTTAATTTACTTTAATTATTTAATACAGTGTTATATTTTTTTTATCTTCTATTTTTGTATGTCTACATTGTGAATGCAAAAATCACGACTAAATTAAAGAAAATAATTGAAAATAAACGTCACAAAAAGGAAAGGGAGAAAAAAATATATATGAACAATATTGTTAAAATAATCTAAATTCTATATATAAATATAAAAAGAGAGGCTTTATAAATGATATCGTAAACTTGTAAGTCTCAACTGAGATAAGTAAGCAAAAACAATCACGACATAGTCTGTTAAGCACCATATATGATAAACCAAATGACATTAGGACGTACGCTGAGGTACAACTATTTGGCAAAACTGTTTCTGGGTTGTTGGACACCGGAGCCTCAGTAAGTGAGTCGCCTGAACGAAAGCTTTTAAAGGACACACAAGAAAAGCAATTACAAATAGTAATAAATTCATTTCTGTCATTTGCTAAAGAGGGTCTAGGAAGAACTAATACAATTTTGCATGTCATTGATGTAGGTAATGCTACACCCGTTAGGCAACGTCATTTTCCAGTTTCTCCAGCAATTGAAAAATTTATTTATGCAGAACTAGATCAAATGTTGGAGATGGACGTAATTGAAGAATCAGATAGTGCGTGGTCTTCACCTATTGTTTTAGTGCGTAAACCCGGGAAAGTTAGGCTATGCCTTGATAGTAGGAAAGCCAACTCAGTAACTCTGAAGGATGGGTACGCCTATAATAGATGGTATCTTATCGAGATTATCGAAAGCCGAGTATATTACTAGTCTTGATTTGAAGGATGCTTTCTGGCAAATATCTCTCGATAAATCATCGAAAGATAAGACGGCATTCACCGTTTGTATATTTAACTTGAAGTAAAACTTCGAATAAAAATTTTGAAATACTCACAAGAGGAATAAGTCGCATTTAATATATAAAAAAAAGTTAAATATCCAAGGTTTGAAAATAAACACCATTAGACACAAAGAATGCTGATGACGGCTTTAGCAGGCCAGAAAATGCATTACATTTTGCTAGTGTCTCTTTGTATATATTTTTGTATGATTTTACATTTATGTTTTCCAACGGAAGGCTATGTGAAACATATAACAGAAGTATATAAAAATAAATTGTAGTGTATACAATTGTTTTCAAACAATTTGTATATTTAACTTGAAGTAAAACTTCGAATAAAAATTTTTTAAAAATTTTCAAATACTCGCAAGAGGAATAATTCTCATTTAATTATTTTAACTTTTATTTAATTTCGATTTAAATTCACAAAAAAGCAAAACATATGTGTTTTGTTTACAAAAGTACATTAGCTACACGTCAAATTTTCCGTATGAAATAATTAATGTTGCTCAACATTTTTCCTAAATTTGTACATTTGTATTTGTTGTAATCATTGGTAATCTGTTTGACATATTATTGCTGTTGTTTCTGTTGTTAATATAGTTATTACTTCTATTGAAATTGTTATTAAAATTACTAGCATTATTTCTATAGTTATTAGTTCTGTTAGAGCTAATGTTGTTTCTGTTATTATGATTATTGTAGGTTCTGTTATTTTTGTTGTAGTTTTGATTGTTGTTTTTTGGTCTTTTCGTACACGATAAATTTCTCAATTTCTTCTCCACATTGGGCCAAAAATTCATTGCTGCTGGCGATTACAACGCTAAACATACTTATTGTGGCTCCAGACTTATTAGTCCTAGAGGTAATCAGCTATACAATACCATAACTGCAAATAATTTTGATGTCGTATCGGTTGGCCGACTTCAACAAGATAATGTAATTAAAAACGTCAAGCGTGATCAGGTACTAGTTAGTTCCTCCTATGATCTATCGTCTATCATTAACCTTGAATCCTCATTTTAAAAGGCAACTCTGAAACCGCAGCTGCAACCTTTATTTCCTATCCAAATAGAAACACAAATTGGTTAAAGTATAAAATGTATGTGAGCTCTCACCTATCACAGTGCATTCCCCTAAAAATTCATATGACATCCAAATAGCTGTCGACCGACTTACAGAAGTCTTGGATTTTGCAGCAAGAAATGCAACCCCAATCAAGTAGACATCACAGGGTCAATGATAAGGAACTTACCATCGTCTGCTTTTAGAATATTGCTGCTCATTTTTAACGCGATATTAAAAGTCGGATACTTCCCATCCTTTTCAAAAAAATATTCGTTTTAAGTATAACTCCTCATCTAAATGAACACGACATCATTCCGGATCACCAGTTCGGATTCGGAGCGAAACATGGTACAATAGAACAAGTGCATAGAATTGTCACCCTAATTAATGTAAGGTCGCAAGATAAATACTCCCCCTTCAAGAAAATTACTGCTGGTGTCCCCCAAGGCAGCATATTAGGACATTTGCAGACGACACAGCATTTATTAGCGTTAACCATGACCCAAAAGTCGCATCGCAAAATCTGCAGTCCCACATCAATGAACTAGAGGCTTGGCTAGAAAAATGGAGAATAAAGGTTAACCCGGCAAAATGTGCTCACTTAACTTTCACGCTCAGAAGACAAACCTGCCCAGCTGTAAAAATAAATAACATCACTGTTCCGTTAGAAAACCATGTTAAGTACTTGGGAATTCATATAGATAGACGCTTGACCTGGTCTCGTCATATTGAAGCGAAAATAACGGCTATGAAACTTAAAGCAGCTTAACTACATTGGCTTCTCGGTCGAAACTTAAACTTGTCGTTAGACAACAAAATTCTCTTATACAAGTCCATCATAAAACCAATATGGGCATATGACATCCAATTATGGGGTACTGCATGTTCATCTAACATCCAAAAGCTTCAAAGAAGACAGTCTAGAATATTACGAATAATTGTCTGCGCCAACTGATATATACGTAATAATATTATCCACAGAGATCTCAACGTCCCCACTATCCAGGAGGAAATTAAAAAATATTCAACTAGTTACATCGATAAACTAATGGCCCACCCTAACTACCTCGCCCGGGGACTGCTTCAGTTCGAAGGTCACCAGAGGCTAAAAAGAACCGATACTTTGTGCCTAACTAGAAGACATTTTTAAAAAAATTTGAATACAGCAGTTAGTGGTTACATTGGTAACAACTAATATACAACAATTAGAATTAAGATTTGAACACATATTCACCCCTATCGTGAATAAAAATTCCACATGAAATTTGTTCGCTTTAATTTTTTTAATATTGAATTTTAATAGGAAAAATGTGAAAAGGGAACAAATTTCGTGTGGAATTTTTATTCACGATAGGGGTGATTGTAAATTTCGATAAGAAAGATTCAATAAAAAAAATGTATAAAATTATTGTGATTATTATAAGAAGTATTACATTATCCGGTATTATATTAGCTGTATTTTTAGCCTCTCCATTGTTAACAATATTTTCTTGAATTTCTACTTTACTCTGTGGTTTACCCATATTATTTATCTTATTGCCACAAATGGGCCCATATTCTATTAATTTTGTTGTTTTTCTTTTATTTCATTTCTGTTCATAAATATTAAAATTTTTATTGTTTTTTCTTTTGTTTTATTTTATTTTTTATGTTGATTTTCTGGTCAGTGTTTGTTGTAAGCATTAGTTCTTTATATAACAAGGCTATTTCTTTCCTCTTCTGGACCTTCTTGCCTGCACGTTTTTTTTCAAGTCCTGTATTAGTGGTTTTTTTTTGTATTTTTTGTATTTTGTCGTTCTTAGTCTGTACTCTTCTATACTTAGGACCTGCAGTTAGAGGTGTTGGCGTGTATGTTGGTATAGCTAGAGTTGGTGACGGGCTATATTCTTATTTTAGGTATTTTTCCCAACATGAAAATATTTCGTAAATTTCTTCCGACATCTGGTTGTGGTGCAAATTAAAAAAGAATTTTTCAAGGGTCATGGATTAGGTGGTCCGATTTGGCAGGATCGCCATGTGGTGTTTTCGTGTTAATGTTTAAAATCTCTATAGCCCAATGTATATGTATTCAGTTGTAGGGTACCAGCTTGATTGTTAGGCGTTCAACAGAACTGCCAAAAGATTACGAAACTTAGAAAAATAAAACAAGGCAGTGATGCCGATTTATGTGAGATTCAACTAAGTCTGATTTTGTTTTATTTTAAGTCAACCTTATATACTAATTACAATATATTCCTTACTTTCTCTAACTTACACTATCTTATTCTAGTTATACATCTGTCTTACTACATAATGGTTTCAACCAATTACATTACGTTGTAATTGATTTCCACTCAATATTTGTTTAATCAACATATATCAGTGCAGTGCAGTGAGTCTTTTATACATTCGTCATGCATTCATTGTATATATGCTGGCAAATGTATAACAGGGTGTACACATATGTGAGGTACACTACAAATCGAAGAAAAGGTCCAATGTTTACAAAGCTTTGTTGAAAACACTGATATTTTAAATAAATTTTCGTCATATCACAAAGCCCTAAGAGTTTTGTCTTACGTATTTCGATTTTACCATAACAGTATTACACGCAGAATGTAATCAAATATGTAGAATGGTCAAAACAGAATTTTATATCTCCCGATTAAAGCTTCGTATTAAAAAGATTTTACGTCATTGTAACATGTATAATTTATAAACAAAGGCCATGTAGTCAGATAATGTCACCCTTACCACCCGACAGATGCAAGCTCAAAGCTTCCTTTCAAACCACTGGAATTGACTTCGCCGGCCCTTTTGAATTGAAAAGCTCAACTTTTAGAAACGCAGCTATAATAAAAGGCTACGTATACGTGTTTTAGCACAAAAGCAATTCATCTTGAAGTATGTTCTAATTTGCCAAACGCGGGGACTCCCTTTCAAGATACATTCCTTGGCCCAAGTGCTTTGCGGCCAACCAACAACTCCTTCACCTGGTGGCCAGAATGTATAAAATCCTATGATTTTTTAAAAATAAAACAAACCATACAAAATGATTTGTTTTATATAGCTTGAATTTGTAACGTAAATTGAATTTGTATATTAATATTAGTATATAAAGTAATCACTCAAGTACTTGTAAAATAATCACTAAAGAACTGTTATTGTGACTTATCAACATTTCGAAGATACAAATTGCAGTAAAGAATAAGCCTAGCTATTTAATTTATAAAATATTGTCAAATCACTTCTTTTGCGATCTTCAACTAGAAAACATTTACAATTCTTGCCTAAAAATTAAACTAAAATTTATATTTATATAATTTAACTTAAAATTGCATTTGCTAAATTTTCCATCTAATTAAAACCTTATTCCTAAATTAAACAACCAATTAATTTAACTTAAATAATAATTCCAACTTAAATAAAATTTGTAAAGTTTGAATTTGAAAAGAAAATTATAAAACTTATTATTTAATTGAAACTAAAACCCACACACAAGTTAAGTTAACTATAATCCCAATTACATTTCAGATAAGAAATATCTTAAATAGAAATATTGTAAACAAACAATAACAAAATAATTACTTTGAGATAACAAAATACAAGATAATTACTTTAAGATAACAAAATACAAGATAATTACTTTAAGATAGCAAAATACAGGATAACTAGAATATTGTAACCGATATTCTGTTAAAAATTTCGACTAGAATATGTAAACAAACAAAATAATTATTTAAGATAACAAAATACAAGATAATTACTTTAAGATAACAAAATACAGGATAACTAGAATATTGCAAACGACTTTCTGATAAAAAATGTCGACTAGAATATTGGAAACAAACAAGAACAAAATAATTACTTTAAGATAACAAATTAGACGATAATTACATTAAGATAAAAAATATGTTTAAGGCAGAAATTTAGTATTTAAGCGAAGGAAAATTAATAAAGAAGAGCATTAACGATTAACTAGAAAAGACGCATAGACGTCAGTTATCTTTAAACAAAAAAGTGTTTTTTAATTGGCGGTCCTGCCAGGAGTAATATATATTTTGTTGTTATAGAAGCGGACCGATATATTCTTGTCGCAGCAGGGATTCAAACAATTTTTATATAAAATTGTTATGTTTAGTAAAGTGGAGAGCGAATTTAATAAAATAATAAAACAACGAGGTAAAAGACATAGAGTATTTAACAACAACATAGATATGGCCCAAATCAACATGGAACAGCTCATCCAACAAATGGCAAGTCTACACACGTCTTTACAGGCGGTGCAACAAGAGAACCGTGAGTTAAGGACTAGATTGGAACAGATACCAATAAATCCTTCAGTAAATAATCCGCAAGTAGAAAACCTAGAGGCTAGAGTTGCAGTATACAACAATCCAAATGAAGTAAATTTGGAAATTTTTAAATCACTACCTAGATTTGATGGAGCGAATGATAATTACAGACTTTGGCGGGAAGATGCCACTCGTTTAATGAACAGCATAAGTCAACATTCAAACTCAAATAGGTATGTTGAAGCCCTTACTATTTTGAAATCCAAAATAACTGGTGCAGCAGCCAACATATTGTTAAACCATAACACAATATTCAATTTCGAGGCAATTCTTAATCGATTGGATTACACTTATTGTGATCAGCGCCCATTATACGTCCTGAAGGACGAATAAACTAAAATAACCCAAGGGAAATTATCATTGTCAGTTGTAACTTCAAAATTATCCATGTCTGGAGACCCACCAGACTCAATAAAATGCATGACTGATCATGCTATGGAAGACGCAGTGAGAACGTTTAAAAATGGTATAAATAACGAATTTATTCGGTCAACATTATACGGAAACCCCGTCAAAGACTTGGAGATGCATATGCAATAGCTCAAACAATCGAACATGATAATAATCATAAAAATTTACTATATGGAAATACTATTGGCTGGAAAGACAAAGAATGTACCCAACAGAGCTATAACAATCAACATACTAGAAGACCATCATACTATCCTAAACAACATCAACAACACCAACAACAAAACAACTTTCCAAAACCAGAGCCAATGGACACCTCTTCAGGAAACACCAGGAACTTCAACAACGCTAGACAGGCAGTACAACCAACAGGAATTCCATAGCCAACCCTGGAAAAGAATTCGTGACAAAAGTGGAAACTTTCAAAGGCACACAAAGTTCAGAAGCACAATCAAATAAAATCTCAAGAAGAAGACAACATTAGTACCACCACAGAGAAAAGTAGTAAGTGCTATAGAAATAAGTATAGTATTAAGAATTTAAACTAATAAACGGGTTTTACTATATTTTTATGAAGGATGAGGAAGATAAAGAATATAAATAAATGGTATTGTCCCTGAGGAAATACAGAAGATAAATTATTCCATAGGTGATCAAAAATTTGCATTGGAAATAGAACAACTAATGAATGAGAATATTAAAGGCCCATTACCATTTACGACGACCATAAAAGTAGTATTAAAACTACGACAAATGAACCAATCTGGACAAAACAATATCCAAGTAATTTTAATGACACAGAATTCGTGAATAAGGAAATAAAAAAATTATTGGAACAAGATATTGAAAAGTTATAGTCCTTATAATTCCCCAATGTTAACAGTCCATAAAAAGGGATTGGATGAAAACGGAAAACCAAAACGACGAATGGTCATAGACTTTAGGAAACTTAATGAACATACTATAACTGACAGATACATTATACCTGATGTTAACATCACTTTACAGAATTTAGGAAGTGCTAAATACTTTACAACATTGGATTTAGAATCTGGATTCCACCAGATAAAGATAAAAAGGGAAGATAGGGAAAAACAGCATTTTGTGTGAAGGGAGGCAAATATGAATTTAAACGTATGCTTTTTGGATTAAAAAATGCACCATCGATCTTTCAAAGATGTGTAGACGACATACTTCGAGAATTCATAGGTAAATTCGTATACGTTTACATAGACCGAGGTTGAATACTTAGGACATGTTATTAAACATAATAAAATAACAACGGACCCAGAAAAAATAAAGGCTATTGAGAATTTTCCAATTCCTACCCCACTCAGACTTGAGGGGTTTTCTAGGATTAACCGGTTATTGTAGACGTTTCGTGCGCAATTACGCCCAAATCGCGAAACCATTGACAGTTCATTTAAAGGGAGAAAATGCTCATGTAGGCAAGAAAAAGAGTAGTAATACGAGGATTAATTTAGACAAAGCAGCCATAGAAGCTGTAAATCTATTGGGACTTGTTAAGGGAACAGGTTGAATTATTTCAACCCAATTTTGACAAACCTTTAGAACTTACCACAGATGCATCCAACATAGACATTGGTGCAGTGTTAAGTCAAAATAAAATGCCGATTTATTTTCTATCCCGCACACTTAGTACAACAGAACAAAACTACAGCACGAATGAAAAAGAGCTGTTAGCTATAATCTGGGCCTTACAATCACAGTTCACACCATTTTTACGGACCATCAATCACTAACATATGCTATCTCCGAAAAAAATTAAAACCCTAAATTGAAACGTTGGAAAGCTATAATAGAGGACTATGGTGCTAAAATTAAATACAAACCAGATACTGAAAATGTAGTAGCGGATGCGCTATCACAACAAATTACATATTAATACATCTTCTATAGACACGGAACACTCAGCCGAAAGTTCCGCAAGTGATATAATAAAAACGGTTACACAGCCAGTGAATACATTTGACCGAAACACGAACACGCACTATTTTTCATGGTAAAGTACGCCACACTATTAATTTTGAAAATAATAACGACCTAATAAGTGAATTAAAAAAGATATTGGTTCCAAACCGAATCGTAGCTATACATATGAATATAGAAGATTTGTACCAATACACAGTATTAATTAAGGAAACGTTTATAAGTATAAAATTTGTACATACACAAAAAAAAAATTAAAAGATGTAACTGACAGGAATGATTAACTTCGAATAATAGAAGAAACACATTTAAGAGCGCAGAGAAGCTACCTTAATATAACAAAGAAAATTTTAGAAAAATATTACTGACCAACCATAAAAAAAGATAGCAAACAATTTAGTAATCACTGTCCTGCGCTGTCCACTTCTGCCTGCAGCGCAGCGAGGCTTCAGGCGTCCGGTTGTTGGAGATCGAGAATATATGGCCACGCGGGGATTCTTGGCCAATTGCCTTCAATCGTTCTCCAAGCATCTGACTATATTACTCCATACACGGATTTTGATAGACAAGTTCCTAATTCCCTCCAGGAGTGGAATATGGGTAATCTCGGGCACAAATATGACACTAGGATATACACGGACGGCTCTAAGATGAGCTGCGGTGTTGGTTCTGGGGTCTTCTGTGATGAACCTAGGGTAGGCATCTCGTATCGTCTTCCGAATGAGTTTGTTTTCCAAGCGGAAATCTTTGCAATCATGGCAGTTTGTGATACACTACATGATCATAACATTCACGGCAATATAGGTATTTTTGTCGACAGTCAGGCGGCACTACTTTCACTTAATGCCTACACAATTTCATCTTCACTAGTTAGGCAATGTAGAAATTCTCTGTCAAGGCTAGGTCGTCTATCTGACATTACCTTGGTCTGGGTGACTGCGCATAGGAACCACTACGGCAATGAACGGGCAGACGAACTACCCAGAACGGGATCTGCCTTAGATATCTCCTATGTGGTCTCAGTAGCAATTCCACTGGGGACTATCAAAGGTATCATCTTCTGACATTTTCTTACAAAGGTTGAGTATAGATGGCGTAATTAGACACATGTAGGATAGCCAAGTTGATGTGGCCATCTTTTAACGAGAAACGTGTACTGATAACCCGGAATAGGAAGGATATATTAAGGATATATTTTACCGACCATTGTCGTAGCTGTAAGGATAGGGAAAAAGAGGAAACGATTTTCCACCTTCCCTGCGAATGCCCAGCCCTGAGTGTCAAGAGACATAAATTCATGGGCTAAATGTAAAATGATACAAGAATATAACCCTAAACTATTGCAAATAAAAGAAGGATTTATCCTCTTAGATAGAACAAATATTATAGATAATCAAACAGTATCAGGAACTAGGCTAGTTAGTTATAGTAATAAAGTAATATAAATAATCACCCCTATCGTGAATAAAAATTCCACATGAAATTTGTTCCCTTTTATTTTTTTAACATTGAATTTTCATAGGAAAATGTGAAAAGGGAACAAATTTCATGTGCAATTTTTATTCACGATTTTTATTCAGGAACATACATGATAGAATGCTAGAAGCCATTCATAACAAACATGATGAGAAATTGGAAATCATTGAAATTTTAACATCTACGTCAAACTTAGCATTTAATAATTTAGACTCATTGAAGAAGTTCATAATTCCCTTTGAAGAACACCCAGCTAAATCCTTTGTCTATTAATTTTTCACAATTATTTTTATAATATTAATAACATTGGTAATTTTAAAATCAATTAAATATTTCGTAGCACTAAGACAAATCAGGGAAACTGAACATTCTCTATTATTTATAATAGGGAACTAGCAAGGTTAGCTACTCCTTGAATGGGGACGATTCATCTTAACAAGGGGGAGAGTTAAGTTAACTATAAGCCCAATCACATTTCAAATAAGAAATATCTGCAATAGAAATATTGTAAACAAACAATAACAAAATAATTACTTTAAGATAACAAAATACAAGATAATTACTTTAACATAACAAATTACAGGATAACTAGAATATTGTAAACGACTTTCTGATAAAAAAGGTCGACTAGAATATTTTAAACAAACAATAACAAAATAATTACTTTAAGATAACAAAATACAAGATAATTACTTTAAGATAAAAAATATGTTTAAGGCAGAAATTTAGTATTTAAGCGAAGAAAATTAATAAAAAAGAGCATTAACAATTAACAACATAGTGTTGCCTGAACTGGTCGGACGTGTTATTTTTAGTGCGGCTGAATTTTTGTAATAGGTGAAAAACTTGTAATAAGTGAAAAAAAATATCGTAATAGGTGGAAAAATATGTATAGTGTTTTTTTTAGGTAATTTAAAAATCGCATAACAACTGCATGAGTGTTCCGCTCAGATGTAATTCTGAGAAAGAGCTAAGCTACAGTAGAAAAAACTTATGGATCTCTGAGGAAGAATCCTTAAGAAAATCCGTGGAGTCTCTTCTCACTACAAGATACGAAATACGGCGCCGTTCCTGTTCGCCCAATATAGTTATCTCATCCGATGAGAAATCATCATCTTCATCAAATAGTGCAGTCAAACCCAAAAAACAAGTAGGTATGGATAAGTACATCACCGTCCTCAAGCGACAGCGCAGCCCGACATCTGCTCAAATGTCTTCCAATTCAAAAGTTCCTAAGACCGCCAGTAGTGATAAGCCAAATGATCAAAACAGATTTGCTCTACTTCAGACGGATGACCCAGAAATACCGAAAAAGACGTTTAAGCCCCCACCAATTTCCCTGAGAGAGCCCACTTCCAATAAACTGGTCAAGGAATTGTTGCTGTAATAGGAGAGAACATGTTTAGCGTAAACTCAATTAAACATGGAAAAATCAGCGAGGGAAGATGATTTTCGAAAATTATCCAACCAGTTGGAGAGGGAGACTAGAGATTTCTCTACCTATCAGCTCAAAAGCGCAAAAGGAGTCCAAGTCGTTCTGAAGGGTATAGACCCATGTGTTGATCCTGTGGAGATAAAGACCACCACGAGTTATTAGACCTCCTGTACCTATAAGACTAAACTTTCGTGATGTCCAAAGCGCTATTGGCACTCTGAACCTTAGAAAGGCTCCAGGAATGGATAAAATCAGCAATAAAATGCTTGTGGAGTTACCTCGTGTAGCTAGAAGAATTATCCTCTTTATCTTCAACGCTATTTTACGCCTAGAATACTATCCTGCAGATTGGAAGGTATCTATGATCACTATAATTCCTAAGACACGTAAGGACCACACCAAAGTAGAGTCATATAGGCCAATTAGCCTACTGCCGACAATTTCTAAACTGTTCGAAAAATTGTTAATGACTAAGTTGACTCCAATTCTGAATGACACTGAATGTATTCCTAATCATCAATTCGGCTTCAGAGCTAAACACAGCACCATCGAACAAACTCACAGATTGGTAAATGTGATAAGAGGGTCGTTTGAAGACAAAAAATACTGCTCCGCCCTTTTCATTGATGTGTCCCAAGCGTTCGACAAAGTTTGGTATGACGGTTTAATGCACAAAATAAAATTAACTCTGCCTGTTGACACCCATAAACAGGTGTGCCACAGGGTAGCATACTGGGTCCTACTTTGTATTTGATTTATGCCTCCGACATGAACACTGACATAAGGACCACCAAGTAGCATCACAGAATTTGCAGAATTATGTTTTTAAACTAGATAATTGCCTAGAGCTTTGGAAAATCAGGGTTAATGAACAGAAATGTGTTCATATCACTTTCACATTGCGAAAAGAAACTTCCTCGTTCATCAAAATACATAATCAAATTATTCCTCAACATAATGAAGTCAAATACCTCGACCGCCGTTTAACTTGGAAGTCTCATATTGAAGCGAAACTTACACAGATGAGATTAAAAGCAGTGCAACTTAATTGGCTAATTGGCAGAATTTCTTCATTAAATTTGGATTGCAAACTATTGTTGTACAATGCAATTCTAAAGCCAATCTGGTGCTATGGAATTCAATTATGGGGTACCGCCTCAGCATCAAACATTGAAAAAATTCAAAGGGGTCAAAATAAAATTCTACGTATAATTACTGCTGCTCCATGGTATGTCGAGCAAATATATATTTTTTGAGAAAATTGGTGTTTTTTTCAAGGCCTACTCATCCCCATATCCAAATACAGTCCATCGCCAAAATTCCCAAATACCCGCTGAGATACACCAAATTTCTTCAAATTGAATACACAAAAAAAGTAAATAAACTATGATGTAATTTCCATATACGATTTCATCACAACTTTCTGGTTTCCACAAGAATGATAAAATAAAGATTACGCCATGCGCATGATTTCCCGTTATGTGACGTAGAAGTTCCATTCTAAGGGTTACCAAGAATGTTTCGTGTTAGAATTAAAATTTCTTGTGAAAAATATATGTTTTATGTGATAGTTGGCAACCTTGCAATTGAAATATCTCTGGGAGTTCTAAAATAAAAGCTTTTTAAAAAAGTAAAACAAACAAAAGAAAAACAAACAAAAAATATAAACATGAAGTATGCAGTAGGCAAATGCAAGCAAAACAGTAAAAAACAAGTGAGAAAAAATTACCCAATACAAACACAGAACGTGTGACGTCACAGTTCCAAAATGCGCAGAACTTTTTAAAATTTTACGCGCGTTGGCGTAATCTTTATTTTATCATTCTTGTGGTTTCCATATATATTAACTTTGGAGCCAAGACCACTAGAAAACAGACGTAGACGACAATTTTTTTATTTTACTAACAATTGAAAACTCTCCTAGTGACAAAATTTTGGAAGTGATAAGATAATAAAGAAATACAAAGAATTGGTGTAGTTTTCGATAATAAAAAAGTTAATTTTATTTGATTAGGTAAATATTTTCTGTGGCTGTTGTTCACTGTACGAGTGTTTATATAAAAGCAAAAACTACGTAAACTATTTTTATTTCGTATACATATTTAGTTTGTCCTTTAGTGTGTTTAAAAGTTAGAATTTATTTCTACTCTCTTTTAGTGATGAAAAAATTACAGATTTCCTTGGTATTTCAAATTTAATAAAAGGCGTACAATTTCGAAATTTTTGACATTACAGTACTTTTCGCTTATAGTCACATCGCAGAGTTGCACGCAATGTTGTGACTATATCGCTAATGTGATAAATAAACAACTTATGTGATAATAAAAAAAAAAGATTTATTTCATTTATATATTCCTGCAAAAAACGCGAGTAGTCCATACATGCGTGTACGGACCAGGAGTACTCCAAACATAATCCATTTGTATAAAAAAAACTAGTCCATTTAACATTACGATGTCTTAGGACTGGACCATATAATCCAGCTTTGCATAACACGGGACTAGTCCCAAAACTACTCCTTGTAACTACTTCAAATGTTTTACAACAACGATTACAGTCGTTAAAACACAAATAATTGTCGTGTAACAAGAAGTTCTGCTTTGTAAATGAAATGGTCCATGAGTGCATTACATAGGACCATGATGTAGTCACTACATGGACCACGTACGCCACAGATTTTTGCAGGGATGTACATATAGTATTTTTTTTTTTTTTTTTTTTTTTTTTTGCGTGTGAGGTAGGGTTTAAAATGCCTTCGCACTTACAGTTGGTCATCACCAACTACATTGAGTGGTGTATCCACTAAAACAATCCCTCCTCCTCCTCTGGTGAGATTACCTTCTCGGAACCGCTTCCTGCATTACTTCGAGAAGGCCCAGAGCGACGTCCTGAAAAGGACCATTTACACTCTCCCATGTCTGGGAACGCAACTTTTTAAAGCCCGCGTCAATTCATCGGCTCATCTTCTTTTTTTTTTTTCCTACGTCTCGTTTACTTGCAGGGCATCGAGGTCTCTTTTATTAGCACGTAATATTAGTTCTATGTATTTTCTTACAGCATTCCACATCTCCTCGCATTGAAGCATTTTCTCCACTATATTATTGGGTCCGAATGAACCAATTTGTTCCATCAATATATTTCTTTCAGTATGCCATCTGTTGCATTCGAAAAAGGTGTGTTCAGCATCATCGTTTGTTGATTCGCAGTATATACATCCTGGATCGCTTACCTTTCCCATACGGTATAGGTACTTTCTAAAATATCCGTGATTAGAAAGAAACTGAGTCAAAAAATAGTTGACTTCTCCAAAAGTTGTTTTAATCCATCTCTCTATGTTGGGGATAAGTCTCGCCGTCCATCTTCCGGTTGTAGCAACATTCCATCTTTCTTGCCATCGTTCTACTGTCTGAATTCGCAGTTCCTCCATTCTAATGTTCAGGCTTCTTCGCTTTGCGTCCCACGCTGTTCGCTCACTTGCCAGAAGGTCGATAGGTATCTCGCCACTGATTACAAAAATTGCGACACCAGAGACTGTGCGGTAGGCTGAAGCAACTCTTAATGCCGCCGTTCGTTGTACCGCCTCCATCATCTTGCGCCTGGTCTTTGTTTTCAATGCGTCTCCCCAAATCTCACTACCGTACAGCTTCTCTTGCTCTGCGTAGGTCCTCCAATATTTGCCATCAACCTGCTCAACATGCCAGTCACTCTTGCCGCCTTGTTAGTCGCATGCTGTATCTGAGCCCAGTAAGTGAGTCTACAATCAAGCCTGACTCCCAAGTATTTCAGAGACCTCTGTGTTACAAGGTCAGAGACCTCTGTGTTACAAGGTCAGAGACCTCTGTGTTACAAGGGATATATCATCTGCTCTCATAGTAACCTCGAGTGGTATGTGACCTCGTGTCATCAAGATTACCTCGGTCTTATCTCCAGCAAGCTCTAAGCCATGATCCGCCAGCCATATCTTAGTTCTTATCATGACCTGGTTCAACTTCCTTTTGGCGTCATCCATGTCCCTTGCCGTAATAACATATAGTATAGTATGTACATACATATGCATATGTATTATAAACAAACACATAAATACTTTGTGCGTTAAAAGGCACTACTTATATATTGATTAAATATCGTTAAAAAACAAAAATTTCAAAATTGCTCTTGTATTTTACCATTTGACTTTTAGTGCATTTTGTTGCTTTGTAGCTTAAATTGCTATGTAATAGCTAAATGTATGTGACAATACCCTAAATAATTTGCATGGCATATATGTCAAATGTGATTATATCGCTCATGGATTATATCGTTAATATTTTGTATGAATTTGACTTATATAGCGCTGTAAAAAGTTGTATTTTGGACTATATCGCTAAATGGACTATAAGCGACGTGACTATAAGCGAAAACTACTGTACTAAAGTATAAAACAGTTGATTTTTTTTATTTATGTAGTTAGTTTATTTAATAATTTTGTTCCAGATCTGTAAATTTAGTTTCCTATTTATATTTTCAGATTATTTTGAAGCAAAATTATGTATGTATACAAATTTGAATAATAGGAAATATTTATAAGACGTCTGCCAAGGGAACCCCAAAACCAAAAGTTTGTTTAATACTATGCCAATAGTATCGATACCAGTTAGCTTTCATTAAATCGTACTCTGAAGCTGGAACTCCAGTTTGTGTAAGTTTCATTTGAGTAAAGTTTTTCTGAAAATAAAATAAAAAATACGTATGTTATTATTAACAAATAATAAATTTATAAATAATAATTCTGACATTATACGAGTATATATTTACATATACTCGATTGAAGAATGGACACGACACATATAAAGCCTACTCGGCCCATAAAACAATTAATAGTTGTAATTCTTATAAAAAGTAAAAATTCGATTTATATAACATATCAAGTGTCACAAATTACGGGTTAGAGGTCATGACTGGTGCGATTGGTAAATTCGATAGTACATATTGTTAATTGGGTTGTGCGTTTTGTGTATTATATGATATTGTCTTCCTGAATTTAAAAAACTCGTTACCTGATTTTATTCTTTAAACTGATAAGATTAAAGGTATAGCCAATCGTATATTGGCATTTTGTTTTTACTCGGTCAACTAGGAATTCTCAGATTCGACTCCATAGGATTTCGTATTTAATATATGAAAGATCGTTTATGATTAGAATACAAGTCTTTCCTATCAACTAATGTGTAGTCATAATTTTCTTTCTACTTTTGATCTGCAATCAAAAAGTGTACGGTATTTTTTCCCCTTCCCCGTGTTTTTGTTTACCATTTGAAATAATTAAAAATACAAGATTAAGGGAAGAAATGTAGATGTTATTGTTGCCTTCTACTTGCAAAACATGAGTAAGAGACAAGCAACTGTTAGTAGCTCTCAAAGAACTTCAAATTATAACTTTTGTATACCTTGATGATGACGATAATGATGAAGTGGTTATCGAACCAGCTGTTGAGGTGACCATACCACCAATCACCATTTTAAAGTGTCAAATAGAGCAAATACATGAAATGTGTAGATTATTAAACGTAAAACACTATTCAATACGTAAATTTCAATAGGTTTAAAATGATTTTGCTCCAACAAAGATGAATTTGATAAAGTCTGTGATGCGCTTTTCAATAAATTCCATTTAGAATATTTTACTTACGCACAAACAAGTGAAACCCCTTATTGGGACTTGATAAAACTGATCCATATATGTATTGTGAAGGCTAGACTGTTACAATTAAGTATTAAATGTTAAAATTGTTACAAGATCCATGGACAGTATCAGAGAAAAAATAATTTTTATTGTACATTTTGAACTAAGAGGAACTAAGGCAAAATTACTCTATTATATATTATCTTAAACTTAAATGGGAATACCAGAAACCAAATAAATCCAAACTAACCCTTTGTTATAAGTGCCAAATGTATGATCATGGTTCGAGTAGGTGTAACGTAAAACCATTTTGTGCTAAATGTACTGGAAATCACAAAACTGAAGAATGTTCCTCTACAGTCATTAAGTGTGCAAATTATATAGCCATAAGCTATGTCTCTAGAATGTCCAGTAGCCTAAATAAGTGAACAAATTCGACTCCCAGATAAAATAATCAAACGTTTAACAGAAGATCTAACAACCATTATAATTTTCCTAACTCTAAACCTAAGTCAAATACACCACCAAGGAGTACCCATTCTCACTATTGTATAATGCTGCTTATTATTATGCAAATACCAACAACAACAGCATGTTCTCATTTGAAGAACTAAAAAACCTCACTTTTGAATTAATTTCAAATCTTAAAACTTGTAATACTCGAGAAGAGCAGTTTCAACTGGTAACAACCAAGCATGCAAATTTTTGTATCAATGAAAAATAATAAAAAGTTATTACCATGGAGAATACACATAGTATTTTCACAAAAAAAAAAATAAGAGCTGTTTAATTTCTTGGAATAATATAATGTTGACATTTGCCTACTTTACGAAACCTGTAGCTCGTTTCTGTATTTCTCGCATTGTAAAATTTTCAGCATGGAATTAGTGAATTGCAACAAAAACAGTGTAAAATGAAACAAAAAATGGTTTTTCTCACACAAGTGTTTCTGTAACTTTATTTTGCGAGAAATATCTGTCATTTAAATAGATTGACAACAATTATTGGAATAATGTGAGAAGAAGTGTTTCTGTAAGAATATTTTGCAAAAATATTCTCACAAGAATTGTCAAAAAAATTCACATTTCAAATTGGTGCGATAAACACACAATTCAAAATACATACATAGATATTTTTAAATACATGCACATACATACATAAATAAATACAAATTTTTTACATTATAAAGCAGTGAAGTTCAGTTATTTTGAGAAAAAACAAAAATAAGCAGTTTTTTATTTTTCGTGTCCAACTTCATAACACAAGAAGCAACAACAATTCTTAATAAGTTTCTGGAAAAAAAGACAACAACCATCCGCATGTGTTCTCATCGCTTGCTCAACGAAGACGGCATGAATTTTTTTTCGTCGTTGACGTTGGGCTTGCATTTGACACTTAATTACTGGAAATATTCCAATAAAAACAGAATCAGTGTTGTCCGTTTTCGCATTCAAATACACACTTTTTTTTCTCACAAATCGAAAAACGATGGAATTTTTTGTTTCACACTTCATGTGAGAAATTTTTCGATGCGGGAAATACAGAAACGAGCTACTGGTTCAGTAATAAAGTAGAAAGATACGATTGTCAAAACAGGTTCAGGAGGAGGAGTAGTAAATTAAAAATTGTGGATATGATTTCATAGATATTTATTCATGTTATTTTGCAGAAGGCAGAGTGGGTTCCGATATTTTCAAGAGAGTAAATTTCAAATCTGATCTTTGAAAGAAAACAAATACTAATAATAAATAAATTTTAGGTGGAGATTTACACCCTTAAGCATGGTACTCTGTTCATCATTTCGTGCGAAATACTATCAGAAGCCCATATAAAATAAATTGATGCGAACTAATGCTGCTGAAGTTGTACTCTGTTCTTATTGTGAAAAGTTACGAAATGTTTCTGTCAGCATGTTTTTTCAAAAAAAAATGTATATGGCAACATTTTTTTCCAACTGTGAAATAATGTAAGCGGCACTTATTTCGCACGAAATTGAAAAAAACAGCCAAAAACATATGGTTTTTGTTTACATCAAAGAAACAATGTTGCATACCTAAGGGCAATAAAAACGACAATTTTCTTCTAAATCGCGGCATTGCCACCACTTGCTAATTGTCAAACGACGGAATAACGGAAATCCGTTATCCCCAACGATTGCAAATTGTCTTGCATACATTATTAGATGACGTTGTAGAAGAATTAAAAACGGAAAATATTAAAATTCGTTTTTTAACAAAATATGTAGATGATTTGTTTGCCATTATAAACAAAAACGACGAACCAACTATTTTAAGAACTTTGAACGCGTACCACAACAAAATTAAATTTACAATTGAAAAGGAAATAGATGGAAGATTACCTTACCTAGACATAAACATAATTAGAGAAAATGGTAAAATTGGAACAAATTGGTACACAAAACCCACATCTTCAGGCAGATTAATCAATTATTATTCGAACCAACCGATGAAAATGAAGACAAACACAGTGACAAACTTAATATGGAAAGTATTGGATATAAGTGAGGATAAATACAAACAAACATATATGAAAAAGATCAGAAACATATTGAAAATAAATGACTATCCAATAGTCATAACAAACAAACTAATAAACTCAGCTTTAAAAACACAAAAAAACAGAAGGGAAAAACAAGACTCCGTTTCAGAAACAACAAAACATTTTTACAGTGTACCATTCATCCCAAAACTCACAGAGATGAAAACATTAAAGGGAATAATAACAGATGACACAACAACAATTCCATACAAATCAAACAGCACATTAAGACAGCTATTTACGAATAACAAACCGAAGATGGACAAATTAAAAACAGACAATGTTGTGTACGAAATAAAATGTGAAGGAAACGAGGGGGAGATGTGCAATTTGGTGTATATTGGTACAACAAAAAGAATGCTGGGTACAAGAATCAACGAACATAAAACAGATATAAGAAATGGAAAAATATCGACGGCACTTTCCCAGCACGTAAAAGAGTGTAATCATGTGGCAGATTTTGATAATGTTAAAATATTAGATATAGAAAGGAAGGAAAACAAAAGGTATACACTGGAGAGTTTACGCATACAACAAAAAATAAAAACAACAATGAATACGAAAGAAAAGAAAGAGAACACGAAACTTCAATACTCATCTGCAATTAATAACTAAATCAGTTCTGTGATATTAGCTTTAAGTTAAACTTGACTTAAGTTTTGTGGTCGTTTATTGTATATTATATTGTTATTAATTATTTGATTATTTATACCAAAATTCTGTTCGTGATGTCCCGTTTTTTAGTATTTTAGTAACTAATTAATAATAAAAATTAATATCCAATGATAAAAAAACATCAAAGCTGTAAGTAAAACTATATAATAAGTTAAAGCTGTGTAATAAAACAATAAATTTTGTCACTAGATTATTTAGAACGAGACCCCTGAAGAAGTTAGAATAAAACCAACGAAACGTTGGGTAAATAAAATAAAATAAATAAAAGTTTTTTATTTACGTTTGGAAACAAACATTTGACCAAATTAGCCTGAAGGAAACTCCTTAAAAATTATAATATCGAAATAATTGATCTTGCTCATCAAATTTCGCAAATTTGAACCGATGAACAAATGCTTTATGCAAAAAAAAAAATCTTATAGAAGTTCACGTTAGTTAATAGCATAGACGCATGTTGAGTGGGAGAGACAAAATACACTTGAAGAACTTTTGTGTCTTATTCATGAATCATGATTCAAGATAAGAGAAAACGAATATTACTAAAATATTTTTGGAACGAACAAGGGAAATCAAAAACGAAATATATTTAATGATTTTATTTTAATCGTCATCGAGACTGCTGTCAGTGAACACATAAATTGAAATTATTGCGATATATTAATGATGCCAACCGCAAAGTATTTTATGTTACAAAACGCCCACAGCTCAAGACATCCCCTAATTCGCCCAAGAATCTATTTCCCAGCCACCTCATCCTACTGTCCTGCAACCTGACACAGAATGTGCTCAACTGTCTCCATTATATGTTTCAGTTGAATTTATTTTTGCAAACACACTTGCTGGCAAATCGTAAATTGAACAGCATGTGCTACACCTTTGTAAGTCATATTTTATATGAAATAAGCTGTTAACAGTATTCAAAGCCATACATACGGTTTCTAATTTTATTCTGGAAAAAATTCATAGCACTAAATGCTCTTTCTACTTCAGGTTTGGAGTATGGATATGATAATAATTTTAAGACAAACAATGACAATTTTTGAAAAGGATTCTCATTAACCGAATTCTTGAATTGATTGGTTCTATCTAAATTTTTCCACTGGTATAAACTTAAATTTTTTAAAGAATTTTTCAGTTCTTCAATTTCTTTAACATCAAATCCAATTCTTTTATTACATTTAAAGTATTTTCTAGCTTGGAAAAAAAACATTTTTTTACGCTAAAAGCCGAAATTTTTTCTAACAACTTAAAATTTGTTGGAAGTTTTGCCCTAATTTCATAAATGAGACTTTTTACGAACTGTATTAAATTCTGTATAATTATATAATTATTGGATTCACTTCTATGAGAATCATCACAAGCCTTCTCAAAACTATATATATATTTGCAAAAAGCATTGTTGCAAAAAATGTGTACAAATATTGTTTGTCTTTTTTAGGTTTGATGGTTCTTTTATTAAAAATACTTTTAGTTGATTAGTTTAATTCAAATTTCGTTTGCCTTTTATTTGTTGTTTTTAAATTTTTACAATTTTGGTCTTTCTTATTAATATATTTGTTTATGTTCAAAATGTTTTTTCTGTTGGTTACAAATTTATTTTGGGTTTTTTGTTATATTTAATTTATATATATATATATATATATAAAGGGTGGTTAAATTGTAAGGGCCGATGTTGAATGTGAACCACACACACACCTAAACGCCAAGTTTTTTTTTCGAATTTTATTTGACATTTCTCTATTTCAGACTTACTCAATTTGAACCATGGAGAGATACACAATCCAACAACGTGTTAAAGTTATCCAGACTTATTATGAAAATGGGCGTTTAAATAAAAATGCATATCGTGGTGCACTTCGTGATTTTTTTGGTCAATTTGATCGTCCAAATGTGCGTACAATCGCAAAAATCGTGGAAAAATTCGAGCAAACCGGGTCTGTAGAAGATGTGAGAACACCAGTGCATGCTCGTACAGCTCGTACTGCAGAAAATATTGCTGCTGTTCGCGATAGTGTGGCTGAAGAGCCGTCCACCCCAACTCGTCGTCGAGCCCAACAATTGCACCTCTCACGCTCGTCGTTGATGAACATTATGCATAAAGACTTGCATTTACACGCTTACAAGGTTCACTTGGCTCAAGAACTAAAGCCTCTTGACCATTCCAAACGTCGTGAATGGGCAGAATGGTGGCAAGAAATGGCAACAGTGGATGATCAATTTTCGAAGAAAATCATCTTCAGTGATGAGGCACATTTTCACCTCAGTGGATTCGTCAATAAACAGAATTGCCGCATTTGGGCGAATGAGAATCCAAGAGTGATTGTCGAAAAACCAATGCACCCACAAAGAGTGACTGTTTGGTGCGGTTTATGGGCTGGCGGCATCATCGGGCCGTATTTTTTCCAAAATGAGGTCGGTCAGGCAGTTACTGTGAATGGTGTTCGCTATCGTGAGATGATAACGAACTTTTTATGGCCTGAATTGGAAGATATGGATGTGGACGATATGTGGTTTCAGCAGGACGGTGCCACTTGCCACACAGCTAACGAATCAATGGCTCTTTTGCGCAACAAATTCAATGGCCGTTGTTTAGGCACGAAAACCCTATAAACAAGGGAAGTAATTTTTATCGTACGGTAACACTGCAACTGCAGTGTTACTCGTTGCTTTTGTCTTTCTGTTTCTCATACCGACAGACAATTGTGGTGGTGGTTTTTAAAACCACACACATTCTCCGTAAATCAATCAAAGTTACAACATCATTTTTAAGCAAACACCAAACACATAACTTTTTACACAAAAAAAAAGTAAATAAAAAAAACTAAATTAGTAAATTTGTAAAAATCTGTTTTATTCAATATTTTAAATTAGTGTACAGTGATATGAATCTCTATAATGATAGACTAAACTGTGTAGTGTCAGACGTACTTTCCTATTAATTAGTTTCGTTTTGCATTGTGGCCAATTATTAGCAACAATATTGTGACAACAATTGTGTAAAGCGCATTCGTATGACGAAATAAAAAGAGGAAGTATCAACAACAGGTGGACCGAAGACATCATTTCATTCTCAACATCACCTTCATTCACATCACCCAAGGAATAAGGTAGCCCATCCTCATCTCATCCCACAGTCCACATCAAAACCGTAAGTCATTCCCACTATATCATTTATATAAATATATTATATTTAAACCCGTGTACCCATACATTTTGGTCCTTCGAACCGGATCCTGGGTCATCCATAACCCAGAGACTCCCCTCCCTCACCTAACCATTAGGTATTAACTCATACCGGGCCATCCATAACCCGGCATAACCCCTAAACAAAATATTAATCCCAACATAAATTATGGTTTTATAACCAATATTATAGCTATATTGTTTTAAATGCGTATCCATATGGCTTTAATATTCCCCCGCAAATTATAGCCATTTTCCTTTCTTTCGCGCAAAAAATATATGTTTATAATATTCCCCCCAAAAATTATAACTATTTCGTTTCGTCCCGCGTATTTATATGGCCTATAATATTCCCCCGCAAATTATAGCCATTTTCCTTTTTCCGCAAAATAAAAAAAAAATATATTGTATATGGTTATAATTTTTCGCGAAAAAATTGTTAGATTACCCCCCTTACCATTTCTAACTTATTGTGTGTACACTTAGTCTTGATCCCGTTACAAATTTGTGTCCCATTGTAAGTATGCATAATCAATCTTTCAAAAAATAAAAATTGCCGTTTTAACAAAAACAACAACGTGTTGTAAGGTGCACATTTTGCTGTCCCTTATTTGCGCTTATTTATCATACGGTAAATTACCGCTTCAACAAAAAGGGAACCACAAAACGTCAGCATCTTAATATTTTGTTGTTTACTTGTTGTGCATTTTTATAAAACGAGAGACCTAACGGTAGTCTGAAAAAGAACAATACAAAATACCGCATCAACATAGTGCATACTTGTTAATGTTGTTGTTGTATTTTCTTATACAGACATATGAAATACCTATTGGCATTTTTTGTAAGTTTCATACCAAACAAACAAAAACCAAATACCATAGTTATTTCATAACAAGGCAGATTTACATACATACATACAAACTCTGCTTTTTTGCTGTCTCTGTATTCTGATGATATTTTGTGTGTTCTTGAGTTCTATTTTTCATTTACTCATCTTATGTACCAACGATTCCCTACACTTTATTAAACGAGAGACCTAACGGTAGCCTCACAATAAGAAAAAATACCAACCACAGCATTGAAACGTAGTGCATATGTACTTGTTGTTGTTGTATTTTGTCTTATACATGCATATGAAATACCTATTGGCATTTTTTGTAAGTTTGATACCAAGCAAACAACAAGCGAATACCAAAAGTTATTTCGTAGCCAGGCAACCTTACATATACACATACAACACATGCAATTAACTTACATATTTTTTATTTTACTTTGAAGAGTCAAAGTCAGTAAATCCCCATACACATTGTTTGTGAGCGTCATATAATTGTGTCTTCTTTACATCACGTATTTCTCAATTCTCTCCCGTTTTGTTTTTTTTTCTCACATCTCTTTCTTATTCTCTCTCAATTGTTTTTGTCTCTACTCGATCAACTCGTTGTTTTTTTTTTATACACATTATAGATACCAAAAGAAAAAAGGGCACATACATATTATACATATATATGTACGTATTTATATCTAACCTATATATATGAAAGAAAATAACTAGGTCAGTGGGACAACAGCTGATAGGTAAATAAGATTTTATATACTATGTCTTCGAGGGTCGTTACAAAATTATCACAAAAAATAAAAATATTCTAGTAATCAAAATAAAATTAGCTTACATATACCCAAGTCGCTCTTACGAAGCACAACTGAAAATTTCTTTAAATTTTCTTTTACATATACCCAAGTCGCTTTACGAAGCGCAACTGAAAATTTCTATAAATTTTCTTTTACATCTACCCAAGTCGCTTTTTACGAAGCGCAACTGAAAATTTCTTTAAATTTTCTTTTACATATACCCAAGTCGTTTTACGAAGCGCAACTGAAAATTTCTATAAATTTTCTTTTACATCTACCCAAGTCGCTTTTTACGAAGCGCAACTGAAAATTTCTTTAAATTTTCTTTTACATATACCCAAGTCGCTTTACGAAGCGCAACTGAAAATTTCTTTAAATTTTCTTTTACATATACCCAAGTCGCTTTACGAAGCGCAACTGAAAATTTCTTTAAAAATTTCAATTTTGCCCAAGTCGCTTTTACGAAGTGCAACTGAAAATTTCTTTAAATTTTCTTTTACATATACCCAAGTCGCTTTACGAAGCGCAACTGAAAATTTCTTTAAATTTTCTTTTACATATACCCAAGTCGCTCTTACGAAGCACAACTGAAAATTTCTTTAAATTTTCTTTTACATATACCCAAGTCGCCTTTTTATGAGGCGCAACTGAAAATTTCTTTAAATTTTCTTTTACATTGACCCAAGTCGCCTTTTTACGAGGCGCAACTGAAAATTTCTTTAAATTTTCTTTTACATATACCCAAGTCGCTTTTTACGAAGCGCAACTGAAAATTTCTTTAAATTTTCTTTTACATTTACCCAAGTCGCCTTTTTACGAGGCGCAACTGAAAATTTCTTTAAATTTTCTTTTACATATACCCAAGTCGCCTTTTTATGAGGCGCAACTGAAAATTTCTTTAAATTTTCTTTTACATATACCCAAGTCGCTTTTTACGAAGCGCAACTGAAAATTTCTTTAAAAATTTAAATTTTGCCCAAGTCGCTTTTACGAAGTGCAACTGAAAATTTCTTTAAATTTTCTTTTACATATACCCAAGTCGCCTTTTTTACGAGGCGCAACTGAAAATTTCTTTAAATTTTCTTTTAAATTTTGCCCAAGTCGCTTTTACGAAGCGCAACTGAAAATTTCTATAAATTTTCTTTTACATCTACCCAAGTCGCTTTTTACGAAGCGCAACTGAAAATTTCTTTAAAAATTTAAATTTTGCCCAAGTCGCTTTTACGAAGCGCAACTGAAAATTTCTTTAAATTTTCTTTTACATATACCCAAGTCGCCTTTTTACGAGGCGCAACTGAAAATTTCTTTAAATTTTCTTTTAAATTTTGCCCAAGTCGCTTTTACGAAGCGCAACTGAAAATTTCTATAAATTTTCTTTTACATCTACCCAAGTCGCTTTTTACGAAGCGCAACTGAAAATTTCTTAAAAAAAAAAAATTTTTAATTTTTGCCCAAGTCGCTTTTACGAAGCGCAACTGAAAAATTTCTCTAGAATTTTAAAAAATCCCCATTATCGATACACACCTTAACAATGTCTGTTATAAAGAATTTAATTCGAGCTTCTGACCGTGTGGTCGAATTCCAAGGTTATTTTGATAGGCTAGCGGTAGAATCGCATACGCAATACACTTTGGAAGCTGAGGAGAAGCAACTTCAACATCATTGGCTAAAGTTCGAGTCATATTATGACACCGCCTTAGATCAATATGACACTATCCAAGATGACGTAGAGTATGAAACTTTAAAGCAACGCTTTTTTTCTACTTTTGGGGCGTACAAAACAGTAATCGCAAAAATTCATGAGCTCAGTGCAAATATTAAAGCCAAAGCTAGATTAGCTTCCCCCTCAAATGATGCCGCAGGCGATATAACCCCTCATATCTCCTTACCACCATGCGATACCGAAATATTCCATGGTGACTATCAATCCTGGCCAACTTTCCGTGATATGTTCACAGCTCTGTACCGCAACAACAAACGTTTATCACCTGTAGAAAAATTGTGCCATTTAGTCAAGAAAACGCAGGGTGAAGCTCGCGAGCTATTAAAAACATGTCCTATGACAAATGATGGTTTCAACATGGCTTGGCAGAACCTAGTCAATCGTTATGAAAATAAGCGCATATTGGTGAACGCCCAGCTGAAGTTGCTTTTCAATCTGAAACCAATAGCAAAAGAGACAAGCGCTGATCTGAGGCAACTGCAGCGCACCATAAATGATTGCATCACCAATCTGCGCTTGCTCCAAATTGAAGCCGACAAGTGGGATGTCATATTTGTATATATTTGCTCAACGTGTCTGCCCGAAACCACATTAAATTTATGGGAACAGTCGTTACCACGCACTACTGAATTGCCAACGTGGAAAGCTTTAGATGAATTTCTGTCAACGAGATTCCAAACTTTAGAATCGGTCGCAGATATTAGGTCAACGTTTTTCAGCCCACATACCCCACAAAGTTCTCAAGCGGCTAAAAATAATAAATCGAACTCATCAAAGATTAAAAGCTATCAGACTAACGTTTCCAATGACAAGCTTGGCAAGTGCGATTTGTGCACCCAATATCACCCCCTTAGATTTTGCTCAATTTTTCTACAGATGTCAATTGAAGAACGCTATACCGAGGTGAAGAAGCAAAATAGGTGCACTAACTGCTTGGGAAGTCATGGAGCGAAACCATGCCCAAGCAAATTTGTTTGCAGGGTGTGTAAAGGAAAGCATCATACGTTGCTTCATCGAGTGGAACAAAGAAACGCAAGTACTATTCCGGTCACAAATACCCCAGTTAGTAGCACCAATAACCCCCCTCGTGATTTGGATTTCTCCCCCTCTACATCGGCACAGGCAGCAAGTAGAACGCTGCAATCCTTTTCCACTCAACTCGAACCCACTACTCAATCAGTTATTCTAGGTACAGCGTTAGTTGACGTTTTTAATAATGACCTCAAGTGCACTGTCCGCGCACTAATCGACTCCGCCTCAGAGACCTCATTTATTTCCAAAAAATTACAAAGGCATCTCGGCCTTCCTACTCGACAGTCAACAGTTCAAGTCCACGGTTTAAGCGACACCGTGACCGCCACCTCAACCCAAAGCTGTCATATAAGAATTGGGTCGCCAATTGATAAGTCATTCGAAACTTATTCCGATGCCTTAGTCATAAATAGGCTTACTGGACAGCTCCCTTACTTCACGTCATCAGAATTACAAAATGACCATTTTTCCCACTTACAATTGGCAGATCCTTATCGCCCCACTTGCTCTGAAGTTGAATTACTTCTCGGTGCGGATGTTTACCCGAAAATACTACAAGACGGTCTCCAAAGAGACACACATCAATCTCTGCTAGCACAAAGGACAGTTTTCGGCTGGATAATAACGGGAAAGGTACTTGCAAGTCCGTGCCAGAAGGCAGTGTTATCATTTTTTAACACGATAGAGCTGAATAATCAACTTCAACGGTTTTGGGAATTAGAGGACACCCCGAGGAGAAAAACGCCCTCCCCGGAGGACACATACTGCGAAAATTTGTACAAAGCTACTACATTCCGTAATAAAGAAGGTCGATATGTAGTTTCACTCCCCTTTAAACCAGAATACCCCGAAAAATTAAATATTGGCCCCTCTCGAAAAATTGCGTTCTCCCAGTTTCTACGAAACGAGGCGAGATTAATCAAAAACCCCAAGATGAAAATTGATTACGATAAGGTAATCACGGAGTATTCCACTCTAGGTCAAATGACCAAAGTAACACCCATAAATGGTGATAGCGGCAACTACTATTTGCCCCACCATGCTGTCTTAAAACCCGACAGCACTACAACAAAACTGCGCGTGGTATTTAATGCCTCAAGCCCCACATCTAACGGCATAAGCCTTAATGATCTGCTTTACCCTGGTCCAATCCTGCAGGCAGATTTAATGATTCTAATTTTGAGATGGAGATTTTTTCGCTATGTTTTCAATGCGGATATAGAAAAAATGTATCGTCAGATCTTGGTGCACCCCACACAAACCCCTTTTCAACGAATTTTGCATCGGAATTCTCCGAATGAATTGCTCCAGGACTTTGAATTGAATACAGTCACCTTCGGAGTGAACTGTGCCCCCTATCTAGCAATTCGGACCTTGTTAGAACTTGCCCAAGAGAACGAAACCGCCTATCCTGAAGTTGCCGAGATTTTGCGAGAGTATATGTATGTTGACGATGTCCTTTCGGGAGCCCATACAATATCGTCGGCAATCAAATCTCGTGATGAACTCATAAAAGTTATGGAAACTGCGGGGTTTTCTCTACGAAAATGGACTTCCAACCACGATCAGGTATTACAAGGTCTGCCGCCAACACACTTGCTGGGTGAAGAATTCCTTCAGCTGTCAGAATCCAGTATCACAAAGACTTTAGGACTTCGGTGGAATGCGGGAAACGATCACTTCTACTTTCAACTCAAAGCTAACCCGAACCGGGAATTAACCACCAAGAGATGCGTACTCTCCGAAATTGCCAAACTATTCGATCCCGCAGGATGGCTATCTCCCAAAATTATCGTTGCAAAAATGATAATGCAACAAATATGGAAAGACGGTACTGACTGGGATGAGGATTTGAACCCCCTTACAATGAACAAATGGCGCGAATTCCTCGACGATTACGTCAGAATTGAGGAAGTTAGAATTCCCCGGTTCATTGACTTCGACCCATCCTATGAAATTGAATTACACGGTTTCTGCGATGCCTCGGAGAAGGCGTATGCCGCCGCTATTTATATCCGCTCTGAAAACCAAGGATTGGTCAGTAGCCATCTGTTAGCCGCCAAATCGAAAGTTGCCCCTGTTAAATTTGTCTCTCTACCTCGTAAGGAACTTTGCGGAGCAGAATTGCTTGCTAATATGATCGATTCTATTACAGCTCAAATAACCCTCAAGCAATATAAACTCTACTTATGGACGGATTCTACAATCGTACTTGCTTGGCTGAAAAAACCAGCTCACAAATGGAAAACATTCGTCGAAAATCGAATTTCATCCATAATAGAAAAGGTAGGAAAAGACTCGTGGTCCCATGTCGACTCAAAAAGTAACCCCGCCGACTTGGCGTCCCGTGGTACTACCATACATGAATTAATATCGAGTGAGTTATGGTGGTATGGGCCCGCGTGGCTAAGGAGTCCCCGTTCAGATTGGCCATTAGATAGACAAGAATATGAAACACAAGAAGAAGCTAGACCAATCCACGCGCTCACTACCTCCATACAACAAAATGACATTCTGGAAACCTTTTCAGATCTACCACGGGCATTAAGAGTCATATCATATATTTTCCGATTTTACACACGAATCAAAGCCAAAAATCCAACAGAAAACATAAAGGGAATAGCGCTATCACCCAGGGAAATAATCTACGCAAAGAACCGTCTAATCATAGCCTGTCAGAAATATCATTTTTACGAGGAATACGTACAGTTATCTATGAAAAGACAACTGCCCCGAAAAAGCTCCCTCTTAGCTCTTAACCCCTCTCTAGATTCCAACGGAACCATGAGAATAAATGGTCGTCTGGCGGACTCCCCTACTCTAAGTTACGATGAACGATACCCCATTTTATTGCCTTACCATGCGCGTTTTACGAGATTGTTTCTCAAATATCTCCACCAATATTCCCTACATGGTCAAAATGCGCTTCTATGCCGCTTGACCAGATTGCGTTATTATGTCCCCAAACTCAAGACTCTCATAAAAACAACCCTCTCCCAATGTGTAACATGCGTAAAACATAAGCGTCAACTCAGTCAGCAAATAATGGCTGCATTACCCCCCGAGCGTTCGACTTTAACGCGCGCCTTCTTTACCACTGGAGTCGATTTTGCTGGCCCTTTTGACATCAAATCCTATGCCGGTCGTGGCTGCCGAGTAACCAAAGGATATGTGCTAGTCTTCGTATGTTTTTCCACGAAGGCAATCCATCTCGAGGCTACTGGTGATATATCCACTCAAGCCTTTCTAGCCGCCTTTGCTCGCTTCTTTTCGCGACGAGGAACACCTCAGGCTATGTATTCGGATAACGGCACTGCCTTTGTTGGCGCAGCTAACATCCTAAAAGGCGATAACAAGCAATTCCTTTCAATGATACATAAGGGCCTTCTCTCGCAAGACGCTTTTAACCCCGTTGAATGGCATTTCATCCCCCCTGGTGCCCCTCACATGGGTGGCCTTTGGGAGGCCGGCGTTAAGAGTTTCAAAAACCACTTCAAAAAGCTTAGCCAGAACCACAATTTCACTTATGAAGAATTCAGCACCATGTTGGCACGCATTGAGGCGTGCTTAAACTCTAGACCCTTAAGTCCCATGAGTGAAAACCCAAACGATCTGTGCGCTCTAACGCCAGGTCATTTTCTCATTGGCACCCCACTCTTATCCCCACCAGAACCCGATTGCTCAAGCCATTCCATCGGCTATATCAATCGTTGGCAAAAGCTTAAGGTTCTTCATCACCAGTTAGCCCGTCGATGGAAGGAAGAATATTTATCCGAACTCCACAAAAGAAATAAGTGGAAGTACCCCCATCGAAACTTCGAAATCGGCGACCTGGTTGTCATCAAACATGACAATTTACCCCCCAATCAATGGCGTCTCGGACGTATTGAGAAAATATTCACTGGGCCCGATCATCGAGTCAGAGTAGCTGAAATACGCACAGCTAATGGCGTCGTCACGCGCCCCATTGTCAAACTCGTTTTACTCCCCCTTACGTCGTAGCAATATAATTCTCCCCCTTTTTTCCTCGTTACAGCAAACATGCCTCCCAGTAGCCAAGTCGCCACAATTGAGAAAACCAGCCAGGCGGAGAGACCGCGCTCCAAAAGCCCCGATTGCCGTCTATGCCAAAAGGGCCACCCGCTGCGCAAATGTCCTAAATTCCTGACAATGACGGTCTCCGCCAGGAAAGATGCCGTGGACCATCATCGGTACTGTCGCAATTGCCTCGCACACTCCCACAGATTTGCTAACTGCCGCAGCAAAGAGCGCTGTCGTGACTGCAACGGTCCTCACCACACCCTTCTTCATCAGGCCGAAATAACCCGAGCCAACTCTTACCTGAGCCGGGCAGCCGACACCACTGTCACCCCCACTGTTATCATTCGAATAAAAATAAAAAATGATTGGCATCCAGTACGAGGCCTAATAGACCCCTGCACCCCCACGAGCTCCATAGCCGAATTTATTGTGGAACGGTATCATCTACCGTTTGAGAGGTTTGATGTCGACAAGTGGTGCCAATTCACTTTTCGGAGCCGGTTTGAAGAAGACCACGGGAATTTCACAATACGAGCCCGAATTAATACCGACCTGCCCGTGGAAACATCAAAAAAGACCTTGGACCGCAGCGTGAGTGACACATACCGCAATTTGAGGCTGGCCGATCCTGACTTTTTTGAAAGCCATTCAATCAACTTCATCCTGGGAGCGGATATCTACCCCCGCATGATCCGAAGCGGCATTCAGGTGGCAAACATTGGTCCACTCGCTCAGGACACGGTCTTAGGATGGGTCCTTATTGGAAAGTTCGGGGTGTAATAATCTTAATTTCAACCAGATCCATCATTTTATTGTTTTCTATATAATTAAAAATATGAATATTGAATCACCATAAAAAATTGCATTTTCCCTGTATTATACTTACCTCTTTTTTTATTAAAATTACCCCATTGTAAAATTATACACAGATCTTTACTTATCTTACTTACCTAAAAATTTAATTATACATCTATACCTACCCTATTTCCTAAAAATTGAATTCTCCTTGTATTATACTTACCTCTTTTTTTTAAAAAATGAACTCATTGTAAAAGTATATTATACTGAATTATATACATACATTTACTTTACCTTATTTATCTAAAATTTAATTATACATATGTACCTATTTCCTAAAAATTGAATTTTTCTTGTACTTTTTTTGAATTTTTATAGTTATACTATTTTTACAACATTATCATAGTGATTTTCTATTTTCATATAATGTAAACACAAGTGTCTGTCTGGTATGGATAAGGAACCCTGAACATTCCCCAACTTTGTTATCATGGATATAACAAGGGGGGCGGGATGTTTAGGCACGAAAACCCTATAAACAAGGGAAGTAATTTTTATCGTACGGTAACACTGCAACTGCAGTGTTACTCGTTGCTTTTGTCTTTCTGTTTCTCATACCGACAGACAATTGTGGTGGTGGTTTTTAAAACCACACACATTCTCCGTAAATCAATCAAAGTTACAACATCATTTTTAAGCAAACACCAAACACATAACTTTTTACACAAAAAAAAAGTAAATAAAAAAAACTAAATTAGTAAATTTGTAAAAATCTGTTTTATTCAATATTTTAAATTAGTGTACAGTGATATGAATCTCTATAATGATAGACTAAACTGTGTAGTGTCAGACGTACTTTCCTATTAATTAGTTTCGTTTTGCATTGTGGCCAATTATTAGCAACAATATTGTGACAACAATTGTGTAAAGCGCATTCGTATGACGAAATAAAAAGAGGAAGTATCAACAACAGGTGGACCGAAGACATCATTTCATTCTCAACATCACCTTCATTCACATCACCCAAGGAATAAGGTAGCCCATCCTCATCTCATCCCACAGTCCACATCAAAACCGTAAGTCATTCCCACTATATCATTTATATAAATATATTATATTTAAACCCGTGTACCCATACAGCCGTGTTATCTCACGTAATGGCGATGTCAATTGGCCGCCAAGATCATGTGATTTGACACCGTTGGACTTTTTTCTTTGGGGTTATTTGAAAGAAAAGATGTACGTCGATAAGCCAGCAACAATTCAAGAGCTAAAGGATGAGATAATTCGGCACATTAACGGCATAGAACCTCCATTATGCCACAGGGTCATCGAAAATTTGGACCATCGGATGGAGGTGTGCCGCCGTGGTCGCGGCGCCCATTTGGCCGATATTTTGTTCCATACATAATTGAGTAATACCAATATATCATAATAAAATAAAATTACAATAATTTCCTAAATAGTTTGTTTTATTCAAAATCAACATCGGCCCTTGAAATTTAACCACCCGTTATGTATGTGTCTTTACAAAAATTTTTATGTTGTTTGTTTTTATTTATTTGCACTTGTTTTCACTTGTTTGTTTTATGTTTGTTAGAAAAGATCACCCTTGTTGTTCTACTGATGAGACGAGACTGTGTTGTGTTCTATACGAGTAAGAATTGTAGATAGCTCTTCAAATGTAAATTTCATGTCTGGTATCATTTTTTCCCAACCGCCGCCCATGTGTGGGGCTCCAGGGGGAATAAACTTCAAGTTAGGATTTTGATGACTAAAATTATGGTTTACTTGATTTTGAAGAGTCTTCATGAATTCTAGACGATCTTTTCTGAGTAGTTCTGCTGCTCCGACGAAATTTTTCCCATTGTCTGAGTAAATGAGTGCGGGACATCCACGTCTTCCTATGAAGCGGAAAAATGCGGCTAGGAACGATTGGGTCAATAAATCACTTGCTGCTTCCAAATGTACAGCTTTTGTGGCGAAGCATACAAATATGCAAATGTACCTTTTTGTAATAAGGCACGCTCGGCCTGTGAAATTTTTGATATTAAAGGGTCCTGCGTAGTCTAATCCAGTTGTAGCAAAGGGTGGGGATAATGATGTACGTTCTGGTGGTAATGAAGCCATGATTTGATTTTGTGTTTGCTTTTTGTACAAAACACAAGTTTTACAATTGTGAATTACGCTTTTAACCAGTGGTTTCAATCTGAATACCCAATATTCTGTACGTAGGACTCGTGTCATCAGTTGATTTTCTCCATGAAGGGTAATTTTATGTGTAAATTCTTTTTTTTTTTTTTTTATGTAATACATTTTATTTATTTGAGATGAGATGTCGAAATGACAATAAGTTTTCGAATCTTAATACTAACAGAAAATAATAAGTCCAGCCAGTGCTAGACAAAATTATAATAAGTTTGGTCTTCTTAATTAATTAAAAAAACGATGTTCTTGTTTTGAGTCTAGATTCATAATTAATTCTATATTCAAAAAATTCTTTCTTATATCTAAAACTTACAGCCTGTTTATGTTACACGTTTAAAGTTAGACGAAACTGGACGAAACGATAACGTAACAATTTTCGTTCATGTAACGCGCTCTCTATTGTTCGTCTTCATTTGCGTTATGGACGTATAAATTAACAAAGTGTCAAAGTATTGCCTGTATGTAAATATATTTGTTTTGTTTACTTTTGTTCATATTGAATATCTTAATTTACTATAAACAATGGCTACCCTACAAGAGCAAAGAAATAAACAGCTGGATATACATTATAAACAAATCAAATTATTTACAAATTTGTGTAATTTTTAAAAATTATTAAATTAATAAAAAAATGTGTTTTCATCATTATTATACATTGCTTTTACATAAATAAGCACATAATTGTTTTGTGTATATTTACCTTTTTTTAGTTTCAATTTCAAAATTTTTAAAATTTTTCTGTTTCTTATATGTATATTTCTTTAGGACGAATGAAATATTTATTCGTCTTTCTTTCGTTTGTTTGACATATAAAAACGCGATACACAACCCAAAATTTGTTACGTCACATTCGTCAAAAAATTTGACTTTCGTGTTACATAGCCCAAAATAGGAAAAACGTCAATTATTTTTGACGTTTGTTTAGTTATTCATCTTACATAAACAGGCTGTTACAAACTAAAGATTGTGTGGTTTTTATAACTCACTCAATAACTTACATTAACTACTTCGTTCTCATTTACATGTTGTTTGGTGCAGTGAGCCAAAAGAGAAGAAAGAACACAAATAATCTTCTACTCACTTAATGCAATCACAACACAATTGGTTGACCCAATTAGTTGATTGCTTTGTTTTGGTTGCTGTGTATTGTGTCAGCAAAATTAAGTTTTTTTTTTTTTTTTTTTATATAATACATTATATTTATTTATTGAATCTTCAGATATTGAAATGACAATAAGTTTTCGAATCTTAATACTAAAAGAAAATAATAAGTCCAGCCAGTGCTAGACAAAATATTATGATACTACAAAAAAATTTACATCCACTGATCCAGTCATCTGTTTTGCGTTTGAGTTAAAGCAAGGGTATCCCTCCTTCTCAACCGAACATGGCCACTAAAGTTAAGGATGTCTCGTGCAAGTGGGTTTGGATGGTGTTCAAGTTTGCTGACATATTTTGAGGCGTATTTTGTAAATTCGTCTTTCACCAAAGGAATGCCTAGATCTTTGTGAATTCGAGAATTTTTAACGTACCATGGAGCTGCAGTAATTATACGTAGAATTTTATTTTGACCTCTTTGAATTTTTTCAATGTTGGATGCTGAGGCAGTACCCCATAATTGAATTCCATAACACCATATTGGCTTTAGAATTGCATTGTACAACAAAAGTTTACAATCCAACTTTAATGTAGAATTTCTGCCGATTAGCCAATTAAGTTGCACTGCTTTTAATCTCATCTGTGTAAGTTTTGCGTCAATATGAGACTTATAGGTTAAACGACGATCGAGGTGGATTCCGAGGTATTTGACTTCATTGTGTTGCGGAATAATTTGGTTATTTATTCTGATGGACGAGCAGGTATCTTTTCGCAATGTGAAAGTTATATGAATACATTTCTGTTCGTTAACCCTGATTTTCCAAAGCTCAAGCCAATTCTCTAGTTTATAAATATAATTCTGCAAATTCTGTGATGCTATTTGATGGTCCTTATACGCTAATAAAGGCTGTATCGTCAGCAAAAGTTGAAGTATGTATATTGGGGTCTGACGGCATATCGGATGCATAAATCAAATATAAAGTAGGACCCAGTATGCTACCCTGGGGTACTCCTGCTTCAATTGGCTGAGCGGGGCTTAAAAAATCGCCTTCTTTGATTGTAAATTTGCGACCATATAAATAACTTTTCATAAGTTTGTGGGTGTTAGCAGGCAGAGCTAATTTTATTTTGTGCATTAAACCTTCATGCCAGACTTTGTCGAACGCTTGGGAAACATCAATGAAAAGCGCGGAACAGTATTTTTTCTCTTCAAACGACCGTCTTATCACATTTACTAATCTGTGTGTTTGTTCGATGGTACTGTGTTTAGCTCTGAACCCGAATTGATGATTTGGAATACATTGAGTGTCGTTCAGAATTGGAATCAACTTAGCCATTAACAATTTTTCAAACAGTTTTGAAATTGTCGGCAGTAGGCTAATTGGCCTATATGACTCTACTTTGGTGAGGTCCTTCCCTGGCTTAGGAATCATGGTAATCATAGATACCTTCCAATCTGCAGGATAGTATTCTAGGCGTAAAATAGCATTGAAGATAAAGAGAATAATTCTTCTAGCTACACGAGGTAACTCCACAAGCATTTTGTTGCTGATTTTATCCATACCTGGAGCTTTTTTAAGGTTCAGAGTACCAATAGCGCTTTGAATATCATTAAAGCTAAGTCTTAGAGGTACAGGAGGTCTAATAACGAGTGGTGGCAAATCAGTTGAATTATTTGAGTTGTTTATAGTAAACACATTTCTCAAATGGTTAACAAATAAAGTCCCCTTCTCGGAATCGTTTCTAGCCCAGTCACCAGTCGGATTTCGCAAAGGAGGCTTTCCTCTAACTGGTCTTTTTAAACCTCGTGCCGCCTTCCATAACGAATAGTCAGATTGTGGGGAACTGTCAATTCCCTCCAAGTATGATTTAAGTGAAGCCATTCTTTGGGTTTCTAAGAAATTTCTTAGTATATCTCTGCATTCCCGTAGCCTAGCTTTCAGTTGAGGAGACCTATGAATTTGCCACTCTCTTCTAACTCTTCTTTTTTCTGTCAGGAGATGTTCGAGTTCAGCGAAATAAGTTCTGTTTGTCCTATTTCTGCATTCAACGTCATATGTGGAAGCGTGATGCACAGCTCTTCGTATGTCCTCAGTAAACTTGCCAATCGACCCATCAATATCCTCGGTAGTTCTCAACACTACATTTTCCGTGCAGTGGGAACTTAAATACTTTTTATACTTTATCCAACTTACTCTGGATTTAGACATGTCCCGAAATGGAGAGCCATACCCTTGAAGGAAACGCATTGAAATAATAGAAGGAGAGTGATCTGAAGACAAGTCTAATGAAGGCTCCACTTGTATCGATTCTACAGGGATATTTTTCACTACTCCGAAGTCAATAATATCGGGAATCTTCCGTCGGTCCGTCGGCCAGTAGGTGGGATGCCCGCTTGAGAGTACATCTAAGCCCATTTTGGCAATGGTGTTGAAGAGTTCACGACCCTTCGGGGTCACTAGACGTGAACCCCAAAATGTGTGTTTGGCGTTAAAGTCACCAACAACCAAAAATCTAGCTCCAAGGGAATTGAAGAAGCTGTAGTATTGATGTTCTTTTATTGAAAATCGAGGCGGCGAATAAATTGATGATAAAACAAAGTTGTATTGACAGAATTCAATACAAATGTTTGTTGCTTGTAGGTAATCCTTACATATGTTGTTCATTAAATAATGTTTTATTCTGTTCTTTATAAGAATTGCCGAACCTCCACATGCTCTTCCGCGGGGATCTTCAGTATCATACAACACGTAGCCATTAATTTTGAAGTACCCTGTCGCCGTCAAGTGAATTTCAGCAATCATCATGACATCAATCTGCTTATCCATCAGGAAGTGTTCCAGTTCGTTTTTATGTTGGCGGAGGCCGTTCGTGTTCCAAAAACAAATTTTTAAACAAATCATTTCTTTAAAATTGCTTGTAAGATAGTGGATTGCATTTTCAGCATTTCCTGCATCATGGATGTCATAGTGGTCGTAAAAGTGTTCATAGTTTGGACAAGTGTCTGCAAAGTAGTCTCTAGAGTGTTAATATTAGGCTCGTAATATAAATTTCCTGCTCCAAACCTGGCATATTAGATTTAACCACGTTAGCGTAAGAAACTTGTCTAGAACTAGGCGCGTTTTCATGACTAGTGGGCCGTAACAATTGAGGAAAATTGTTACTCGATGCAAAATTAGGCTGTTGAGGATGAACAGGTAATACTGACGTCTTGTTGGTCCTTATGCCTTTCAAATGAGTGTAAACTGGACAACCTCTATAATTTGCGGTATGATTACCTCCGCAGTTACTGCTTTTTTTGATTTTTGAGTCGGTTTTCGACTTATCACATTGAGCAGTTGTATGTAGTTCCCCACACGCAACACAAACTGACGGCAATTTACAATACGCTTTAGTGTGACCAAATTCTTGACAATTAAGACACTGGACGGGTCCCTGACGCTTATGCGGTTCTTCCACGGTGATTCTACGATGCAGAAGGTAAATCAGATTGTAGATGGGATGGGACTCGTTTTTCTTTAAAACTATATCTCCGGGTTCCAATTCCACCCTGAACATAGGCTGAGGAATCTTTTCACGGTTTCTAATATTCGTTATGCTCTTAATTTTGAAGCCATTTTCGATTAAACTAGTTTTTATCTCGGCAGGATCAACATATGAGTCTATACCCTTTAGAACGACTTGGAGTCCTTTTGCGCTTTTCAGCTGGTAGGTATAGAAATCCCTACTCTCCCTCTCCAACTGGTTGGACAATTTTCGAAAGTCATCTTCCTTTTTCACTTGAATTTTGGTTTCGCTGATATTTCCATGTTTAATTGAGGTTACGCTAAACATATTTTCACCTATTACCGAAACAATTCCTTGTACCAATTTACTGGAAGTGGGCTCTCGCAGATAAATTGGTGGGGGCTTAAACGTCTTTTTAGGAAGTTCTGCATCATCCGTCTGGAGGAGAGCAAACCTGTTTTGATCATTTGGATTGTCAATACTCACGGTCTTGGGAGCTTTTGAATTTGATGACATTTGAGCAGATGTCGGGCTCCTCTGTCGCTTAAGAACTGTGACGTATTTATCCATACCTACTTGTTTTCTAGGTTTGACTGCACTATTTGATGTAGAAGATATTGATGTTTTATCATCTGATGAAATCACTATATTGGGCGAACAGGAACGGCGCCGTTCTACGGCTCTTGTAGTGAGAAGATTCTCCACAGATTTTTTTAAGGATTCTTCCTCAGAGATCCATAAAGATTTTCTAGTCGAGCTAAGCTCTTTCTCAGAATTACATCTGAGAGGAACACTCATACAGTTTTTATGCGGTTTTTAATGTTTTTTATTATTTTTTTTTTTAATGTTTTTTATTTTTTAATGTTTTTTATTTTTTAATGTTTTTGAATGTTTTTTATTTTTTTATTTTTTTTTTTTTTTTTTTTTACCGTAGGTATTTTTACTTATTACGAATTATTTTTTAACTTTTTTGTTTTATTTCGACCTATTACACTTTTTCACCTATTACGATTTTTTCACCGAAAATTCAGCCGCACTAAAAATAACACGTCGGAACAGTTCATCAACACTATGTGTAATTAAGTAAGGCAATGTTTGTAACTTACACCAAACAGCTTGTATGGGTGGCATATGTAATTGGGTTTTGTTGTACAATTATAAGTGCACACTACACCCTCACCCTTTAGAAGAAAATTATGGAATCTTTTGTTTATGCAAAGATTGCAGAATTTTTTATAATAACAAACCATGTCGTAGTTCTATATTTATATTTTATATTTGTTTATTTATTTTTAAATTTAAGTACAAAGAATGATTTGCTTATATTATTATTTTGTTCTTATGTATACATTGGTTTCATTTTATATTTTTGGTTTATTATTATTATTCTTAAATTTAACAAAGTATGTTTATGTATGTATTTTTTTTGTATAAAAGTATAAAAGTTGTCTTAGGTTAGTTATCAATACGCTTACTTTTAGTTTTGTTTAATTCTTATATTTCTTTAGTAGATTCTTATGAAAAATTTTGTTGTTGTTGTTTACATTTACTGTTATATTTAGGTTATCTATTGCTATAATTTTATATGGTCCATTATAAGGTGGCTCATTCTTTTTTCTATTTTCTACTTTAACTAAAACTAAATATCCTATTGTTAAATCTATTCTATTTATATCCTTATATGAATCTAATTGTCTCTTAGTTTTTATCTTATCTATCATATTCTTAGCGTTTTCTAATGAATATTTTAATCTGGCTTTTAGTTCATTGGCATAATTTTCAAAATTGTATACCTTTGGATGATTCATGACTTTACCAAAAACTAGTTCAAAAGGCGAATACTCAGTATCTACGTGAGGAGTTGTATTATATGCAAATGTATAATAAGGAATCCATTGTTCCCAATGTTCGTCTTCTACGAACGATAAGAAATATTCGTTTAATACCCTGTGATTTCTATCAACAGTTCCCAGTGGTGTCGAAAATCTTTATTCTATCTTTAACAGTTTGCATATCTCTCTCATTAGTTCGTTTGTGAATTCTGTTCCTCTGTACGATTTGAGTATTCCAAATAGTCCGTAAATCAGTATAACATTTTCTACCAGTGCTTTTGCTATTGACTTGGCCTCTTTTGTCTCCATTGGACAGGCTATGACATATTTTGTCAATTCGCATTGCATTGTTAGTTTTATCTTTGGTTATTAGTTGGCCGTAGTGGACCAACTGTGTCTATCACTATTGTGTTGAAGCTATTTGAAGGTGTTGCTGTAATTTTTTGTGGTTCCTTCGTGTGTCTGATTTGATTATTTTTTTGACATAATTTGCATTTCGATACGTATTCTTTGATAGATTTATTCATTCCCTTCCATATGTATTTTTGTTTTAATTTTAATAGGGTCTTTCTTATACCAAAGTGACCTCCTTGGGGTGTGTCATGATATAACTTTATTAATTCTACTTTTTTGTATCTTTTGAGGTTTTGTATACAATAATATTACTATGTCATCTTTATTCTTTTTACAATTTTCATTGTATTTGGCCTTAAATTCATCCGCGGGAATTATACTAAATATTGCATCATTACTTTCGATTGCAAATTTCTTATTTTTCATGTTTCTTACTTTCTTTAAATATGATGGTAGTTTCTCCAAAGGGTATCTAAATACAATGGATTATCGCTACATCTAATACGTGTTTCATTATTTTCAATATCACACTCTATTGTGTGTTCATATAATTTTTTTAACATTGTTTATTGGCCTCTTTTCTAATATAAATTTTAATTTTTTTGCGCGCTTGATATCATTGATGGACGTGCAGTCCCACATATGGAGTTGATCAGACTCGTTATGAGATCTGTTTATGATATTATTATATTCTGATGACTTTTTGCTTATACCTGTTGTTACAACTAGTGTTTTTTTTTATCTTCTCATCATTTCCTGATGGTATCATGCTTTCAATATGTCAGAATTAATTTCTATGCTTAATAATGCGTCTGCATTTATATTAGGTTCTCCTTTTTTGTATACAATCTCAGTCATATTCTGAAAGCTTCATTCTAATTCTCGTTAATTTTGAACTAGGATTTTTGTGTGAAAACAGTGACACTAATGGTCTATGGTCAGTAACCATTTTAAATTTTCTTCCATATAGATATGGTCTGAAAAATTGTATTCCCCAATAAATACCTAATAGTTCTTTTTCTATTATTGGTTTATTTCTCTCATGTTTATTAAGGGAGCTACTAGCATAGGATATAGGTAGATCTTCACCTATTTCACCCTGGGATAAAACTGCTCCTAGTGCAAAATCTGATGCGTCAGTAGTCAGGACGAATGTTTCATCAAAATTTGGATATTGTAGGATTGGTGGACTTCTTAGCTTGTTTTTAAGTGTTTCAAATGCCTTTTGGAATTCTTCTGCCCATTCAAATTTTGTGCCCTTCTTCAATAATTTATTCAAACAGTTTGCAATGTCTGCAAAGTTTTTGATAAATCTTCTATAGTAGTTACAGAATGCCACGAATCTTCTTACGTCGTCGGCGCTACTCGGGATTGGATATTTCGAAATTGCCTCATATTTATTTGGGTCTGGCTTGATACCGTTTGATGTTATCAAATGTCCCAAATATACCACTTCAGGTTTAAGAAAACAACACTTGCTTGCATTCAATTTCAGATTATATTTAGACAATCTGTCGAAAACATTGACTAAGTTGTTGTTGTGATGCTTTAGGCTACATCCAAAAACAATTATGTCATCTACATATAAAAATGCTTCAAACTCCAATCCGGATAAAACTATTTGAAGACATTCTTAATCTAAAAGGTAACCTGGTATACTGGTAATGACCATTTAGAGTTGAAAAAGCCTTGAATTCTGATCAAGTTCGATCTGATGGAATGAACTGATCATATCTAGTGTAGAGAAATATTTAGCTCTACCCAGCTTATCTAAAATGTCATCCAATCGTGTTAAAGGAAATTTATCATTCACTATTTTGTCGTTCAGTTTCCTGAAATCAACAACTAATCTCCATTTCTTTAATTCTTTCTGCCCCTTTTTAGGAACTCGTAAGAGTTGTGCATTATATGGACTTATAGAAGGTTATATAATTTTTTGCTTTAGTAGTTCTCTAACTTGATTATTTATTTCCTCTGTATGCGTTTGTGGTAAACGATAGTTCTTTATGTAAGTTGGATTAGAATCTTTTAATTGGATGGTTTGATTATAGAAATTGTTTGTTGTCAAACTCTCATTTTCCAAATGGAATGGTATTTCTTAAGTATTTTTAACAAACTTTCTTTCGCTACATTATCCTGGTTGTCTACATTGAGTTCTTTTAGGACTCGACCGAATCGTTCTTTATCACACTTGGTTGTATTTTTACTAGTTCTGTATATACATAATCTTTTAGTGGAGTGGTTTCTATTTTCAAATTATGTATTATTGTTTCTTTATTTGAAGTATTCAACAGCTTTATATGTTTGTTTCCATTTTTTGGAATTATGGCGTTTGCTAGAAATACGCCTTCTATTATTTCTCTCTTGCATATTACTGTATCTTCATTAACATTTATATCAAATGGTATTATAATTTCACTTCTTGCTGGAATCTTCACAAATTTGATGCCGAATCTTTTGTCATATATTGGTAGTTTAAAGTTTTCTTTTCCTACGTTAACTGTCAGTATAAATGTTTCATAATCTATTTTGCAATTATAGTTTTGTAAAAAATCACGTCCTATAATTCCATCAGTACCAATAGGAAATTCATTTCTAACCATATGTATTCTATGTTTGAAAACGGTTTCGTCAAATTTTATTGATATTTCAGTAGATCCTAATGATAAGATCTTCTTTTGTAGTCATCTGGATTTTCATCGTGTTCTAGTAGTAAATCTTCTTTGCACAGAAGATTTCTGACTGTCTATCAGAAAAGTCAGAATACGGGGTGTGTTCAATACATTTATTTTAATATAGTTTTTAATATCAGATGAAATGCTAAATATTTGATTGATATTTATTCGTTTTGATCCGGAGATGTCTGTTGGAATGATGCCTCCGGATATAACTCGTTTCCCTGGTTTTGTACGTGATATGCATTTTTTCCTCTATTGTTATTATTGTTCCTATTGTAGTATCTGTTGTTGGAGTTGTTTGTATTATTGTTCCTATTGTAGTCCCTGTTGTTGGAGTTGTTATTATTATTGTTTCTATTATTGTTATTATTATTATTATAGTTGTTACTATATCTTTCATTGTTGTTTCTTCTACTGTTATTTCCATTATTGTTATTTATACTATGATTTGTTCTATTATTATAACCGTGTCCGTTATAACCGTTATTTTTAAATCTGTTGTTATTGTTATTTCTATATCTATTTCCATAGCTATTGTTGTTTTGGTTGTTATTATTTCTGTAGTTTCTGGGATTGTTTGACTGTTGTGCTGAATGGAACAAGATTTGGTTTTGTCTTATGTCAGTAGAGACTTCCGTTGCTATTTCGATGGCTTCACTAAGTTTCTTTACTCTACTTGCTTCTATTGTTCTAATTATTTCTTTATTTTTCAAGCCGTTTTTAAATGAGTTAAAAGCTATTACTGCATTTGTCTCGCTTATGACTTCTCTATTTTGTTCTCCCATTGTACTAATTTAAATTTCATTGAGTTCTAAAGTCAGTTGTTCTATCCTATCGGCAAATTTTCTAATCGATTCTGTCTGGACTATGCGAGTTAGTTCATTTATTATTATATTTGGTGATTTTTTTGGTTTATATGCATCTTCTAATGTTGTAAGTAGTGTATTTATACTATTTGGAACTTGTATCTGTCTAATTCTGTTTTGTACCTTGGGTGTTAATTTTGTTTTGTATATGAAATTGAAAAATGAGTCATGTTTACTCTAAGAATTTCTATATTTGCTATAAAAGAATTTAATTCTTCCTTTGTTCCTGTAAAAATTGTAAAAAGTTTTGAAATTGATGCCAATTCATTGGCGTTTAAATGTTCTTCAGTCATATTTGTAGAATTTCCTTGTACAGTCTGAGTACTACCACTTTGTGCTAGTTTATCTTCGTGTAATTTTAGTATTTGTAGTGCTTCTATTTTAATTTTTTTAAATTGTGAAGTTTGTTGTAATATTTCCTCTTGGGATAATTTACTCTTAGCTAATACTTTTATTATAGAGCAACTCCATATGAAAACGATCAAAATTGGCAAATTTTTGGACGACCCCTCTCCGATTTTAAAATAAATAGTCTCAATCGATTGCCCAGCAAAAAATAATATACTTACATATTTTTTTTTTTTTTACAGTAACTTGTTTAGTGGTGGTGTACACAACTGTCATGTGACAAAATTGAAGAATTCTTCATAAGGGACCTCATTGAAAGTTGTTTTAAAAAAAAACTACTAAAGCGATCGCAACGAGTAATAGCTCGTTGGAAAGGTATTGAATCAGGCTTTAATTGAAAAATAAAATTTTCCTAATTTTTCTTAGAAATTTACCTTTAAATTTTCCCAAGAAAATTAAATTTTCCACAGAAGCTCCTAAATTTTCCGGCTAATTTTTTTTTTGGATTCCTCATAATTTTTGCTTTAAGAATCAGCAATAAAAAAAATGGGCCCGACTCCTTGTTTGGACAGAAGAGCATTTAAGAGACCACCTTGTTAAAAATACATTTTAAAAATTATTTAATAGTTTCTTTTAACAAGCAATTAGGTCATTTTAATTTTATATAAAAATATTTGATTTATTTTTATATATATTTATTTTCAATATTTCGCTATCACAATGGATAGCTTCCTCAGGGATAAGGGACCTCATTGAAAGTTGTTTAAAAAAAAAAAACTACTAAAGCGATCGCAACGAGTAATAGCTCGTTGGAAAGGTATTGAATCAGGCTTTAATTGAAAAATAAAATTAAAATTATTATCCCTGAGGAAGCTATCCATTGTGATAGCGAAATATTGGAAATAAATATATATAAAATAAATCAAATATTTTTATATAAAATTAAAATGACCTAATTGCTTGTTAAAAGAAACTATTAAATATTCAAAAAAAGGTCAAATAAACGAACTAAATATTTTAAAAATTATTTTACAGTTAAAAATACATTTATGAAGAAAAAATCTTTCTTATTTTGCTGCTTATACTTAATTATAATATTTATTAAAAATTTCAATTGTCTTGGCATCATTAAAAAATTAAAGTAACTTTAAATTTAGCACGTCGGCAGACGAAGAGTACCGCTTTACATATCAGAAATATTTGGTATGAAGCAATGAAACTTTTGCGTTCCAGTTATAGTTTTGACATTATTATATCTGTTTTGAACTCGTCGCTCCATGGCATCGTGTTCTTTTTGAGTGCATAAAACTGTGTTAATGGCAATTTCATTGCTTTGAATCCACGAAAACAAATGTTGTACATTTAAGATCTGGTCAGTATATGGCCTTTGCAAACTTGCCTTAGTCGCCATGCGTTTTAGGGAACCCTAACGCATCGCATGGGCCCTTACCGTGGGACGTCGCGAAAAAGTGCCACTCGACCTTGCAGTTTTGTTCTTCTTCACTTATGCAAAGATTGTACAAATTTTTTTTATTCTTGTACTGAGAAGCCGCGCCGTCTGAGAAAAACGTTACTTTGTCGATTGCATCGAATTTTGATCTTAAGAATTCAAACAGTTTCATTTGAAATATCTAAACGGACACATAATTATGAGCTAAACTCTCCGCGACAACAACAAGGCTTACGGTCCGTAGTTCGTTTTTGAAATAAATGCAAAAAGGATGCACCGTGCACTGGTCGTTTGCCCAGTGATAAGCCTGAATTTCATCCTGAACGAGAAAAGTGTAATTCTCGGCAAAGTCTCTTATCACAATGAATTCATTTTGGGCTAATTTCTCCTTACTTTCCTTTAGAAATTTCGATTGCATCTCGGATATGAAATGGTGCGCCTTCAGTTCATTCAACTTGAATCCGAATTCCTCGATGAATTCCGGAATCTGCTTTACCACGGTCTCAAGGGAACATCTGCCGCTGCTAATTTTCCACTGTTTGAAATGCACCTCCTGAATTAACAGCTGTTCAAACTTTTCCGCCAAATATTGCTCTAGCTCGTCAATCTTCGGACAATTGTCGCATTTGGACAGATGACAATTTTCCGTGGGGTATGCGCACAACGACTTCGACAGGAGGTCCCTATATGTTTCAATTTCACCGTGAAATACTTTCAATTTCTTGCATGGAAAGAAAATTAATTTGATGTTTTGATGAAACATGCAAACGCAGACTGAATGCGTTCCGTGCCTGTCTAATGCCAGCACGCATTCTTTTGGTCGTAGGATGGCAAACTTAGAAAATCCCACTTTTTCTGCTGGGTATTTCTCATTGAACTGATGGTATGCTTCGGATAGATTACATAATAATAATCTGCGCTGCTTGTGTACTTTTTCTCCATCTTCACGTGTGATAACATAGTCACGTGTACCTGGGCAGGCGCGGCCTTTGTCATCATTGCAGTAAAAATCTTGAATCGATTTCACCGTTGCTTCGCTGAGGGTCCTTGAGCCAAATTTCTTGGTGGGAGTCGCCAATATTCCCTTCTGTCGAACTAATTCTTTGCTTCTTCTCGCGATGTAAAAAGATGTTTGAAACTGTTCAGAAATCTTGCGTATAGACCATGATTGAGGCAGCACGGATAAAATGAGATATTTCTCTGGAAAAGTGGTCGCTAAATTGAATTTTCTTTTCAACTGCTCAATCATTTGTTTGCCGTCATCGACGTCATCTGCTTGACTGCATTCGTTATCAGAGCCTTCATCAAATATTGTCGCGATTGCACTCACAACCTTGCCTTTTTTCTCTTTCCTGTATGTTTCACTTCGCAACTTTCTTTTTCTAATAGGCGTTCCACCTAAAGTGGTAATAGCCTCATTCAAAGAACTCAAAGACATATTGACCATCGGAATGTCTGCCTCACTATCAGATGAAACATTTTGTTCACTTGTCATTTCACTCTCGGATTGTGGCTGCATTTATTTCAATGCATTTGCTTGTTGAGACAAATCGATTTTACACTTGGGGCAAATGAATTCTGCTTCTTCACCGTATTGTATATTTAATTCATTCATGTATCGCTTCGAAACACCAGTTAATTTTAATACTTTTATCTTTTTCGAACGATGTCCACTCTTGTTAAACGGATTGCAGCAAAATTTATTCATTTTACTTTAAATTGTCTTTACAGCTTCACTCTTTACTTTAAAAAAAAAAAAACACACTTTAACACGTTCACGTTTAGTATTCAACTGAAATTTGACTCAGAGTATGTGAAGTATTTATATTTATTTTTTGTTAAAAAATAGGTAAAAAAAATAAGCGATATTTGCTTTTCTTTAATAGGAAAATTTGCGTGAACTACTGGTCATAAAATGTTTTTTAAAGAGGGACTTAATTGGTTACTGCCAATAAGCCGACCACAGGTCATAAAATGTTTTGTAAATTTTTTAAATTACCAGATAATAAATATTTCCCCATATTTATGGAAAATCCGTGTTTTATGACTGTTCTGCACGTGTCATTTTAGGCGAAATATTTATTACCTGGTAATTTAAAAAATTTACAAAACATTTTATGACCTGTAGCCTCAGTCGGGTTTGGTGTGCCATTACATGCCACTGCTGCTATTATCCATGGATTTATGGCCGATCTTGTGAAGGGAGGCAGACCATATTCACTACACACTCAACTTGGGGCTCTTAAAAAAAAAATTGATTTTTTCTTCATAAATGTATTTTTAACTGTAAAATAATTTTTAAAATGTATTTTTAACAAGGTGGTCTCTTAAATGCTCTTCTCCTGTCCAAACAAGGAGTCGGGGCCCATTTTTTTGTTGCTGATTCTTAAAGCAAAAATTATGAGGAATCCAAAAAAAAAAAAAAAAATAGCCGGAAAATTTTTGAGCTTCTGTAGGTACATTATTTTTTGCTGGGCAATCGATTGAGACTATTTATTTTAAAATCGGAGGGGTCGTCCAAAAGGTGATCGCTTTCATATGGAATTGCTCTATATATTCTTTTAATAGTTTTAATTCATTCTTCTTTGTTTCTATGTTCTCTATAAAGACTTTTTCGCATTGGTAATCAAATTATTTATGCTTTCATAGATGTTATCCATCTAGTTTCAAATTAATTACTTCCTATTACAGAATTCAACAATAAAAAAAATTTTTATTCTTAGTTATTCATAACATTTATTTTTAATTTCTACTTATACATCATATATACTCAATTATATTTAATTTGTTATAATGTATTTGTATATATTTGTTTATACTAAACATTGTTAATAGCATTGTTGATAGCGTTTTGGTTTCTATATTTATTTACATATTGTTTAAAATGTTTATTTATTTTATATAATATGAATAGAATAAATAATACTATTATTAGTGTTTTTATGTATTCTGGAATGAATTCCAAAGAGCATTGCCATTTTGTACAATATTCTCTTGAATTTCGACCTTGCTTTGAGGTTTTCCCATATTGTTATTTTTGTTTCCCCAGATAAGACCTACCATGTTATTTTATAAAAGTTATTTTATGTGTCAATGTTGAATGTTTTATTTTTGTTTTATCTCTTCTAAAGGTTGTAATACGGACATCTGTGGATTATCTCTTTTTTGATTTAATATTTTGTGTATTTTATTTATGGTTTGTAATTGCAATTTATTTGCTTCTTATAGTTAATGTGATAAATCTTTTTGCCCTTAACTTCTAGTAAAATATTGCCATTACATACAACAAAAGGTACAGTTTGAAAGACAATTTTATTTATTGGTTATTATAACATTTATGTATTATCACAGATGTGCAACTGCACTTTCTGTGTTAATTTTTGATATGCTAGATGTGCACTTTCAAAAATGATTTAGTGTTTATTTCCAGACATGCCCATGCACTTTCTGGTTTTTTGTTATTTATTTATTATTATTTTTCTATATTGATTTGCCAGACATGCCCATGCACTTTCTGGTCAAATTTTTTTTCATCTTATTATTATTATTTTCTTACTTAATGCGGCGCTATGTTCAGGAACGTTGGCAGGATCTCTTCATCATCAGTACGGTGAGAAGGCATGATCAAGAAAGGCAAGAAAGCAGGATCAAGAAGGCAGGATCGCCATATAATAAGTTTGGTCTTCTTAATTAATTAAAAAAACGATGTTCTGGTTTTGAGTCTAGATTCATAATTAATTCTTTATTCTAAAAATTCTTTCTTATATCTAAAACTTACAAACTAAAGATTGAGTGGTTTCTATAACTCACTCAATAACTTATTCTATAACTTACATTAACTACTTCATTCTCATTTATATGTTGTTTGGTGCAGTGAGCCAAAAGAGAAGAAAGAGCACAAATACTCTTCTACTCACTTAATGCAATCACAACACAAATGGTTTTGTTGTACAATTATAAGTGCACACTACAAAATATTATTATACTACAAAAAATTTACATCCACTGATCCAGTCATCTGTTTTGCGCTTGAGTTAAAGCAAGGGTATCCCATCTTCTCAACCGAACATGGCCACTAAAGTTAAGGATGTCTCGTGCAAGTGGGTTTGGATGGTGTTCAAGTTTGCTGACATATTTTGAGGCATATTTTGAAAATTCGACTTTCACCAAAGGAATGCCTAGATCTTTGTGAATTCGAGAATTTTTAACGTACCATGGAGCTGCAGTAATTATACGTAGAATTTTATTTTGACCCCTTTGAATTTTTTCAATGATGGATGCTGAGGCAGTACCCCATAATTGAATTCCATAACACCAGATTGGCTTTAGAATTGCATTGTACAACAAAAGTTTGCAATCCAACTTTAAGCCTAGTACTCTGTTTCAATTTGGGAAAAATGTTGAGCAACATTAATTATTTCATACGGAAAATTTGACGTGTAGCCAATCTTGCCTATCACGCGAATTTACATAATTTGACGTTTTTTTTATTGAAATAAGCCACATTGTTTTACTTATGTAAACAAAACACATATGTTTTGCTTTTTTGTAAATTTAAATCGAAACTAAATAAAAGTTAAAATATTTAAAAATCTGTGTTGAATCGAAATAGTTAAATAAAAATGAATAAACACATATTACTGGCAGTTTGTGCAGCAGCACAACAAGTAATAGATATTGTTATTGCGACAGAAGAGCTTTTGGATGAAAATTCCACGTGAAACAATTGCTACTTTAATTATTTCGCTGTGAAAAAATAATGTTGCCAGATACATTTCATATGTTTTTCACAAAATGAACAGAGTACTACTTCTACAAAATTTTTTCATGAAAATTTCATGTGAATTTTTTTAACATGTATTTTGACAGCATTCCACTTGAAATTTTAAACAGAACACTAGGCTTTAATGTAGAATTTCTGCCGATTAGCCAATTAAGTTGCACTGCTTTTAATCTCATCTGTGTAAGATTTCCAAGTTAAACGACGATCGAGGTGGATTCCGAGGTATTTGACTTCATTGTGTTGCGGGATAATTTGGTTATTTATTCTAATGAACGAGCAGGTATCTTTTCACAATGTGAAAGTTATATGAATACATTTCTGTTCGTTAACCCTGATTTTCAAAAGCTCAAGCCAATTCTCTAGTTTATAAACATATTTCTGCAAATTCTGTGATGCTATTTGATGGTCCTTATGAACGCTAATAAAGACGCTGTATCGTCTGCAAAAGTTGAAGTATGTATTATGGGGTCTGACGGCATGTCGGATGCATAAATCAAATATAAAGTAGGACCCAGTTTGCTACCCTGGGGTACTCCTGCTTCAATTGGCTGAGCGGGGCTTAAAAAATCGCCTTCTTTGATTGTAAATTTGCGACCAGGCAGAGATAATTTTATTTTATGCATTAAACCTTCATGCCAGACTTTGTCGAAGGCTTGGGAAACATCAATGAAAAGCGCGGAACAGTATTTTTTCTCTTCAAACGACCGTCTTATCACATCTACTAATCTGTGTGTTTGTTCGATGGTACTGTGTTTAGCTCTGAACCCGAATTGGTGATTTGGAATACATTGAGTGTCGTTCAGAATTGGAATCAACTTAGCCATTAACAATTTTTTAAACAGTTTTGAAATTGTCGGCAGTAGGCTAATTGGCCTATATGACTCTACTTTGGTGGGGTCCTTCCTCGGCTTAGGAATCATGGTAATCATAGATACCTTCCAATCTGCAGGATAGTATTCTAGGCGTAAAATAGCATTGAAGATAAAGAGAATAATTCTTCTAGCTACACGAGGTAACTCCACAAGCATTTTATTGCGGATTTTAGCCATACCTGGAGCTTTTTTAAGGTTCAAAGTACCAATAGCGCTTTGAACATCATTAAATCTAAGTCTTAGAAGTACTGGAGGTCTAATAACGAGTGGTGGCAAATCAGTTGAATTATTTGAGTTGTTTATAGTAAACACATTTCTCAAATGGTTAACAAATAAAGTCCCCTTCTCGGAATCGTTTCTAGCCCAGTCACCAGTCGGATTTCGCAAAGGAGGCTTTCCTCTAACTGGTCTTTTTAAACCTCGTGCCGCCTTCCATAACGAATAGTCAGATTGTGGGGAACTGTCAATTCCCTCCAAGTATGATTTAAGTGAAGCCATTCTTTGGGTTTCTAAGAAATTTCTTAGTATATCTCTGCATTCCCGTAGCCTAGCTTTCAGTTGAGGAGACCTGTGAATTTGCCACTCTCTTCTAACTCTTCTTTTTTCTGTCAGGAGATGTTCGAGTTCAGCGAAATAAGTTCTGTTTGTCCTATTTCTGCATTCAACGTCATATGTGGAAGCGTGATGCACAGCTCTTCGTATGTCCTCAGTAAACTTGCCAATCGACCCATCAATATCCTCGGTAGTTCTCAACACTACATTTTCCGTGCAGTGGGAACTTAAATACTTTTTATACTTTATCCAACTTACTCTGGATTTAGACATGTCCCGAAATGGAGAGCCATACCCTTGAAGGAAACGCATTGAAATAATAGAAGGAGAGTGATCTGAAGACAAGTCTAATGAAGGCTCCACTTGTATCGATTCTACAGGGATATTTTTCACTACTCCGAAGTCAATAATATCGGGAATCTTCCGTCGGTCCGTCGGCCAGTAGGTGGGATGCCCGCTTGAGAGTACATCTAAGCCCATTTTGGCACTAGACGTGAACCCCAAAATGTGTGTTTGGCGTTAAAGTCACCAACAACCAAAAATCTAGCTCCAAGGGAATTGAAGAAGCTGTAGTATTGATGTTCTTTTATTGAAAATCGAGGCGGCGAATAAATTGATGATAAAACAAAGTTGTATTGACAGAATTCAATACAAATGTTTGTTGCTTGTAGGTAATCCTTACATATGTTGTTCATTAAATAATGTTTTATTCTGTTCTTTATAAGAATTGCCGAACCTCCACATGCTCTTCCGCGGGGATCTTCAGTATCATACAACACGTAGCCATTAATTTTGAAGTACCCTGTCGCCGTCAAGTGAATTTCAGCAATCATCATGACATCAATCTGCTTATCCATCAGGAAGTGTTCCAGTTCGTTTTTATGTTGGCGGAGGCCGTTCGCGTTCCAAAAACAAATTTTTAAACAAATCATTTCTTTAAAATTGCTTGTAAGATAGTGGATTGCATTTTCAGCATTTCCTGCATCATGGATGTCATAGTGGTCGTAAAAGTGTTCATAGTTTGGACAAGTGTCTGCAAAGTAGTCTCTAGAGTGTTAATATTAGGCTCGTAATATAAATTTCCTGCTCCAAACCTGGCATATTAGATTTAACCACGTTAGCGTAAGAAACTTGTCTAGAACTAGGCGCGTTTTCATGACTAGTGGGCCGTAACAATTGAGGAAAATTGTTACTCGATGCAAAATTAGGCTGTTGTGGATGAACAGGTAATACTGACGTCTTGTTGGTCCTTATGCCTTTCAAATGAGTGTAAACTGGACAACCTCTATAATTTGCGGTATGATTACCTCCGCAGTTACTGCATTTTTTGATTTTTGAGTCAGTTTTCGACTAATCGCATTGAGCAGTTGCATGTAGCTCCCCACACGCAACACAAACTGACGGCAATTTACAATACGCTTTGGTGTGACCAAATTCTTGACAGTAAGACACTGGACGGGTCACTGACGCTTATGCGGTTCTTCCACGGTGATACTACGATGTAGAAGGTAAATCAGATTGTAAATGGGATGGGACTCGTTTTTCTTTAATACGACATCTACAGGTTCCAATTCCACCCTGAACATAGGCTGTGGAATCTTTTCGCGGTTTCTAATATTCTTTATGCTCTTAATTTTGAAGCCATTTTCCATTAAACTACTCTTTATCTCGGCAGGATCAACATCTGGGTCTATACCCTTTAGAACGACTTGGCGTCCTTTTGCGCTTTTCAGCTGGTAGGTATAGAAATCCCTACTCTCCTCTCCAACTGGTTGGACTATTTTCGAAAATCATCTTCCTTTTTCATTTGAATTTTGGTTTCGCTGATATTTCCATGTTTAATTGATGTTACGCTAAACATATTTTCACCTATTACCGAAACAATTCCTTGTACTGGAATTTACTGGAAGTGGTCTCTCTCAGATAGTCGAGCTAAGCTCTTTCTCAGAATTATATCTGAGAGGAACACTCATACAGTTTTTATGGTTTTTTTTTTTTTTTTTTGATATTTTTACCTATTACGAGTTATTTTTTCACTTTTTTGTTTTATTTCAACCTATTACACTTTTTCACCTATTACGATTTTTTGACCGAAAATTCAGCCGTACTAAAAATAAAACATTTTTTGTTTAAATTTCAAATGTTTATGCTCATCTGGAAAATGATTTAGTTGAGTCCATATGATGAGGCGATGTTTGACGAAATTTATTTCTGCTCGGGTGATTTCTGCTGAAGATTCGCGAAGATGGGTTCGGTTGTTTCCAGTATTTCTCCAAAATCTTGACATAAGCGAGCACTCGATAAGCGCGTGATAGGTGTGAGAATCGATTTAATGGGTCTTCGCGTGTTATGCTTGTAAATGCTTTTACATTTTTAACTTCTAAGTTTGTGTCGTGTGTTTGTTTTGGTATCGGCCATTGATTTTTAGGTAATTTTAGCCACCATAGGTTGTGGGTTTCAGTTCTTGTGGAGTACATCCTCGGCTGGCTGCATCTGCTGGGTTATCTTTAGAGTCGATATGTTGCCAATTTTGATTTCCAACCTTATCTAAGATTTCAGAAACACGATTTCCAACGAAAGTGTTCAATGAACAAGGGGATTTCTTTAACCATGATAGCATGATTGTTGAGTCGGTTCAATAATATTTTTTGATATTTTGAATTTGAAGATTTGATATAAATCCACATGCAAGGTTTGCCAATAATACGGATCCACGCAATTCTAAGCGGGACAATGATATTTGCTTATTGGGAGCTACACTGGTCTTTGAAGCCAGAAGAAATGTGAATACTGAGTTTGAATAAGCTGAATAAGATTTTCTGACGCGTCACTAAAACCGTGAATTTCCACATTACAGCTTGGGCTAAATTGGATCCAACGTGGAATTTTTAATGTATTTTTTATGAATTTCTGCCACTTTAGACAAGTCAAGGGTTTTAGTATGTCATCCCAGTAGACTTTATCTAACTAAATCTGTTGCATAATTAGTTTTGCTTCGACTATTATTGGGGCTATCCATCCACAAGGGTCAAAAAATTTGGCAATTGTAGATAAAACTTCTCTTTTGGTGTAGTTTTCTTTTAAATCGACATCTGGTGCTGTGAATGTAAATAAGTCTGAAGAAATGTTCCATTTAACTCCAAGAGTTTTAGTTTCAGTGTTTTCTGACAAATTTAACCAATTGAGAGGTAGTAAGTAGTTTCTCATTTGGAAGGTCTTGTGGGTCATTTGATGTCCATTTCATCAGGTCAAATTCAGCTGATTTTAAAACTGTTGTCAGTTCTTTTCTTGAGTTAATGGCGTCGATTAATGTGTGACCACCTGCTAAAACATCATCTACGACACATTTTTGTCACTTTCCTGCAATCATTTGCGACTGATTTATGAATCTTTTTAATGCTTATGATCATATGCGTAGTCGCTTTCTCATCTATTTTGATTCTTTTCGAGTCATCTAGCACTCATATTACTAATCATATTAGATGTTCTTTATTTTACAAATTCAAACAGTTTTTTAAATTTTTATTGTATTTTATTATAAGGATTCATATATACATATATTACATTAACATAAAATAATTTTAATATTTAGTTCGTTTATTAGACCTTTTTTTAATATTTAACAGTTTCTTTTTACAAGCAATTAGGTCATTTTAATTTTATATAAAAATATTTGATTTATTTCTATATATTTATTTCCAATATTTCGCTATCACAATGGATAGCTTCTTCAGGGATAATATAAGTTTTGAATCATAATAAAATAATAATTGAAGTATGTACAAAAATGAAAAAATTTTTTAACAGAAAATGAAAAGCTTATAATTATATCATAACTGTATATATATATGTATATAAAACTTGTTTGGAATAGTAAATGAAAAATTATAAATGTAATATTTTTAGTTTCTAAACTTATTCTTATAAATTAAATGTCTGTAATTTTGAGCTACATTGTCTGTTAATTCTCTTTTCTATCGGTACATTAATAATCTGTAACATTTCTAACATAAATCGTCTTTTATAATTTGTTTCTGTATTTAATATGGTGGTATTTTCAAAATCTGGATAATGATCTAAATTGTAACAATGTTTGTGTTTTTGGTCAGATTTATGTCCAGCTAATCTAGTTTTCAATTTGTTCTTAGTTGTACCTACATATATTTTATTACATTTTTCATTATTTTTACCCTTACACGGTATTTTATAAACAATATTGGATTTATCTAATTTTACTGTTTTATCTTTTATTTTACTATATAATCTATTTAATGTGTTATAAGTCTTATGGGTTATTTTATAATTATTCCTGTCATAAAATTTTGAATTTTCTAGTCGTTCAGAAATTAATGGAATATAAGTTAGAGATTTATACATTTTAGGTTCCGAATTTATATTTGTATTATTATTTATTGGTCTTTTATATTGTCTTATTAATTTATTAATTAGTTCATTTGGAAAACTATTATCTTTTAAAATTTGTTTGATTTTTATTTTATTATTTTTATGAAATATTTTGTCACTAATATTTAGAACTTTATCTATTAAGTTTTTAATCGTATTTATAATAACTCTCTGTGGATGTTTAGAATAATAATTAATAATTCTTCCTGATGAAATCGGTTTTTGATACCAATCTATTAGTAATTTATCTCCATTTCTAATTACTATTGTATCTAAATATGGAAGTTTATTATTAGATTCTTTTTCAATTGTAAATTTAATATTTTGGTGAAAAGAATTAAATATGTTTAATATATTTATTATTTCATAATCTGAAATAATACAAAATAAATCATCCACATATTTTGTTATAATTTTTGGTTTAATAGACAATTTGTTAATACAAGTATTAAGTAGTTCTTCCATAATTATATCTGCTATAATTGGAGAAGCTGGAGAACCCATAGGTAGACCTTTATGCTGAGAATATATTTTGTTGTTATATTGAAAGTATCTGTTATCCTGTATGCAAAATTTTACAATTTCAAAAAACAATTCTTTCTCCATAGATGTATATTCTCTAATTATATTCCATTTATTTTCTATAATATTTAATGCTAAATCTATAGGTATACTAGGAAATAATGATTTTTTGTTAAATATTTACTAAGTTCATGTGATGGAGAATTTATACATGAACAAATAGGTCTTAATGGAAATGTTTCCTTATGGATTTTAGGAACTCCATATGTTGGAACAACTAAAAACAAATTAAAGACTAGAATTACAGGACATAAATCAGATCAAAAACAACGTTTAAACAAATTTATTCAAAAAACGGTATTAACAACCCACTGTGTTGAGAATAAACATTTCCCAGATTTTGAGAAAGTACGAGTATTAGAGAGCGAACAAAATTATAAACGACGTTACATGCTAGAGATGCTACACATCATTAATATACCAACAACAAAAATGAATTTTAAGATCGATGTGGAAAACTGTTCCCAAAGCTACAAACATTTAATCAACAAAGGGAAGAGTGTAGGCAATATTTAGTTTTTAAGTTTAGTTGAACAACAGACGATAAAAAGATATGTACATTAATTTTACGTGGTCCATATAAATTATTATTTATTTAGTAAGTTTACGTATTATTGTTTACATGTAATTTTATGGTTGTTTTTTCTATGTGTTATTGTTGATTGTTATTTCTTGTATGAGTTCTAAATTATACCTATATTTATAGACAAGCCCAGATGATGATACTCAAAGAGCATCGAAATATCGGCAGATAAAATAAAATAAAATTTAACTGACCTCGAGCTTGAAATAAAGGAATTTTTATTTATTATACACAAAAAGGTCGAACAAAAACTACTTGAAATAATAAATATATTAACATATTTAATTCTTTTCACCAAAATATTAAATTTACAATTGAAAAAGAATCTAATAATAAACTTCCATATTTAGATACAATAGTAATTAGAAATGGAGATAAATTACTAATAGATTGGTATCAAAAACCGATTTCACCAGGAAGAATTATTAATTATTATTCTAAACATCCAAAGAGAGTTATTATAAATACGGCTAAAAACTTAATAGATAAAGTTCTAAATATTAGTGACAAAATATTTCATAAAAATAATAAAATAAAAATCAAACAAATTTTAAAAGATAATAGTTTTCCAAATGAACTAATTAATAAATTAATAAGACCTAAACCTAAAATGTATAAATCTCTAACTTATATTCCATTAATTTCTGAACGACTAGAAAATTCAAAATTTTATGACAGGAATAATTATAAAATAACCCATAAGACTTATAACACATTAAATAGATTATATAGTAAAATAAAAGATAAAACAGTAAAATTAGATAAATCCAATATTGTTTATAAAATACCGTGTAAGGGTAAAAATAATGAAAAATGTAATAAAATATATGTAGGTACAACTAAGAACAAATTGAAAACTAGATTAGCTGGACATAAATCTGCCCAAAAACACAAACATACTTCTTCTCAAAAAACTGCATTAACATCACATTGTTACAATTTAGATCATTATCCAGATTTTGAAAATACCACCATATTAAATACAGAAACAAATTATAAAAGACGATTTATGTTAGAAATGTTACAGATTATTAATGTACCGATAGAAAAGAGAATTAATTTTAAAACACATACAGACAATGTAGCTCAAAATTACAGACATTTAATTTATAAGAATAAGTTTAGAAACTAAAAATATTACATATATAATTTTTCATTTACTATTCCAAACAAGTTTTATATACATATATATATCATAACTGTATATCATAATTATAAGCTTTTCATTTTCTGTTAAAAAATTTTTTCATTTTTGTACATACTTCAATTATTATTTTATTATAATTCAAAACTTATATTATCCCTGAAGAAGCTATCCATTGTGATAGCGAAATATTGGAAATAAATATATAGAAATAAATCAAATATTTTTATATAAAATTAAAATGACCTAATTGCTTGTAAAAAGAAACTATTAAATAAAATAATTTTAATATTTTTATGAAGTTTGTACTTTTTTAATTTAGTCTTGAAAAATAAATGAGTTAAAAAAATGCTTTTTCCAGCTAATATTAAATTTGATGACCCATTAAGCCAACTCTTTACATAAGTCAGGTGATTCTTCATTTTCAATATTATGGGAAATATCACTTTCACTACTAATGAAAACATCGCTTGCATTTTCAGAAAAACTATTTTCACTGCCTGTTTCGTCAACGTCTTGTTCTTTTTGATAACCTTCTTGATAAGAATAGGTATTTTTGTTGTTAAAATTGAATAATTTTAGGGCTTCGTTTTTAGCCACTCTTTTGTTTTTTTTTTTTGGCTGAATACCTTATCGTTTTTTTTTTAACTTTTTTAATTTTTAACACTTTTTTATTATATTTTAATGCACACGCGAGGACAGCACGAACTAAACTAAGAAAAATCTACTTACTGCCTTTCAAATAACAAATGTCCCATTATAAAATTTAAAATAACAAATGTCCCGTTAAAAAAACAGCATAAACACCTGTGTGATTAAATTATGATTCCGCACATTTAACAGATTTTGTTTTTCAAATTAGTCGCTTTCGAAACATTTAAATGAGTCTATATTTAGTCTTTTTTGTTTTTGGTCATCTAAGCCAATCATAAAATACACATTTTGATGATATTATCAAAAACAATCTTCCAATTGCTAGCTGGGTTCATTATTTAGTGCAAGAACACAACAAAGTACGATTGTGTTCTTGTATTGTAGTATTGTGTTCTTGAGTTTTTTTTCGCGCTCTTTTTTGCATAACAGGCGACTGTAAAGTTCTCAGTGAAAACATAAACAAATAAATAGAATAATCAAACACAACAAAGTAGGATTATTACCAACCAGAGACGGAAACTGCAATGGTACATAAATAATTTAAATAGAAATTAATAATAAAATTCATTAACTAGCAAATTATATTGGTGAAAGTCAATGTAACTTGTTAAATGAAACGTACTACTGGCTACTCTTGATTTACCCTTTCAAATTTATAAATAACATAATACACTTATGTTCTCAAACACAATTTAAATATAAATATTTAGATTGTAATCACGTTTAAATTTTCATTAATCAAAGTTAAATAAATTTACCCTTTTGTTCCATAATTTATTTGTGAAGTTGGTTCATTGAAAAAAAAAAATTCCACCCCTGTAAACATAAGAAAAAGTTTTCAGGTGCTATCAGACGGGATGTATTTTACATATGTACTGTCAAATTTTCCATATGTAAAAGTTGTACACATCGTGTGATACATATGAAACTTTGCATGTGTAAAATACATGTGTAAATACATATGTAATTTTTTCGATTAGGACACGCTCTATTTTCCTGTGACAAACATAAACAAAACAGCTGGTTTGTTTTGAAACAAAATTGTTTGAAAAAATATATTGTAAAGAAAATGGATAATGAACATGGAAAAGTAAATATTTTTCGATTTTTAATAAATTAAATTATGTTTGTTATTGCAGTTAGATTGGCCAAAAGAAGCAATTTTTGAAATATATGCACGTTAAAAAGACAGCTTTTGTTTACATTTATAGGTTATATCATACGGAAAAACATAAGCAGATGTGATAGCAAAAATTATGAGTCGTAGTAAAATAGAAATTTTGGCATACAAATTAATTTTGTAGTTGTAGGACGATAGCAATATAAAGTCCGTAAGTCACTTTATTAATTTTAATTTGTTATTGTATTATTTAGTGTCTAGAATTTGTAATTTAGTTTTTCTTCTTTAATATTTATTTTCCATTTATTTTCACATTCTTAGGTCTATTTATTATATTAATGTTTCTACTATGTAGAATTTAGTTTTGACTTATATAACATTTATTTATACTTATTCTATAGTCTTAGGTTTGTTTTATATTATAAGTATTAACGCTTCTACTATGTAGAATTTTTATTTTAGTTTTAACTTATTAATATTTATTCTTCATTTATCCTTCTTACAAAATTCAGTTTTATCCTTATATGTATTCCAAAAATACAAAATTCACTTTTATTCTTATATTACAAAATTCACTTTCTATTCTTATATTACAAAAATCAATCACACTGAAGTTTGGGTATATAAGAAGAACGTCCTCGGAGGCAAGCAATCTTTTCAATCTTTCGAAAGCGGTCAACGCCTCGCTATCCAACTTACACTAACGAGTACCTATATGTCCATTCTCCCCTCGTAAGTACCTAGTCAATGTTTTAATGCCTTAAGTCGATGCAATAAACCCGAGATATTCCACGGAAGGCTGGAAAAACTTAGATTTTTCCAACGACACGCGCATGTTAGCATTGAGAAGTTTTCTGAAAATTTTTTTTATATCATAAATATGACTCCGCTCAGAGTCGGAGAATATAATGATATCGTCGATATAGACGTGACAACACTTTCCTATATCCTCCGCAAAATGTCATCGATAGCGCGCTGGAAAATGCTCGGCGCGTTTTTTAACCCGAACGGCAAGCGACAAAACTCGTACTTGCCATTATTCACACTGAAAGCTGTTTTTCCCCTATCACGCTCAACTAGGTTGATTTGTTGAAAGCGACTTTTTAGGTCCAAGGTCGTGAAAAACTTTGCCTTTCCGAGATTTGACATAATAACGGAGGGATCAGGAATAGGGTATTTATCGCAAATGGTCTTTGCGTTCAATTTGGTAAAATCGAATACAAGACGTTTGATAGGTTTACCGCATTCGTCCAATCCTTTTTTGTCCACTACCCAAACTGGGCTGTTATAGGGAGAACGTGATGGTCTTATTATGCCATCCGCTAAAAGTTGTTCTACCTCTTTGTTGACAAAATCGATCATTGAGATTGGGTATGACTGGTATCTGGAGTAAATGGGTTCCTCGTCCCTCGTTCTAATCGTAGCAGAGATATTAGTATTATACGGTAAAGCCTCATTTGGTTTCGCAAATACTGCAGCATTTTCCTGGATCAGATCGTACAATTCTGTTTCCATATTCTCCGGGATTGTTTCCAATACTAAGTTATTGATTGCATCCAAATTCAAGTACTTTAGCCGTTCATGTCCCCCTCGAAGTACATAATATTCTTACCTGTATCGATTATGCCATTTATTCCCCTAATGAAGTTAAAACCCAGTATACCATCGAATAACGGCAAATTCTCTAATAAACAAAAGGTATCGGCCCTGTTAAATACATTTACCAAAGTCGCCTGATCAATTCTGCTGGCGCCATGAACAGACTTGACAAAGAAAGGCCTGGAAAGTTTCCTTACACCCTTAAGGTCACGGGTACTTCTTATATAACTTTTAGTAGACCACGGGTCTAGAAAGAAGTATGTCGTAGACCAACTATATAAAGTCCAGAGATCAGCCTGCATTGGCATAACTGGCGCACTTAGGACTAGTCCTTCAGAGGCACTGAACACTATATTGCACCTTATGCCAATTGACCTTCACATAATGGCCACTTCTGCCTGCAGCGCAGCGAGGCTTCAAGCGGCCGGTTGTTGGAGATCGAGAATATATGGCCACGCGGGGATTCTTGGCCAATTGCCTTCGAACGTTCTCCAACCATTTGACTATATTACTCCATACACGGATTTTGATAGGGTATTCAAGGTCTTAATTCCCTCGAGGAGTGAGTGGAATAGCGGTAATTTCTTGCACAAATATGACACTAGGATATACACAGATGGTTCTAAGATGAGCTGCGGCGTTGGTTCTGGAGTCTTCTGTGACGAACCTGAGGTAGGCATCTCGTATCGTCTTCCGAGTGAGTGTAGTGTTTTCCAGGCGGAAATCTTTGCAATGATGGCAGCTTGTAATACACTACATGAACATAATATTACCGGCAATATAGGTATTTTTGTCGACAGTCAGGCGGCACTCCTCTCACTTAATGCCTACACAATTTCATCTTCACTAGTTAAGCAATGTAGGAATTCTCTGTCAAGTCTAGGTCGTCTGTCTGACATTATGCCTGCGCATAGGAACCACTACGGAAATGAACGGGCAGACGAACTAGACAGAACGGGATCTGCCTTGGATATCTCCGATGGGGTCTCAGTAGCAATTCCACTGGGGACTATCAAAGGTATCATCTTCAGACATTTCCTTACAAATGCTAAGTATAGATGGCGTAATTTAGACACATGTAGGATAGCCAAGTTGATGTGGCCATCCTTTAACGAGAAACGCACTACACAACTGATAACCCGAAATATGAAGGATATATCAAGGTTGCTGGCAGTATTAACGGGACACTGGACGTTAGCAAGCACGCAAATCGCCTGGGACTCCCATTTAACGACCACTGTCGTAGTTATAAGGATAGGGAAAAAGAGGAAACGATTTTCCACCTTCTCTGCGAATGCCCAGCCCTGAGTGTCAAAAGACATGAATTCATGGGAAACTATACATTGAACAACATTGGTGAGGTAGCCGGGTCAAAACTCAATGACCTACTGAGATATCTCACAGCTACAGGTTGGGCAAAACGCGACTTTCTGTACACATATTAGCTACAGTATGTTGTATACGACATTAAATCTGACGAGTGGTGTAGTCTTTTAAAACGGGGTCCCTTCGACTCTACTTAAGTGTTCGCACGTAGTGAACTACCACGTAAACCAACCGTATTCCAGTTACTCATTGTGGTCGCCAACAAATAATGAAAATTGGATGTTTATCTCCATTGCACTGTGGGTAAAAAGTACGATTTTTTGGCATAAAGTCAATTTTTTTTTTTGATTCATATTTTGAAATTTAACTGATTTCCTTAATCTAGATACCCATATTAGAAACAAATTATTAAATATAAATTTTGGTGACAACCCTTTCTTGCTCGCATGCTTTTAAAGTCAGCTGATTAAATATCACTTTGTTTTGGTACAACTGGCGGTAAACATCAGCTGAGTTCGAGTGCTTGTGATAGTGGAATAAAATTAAAAAGTGTTGTTATGGAAAATATTAGTGGAGGTATGTAAAATTATTACCTGCTACCAATTTGGTCATTATTATGTGTTGTTGTCCAATTGTGCAATGTTTTATTTATGTATAATATTAGATTGAACATAAAAATTTATATTTGTGTTTCGTGGATTATAATTTTTGAAGAGCAAACCAGTGCAAAAACTTGCAAATGGCAACTTATTAATTAAATTGTGCTCGGAGCATAAAAATGTACACAAACCAAATTTCAATTCAATAGCTTCATAAACAAAAAAGTTGGGGCAAATCGGCCAGATCGGCTATATAGCAGCTATATGATTAAAGCATGGTACTCTGTTCAAATTTGCGAAATTTGTTGAGCAACATCAATTATTTCGTTTGAAAATTTTGACAATTAGCAAGTGGTGACAATGCCGCGATTTAGAAGAAAATTGCCGTTTTATTGCCCTTAGGTATGCAACATTGTTTCTTTTATGTAAACAAAAACTATATGTTTTTGGCTGGTTTTTTCAATTTTCTGCGAAATAAGTGCCGCTTACATTATTTCACAGTTGGAAAAAAATGTTGCCATATACATTTTTTTGTTGAAAAAACATGCTGCCAGAAACATTTCATAACTTTTCACAATAAGAACAGAGTACAACTTCAGCACATTAGTTCGCATTTATTTCGCATCAATTTTTTTTATATGATAGTATTTCGCACGAAATAATGAACAGAGTACCATGCTTAATCGATTAAATCTTTCCAATTAATTGCAATCAATTATTTTTCTTTTCGATTAATCATATAATCCATTAATCGATTATTCTTTTCTTTTTTTTTTGCCATCACTAGCCACGGTTAACATTTACATGAAATCATATTTAAATATTGAATTAGTTTTATTTCAATAAAAAAAAAATTTAGGTTATATTTATGACCAATTACAGATTTCTATTAAGTTTTGGATATTATCCCTACGGGCTAATTTCGGTCAATTATATTTTCTTCTTTAAATGATGTAAATGAAACAATTTACTTCATCAATTTGCTCTACGTTTCGTCGATGTGGGTTTTCGACTTCTTCAGGAGCTATTTTATTAAGATAATTTATCTTATGTTAAATCATTTGTTATTATTTAAAAATATATTGTAATTAAAACGGGAATAACATAATAATTAAAATAAATGAATAAATAATTACAATTGTATACATAAAGAATAAATCACAGAATCGTCAAACTTATAACTACGGATATCACAGAACTATTACTTATAATTAATTGCAGGCATGTATTGGAGCTTAGTATTATTTCTATCTTCTTTTGTGTTGAGAGTGTTCAATAGTCGTTCCTGTATTCTCAAGCTCTCCAATGTGTATCTCTTATTTTCGGATTTCTCCTTGTCAAGTATTTTCACACTCTTAAAATCAACGGTATGTCCGCTCTCTTTTGCGTGTTGTGAGAGTCCAGTTGATTCTTTTCCCTTTCTTACGTCTGCTTCATGTTCTGCTATTCTCGTTCCCAACATGCGTCTCGTAGTCCCTACATATACTTTATTGCATTGATCGCTTTCATCCCCTTTACATGTAATTTCGTAAACAACATTTTCCGTTTTCATTTTATCTATTTTGCTCTTTCTGTTAGTAAACACACGCCTCAGTGTAGAATTAGATTTGTGAGCTATCATTATGTTTTTGTTGTTTATTATATTCCTGAAGGTTCTGTTTTCTGTCAGTTTAGGAATAAATGGTACACTGCAAAAAATTGATTCGTTCGTTTCGTCGTCTTTATTTCTGTTTATATTTTTGCTGAGGATTTTGTTAATAGTGTTGATTATGATGTGTGATGGGTAATCGTTCTTTTTTAGTATTTGTCTAATTCTCTGGATGTTTTCGTTTCTGAATTGTACGTGGCTCATGTTGATTATGTTATCGACGAAATTTGTGACCGTGTTTATTTTCATTCTCATTGGTTGGGTAGAATTAAAATTGATGAGTCGTCCAGAGGAAGTCGGTTTCGTGTACCAATTAGTGATAATATGTTCTCCATCTCTTATTATGTTCATGTCTAAGTATGGTATCTGTGAAGAATTTTCCTTTTCAATAGTAAATTGTATTTTCTTATGATATGTGTTCAGTGTTTCCAAAATTGTTTCCTCATCTTTCTTGTTAATAACTGCGAAAAAATCGTCAACGTATTTTGTTATGAATTTTATGTGAATATCCTTGATTTTTAGTCTATTAATTATTTCGTCAAGTAAGGTATCTAATACTATATCAGCAATTGTATGTGATAGGGGGTTGCCCATTGGCATACCATAAGTTTGATGGTAATATTTACCATTATAAGTAAAATAATGGTTATCTGTGAGACAAAACTTTAGTAGTCTCAGGAATTGAGATCTATCTATTGTAGTGTATTTTCAAGTATTTCCCATTTGTCCATTATGTTATTTACGGCTAAGTGTATATTTGTGAAAAGTGAAACCACGTCAAAAGAGACAATAATGTCATCATCGTCAAGAGTTATTTTACTAAGTTTATCTTTTAATTCTCTTGAGTTTTTTATATTATAGTAAGGAGAAATCAAATTCCTTAATATAGAACCAATATGTTTCGATAATTTATAACATGGGACCTTCATTGATGCTGATATGGGTCGTAAAGGGGTATTTTCCTTGTGGATTTTCGGTAATCCATAAAGTTCGGGTGCCGCAGCTGCATAGTTCGTCATTGTAAATTTTTGTGTTCTTGTTATTTTGTTCTGTTTGTACAGATCATTTATCAATTTATTGTTCTGTTTTTGTAATTTAGTTGTTGGGTCCATTGGTATTCTTTGGTATGTTGTGCGATCCTCCAGTAAAATTTCCATTTTCGTATTATAGTCATTTTTATATACAATTACTGTTTTATTACCCTTATCTGCTGACGTTATCATTAAGTCTTTCTCGTGCTGTTTTATAAAGCGTTTTGTTCTTTCATGTATTCCAAGAATAAATTTCTCTTTCTCACTGTTCCTGAGATTCCTCCCGTAGTATGCTATTCTGTTTGCCATTCTTGACCTCGCTATATCTCGCTCTGTTTCATTGTCTATTGCTTGGACCCATTGTTCTATATCAGCTATTAATGGAATTGTCGAAAAATTTGTCTTGCTGATTGGTATTGCAAACTTCTGCCCCAACGAAAGTAACCATTTTATTTCCTTTTCAAATGTTATGTTCGTGTAGTTTATAAACCAGTCCTCGTTAATAGTTATGTTGAACTCCTTGAATTTTTCATCGATAAGCTTCCTTAATTTCAATCTATGTGTTCGTTTAATTTTTAATTTCAAATTGTTGCATTTGTTCGATTGTTGTTTTATGAAATTTACATGTTCTGTTTCGTTCAGTGTATTTTTAATTCTGTGTTTCCCCTGTTCAATTTCTTTTCTCACTTTTGATATATCTATATGAGTGTCCATAATTTCAGTGTTACGTATTTTGCTATGTACGTTTGTTTCAATTTTCTTTATTTCCCCTGTTCCCCTAGCAACGTACATAGCAAAATACTTAACATAAATACAAATAACATAATAACAAATGATTTAACATAAGATAAATTATCTTAATAAAATAGTTCCTGAAGAAGTCGAAAACCCACATCGACGAAACGTAGAGCAAATTGATGAAGTAAATTGTTTCATTTACATCATTTAAAGAAGAAAATATAATTGACCGAAATTAGCCCGTAGGGATAATATCCAAAACTTAATAAAAAAAAAATTTGTTAGCATTTTTTTAACAAAAAAATCAAACAATATATTATTTTGCTGCCTTTAAATCATTTATTTTTATACCTAGAAAAGATATTGCTTGCTGATGGGTAATTTTTAATGTTCAACTAACAATAATCGTTTAGCAAAATTGTGATATTTAAATGTTCGAAAACCATAAGAAATAAATAGCACACATAAGCATAATTTTTAAAGATCTAGCTAAAGAATTTCATGAGAAATAAAATCTTAAAAATTTAAGGCGTTTTAACAAATTACATGTCAACGGTGCCCTATTCTTAAGCCGCCACAGTTCCACCGTTAGAAGATTTGTGCTATTATGCTTTCATCTGGTTGATGTAAATACGGCGTTAAGAAATTATGAAATTAATAAGTCGTTCTAGACAAACGATTATGGGTAAGTGCTCTGATCCAAAATAGTAGATCAGAATCGGACTCGTGTTGTCTAGCGATCTCGTGCCATCGATTTTCTGTTAAAAACGCACTACTCTGGTCTTCCCCTAGGTGGAAGTGCCATAACTGATGATGATATTAAAATCTAAAAGAGCAGAGCTCTAAATCCGTGTGTTCCGATCTGGCCTCAATACGTTGAGCTTAAATGTGTTGGTTTCTAGTGTCAATATTGAGAGAAAGGGCTACACTGAATTATAATTGATGATGGTGATACATTCACCGTTACCACTGAAGCGTTCTTCTCGCAGAATGTTGTATCCGTTACCACTCATCACAAAAAATATTGAGCAACCATTAAGCGTCAGAAAAAGCTGTTTTTCAAATAACTTTCGTAGTTTAGTCAGTTTAACTCTTAAGCTAGATTTACACGATTGACATTTTCTTTATGTCTAAACTTGCGTTTAGACAATAAGTAAATAAAACCATTTAACATTAATAAAATAAAAATGAATTAATTAATTAATGAATCAAACCCAAATGTTAAATGATTATTTGTATTTCGTTATGCTTTTATTATTGTATTAGTTTTATATTGTGAATAAGATTATGAATTGTAACGAATAACTATTGTGAATAAGATTATGAATTGGAACGAATAATTATGGTGAATAACACAAATGAAAAATGTTATAAATTATCTAAATTAAATTGTTGTTGTAAACTTTTAATATGTTAAGTTTCCATTTTATCGTATAAATAAGAAAACACCACTCTAATTTTAACCATCAACATATAAACATCAGAAATTCCCTTTACACATTAAACATCAAATTGTACATACAACATTTACACCGTAAAAAAAAACCAAAATTACCTAAATTCAATAAAACACTTTGAAATTAAAATCTAAAATTAATAACACTCTTCTTTATTTAAATTAAAAACACATTCACATCTCATACAGCATACACACAAGGTGAGCTCACATCCCTACACATTAATTCATAACCACACACCCTTTATAAACCCGTATAATTATAAAATTTCTTATAATTAAATTTCTTTATTTTATTTCAAATCCCAAACTCGTATAATTTCTCATGATGGTGAGAAATTATACTTTATAAGATATTTGGTGTTTTTTCCTAACCAGGTTACAGTCCAAAAACCAACATCCCCAAAACCCACGCCAAATAACTTCATGGTCCTTCGAACCGGATTACTTTGCATCCTATAATCCTTTGAGCCATCCCAGGATCCCTGGAGATTTCCTATAGCTAAAAGCAAGACAGAAAAAACTCATCCAATTTATATCTAACCAAAGCCACCCAAACAAAAAAGATGAGGTAATAAAACATGATTTAAAAGGCTCAATTATATCTATTAAAAATTACATGTAAGTACCCACCCTTAAATATTAAACAAAACCCATACAATTTATAGCAACGCATATCAACGAAAAATTCATTATTTAAATTCATTCCCATAAAATTTTAAATTATTGACAAAATTCTCTTAACTCAAAGAAACAGCTAAAGAAAACAAATCTAAAAGCTCTCTTAATAAATTTACTTAGTCACAAAAAAAAAAAAATTTGTTACATAGATAAAAGCAAAAGAGTAAAGGATCAGTTAAAATTTTAATCTCAGTGCGGGCGGACAGAATAAAGTAAAATACGTCGTCTAATATAAAATAAATAAAATTTAAACGCAAAAAAAAAAAAAAAAAAAAAAGTGACATTAATAAATAAACAAAGTGTGTAAAAATAAACGAAAATTCGTGAAAATAAAAATAAAAGTGAAAAGACCAAAATTAAAATAAAGAAATTATGTACATAGGTACTTACATAAATAACTAAACAAAAAGTTGTGAGTGTTAAAAGACCAAAATTAATAAATAAACAAAAGGTAAATAAGTATAAGGAAACAGCTAGTGAAAAAGTGTAATTTAATAACACTAATATATGTTGTTATTTAAAATTTTCCTATACATATATTACACATTAATTGCAAATTAAAATAAATTCCTAAAAAGTAATTTAAGTGGAAATTGGCTTCAGAATTATGACAAAAAACCAAAAAAAAAATGTACCGCAATTATAGTAGGAATTGTTTTTGTAAAAAACCACCACCTTTTTTTAAGTAAAGTTTAAGAGACGCATTAAGATTTATGCAGTGCTCTTTTTAAAATGTCTCTTATATAAGATCAAAAAGAAAAAACTATACTTCAACATAATTGTGATGCCAGATAATTTATATAAAAATCGCCAAGCAAGAAAAGTTTAAAAAAGAGGTAAAAGAAACCCAAAAATAAATTAAAACAGGAATTTATCTTATATAAAATTAAATTAACCGAAGAAATTACGAAAAATAACAGTTAATAATAAAGAAAAGGAAACTTGTAAAATTTCCCACTGTTAATGAAATTATAAAACAAGTGAAGTGGTGTGTGAAAAAAGAACAATATAAAATATATAAATATATAAAAAAGAAAATAAAAAAAAAACCATACATATGTACATAGGTACTATGTAATTAAAATAACAGGACGAGGAATTCAAATTCTAAAATGTAATCCCGTTTCCCAAAGAAAAACGGAATTATAAACGAAAACATATGGTATATGTACACAGAAGGTAATCCCGTTACAAAAACTAAAGGAAGAACAAAACAAGAAAATCGGAACACACGAAAACAGATGGTATGTACATAAGTATTTATGTGGTTAATGCCCTTAAAGCAACTAATTTACCCAACAAACAAATTTATACAAATTGAAACATACATATACGAACAACAATTATTCCACGTATAAAAGTTAATACATATAAAGAGAATATAAACACAAAATTTCAAAAAAAAAAAAAAAAAAAAAGTAATCCCGTTAAAATAAAGAAACAAAAAATTACATAGTGAAATTCAGAAAAAGTAATCCCGTTAAAATAAAGAAACAAAAAATTACATAGTGAAATTCAGAAAAAGTAATCCCGTTAAAATAAAGAAACAAAAAATTACATAGTGAAATTCAGAAAAAAGTAATCCCGTTAAAATAAGGAAACGAGAAATCACATACAGAAAAGTGAAATTCCAAAGGGGATCCCGTTAATGAACATGTAAGGAAAACAAGAAGACAAAGAACAGAGAAAGATAAACGGAATACATATCTATATACAAGTAAAGATGGTATGTAAATAATTATTTATGTGATTAGTCCCATTACATGAAAATAAACCACCGAACAATTTTAAACAAATGAAATATCATATCAGAAAAACAATATTTTCAAACACAAATTAATATACACACATACACATACAACAATTATTCCACACATAACATTTAATTACATAGGTATAAAGAAAAAATATATAAATATATTCAAAAGGAAAACGAAAATTTAAAAAAGTAATAACAACTGTTTGTTGGGTGAACACATAAGAACTAGAATATAAAGAAAAGAAAACAATTTTATCAAAGAAACCCAACAAACAGTTTATATCAAAAATTTATATAATTTTCACAACACAATTCACATATACAAAATAAATACACAAAAATTAAACACAATTCTCAAATAAACAAACACATCTAAAAATAAATAAAATTAAACATAAATCTATATCACCTACAAAATTTTCACACACAAGTAAAAAAAAAAAAAAAAAAAAAAGAGAAAAGAAAAAGAGAAAAGAGAAAATTTCCCAATGAGTTAAATTTACACAAATTGAGAACATGAAAAATACCAACCAACATTTATATAAATAAAACTTAAATACTAGTTACACAACAATTAACATCCATACAAACATATATAAATATACAATAAATTGAGAACGTACAATTTCAACCCTAAAGAATTATTCTCTCATAGAATTTCTTAACTTTTGACAACGCTGTGTTATTTATTCTTTGTTTGTACTTGCATATAAATGCAATACAAGGAAAGCGAAAATAGCAAAGAAGAGAAAATTAAGAAATAACAACACATCGGTACACTACACTTGGAATTGTAGGTATGTACAGATAAGTGTGGCGCTTGCGACAGTGGTTCTTATTTTATTTAAAATAAAATAAGATTAAAAGTAATTGTATGAAAATACATTTACAGCCACATAAGGCCACAGCTGGTAGAATTTATAGAATAAAAAATTATTAAAAGGAGCGAAAGTTTACGGTAACATACTGTGTAGTACTTGCGATAGTGGTTCTTATTTTATACAGAATAAAATAAGATTAAAAGTAAATGTAGAGAATACATTTACAGCCACATATACTCACAGCCGAATGAAGTTTAGGATCAATCATTGCGTTGATTATTGGTTTTTTTTTAATTAACACTAATATATCTCTTACTCACTAACCACTAAACACTCAGTTATACTTGAAAAGATTATACTCTTGATATTCTTATCCACTAAAAGCTAATCTCACTAACTACATGAAAATTTATAGTCACTCTATATAAATCGCGAATACCGGTGGTAAAAATAAGTGCGCTCGATTTAATATTAAACGTCTTGCGAAAATTCTCTTATTTAAGTAAAATATCAATAAGGTTAAGCTTATAATTATTAGCCAGACGACTTAAGAGAAATAAACACAACGGCTCTTCGTGTTTAGTTTTTGGTCATTACGTGTACCCTATGAATTAAAGCGAAGTAATATTGATCGGAAGATTAATATAATACAAAATGCAAAATTGATGGTTAAAATCAAATATGTTTTAATGAAACGCATTAATAGCCCCGAATCCCAAAGATAACTTTAAATAGATAAATACAAAATCTATTGCTATTTCTCAAATAGCCCCAAATCTGGAAAATATCTAATGCTATTCCCAAAATAGCCACAAATCTACGAAAAACATTTAACTCGATTGCTATTTCCCACATAGCTTCAATTACATAAATAAAATTGAAACTAGATATTACAAATCTAGTGCTATTTCTCTAATAGCCCCAATATACCATTAATATTTAAACTAGATCGTAAAATCTAGTGCTATTTCTCTAATAGCCCCAATTATATAAATACCATTGAAACTAGATATTACAAATCTAGTGCTATTTAGCTAATAGCCCCAACTATATAAATAAAGTTAAAACTAGATACCCATATCTAGTAAAATCTCTAAATCACTCTTTTTTTTAACCAAACTTAAGGTAGTGTATCATACCTATTGCTAAGTTCCCATTGGTTAAATACTTAACTAGATCCACATATTTAGTAAAATACCAGTCTTGAACAGTCTTGAAAATTTAAAATTAACTTGCAATTTAAAAAACTCAATAACGTTCTTCACTACCCAATCCACATTTCAAAAATGCCTTCCGTAACTGAAGAATCTATCACAGCTTTTAATCCGCTGTATAAAGAGCAGTTTCTGTTTGATTGTGGTCACTTGCTTGAGATCTGTGATACATTCAATAGTAATACGTTAGAAGAACCCAATGAATCAATTCTTGAATTAAAATTGAAAGAGCTAGACTCAGAATGGGTAAATTTAAAGGATTCATATCGCAAAGTAATGGTTTCACGAGACGGATCAGTGGAAACTGAATTTAAAACAAAGGCAAAAGAGGATTATAATGCTTGCTCAGAAGCATATTACCACTGCCATTCTCAAATCAACGATATGCTAAAATTTAGCAGAGTAAATACGTCTCCAATTCCAATGCTCCAATCCACATCTCGTTATCCCGTCCCAAATCCCACCTTTATCGCTGAGAACTCTAGCAATTGCACTATAAAGTTACCTCCTTGTGACACAGAGATTTTTCATGGCAGTTACGAGGAATGGCCATCATTTCGTGATATGTTCACAGCTGTGTACATTAATCATACAAAACTGTCACCGGTAACTAAACTATATCATCTTCGCAATAAAACTAGAGGAGAAGCAGGCTCAATAGTTAAGAGATACAACTTATCAAATGAAAACTTTAATCTAGCATGGAATGCTCTCAAAACTCGTTATGAAAATAAACGAGTTCTTGTAGACAATCAGCTAAAATTACTGTTTGATATCCCTTCAGCTATCAATGAAGATAGTGAATCTATAAGGATAATTCAGTCCTCAGTAAATGACTGCTTAGCCACTCTGAAAACCCTTGAAGTTGAAGTCAACAGTTGGGACCCTATTCTTATTCGCTTAATTTCCACTAAATTACCAGACACAACACTTTCTCTTTGGGAACAGTCACTCAAATCTCCACGTGAACTTCCGAAATGGTCCCAAATGTCTCAGTTTCTCGTCGATAGATATGAGGCAGTAGAACGTCTCGCTAATATTAGAGTCTCAAAAGATAGTTTCAACATGTCTAATAAAATACATGATCCCAATATTCAAACGTATGTGTCACAAGAAAATTTGAAAGTTTCTTGTAAATTATGCTCTGAAAATCACAATCTAAGGAATTGTCCCAAATTTCGAACATTCACTGTACAACAAAGAATCGATTTTGTCTTTAAGAACAAGTTTTGCAATAATTGTTTAGCTACTTCTCATTTTAAAACAAACTGCAAAAGTAAAAACACATGTCTCCATTGTAAAAAACATCATCACACTTTACTTCATATGAAACAAATGTTTAAAAATCCCATTCAAACTACAGAACATACCAAAATTAATGAAGAGCCAAAAGAAAATGACAATAATCCTCGAAATAATTTGTCAAAAACAGCTCAACCTCATCTGAACAGAAATCAAATTGAACTACCTTCAACTTCAAATCAAATCCAGTCTAATTGCTCTATGAGTAATGAAAATATTCTCTTGCGTACGGCTTTAGTACAAATTGATCATCAAGGTCAACTATTTACAGTTAGAGCCTTAATTGATCCCGGTTCTCAACGAACATTTTTAACAGAAAAGGTGCGAAATCGTCTACAACTCCCTTATCAAAAATCTCATTTTGAAATTGTTGGTATTGGCGGACAAAAGCAGTCAGCAAACAAAGAGTGTGAATTCGTTATATATGCTAAAAGATATGAACTAAAAGTTCCAGTTAAAGCTATAGTATTGCCGAAAGTTACTAAATGGCTCCCTACATATTCATTTGAAATTCCTTACTCATTAAAGCTTGCTGAATTAGATCTCGCAGATCCAAATTTCAATAAATCAGCTCAAATTGATTTAATTATAGGAAACGATTATGAACACTTTTTGAATTTAGAAGGTATAAAAAAGAATATTTGTGGTCAAACATCTGCGTACAGGACAGTATTTGGCTGGGTTCTTAGTGGTCCTATTAAAACTCAAACGATTCAAACGTTTACTACTTCAGTCGCATCATATGAGACTTCTGAATTAAATGAAACGTTAAAAAAGTTTTGGGAGCAGGAAGAAATCCCTACTACCAACGCAACCTCTATGGAACATGAAATTTGTGAAAAGTTTTATACACAAACTACTACTCGTCAGGAGAATGGTAGGTACATCGTAAGACTACCATTCAAAACTGAATTTCCGGACAAAGTTTTCCTAGGCTCTTCTAGATTTATTGCTTTAGCCCAATATTCCAGAATGGAAAAAACACTCGCAAAAGACCCAGAACTTCAGGCTCAATATAAAGCGGTTCTGAATGAATACATAACTCTAAATCATATGGAAGAAACTCATTCCTATGAAACTATATCTCAAGAAAAGCATTACTCATTTTACTTACCACACCATGCAGTTGTTCGCCCGGAACACAAAACTACGAAAGTAAGAGTCGTTTTTAATGCTTCTCGAAAGTCAAAATCCCAATTTTCTCTCAATGACATTCTATATACAGGTCCCACTCTACAAAATGAATTAATCACTATAATTCTTAATTGGAGAAAGTACCAATATGTGTTTAGTGGTGACATACAAAAAATGTATCGCCAAATACTCGTTCACCCTGCTGACAGACCGTTTCAAAGAATTTTATTCCAAACTGAACCTGATGGTCCAGTCAAAGATTATCAACTCAAAACTGTCACTTTTGGTGTAAACTGTGCCCCGTATCTTGCGATTCGGACCCTACTTCAACTCGCATCCGATTCTGAATCTGCATACCCTAAAGCAGCATCAATACTGCGCACAGAAACATATGTTGATGACATTCTCTCAGGAGGTCATACTATTGAAGAAGCACGTTCTGCTCAAACTCAGATCAGGGAAACATTAAACTCAGCGGGACTCCCATTAAAGAAAATTACTGCAAATTACCCAGAATTACTTGCTCATTTACCCAAAGAAGATCTTTATGACTCAGACTTTCTACGTTTTCACGAAGTAAGCTCTACTAAAACACTTGGCATTAAATGGAATGCAATTACAGACACATTCTCATACAGTTTTTCTGCCCTTGATGAATCCCAAAGAATAACCAAACGCCAAATTCTCTCGTCAGCAGCAAAACTTTTTGATCCAGCTGGATGGCTTGCACCTATAGTCATCAGAGCAAAAATGCTAATGCAGCAGCTGTGGTTAGAAGGTTTAGAATGGGATGAAGATGTTTCTGTTGAATCTCTTCAAAAATGGAATAATCTTGTTCGAGATTTATCCCAAGTGGAAACAATCTCGATTCCACGCTGGATACAGTATAATCCATCTGACCATATTCAAATTCATGGCTTCTCAGATGCCTCGAAAACTGCATATTGTGCCACAATTTACATTCGATGTAAAACACAAACTCATAATACTTTCGTCAATTTACTAGTAGCAAAATGTAAAGTAGCACCAATTCAAACTGTTTGTCTTCCCAGATTAGAATTAAATGGTGCAGTATTGCTGGCAAAATTAGTAAACTACGTAATCACATCTCTGAATTTCAATACCCAAGAAATTTACCTTTGGACCGACTCGTCCATAGTGTTAGGTTGGCTCGCGAAACACCCCTCTTCATGGGAAACATATGTGGCAAATCGCATCGCAGAAATTCACCGTATGACACCAAACGCAACATGGAAACATGTCCCAACTCATGACAATCCAGCAGATTTAGGAACTCGAGGTTGTAAACCGCAAGATCTCTTACACAATTCTCTTTGGTGGAATGGCCCATCATGGCTAAATAAACCCTCGTCTGAGTGGCCTAACCGTAACCCATTAAAAACTCCTGAAAGTTCTAAGAAAGTAATAGCAATGCATTCCGAAATTCAACATACAGATATTCTAGATAGATTCTCGTCATACAGCAAAGCTCTACGTGTTATCTGTTATGTTTACAGATTTATTAATAAATGCAGAAATATTATTTGCAGTAATCAAAACACTTTAACTCAAGAAGAAATGAAAATTGCAAAAACTAAACTCATGATACTCGCTCAAAAAACATTCTATTTCGAAGAATATGAATGTTGCCAAAAAACCAAAGTTTTACCCAATCAAAGTTCGTTAAAAGCTCTTAACCCATTTCTTGATTCAAACTCAGTTTTACGTGTAAATGGCAGACTATCTCAATCATCTCTTCCCTATAGAGAACGGTATCCCATAATTCTACACGGTAATTCAAAATTCTGCAAACTGTATCTCAAATATTTGCACGAATTTTTATCTCATGCCGAATGCAGTCTAATGTGCCGAATGGTGCAAACTGAATTTTATGTGTTCAGACTCAAACCTCGTGTAAAAAACATAATACGACACTGTAAACCTTGTATAATTTACAAACAACAACCGTGTACACAGATAATGGCTCCACTACCTCCTACCCGATGTAATTTATCTCTACCCTTTCAAATAACAGGAATTGACTTCGCTGGACCTTTTGAAATTAAAGCTTCATCTTTGAGAAAATCTATATTGGTCAAAAGTTATGTTAGCGTTTTTGTTTGCTTTAGTACGAAAGCCGTTCATTTAGAAGTATGTTCAGATCTGTCTTCAGCGGCATTTCAAGCTGCATTTGCTCGTTTCGTTGGGAGGCGAGGACTACCCCAAAGGGTAGTATCTGATAACGGCAGGAACTTTTTAGGCGCAAGCAGAGAACTTTTGCGTGAATTTTCATCCTTCATAAAAAACACATCAAAAGATATAGCTCAAAAATACATAACTCACGGATTTGAATGGAAATTCATACCCCCACACGCTCCTCATATGGGCGGCTTATGGGAAGCCGCCGTGAAAAGTTTTAAGTTTCATTTAAAACGAATTACTGGTGCTCAAAAATACACTTTTGAAGAATTTTCAACAATTTTGACTCGAATTGAAGGTGTTCTAAACTCTCGCCCAATATCAGCTCTATCTGAAGATCCATCAGATTTAACGGCACTAACTCCAGGACATTTCCTCAGAGGAGCCCCTATAATGGCTCTCCCAGAACAAGGATTAGAAAATATGTCGCTAATTAACCGCTGGGAAAAACTGAAAGCTATTCATCATCAATTTTCTATACGATGGAAAAACGATTATCTTAAGACACTACATAACCGCTACAAATGGAAAAACACTACGTCAAACCTTAAAATCGGAGATCTTGTCGTTGTAATGGACGATCTTCAGGCGCCTTACGAATGGCGATTGGGAAGAATCGAGAAAACGTATTTGGGATCAGATAATAATGTACGAGTTGCCGACATACGCATAAGCTCAGGAATTATCACTCGACCTATCGTAAAATTATGCTACCTACCCTTTTTGAGCGAAAATGATGTTTAAAACATTACTAACACTACTTTATATTACACTTAATTCTTCTCATTATTAAATTTAACTCATAATTATAAACCAACCCTATCTCCCACTAAGAACATAAATGTACTTCTTTCCAGGTTCCAATTTAAATTTAACATCAACTAATCAAATTGTTTGTCTTTCTGTTATATCCCATTTATCAGTCATAGATCCAACCGCAGACTAACGGCTACAAGAATAACCAGCCCAAGCCGTGAACCCATCGACAGTAACAGCCAACAGCCTCGTGACCTAGAAGTCTTGTACTGCGTAATATGCAAGGGTTATCACGGGTTGAGATTCTGCCGGAAGTTTGCCAAGATGACGGTAGAGAGGAGGCGAGAGATAGTGAGCAATTTAGGCTATTGCTTTAATTGTTTGGCAAGAAGCCATAACCTGAACTCATGTACGTCTATGGGTGCATGCATGAAGTGTGCTCAACTGCATCACACACTGCTACATCTACCTCAACAACAAAGAAGTCAACGGGAAGCAACCCAAAGACGTAGCAGATCGCAACACCATTCCCCAAGCCCTAGAAGACCACATATCCAACAACGTGAGTACCAGCGTCAACATCGTCAACAACAACAACATCGTCATCGTCAACAACATCGTCATCATCAACAACAGCGTCAACAACAACGACAAAATCATCAGCAGCAGAAACCTCAACAACCTACAACACAACCACCGGTAACCTCATCAGCACAACCAGATTCCCTTATTCTGGCTCAAGCAATTAAATCGTTGGCTGACGTTTTGTTGGCCAGTAACAATGCCGCATCTGTTGGCTAAGCCAAGGCCGGCGCCATGTCTAAACTTGCGTTTAGACAATAAGTAAATAAAACCATTTAACATTAATAAAATAAAAATGAATTAATTAATTAATGAATCAAACCCAAATGTTAAATGATTATTTGTATTTCGTTATGCTTTTATTATTGTATTAGTTTTATATTGTGAATAAGATTATGAATTGTAACGAATAACTATTGTGAATAAGATTATGAATTGGAACGAATAATTATGGTGAATAACACAAATGAAAAATGTTATAAATTATCTAAATTAAATTGTTGTTGTAAACTTTTAATATGTTAAGTTTCCATTTTATCGTATAAATAAGAAAACACCACTCTAATTTTAACCATCAACATATAAACATCAGAAATTCCCTTTACACATTAAACATCAAATTGTACATACAACATTTACACCGTAAAAAAAAACCAAAATTACCTAAATTCAATAAAACACTTTGAAATTAAAATCTAAAATTAATAACACTCTTCTTTATTTAAATTAAAAACACATTCACATCTCATACAGCATACACACAAGGTGAGCTCACATCCCTACACATTAATTCATAACCACACACCCTTTATAAACCCGTATAATTATAAAATTTCTTATAATTAAATTTCTTTATTTTATTTCAAATCCCAAACTCGTATAATTTCTCATGATGGTGAGAAATTATACTTTATAAGATATTTGGTGTTTTTTCCTAACCAGGTTACAGTCCAAAAACCAACATCCCCAAAACCCACGCCAAATAACTTCACTTTAAAATGCTTCAAACTCGTGTAAACAGCAAAATTTATTCAAAATTGATTTATTTAACTATAAACTATTATACACGAGTTTGAGACATTTTGAAGAGCAATTTTGAAGAAAATTTCAATCGTGTAAATCTGCTTTACTCCTAGAAAATAACTGAATCTGTGCGTCATATTTTCAAATAAGATTGATATCAACAGTGTATATAATTAAGGACATACCACAAATTTTTTCCAAGTTTGTAAATACACAAAGTATTTCTACATAATTGTGTCAACTCATTGTCTTTTATGTAGCGGGAAATTAAAATTTTTGCCCCGTTTTTATTCGAATTGAAAAAGTTTGGTATATAAAAAACGATTTGTACTTTTTGTATGTACTCACCATTTCCTCCAATTCTATCAATACATTTGAATAATGTTCCGAAGGCCATGATTTTAACCGCCATCTCAGCTTAATTTTTTTTTCTGGCACGAGTTCCTCAAAATTTCCGTGCACCTGTCCTCCATAAAGGTTGAATCTAAGAAACAAATTACATTCTTTATTTATTTGTTAATAGGAAAACTATATAACATTTTACCGTCTAATTCTTAAATACATTATAACAGGGTAATAAGACAAGGAGAGGTAAAATAAGAAAAAATTGTATTCATAAATGCATAATAGCTTGTCAGCTGGTCACACTTGGCAAATATTTGCCGAAAAAGACGCAAACACTAAATAAAATATATTTGAACTGAAAAAACTTTTCTTGTTTAGACCAAAGCACAACAAATATTTAGTCTTATTTTATTTGATGCTGTTTGATCTTGCAAAACTCTTGTAAGAGTAATCAATGTCAAACAAATTTGTACTAAAACAAGTGGTTACGCCTTTTTGAGTAAATATTTGCCAAGTGTGGTACGGTCTCTTGTTTGTTGTGTTCTCTACCCAAATTTAACCATTTAATAAAGGAACACTTAAATGTTTGTTTGCAAAATATTTTAACAGATACGAGAAAGTTTGTGTTTTTTTATTAAAGTTAAAAAAAGTGATTAAAGAAGTAAACATGTTTACAATAAATTTGGCTTAAGTCGTTAGTGACTTTTTTCAAATCACTTCCAAAATTTTATCAAACATAGTTTTAAATTCTGATTAAAATAAAAAAAAAATTTGGGGGCCACACCTATTTTCGAGTGGGCGTGGCACCAAAATGTATAATATATTTAGATATATCTTGAAAACTGCATTCCTTTTTTAGACAATATATGTGTACCATGAGCCTCAAAAGTGAGTAAACACAACAAATTATTTGATTTATTTAAGATAATGAAAATCCTAAAATCTATCCATCGATTGAAATTTAAAAGTTTCGTTTTGTTGGATATTTGGTTGAATAATAGATTCGGTTATGAAAACAAAATTTAAGTTGAACTATAATGCTTTTCATAATTTAAAAAAAATCAAAAAATTCACTGATGCTTACACTTACACTTTTAAAGCTGTGTGTAACTTAACAATAAAAAAATATTTTTTAAATATATTTTATACAGAATCTACAAAGAAGGAGGGGCATACCTATGAAGACTTCATAAGAGAATTACGGGTTATCTTTCGTCGAATCAAAAATACCTACATACATACAATAAAGAGAAGTCAAGAAAATATGACAAGGAAAAGGACAGTATTAATATAATTTATTTTTCATAAAATCTAAGTAATTAATAAAAATATTTAAATCTATGTTTTTGTATACATTATTTAATATTATTACCAGAATCATTACCGACAAAGTACTAGACCTCTGCATGAATAGATTTGTTGTTAAGAAGTACACATGAACTTGCAAAATATGTGCACTTACTCGAAGTATATTTAAAAATAAATATGCTGTTATGCGGCTTTATGTTTACGAGTTAAGTACAGGTTTATTTTACGCTCGCACTTTTACCATACATGAAGAGAACATATCGAGTATCAAGCGACAACAAAACTTCACGTAGTACTGCAAGTAATAAAATTTAAGGCTTAAGTCGGTTTTAGTGACTTTTTCAAATCACTACCAAAATTTTATCATTAATAGAATTTTAAATTCTGCTTAAAATAAAAAATTGGGGCGGTCACGCCTATTTTCGAGTGGGCGGGGCTCCAAAGTTTGCAATATATTTAGCTATATCTTGAAAACTACATTTTTTTATTGGACGATATATATATCAAATGATAGGTATTTTAAAGACATTTCCAACGATATGCAACATAACCTATTTATATGGACAAGCTATTGATAAATTTCGCAAAATTATTTTTTGATCAGAATCCGGGATAAAGGTCTATATCAGTAAGTAGTATAAATTACAATCAAGTTAAGCTTTAATTTAAGGTATAACATGACCATGTAGGTAATATAAATCCGAAGATATTAAAGAAAGATTATGACATTTCACCATAAAAACATAAAACTACAAAACTATAAGTTAAGCTTATAAGTTAAAATTTGTAATTTTTATGAATTAGTCGGTTAAGATATAAAAAATTAATTGCAAAAATTCGGCTTAGACAGGAAAAAATGTTTACCAGCGGTTTAATTTGTAAATAAAGTCACTCAAAAAACCAGCAATGCACAAAACATTAATGATCCAAAAAAACTATTAAAAATCGATTGACAACGAAATTAATCACATATCTAATGCAATTAGGCAAACTACAGTAGACATATTTGTTCAATTCTGGTGTTGTATGTTGTACATTGTATAATATTGTATAATAGTTAACAAAATTATGAAATTTTGTTGTCAAGCCTTCAAAATTCCAAAAGTTAATTATCAAAAAAAAAGTATATATGTATTCTTGTTTAAAATTTGGCAGTCTGTTTATGATGGAGTATTTTTTTCAAACTAAACTACATTTTTGAACTTTTGGGAACACTTAAACTTTTATATACATATATTCAAAAACATATGTACAATGTAAAAATGTAATAAAGTTGCATAAACTATACTGCCCTGATTATCGTTTACAACACAAAAATGTTGTGTTGTTCCACCACCAAAAATATGGCGGTGTATTAATTATGTCATTCCGCTTGTAAGACATCGGGTTCAGGGTTCTCATAAGGTTTTAAGACGATAAAGCCGTGTCCGACCGCCTGTCCATCTGTTGAAGGCACAATAAAGCATTGAAAATCATACATACAATGACATTTTTAAATGAGCAAAATCCGTCCTGTAGGATCCGATTTATAAACCAAAGTTTCAGCCAACCCCGATATATTTCACATATTTTTTAAATATAATGCAGTTATCATGAAATTTTGCACATTGTATTTTTAATATATGTAGATGGTCCTGTTGAAAATGGTGAGAATCAGTTCACGATTTCTCTAACCACCATACAAATATCTTTCCGGAATGACTCTATGACACATAAATGCATAGAGAAAATTATTGAACAAAAATTGAACAAAGTTTCATGCTTAGATATATTTCAGAAGAATATCGATACCTTACCACAAGAATGTATTAAGCGACACTTTTTTCGAAAATGACTTTTTGATGTGGAACTATACTAGAAGTTAAGCGCCACATTTGGCCTGGGTTTCGCTGCCCTATCATGGATGCAAAGGAAACTAGAAACCTGAAATTTGTTTTATCCGCCAAAGAAATTATACCATGTTCAGACGGCAATATGAAACACTTGTTTCGTTTATTGAATTACGATTGTAAATCATCCCGTTCACACGGCATATTCGTGTTTCATAACGAATAAAAAATAATAAATTGTTCTTAAAAGAACAGCTAGGGTACAAGCTAATGTTTGCAATTGTACTTAAAGTAGTACACATAAAATGTCGACGAAAGTGGCCAACAAACATAATAAAACAAATGTATTCAAAGATCTTATAAAAGTTTCTGTCAGAGGACTTATGAAGCTGCGTTCATTATCTATGACAAGGATTTTTGGCGCCGTAAAGAAGTGAAGTAGTTTAATTAGCTTCTTCCTTACCTGTACTAATGACTATCTCCTAAACTAAAAAACTTTGTGAATTTGTCTATGCATGTAATAAACTTCTGTCCCTGGATTTCCATGATATCCATATGGAGGATTTCGCATGGATACCTGGGAGAGGGAGTTTCTTGGTGATGTGGTTGTGGAGGCTTTCTATCATACTTGCAACGGTTGCAAACATCACAACGGCCTACGTATTTTTTTACAGCAGCATTCATTTGAGGAAAGTAAAATTGATGTAAAATTTGTTCTTTGTTTTCCCTATAATTACGATGTGCCCTTTTGTGTTCAGTGTCAATAATCTCGAACTGCCGTTCCTTCGATGTGATGTCTGTTACCATCTTCTGCGCAATTCTAATCTTATATTTTGAGGAATGGTCTATATAAATTTCTTGCATACGCCCTATAGGCTTTCAGGAATTTTTATTCCGTTAAGGATGTTGAGCTGAAGTCTTTCTTTTAAAGCAGAGGTAAGTGTACCTTCATTCCATTGTTCTAAGGATACGAAATGCCGAGTATACCCGCGGTGTGGTTTCTCGACTGCCGTCAGATCCATACCTGTCTTAATTATAATTTGGGTTCTAAAGACGTTAATGGGGGCTTCCACATGAGGTATTAAATCTGTGGAATCGCAATCGGCACAGTGAACTGTAGCGTCTGATGAAAGGTCTTCATACTCATGCCCTTCTGAGGCAGTTGCTGTATCACTCGCCACACTCGCGTTTCCGTCAGAAGCGGTTTGGGTATCATCTGAGTCTCCAAATCTGCCTTCGCTATCTGTATCTGTTAGGGAATTATATAGCTGGTTTGATATAGTTTTCAACCTGGAGAGAGCATCCGCCACATAGTTTGATTTACCAGGTTTATAAATCAACTCGTGATTATACTCTTCAATCCGGGCTTTCCATCTTTTCAGCTTATGATTGAAATTCCTGTTGCCTAATGCAAATGTTAGTGGTTGATGGTCGGTATAAATTCTAACTTTCCTTGCCCCATATAGATAGTTTCTAAGATTATCAAGGGCCCATACGATGGCCAGCATCTCTTTTTCATTAGTAGCATAGTTTTCCTCTGTTTTGTTGAGGGATCGAGAAATATATGCTATAGGCTTGTCTTTCCCGATTTCGTTGTTGGAAGCATCGGTAGTGAGGTTAAAAGGCCTATCGAAATCTGGAAAGCACAGTACTTCGGCTGTTGTCAGCATAGACTTCAATGAATTGAATGCTTTTAGGGCCTCGCCTTGTAAGGTAATAGGTACCTTTTTTGACTGGTTGGCTTTAACTTGGGCATGCTCTACCCTTGTCAAGTTTGTGAGCGGCTTTGCGACCTTTGCGTAATAACGGATAAATCTTCTATAGTAAGAAGTCATTCCTAAAAAACTTTTCAACTCCTTGAGATTTGTGGGTGGCAAAAGGTTTCTAATAGATTCCGCCTTAGCGGGGTCTGGTTTAATCCCCTCAGATCCAACAATGTATCCAAGAAATTCTACCTGTGTCTTCATAAAATGCGTTTTTTCTAGATTAACCTTCAGATTGGCCTCGTGAATTCGTGCAAATATGGTGTCTATATTCCTCAGATGATCTTCGACATCCCTCCCAATTACAATGATATCATCAATGTACACATAGCAAATTTTTCCTATGTAATCGCGCAGGATGTCGTCTATCACCCTCTGAAATATTGCAGGTTCATTTTTTAAGCCAAAAGGCAATCTTAAATATTCATATTTACCGTTCATGGCAGAAAAAGCGGTTTTAGGGATATCTTTCGGTTTCATTGCTATTTGATGAAACCCTGACGTAAGGTCAATGGTTGTAAAAAATTTTGCTTTTCCTAGGCTGGCTAGAGTGGAAGTTATATCAGGAATGGGATAAGTATCTGAGATGGTTACCGCCACAGAGAACACAGAGGCGTCAATTTTGGCGTTTCAAAATAGCTACAATCAGCTAAAAAGGCAGGTATATTAAAAAGAGAAAGAAAATATTTTCTGGTAGTAAATTTGTAATGTGAAAAAGCAAAGCACTGTATACAACAAGAATTTTGTGGACAAAACAAAATAAACAAAACAATTTGAGTTAGAATATTTGAATTGAAAGTTTGTTTATATGTTTCTGATTTTAATAACTAACTAAATTGTATTTTAATAATTGTTATACTTTCTTGGTATGCATTGTGGAGTTTGTGCATTCGTTAGATGATATAAATGCATTTTTTTATGGTTGTATCAAACAATACAAAATACTCTGTGCCAAAAATTAATTTTATTGCGTCAGAAAAATAGTAACATAAAGAAAACAAAAAGGCAGGTTCCAAAGAAAGAGACAAGAAAAAAACTACACTATCTTTGCTCTTCTGTCACCTCTGTTATACTCTGTGGTTACCGCGTTCAGGCGCTTAAAATCAACAACCATACGATACTGTTTTTCGCCATTTGGTTTTGGTTTTTTAGGGACAACCCAAATAGGGTTTATAGGGGCTCTTTGAAGGTCCTATGACGCCTTCGGAGAGTAATTCTTGAGTCTGCCTTTCTACCTCCTCTCTCATGCAGACAGGGTACGGCTAACTTTTCGTGTAGATTGGTTCATCCGTACTGGTTCTTATCTCTGCTTGGACATTGGTGGATGCTAACTCACTACCGTCCAAAGTACCAAAAAGCGACTTTCTGTCAACTACAGCACCTAACTCCTTAAGGGTATCATCGCCTATTATTCCGTCAAACATTCTCAATTCTGGTAAGATATAGAAGGATATGGGTTTATTTATTCCTACAGATTTAAAAAATTGTCCCATAACCTTTCTTTCGATGTTTACGTTTCCCCCTACTGATCGGACGATTATTGGCTTATCGAGCTTCGTACTGCCCATGGCTAGTGATGAGTGGCAACAGTTTTTATTTGAGCCCGTATCGATAAGGAAACATAAAACACCACCCCCTTTTTGCTGGTATTCTATAGAGGGTAAGCTTGATGGCCTTCCCCCATAAAATTTAGTTCCCCTATATTCTCTTCAACATAGGGGTCCTCTTCGGGCACTTCCTCCGATTCATGGACGTTGTCTTCATGAGTTTCTATATGATAGAGACGGGGATGTTTAGTGAAGGAATTGGGCTCCGACGCAGTCCGTTTTTCAGCCATTCTCGGATTGTTGATGTAATTAACACGACGTGACTGAATCGTTCTGTCGACTTCCATCGGTTCGTGCTTAATGGCAGGATACATAGGTGGCAGCGGTGGTCTCATTTGGGGGTTGTAGTCACCGCTCCGTATGTTCGGGGAATTATAATTGGGCTGCCAGTTTCTAGGACGGAACTTTTGTTGTTGCCAATGCGTGCCTGAGCGCATAGGTAAGGGTTTAAGCATCCTTGGGGGCATTGGCCGGTTGCCAATATCCATGGTCATTGAATCCGCTGCTTTACTAACTATCTTGGGAGACATAATATTATTCCTCATGGTGAAATTTTGTAGTTCAAGGCAATCAGAGTACGCCTCGGGCAAAGTCCTGGGCCTTTGAATTATTATCATGCGAGAAAGATCTGGTTTCAGTCCTCGAATAAAAACATCTAAAGATCTGTTACGACACGTTTCTACAAATGCCCTAACCGTTTCCTCACCATAAGATAATTGAAGGTTTACGATGGAGTAAAACTCCTCAACAGTCTCGGAACCCTGCGATAGCTGATTCAATTGATGCTCTAGAGTTTGTGTATCATGCTTATCTGCGTAATGAAGCGACAAAACTCTTTTCATTTCATTCCAGTTACTATCAAAGACGTTGTAGGAGACGAGAGCCGTGTCAGCAGCACCCACGATTTTTTGACGGATAATTTGAACCATAAAAAAATATAGCATGTGGTTAATGCAATTTCGAGAAACTGTAACGCGGTACAGTTATACGAAGCCAAACATTAACCAATGCGAGTGAGTCGCACGACTCTCGAAGGCAGCGAAACAAGGACGGCCTGATTATCATTAAAAGATAATGGCAATTACGTTTTTAATTAATTTGTTTTTGTGACCAATATTTATAATTATTATAATTTTTAAGGAGTTTCCTTCAGGCTAATTTGGTCAAATGTTTGTTTCCAAACGTAAATAAAAAACTTGTTCGATTTTTATTTTTTATTTACGTATAATTACTGCAGCTACATGGTATGTTAAAAATTCTCGAATTCACAAAGATCTATGCGTGCCATTAGGAAAAGTTGAATTTACAAAACACGCGTCAAAGTATGTCAGCAAACTTGAACACCACCCAAACCCACTTGCACGAGACATCCTTAACTTTAGTGGCCATAATCGGTTGAGAAGGAGGGATACCCTTGCTTTAACTCAAGCGCAAAATAGATGACTGGATCAGTTGATGTGAAATTTTTTTAGTATCATAAAATTTTTGTCTAGCACTGGCTGGGCTTATTATTTTCTCTTTAGTATTAAGATTTGAATACTTATTGTCATTTCATTATATGAAGATTCAATAAATAAATAAAGGCTAAAAAAAAAAAAAAAAAAAAAAAAAAAAAAAAAAAAAAAATTTTTATTTTATTTACCCAACGTTTCGTTAGTTTTATTCTAACTTCTTCCGGGGTCTCGTTCTAAATAATAGCTTTAATGTTTTTTAACATTGGATATTAATTTTTATTATTAATTAGTTACTAAAATACTAAAAAACGGGACATCACGAACAGAATTTTGGTATAAATAATCAAATAATTAATAAAAATATAATATACAATAAACGACCACAAAACTTATTAGCTTTAAGTTAAACTTGACTTAAGTTTTGTGGTCGTTTATTGTATATTATATTTTTATTAATTATTACGTTTTTTGTTTACATTTTATTTTGACAGCTAGTTCAGATAAACTAGCGATAATTAGTTATCAAATTAGAGAAGACAGTAAAATATTCGTGTTTTGGTAGTAGTATGGTGAAATCACTGTAAGGTGGTGTTGAAAAGCCAGCTGTTCCTTTTAGACATGTTCGTTATGTCAATTTTTGTTTTGTTTGTATATATACAGTGGCACACATGGAAGATGTTTTATAACTATGACTTAAAAACCGTATAAAACACCCAAATTTTTAAAAATAAGTTTTAATTTAAAATGTTAAATAAATAAAACAAATATGAAATTCATTACTTATATAAGCGAATGTAAAGTTTACTGTAAATTTATGTGAAATGGCAATGTATCCACTTTTATGTACATACGTACCGTTATTTGATATTTATAAAAATATCAAAGCAACAGTAGTAAATGTAATTTTTCAAATTGTTCAAAATTTTTTTTGTTGCAAAGTTTTAGCTTATCGCGTTCTTTTAATAAAAATGAGAAAAATATCTGACTTTTTAGAAAACCAAGTGGTGGGGATATTACAAATAATAATTACTCAGCCCACGAAATTGCTAAGAAGTGGTGAATCTGTCATTTGTTATAGCAGCTGCAGCCTGTTTGGGTGCTTTTTTCCTGTCTGGAAGATAATAATAGCTAAATTGTCCTGGCATCTCGTTCCGACAGGTCGTGATTTAGAGTTTGTGGACTAATATTTTTTTATTTTTATGACTTGTAGCACTGTTCGATGACAGGTCTGGTTGCTACTAGAAATATTTTGTATGGCAAAATATTTTTAGAATTAATACTAAAAATATTTCTACAATAAAGCTAGTGCATATATTTCGTTGGTTAATAGTTTGTATATTTTTAATATTTCTACATATAAATATGGAAGTGGTACATATTTATTGCGCAGTTGGAAAAAATGTTTTACTAAATATTAAACCCTGATGTATACATATTGGCTACCTGAATTAATTTAGTTTTTTTTTATTATATTGTTGTTGTTTTTTTACAACACAAAAGTGAATTCCCAATTATCTTTATATGTTCTTAATAAAAAAATATTATAAAAATATGCAAGTATGCCTTGCAATGAATCAGTTGAATATATATCTTTAGTAACACTGAATATTAATGACACTGTATTGTACTTATAACGGATCTGTCTAAAATTCGGATTCGATATGGATGTTTATGTATGTTAATGAATTTTCGAGAGCAGTTCCCATAAGGAAACTATGACCTATTACGGGCCAATCGTCATGAAATTCTGTAAGATGATTTATATGTACATACGAGTTCTAATCAATTATTTTTTTGATTAGTTTTGATTAGAAATGCTAATCGTCACTAATTGTGATTCGATTTTTGATTATTTCTAATCAAATCAATTAGAAATCTGAAATTTTTATCAAAATGCAAATCTAATGATTAGATTATTTTATTTCTCTAATCATAATGATTTCTAATTCTAATCGAAATTCCCCAGCTATGGTTTTAATTTAACTTGTTTTTTTCGAATTTATGGTTCTGTTTTTCTTTATACTAGTTTTATATGTACATATATATGTATTAAATTATTTTTTTCAGCCTTTTTTTGTTAAACTACTTGCAATATTTTTTTTTATAAAGTATTGAAAAAATATTTTTAATTGCATATTTTCAGTGTTTTTAATGCATATTTTTTCGTGAAGTTTCTTTCGAGAAGTTTGCTATTTAAAATCAGCAAAATCCGTCAACAAATAATGGAGATATGAGCAAAAAATGTTGAATGTGGGGTTTGGCGAGTCTACTATGAGTAGAACACAAGTTCAATTATGGTATAACCGGTTTAAGGAAGGCCGAGAAGATGTCAATGACGATGCTCATTCTGGTCGCCCAAGCACGTCAACAACGGATGTAAACATTGAAGCAGTGAAAAAAATGATTTTGTATAATCGTAGAATCACTATCAGAGAGGTTGCTGATGATGTTGGCATATCGTTCGGCTCATGCCAAGCAATTTTTACGGATGTCAACAAGGTCATAACTGTTGACGAATCATGGGTGTATGGCTATGACATTGAAAATAAATGGAAACGACCAAAAGAGCCAAGACCGAAAAAAGCACGTCAAGTTCGGTCACATAATAATAATAATAATAATGGTGGCGGGGGTGAGAGCATACAAGGCAAAGCACTGATTGCTAACCAATTGGGGTTAGCCATTTTGACGATCCTTGTCACTGCTCGAACCAAGTTGTCGCATGGCCTCCTCGTGGCGCCACTGGATGGCTGATCGGCATCCGCTGAGAGCTAACTAACTGTGCGTACAGCGTACGACGACATTAGCAATGGAATAGGATAAATGATACCGACCGACGATTTTGGATTGATTGCTGCGAGCTGACGGCTGCAGTATTCCATTACCTTAGTATGCACGAGTGATATCGGGCTGAAACGGCTGATGGGCAAATGCTACAGCTGCCTCCGTCCCGTTAAAACTGTGGCTAGTCTTGAAGTACGTACCGAAGGCGTCACCACTGAGGTGGCTGTACGGGTGCAGTTGAGGGCGACTCCTGGTTTTGCGCCGAGATCCTGGCTCTGAACACAGGTACTCATAAGGTCCTGTGTCAACCCTCGCGTGGACCTCACTGCAAGCGAAGGGACCCACGGGGATCGTTTGAGGTGACTGTACAAACGCCTGGGGATAGCGGCTCCGAGCGGGGACCCAACCGAATGGAAATGAATACTAACAAGAAACAGAAAGAAACCACCGAAAGGGGATTAGAAGGAGAGAATACGGAGTGTGATGTGGCTGTGGGTATGGCCTTTAGAAGGAGCAGCTTGTTGATGAGATCACCACCAGAAAGGTGTGCATCCCTACCGGATATAGCTGGAAGTGACACTGTGCGTGCAAACATTGTGGATGCCGAAGTCATACCCCGTAACTGCGTGCGGACGGGCACCGGTGCTCGGAAGGGAGATGGCCCAACTGGCAAAAATAGAGTGACAGGGACGGTGCAGAGGACACCTACCTGTACTGCGTCACGAACACCGCTTACTGCTACCGCCCTAGCAGGTAAAGACAAAGCCGGCGCAGTATCAGCTACCGGAAGAGAGAGCACGGCAAGTGACCCAATATAGAGTTCTCCTCGACTGGAGCTAATCCAGAAGATGAGGAGGATGCAATTTCCCAGTGCAAGGCGATAATAAGCGACATGCAGCACGCGTTCAACCGCCAGAGGAACATAAGCAGCGAGGTCAAGACCGGGGTTGCCAAAATGTCCGAACTGCTGGATGTCACGCTAAACTATAGGCCGGCATGGAAGACGACAGAGGGGGAGAGAGCGCTGCAGAACAAGAAGGCCGCTATGCAGCAGAAAACGCTTGCTTCGACTCCGGTGACTACGAACCCGAAGCGATTGGCTACCAGCCCGGCTGTCGCTACGACTAGCAAGAAAGCTAGATCAAAAGAGCCGAGTGGACTGGTACCAGAGCTCCCTGAGACCAGCAAGAATGCTATGTCAAAAGAGCAGGGAAATATCAAAGAGAGCGAGGGAATATTAGAGCCCCCCGGGAAAGGACAAGAAAACTGGAAGAATGTCACCAAAAAAGGTAGTAAGAGGAGGGTACAGGGAAAGCAAATCCAACCCAACAAGAAAAATAGGACGAGACCGCAACGTACGAAACAGGATGCGGTAATAATCAAACCCGTGGGTGATCGCAGCTACGCAGAGGTGCTGAAGGATTTGCGTAGTCAGATAGAGACCCGACGATTCTGTGAAAATAAAATCCGTCAGGCAAACGCAGACTGGAGCTATCCTTTTGGAGTTTGGGAGAGGACAGCGGCGTATGCCAGATTTTGTTGAGCAGTTGAAGAGTACTATACGTGACGCAGCCTCTGTCACGGAACTGAAGCCGAGAGCCACAATCGAGATACGTGAGCTTTTATAGTAGCTGGGGATTTTAATGCCAAGGCCGTCGAATGGAGAGTCCCAACAACCAACACACGCGGAAGGTGCATTCTGGATATGGCCGCCAGGTTGGGCCTTGTTGTGGCAAACACTGGCAACGCCACTACTTTTAGAAGGCCGGGATGTGAACACACCACGCCGGATATCACCTTAGTGACCGAAAACCTGGCTGCAATGGTTGAAGGATGGAGAGTGCTGGAGGACTACACTGGAAGTGACCACCAATACATTACCTTCCGGATAACAACACGAACGAACTCCGTTCCGCCGCCCAGACGGAGCGGCACACGCAGGTGGAACGTGAGTAGGCTCAACGTAGAAACGTTCATGTCTAACTTCGATGGGGCCTCAACAGCAAACATCACTAGCGACGCAGACTGTTTGGCAGACGCGATGATGCACCGCATAGCTCAAAGTTGCGATGCATCCATGCCCCGTATAACACAGCACTCCAGAAGACAGCCAGTGTACTGGTGGACACCAGAAATTACTGACCTCAGAAGAATCTGCATCCGCGACAGAAGGAGGTACACTAGGGCTAGGCGGGGTGGTGAGGCTTCAGCGGAGGCTGAAAGTTTCAGGCAATCCCGGAAAGCGCTAAAACGGGCAATCATAAATAGCAAGAAGGCAAAATGGGAGGAACTCCGTAATGACTTGAACAGCGATCCTTGGGGACTCGGCTACAAGATCGTTACGAAGAAGTTGGGCACGAACTCCGCTATTCCACACCTCGAGTGGGCAAATTGACAATATCGTAGAAAGCTTGTTCCCCACTCACCCTCTTCTGTACGAGGAAAGTGTATCCCATGTTGGGGGGATACCAACGCCGTTCACTGAGGGGGAACTAAGGAGAGCGGCTAGGGGCCTTAAAAGGGGTAAAGCTCCCGGACCGGATGGGGTACCAACTGAAGTGCTCGCACTTCTAGCCGAGGCCCGACCAGGCGTGATGCTCGAAGTATTTAATGCTTGTATGGCCCAGGGCATTTTTCCCAGGCGATGGAAAACCCAAAAGCTGACGCTGATCAGCAAGGGCAAAGGCGATCCAGCGTCGCCGGCAGCATATCGTCCACTTTGCATGCTGGATGGTGCCGGAAAGCTATTGGAGAAGCTATTGCAACGCAGATTAACGGAGTCCATTGAGATGGCTGGAGGATTGTCGGATAGACAGCATGGCTTCCGACCCGGCAAATCGACGCTCGGTGCTATTGAGGATGTAGTGACATGCTTTGAGCGTGCTCAGCAAAGACGCTACTATCCAAAACGTACAATCGTTTTGGCTACACTCGATGTGAAAAACGCTTTCAACAGCCTGCGATGGGTGGATATAATGAAGGCACTACGAGAAAGGTTCCGCGTACCCGGATACCTGATGAAAATTCTCCAGAGTTACCTGAGTGATCGCAGGCTCCTCTATGACACGCCAGAGGGCCAAGAGGTAAGAACAATTACGTCCGGAGCAGCTCAGGGATCAATCCTGGGACCCGACCTGTGGAACCTGAGCTATGACGAGATTCTCAATATGGAGATGCCTGAAGACACACACCTGGTGGGATATGCGGACGACATAGCGGCGGTCATCTCGGCAAGGGATATGGATGATGCTAGAAGGAAGCTGAATCAGGTCATGATTAGAACCCAAACATGGCTCGAGGATCACGGGTTGGAGCTCGCTAAGCATAAGACCGAGATCATGCTGATGACAAAGGGACATATGCCACTCGAAATCAGCATGCAAGTAGACGGCATCCCGCTGGTCACCAAAAGGGCGACAAAGTATTTGGGCGTCAAACTCGACAACAGGCTCACATACTGGGCTCAAATACAACACGCGGTCACCAAGGCAGCTAAGGTTACCGGCATGCTAAGCAGACTAATGGCGAATATCGGCGGACCAACACAGAGTAGGAGGAGAATGATTATGGCAACCACTAACTCGATATTGCTATATGGCAGCGAAATCTGGGGAGATGCGCTAAAGGCAAAGACAAAGTGCAAAGCGATGGAGGCAGTACAGCGCATGGCGGCACTCAGAGTTGCTTCGGCCTACCGCACGGTTTCGGGTGCGGCAGTGTTCGTTATAAGTGGAGAGATACCCGTTGACCTCTTGGCACGTGAGCGCAGAGTCATGGGAGGGGAGGGAACTCAAGTATGAGTGCTGCAGAGCGGAGATCTCAAACCTTTCAACGATGGCAACATAGATGGAGTGCTGAGACGGCCGGCAGATGGACAGCAAGACTCATCCCCGACATAGGGAAGTGGACGCAAAGGCGATTCGGAGAGGTTAACTACTTTCTGACCCAGTTTCTTTCGGGCCATGGATAATTCCAGAAGTACCGCATGGGCAAGACAGGAGACCCTGGCTGTATCTACTGCGATGCACCAGACGACGATGCTGAACACACGTTCTTCGACTGCACCAGATGGCATACCGAGAGGAGACTATTGCCCGAGCGGATCGGCGAGTTCACTCCTTCAAACGTGGTCGATAGAATGCTCGAATCCGCAGACAAATGGAGCGCTGTCGGAAGTTATGTTGAGCGTATTCTGAAGACGAAGAAGACACACCTCGATGCTTTACAGCAAAGCGAGTCCTCACGAACTCAGACTCAGGAACAGATGTCAATGACATCAAGCTTCCTACAGACACGACGGACCCAGACGTGGGTAAATAGATAATGGTCCTTTTTAGGATAGTTGTTTCTGGGCCTTCCCGAAGTAATATGGAAAGCAGTTCCGGGAAGGTAGTCTCACCAGAAAAGGAGGAGGGAATGTTTTAGTGGCAACACCACTCAAAGCAGCTGACGACGGTCACTGTAAGTGCGAAGGCATTTTTAACCCTACCTCCCCGTCAAAAAAAAAATAATAATAATAATAATTTTTTTTTTTTTTTAATTCATTCGTTCATTTATTATTCATTCAATGAAATTAGTTTACAATTCAGTGTTAGTATAACCCTGCGAAGCCATTATGGCTTATCTGCAGTTAGGTTTAGTAAACAAAAATTGTAGTAGTGCGTTTATTTTATGCTTTATATATATAATAAAATTCTTAGTTTTCATATTCATCAATTCTCCAAAGTATTCCTGATGCCTTGTCGTTGCCGCTGTATCATTTGTAGAGCTGAGAGAAACCAGGGGAATAATTCCGAAACTGTACCAGAGGTAACAAGTGTAAAAAATATTTGTGTTATATATAACCTTAAATTTTTAATTTAATAAAATATAAGAGATTTTTGTAATTTAATCAAAAATTATTAATTCGCTTTGCAAGTAGAACACAAGAAATATTTTTTACACTTTTAAAGTTTGTGAAACAATTTGTTTATTTAATATTTTTATAAAAAATAAACCATCCATAGAAGTGAAAGTGTTAATTGTATATAATTTGGTCTCTTTTGTTGTTGAGAGACAAATAAATGGGTATTGCCGCCGGTATTATTATCGTTGTAATAATTTTAATTTTATTAAAATTACACAAGAAATATTCGCGAGTGTTAATTTCATTTATTGTAAATAAATTAATTAATATTTTCTCAAATTTTTCTTTGTTATCTCATTCGTTGGTTTTCAATTTACTAAGATCAGTGTTCCATTCCATACGTTCTTATACCACTTGTATTAATTTATATACAACAGCTGTTAACAGTGTAGTGCATTCACTCTAGCATCGGAAAGTTAAATTTCATACAAGTTTAGAAATTCGATTGGTTTGTATGTTCACACTAGCATCGAAAAATTTAATTGTATATTATTATAAAATAATTACTGACTAGTGGGTTCATATTGCTAACGATAAATTTGAACATTGTATTATAACTTTTATTAAATAATAAATGATTTTTCTTGGTAAAATAAATAAATTAAGATATTTTTACTTTTACCAAAGGCTGAACTAAGTGGAAATTAAGAGAAATTAAATAAAATAAATTTAATAATTGGAATTGATCTATCTTAAATTGTGAATAATAAAGAAATATTAGAAAAATTATAAGAAAAATAGTCCGAATATTGTGTAACCGGTGAGATATTTATTAAATTAAATATTTTTTAAAGGAAGTAAATATTATCCAAATTATTTTTCATATATTTGCTTTGCCAATAAATTGATTTGGTAAATTTAATTAGTTTTTCTGCTTCGAGGAATTAGTTGAGAATTATATTTAGTATGACTAGCAAGAAACGCCAAGATTCTTCTTCTGGAACGAAAACTTTAGGAAGAATAATAACAAAGAAAGCAAAGGTTGTACAAAATATTGTAAGAATTCGTCAGTCTATTACGGAAAAGACTATTTCTTTTAATCCAATTGAATTAGAATGTAGACTTGACATTTTAAAGACATATATAAACCAAGCAATGAAGTTTCAGTCAGAAGTGGATAATTTAGATCCCGATAATGACGATAGAGCCGAGCTTGAGGACATTTGTGTGACCACAAAATCAATGTTTTTGAGTCTTTTAGCTAAAAATAGAAGGACAAGCGTTCCTGAAACTTCTTTTAGTTTTCAGTCACATCAATCAAGACTACCAAATATGAAGCTCCCTAAATTCAGCGGAAAATATTTCGATTACCAAAACTTTATGAGCTTATTTGAGAACTTGGTCCACAATGATCCGACGTTGACAGACATTGAAAAATTTAACCATTTTATATCATGCTTGTCCGAAGAAGTTTTAGGAACAGTGAAAGCATTTCAGATTTCAAAAGAAAATTACCCCAAAGCATTGGCCAGTTTGAAGAAGTTTTATGATGATGAATGTTTGATATTTTTTGATAATATCTCTAAACTTTTCGATCTACCAGAGATCGCAAAACCTCCGGCTTCTGCTTTGCGAAGCATAATCGATACAGTTTCTGCTATCTATGATTCATTGTTGTCTATAGGTGATGATAAGAAAATAACAAATGCTATTTTAATACATTTAGTGATGTCTAAAGTAGATCCAGTGACCAAATCCAAGTGGGAAGAACAGCTTGACTTCGAAAGGCTGCCACTATGGTCAGACTGTGAATCCGCTTTGAACAAACGGTATCAGCATATTGCAGCTGATGAATCTTCAAGTTCAAGGCCGAGGTTAAATATAACTAAAACAGAAAATTCTATTAAGAGAAATAATAAAACATCACTAAATTGTACAAAATCAAAGCAATCTGATGACAAATGTTTATTTTGCAAATCTAATCAGCATTTAATAAATAATTCCCCTTCCTTTACTGCTGAACCTATACTTCAAAGATTTGATTTGATCAAATCTGTGCCAGCATGTATAAATTGTCTGAAAAAAGGACATACAGTAGCAAAATGTACTGCATCGAAGTGTAGAATTTGCAGTGGTTCTCATAACTCACTACTACACAGATACAGTACGAATTCAAGTTCAAATAATAGTATGATAAATAACTACTCCGAACAGCCTTCAACTTCTAATGCTTCTGTGAATTATTCATCATCAGACGATAGAATTGTTCTAGCAACAGCTGTGGTAAGAGTAAGAAATATTTCTGGTCAATTTATACCAGCAAGAGCTCTTTTAGACTCCGGTTCTCAACCTATCTTGATAACTGAGGAAGTTGCACAGCTACTTCGAATTAAACGATGAGGTATTAGCGAAACAAATTCATTTTCAAAATCGTGTTTAAATTTACCTGTCGCGTCGAGGGTTAACTCTACTCAATTTACTTCAAAGTTCTGGGTATTGAGTTCAATAACAAATATGCAACCTGATCATAAATTAAATACAACTAGCTTAAATATTCCTAGGAATATCGAATTAGCTGATCCTTGCTTTCAAAAACCGCAAAAGATAGACTTATTAATTGGCGCAGAAGTTTTCTTTGACTTAATGAGTGATGGTCAAATAAAATGTAGCCCGAGCCTACCAATTCTTCAAAAAACATCGCTTGGTTGGATTGTTACTGAAAAGTATAATCAATCAAAGGGATCTAGCATCAATAACACAGTATTTCATTTAAGTACATCGATAGAAAATGAGAGCAATATTGATTCAATTGTTAAACAATTTTGAGAATTGGAAGAAATTCCGAAAGAATCAACGAAAATATATTCTGAGGAACAGCACGAATGTGAAGAAATATTTAAATGTTCAATTCGGCGTTTATCGTCAGGACGATTTGAAGTCTCTCTGCCTTTCAAATCTGATACTAAATTATTTTTTTTTTTACTGAAGTTAGGACTTACAAGAAAAATTATCAAAATTTTTAATAATAAATTTTTCAAGTTGTAATTCCTAACTTCAGTAAAAATAATTTAATGAAAATTAAATTTAATGCACTCGAGCCTAACTAAAATGATCAAAAAAGTAAAAATTAACAGTTCGATTATGAACTATTAATTATTCTATAAAATAGCTAGGGCACAAGCCATAATGTTTACATGTTGTACAAAAGTGTACAAAAAAACATAATAAACAAAAACAAATGTATTCAAGTTTTCGAGACAAAGTCTTGACATGAATACGAAAAAAGTGATGAAAAAGGAAAAAACAACTATGAATAGAAATTAATAAAGAATGATAATTACAGCAAAAACTTCGAACTAACACTGGTTAAAGGATTGATGTTTGTCTGTTGGCTGACCGGCACCGCAGTGGTGCAGGTGGTAGAACGCAAAGAATTCTAATGAGAGAAAGTGGGATTTCTCGAAACATATGTAAATTCAACAACCGAGGTTCGATCCCCAGTCAAGAAAAATTATCAAAATTTTTAATAATAAATTTTTCAAGTTGTAATTCCTAACTTCAGTAAAAATAATTTAATGAAAATTAAATTTAATGAACTCGAGCCTAACTAAAATTATTAAAAAAGTAAAAATTAACAGTTCGATTATGAAATATTAATTATACTATAAAATAGCTAGGGCACAAGCCATAATGTTTACATGTTGTACAAAAGTGTACAAAAAAAACATAATAAACAAAAACAAATGTATTCAAATTTTCGAGACAAAGTCTTGACATGAATACGAAAAAAGTGATGAAAAAGGAAAAAAACAACTATGAATAGAAATTAATAAAGAATGATAATTACAGCAAAAACTTCGAACTACCAGAACTAACACTGGTTAAAGGATTGATGTTTATCTGTTGGCTGACCGGCACCGCAGTGGTGCAGGTGGTAGAACGCAAAGAATTCTGATGAGAGAAAGTGGGATTTCTCGAAACATATGTAAATTCAACAACCCAGGTTCGATCCCCAGTCAAGAAAAATTATTAAAATTTGTAATAATAAATTTTTCAAGTTGTAATTCCTAACTTCAGTAAAAATAATTTAATGAAAATTAAATTTAATGAACTCGAGCCTAACTAAAATTATTAAAAAAGTAAAAATTAACAGTTCGATTATGAAATATTAATTATACTATAAAATAGCTAGGGCACAAGCCATAATGTTTACATGTTGTACAAAAGTGTACAAAAAAAACATAATAAACAAAAACAAATGTATTCAAATTTTCGAGACAAAGTCTTGACATGAATACGAAAAAAGTGAAGAAAAAGGAAAAAAACAACTATGAATAGAAATTAATAAAGAATGATAATTACAGCAAAAACTTCGAACTACCAGATGTTTGTCTGTAGGCTGACCGGCACCGTAGTGGTGCAGGTGGTAGAACGCAAAGAATTCTGATGAGAAAAAGTGGGATTTCTCGAAACATATGTAAATTCAACAACCCAGGTTCGATCCCCAGTCAAGAAAAAAAATTATCAAAATTTTTAATAATAAATTTTTCAAGTTGTAATTCCTAACTTCAGTAAAAATAATTTAATGAAAAGTTTAGAAATTCGATTGGTTTGTATGTTCACACTAGCATCGAAAAATTTAATTGTATATTATTATAAAATAATTACTGACTAGTGGGTTCATATTGCTAACGATAAATTTGAACATTGTATTATAACTTTTATTAAATAATAAATGATTTTTCTTGGTAAAATAAATAAATTAAGATATTTTTACTTTTACCAAAGGCTGAACTAAGTGGAAATTAAGAGAAATTAAATAAAATAAATTTAATAATTGGAATTGATCTATCTTAAATTGTGAATAATAAAGAAATATTAGAAAAATTATAAGAAAAATAGTCCGAATATTGTGTAACCGGTGAGATATTTATTAAATTAAATATTTTTTAAAGGAAGTAAATATTATCCAAATTATTTTTCATATATTTGCTTTGCCAATAAATTGATTTGGTAAATTTAATTAGTTTTTCTGCTTCGAGGAATTAGTTGAGAATTATATTTAGTATGACTAGCAAGAAACGCCAAGATTCTTCTTCTGGAACGAAAACTTTAGGAAGAATAATAACAAAGAAAGCAAAGGTTGTACAAAATATTGTAAGAATTCGTCAGTCTATTACGGAAAAGACTATTTCTTTTAATCCAATTGAATTAGAATGTAGACTTGACATTTTAAAGACATATATAAACCAAGCAATGAAGTTTCAGTCAGAAGTGGATAATTTAGATCCCGATAATGACGATAGAGCCGAGCTTGAGGACATTTGTGTGACCACAAAATCAATGTTTTTGAGTCTTTTAGCTAAAAATAGAAGGACAAGCGTTCCTGAAACTTCTTTTAGTTTTCAGTCACATCAATCAAGACTACCAAATATGAAGCTCCCTAAATTCAGCGGAAAATATTTCGATTACCAAAACTTTATGAGCTTATTTGAGAACTTGGTCCACAATGATCCGACGTTGACAGACATTGAAAAATTTAACCATTTTATATCATGCTTGTCCGAAGAAGTTTTAGGAACAGTGAAAGCATTTCAGATTTCAAAAGAAAATTACCCCAAAGCATTGGCCAGTTTGAAGAAGTTTTATGATGATGAATGTTTGATATTTTTTGATAATATCTCTAAACTTTTCGATCTACCAGAGATCGCAAAACCTCCGGCTTCTGCTTTGCGAAGCATAATCGATACAGTTTCTGCTATCTATGATTCATTGTTGTCTATAGGTGATGATAAGAAAATAACAAATGCTATTTTAATACATTTAGTGATGTCTAAAGTAGATCCAGTGACCAAATCCAAGTGGGAAGAACAGCTTGACTTCGAAAGGCTGCCACTATGGTCAGACTGTGAATCCGCTTTGAACAAACGGTATCAGCATATTGCAGCTGATGAATCTTCAAGTTCAAGGCCGAGGTTAAATATAACTAAAACAGAAAATTCTATTAAGAGAAATAATAAAACATCACTAAATTGTACAAAATCAAAGCAATCTGATGACAAATGTTTATTTTGCAAATCTAATCAGCATTTAATAAATAATTCCCCTTCCTTTACTGCTGAACCTATACTTCAAAGATTTGTTTTGATCAAATCTGTGCCAGCATGTATAAATTGTCTGAAAAAAGGACATACAGTAGCAAAATGTACTGCATCGAAGTGTAGAATTTGCAGTGGTTCTCATAACTCACTACTACACAGATACAGTACGAATTCAAGTTCAAATAATAGTATGATAAATAACTACTCCGAACAGCCTTCAACTTCTAATGCTTCTGTGAATTATTCATCATCAGACGATAGAATTGTTCTAGCAACAGCTGTGGTAAGAGTAAGAAATATTTCTGGTCAATTTATACCAGCAAGAGCTCTTTTAGACTCCGGTTCTCAACCTATCTTGATAACTGAGGAAGTTGCACAGCTACTTCGAATTAAACGATGAGGTATTAGCGAAACAAATTCATTTTCAAAATCGTGTTTAAATTTACCTGTCGCGTCGAGGGTTAACTCTACTCAATTTACTTCAAAGTTCTGGGTATTGAGTTCAATAACAAATATGCAACCTGATCATAAATTAAATACAACTAGCTTAAATATTCCTAGGAATATCGAATTAGCTGATCCTTGCTTTCAAAAACCGCAAAAGATAGACTTATTAATTGGCGCAGAAGTTTTCTTTGACTTAATGAGTGATGGTCAAATAAAATGTAGCCCGAGCCTACCAATTCTTCAAAAAACATCGCTTGGTTGGATTGTTACTGAAAAGTATAATCAATCAAAGGGATCTAGCATCAATAACACAGTATTTCATTTAAGTACATCGATAGAAAATGAGAGCAATATTGATTCAATTGTTAAACAATTTTGAGAATTGGAAGAAATTCCGAAAGAATCAACGAAAATATATTCTGAGGAACAGCACGAATGTGAAGAAATATTTAAATGTTCAATTCGGCGTTTATCGTCAGGACGATATGAAGTCTCTCTGCCTTTCAAATCTGATACTAAATTATTTTTTTTTTTACTGAAGTTAGGACTTACAAGAAAAATTATCAAAATTTTTAATAATAAATTTTTCAAGTTGTAATTCCTAACTTCAGTAAAAATAATTTAATGAAAATTAAATTTAATGCACTCGAGCCTAACTAAAATGATCAAAAAAGTAAAAATTAACAGTTCGATTATGAACTATTAATTATTCTATAAAATAGCTAGGGCACAAGCCATAATGTTTACATGTTGTACAAAAGTGTACAAAAAAACATAATAAACAAAAACAAATGTATTCAAGTTTTCGAGACAAAGTCTTGACATGAATACGAAAAAAGTGATGAAAAAGGAAAAAACAACTATGAATAGAAATTAATAAAGAATGATAATTACAGCAAAAACTTCGAACTAACACTGGTTAAAGGATTGATGTTTGCCTGTTGGCTGACCGGCACCGCAGTGGTGCAGGTGGTAGAACGCAAAGAATTCTAATGAGAGAAAGTGGGATTTCTCGAAACATATGTAAATTCAACAACCGAGGTTCGATCCCCAGTCAAGAAAAATTATCAAAATTTTTAATAATAAATTTTTCAAGTTGTAATTCCTAACTTCAGTAAAAATAATTTAATGAAAATTAAATTTAATGAACTCGAGCCTAACTAAAATTATTAAAAAAGTAAAAATTAACAGTTCGATTATGAAATATTAATTATACTATAAAATAGCTAGGGCACAAGCCATAATGTTTACATGTTGTACAAAAGTGTACAAAAAAAACATAATAAACAAAAACAAATGTATTCAAATTTTCGAGACAAAGTCTTGACATGAATACGAAAAAAGTGATGAAAAAGGAAAAAAACAACTATGAATAGAAATTAATAAAGAATGATAATTACAGCAAAAACTTCGAACTACCAGAACTAACACTGGTTAAAGGATTGATGTTTATCTGTTGGCTGACCGGCACCGCAGTGGTGCAGGTGGTAGAACGCAAAGAATTCTGATGAGAGAAAGTGGGATTTCTCGAAACATATGTAAATTCAACAACCCAGGTTCGATCCCCAGTCAAGAAAAATTATTAAAATTTGTAATAATAAATTTTTCAAGTTGTAATTCCTAACTTCAGTAAAAATAATTTAATGAAAATTAAATTTAATGAACTCGAGCCTAACTAAAATTATTAAAAAAGTAAAAATTAACAGTTCGATTATGAAATATTAATTATACTATAAAATAGCTAGGGCACAAGCCATAATGTTTACATGTTGTACAAAAGTGTACAAAAAAAACATAATAAACAAAAACAAATGTATTCAAATTTTCGAGACAAAGTCTTGACATGAATACGAAAAAAGTGAAGAAAAAGGAAAAAAACAACTATGAATAGAAATTAATAAAGAATGATAATTACAGCAAAAACTTCGAACTACCAGATGTTTGTCTGTAGGCTGACCGGCACCGTAGTGGTGCAGGTGGTAGAACGCAAAGAATTCTGATGAGAAAAAGTGGGATTTCTCGAAACATATGTAAATTCAACAACCCAGGTTCGATCCCCAGTCAAGAAAAAAAATTATCAAAATTTTTAATAATAAATTTTTCAAGTTGTAATTCCTAACTTCAGTAAAAATAATTTAATGAAAATTAAATTTAATGAACTCGAGCCTAACTAAAATTATCAAAAAAGTAAAAATTAACAGTTCGATTATGAAATATTAATTATTCTATTATGATACTAAATTGTTAGGATCATCTTTCTAAACCGCTAAAAAACGATTTCTTTCGCTGGAACAGAAACCTTCGAAAGATACCATGAGACAAATGTATCATAAATTCATGAAAGAGTATTTTGACTTAGGTCACATGCAATTGTAGACAATCTACCAGAATTTCCTCATTACTTCATTCCACTTCAATGTGTTTTGCGACCTCAGAGTACAACTACTGAACTTCGAGTAGTTTTTGATGCTTCATGTCGAACTTCTTCACACGATTTGTTAATAGTTGGTCCCACAGTTCAAGAGGAATTATACTCGACATTGATCCGTTATCGATTTCATAAATACGCAATCACTGCAGATATTGAGAAAATGTATCGTCAAGTAGTAGTTGGCGAAAATGATAGAAATTATCAATTGATCCTTTGGAGGCAGAATCCATCTGATAATTTAAATGTGTATCGATTAAACACTGTGACATATGGCACAGCGTCTGCGCCATTTTTAGCCATCAGATGTTTGATTCACTTAAGCGATTTGTACAAAGAGACTTTGACTGTCGGTTCAAAAGTTATTCGCAGTGATTTCTATGTTGATGATTTGTTAACTGGTGGTGAAAGCTACCAAGAGCTTAATACTATTCGTAGCCAGGTTACTGACATTCTAAGTTCAGCTGGTTTTAAACTCACGAAATGGTTTTCAAATCATCCGGAATTCATAAGTTCGTTAAAAAATGAAAAATTATTGCATAGTGATTCAGATTCAGCTAAAGCTCTCGGCATTCATTGGGTTTCGAAGAATGATTCATTTGAGTTTCATTTGGAAGACAATTTTCAAAATCTGAAAGCAACGAAAAGAAACATTTTATCGGTTTCTTCTAGATTATACGATCCTCTCGGACTTTTATGCCCAATTATAACTAAATCCAAAATGTTATTACAAGAACTTTGGATTCAAAAACTTGACTGGGATGAATCTATTCCCATGAGACTAAATACTTCATGGGAAAATTTTAAATCTAATTTAATGGAAATTGATTCAGTTACAATCCCAAGATTCGTACATACAACTTCAACAGCAAAAATACAAATTCATGGATTTGCTGATGCTTCAATTCGAGCATATGGGTGTTGCTTATACATTAGAAGTTCTGGTGCTAACAAAACCGTATCAAGGCTGCTTCAGCTAAATCTAAAGTTGCTCCCCTCAAGACCAAATCTCTTCCGAGACTTGAGTTGTGTGCTGCGCACCTATTAGCTAAGTTGTGGACTCGAATTAAGTTAATGATGAGCTTTAAAATCGAGAGTGTTAATTTCTAGACTGATTCAGAAATTACACTACACTGGATAAAGACACATCCGTCCTCACTCACAACATTTGTATCAATTCGAGTTGCTGAGATCCAGGAATGTTCAGACCAAGTTTCATGGTGCCATGTGCCAACTAAACAAAATCCGGCTGACATTGTATCAAGAGGATGTGATGTCAATGAATTAAAAAATTGGCGTTTATCGTCAGGACGATTTGAAGTCTCTCTGCCTTTCAAATCTGATACTAAATTGTTAGGATCATCTTTCGAAACCGCTAAAAAACGATTTCTTTCGCTGGAACGGAAACTTTCGAAAGATACCATTATGAGACAAATGTATCATGAATTCATGAAAGAGTATTTTGACTTAGGTCACATGTCAATTGTAGACAATATACTAGATTTTCCTCATTACTTCATTCCACTTCAATGTGTTTTGCGACCTCAGAGTACAACTACTGAACTTCGAGTAGTTTTTGATGCTTCATGTCGAACTTCTTCACATGTATCACTTAACGATTTGTTAATGGTTGGTCCCACAGTTCAAGAAGAATTATACTCGACATTGATCCGTTTTCGATTTCTTAAATACGCAATCACTGCAGATATTGAGAAAATGTATCGTCAAGTAGTAGTTGGCGAAAATGATAGAAATTATCAATTGATCCTTTGGAGGCAGAATGATTAAATGTGTATCGATTAAACACTGTGATATATGGCACAGCGTCTGCGCCATTTTTAGCCATCCGATGTTTGATTCACTTAAGCGATTTGTACAAAGAGACTTTGCCTGTCGGTTCAAAAGTTGTTCGCAGTGATTTCTATGTTGATGATTTGTTAACTGGTGGTGAAAGCTACCAAGAGCTTAATACTATTCGTAGCCAGGTTACTGACATTCTAAGTTCAGCTGGTTTTAAACTCACGAAATGGTTTTCAAATCATCCGGAATTCATAAGTTCGTTAAAAAATGAAAAATTATTGCATAGTGATTCAGATTCAGCTAAAGCTCTCGGCATTTATTGGGTTCCGAAGAATGATTCATTTAAGTTTCATTTGGAAGACAATTTTCAAAATCTGAAAGCAACAAAAAGAAACATTTTATCGGTTTCTTCTAGATTATTCGATCCTCTCGGACTTTTATGCCCAATTATAACTAAATCCAAAATGTTATTACAAGAACTTTGGATTCAAAAACTTGACTGGGACGAATCTATTCTCATGAGACTAAATACTTCATGGGAAAATTTCAAATCTAATTTAATGGAAATTGATTCAATTACAATCCCAAGATTCGTACATACAACTTCAACAGCAAAAATACAAATTCATGGATTTGCTGATGCTTCAATTCGAGCATATGGGTGTTGCTTATACATTAGAAGTTCTGATGCTAACAAAACCGTATCAAGGCTGCTATCAGCTAAATCTAAAGTTGCTCCCCTCAAGACCAAATCTCTTCCGAGACTTGAGTTGTGTGCTGCACACCTATTAGCTAAGTTGTGGACTCGAACTAAGTTAATGATGAGCTTTAAAGTCGAGAGTGTTAATTTCTGGACTGATTCAGAAATTACACTACACTGGATAAAGACACATCCGTCCTCACTCACAACATTTGTATCGAATCGAGTTGCTGAGATCCAGGAATGTTCAGACCAAGTTTCATGGCGCCATGTGCCAACTAAACAAAATCCGGCTGACATTGTATCAAGAGGATGTGATGTCAATGAATTAAAAAATTCCATTTGGTTTGAAGGACCTTCGTTTTTGCTAAGCGATAGTTCGAAATGGCCTGTTAACATACATTTTACTTTAACAAAGAACCAAAAAATGTTAGAAAAGAAGAAAATGAATGTATTTCTAGCAGTAGAGGATTCACAAAACTATTTGTTGGATCTAACGGAAAAATATTCTTCATACAAAAATTTGCTCCGAGTAACTTCCTTTGTATTCAGATTTGTTGAACGTAAAATATTGAAAGATTCTGTACCTACTGCAAAAGAGTTAAAATGGTCATTTTTACGACTTGTAGAGACAATCCAGAAATGTAATTTTTCCGAGGAGATCATTAAGATGCAAAAATCTCTTGTCTTGCCTTCAAATATTCAAAAATTGACCCCATTTATACATACATTCGAAGATAAAAAGAGAAAGTTTTCACTAATAAGGGTAGGTGGGAGATTGCTAAATGCAAATTTAGAATATAATACGAAATTCACACTATTATTACCGAAAAGAAACAGCTTTGTCACACTCTATTTGCGAAATCTTCATTTCGACAATTGTCATGCTGGAACAAAGGCTCTTATATCTCTTTCACGAGAAAACATTTGGCTCATAAATGCCAAAGAAGAGTGCAACAGAATAGTTCGACAATGTGTACATTGCTTCCGCTATAAACCAAAACTCATGTCCCAAGTAATGGGAAATTTACCCACTAATAGAGTGAGAGCCACTCGACCATTTTTAACGGTTGGAGTAGACTTTTGTGGTCCTATCAACGTTTCATTGAGAATTCGAGGTAGAACCCCTTTAAAAATGTATATAGCGGTTTTCGTGTGTTTCACTTTTAAAGCGGTACAGAGAATTACTGTCTGATTTATCGACTGATGCCTTTCTTCTTTCTTTTAAATTTATGCACCGTTTGCGCAAAGAAATTCGTCAGAAACGCACAGAATTGTGGAAAAAACAATCATGGGGGCTACTGCCAAATATGAAATTTGGCACGACGATTTAAATATGTATTTGGATTATTTTTGTTGAATTGAACTGGATAGTGATTTTGATAAAAGATTCATGTGCACTTAAGTGATTTTCGGAAGTGGTCTTTGTATGGAATACAATATATGGACCGATGCAAACAAAATATTGTTTTGAAATTTCACTTTACGGCTTTTCTAAAGACGTTTATGTATCATAAAGCCATATTCCAGGAAGACATATGTATGGGGCTATGAGGAATCATGGACCGATTGCTACCATTTTCAATAGGACTTGTCCTTCTATAATAAAAATAATGTGTGCAAAATTTCATGATTTTATCTGCATTACATTTGAAGAAAATAGCAAAAAAATATCTAAAAAAAAACATCGAGGTAGTCTGAAACTTTTTTCTTTTTTCGATGGCGTTTTCCAACATTTGTTGCCGTATATCGGCAATAACGTGGCGAATGTTGTCCTTCAAGTAGTCAATCGATCTTGGAGGACAATTCAAGGGACAATTGTTTAAAAACTGTCAACAATTCCTGTCGAGGAACAGATAAATTGCTAAGTTGTTTGTTAGATAATTGGAGCAAATTGTATCTAACAGGTTATTTTAACAAATCACCAAATTGTTAAATTCTGTGCTATATCTAAATTTTTAGAGAACATCTCTCATGTTATTTTATCAAAACTCACCTCTTCTGTCTCTATTCCGTCACGGCTTATCTTATTCAAGGTTTATACGATAAATTTATGACGTCTATTTTTATTAATTCTCTTTTGGAGTTGTTACGAAAATTTGTTTGCATTCATACGACGTTGGGTCTGTTCGGAAATGCATCACTGCACTGCATTTGATGTGCATATGTGATTAGTTTGCGATGCTGATGCGCAGACGAACAATAAATGAATTGTTTACAATTACGAACGCGGGAATATTAAAATTGGAGAAATTAATAATAAATTTATTTCTTGACTTCGATAAAACCAATATAAAAGGCGCTTGAAATATAAAAAAGGCAGGTATTATTAAAACTTTGTGTTCCAAAAGCAGACAAATCCCGAAAGTAATTAAATATGTTAATATTATAAAGCAATATCCTCCATGTCCAAACGGACTCTCACCAATAGTTTGGAGAATCTTGCATCATTTTCTATTCTAAAAAAAGTATACAAAATCAATTAAAATAAACTTATTAAAAAAATGTATACAATTTTTGTGATGCTTGTTTGGTGTTTTTTTGCGCATCATCTGCTTCAATGATGCATTTTAGAACACAATGCATTTGCAGTGATGCAACCTTTTGCTTTTCCGAACGTACTGCGCATCAAATGCAGTGCAGGGATGCATTTTCGAACAGGCCCGTTGTTTTTTGGGCGTCATTTTTTACAAATTTTAATTTTTGTTGGTCTGGATTAACTTTCTTGTTGAATATTCTTTAGTTTATCGTTCGTATTTATTACATTCCCGATTGATTTTTATAAATAAGTATAAAACACGTACTTCAAGTTTAATAGGTAAAATTGCGTGTTTATTAAAAATCCACAATTCAAAAACTGACAAACTTAAACGAGTTCTAGAATATTAATGATGAAACAGAACACGACCGCAACTTCAAGCAAAAACGACTCTCAGAGAAAACAGGCCCATTGTAGTTGGAATTAAAGATGTCAAGTTCTTTTTGCTTTCTAGTGGCAACCAAATTGTCGCACTCTAGCTTTATTGACAGTTGAAGTAAAAAGAAGTCTCTTAATACTAAATACATTCTACTTATATACTTATGAGAATTTACTAGACGACTAATTCTTAAACTATTGCATGGGAATATTTTGGGTAATTTGATTTGACTTAAAACAACCCAGACATTCCCATGCATATGGTCGTAGCTAAACGCGTGCATCCACTTCAAGTGTCCTAAACGTTCGCCACTTGCAATAGTGTCACTTTACACCATGCCGTCAATGGGCACGCAGTTGTATTTACTTTTTTTATTCAAGTGTAATTTGTTTTGTTTAAGTGTAACAGAACACTTGTTTTGGGCAGACACTTGAAATGTTGCAATCATGCTGCACTTCCTTCCTAATAAGAATGTTCATATAATTTTTTTTTATATGGACATTCTTCTACAAATTATTTATATTTATTTTTATATTTATGTATTATTAAGATATTATTAAGGCGTATTTATGTATTATTAAGGTGCCTTTAAAACTTATAAGTACAAGTATCGTGCACTTCGTGATTTGTTTGGTCAATTTGATCGTCCAAATGTGCGTACAATCGCAAAAATCGTGGAAAAATTCGAACAAACCGGGTCTGTAGAAGATGTGAGAACACCAGTGCATGCTCGTACAGCTCGTACTACAGAAAATATTGCTGCTGTTCGCGATAGTGTGGCTGAAGAGCCGTCCACCTCAACACGTCGTCGTGCCCAACAATTGCACCTCTCACGCTCGTCGTTGATGAACATTATGCATAAAGACTTGCATTTGCACTCTTACAAGGTGCAATTGGCTCAAGAACTAAAGCCTCTTGACCATTCCAAACGTCGTGAATGGGCAGAATGGTGGCAAGAAATGGCAACAGTGGATGATCAATTTTCGAAGAAAATCATCTTCAGTGATGAGGCACATTTTCACCTCAGTGGATTCGTCAATAAACAGAATTGCCGCATTTGGGCGAATGAGAATCCAAGAGTGATTGTCGAAAAACCAATGCACCCACAAAGAGTGACTGTTTGGTGCGGTTTATGGGCTGGCGGCATCATCGGGCCGTATTTTTTCCAAAATGAAGCCGGTCAGGCAGTTACTGTGAATGGTGTTCGCTATCGTGAGATAATAACGAACTTTTTATGGCCCGAATTGGAAGATATGGATGTGGACGATATGTGGTTTCAGCAGGACGGTGCCACTTGCCACACAGCTAACGAAACAATGGCTCTTTTGCGCAACAAATTCAATGGCCGTGTTATCTTACGTAATGGCGATGTCAATTGGCCGCCAAGATCATGTGATTTGACACCGTTGGACTTTTTTCTTTGGGGTTATTTGAAAGAAAAGATGTACGTCGATAAGCCAGCAACAATTCAAGAGCTAAAGGATAAGATAATTCGGCACATTAACGCCATAGAACCTCCATTATGCCTCAGGGTCATCGAAAATTTGGACCATCGGATGGAGGTGTGCCGCCGTGGTCGCGGCGCCCATTTGGCCGATATTTTGTTCCATACATAATTGAGTAATACCAATATATCATAATAAAATAAAATTACAATAATTTCCTAAATAGTTTGTTTTATTCAAAATCAACATCGGCCCTTGAAATTTAACCACCCGTTATTAGATCATCGTGGTACTTCAGCAAAATTTCAAGAATTGCCTTGGCGTTCTTATGATAAATTTGGGTCACCTGATTCTAATTTTCTTCAATATTTTATTGCCCATAAATTTAAAATCATCATAAGAGATAAATTCGAAAATTTTCTCACTAGGTGCCACTTCTAAATTATAAATGTTATGTTCACCGGCCACTTCTTCGAGCCTAGGGAAAAATTGACCTAAGTCAAGATTCCCTTTAGTAAATAAATCATTTATTTGTATATATGCTACTATAGATTTTCCTCGTTTGATATATCATCTTCCGGGGGAAATCTTTAATTTATAATATTTTCTGACGTCAGTATTGTTTATAGGTACATATATACCGGGCTTATTATTTTCATTTTTATTGTTTTTTTTCTGTTGAACTACTGTATTATAATTATTATTCTCCCGTTTATTTGTCATTGATCTGGTAGTGATTTTCAGTATTGAATTAGTCATATTATTTAAGTCGTCAATGGTTATTCTTGATAACGCGTCTGCACTGTAATTATTTTTTCCCCTAAGATATTCAATGGTAAAGTCATATTCTTCTAGGTCGAATTTCATTTTTATTAGCTTTGAACTTGGATTTTTCATAGAAAATAGGTAAGATAAAGGTATGTGGTCAGACCGTACTAGGAAGTGTTTTCCATATATGTATGGTCTAAAATGTGTAATGGCCCAATGGATGGCGGTTAATTCTTGTTCAATAGTGGATTTGTTACATTCGCCCTTACTGAATGCTCTAGAGGCATATGCTATCGGAAGTTGTTTTCCATCGTACTCTTGTGTTAATACTGACCACTGAGTGCCCGATAGACTAGGCGATAGTGTGCCGGACTATCAGTCAGAGGGTTGCGGGTTCGATTCCCGCCAAAGACTCTGGGTGTTTTCTGCAGACAAGCCAAAAAGCTTCGCAGTTTGTGTTTGTTTTTTAAAAAAAAAAAAAAAAAAAAAAAAAAGCTTTTTTGCTTGCGTCTGTGGTTATGCAAAATTGTTTAGTGAAATCTGGATATTGGAGTAATGTTGGCTTCATTAACACCTTTTTAAGGTATTCAAATGCGGAGTTGCATTCATTAGTCCATTCAAATTTTGTATTCTTCCTAGTTAGTTGTGTTAAATGTCTTGAATATTCCGAAAATTGTTAATGAATCTTCGATAGTAGTTGCAAAAGGCAACGAATCTTTTTACGCCATCGGCGTCTGTTGGTTTAGGGTAATTTTCAATTATTGCATATTTAGTATCATCCGGCAGAATCCCTTCATGAAAAGAACATTGTTCTGGGTGTAGTTTCAAATTGCGTTTTCTACACAATTCGAAAACTTCTCTTAGGTTTGAAACCATATGTTTCTCTGATCATCCTAATACATCTAAATTATCCATATACAGGAAGGCTTGATTGGGTTTTAATCCGCTAAAGGCTAGTGTCATCATTCGTTGAAAATAATTAGGTGCCACTTTTAGACCATATAATTTTTTAACTTGTCTGTTAACTTGTCTATTTCTTCTTTATGTGTATGTGATATTCTGTAGTTCTTAATATATACCGGTGTTTGATCTTTTACTCTTAACTTTTGTTCATAGAAATTGTTAGTGCTTATTGATTCTATTTCTATTCCAAAAATATCATTGTATTCAGAGCATATTTCAGTTAATATTTTGTTGAAAGGTTTTGGAAAAATTTTCTGTAATATTTGTAATGTTTTTGATTTTCTATTATTCTTACTTGTGATTATATCATAGTCTGACCTTTTTTCTGTTAATATGTTATTCAGATTTATTGTTGAGGTAGTGTCATAAGTATTTAATAAACGAATATAAGCATTATTAGTTCTTATTAGTGTGTTTGCAATAAATATGCCTGGTATTGGTTCCTGATTTGGTACGAATAATTCAGATTCTGTTAAGTGTATAGTTATTTTACGTATAACTTCTGGCCTTGTTGGTAAGACAATGGCATTATTATTATTTATAAGTGGTATTTTTATATCATGTGGTGTATTTGATGGTCTTAGGATGAGATAATCAAAATCCTCATTAAAATCTGAAACACAATTGTATTTTTTCATAAAGTCCGTTCCAATTATACCATCGCATGGTATCGGAAATTCACCATTTACTAAATGAAAGTTGTGTGGTATGTGGAAATTTTGGGTTCTTAATTCAAAAAATTTAGTTCCTAAAGATTTCATTTCACCTTTTCCTATTCCACTCAGTGTTGTTATTTTATTTCTATTGATCTCGGTTAATTTAAAATATTTTGATTTCACTAATGAAATATCTGCTCCAGTATCTACAATGTTATTTGAATATTTGTGTTATTGATATAAGCATTAATATAAAACAAAAGTTAAGGTTAACATTATATATTATTGACTTTATTGGTCTGATCCTAGGGGAGGATTCGAGTAGTCTGAATCTCTTTCATTGCTTGACGTTATATTTACGTAATTTCTGTTTCTACCGTTATTAGTTCGTCTTTGATTGTAAGAATTATTGTTATTTCTGTTGTTATTGTCCCTATTATTGTTTCGTGTGTAGTTGTTCCGTCCACGGAAGCTATTATAATTTCTACTATATGAATTATTATTATTTGATCATTGTTTGAAATGTAAAATGGCATTTTGTTGTCCAGTAGCTTCAGTACAACTGTTGACAAATTTGCTAATTGCCTCATTCATGTTATTAAACTGTCCAGCTTCCATGATAAGTTTTACCTTATCAGTGCTGCAGTTTCTCGTGAGTGCTTTCACAGCTACTTGTGTGGAATATTTATTGGCTAGTTCAGTTGATAGACCGTCAGTAATATAAGCAGTCTGCAAGGATTGTGTCAAGTTCTCAATCTCATTGCAATGTTGTTGCAGGCTTACCACCTTGCTTTATATTCATGATTTTTGCCGAAATGACCTCCACAGATTCTCCCTTGACAATGTCTTTAATTTATTAATAATTTCAGAAATTGTGTTCTCATTGTCTAAAAGGTTCCTAGCGTTTCCCTTTGGTTTAGTCTTGATAAGTGAAATTCCAACGGATTCATGAGTTTCTTTGATGGAATCTACTAATGACAATGAGTGAAGAAAAGAAAGTAAGTTCTCAGGCTTACCATCAAAATCCGTGATTAACTTGGAGGCGGTGTTGAGAAATTCTATAATTTATTGTGACATTTTGTTGTTTGTTTGTTTAAAATATACTTTTTCATGTAAAGGTACTGGTAAATCAAATTTCAAACCTTTCTTTGATGCTATTGTTAATATTTTGTTTCTGATATCAATAAAAAATGCGTCTGCTGCAACTTTGCGTGCGAGTGTTAGTCGTTCATAATTAAGGTTTAAAATTATTCTTATTTGCTCTAAACAATGCAAAAGAATGTCAAAATGTTTGTGTATTGCATCATCTTTTATAGGTCTGTCTATATTAAGACATTTATAAGATTTTTCAATTGTTATTTTAATATTTCTGCATTTATCTAAAATACTTTGCCAATCCATACCATAAATAACTGTTCAATATTTTAATGGCCCCACTTCTTTATCATGAATACTGTTTCCTGTTCTACCATTTCCTTAGTTTCTAAATCTTTTCTAGTTGGGACTCTGTCTATTCCCATCTCTTTCCATAAGTTTAAAAGCCATTGTAAGAATATTTCCTTTCCCCTTTCTTCATCCACAATTTTGTTTGGTGACCAATTAATATGGTTTTTTGGTTTCTTTGGCATAATTAGTCGTAGCTCCCATATAAGGCCCACTTCCGAAAATCACTTAAAAGAGGATAACGCTCTTAAAAATGTTGGTATCCAAATAATATTGAACACAAATATGCTTTGTACATATACATATAATATGGTAGAATTGCATGACGATCGGTCCATAATTAGTCGTAGCTCCCATATAAGTCCCACTTCCGAAAATCACTTAAAAGAGCATAACTCTTTTAGAAATGTTGGTATCAAAATAATATTGAACACAAATATGTTTCGTACATATGCATATAATATGATAGAAGTTTATGATGTTCGGTCCATAATTAATCGTAGCTCCCATATAAGTCCCACTTCCGAAAATCACTTTAAGGACCATAAATCTCTTAAAAATTTTGTTATCCGGATAAAATTTAACAAAAATGAGTTTCTTATGTACAAATAGGATGACACCTAATTCTATAATAGTCAGTCATAAATAGTCAAAACTCCCATATAAGACCCTCTTCGTAATTCACTTTAACCTCCATAAATCTTTTAAACGTATTTATATCGATATAAGGTTTAACACACTTAATATTTATATTCACGGAAGTCATGGCACTAATTTTTGGATGATCGGTCCATAATAGGTAATATCTCCCATATAGCGCCCATATCTGAAAAACTGTTTTATTAATATATGGTCGGGCTTGACTTACTCTACTTTCTTACTTGTTTTATATAGGAATTCCAGTTTACATATCCTCTGCCAGATAGCTGAAGCTCTTTCTCAGCTTGGTGGTGGATCCCGCTGTGCCTCTCGGAGCAATATTGCCTTCTCTCTCTTGAGGCGTTGAGTAATCCTCCTCTTCTCTTTGGCTTCTTTATTTTATGTATTTTTATGTCATCTGGGGTCTTCTTGGTTCACTGTTGCCTCTTCTTGTATTCCTCGACGGATAGTGGTTGAGGTCCTGGTTTGGTGGTCATATGTTTCTTCTATTGCACCTTTTGGTCAGGTGTTACCTTTATTCAGGCCGTAGAACTTTATTTTGCCTTGGGTGCTTTTTAATATAAGCACTCCAAAGGACTTATTTGATTTTTCTTTGGGTGCTCTATGTTGAAGCACTCCAAAGGACTGAACGGATCGCCATGTAGTTGGAGTAAAAGATGTCAAGTTATTTTTGCTTTCTAGTTGCAACCAAATTGTCGCCTCTAGCTTTATTGACAGTTAAAGTAAAAAGAAGTCTCTTAATACTAAATACATTTTACTTATGTACTACTTATGAGAATTTACTAGACGACTAATTCTTAAACTATTGCATGGGAATATTTTGGGTAATTTGATTTGACTTAAAGCAAACCAGACATTCCCATGCATATGGTCGTAGCTAAACGTGTGCATCCACTTCAAGTGCCCTAAACGTTCGACACTTGCAATAGTGTCACTTTACACCATGCCGTCAATAGGCACGCAGTTGTATTTACTCATTTTATTCAAGTGTAATTTGTTTTGTTTAAGTGTAACAGTACACTTGTTTTGGTCAGACCCTTGGAATGGTGCAATCATGCTACACCATAATTAAAACGATGACTGCAGCTACATGAACTGTCATTTAATGTTTTTATATTTCTTCTGTGTACCAAACTGTAATGCCGACGGCTTTTCCAATTTTTGTTCACAAATCTTGTTTTAAATAAAATTTTTGTAGAATGGCGACTGCAAATTATATATGCAATCATGCTTTTGTACTTCTTCAATTAATTTTTCTATAATATCACTTATTTTCTTTTAAATTAAAAAAATCTCACTTTTAAACGTTTCTTTGATTTTTTTTCTTTTTCTTGCGCCAAAGCTGCAAAAACATATGGTTTTGTTTACAAAATGTATAAAATTTAATAAAAGTATGGTAATATTGTTTAGATAATTTGTTTTAAAGTGAGAGCATAAGAAAAAAACGTTATGCATTCACTGGCATAACTTTATGTCAAACTGTATGGGAAAAAACGTTCAGCCCCAGTTCTGTTTCATCATTTATATAAAAAAGAGAGAGTTGACATTAACATTTAAAATAAAAGTGTTGTCAATATTGCGTATATAACATTTCTTCCCCTCATGGGAACAAAATTCTAGACATGCGGACTCTGCTCGAGCGGCGCTGGACACACTCCTGTACAAATTTATCGAATTTGCAATTCAGTAACATTTTTAACGATATTCGCTGTCGGCTGAAGTCAGCTGTTACTCTAACAAGTTTATCTTTCGTTATATTAGCGACAAAAACTTGAGTTGTGTTTATTTTATCGATAAAGTAAGTGTATTATATAAAGTGTGTATATAAGTTTGTTTTGTGTTTAAAATGGCTTTTGAGTATTTGGCATACGATTTAGCAAGGGACGACCTAATTTTTGACGTTCCAGCAGTTAATCGTCGTGTTCTTCGGGATTTGGACAATCCTAAAAATAATACAATAATTACACCATTAATATGGGTATAAGTCGGTTTTAGTGACTATTTTCAAATTACTACCAAAATTTTATCACTAATAGAATTTTAAATTCTGATTAAAATAAAAAAAAAATTGGGGCGGTCACTCCTATTTTCGAGTGGGCGGGGCTCCAAAGTTTATAATATATTTAGTTATATCTGGAAAACTACATTCTTTTTATTAGACGATATATATATATATATATATATGAACTGGAGGAATTTTAAAGACCTGTCCAACGATATGTAACATGACCTATTTATATGGACCACCTATTGATAAATTTTGCTAAATTATTTTTTGATCGGAAATTTTTTTAAAAAACTAAAAAAAATCCGGAAAAAAGTTCTATATGAGTAAGTAGATAAATTACAATATTTTGAAGTCAAGAAATTAAGAAATTAAGCCATGTATGTAACATAAATCCGAAGATATAAAAGAAAGATTAATAGCATAGTAGTTCTGTATAAAGATTGTATTCTCAGGCGAGCGATTGGTACACGGGCGAGTACGTACAAATGAGTTTCTATAATACACTCGTCTGACTTACGTTAGTTGCCTTGGTAATATTGAGTTGTTATATTGCATTATTGCCAAATTATTTAATTAGATATTTTGTTTACTTTTTTCCATGTTATTAATTAATATTTTAATTTTTTAGGGGCAATCCTAGAAACCAAAATGAAAACAGCTGTGTTTTATTTACAATACAAAAATAATAAATGTGAATTGAAATTGCTATGAATTTTCTAATTTTGTAATAAATTGAATGAAAAATGTTTCAATTTATCGCAATTAACATTGAAATTGAAAGTTAGGATAGTGGACAACAGTTTATACTGTAGAAATATAGGAAATAGGAATAGGACAAATGAAAATTCAATGTAGAAACCATAATCAAGAGAATTGACACTAGTGTTATAGAACCCCAAAACCAGTGTTGAATTTGCTGACTATGAATTAGCAAAAGCACACAAACTTCTGCTTAGCTTACATTTTTTTCAGCACAATAAACGACTGTGTTTTCAATGACTAACAAAAAACTTTGTTAGTGAGCAAGCAACAGCGCAGCGCAAGCCAAACAAAACAAAAATAAAACTATTGACTGTAGCTTAACTATGAGATGTTATTTGCTGAGGCAGTCAGCCACAGCAATTCACTTTAAAAAATTTGCTTCTGCTTAAAACTTACAGTTTTTGATTTTTTCTTTTAAACTAAAAACTGAGCTAAAAACTGTGAACGTTTGCTGTGCTGAAGTTAAGCAAGTCTTTTTTCGTTGTAGTGCTTGTGTTGTTTTTTATTGTACAATATAAAATACAAATAAAAAAAATATACATACCTATATATACGACACATCAAAGACAACTATGAGTACAAAAAAACAGCTGTATACTATCGTTAAAAAAAGTTACAGAATCACACAATCGACAAATATTACGATTGTCGGATCGTTAAAAGTTAGTGAATCGCAGTACTGCTGTGAGGCTCCTACATTTGGTGTCGACGTCAATCGGCCTGAGACTTCCTCATCGGTTGTTGAAGGTGTAGAAGTAAAGCCTTTAAATCCAGATGCAGCCGACGGAGTAGCAAAATATTCACTTTGATGTTCCTCGGTGCTCGATCCGTTCATTTGTATATCATACCGGCTCGAACGTTGATGAGTTTCCTGTTGGTTGTCCTTCATTAGTATAACTGACTACATTATAGTCCGAGATTACTTCTGGAAGTGTGTTAGGTGTTCAAGTTCCGATGCACCTTTATTACCTCAACTACGAATCTGATCGATGTGACGTTTGTAGTATTTCCCTTGGAAAAGTATCTCGTAATGTATGTCACCCAAACGTTTGGTAACCTTTTCCCTTAGCCATAGGGATGATAAGTAGCCGTATACTTATGGTACTTCTTAATACCCACATTCGTCAAAAATTTATTGAATTCTACTGAAGAAAAATTCGTTCCATTATGGGACACTACCATCGAAGGCACACCATACGTTGCAAAAACTTCGTCCAACAGTAAAATAGTAGCAGCAGCAGTAATAGATTTGGTGACATCCAACCACTTAGAGAACGCGTCAGTAATAATGAGAATTGTCAAGCTATCTATTGGCCCCGCGTAATCGATGTGCACACGTTTCCACGGAGATTTTGGGTATTCCCAATGATCCTTAAATTTTGGTGGGTTCCTAGCATTTTTCTCACATTAATCACATTACTTTGCGATGTTCTCTATATCTTTATCAACTCCAGGTCAATATATAAGAGATCGGCCTACGCCTTTCATAGCTGTTTCAAAATATCTTGTCTGAACTTTGTAGGTATAACAATTCGGTGTTCAAAAATCAAACATCTAGCTGACAATTTGTAGTTCACTTCGGGCGATTTAAAACCGTATCCAGCCAAATACTTACCGCTTTCCAATAATTTTAAAATCTTTCCCAGGTGGCCATATTTTCTAGTTTCCTGGGCTATGCGTACTGCAGTTAAAGGAAGTTGATTAATTTGCCTGATCATAAAATTGTCAAATTCATCGTATTCACAATCCGTCAGAGTAGAGTCACTTTATTGACTCTACCAGAATTTGCAGTATCTTTTCTTATGCGTGACAGATAGTCAGCGTTCGCATTTTCCTTTAAACTTTTATGGACAACGTTAAAATCGAAATTGGAAAGGAAGTCTGCATAGTTTGCCATGCGGGATATACACACCACCGTTAGAGATATGCTCGGTTGTAGTATTTGAACTAGGGGCTTATGATCTGTTATCAAAGTCTAGTGTCTAGCATAAACACTTAAGGCGAAACCAGAATATTCCTAATTCTTCCATAAGCCTCGTCTGCCTCCTTAGACCAGAAAAATTTATCGCTCTTAACAATGTCCCCTAGTGGTCTTTCAAGGTTTGATAAATCAGGTATGAAGTTAGAGTAATAGGATGCCTTACCTAAAAACAACTGCAAGCCGTCCATAGTATTGCGTTTTGCCGAATTTAATATAGCATCTATATGTTTATTTGATTTATGTATTCCCTGAGCATCTATTCTATGGCCCAAAAACTCAATTGATGAAGCGGCAAACACACATTTCGGCTTATTCAACTTGAAACCAAGACTTCGTAATCTCCCCAGCGTAATCTCCAATGTTTCAAAAAGTTGCACTGAATTTTTAGCGTAAATCAGAATATCATCGAAAAAATTTAAAATATTTGGTATATCCTGCAAGGCTGTCTCCATTGTACGTTGCCATACAGCTGGTATATTCGCCGAGCCATATACAGCACGGGTTGGCCGTATCAACCCATGTGTGGGAGTGTTGAGAGTCAGGACATGTGCATACTCCTCATCCACGACTAAATGACTATAAGCATCTGTCACATCCAAATGTGCGAACACAGTGGCACCTTACATTTTATTGAAAATATCCTCGGTTTTCGGAATTGGGTGCTCATCAATCACCATTTGAGGGTTAATGGTTGGCTTGTAATTACCAGTAATTCTTATACCTCCGTTCTTCTTAATTACAATGTGTGTTGTGGAAGCCCACTCCGAAAACTACACCTTCCTGTAAAAACCCGCAGAAATTTTAGGATCTATTTCCCTCGCATAAGCATCCCTTAGCGCAAATGGGATTTCTCTAGGTTTTGCGAAAATAGGTCCAGCATCTGGCTTAAGGTGAACTTTGATAGGTGGACCCTTAAAAGTCGCAGCGATCTTATCAAATACTGCATCGTATCGTGATAACAATTGTTGTAACCGACGTTGTTGTTCAGTAGTCAAAATAGAAGTTTGAACCGCAATTGTATTCATATTCCGCTCAGTAGATAAAACCAAGTCAAGTTCACTAGCATTATTCCGAATATTTGGACCGAATAGCTCAACAAAATTTATATCGCGAGCAAAATGAACGAAAATGTTACGTGCACTATCGCCCTTCCAATACAATCCAATCTTTGCCCCGTACAACTAGAAAATTGCAGATCTGCTTTACCAAGTACAATTCTTTCGTTAAGGGCCCTGAATTTCCTACTGCACATGACACTGCACGGCGCACCTGTGTCCAATTCCATATCGACATTTTTACCATTTAGTTTCACCGTAATAATCTTCCTTCCCACTGCGTTAGTTGTTTTCACGATGCCAACTTGATTTATAAATTGCACCATCTCATTATCATCATCACCTGCCGTTTCCGATACTTGTTTTAAACTCGCCTGCACACCTTGCCTATATGGCCTAATTTACCGCACGAAAATATTTACAGTCCCGTCGTAGATGTTTACCGCCACACCCGTAGCATTTGGTAGTTGTTGTAGTACTTGTTCTGGCTCGATTATCGTTCTTAGTCTTAACTTGTGTATAACCCAACTCACACGTAGGTTCTGTAGTATTACCGTCACCTGTGTTCACAGCGTATATTGAACGTTGAGTCAATTTCAGGTTTCCTAGCAATAATATCATAATAAATCGACCGTGATTCCAGTCCAAAAATCATTTGCTCAATTAACATTCTATCCAGAGATGCTCCATATTCGCAAAAGGTAGCAGCTTGTTTTAAACGTAGAACAAACGCTGCCAATGATTCACCACACTCTTGTTTTACTTGTCGAAATTTAAAGCTCTCCGCAAATATGTTCCTCTTACCGTCGAAATGCTCCGATATTTTTTTGTGTTTTTTATTTGCTATCTATTTAAAATTAAAATAATGAGCAAATTCAATAGATACATTAACAATAAAAAAAATAACAGTAGCGTTAAATTCCATTAAATTTAAAGCCTAGTACTCTGTTCAAAATTTCAAGTGGAATGCTGTCAAAATACATGTTAAAAAAATTCACATGAAATTTTCATGAAAAAATGTTGCAGACGTAGTACTCTGTTCATTTTGTGAAAAACATATGAAATGTATCTGGCAACATTATTTTTTCACAGCGAAATAATTAAAGGAGCAATTGTTTCACGTGGAATTTTCATCCAAAAGCTCTTCTGTCGCAACAACAATATCTATTACTTGTTGTGCTGCTGCACAAGTGGCCAGTAATATGTGTTCATTCATTCTTATTTAACGATTTCGATTCAACACAGATTTTTAAATATTTTAACTTTTATGTAGTTTCGATTTAAATTCACAAAAAAGCAAAACATACATATGTGTTTTGTTTACACAAGTAAAACAATGTGGCGTACTTTCAATAAAAAAAAAACGTCAAATTATGTAAATTCGCGTGATAGGCAACATTGGCTACACGTCAAATTTTCCGTATGAAATAATTAATGTTGCTAAACATATTTCCCAAATATGAATAGAGTACTAGGCTTAACAATAAAAATTTAACAATTTTAAAGAAATTTAGTATTTGTATATAACATATGTTACTTAAAATTTAAATGGTAGATCAAGTATGTGCAGTCTTTTTAATCGTCTTACTTCGTCACTATCATCCAAGAGCGATACTGCTAGGATATTTTGAGCCGATAATATAAGCTTAATCTCGCCGTATGTAAGATCCTCGGACTGATCAAAATTCTAAGTGTTGTGTTCAGTTCATCACCCATATGGGCACGAGCATAATTATGGTACTCACTTTCAGAGATCTTGCTTAGTTGTAGCGCCCAGTCGAATCTGACAAAGTAATCACGCACTGAGGAGCCTTCCATATTTTTATATCCATTCATAGCAAAGGGTCTTAGATGACTGTACCCTGTTTTCCGTTGTCGAGGAATTGTTCACTTTCTGAGTCGATTTAACGATGTCCGTCCATCCGTCTGGCTGGCTGGCTGTCAATGTAAAGCTTGTGCGCAGAGTACAGGTCGCAATTTTGAAGATATTTCGATAAAATTTGGTAAATGATATTTTTTCTGCCCAAGGACGGGTGGAATTGAAACTGGTGGATATCGGTCCATAATTTCACCTGGCCCCCATACAAAAGTCCTCCCGAAATTGGGGTTTACCGCTCATAATAATCATGAAATAAACAAATTTCATCACAAATGAGTGGTAAATGAAGCCAAATCACATCTACAAATTTTGTGCAGATCGGTCGATAATTACTCGTAGCTCCCATATAAGGCCTACTTCCGAAAATCTCTTTTAAGAGCATAACTCTCTCAAAAATGTTGGGTACCAAATAATATTGAACGCAAATATATTCATATGCATACAAGTAATACTTGAGTGCTGTAATATCTTGAGTGCCACACACCCATATGTGTAAAAAATCGCTAAAAATGCAAAAACATTTGAAATTCAAGCTTACTACGATGTTCTTTTGTTTCTCAAGATTGATTTTTGCAAAAATCACCCTTTCGATTATAAACACAAAATCACGATTCACCTAGATTTTTCATTTTTTTAAAATTGTAAGATGAAAATATGTAAATTTTTGCTAAAAAAGACTTGAACTTAGAGGTTACTTGCAAAGTAATAGGCTTGTAACAATGTATTTAAAAAAAAAACTAAGTCTGACGCTCAAGATATTTTGTGACGATCAAGAGATATTATTGCACGTAAACAAGAAATAATGCTAAATCTAAAGTCTAACGGAAAAAAGTTTATTCTTTTACAAAAAGTAAATAAAAAAAAACAAAAATTCTTCAAAAAACAAAAATTTTCATACAAAACTAAACAGTACATATTCTTTGATGTCGTTAACAAAAATGGAAAAAAGGAAGTAATTCTTGAAGAAACTTATACACATATGTAAATATTTGACGCAAAACAATAACTTAATTTAATTTCATTCGAATTCTTATTCTGAATCTGTATAAACTTCATGAAATGACAAGCGGCTTTGTTTTTTTTTTAAATTCTCATTTATTTTTACCACTTTCGAATTAAGTTTGTGGCAAAAACAGAATCAGTCAGGAACAATAAAAATTAACCTCAAGTATACCACGATTATACCTTTCTTTCTTCTTTCTTTTATATTCGTCATTACGCGCTTTATCGAGCTTTATTTTCTCTCAATATCTCCGTGCTTTTTCAGCCGCCGTTAATTTCGTTGTTTTACTCTTGAAAAATAAAAAATAAGATCAAAATTAAGCATTTTAAGCTATGAAGCAATATATTTCAAAAGTGATGCTCATGAAATATTTGCCTATTTTGTTTTTTTTTTTTTTTTTTGTAGGCAATTTTTTTCTCAAATTCACAAATAATAAAAAATGAATTGAAACCATGTAAACAATGATTGTCAACTTCAATTTTTTACATTTAATATATATTTACTTTTAAAAAAATTAGCATGACGCTCATGAAATTTTATGGTACCCTTACCATGGTGTTCACAAAAACTACGCAAATGAACACTTTTGTAATAGATTTTTTTCGCCTTTTCACTTTTATAATAATTAAAGTTTGTACTTTCCTTACGTTATTTACTTTATTTAAACTTGAAATTGAAAACTAGTAATATTACTTGATTTATAAAAACGTGACGCTCAATGGAAATTGTGGGCACAACCTTTCTTTGCAACGCCAAATTCGCACTAATTAAATTTTGACGACTATAACAAATCAAAACACAAGAAAGAAACACAATAATTCGAATACTGTTATTAAATGTTGCATATTTACTTTTTTCTTGAATAAACAAAAAAACAAACATACAAATTTGAGAATTACGTTTTTTTGTTACAATTCCTCGCTGATCACTACATTTTTGTTTTTGTTTTTTTTACCTAAAATAGTAATGTAAAGTGCGGGGACACAAAAATTTTATAAAAATAATATGGTACATTTTTATAATGATTGGTCCATAATGAGCCATAGGTCCCACATAAGGCCCACTTCCGAAAATCACTTTAAAGACCATAAATTTCTTAAAAATGTTGGTATCTAAATAAAATTCAACACAAATAAGTTTGATATATACAGAAATGATGACACCTAATTTTATAATGGTCGGACTATAATTAGTCGAAACTCCCATAGTAGAGATCGTAATATACTTAACCTCCATAAATCTTTTAAAAGCATGTACATTGAGATAAAGTATAACATATGTATATATATATATATTAAATGCTTTACTTACTGGCCACCTCTAACAGCATCAACTTTTGCATCTGATCTTGTGAACGCTGTTACCATTGAGGATTTGGTAAGTACGTTATACAAATCATTAGCACAGCACTGGAAATCTTCTTCAATTGATATTGTGCGAACATCTAATTTACATCCTAAAGATGCAATTGAACTCATTTCCGAATTTTGTAGTCCATATGGATTAAAATTGACAATTTCTTTATACTTAATTGTTGTCACATTATCATCTTTTTTAGGTAATATTAAATTTTTGGAATATTCTTCTTTAAGCTCAGTAATGTAAACGCCCAATATTTGTCGAATTTTTTCCCTTCCCACATTGTACATAAATTGTTTTAAACTTTCCGACGTATTATTAGATTCATCAATAGTAATAGTAATTTCAATATCGTTTAATTCGTTTTCCTCCGACAAGTTGGGTATTGAAATTTTTCCTGTATGTAAAGATGAATTTGGGTTTAAAAAACACCCTTTCCATTTAAGAAGAAGATCCCATTCGTAGAAAAATATAAGCTTTCCTTTTCGATTATTTGCTGTTGCTTCACCAGAGCATTTTTCTACAGATTCAATTGTGCATCTTATATTTGTATCACCTATTTTATATAAAAAAATGAAATGGATTTCTAATAATAAATTTGTATATTTTACCTATTGTTAAATTTTTAAAAAGATGATGAAATCTGTCCTTCGACCATGGTGTGGCATTTTTCTCTGTCCAATGCCAGTTGTTAACATTTGTAGCATCCGGACGTTCCTCAACAATCCAACGAGGATCGCCTTCACCCCACTTCGCCATTTCAATAAAAATATTAAAAGCGAGTTAAGCAAATAAAAATGTTGATTGTGCTACAGCAAATTATTTTGATTGAATTTTCCAGAAAAAAATATAACCTGAGTTATAAACAGTGCTGCCAGAGTATTTTTTATAAAATCGAAATTTTTGCGTATGTGAAGAAATAAACAGTGCAAATCAACCGCGCAAGCAACAGATTTTTCATATGTCACGTGCATGTATATATGTTGTTGTTGGAATCATATAAAAAATACACGTGCATGTCAAACCACAACAAAAATTATTACCAACAAGTCAATTTTTAACGAATTTTAAAATTTTAAAGAACCACGGACAGAGAATCCACACAGGAACCTAATTTTGTGGGGCCCACGTTATAAATTTTAGTATTTAAAAAAAAAATAAGGTTTTAAATTAAACCTAAAATATAAAGTTACATATGAATATTTCCAATTATTTTAGCGGTTTTTGAATTTTGAAAACGGATTTCAATAACCTGTAACTAGGGCTATTGAAATTCAAAACTGTCACTTTCGAAAATTAGGCGTTTATAGGGCATTCCATATTAAAGTAAAAAATACTTAAAAAAGGTTGTTGCTCTGTAAAACTTTCAAATTGAGCGGTTTACGCATTTTAAAAGCGGATTTCAATAGCCCCCATCTAGGGCTATTAAAATCCAGGAATGCCACTTTCGAGAAATTAGCCGATTATGGGGCATTCCATATTAAAATAAATTTTTTTTTAAATTTTGCAAAAAGGTTCTAGTTGCTTTGTAAAACTTTCAAATTGAGCGGTTTACGCATTTTAAAAGTGGATTTGTATAGCTCCCATGTAGGGCTATTAAAATCCAGGAATGTCACTTTCAAGAAATTAGCCGATTATGGGGCATTCCATATCAAAGTAAAAAATTTTAAAAAGGTTGTTGAATAACTCTATCAAATTGAGCGGTTTATGCTTTTTGAAAGCGGATTTCAATAGCCCCCAACTAGGGCTATTAAAATCCAGGAATGTCACTTTCGAGAAATTAGCTGATAATGGGGCATTCCATATCAAAGTAAAGAATATCAAAAAGGTTGTTGTTGAATAACTCTATCAAATTTAGCGGTTTACGCATTTTGAAATCGGTTTTCAATAGCCCCCATCTAGGGCTATTAGAATCCAGGAATGTCACTTTTTTTAGAATACTGGTCGTCAAGTTAGTTTTAATAATTATTTTATAATCTAGTTAACACATTTGTTTTATGATATATATAAATGTCTAGTTTTTTCATATTTTAATATAACTTTATTGAATAAAGAATAATTTATACCTTATAACTATCAGAAGTGGGATATATGTAAAAAATGCAAAGGAGAAATTTAACACGCAAAGAGCTAATAACAGCATTGGGCCAATGTGGAATTGAATTTCCAGAAAGTGCTACAATTGCTCAACTTAGAACATTGTTACAAAAATCCAATTTGGATGAAAATTCTGTTGTCACAAGCCGATCTAATGATGATTGTAATCAAACATCAAATGTGTCCTCTGTTCAACCGGCCACTACTTCAGTCCAAACGATGGTTTATAATCAACCTTCCTCAACTGTTCAATCTACAATTCATTCTGTTCAACCAGTATTATATGATCAGTTTTCTGCTGTTACTCAAACTGCTGATATACAATATGATGCTTTCGTTCAATCAACAGCTTCTATTCAACCTACTGTGTCTGTTTAATCATCTGTTTTGTTCCAACCTTCTGTTTCAGTCCAACCTTCAGCTTACGTTTAATCGAATACTAGTGTTCAACCCCAAATTTTTGGTCAAGCTACTTCATCCAGAAATTATTTAACTTTCGCTGATCCACCTACTACCTCTGGTAACTATGATAATTCACTAGATAGTGCTATTATACGGTTACAAAAAACGGTTATGAAGTTTTCTGGAGACGACTCTTATGATGTAAAGCGTTGGGTAAGCGATTTGGAAGACGCTTTTATTTTACTCAATTGCACAGAACGCATGAAATTAATTTGTGTACGAAGATTGCTGTGCGGAACTGCAGCATTATATGCAAGAACATTATTTTTGTCAAATTATGATGCTTTTAAGAGGGCTCTTATAGATGAATTTGAGCAATCAAATATACGAAGAATTAAAGAAAAGGAAGCTTGGAGCAAATTAAAGTATCCTATGTAATTGAAATGAGAATGATTGCAGAAAAAGCAAATATTCCAGAAACGGATTAAGTTGATGCAAGCATTGCAGGTTTAAATGACAACACCCCACTTATAAATATTTTGTATCAAGCTACTAATAAGCGGCAGTTAAAAATCCAACTTGTTCGCTATCAAGAGTTGCGTGATATTCAGACCAGAAGCAATTTTGGACCTGAAAATGTATCTAACAAATATACTTCATCAAATAAGTTGAAGGACACCAAAGCGGAGATTCGTTGCTTTAACTGTTCGCAGTTTGGCCATTTTAAAAATCAATGCTCAAAGCCAATACGTATTAAAGGTTCCTGTTTTAAATGCTGTGAATTGGGCCATTTGAATAATAATTGTCCAAAGAAAAATTCAGTTGTTGCAGTAGTAGGTGATTCTGAGGAAGATAATCATGAAACTGGGTCAGCTAATTTGATGACAGTAAATGCTTTACAAATGGTGAGTGTCGCTTTTGTAGATAAATTAGGCAAATGCACTGATGTTAGTTCTCTTCTTGATTCTGGTAGCCCGAGGAGTTTTATTAAATGTTCAACAATTCCCTTTCCGATAAAAAATGCCCAAATTTTCGAAGTATCGGGGAATAGGTAATAGTCAAATTAAAATTTTGGATGAAATAGTTTGTGAAATAAGTATTGACAATGAAAAAATGTTTCATAAATTTTATGTATTACCTGATACTGATATATGTGTTCCATTATTAATTGGAAGAGATATTTTATGTCGATTAAATATATTCTTATGTAAACTTAAACGAATTTATACAAAAAATGATTTACTTGAAATAAATAAAAATATTTTAGCTAATGATATGGGATATATTCAAAACAGTGCGTTTGTTAAATTTGATATTTGGAAAAATAGAACTAATGATTGCAAAATAAATAAAAAAGAAGAAATAAAAGACAGTCGTTCAGATCAGGCTGTTACTGGATTGGGTGATGAGTTGTCTATATCGAATCCTGTGGTAAAATTTGATAGTTATTTAATTGAAATGAAATCGATTGAATTAATTGATAACAATAGAAAAGAGTATAATAATGCCACAGTGGCTTCTAATACAATGATATTTTCTGTACAACCTATATCTGAGGAATATATAGATTTAGATCCACAATTGAGCGAAGAAAATATAAGGAAACTTAGAACTGTAATTGAAAATTCATATTGTAATCCTCCTCCCACATTAGAAAGAGTACCTTACGATTCTAAAATGAAAATAAATTTGACCGATGACACACCTTTTCGTTTTCCACCCCGTAGACTTTCATATGTTGAGAAAAATGATATAGATACTATAATTAATGACTTATTATAAAAAAATATTATTCGGCACAGTAGTTCATATGGCATCTGCAACTGTTTTAGTAAGGAAAAAGAATGGTGAAGGCAGATTATGTGTGGACTACAGATTTTTAAATAAGAAAACAGTTAGAGACAATTTTCCTTTACCAGTTATAAAATATTGTTTTGATCATCTTGAAGGGAAAAAGTATTTTACAGTCTTAGATTTGAAGAATGGATTTCATCAGGTAGAAATACACAAAGATTCGATCAAATACACATCATTTGTAATACCTAGAGGACAATACGAATATAGAAAAACGCCATTTGGTTTAAAAAATGCACCAGCATTTTTTCAACGTTTTATTAATGACATTTTGAAAGATTTTATAGCATCGCGAAAAATAGTTGTATATATATATTATAATAGCAACTTCTGATTTTGAAAGTCATTTGAAAATTGTATATAAGGTTCTCACGCGTTTATACTCAAAAGGTCTTGAGTTAAAGTTAAGTAAGTGTAAGTTTGGATACACTGAAATAAAATTTTTAGGATATATTGTAAATTCTATGGGAATACGTCCTAATAGCGATCACAAAATTGAAAAAATTGTTGATGGCTCCTTCAATATTATCAATTTATAACCCTTAAAAGGAAACAGAATTGCATACAGATGCTAGTAAACTGGGGTTTGGTGCAGTTCTTTTGCAAAAACAGGATGATGGAAAATTTCATCCTATTGCATACTTTTCAAAAACAACATCTGAAAGTGAATCGAAACTACACAGCTTGGAGTTGGAAACATTAGCGAATGATATGCTCTTGAAAGATTTGGGACACAACTTGGTGGTATTCATTTTGTAATAGTTACTGATTGTAACGCCATAACTCAGGCTATACAGAAAAAACAAGTTAATTTGAGAATAGCTAAATGGGTGTTTTCATTTTAAAACTACAACTTTAGTATAAGACATCGATCTGGAATTTCTATGGGTCATGTAGATTGTTATGTGATTGACTCTGAGGAAATTTACGAAACTGATTTGAATATTCAAATCACGCAGAACAGGGATATGAAAATTAAGGAATTGAGAATTAAATTAGAAAATGGCACTGATGATCATTTCGATTTAATCGATGGAATAGTTTTTAGAAAAGAGGAGGGAAATGATAAAAGACAAATGTATGTTCCAACTGAAATGGAAAATAATATTATTCGAATTATACATGAGAAAATAGGTCATTTAGGCGTAAATCTTGTTGAAAATCTAGTTCATAGTTCTTCTGAGATTTGTTTAATTTCTTTAAATAAAAATAAATTGGTCTTTCAAATCCTTTAGAATCAATTTGACATAAAACAGCACCAATGCCTGAATTGGAAGCGTCACATTGAACTATGAATGGTTTAGTGTAATCTGGGTGAACGAGCACGGGAGCAGTAGTCAAAGAGCGTTTTAAATTGGATATAGCCTCTAAAGCTTCCTCAGTCATTTCAAACTTCTTACCTTTTTTAATCAGGTCTGATATAGGTGACGCTAACAAAGAGAAATTATGAACACACTTTCTATAATAATTAACAACGCCGAGAAATTGTCGTACAGTTCGAGGAATTTTGAAATTTCGAATAGCTTCAATCTTTTCATTAGAAGTTCTAATACTACCACCACCAACTATAAAGCCTAAATAATTAACTTCCTTCATGCAAAATTTTGATTTCGCAACATTAATAGTTAAACCACTTTTGGCTAAGCATTCCGCAACTTTTTCCAATAGAATTATATGATCCTCAAAATTTTTAGAAAATATAAGTAGACAAACACTCTTTCTCTTAGCTCCGAAGGAATTACTCGATCCATAAGTCGTATCATAGTCTGTGGGGCGTTACAAAGTCCGAATGGCATAACCTTAAAATGGTAGAGTGGTCTACCAGCAACTGTAAAAGCTGTCTTTTCCTGACTACTTTTTTCTAACGGAATTTGCCAGAAGGCGTCTTTAAGGTCTATTGCACTAATATAACATGTGTCCTCCAGCCTCATCAATAAACCTTCAATATTTGGTATAGGATAAGCATCCTTAATTGTAACCTTATTGAGTTCCCGACTATCTAAACAAATTCGCGTCTTATTTGGCTTAATTACAGCAGTTACTGGTAAAGACCAAGGACTATTACTTTCCTCAATGACTCCTAAACTAATCATGCGTTCATCGTAAATAAATTTTTGTTTGGCTGGTGAGATGGGTTAGTGTCTACGTTTTACTGGTTTCACGTTGCCGGTATCAATAACATGTTCCTGAATTGACGTTCTTCCTAAGCCTAAAACCTCGGACGAAGGAAACATATTAATTACCTTTTCAAGCTCCTCATTTTGTAAATCAGTTAATTTGTGTTTGTTATCGTCAAAGTTATGACTAATTTCGCTAACTTCTAAATTTAGTGATGAATCTAGTCCAAAAAGTTTCCAAAAATTAAAGCCTAAATAAAGTTTTTGCAAAAGTCCAGGAGAAATATAAATAGTAATTGATTCAGTTTGATCATTAAAAGTTATAGCAGTAATAATTTTACCTATAATTGGCATCGCTGAACCGTTAGCCGTCTTTACAGCAGATTGAAAATTACTCATTTCTATATTATGTTTCCTTAAAAATTTGATTGAATCTAATCCTAAAACAGAAATTGTGGCACCACTGTCCAACAGGCCTTTGATTTTCTCTCCAAAAATTTCGACTTCCGCAAAAGGTCGTATGTCGCCATTATCACCACTAAGTATAGCACTTTCAACAATTTTGTGTTCGTTTCTAAGTTCCTTATGTCTTTGTCGAGTTTTCAAAATTTTGTCTGCTACTGGTTTCATTTCTTCCTTATTAAACTCATCGAAAATTTTCGTCCGAACCTGAAAATATTTTGCCCATCTATCATGAAAGTTGTCCTGTACGTCCTGTGTAAATTTTGTCAAATCCGGTTTCCGGGTTTCGTCTACTTTTGAACAGGATCCCTGGATTCCCTGTTCTTCTGCATGTTTCCCTCAGCGCAAAAAGGACAATTAGAAATAACATAATTATCTCTGCCACACCTATAACAGAAAACTCTGGCAGATTTTTTTGTACAATTAAATGCAAAATGACCCTTTTCCCTACAATCGAAACAAGTTATGTCCGAAACGTCCTTGGAAGGTTTTCTACGAATTAAAGCCTCAATAAATTCTATATTGCCATCAGTATCTGAATAAATTTTTAAAACATTACGCCTACATTTCAACAAAAATTCCGGTAGAGTCTTAAAAGTTGAATTATGCACAAAAATTAACATTTTTCTAGCAATATTTCTTTTCATTATTTCCATTAAATCTTTATCTGACCTAGGGCAACTCATTTTCGAATTTAAATCAAGTATAACATTATAAAATTGATCACAAGATTCATTGCATTTCTGCAATCTGTTCATAATTCGATGTTCCTAATCGTAATCACTTTCGCAAGATTTAAAATGAACTTCCAAAGCCGACTTTAAAGAATTTCATGTAATGTTCCTATTTCTCTGCACACACTGAAAATACCAGTTTGCAGCCTGGCCTTTCAATAAAATATATAAATTATTGGCAACTTCTTGAAGCGAGAGCCCTTGAGAAGATGCAATATGTTCAATCCTGCGATCTACACGAAGTTCCTTAACATCACCTGAAAAATAAATGTTCCATCTATGCATCTCTAAAGGCCTATTACCACTACCTGAACGTCTTTCATCAAACATTTTAAAATCATTATTATTATTCCTTGATTGTTGGTCATTTTGTTGATTTAAATTACCCTTCAAAGTCAACTGTGAAATAGTATCGTTCATTCTTAAAACTAAATTTTGTTCTAACTTCGATATTAAATCCACTACATGAGTTTGAACCACATCATACACTACTTCCTTAATAGTATCTAATGAAAAATTGTTAGATATCTTCACATTACCCTCATCATCCTTCAATAAACCCTCCTCAATATGCCTAACTGTTTCATTCAGATCAGATTCACTAAAAACAGGATCTGATCCTTCATCTACGCTAAAATTTTTACCCATATTTTCCAACGATGTAGCATAATTGCGAGTAATAGGTCTATTCGAAGCCATATTCAAAATATAACAAACTATGTATTTTATAAATTAAAGTTCAGTATGCATAAACAATAAAAATCAAAATCAAAAACATTGATAAAAAAAAAATACAAAGGTAAAAAAAAAATATTTAAAAGTTCTTCAAAGCAAACCAACAAAAATTCAATTAATTCATAAAAATTTTGAGTTGTGAAAACTGAAGTTCAAAATGGAATCACAATAAAATTCAAACAATATATACAAATGTTCAAACCCACATTATAGAATATCAAATTCATCACAACTAATACCGAAATAGAAATAGGATAATAAAATATGACATTCTAACTTAGATCAATTAAACCACACAACACTGGTACGTCAAATAATACCACTGGTTATAGTAAATTAATCCCACAAAACATTCGAATTCAATGCACAATTATAAATCAGACAAATCTGTCAATTAAGTTACACTAAATAAAAACACATTTCCCCACGTTGGGCGCCATTTGTAACGTCACTAATTATTAAACAACACTTTGGGTTCTATTAGTGAGGTTATAAGTTTCTAAATGGATTTGAACATTTGTTAGGAAACAGTTGTTATTGTTCCTTGACCATAACCCACCCCATTGGTATTAATTTAAGTCACTTTTAAAAATTAATCCCAATAATCCAATCATAATTTTTTCTTTCAACTCTAAAACAACCACAAATACATTGTTCCAAAAACAATGCCTATACGATTTAAAATAATTTGTATGAACAAATGAAGCTACAAATTTTCAAAAATCTTCAAATTTTCAAACAAATTACCTTAGCAAAACAAAGTCTAAATAATTTTCCAAAACAAAAGGTTACTAAATCAAAACGAAACTTTATTCAAATGTCCAATATGTTTAATTTCAATGCCAAAGATGCATTTTACTCAGGATAAATTAATTATCCGAGTACAAGTTGAATGATTAAGTTATTAATGGAAATGTAGACTTAGGTCACCTCTTTCCAAAGCTTGAAAAAATAGCTGGTAACATTGATCTTACAACCTTACGACTTTTACAAGGTGACCGTCCTTTTTTAATATCCCGGGAATAGATAATGAAACCTTTAAAAATAAAGGTAATGTTCTCTTAAAAAGATTGATCTTAGTGCTCCTACCATTTCTTAAGCTCTGTTCACATTATGTGTATTTGTCATGGGGAATGTCACTTTTCTACCCATATGTGATTTCATGTGTATGTCAAAATTTGAGTTTTACATACGGTTTATAAATTACATATTCATATGTTGGTTATGTCACATACATATGTACTTACTTTTGTTAGGTAACTCCTTTTCAATTTTTCCCTCCATTTCAATAATAAACTTGTGTAGTTTTTTTTTTGTATTTTTTGTTTTACTATTAGGTATAAATTATATTTATTAAAATTTCAATTAATTTTTGCCGCCACAAAATTTTGGTTATAAAAAACAGCTGATGTCAGATGCTTTGTCCCTTGAAAATAGGACTCGTTCTAAATACAAAAATGTCATATGTATTGCATACAGAGAAATAACACATGATATTGTTTGAAGGTGTTCAGACTATATGTACAAATTGGACATGCGAAAAAGTGACAGTCCACATGACAAATACACATAATGTGAACAGAGTTTTAATGAACATTTTTGTTTTATTTTGAATTTTTAGTTCATGTGCTGTTTAGTAAGCCCGACATTAACAAAAATATTTAAGCACAATCATTTTCATTTTTAATTAAATTTTTGGCAGGTATTTGAATTTTTTTTTAAACTATATTTGAATTTTTTGTACCACTGTTTGGATTTGAAAATTTATCATGAATATTTTGCGTGTAACCTAAGGAATTTGAACGATAAAATTATTTTTTTATATATTATTATAATTTCGTACATTTGTTTAGGCATGAATGTAAGGTTTTATTGTATCATGTTATATTGGTATAAGGACCTTTACTATATCATAATATTAAATTTTTGTAATGTTAACTATCCTAATTTTACCATAATTTTTATAACTTCTCTCTTAAATATTAATTAAGAAATAAAAACTTACACATATATTATATTACATTATACTTTATAGTATAAATACAATAAAGTCCTAAAATTAAAATAATATACAATACCTATAATAAATAGAAAATACATAATATAAAATTAATAATTAAAACAAATACTTTCAAAAATATAATATGACTAATTATAAAAACCAAACAGATCAGGCTGATTTGATTTCATATTATATTTTTTTTCGCAGAAATTTTAAATTTTTTATTATTTGATATAATAATAGAAAACATAATGATATATAATTAAATTATAATTAAAAAAATAGATAATTTTTATAAACATTATTATATTTGATATTTTTTATAAATGGATTACTTTTAAATAATTAATAATAAAATTGTAATGTTCAAACATTCAATTATGAAAATCAATTTAAATTATTGATTATTCTCCCAAATGGGGAGGTGTAGTGTGTCTAACTATCGACCCTTACCTACACTACATATGTACGGTACTAGGCGTCAAATAGCGGACACACTTAGGCAGCATAACCATGAGAAATGCTTATCTAAGCATTCTCCTATATATGCAGTTATGCCGCCATGGAATGTTTGAACAGAGGGTATCAAGCATGGTGAAATTAAAACAAGGTGACAGCATAGCGCCAGCTGATTATTTTTTGCTCTGTTCATGGTGAAATTGAAAATGTCAAAAAGTTGTTTACAAATAGTCAAAGTTTATATAAAAACGTTACAAAATTATTTTGTTTTTGAAAAATTGAGTTTTTTCGCCGTTTTATCTGCGTAAAATAGCTTAAAAGTGTTAAAAAAAAACTATATTATATTAAATAGTGTGTTTGTTTTTTGAGTTGTTTTACTAAAAGTGTTAGTTTTTTTCTGTAAGATAAATGTTAAGATTCCTCTTTAAAAGTGATTTTTTTTTTGCTACAGAAAAATGCGTTGTTGCATCTTGTGCCGTAAAAAAGGAGTAGCTGGAAGTGGTACTTTCTTTAAGGTTCCTCAAGACCCAAGAAAAAGAGAACAGTGGAGTAAGTTATGCCAAAAGAATCTTACTCCAAGCAGCTTTATTTCCAATAAAGCCAGTTCGAGAACACACTATAAATTTTTTTTTTTATTATGTATATTTCCAATCTTTTATTTTAAAATTTGAATAAAAATAAAAACTTTTTCGGAAGAATAAGACTGCATTAATTTTAATTAAAACATTATTATTAGAGGGTCCCTTAATGGTGGGCAAACTGAAAATAGCCTTAACCACATTAAAGTTGACCTCTTTGAGAGACATGTTGTACGCGTAGCGGGAAGAATTAATGTCGGGTATATAGAAATCCGGATTTGATTTCTCCTGAAAACCTCTGGACAAAGAATCGACCACTTACGATAGGAAAACTAAAAAATAATTATACAAATCTGTTATTTAAATGGCCTCACTATTGGCATCATCAGGTAGGGGAGAAAAAGGTTGTGAATCTTCTTCATCACTGCTGGAAAAGTAATCACTTTCATCCTGTTTCAGAGGTAATTTCATAATTTTTATAGCAGCAGTCTTAATTGCCAATATATCAGCCAATTGTTCACCTTTCAAGCATACTGTTCGCGTGGCAAAAGGGAAACACAGATACGACTGTCTAGAATTTCCTCATTAATCAAAATGCCCCGAACAAAATCATCACGAGTTTCGAAATTGTTTAAGAAAATAAAATAAACAATTTTTCACTACTATTGTTTTCTGTTTTTATCCATGTTTGTATTCTTTATTTTATGCCAGATGTTTTTGACAGTAACGAAAGTATTACACAAACAAAAATGCCTGTTGTTCTTGCCTTGTTGTAATTGTTGTAGCAATGCTGTCACCTTGTATTTAATTTCACCATGGTATCAAGTGGCAATCACTTGACGACCCTCTGCTAGCTTAAGTATTTTAAATCTTTATAAATTAATTAATAAAGAGACTTTAAAAGGGACAGTCGCACAAGCGGCTGTCCCCAAATAATAAATAAATCATTATTATAAATAATATCTTTTTATTACACTAGAAGACATTTTTAAAATTTGAATACAACAGTTAGTGGTTACATTGGTAACAACTAGCAAACAACAAGTAGAATTAAGATTTGAATACATATTGTAAATTTCGATAAGAAAGATTCAATAATAAAAAAAACATATTTAAAAAAAAATTAGTTTATTAATTTTTTCTTCTGGGTTTTTCGTTAAAGTTTTCTTTATATGCTTAAAGTATATAGCAGTGATTTTGCCTATTAACTTGCGCACACTCAACTTTCCCGGCGGCTGGCTTCTTTGAATGTTCTGTATCAAATGCCTTGCTTTTATTTAACTTTTCGGGCGAACTGCCCTGCGCAAGTGCCTCTTAACTGCCTCTTTTCTTAGTTTCGCTTGCGTTTATATTTTGAAATGCACATTCCAATCAGAAAAAAATAACTGTTTACACATTCTTTGCATATTTGGCATTCCACCGTAAGAATGTGTTTGTGCATGAGCAGAGGTGATGGTAAAAAAAATCTCTACACAATTTTTTTTCAGTTGTGTATGTTAAACACCCCTACAAGAAATTGCTGATGGAAACTAACACATACAAAACTTATAAACTAACACACTTCCAGCAATTTTATATTAAATTGTTACTGTCGGCGTTGCCACAGTGGGGGTTTTCATACCAAATTTTAATAAATATTTGTTAAATTTTCTCTTACACCTAATTTTGCTTCGGCATCATTTTTATATACGTATTTGATCATAGAGTTTTAGTTTTTTTGTACTTTTTTTAAATAAATTTCATGGTAATATTTTGATTTTATATATTATGGAATTGTGGGGATTTTTGAAACAAGACCTAGTTAATAAAAAATGTTACGCAATGGCAACGCTGATTAACAAGTTCACAAGTTGGAAAGAGAAAAAGAATCACATGTACACAAATGTTTACATCAGGTTTTTTACATTGCCCTTAATAAAATGATGGGAACTACTGATGTATAAACCCATTAGCAATACCCATCAGATGATGCATCAAATGACTGACATTGTTCTTGTAGGGACGCGACGCAATTGTGAGAATATTTGTTTTTTTGATGAAGAGAGAACGAGAGAAAAAACGGGTTATGAATGCGCACGTCAATCACGTTACATTTTTCTTTCCCCTCTTTTTTAGAACATTCTTTTCTCTGTTGTGAATTCATACAAATTTTTAACAACGATTAGAAAAGAAGTTGTTGCCAACTGAAATGAAAGGATGAAATTTCGAATATGCCATAGCGTAAATGCAATGGGTACGTGGAATATAAACCGAATTATGTATGAGGCGCATATTTAAGTGGTACAGTTATATGTATGCTATGTTGGGTGCGGGTGAAAGAACGAGGTTTGGAGCGAAAGAAAATTGTCCCTCTAAATCCATAACACGCAGAAAGAGTAAAGAATTCTGAAATTTATAATAAGGACAAATTTATGATTGCACACATTAAAACAACTTTTTACAAACACCTAATGTAAACTTGACAAATTTGACAAAAATAACGTAATAGCTGGACATAAAACAGATTTTAAAAACATTAATAAAACATCAAAACAAAAAAACTGCTCTCACATCCCATTGTGCAGAGAGACAACATAAACCAAAATAAAATGTGGAGATATTACAAAGAGAGGAGAAATATAATAAACGGTATACTTTGGAGATGCTTCATATAATTAACATAGCAACGAAAGGAGAATGAATTATAAAACAGACACAGAAAACTGCGCCAATAGCTATAGACACATGATAAAAAAGAAAATTAAATAGTTAAGTTAGTTCATTATTGAATGTTAAGACAATAATACGCCTCTTAAAAATATAATTGTAAGTAATTGTAAGTGTTTTTGTTGTTATTATGTTTTTGTTGTGCCAGGAGAGCTTGCCCTCCCACTTGAGCTTGAATCACACCATGACATCCTTCATCGGTTTGGATGTCGGAATCACTACCCTGCAAAGATTTTACCTGTCCTCTACTTACCACCGATTATATTATTTAGCAATCCATATTAAAAATAACGGGTAAATATTTCATTTTAAAACGTTATAAAATAAAGATTCGTCATCTTCTATTTTTATTTGATATGGAATGGTTAACATATTAATTTCATAATTTCATTTAAATGTATATTGGAACCGTTATTTTATAAATTTATTCATCCATAAAAATGTTTAAATGTATGCCACAATCACTGAGCTGAAAGAAAATTAAATTGATGTAATAAAATGAATTGATTGAGCTATAATATAATTTACTTGGTCTTCTTTTATTTTAAGTATACAAGTATTAACAGTAATTTCACAGGTCTGCCGTTATTGATTTCCGTTAGCGTGTTACGGTTAGTATTTCATAAAATTTTTTGTATACTCATATATTTCACTTTTGACACTAAACCATTTTTTTATAGGGAAACTACTTTAATTTAATTACCCTTTCGTGACCGCTTCCAAGGCTTGAGCTCAACCATAAAACGCGCACTCTAAGCACTGAATAACATAGAGGACTGCTATATTTCGTAAAGTAAGTTAATTTTTCCCTAACCAAAATTATAAATTTAACGTAAAAGTTTAATATATATATATATTTTTATTTGTTCGTAGGCTGTACGTAGTTCAGTCCAGAAGTCTAGGCAGATACCTGTTCACCTCAGAATGTATAGAGCGGGAATATTTCCAGATTACTCCCTCTGTTGTCATTGGCGTTGAGAATTCCAACGAGTGGTGCGTTTATCCCGGAGATGTATTTATTTATGTAATTTGTAACTTTTATTTTGTTTGTTTGTTTTCTGTGCTTCTTTTGTTGTTGTTTTTATATTTGTTTTACTTTTTATAATAATCGCAGACTAATTTTAAATAAAAATTTTTAAAACTTAAATTTTCTGTGCGGTTTTTTTTATTCTTGCGTCCTTTTCTTTTCAGCTTAAAAATCGAGCGTCCATTTTCTAAAAAAAATGTTCCCACGAAACCTCGGGACTCTTACTTTTTTTCCACCTCCTTTTAATTTGTTCTATCTTACTTCTACTGTTCATCATGACATACCATTTTCTGGGTTTAACAAAAAAATATAAACAAAACTGCCTTATCGGCAATAAGGTGACCATAACAACCCCCACCATTCCTTGAGTCTACCAGTGGACTCAGGATAGGAGGGAAACAGGAACCGTTCCCGTATTATCAAAAAAACAAAACGGGCATTTTGGGTATTTTCATGAAATTCCCAAAAAAAAATTTTGTCTGGTAACGCTATGAACATTGATAATATAATTACAACTTTCCGGATTGTTTAACATTATTTTGTTATGGCAACTCAAAAAAACATAGAACGAATGACAACCGAAAGAAAATAAGAGAATAATAGTAAGAAGCGTGTTTTTCTTATTTTACGCGAAAATAGAAAAATGAATGATAAGATTACAAACGTGTGTAAAAAAATTTCTTGTTTAAATTATTAAATTAAATACAAAAATGTCATATGTATTGCATACAGAGAAATAACACATGATATTGTTTGAAGGTGTTCAGACTATATGTACAAATTGGACATGCGAAAAAGTGACAGTCCACATGACAAATACACATAATGTGAACAGAGTTTTAATGAACATTTTTGTTTTATTTTGAATTTTTAGTTCATGTGCTGTTTAGTAAGCCCGACATTAACAAAAATATTTAAGCACAATCATTTTCATTTTTAATTAAATTTTTGGCAGGTATTTGAATTTTTTTTTTAAACTATATTTGAATTTTTTGTACCACTGTTTGGATTTGAAAATTTATCATGAATATTTTGCGTGTAACCTAAGGAATTTGAACGATAAAATTATTTTTTTATATATTATTATAATTTCGTACATTTGTTTAGGCATGAATGTAAGGTTTTATTGTATCATGTTATATTGGTATAATGACCTTTACTATATCATAATATTAAATTTTTGTAATGTTAACTATCCTAATTTTATCATAATTTTTATAACTTCTCTCTTAAATATTAATTAAGAAATAAAAACTTACACATATATTATATTACATTATACTTTATATTATAAATACAATAAAGTCCTAAAATTAAAATAATATACAATACCTATAATCTGTATTGTAATCTTATCATTCATTTTTCTATTTTCGCGTAAAATAAGAAAAACACGCTCCAATCAGAAAAAAATAACTGTTTACACATTCTTTGCATATTTGGCATTCCACCGTAAGAATGTGTTTGTGCATGAGCAGAGGTGATGGTAAAAAAAATCTCTACACAATTTTTTTTCAGTTGTGTATGTTAAACACCCCTACAAGAAATTGCTGATGGAAACTAACACATACAAAACTTATAAACTAACACACTTCCAGCAATTTTATATTAAATTGTTACTGTCGGCGTTGCCACAGTGGGGGTTTTCATACCAAATTTTAATAAATATTTGTTAAATTTTCTCTTACACCTAATTTTGCTTCGGCATCATTTTTATATACGTATTTGATCATAGAGTTTTAGTTTTTTTTGTACTTTTTTTAAATAAATTTCATGGTAATATTTTGATTTTATATATTATGGAATTGTGGGGATTTTTGAAACAAGACCTTGTTAATAAAAAATGTTAAGCAATGGCAACGCTGATTAACAAGTTCACAAGTTGGAAAGAGAAAAAGAATCACATGTACACAAATGTTTACATCAGGTTTTTTACATTGCCCTTAATAAAATGATGGGAACTACTGATGTATAAACCCATTAGCAATACCCATCAGATGATGCATCAAATGACTGACATTGTTCTTGTAGGGACGCGACGCAATTGTGAGAATATTTGTTTTTTTGATGAAGAGAGAACGAGAGAAAAAACGGGTTATGAATGCGCACGTCAATCACGTTACATTTTTCTTTCCCCTCTTTTTTAGAACATTCTTTTCTCTGTTGTAAATTCATACAAATTTTTAACAACGATTAGAAAAGAAGTTGTTGCCAACTGAAATGAAAGGATGAAATTTCGAATATGCCATAGCGTAAATGCAATGGGTACGTGGAATATAAACCGAATTATGTATGAGGCGCATATTTAAGTGGTACAGTTATATGTATGCTATGTTGGGTGCGGGTGAAAGAACGAGGCTTGGAGCTAAAGAAAATTGTCCCTCTAAATCCATAACACGCAGAAGGAGTAAAGAATTCTGAAATTTATAATAAGGACAAATTTATGATTGCACACATTAAAACAACTTTTTACAAACACCTAATGTAAACTTGACAAATTTGACAACAATAACGTAATAGCTGGACATAAAACAGATTTTAAAAACATTAATAAAACATCAAAACAAAAAAACTGCTCTCACATCCCATTGTGCAGAGAGACAACATAAACCAAAATAAAATGTGGAGATATTACAAAGAGAGGAGAAATATAATAAACGGTATACTTTGGAGATGCTTCATATAATTAACATAGCAACGAGAGGAGAATGAATTATAAAACAGACACAGAAAACTGCGCCAATAGCTATAGGCACATGATAAAAAAGAAAATTAAATAGTTAAGTTAGTTCATTATTGAATGTTAAGACAATAATACGTCTCTTAAAAATATAATTGTAAGTGTTTTTTGTTGTTATTATGTTTTTGTTGTGCCAGGAGAGCTTGCCCTCCCACTTGAGCTTGAATCTCACCATGACATCCTTCATCGGTTTGGATGTCGCAATCACTACCCTGCAAAGATTTTACCTGTCCTCTACTTACCACCGATTATATTATTTAGCAATCCATATTAAAAATAACGGGTAAATATTTCATTTTAAAACGTTATAAAATAAAGATTCGTCATCTTCTATTTTTATTTGATATGGAATGGTTAACATATTCGCATATGTTCTATATTCCATTACGAAGTGAAACTAAATCATTTTCAATTCCACATGAACAAATTCACGGCGTTCTAGAAAACGAGGTGAAATTTTTAATCACGATGAACGAAAATAAAACTGATATTTTACTTTTCAAATCATTTTCACAAAATTTAGAACACAAAATTAATGAAAATTTCACTTCCACTTCATTTTACAAATGTAGAACCCAGGTGATTAATTTCATAATTTCATTTAAATGTATATTGGAACCGTTATTTTATAAATTTATTCATCCATAAAAATGTTTAAATGTATGCCACAATCACTGAGCTGAAAGAAAATTAAATTTATGTAATAAAATGAATTGATTGAGCTATAATATAATTTACTTGGTCTTCTTTTATTTTAAGTATACAAGTATTAACAGTAATTTCACAGGTCTGCCGTTATTGATTTCCGTTAGCGTGTTACGGTTAGTATTTCATAAAATTTTTTGTATACTCATATATTTCACTTTTGACACTAAACCGTTTTTTTATAGGGAAACTACTTTAATTTAATTACCCTACCGCGAACGCTTCCAAGGCTTGAGCTCAACCATAAACCGCGCAAATTAATGATTTTCTTTTTATAAAAATAAAAAGTATATTTTTTTGTCGACGCGATGCGTCTTTCTTTATTTTAAAATGTTAAAAAAGTTTTTGAATTAAAAAATATTTCGACGTCTATGCGTCTTTGTTACTTATTTTTAACTAACTTATCATTTACAATTTCAGTTGCTTAAATACTATATTTTTCTTAATTATTAAACAAACAACATGTTTGTGTTTTTCTTAATTACTAAAATATGTTCGGGTTTTTCCGTAACTTGGGTTTTCTTAAATTGTTTTTCTTAATTACTAAAATATGTTCGGGTTTTTCCGTAACTTGGGTTTTCTTAAATTGTTTTTCTTAATTACTAACATATGTTCGGGTTTTTCCGTAACTTGGGTTTTCTTAAATTGTTTTTTCTTAATTACTAAAATATGTTCGGGTTTTTCCGTAACTTGGGTTTTCTTAAATTGTTTATTATTATTATATCTTATCTTATATTAAAGAAAAAGGGATGATTCGTGAGAGTGTGGTTAACTCTCCCCCTACTTAAACGAGAGCGTCCCGATCTCTAAGTAGTTTCCCTACTTGTTGTTGGTAATAAATTTTAACTAATTCTTCTGCCTGCCGGCGTCTGTATTGTAATATGTATTTATATATTTTCAGTCCGATAATGACCAAACCAAACATCGTTGTGACAAATATGACTGTATAAAACCCTGATCTTATGGGATGTTGTTCGTATGGTATTATCAGTTTCTTTAAAGGCATGTGTCCGTCTTGTTGTTTGTCTGACAAATGTTCAGTCCTAAATAATTTTTGCAATGGTTTACTCTTACATAATTCCTGTCACATTGGGCAATTTGTTCGTCCGTTTGGATTTTTCCATGTTTGAAGCTTATAGGCGTGATTTTGAAAAGTTTACATTTATTAATCAATATGGGATACTTATAGATCGCTATAAACAAGTCTCCTGTACCTGCTATATGTATATCAGCATATTCTAAAATGTTTATTATAGGTACTGAGATTAATTCGTGTTCTATTACTTCCTTTATGTCGTCTAAATTTAAAGATTCGGTTAAATATTCATTATTCTTTGCAGCGTTCATGCACTTGCTTTATGATGAGGTGATTTTCTACCGTGTTTCCTTCTAATAACTCCATTAGTTTCTCGTACTTTGAATTAATTATGCGTTGTTTTTCGTTGTTGTTTATTAAATCGTTTATTGCTGTCTCCATTTTAATCAAATCGTCATGGTCTGGGTTTCCGGTAATAAATTTGAATGCTGACCCTAAGAAGTTTAAGGATCTTGTGTGGCGTTTATGTTCGTTTAGTTGGTTTGCCAATATTTCGATTTTCCTTATCCAGATCGTTTCTTGGGCAGTGAAATTCTGTTGTTTTTCAACAATTTGGTTATATGGTGAGAGTATTTTTGTAAGATTAGTTACATGAAAGAGGAATGAGTATTCGTTGTATATCAGAACATCATCAGTTCTGGCTAGAACATGTTTTTGATTCTCCAGCTTCCTTACTTCTGTTTCTGCCTTGATTTTTGACATGACCACTACGAGTAATGTCAGGTAATGTATCGCCTTCATTGAGTGTGTAGTTTTTAATATTATCCTTGTGTACTATTTTACCCCTCGTGGTTAAGACTGTGTCCTCACGGTCTTCTTTCACAATGTATTTTATATATCTTGCGTCGTTCTTTTTTCTTATTCCTTTTATTTTTACCAATATTTTTTCATTTGGTGTGAAAGTTCGATGCTTGGTGTCTTGGTTTAATTTGTCTAGTGTTTTTTCCGATGCCTTTTTTAATTTTTCGTAGATACTGGTTTTATCGTATTTAAGTTTGTTAAATATTATGTCCCTGGGCTTAAATCCTGTTACCGCATGAATTGTGTTATTTAGTTCACGTACTGCTCTATAAATTTCTTCTGCAATTGTTGTAGTATTGTGGATTTTAAATATTCTAGCTAATTCCGATATTGTGCTGTGGGCTCTTTCGACTTGTCCGTTCGACGTCGATCTATAGACTGGAGTTTGTATCTTTCTTATGCCATACTTATTACATATTGTTTTTACTGCTGCAGTTGTTAGGCATTGTTCGTTATCAGTCATTAGTCTTTTACATTCTGGGTAATTATTCGTGAGTATTTCTTCTATTTTTTCGCTCATTCGTTCTCTTGAGTCGAGCTCTCTCAGAGTTATATATTTTGAAAATTTGTCGATAGCCACCAAAAATGTTTTGCCTTCGTTGCAGTAAATATCCATATGTATGTATGTGCCTGGTTCTGTTGATATGTCGGAATCTTTTAATGGTTCTCTCGTTGGATTTCTTTCATATCTGCCAAAGAGACATGCGGTGCATTTTCTATTGAATGCTTTACATTGTTGCTTAATTTCTGGCCAATAATGTGTCTCTAAAATTTCTAGTATGTTGTTTCTGTAGCCTCGGTGTGCTCTGTTATGTGTGTTCTCATTTAATTCAGCTTGTTTTCCTTTTTCCAGAATATCAACTAGTTTTGTCGGTGTGTACACGAATTTTCCACCGTTGAATGTGTTTGTTATTATAGGGCTGAGTGCATAAATAGTTTCTCTTGTGGTGTGTATTGCTGTCATTTTATTGGGTTGTAATACCTTTTTTAGTTCAGGTATTAAATTTAATTCGCTAGTAAATTTTATTGTATGCCTAACTTTATTTGGGAATACTGTGGATGACTGTATTTCATCTTTTTCATTGTTTGGTAAAAGTTCGATTTGGATAGCGTAAGCATTTAGTGGGCGTGATACTTGTTTAATGTTTCCTATGTATGAGCTTTCCGCTGAGTGAGTCGTGTCAACGGAAGATGCATTAATTTTTTGCCTTGATAGAGCGTCTGCTATGACATTTTGCTGTCCGGGTTTGTATACAAGCTTTGCTCCGAAATCTTCTATTATGGCCTTCCATCTTTTTAATTTTGGATTTGGATTTTTATCCGATATGGTATGTGTTAAAGACTGATGATCTGTATATATAGTAAGGTCGGTTGTTCCATAAATATAGTTCCTAAGTTTTTGTAATGCCCATATGATGGCTAATAATTCTTTCTCATTGGTACTGTAGTTTCCTTCCGTTGTACTTAAGGTGCGTGATAGGAAAAATATTGGTTTCTTGTTTTGACTAAGAACTGCTCCAATAGCTATGTTGGATGCGTCGGTAGTTAATTCGAATGATTTACTATAATCTGGTTGGAATAACTCAACTTGTTCTTTTAGACATGTTTTAAGTTTATTGAATGCTTGTATTGCGGCGTCGTCAAGGTTAATGTTTGTTGTTTTACTTTTGTTCCTACCTACTTGTCCATTGACTCCTCTTAAGTGTAATGTCAGTGGTTTTGCTATGTTCGCGTACCCTTGTATGAACTTGCGATAATAGCCTGTCATGCCTAAGAATCCTCTTAAGTCTTTTAGTGTTGTTGGAATGGGGTATTTACTTATGGCTTCAACTTTCTCAGGGTTTGTAGAAATTCGGTTATGTTTTATTAAATGTCCTAAGTATTCTACTTCCGTCTGGAAAAATTTAGATTTCTCGTTCGATATTCTGAGGGTTGCATGACTTAGTACATCGAATACAATTTTGATATGTTGCATATGTTCCTCTGGTGTTGAAGAGTATATGAGAACATCGTCAATGTAAACGTATACAAATTTACCGATATATTCTCTTAGAATATCGTCAACACATCTCTGAAATATTGAAGGTGCATTTTTTAAACCAAAGGGCATCCTAATGAATTCATATTTGTCTCCGTTTACACAAAATGCTGTTTTTTCCCTGTCCTCTTTCTTAATCTTTACTTGATGGAACCCAGATTCCAAATCTAGTGTTGTGAAATATTTGGCTTTTCCTAAATTCTGTATCGTCATATTGATGTCTGGTATAATATATCTATCTGCAATCGTTTGTGAGTTTAATTTTTGGAAATCTATGACCATTCTTCGTTTAGGTTTTCCTTGTTCGTCTATTCCTTTTTTTGCTACTGTCCATACAGGAGAATTATATGGGCTATTACTTCTTTGGATAATTCCCTCTTCGAGTAGATCTTTTATTTCCTTATTCACAAAATCATTATCCGCGATGGGGTACGGGTATTGTTTTGTCCATACTGGTTCATCTGTTTTAGTCCTAATTGATGCTTCAATCGTAGTTGTGAAGGGTAAGGGTCCATTACCGTTGTTGTCCTTCATCAATCTATCTATTTCATCCTTATACATGTCATTACCTATGGTATAATTGACGTTACCAATCTTTTCTTCCTTGTTTATAGTGAAAGTCATATCCTGAATATTTATTATAGCTCCTAATTTGTTTATTCCTTCCCATCCTAATATTAGATCGTAGTTTTTTATGTCATCTAACTCGAAAAAGTCTATGTCTTTGCCGAGAAATTTAATTCTTTGTTTAGTATTTACTATTGAAGTTCCATGCATTGAGATAACCTCCATAGGTTTTATTTTTTCAATTATATTGAACTTCAAGGATTTTTTTACGTAATTATGGGTTGCTCCGGTATCTAATAATACATTATATATTTTTTCTTCATCGGACATTTCTAGGTGGGGCAACCCGTCTTTTAGTTTAAATTCTTAATAACTAATTTATTTACAGTACCTGTTTCCACAATTACACTGCTGTTGTCGTCTTCATTGGTTGTGATGTTGTTGTTCCTCATAAATTTGGTCTGATGGAAGTTTCCGCTGGGCTCCCTTTGTCGTTTCCATGGTGGTGTATTGTGCTGTTGGTTATAACTATGAGGATATGTGTTCCGATGCTGAATGGTATTGCCTGAGCTTATGTCCATGGGTTCTGCCTTTTGTTGGTTGTTGTGCTGTGCTGGGTGATTAGTATATTGTTTCCATTCTGGACGCTGTTGGTATCTCTGTTGACCCTGTTGGTGCTGGTGATATTTTGGCGGTGGTTGATACTGCTGCTTCTGGAATCGTGTATTGATCTTTGGTGTGTTCGATGGTGGTCGAGTCTCTTATGATAGCTTCAGATTTTGATGTTTGCTGTCGTGTTCAATTGTTCTGGCAATCGTATATGCATGTTCCAAGTCCACTGGGGTATTTGCATATAATGTAGACTGCACGAAGGTATTATTAACTCCTGCTATGAATACACGGATGGCGTCTTGCTTTGCTTGGTTTGTCATGGCTTCTATGGCTTCTTTTCCATAACCAGAGATAGCTATTTTTGAGATTATTAGGCTTAGACATTTATTAATCTCATCATGAAAATCTTCTAATGTTTTCTTGTCTTGGTAGCATCGTTTCATCTCTTCTTGTAAAACGTATAAAGGGCGAGTGTCAGCATACGTATAATCTAGTCTGTTTCTGATAGCGTCGAAATTAAATATGGTTCCGTGATTTGCCAATACTTGAGCGGCTGCTCCTTGAATTTTTGTCTTCACTATTTGTAGAGCTTGTGAATAGATGCTAGTATTTTTCAGTGGTTCAATACTATCCATCATTCGTGATGTATCTTCTCGCCATACTCTGTATTTGGTGATATCCCCGTCGAATGTTGGAAGGGATTTAAATACATCAAATTTTACCTCGTTTATATTCGTTATGGTTGTCGAAATTTCTTCTAACTGTGTAGGCCGTGGTTGAGTCACCATAGGGTTTATCCTGACTTGCTCTAATTGTGTTTTCAGAGCATTTACTTCAGCTGTATGATTTGCAGTGAGTTCCTGGATCATGGCTTGTAATGTTGCCATTTGTTGTGTTAGGAAATTGATTTCAGCGTTATTTGACATATTTGTAGTGTTTCCTTCTGTAATATTGTCAACAGATCTTGTTTTGTCAAATTTATGTATTTTCCTAATTATATTCATGAACCGTTTGAACAGTGATGAATTGTTACGAAGTTTTAGGAAGGAATTTTTCTTTTTATAAAGAATTATTGTTGAGTCCTTGCTGCGACAAGGATGTATGGATGGTCCGCTCACTTGGAAGAATAAATTTAATTATTCTCCTGGCAGGATCGCCAATTAATGATTTTCTTTTTATAAAAATAAAAAGTATATTTTTTTGTCGACGCGATGCGTCTTTCTTTATTTTAAAATGTTAAAAAAGTTTTTGAATTAAAAAATATTTCGACGTCTATGCGTCTTTGTTACTTATTTTTAACTAACTTATCATTTACAATTTCAGTTGCTTAAATACTATATTTTTCTTAATTATTAAACAAACAACATGTTTGTGTTTTTCTTAATTACTAAAATATGTTCGGGTTTTTCCGTAACTTGGGTTTTCTTAAATTGTTTTTCTTAATTACTAAAATATGTTCGGGTTTTTCCGTAACTTGGGTTTTCTTAAATTGTTTTTCTTAATTACTAACATATGTTCGGGTTTTTCCGTAACTTGGGTTTTCTTAAATTGTTTTTTCTTAATTACTAAAATATGTTCGGGTTTTTCCGTAACTTGGGTTTTCTTAAATTGTTTATTATTATTATATCTTATCTTATATTAAAGAAAAAGGGATGATTCGTGAGAGTGTCGTTAACTCGCACTCTAAGCACTGAATAACATAGAGGACTGCTATATTTCGTAAAGTAAGTTAATTTTTCCCTAACCAAAATTATAAATTTAACGTAAAAGTTTAATATATATATATATTTTTATTTGTTCGTAGGCTGTACGTAGTTCAGTCCAGAAGTCTAGGCAGATACCTGTTCACCTCAGAATGTATAGAGCGGGAATATTTCCAGATTACTCCCTCTGTTGTGATTGGCGTTGAGAATTCCAATGAGTGGTGCGTTTATCCCGGAGATGTATTTATTTATGTAATTTGTAACTTTTATTTTGTTTGTTTGTTTTCTGTGCTTCTTTTGTTGTTGTTTTTATATTTGTTTTACTTTTTACAATAATCGCAGACTAATTTTAAATAAAAATTTTTAAAACTTAAATTTTTCTGTGCGGTTTTTTTTATTCTTGCGTCCTTTTCTTTTCAGCTTAAAAATCGAGCGTCCATTTTCTAAAAAAAATGTTCCCACGAAACCTCGGGACTCTTGCAGTCGCCATTCTACAAAAATTTTATTTAAAACAAGATTTGTGGACAAAAATTGGAAAAGCCGTCGGCATTACAGTTTGGTACACAGAAGAAATATAAAAACATTAATGTATTCATTCATGTAGTTGCAGTCATCGTTTTAATTATGGTGTAGCATGATTGCACCATTCCAAGGGTCTGACCAAAACAAGTGTACTGTTACACTTAAACAAAACAAATTAGACTTGAATAAAATGAGTAAATACAACTGCGTGCCCATTGACGGCATGGTGTAAAGTGGCACTATTGCAAGTGTCGAACGTTTAGGGCACTTGAAGTGGATGCACACGTTTAGCTACGACCATATGCATGGGAATGTCTGGTTTGCTTTAAGTCAAATCAAATTACCCAAAATATTCCCATGCAATAGTTTAAGAATTAGTCGTCTAGTAAATTCTCATAAGTAGTACATAAGTAAAATGTATTTAGTATTAAGAGACTTCTTTTTACTTTAACTGTCAATAAAGCTAGAGGCGACAATTTGGTTGCAACTAGAAAGCAAAAAGAACTTGACATCTTTTACTCCAACTACATGGCGATCCGTTCAGTCCTTTGGAGTGCTTCAACATAGAGCACCCAAAGAAAAATCAAATAAGTCCTTTGGAGTGCTTATATTAAAAAGCACCCAAGGCAAAATAAAGTTCTACGGCCTGAATAAAGGTAACACCTGGCCAAAAGGTGCAATAGAAGAAACATATGACCTCAACCACTATCCGTCGAGGAATACAAGAAGAGGCAACAGTGAACCAAGAAGACCCCAGATGACATAAAAATACATAAAATAAAGAAGCCAAAGAGAAGAGGAGGATTACTCAACGCCTCAAGAGAGAGAAGGCAATATTGCTCCGAGAGGCACAGCGGGATCCACCACCAAGCTGAGAAAGAGCTTCAGCTATCTGGCAGAGGATATGTAAACTGGAATTCCTATATAAAACAAGTAAGAAAGTAGAGTAAGTCAAGCCCGACCATATATTAATAAAACAGTTTTTCAGATATGGGCGCTATATGGGAGATATTACCTATTATGGACCGATCATCCAAAAATTTAGTGCCATGACTTCCGTGAATATAAATATTAAGTGTGTTAAACCTTATATCGATATAAATACGTTTAAAAGATTTATGGAGGTTAAAGTGAATTACGAAGAGGGTCTTATATGGGAGTTTTGACTATTTATGACTGACTATTATAGAATTAGGTGTCATCCTATTTGTACATAAGAAACTCATTTTTGTTAAATTTTATCCGGATAACAAAATTTTTAAGAGATTTATGGTCCTTAAAGTGATTTTCGGAAGTGGGACTTATATGGGAGCTACGATTAATTATGGACCGAACATCATAAACTTCTATCATATTATATGCATATGTACGAAGCATATTTGTGTTCAATATTATTTTGATACCAACATTTCTAAAAGAGTTATGCTCTTTTAAGTGATTTTCGGAAGTGGGACTTATATGGGAGCTACGACTAATTATGGACCGATCGTCATGCAATTTTACCATATTATATGTATATGTACAAAGCATATTTGTGTTCAATATTATTTGGATACCAACATTTTTAAGAGCGTTATCCTCTTTTAAGTGATTTTCGGAAGTGGGCCTTATATGGGAGCTACGACTAATTATAGACCGATCTTCACGAAATTTGTAGATGTGATTTACCTTCATTTAGTACTTATTTGTCGTGAAATTTGTTTGCATACTTGTATAATTCAAAGATTTATGACGGTAAACCCCAATTTCGGGAGGACATTTGTATGGAGGCCAGGTGAAATAATGGACCGATTTCCACCAGTTTCAATCCCATCCATCCTTGGGCAGAAAAAATACCACGTACCAAATTTTATCGAAATATCTTTAAAATTGCGACCTGTACTCTGCGCACAAGCTTTACATGGGCAGCCAGACGGACGGACGGACATCGTTAAATCGACTCGGAAAGTGATTCTGAGCCGATCGGTATACTTTAAGGTTGGACCAATATGTCATAATAAGAGCAAAATTTATAATTAAATTTAATCTGTTAAGAGTATACTCTACGAAAATCAAACTAAAAACAATGTAAATAAAAAACAAATAGTAACTAAAGAAAAAAAAATAGGTAATAATAAATTTTGTTGGACCTTTAATGGAAAATGTGTCAGTCTCAGATAAAATTAGATAGGCCATCAGCCAATGTTATAAATGAAGTAGAATTGACACAGGGTACAGTAGATTTACATACAGTAGAAATACTAATTGGGTTGAATTTTGCACTACGCATTTACATGATGCATAGCCATAGGTTAAAAAAGAAATATACCAGCAGAGCCAATGAATTAGATAAAATTTAATTATTTTAAAATAACATTATTATGTCTCAAAATGCCAAAGAAACCAAAAAACCATATTAATTGGTCACCAAACAAAATTGTGGATGAAGAAAGGGGAAAGGAAATATTCTTACAATGGCTTTTAAACTTATGGAAAGAGATGGGAATAGACAGAGTCCCAACTAGAAAAGATTTAGAAACTAAGGAAATGGTAGAACAGGAAACAGTATTCATGATATTGAACAGTTATTTATGGTATGGATTGGCAAAGTATTTTAGATAAATGCAGAAATATTAAAATAACAATTGAAAAATCTTATAAATGTCTTAATATAGACAGACCTATAAAAGATGATGCAATACACAAACATTTTGACATTCTTTTGCATTGTTTAGAGCAAATAAGAATAATTTTAAACCTTAATTATGAACGACTAACACTCGCACGCAAAGTTGCAGCAGACGCATTTTTTATTGATATCAGAAATAAAATATTAACAATAGCATCAAAGAAAGGTTTGAAAATTGATTTACCAGTACCTTTACATGAAAAAGTATATTTTAAACAAACAAACAACAAAATGTCACAATAAATTATAGAATTTCTCAACACCGCCTCCAAGTTAATCACGGATTTTGATGGTAAGCCTGAGAACTTACTTTCTTTTCTTGACTCATTGTCATTAGTAGATTCCATCAAAGAAACTCATGAATCCGTTGCAATTTCACTTATCAAGACAAAACCAAAGGGAAACGCTAGGAACCTTTTAGACAATGAGAACACAATTTCTGAAATTATTAATAAATTAAAGACATTGTCAAGGGAGAATCTGTGGAGGTCATATCGGCAAAAATCATGAATATAAAGCAAGGTGGTAAGCCTGCAACAACATTGCAATGAGATTGAGAACTTGACACAATCCTTGCAGACTGCTTATATTACTGACGGTCTATCAACTGAACTAGCCAATAAATATTCCACACAAGTAGCTGTGAAAGCACTCACGAGAAACTGCAGCACTGATAAGGTAAAACTTATCATGGAAGCTGGACAGTTTAATAACATGAATGAGGCAATTAGCAAATTTGTCAGCAGTTGTACTGAAGCTACTGGACAACAAAATGCCATTTTACATTTCAAACAACGATCAAATAATAATAATTCATATAGTAGTAATTATAATAGCTTCCGTGGATGGAACAACTACACACGAAACAATAATAGGGACAATAACAACAGAAATAACAATAATTCTTACAATCAAAGACGAACTAATAACGGTAGAAACAGAAATTACGTAAATATAACGTCAAGCAATGAAAGAGATTCAGACTACTCGAATCCTCCCCTAGGATCAGACCAATAAAGTCAATAATATATAATGTTAACCTTAACTTTTGTTTTATATTAATGCTTATATCAATAACACAAATATTCAAATAACATTGTAGATACTGGAGCAGATATTTCATTAGTGAAATCAAAATATTTTAAATTAACCGAGATCAATAGAAATAAAATAACAACACTGAGTGGAATAGGAAAAGGTGAAATGAAATCTTTAGGAACTAAATTTTTTGAATTAAGAACCCAAAATTTCCACATACCACACAACTTTCATTTAGTAAATGGTGAATTTCCGATACCATGCGATGGTATAATTGGAACGGACTTTATGAAAAAATACAATTGTGTTTCAGATTTTAATGAGGATTTTGATTATCTCATCCTAAGACCATCAAATACACCACATGATATAAAAATACCACTTATAAATAATAATAATGCCATTGTCTTACCAACAAGGCCAGAAGTTATACGTAAAATAACTATACACTTAACAGAATCTGAATTATTCGTACCAAATCAGGAACCAATACCAGGCATATTTATTGCAAACACACTAATAAGAACTAATAATGCTTATATTCGTTTATTAAATACTTATGACACTACCTCAACAATAAATCTGAATAACATATTAACAGAAAAAAGGTCAGACTATGATATAATCACAAGTAAGAATAATAGAAAATCAAAAACATTACAAATATTACAGAAAATTTTTCCAAAACCTTTCAACAAAATATTAACTGAAATATGCTCTGAATACAATGATATTTTTGGAATAGAAATAGAATCAATAAGCACTAACAATTTCTATGAACAAAAGTTAAGAGTAAAAGATCAAACACCGGTATATATTAAGAACTACAGAATATCACATACACATAAAGAAGAAATAGACAAGTTAACAGACAAGTTAAAAAATTATATGGTCTAAAAGTGGCACCTAATTATTTTCAACGAATGATGACACTAGCCTTTAGCGGATTAAAACCCAATCAAGCCTTCCTGTATATGGATAATTTAGATGTATTAGGATGATCAGAGAAACATATGGTTTCAAACCTAAGAGAAGTTTTCGAATTGTGTAGAAAACGCAATTTGAAACTACACCCAGAACAATGTTCTTTTCATGAAGGGATTCTGCCGGATGATACTAAATATGCAATAATTGAAAATTACCCTAAACCAACAGACGCCGATGGCGTAAAAAGATTCGTTGCCTTTTGCAACTACTATCGAAGATTCATTAACAATTTTCGGAATATTCAAGACATTTAACACAACTAACTAGGAAGAATACAAAATTTGAATGGACTAATGAATGCAACTCCGCATTTGAATACCTTAAAAAGGTGTTAATGAAGCCAACATTACTCCAATATCCAGATTTCACTAAACAATTTTGCATAACCACAGACGCAAGCAAAAAAGCTTTTTTTTTTTTTTTTTTTTTTTTTTAAAAAACAAACACAAACTGCGAAGCTTTTTGGCTTGTCTGCAGAAAACACCCAGAGTCTTTGGCGGGAATCGAACCCGCAACCCTCTGACTGATAGTCCGGCACACTATCGCCTAGTCTATCGGGCACTCAGTGGTCAGTATTAACACAAGAGTACGATGGAAAACAACTTCCGATAGCATATGCCTCTAGAGCATTCAGTAAGGGCGAATGTAACAAATCCACTATTGAACAAGAATTAACCGCCATCCATTGGGCCATTACACATTTTAGACCATACATATATGGAAAACACTTCCTAGTACGGTCTGACCACATACCTTTATCTTACCTATTTTCTATGAAAAATCCAAGTTCAAAGCTAATAAAAATGAAATTCGACCTAGAAGAATATGACTTTACCATTGAATATCTTAGGGGAAAAAATAATTACAGTGCAGACGCGTTATCAAGAATAACCATTGACGACTTAAATAATATGACTAATTCAATACTGAAAATCACTACCAGATCAATGACAAATAAACGGGAGAATAATAATTATAATACAGTAGTTCAACAGAAAAAAAACAATAAAAATGAAAATAATAAGCCCGGTATATATGTACCTATAAACAATACTGACGTCAGAAAATATTATAAATTAAAGATTTCCCCCGGAAGATGATATATCAAACGAGGAAAATCTATAGTAGCATATATACAAATAAATGATTTATTTACTAAAGGGAATCTTGACTTAGGTCAATTTTTCCCTAGGCTAGAAGAAGTGGCCGGTGAACATAACATTTATAATTTAGAAGTGGCACCTAGCGAGTTTAATTTTACTGCTGTGATACTTAGTTTAATACAATTTAATTATACTGTGATATTATTTTATTTATATTTTTGCATTTGTTTTGTTTAATTAAATTTATGTTTTATGTTGTGTTTATGTAAAACAAAATGTATATGAAATATTCTAAATGCAAAACTATTGACGAAAGATTATATATCTAATAAAATATCCCTGATGATGTTGGGAATCTCCAACGAAACGTCGGAAAAATAAATTATGAAATAATCTTTTATTTGCATAGAATACATGACCTTAATAAGCCCGATTTAGAAATTTCTAAACAAATCAATAATAGAAAATTTTCGAATTTATCTCTTATGATGATTTTAAATTTATGGGCAATAAAATATTGAAGAAAATTAGAATCAGGTGACCCAAATTTATCATAAGAACGCCAAGGCAATTCTTGAAATTTTGCTGAAGTACCACGATGATCTAATAACGGGTGGTTAAATTTCAAGGGCCGATGTTGATTTTGAATAAAACAAACTATTTAGGAAATTATTGTAATTTTATTTTATTATGATATATTGGTATTACTCAATTATGTATGGAACAAAATATCGGCCAAATGGGCGCCGCGACCACGGCGGCACACCTCCATCCGATGGTCCAAATTTTCGATGACCCTGAGGCATAATGGAGCTTCTATGCCGTTAATGTGCCGAATTATCTCATCCTTTAGCTCTTGAATTGTTGCTGGCTTATCGACGTACATCTTTTCTTTCAAATAACCCCAAAGAAAAAAGTCCAACGGTGTCAAATCACATGATCTTGGCGGCCAATTGACATCGCCATTACGTGAGATAACACGGCCATTGAATTTGTTGCGCAAAAGAGCCATTGTTTCGTTAGCTGTGTGGCAAGTGGCACCGTCCTGCTGAAACCATATATCGTCCACATCCATATCTTCCAATTCGGGCCATAAAAAGTTCGTTATCATCTCACGATAGCGAACACCAATCACAGTAACTGCCTGACCGGCTTCATTTTGGAAAAAATACGGCCCGATGATGCCGCCAGCCCATAAACCGCACCAAACAGTCACTCTTTGTGGGTGCATTGGTTTTTCGACAATCACTCTTGGATTCTCATTCGCCCAAATGCGGCAATTCTGTTTATTGACGAATCCACTGAGGTGAAAATGTGCCTCATCACTGAAGATGATTTTCTTCGAAAATTGATCATCCACTGTTGCTTGAACTTTTGATTTGATCCACCATACCGATCCACCATACCCAATGGGGAAGTGCCGACATCAATAAAAGAGGTGAGTCTATGTTTGATTTTATTATTGCTAATAATCTCTATATCTGTAATAGGGGAAAGACAGCAACATTCAGAAATAGGGGCAGGGAGGCAGTAATAGGTATTACGTTGACGAACTGTAGGGAATTAGTGAAGGATTGGAGAGTGGCTTTGGAATTATCCTTCTCTGACCATAGTCGTCTATCCTTTAATCTAGTGTTTGAGAGATCAGAAAGGATTCCGTATAGGAATCCGAGAAGGACGAATTGGGATTCTTTTTTGAAATTGGTGGTAGATAACCTTAGGGTTACACATAATTGGAGGTCGACTCCGACCGGGGTGAAGCAACTGGTAGGCACCTTTACGGAGGTATTGACCAGTAGTTATGAGCGATCCTGTCCGCTGAACTTCCCGGGCAGACGCGAACAACCACGATGGTGGACGAAGGAGTTGAAGACTCAAAGATCCACTGTAAGAAAGTTGTTCAACAGAGCGAAATATACGCGTAGGGAAGAGGATTGGAGTAACTTTAGATTGGGTTACAATAGGTATAAGAAAGACATTAGGAGAGCGAAAAGGGACTCATGGATCAAGTTTAGCGAGTCAGTTGAATCTGTAAATGAGATGTCCAGGTTCAGAAGAATCTTATCCAAGGACCCAGCGGTCCCGGGATTTATTCAGAGACCGGATGACTCATGGACAGAATCTAGCTCTGAAACCTTATGCCTTCTTATGGAGACTCACTTTTCGGGGTGTGTGGACCCTGGGGCGGGACAGAAGGTTGAGAATGAATACCACTTCCCGGAGCCGGGCTCAGGTGATGAGGCAATGGAGTCAGTGGAAGACATGATCTCCTTGGATAAAGTAACATGGGCGGTCAATACATTTGGGTCTTACAAATCGGCAGGACCAGATGGTATCTTTCCGGCGATGTTACAAAATATCGGGAGATCATTGCTCCTACAGTGGTGGAACTGTTTAGGGTCTGTGTACTGAACGGGTACATCCCTAAAGGTTCGAGGGAAGTTAGGGTCGTTTTTATGCCGAAAGCGGGGAAAACCGGTCACTCTAAACCCAAGGATTTTAGACCGATCAGCTAGTCATCTTTTCTTTTGAAGACATTGGAAAGACTGATCGATCTATATCTGAGAACGAAGATTGACGCCGGCATCATCAGTGGCGCTCAACATGCCTATCTTAAGGGTAGATCTGTTGAGAGTGCGCTTAATAATGTGGTGAGTTATATAGAGAGAGGATTGCGAAACAAGGAATACACCTTGGCGGCATTCCTTGATATAGAGGGCGCCTTTAACAATTTAAAGATAGAGGCTATTAGGCAGACACTATGTGACCTAAGAGTTCCGTCGTTCCTGGTCGAATGGATAACTATGATGCTTAGCAGCAGAGTCATTCACTCAGACTGGGGAAACGAACGTTTAAGGAAACTGGTGACCAGAGGAACCCCACAGGGGGGTATTCTCTCCCCCTTACTGTGGCTCTTGGCTGTCAATGTCGTTCTTAGACTTTTCGACAGAATGGGTCAGAAGGTCGTGGCCTACGCGGATGATGTAGTTATATTGGTATCGGGCAAGTTTCTGCAGACAATTAGCGAAGTCATGCAAGGGGCATTGGGTGAACTGTCAGCTTGGGCTAATGAGAAGGACTTAGGAGTCAATCCGGAGAAGACAGAGTTAGTTCTGTTTACTAGGAAGTACAGGGTGGAAAATTTCAGGCTGCCGGGACTGGGAGGTGGCTGGGCAATGGATTCTTGGGCGAATTAGGGGATGTCTCGAGCTGTGGGCTGGAGAGTCTAATAAGATTCGTAATGGGAATGGCCTGGCTACGCGACAATAGACGGAGTGCTGGTGGCACAAGTGGAGGACATAGTCATGTCTAAATGAGTTTTTTGGTCAGGTATCTTTTATATTCAAGGCATCACAATGGACCATATTGGTCACTGAGGTGACTCACACCAGCCTTTCTACCTACCTATCTAAATTTTTCTGTGCGGGTTTTCTTGCGTCCTTTCCTTTTCAGCTTAAAAATCGAGCGTCCATTTTCTAAACAAAAGGTTCGCAAGAAACCTCGGGACGCTTACTTTTTTCCACCTCCTTTTAATTTTTTCTATCTTACTTCTACTGTTCATCACATATGACATACCATTTTCTGGGTTTAACAAAAAATATAAACAAAACTGCCTTATCGGCAATAAGGTGACCATAACAAACCCCACCAGTCCTTGAGTCTACCAGTGGACTCAGGATAGGAGGGAAACAGGAACCGTTCCCGTAATATCAAAAAAACAAAACGGGCATTTTGGGTATTTTCATTAAATTCCCAAAAAAAAATTTGTCTGGTAACGCTATGAACATTGATATTATAATTACAACTTTCCGGATTGTTTAACATTATTTTGTTATGGCAACTCAAAAAAACATAGAACGAATGACAACCGAAAGAAAATAAGAGAATAATAGTAAGAAGCGTGTTTTTCTTATTTTTCGCGAAAATAGAAAAATGAATGGTAAGTTTACAAACGTGTGTAAAAAAATTTCTTGTGTAAATTATTAAATTAATTGTATAAAATTAATAAAAACCTCTTTCTATCCTTTCAGGTAATGGTGGCAGCCGCACGTCTTTAAAATATGGTAAGTAGTAATAAAATTTTATAAATGAAAATAAAAAAATAATTCATACATATTTGTAGACTTTAATTGTGATGGGCGGGTGACTTGAAGTGACCGAAATTATTTTTATGGAGCAGAATAAAAAAAAGGTAAGTTATAAATTAAGAGTTACTTTGTTGTTAAAAATTAAAATTTATTAAATTATTTTCAGGCAAATATAGATGTAAACTAATTGAGGGACTATGTCTTTGAAAGCAGATAGATAATAAGGTAAGTGATGTATTTAATTTAAAATATGAAAATTAAAATTAGTGAATAAAAACTTGTGAACGTTAGGTATAAGATATACACGTGCCGCGGTAAAAAAATTTTAATAAAATGGATTTTATATAAAAATAATTAGTAAAGTGAATATTTTACAAAATAAAAGAAAGTGTTTGTTTTTTTGAAAAAGAAAATCATGCTAGTGCTTCAAAAGGCTAAAATAATACCATTTGAGTTTTAAAAGATAAGAAAAACAAAAGTGAATAAATTGAGTGTTGCCAAAAGTGTGCTGTGATGTAAAACAACCGGCTTACAAATTTTCCACGGTGTTTTGTGGGGCATAAGTATTGGAAATTCGGCGAGAAGTGCCCCCTACAATTTCATAATAAAATTAAATGAAATATTGAAATAAATAAAAAAAATGTAAATTTTAAACTAATTAAAACAAAGATAAAAACTAAAAAAAATCAATTATCATGAATTTACAAAAAGAAATATATTTGCGAATCTAAATGAAATCAATCTATAAAATTTTATAAATACATCAAAAATGCATTCTTCTACCGTTTGGAAGATTTTATAGGAAGATTTTAATAATGTTTGACTTAATAAATAATATAACATAATAAATAATATAATATAATAATATTAAACTAATATCTATTTTTTCTGTTCCTTTTCATATAACAGGCTATCCTAATTCTAGAGGATACCTAGAGTAAGGGAACACTAGGATCGGGTAAGCCATGTATAAATCAACATATCATTACAAAAAACTATATTCCATATTATTACAGGCCAAACGAATCCAAGAATCACATAATAGAGGAGAGTTTTAGGTTCTAAAAATCTTAATAATTAAATAATTCATGTGAGCTTATTACTAAAATAAAAATTTACAAACTATATTTATTCTACCTATAATATATATATACTAAAGTATATTGTATTCTGCAGGTTTCCACTATCATCTCATCTAACCGAGGACACAAGTGAAGTAAAAAAGTCAATAACAGACCGGATCTTTTGGTAAGTGTTAGATTATAAGTTATGGATTCATTAAATTATCGCGTAGCCTAGGGGTTTTAGTTTAGTATTATATTAGCGTTTACGGTGATTAGTGTTAATGTGTACTGATAGTCAATCAAATACACTTTCGTCCCATTCACCTTAAAACATTCTACGATTTTTATGCATACTAACCCCAACTTACTGTCACAAACAAATAGTAGTTAAAAAAAATTTATAATCAGTGTTCTGGTGTTTCCAAGCATTGATAATATTATTTTGGTTCTAACTTGCTTTAAGACCGGTCTCAGATGATGTCATCAATCTAAGTGATTAACAACCCTCAGTTCTTAATAGCACAGTTCTCCAGAGCGTTTACGGGGTTGCACTATTGGAGCGATGACGGTTACACATGTAACCAGCTTAGAAACGTTAGCTTTTTTTGGTTAGACCAAATCAAAGAATTACTTATCTAAAATAGTTTAAACACTACTATTCAGAAGCTTTAATACAAAAGTAACAATGGCAAGAGTAAATCCAAGTCAGTATGAACAAAAATTTTATTATTATTTCCATAATTTATAACGTTGGGAATTCTTGTAGTATTATATCCTAATCGTAATCGCTTTTTAGACTTAAGATTCCGCGCGTTAAAGGTTTTCAACTTTAACGTGGAATACTCCCCATGATTTACCCTGGAGATCTTCCACCTCATATAGACTGTTTCCGACGGGCTTCAAGATTCGACATATTAGAAATTTTCGAGCAAATTTTGCGTTAAAACCGGATTTAAAGTCGCTTTGCTGATAGTTTCGACGGTAGACTCCTGTCCCGGAATAAATTTGAATTTACGACATCGCATATTGTAACCTTTCTCACCCCTTAAGTATGCTCTGTGCAGACTCTCTTGCATATTTTCCGTAATAAGTTCATTTTAGATTACTTCGGTATAACTTCCAATTCGGAATCATTTAAGCTCTTGAGTTTTCTAGCAATTTTATATACACTACCGTGTCCTATCATATTCATGCCGCAACTCGCAATGAAAACTCAATTTTCGACAAATGTTAGTCCCATTCTGAATGGTATTCGTTTAAATATGTCCGAATAGCGGCTAAAATTGACTGATTTACGCGTTCCGAGGCATTGGCCTGCGGTGAGTGTGTTGCGGTTCTCATATGCCTAACTCCATAATTCTTGACAAGGTCAGCAAAATCTTTGCTTATAAATTGCTTACCATTGTCACAAACTATGGTCTCAGGCGTTCCGAATTTATGTAAAACTTTCGCTGTAAAAACCGTATGACATTTCTGGTATTGGCTTTTGGCATTGCCTTGAGCAAAACGAATTTTGTTAGGTGATCCAAGACGATAAATATATAACAATTCCCGTTTTTCGATCGTGGATATGAACCTAGAAAGTCGACAAAAATTCGCTGAAAAGGTCGTTCACTAATCATTTCAGCAACCATTGGAGGACGTAGTGTCGCATTAGCCGGTTTTGCCTCCTTACAAATTTGACAATTTCGCACGCAATCCCGTATTTGGACTGTCTGATTAGGCCAGTAAAAATATTCACGGACTCGACGTAGAGTTTTTCCTATGCCTCCGTGAGAGGCTTGTGGCGAGTCGTGCGCGTTTCTAATGATGGTTATGGTTAGTTCGAGAGGCACCCATAGTTTCCAAGCGAAATCTTCATTTAAGATTTCACCGTCATATGGGCGTACTCTCTTATAACCAAAACCATCAACTACTTTTAAATCAGGTAACTGTTCAGAATTTATTTCTATAGTAGAAACAAGTTCTAAATAATAATAATATCGCGATAGGGTATCGGGTACTACGTACGCCTGCAAGTGCAAACTCCACCTTGCAATCGTCCAGCCAAGTCCTTATGCGACATCAGCCACTTCAGACTGATGTGATCCGTTATCACCGAAAAAGACAATATAAGGCCTAAACTTCCTAATCGCCAAGACAACTACTCACTCACGTTAAGTCACTAAATAATTTTTCTGTGCTGGGCTTAATTTAAGTGAAAAATAGGCTATTGGATGTTCGTCTTCAGAATCATCTTTCTAAAAAAGAACAGCTCCAATACCTACATCCGAAGCGTCATACTGAACGTAGAAATGTCTGGAGAAATCAGGATGATTTAGTAGTGGGCTCGTAATCACAGCTTCCTTGAGGCGATCAAACGCAACTTTAGCTTCATCCGAAAACTTGAATTGCTTCCCCTTCTTTAGCGTTTCAAAGATTGAAGTTGCGATGGTGGCAACGTCCGGTATATATTTTCTATACCATCCTACTGCTCCCATGAAACTTCTCACTTGCATAGTTGTTTTAGGGTAGGCAAAGCGAGTAATCGTTTCCACTTGGGCTGGATCAAGCTTTGCCTCTTCCTACTATATATCCCAGATTCCGTAACTCTTTGAAGCAGAATTTGGATTTTGTCGCATTAATAGTTAACCCTGCTCTCAGCAAATAGATAGCTACCCGGTCTAACCGTTCCAGGTGTGTCTCGAAATTTGGAGATACTATCAAAAGATCGTCGAGGTAGACGAAAACTCTATCACGCAGTGCTGCGAGTATCACTTTATCCATTAGACGGAATAACATTTGAGCTGCGTTACACAACCCAAATGGCATTGATAAAGTGGTCGCCCTGGCACGGTGATTGCAGTTTTCTCCCTACTAGACGCGTCTAGTGGTATCTGCCAAAAAGCGTCTAATCCTAGTGTAGAACCTAGTGTCTTCTCCCTCCCTAATCTTATATCGTTCACACGCCTTCCGAATTTTATTAGAAGATTTTCCGAAAATTATATCTTTGGCCTCTTTGTACAACTTAAGCCTGATATGTAGAGGCTTAAGTTCCCTCAAACGCGGTTCGGTTTCTTGTCTTTCAAAAGTTTTTTCCCTATTAACTAAAATCCTAACATTACCTAATTCTAAATCCGACTGTTGTTGCCTAACTGGGCTTAAGCTTCGGCCGAACGCGCGTCCCCAGTTCGAGACGGGTCCCGAGGTCGGTTTCCCTGATATTTGGGACACTTTGGCGTTACTACACCCTCCTTGCTACACCTAAAGCAGAATTGTTTGTTCAGAGGTTCTGGACAATCAACAAAACTATGGCCGACGATTTTACAATTCCAGCAAGTGTATTTAGTGGCTTGTAGATCGTATACCGTCCACCTCCAAATCAAACAACGACAAATCGTCCTCAACTTCGAGTTCGTTTGCCCTCTGAACCACATTTGACCTCGGTTGAAAATTTGCCTTTGGCTAGAAATTAAGTTTTCCGCTCGCCTTACTTCTCTGCAAAATTCTGAGAGTGTTTTTGAATATACCGAGAACATCATCTGGGCTATAGCTGGTTTTAAATTGCCTGTCATTATTTCTACCAACTGCTCCTCTTCATAGGGATATTCCTGCTGGTTACGTAGCCTGATAACCGCATTATAAAAATCGTCAAATGATTTCATTTGTACCTGGTACTCTTTTTCGAAGCGACGATATTGTGCCAAAAGTGCTTTTTCTAACTCCTCCCAGGTGTTAAGGTGAACAATTTTACGGTAATCCCAGTACCAGTCCAGAGCAGGACCCTCTAGAAATAGATGAAAATTTCGTAAAATTTCGTCATCCGAGCAATTGTAATCTCGACGAAGCGCTCCCACTCTAAAAATGAACTCCTGAATATTCATAGTTTTATTTGTGCCGTCAAATTTGACACCCCACTTTTCCAATTTAAATTTGTCCAAAAACACATTTGGTCTCGGCATAGAAGTGGTCAAATTATAATTTTGTGGTGGGTAAGACGGTTGTGGACCTGGTGGTGCGGACCAAGCATCCTGTGGATAGCCTGACTGCAAGTTACCATACGATTGGGTTCCATTATAATTTTGTTGCGCCCTATATGGCTGATGCCTTGAGGCCTGTGTGTGTGAAATTGTTGTTGTTGATTAGCAAACGGATTTTGCTGTGGCAACATATGTTGTTGTTGTTGGTATTGTTGTCCATATGGTGTTACAGGCGGTACTGAAGATACGCCATTGACCAATTGCCCAGCTTCAACACAATTTGGAGCTGGCGCCAATGGTAGTGGTTGTAAGAACGTCTGGGGTACTGTTCCTGGTGCATGTAATATCGGACCTGAGTCAGGTGGTCTAACTGGTTGATCATTACGATAATATGGTGGTTCTCTGTAAAATCCATTAGCGTTTGGCTGCGATTCAACAGCTGGAACAGCACCAGTAGGTGGTACCGGAGCTTGACGATGTGTCGCCTGTGAGATCATCATTTGCTTTATTTCCGACAAAGCCTTTTCAATCTTATCATCCACATCTCGCATTAACCTGGCTTGACATATGCCAATCGAGGTCTCTACTATCTGCTGAATATTTTCCATGCTCCTTATATTGTTACTATTTATGGCGTAACTCACGCCGAATATTTTGGGTAACCTCGCTGCTAAAAGTTGGAGAAATAACGGTTTCATTCAGGCTTTCTGAGCTCCTCATTGATAGGTCATGTACGGGCGATAGAGTAGCCAAGATTGGTTTGTTCGTGGTTGTCATCACTGTCGTTGTGGTGTTTGCAGGGTTCATAAACGTACTTGTCGTTGCCGTGGTAGGGGTATCCGTACTACAAGTAACACTTGCTCTGGTCGTTGCCATAGTGTTGTTGTTATCGGCTAACAAGCGACTTGTACGCCAGGTTAAAACCATACAAAAACAAGTTAAAAAATAAATAGAATAAAAACACGCAAAATTGCTGCTCAAAAGCAACTAACAGAATACTAGAAAAAAATATAACACTCTATATAAAAAAATAAAAATTAAATGAGAATTATTCCTCTTGCGAGTATTTGAAAATTTTTAAAAAAATTTTATTCGAAGTTTTACTTCAAGTTAAATATACAAATTGTTTGAAAACAATTGTATACACTACAATTTATTTTTGTATATTTCTGTTATATGTTTCACATAGCTTTCCGTTGGAAAACATAAATGTAAAATCATACAAAAATATACAACGAGACACTAGCAAAATGTATAGATTACCAGATTACTCCCTCTGTTGTGATTGGCGTTGAGAATTTCAATGAGTGGTGCGTTTATTCCGGAGATGTATTTATTTATTTAATTTGTAACTTTTATTTTGTTTGTTTGTTTTCTGTGCTTCATTTGTTGTTGTTTTTATATTTGTTTTACTTTTTATAATAATCGCAGACTAATTTTAAATAAAAATTTTTAAAACTTAAATTTTTCTGTGCGGTTTTTTTATTCTTGCTTTCTTTCCTTTTCAGCTTAAAAATCGAGCGTCCATTTTCTAAAAAAAGGTTCCCAAGAAACCTCGGGACGCTTACTTTTTTCCACCTCCTTTTCATTTTTTAATTTTCTATCTTAATTCTACTGTTCATCACATATGACATACCATTTTCTGGGTTTAACAAAAAAATATAAACAAAACTGCCTTATCGGCAATAAGGTTACCATAACAACTTAACTTAAAAACATACATTTGTGATCTCAAAAATGTACAATTTAGTAGGTATAAGAAATTGAATTTTTTGTTGTTTTTTTTTTTGTTTATTGTATGTATTAAATAAAATAGGAATTGTTTTTATTATTTATAATAAAAGAAACTACTTATTTCCAAAAATAAGATTTTCTTTTCAAAAATGTGTTTCTGTAACTTTATTTTGCGAGAAATATCTGTCATTTAAATAGTTTCTGTAAGAATATTTTGCGAAAAGATTCTCACAAGTACTGTCAAAAAAATCACATTTCAAATTGGTGCCTTAAACACACAGTATGTACATTATTTTTAAATACATGTACATACATAAATAAAAAAAATGTTTCCATTATAAAGCAGTGTAGTTCATTTATTTTGAGAAAAAACAAAAATAAGCAGTTTTTTATTTGTCGTGTCCAACTGTAATTGAAACGCGTGTGTTTGCTATGCTTCATCCAACAAGACGCAACAACAATTCTTAATAAGTTTCTGAAAAAAAATGACAACAACCATCCGCTGTGTTCTCATCGCTTGCTCAACGACGACTGCATGAAATTTTTTTTCGTCGTTGACTTTTGGCTTGCCTTTGACACTTAATTACTGGAAATATTCCAATAAAAACAGAAGCAGCGTTTTCCGTTTTCGCATTCAAATACAGAAACACTTTTTTCTCACAAATCGAGAAACGATGGAATTTTTTGTTTCACACTTCATGTGAGAAATTTTTCGATACGGGAAATACAGAAACGAGCTACTGATTTATGTTATTTTTGTGCTGTGTGTGTCGCGAGAAAGCCAAAAGAAAGCCTGTTTAGCTATTTTGCTTGCTTTTTCATTGAAGAAAAAAGTGGAAAGAAAAATTTGGAGCAAAAAGTGGTTGCAGGATCGGAAAAAATATACGCACTTAAGTTTAATGGCCACAATTATTATCATTTATCACTTTTTACTGATTGAAACTGCTACACGTTCAATATTTCTCATTCATTCTGCGATATGGATCGCGATCCATCAATATAAATATCACGATATTTATTGAACGTGTAGCAGTGCCCGAATAAACGTAGTAGAAACACTAACAAAAAAATCTTTGTTGTTGTTTGTGCAAAAGAAAACACTCCGTTTCTTTTCACAAATAACAGAAACTAACAAAAGCAAGTACATATGTATTTTTTTATTGCAATTTTTATAGGTATTTTTATGTTGTTCCAGTTCGACTGGTGCAAAGAAGCGGTTCTATAGTTGATCGAACTGTGGCAAGGGAAGGAATGCTTGTATACCCCCGCGGAACAAGTTTTACCATTAATGATATGGCTGACAAATTAAAAATTTTCAATTCATCTTTTGGCCCTAATGAAGTTAAGGTCAACGACGAAAAAAAATTTCATGCAGTCGTCGTTGAGGAAGCGATGAGAACACAGCGGATGGTTGTTGTCATTTCTTTTCAGAAACTTATTAAGAATTGTTGTTGGGTCTTGTTGGATGAAGCATAGCAAACACACGCGATTCAATTACAGTTGGACACGACAAATAAAAAACTGCTTAATTAATTTGTTTTTGTGACCAATATTTATAATTATTATAATTTTTAAGGAGTTTCCTTCAGGCTAATTTGGTCAAATGTTTGTTTCCAAACGTAAATAAAAAACTTGTTCGATTTTTATTTTATTTACCCAACGTTTCGTTAGTTTTATTCTAACATCTTCAGGGGTCTCTTTCTAAATAATCTAGTGACAAAATTTATTGTTTTATTACACAGCTTTAACTTATTAACTTATTATATAGTTTTACTTACAGCTTTGATGTTTTTTATCATTGGATATTAATTTTTATTATTAATTAGTTACTAAAATACTAAAAAACAGGACATCACGAACAGAATTTGGTATAAATAATCAAATAATTAATAAAAATATAATATACAATAAACGACCACAAAACTTAAGTCAAGTTTAACTTAAAGCTAATATCACAGAACTGATTTAATTATTAATTGCAGAGGAGTATTGAAGTTTCGTGTTGTCTTTGTCTTCTTTCGTGTTCATTGTTGTTTTTAGTTTTTGTTGTATGCGCAAACTCTCCAGTGTATACCTTTTGTTTTCCTTCCTTTCTATATCTAATATTTTAACATTATCAAAATCTGCCACATGATTACACTCTTTTACGTGCTGGGAAAGTGCCGTCGATATTTTTCCATTTCTTATATCTGTTTTATGTTCGTTGATTCTTGTACCCAGCATTCTTTTTGTTGTACCAATATACACCAAATTGCACATCTCCCCCTCGTTTCCTTCACATTTTATTTCGTACACAACATTGTCTGTTTTTAATTTGTCCATCTTCGGTTTGTTATTCGTAAATAGCTGTTTGATTTGTATGCAATTGTTTTTGTGTCATCTGTTATTATTCCCTTTAATGTTTTCATCTCTGTGAGTTTTGGGATGGTACACTGTAAAAATGTTTTGTTGTTTCTGAAACGGAGTCTTGTTTTTCCATTCTGTTTTTTTTGTGTTTTTAAAGCTGCGTTTATTAGTTTGTTTGTTATGACCATTGGATAGTCATTTATTTTCAATATGTTTCTGATATTTTTCATATTCGTTTGTTTGTACTTATCCTCACTTATATCCAATACTCTCCATATTAAGTTTGTCACCGTGTTTGTCTTCATTTTCATGGGTTGGTTCGAATAATAATTGCTTAATCTGCCTGAAGATGTATTATTGCGTGGTCCAGAGTCTTCCAAAGTACACCTATTTTTTATAGAAATTTCAACTTTAGACAACATATTCTAAAATCGAATAGCTGCTTTCAAAAAACTAAGACCTGTTTTGTATGTCCCAATCTGTTCTTCAATATTATGCAAAGGTATTTCATAGCCCCGAGCTTGGTGCCTTCAATAGATCCAAAAATCAAAAAAATCCCAATTTTGGGATTTTTGAAAAGTTTTTTGGGAATTGTGGGATTATCAATAACAAATCTAAATCCAAATTTTCACTTTTGCATTTCGACAAAAAATGTCTATATAATTGTAAAATTTAATTAAATAAGTAAGAGTGCTATATTCGGCTGTGCCGAATCTTAAATACCCTCCACCTAAACGTAACAAGAGATAAAAAACTACACTGGTTATAGGACTAGCATTTAAGTGAATTTTGGAAGTGGACCGAAAAATTTCGTTTTGCGATTTATTTTTGTATAAAACTTATTTTTGCTGAATTTTGTCTTGATATTCCAATTTTATAGGCATTTATGTATAATTGAGCAATATTACGGGAAGATTTTTGTATGGGGGCTATGAGAAATCATGGACCGATTCATACTATTTTCCGCACACTTTCTTCTATTATCATAAAAACAACGTATACAAAATGTCATGGCATTATCTGCAATATATTTCAAAATATTGCAATAAAAGGGACAAAAAATATAAAATTTTTATGGAGGTTATCTCACATATCGGTCCATAACTCTGGTTGGCCTAAACCGATTTTGCTGATTTTAAATAGCAAACTTCTCGAAAGCATGGCTGACAGAATTGTTGAAGATTTGGATCTCGAAGATATCTGCGGACTTCAGAAAACTGATTTCAACATCCAGACAGACGGACATGGCTTAATCGACTCCGTTATCTATAAGGATCCATAATATATATACTTTATAGGGTCGGGAAATTATATTGTGGAAATTACAAACGGAATGACAAACTTATATATTCCCTTCTCATGAAGGTGAAGGGTATAAAAATATTCATAAACCAAAAAGCTATAGCAGTTTAAAAATTTAAATTTTCAAAAAAAAAAAAATATTTTTTTTTTGCAAAAAGTCTTCTATGAAGTTTTTAATTTTTAATATATTTAAACATTTTTAAAAAGAAGATATAATTTCCAAAATATGTCTACCTTATTTTGTCCACGTGCCACAGTAATGAACGAATGATTAACATCTCTAGTGAAATTTCTTCACCAAGTTATTTTCTTCCATAACAAGTTCAATGTTAGGTACCTATGTATATAATACATAAGTACAAACATAAACCGATTGCAACTCTTTTTTAACAATGAATCCCAGGTACAATATGAAATACCTGGGATATCCCTAAAACATAATACTATTTTTTTTACTCAAGATAATATAACCCCAAAAGGTAAGCGCTTCCAGCGGTATCTACCAAATGGAGTCCAAAATGTGGTCAGAAAACTGCTTTCGTTTTCCAATTCGAGCTGCCAAAACCCCTTTTTTGCGTCCACAGTCGAGAAAACTTTTGCATTAGAAAGTTCCGGTAACATTTCATCCATTGCAAATTAGATCACTTCAACGTCTTATTAAGAGGAATGGGGTGAATACATATACGAAAAGAGTCTGATTTCTGTACAAGTAGTATATTTCTTACCCACTCAGTATGGGTTTCCACCTTAACAAGTATGTCATCCTTCTCCAGTCTGTTCAATTCTTCCTTCAATTTTTCCCTAAGAGCTACTGGTATTCTCTCGGCTTCTGAATGACTGGTTGAATTGTAGGATCGATTTCCAATATTACTTTTCGCGGGACGTTTGCCATATCCCTCGAAAACGTTGCTAAATTCATTGACTATTCGCCTGGCCTCCAATCTGAGATAGTTAACCTTTTCCGAATAGTCCTTTTTTGTCATAATAGACTTACAATATTTAATCAGGTCCAAAGCTAAACATGTGGCTTCCGACAGTAAGAAGCCGTGGTTGACGTTAACAACCTGAAAATGAATGCTATATTTTCTGCCTTGTGTCGACACGGAACTCTAAACTTCCCCAAAACCTCAATCTTTGTGCCGCCAAATACCTTGATATTGCAATCTGATGGCTTCAATACTGGGTTTCCAAGTAGCTCGCATAAGTTTGAGAACCCTATCACACACAAATCAGCACCACTCGAATATGTTCCAACGTCCCTGAATCTTCAGTCCCAGTTTGGCCTTTACCTTATGCTGATTATTTCTCACATCTAGTCTATATAGAGATGCTTGGAGCTCGGATCTGCATTCTCCTCTGTAGTAGCATAAATAAAGTGCATTTTATTTGTTTTGTTCCCCTTCTTCCTTGAATAACAACATTTGGCAAAATGTCCTCTTTTCTTACATATATTGCAAATTTTATTAAGGGCTGGACAACTACCACTTGTAAATGAGTGTGAAACTCCAAAAATTTACATAAATTCTTAAAATCTGTTGTCGTTTTCATTTTGTATGTATAATCATCCGGTCTCTAATCATTACCTTTTTAACGCTGTTTTGCGGAATAATACCGAAGTCGCAACTATCGGCCATTTTACTTAGTCTTCGTAAGTACTCCTCAAACATTTCCGCCTCCATCTGGTTGCATTTGTGAAAAGCCAATCTATCAAAAAGTGTATGTTTACTAGTCGTCACACACGATTCAACTTTTTCCAACAGCAATTCGCATGAGAACCTGTCCTCATCTCGGACACCGAAATTATCATATTTCAACTTAGCCTCGTCGCCTGTTAGTGAGCACAAAATGTTGGATATTTCGCAATTGGCCTTAAACAACTTAAAATTATCTCCCACATTTCCGTTTATCTGCAGTGGCTTTGGAAAGGGTATTTGAGTCTCTGTGTAGTTTGCAGCATTCTGTCTTAATTCTGCCAATTGTCTCATCTGCTGCATTTGTGTTGAAATAAATTGTTGATCAGTTATCTTTGAAGCACCTGAGTCCAAACACCTGACACAATGTTATATTAAATATATTTTAGTAGTATTTTACTTTATTTAATATATTCAGGTTTTATATTACAATATTATATATTCTAGAAATAGTTTGTCACAACGTGTTCAGCTTCGCTCTTCTAATGACCACATCTGAACCCGCGTTTTCTATATTTTTATAGAGTTGCCATCTTTTCTTCATTTCCTGCATGCCAAGTTAACAACTCGTATAACAAATGGAATGACTCTTCGCTAATGGAAAAAACCCAATTAATCAGATTGTTGGTCGTATTCATTATTATCTTCTTTGGTTGACAAAAAATTTACAATTCTCCCTGAAGCCGTTAATTTTTGGTACCAGTTTATTTTAATTCTATTTCCGCTTCTTATGACCAGGGTATCTAAGTATGGGAGTTTTCCATTTACCACCTCCTCCATTGTAAATCTAATGTTTTTGTGAAATGTGTTTAGTTGTTCTAAGGTCTTTTTTATTGCACTTATCTTTATAATTCCAAATAGGTCGTCCACATATTTCGTCAATAATTTAGGTTTTTCGTCCAGATTCTTCATACATGTTCCAAGGCGTTCCTTGGCAGGCCTTTGCATTGGATGTATACTTTGTCGGTGTACTTAAAATATCTGTTATCCTTGATGCAAAATCTTAGAATTCTCAAAAATAGTTCCTTTAGCATATTTGTATGTTTCTCTATGTCAATCAATTTGTTCTTTATGACATCTATTGCGTAGTTCACTGGCATACTTGGAAAAAGTGATACAACTGTTGTTTACCTTATTTCTAAATTGCACTGCATCCCTTACATTGTAAACCGAAAATGCAGTAAGATTTTTAAAAACATTTGTCAGTAATTTACATAGTTCGCTGGACGGCGAATTAACTGATGCACAGATTGGTCTAAGAGGGTAATCTTCCTTATGGATTTTAGGAAGTCCATATATTCTAGGTGCAGTTGCCGCGACATTCTTCAGTCGTCTCTTTTCTATCACAGTTATATTATTGTACAAAAATAGTTCATCTACCAAATCATGGTTCTTTTTCTTTAGCGATAATGTAGGATCTTTATTTGTCCACCTATATGTCATCATATCATTAAGGATATCCTTCATTCTAACATCATAATCCTTTTTCTCAATTGCCACTGTGACATTACCCTTATGCGCTTTTAATATAAGTATGCTTTTGTTTTTGTGTAAAATTTTTTTAGTTTGTTCCACTGTACTTACTGCCGTATTTATAAAAAATAAAGTAGGCTTGAAGTGTGCTTTAAGACAAAATTTTCATAAAAAATTTTCTTAAAGTACACTTGAAGTCTACTTTAATTTTTTATAAATACGGCAGTTATTATATAACTTTGTCTCCTATTTAGATTTTGCTTGTTGATGTGATTCTCCAGCTGTCTCTTGCCCTTCTCTGTAATCTATAGTCTGGATGCAATCTTCTCCATCAGCAATCATCTACAAAATTGGGAATTTTCACTTCTCTGTTGGTATCGCGTATTTCTCTCCTAGTGATAAGAGCCACTGAGTCTCTTTAGGTATGTCTATGACCGTTTTGTTAACAAACCAACTGTCATTGTAGATAATGTTTAGTTCTTTTATTTGGTTTTCCCGTAAATTGTCAAATTCCTTTCTGTGATTGGACTTTATGTGTCCAATGTGGTGTCAAATGTTTATTTATCTTCCTCTCCATTTCATTTACTTCGACGGTAGTATACTTAACAATTTCATGTTTTTGTCTAATCAGTAAATTGAGCAATTTTCTATGGAAATGTTCCAATATTTTATTTAGTGAACTGTCGATTTTGTTGGGAACTGTCCGATTGTGTTCAAAGATTTTGACAACGTTTTTTGTTGAATTGTCCAAAAAATTTGGTATAATACCTGTATTCTTACATCTCATAAGAAATGTAATTGTAGACCAGGGGCTTCCAAAAATTTTTTGGTTGTGTATTAGTGAGTACTAGAGAGTAATAAAATTGAGAGAATGTATTTATTTAAAGCCGCAGAAAAATGTTAGTAATATACATATTTTTTAATTTCCTATGTATAAATGCTAGCATTTTTAACCGCACAATATTTTTTGAGTGTCATCTGTTAACCTGAAAAAATAACGTAGCATCCGCTAGACATGTGCACTTGTCGAAGTCACATCGACGACTGAATTGAAGAGTATAAAAATATGTCTTGGTAGTGGTATGCACAATTGTTGTATGAAATGGCACGGTTGGGAAATGTGGCACAATAGTGCCATTTTTGGCACTATTGAATGGTCAATGGCCCCACAAACAACCGTTTTGGTCCTTTTTCTTTCATTTCGAAATATTGTCAAAATTTGTTAACAATAAATTTAAAAAAAAATTTAATTTTTTTTTTCTAAAATTAAAAAAAAATATGTTTTTTTTTTATAATTTTTACTATAATTTAATTAATTTCAAAAACACCAAAAAGTACCAATTTGTTCCTTTTAAGAATCCTAATTTTATTGCAACGATGTTAGTTTTTGTTTTCTTTAAAGTTATCAATTTAAAGTGAGTGGTTATAAATGTGTTGAATGAGTTTTCTGTCAAAATGTTCAGTTAAAAAAAGCAATAAGTTTAAAAAACTATTCATTGCCGTTGTAAAAAGTGCTGTATAAATAACCTTATTGCCATTGTTTTATGTTAAAATTAAATAAAAATGTACAAATTTTTAAATAAGTAAGTTGGTTAATAAATTCGTAAATTAAGAACAAGCTATTTCATAGTTTTTTTTTCTAGAGAAAAATCTTCTGATGAATGTGCTTCACAAGCAACTTCAAAACCAAAAGCTGAAAGAAAATTTAAAACGGACTGGACAAAGACGTATCCATGGCTTAGAGAACACAAAACTGGGAAAAGATGTTTTTTATGTGATACAAACATATCTGGAAGCCAATATCACCTACAAAGACATGCTAAAACAGAAACTCACAAAAAATTAGAAGCTGAAGCAAAATGCAACCCAAAAATTAACAACTTTATAACACAAATAACAGCTACGGATTCAATAAATTACAAGGTTAAAAACTTGAAAATAATCTTAACAAACTTTGCGGCCGAGCACAATATTGCATTTTCTGTATTGGACTATTTAAATAATGTATTAAAAAATGGTATAACTGATTCAAATATTGTAAAGACGTTTAATATAAATCGGAAAAAGGGAACAAAGATAATAACCGACTGTGTTGGTCCCTCCAGTACAAAACAAATTGCCAGTATATGCAAAACACAATATTTTTCAATAATCGTTGACGAGAGTAATGACTGCACCGTTTCGAAAAATTTAGCAATTTTAATAAGCATTTACGTTGGTAAGTGTATTGACCGATTTTTAGAGTTGGTTCAAGTGCCTGACGGCTCTGCCAAATCTATTTTTAACGCTATAAAAAAAGTGTTAGATGAAAACGAAATTCCCTTTGATAATTTAATTGGATTTGGTGCGGATAACTGTTCGGTTATGATGGGAAACTCTAATGGTGTTCAGGCGTTGCTAAAAGGATTGCAGCCAGCATTATATGTGAGCGGATGTATATGCCACAATTTAAATTTGGCTTCCCAACATGCTGCCGAGGCTTTATCCAAAACAATTGACGACCTTATAAGAGGTATCAACCATTTTTTTGCAACTGCTCTTCCCGAAAGGAAGATTTTACAAAGTTCCAAAAATATTTTAATTCTGAGGAACATGCAATCTTAAAATATGCACCAACTAGATGGCTGTCGCGTCAAGCAGCTATTGATAGAATAATTGAACAGTGGGACGCCCTTACATACTATTTTACTCTTTCAAATTTTGAATCGAAGTACTCGGAAAAAACTAATTTCATATTGGACAACTTGACAACTTGGACAATGAAGCTATACTTTTTATTTCTTTCATATGTGCTAAAAATTATAAACGATATTAATATAGAAATGCAAAGCGAAGATACACGAGTTCACGTAATAATGGAAAGACTATCATTACTTTTTAAACAGTTGGCCAGAAATTTTATAAGCAAACGTTATATGGACGATCTAGAAGTAGAAAATATAAACTTCAACAGTCATCAATTACCGACCCAGGAAATTTATTGTGGCGCAGCAGTTAAACTACTTATAGTGACAAAAACGATTCTAGTTGAAGAAGTCATACAATTTAAAGAAAATGTGAAATGCTTTTACATAAAATTTTTAGACTTCATTACTCAAGCTTTTCAACATATTAATTATCTTTTTAAGATTTTTTTCCAAAATTGTCAAATACTTATTTTTTTCAAAAATTAAAATTTACAGTTTCCAATATTGTCACAAATCTTTTCCAGATTTAAAAAAGGCAAAATTACTTAGTTCCCAATATTATTCGAAGTCCCACTACTACATGAAATAAGTGGTCCTTGCAACACTAAATCTATATAGTCTAGCTTTGGTACCATTCACTCAGTTACCAGAATAGTCACAAATGTTCTCCAGAAATTTTGCATTTAACAATCAACAATGTTTTTCAGATTTTTTTTCCAAAATTGTCAAAAATCATTTCTGTGCGCCTACAATACTTTATCTACATAGTGTAGCTTCGGTTCCAAATTTCTCAGTACGCAAGATTTTCAAAATTTTAAACAATCTTTTTCAGATTTTTTGTTTCAAAATTGTTAAAATCATTTTTTTTTTTTTTTTTCAGAAAATAGTGTACTTCGGTTCCAAATTTCTCAGTACGCAAGATTTCCAAAATTTTACACAATATTTTTAATTTTTTCTAAAAATTTTTTTCAAAATTCTTTTCCAAAAAAAATCAAATTTTCAGTTTTGAAAATTATCATGTTTTAGAATATTTAAATTTTCAATTCAAAATTTATCAGAACTCAAGATTTTCAAAATTGTCAAAAATATTTTTCATTTTTTTTTACAAAATTCTAAAAATTTTTCTCAAAATTCTTTTCCAAAAAAAAATAAAATTTTCAGTTTTGAAAATTGTCATGTTTTAGAATATTTAAATTTTCAATTCAGAATTTCTCAGAACTCAAGATTTTCAAAATTGTCAAAAATCTTTTCAAAATTGTTAAAATCATTTTTTTCCAGAAAACAGTGTACTTCGGTTCCAAATTTATCAGTACGCTAGATTTTCAACATATTTAATTATCTTTTTAAATTTTTTTTTTCCAAAATTGTCAAATACTTATTTTTTTCAAAAATTAATATTTACAGTTTCCAATATTGTCACAAATCTTTTCCAGATTTAAAAAAGCCAAAATTACTTAGTTCCCAATATTATTCGAAATCCCACTACTACATTTGAAACAAGTGGTCCTTAGAACACTAAATCTATATAGTCTAGCTTTGGTACCATTCACCCAGTTACCAGAATAGTCACAAATCTTCTCCAGAATTTTTGCATTCAACAATCAACAATGTTTTTCAGATTTTTTTTTCCAAAATTGTCAAAAATCATTTCTGTGCGCCTACAACACTTTATCTAAATAGTGTAGCTTCGGTTCCAAATTTCTCAGTACGAAAGATTTCCAAAATTTTAAACAATCTTTTTTCATTTTTTTACAAAATTCTAAAAATTTTTCTCAAAATTCTTTTTCAAAAAAACTAAAATTTTCAGTTTTGAAAATTGTCTGTTTCAGAATATTTAAATTTTCAATTCAAAATTTCTCAGAACTCAAGATTTTCAAAGTTGTCAAAAATCTTTTTCAGATTTTTTGTTTTAAAATTGTTAGAATCATTTTTTTTTTTTTCAGATAATAGTGTACTTCGGTTCCAAATTTCTCAGTACGCAAGATTTTGAAAATTTTAAACAATATTTTTCATTTTTATACAAAATTCTAAAAATTTTTCTCAAAATTATTTTCCAAAAAATATATAAAATTTTCAGTTTTGAAAATGTCGGTTTCAGAATATTTAAATTTTCAATTCAAAATTTCTCAGAACTCAAGATTTTTAAAATTGTCACAAATCTTTTTTTAGATTTTTTGTTTCAAAATTGTTATAATAATGTTTTTTTTTTGTCAGAAAATAGTCGACTTCGGTTCCAAATTTCTCAGTACGCAAGATTTCCAAAATTTTATACAATCTTTTTCATCTTTTTTACAAAATTCTAAAAACTTTTCTCAAAATTCTTTTCAAAAAAAAAAAATCTGTTTTGAAGAAATCATTCTTTTTTTCAGAATATTATACTAGTTCCTTATATTATTCCAAATATCCCACTACTACTATTTTTTCACTACCAAATTTCACGTACTCAAGATTTTCAACATATTAATTATCTTTTTAAGATTTTTTTCCAAAATTGTCAAATACCTATTTTTTTCAAAAATTAAAATTTACAGTTTCCAATATTGTCACAAATCTTTTCCACATTTAAAAAAAAGCAAAATTACGTAGTTCCCAATATTATTCGAAATCCCACTACTACATTTGAAACAAGTTGTCCTGACAACACTAAATCTATATAGTCTAACTTTGGTACTATTCACTCAATTTTTTTCAAAAATTAAAATTATAGTTTCCAATATTGTCACAAATCTTTTTTAAAAAAAGGCAAAATTACTTAGTTCCCTTCAGTTCCAAATTTCTCAGTACGCAAGATTTTCAAAATTTTAAACAATCATTTTAATTTTTTTTTTACAAAATTCTAAAAATTTTTCTCCTAGTTCCAAATATCCCACCACTACTACATTTGGATCAAATGCTCCTTATTATAACACTTCATCTATATAGTCTATCTAGCTTTGGCCCCAATCATCCATTGGCTAGAATGTTCACAAAGCTTCTCCAACTCTTTTTTTAAATTTTCTTTACCAAGTTTCACAGTACTCAAGGTTTTCAACATATTTAATTATCTTTTTAATTTTTTTTCCAAAATTGTCAAATACTTATTTTTTTTTTTTAAAAATTAAAATTTACAGTTTCCAATATTGTCACAAATATTTTCCAGATTTAAAAAAGGCAAAATTACTTAGTTCCCAATATTATTCGAAATCCCACTACTACATTTGAAACAAGTGGTCCTTACAACACCAAATCTATATAGTCTAGCTTTGGTACCATTCACCCAGTTACCAGAATAGTCACAAATCTTCTCCACAATTTTTGCAATCAACAATCAACAATGTTTTTCAGATTTTTTTTTCCAAAATTGTCAAAAATCATTTCTGTGCGCCTACAACACTTTATCTAAATAGTGTAGCTTCTGTTCCAAATTTCTCAGTACGCAAGATTTTCAAAATTTTAAACAATCTTTTTCAGATTTTTTGTTACAAAATTGTTAAAATCATTTTTTTTTTTTTTGTTTTTCAGAAAATAGTGTACACAATATTTTTCATTTTTTCTAAATTCTTTTCCAAAAAAAAAATAAAATTTTCAGTTTTTAAAATTATCATGTTTTAGAATATTTAAATTTTCAATTCAAAATTTCTCAGAACTCAAGATTTTCAAAATTGTCAAAAATATTTTTCAAAATTGTTATAATCATTTTTTTTTCCAGAAAACAGTGTACTTCGGGTCCAAATTTCTCAGTATGCAAGATTTCCAAAATTTTAAACAATCTTTTTCATTTTTTTTTACAAAATTCTAAAAATTTTTCTCAAAATTCTTTTCAAAAAAAATAAAATTTTCAGTTTTGAAAATTGTCTGTTTCAGAATATTTAAATTTTCAGTTCAAAATTTCTCAGAACCCAAGATTTTCAAAATTGTCAAAAATCTTTTTCAAAATTGTTAAAATCATTTTTTTCCAAAACACAGTGTACTTCGGTTCCAAATTTCTCAGTACGCAAGATTTCCAAAATTTTAAACAATTTTTTTTTCATTTTTTTTACAAAATTCTAAAAATTTTTCTCAAAATTTTTTTTCCAAAAAAAAAAATTTTTCAGTTTTGAAAAAATTTTTCCAAATTGTTATATACTATATATGATATATATCAAATATATATATATATTATACTAGTTCCCAATATTATTCCAAATATCCCACTACTACATTTGGAACAAGTGCTCCTTATTATAACACTTAATCTATATAGTCTATCTAGCTGTGGCACCATTCATCCATTGGCTAGAAATTCAAAATTTCTCAGAACTCAAGATTTTTAAAATTGTCAAAAATCTTTTTCAGATTTTTTGTTTCGTTCACATAGTGTTGCTTGAACTGGTCGGACGTGTTATTTTTAGTGCGGCTGAATTTTCGTAATAGGTGAAAAAAAAAAAAACTTGTAATAAGTGAAAAAAAAATATATATATATATATAAAAAAGATATCGTAATAGGTGGAAAAATATCTATAGTGGTTTTTCGGTAATTTAAAAATCGAAAGAGCTAAGCTACAGTAGAAAAAATTTATGGATCTCTGAGGAAGAATCCTTAAGAAAATCCGTGGAGTCTCTTCTCACCACAAAAGCCGAAACACGGCGCCGTTCCTGTTCGCCCATTATAGTTATCTCATCCGATGAGAAATCATCATCTTCATCAAATAGTGCAGTCAAACCCAAAAAACAAGTAGGTATGGATAAGTACATCACCGTTCTCAAGCGACAGAGGAGCCTGACATCTGCTCAAATGTCTTCCAATTCTAAAGTTCCTAAGCCCGTCAGCAGTGATAAGCCAAATGATCAAAACAGATTTGCTCTACTTCAGACGGATGACCCAGAAATACCGAAAAAGACGTTTAAGCCCCCACCAATTTACCTGAGAGATCCCACTTCCAATAAACTGGTACAAGGAATTGTTGCTGTAATAGGTGAGAACATGTTTAGCGTAACCTCAATTAAACATGGAAAAATCAGCGAGACAAAGATCCAAGTGAATAGGGAAGATGATTTTCGAAAATTGTCCAACCAGTTGGAGAGGGAGACCAGGGATTTCTATACCTATCAGCTCAAAAGCGCAAAAGGACTCCAAGTCGTTCTAAAGGGTATAGACCCATGTGTTGATCCTGCGGAGATAAAGAACGGATTAATGGACAAAGGGTTCAAAATCAAGAGCGTAGTGAATATTAGAAACCGTGAAAAGATTCCTCAGCCCATGTTGCCTTAAAGAAAAACGAGTCCCATCCAATTTACAATCTTATTTATCTTCTGCATCGTAGAATTACCGTGGAGGAACCGCATAAGCGTGTTGGACCCGTGGAATTTGGTCACACCAAAGCGTATTGTAAATTGCCGTCTGTTTGTGTTGCATGTGGGGAACTACATGCAACTGCTCAATGTAATAAGTCCAAAAGGGACTTAAAAATAAAAAAATGCAGTAACTGTGGAGGAAATCATACCGCTAATTATAGAGGTTGTCCAGTTTATACTTATTTAAAGGGCATAAAGACCAATAAGTTGCCAGTATTACCTGACCATCCTCAACAACCTAATTTCACGTCGAGTAAGAATTTTCCTCAAATTGTACGCCCAACTACTCACGTAAACGCTCCTATTTCTAGACAAGTTTCTTACGCAAACGTGGTCAAATCTAATATGCCAGGTCTGGAGCAGGAACCTATATCGCAATATTCTGAGCCACATATCAACAATCTAGAGACAACATTGCAGACACTTGTCCAAACTATGAACACTTTTACGACCACCATGACATCCATGATGCAGGAAATGCTGAAAATGCAATCCACTATCTTGCAAGCCATTTTAAAGAAATGATTTATTTAAAAATTTGTTTTTGGAATGCGAACGGCCTCCGCCAACATAAAAACGAACTGGAATACTTCCTGATGGATAAGCAGACTGATGTTATGATGATTGCTGAAACTCACTTGACGTCGCCGGGTACTTCAAAATTAATGGCTACGTGTTGTACGATACTAAAGATCCCCGCGGAAGAGCTTGTGGAGGTTCGGCAATTCTTATAAAGAACAGAATAAAACATTATCTAATGAATAACATAAGTGAGGATTACCTCCAAGCAACAAACATTTGCCTTGAATTCTGTCAATACAAATTTGTTTTATCATCGATTTATTCTCCGCCTCGATTCTCAATAAAAGAACACCAATACCATAACTTCTTTAATTCCCTTGGAGCTAGATTTTTAGTTGCTGGCGACTTTAACGCCAAACACACATTTTGGGGTTCACGTCTGGTAATCCCAAAGGGTCGCGTACTCTTCAACACCATTGCTCAAATAGGCTTAGATGTACTCTCAAGCGGACATCCCACATACTGGCCGACGAACCGACGGAAGATTCCCGATGTTATTGACTTTGGAGTAGTGAAAAATATCCCTGTAGAATGGATGCAAGTGGATCCTTGATTAGACTTGTCCTCAGATCACTCTCCTACTATCATTTCAATGCATTTCCCTCAAGTGTGTGGCTCTCCATTTAGAAACATGACTAAGACCCGAGTAAGCTGGATAAAATACAAAAAGTATTTATGTTCTCATTGCACGGAAAATATTGTGTTGAGAACTACCGACGATATCGATGAGTCGATTGGCAACTTTACCGAGGACCTTCGACGAGCTGTGCATCACGCTTCCGCTATCACGTTGAATGTAGAAATAGGACACACAGAACTTATTTATCTGAACTCGAACATCTCCTATCAGAAAAAGAAAGAATGAGAAGAGAGTGGCAACTTCACAGGTCTCCTGAACTGAAAGCTAGGCTACGGGTATGCAGAGATATACTAAGACATTTCTTAGAAACCCAAAGAACGGCTTCACTTAGATCCTACTTGGAGGGTCTTGATAGTACCCCACAATCTGACTACTCGTTATGGAGGGCGGCAAGAGGTTTAAAAAGACCAGTGAGAGGAAAACCTCCTTTGCGAAATCCGACTGGTGACTGGGCTAGAAATGATTCCGAGAAAGGGACATTATTTGTTAACCATTTAAGAAATGTGTTTAATAAAAACAACTCAAATAACGTATCTGATTTGCCACCACTCGTTATTAGACCTCCTGTAACCTCTAAGACTAAACTTTGGTGATGTCCAAAGCGCTATTGGTACTCTGAACCTTAGAAAGGCTCTAGGTATGGATAAAATCAGCAATAAAATGCTTGTGGAGTTATCTCGTGTAGCTAGAAGAATTATCCTCTTTATCTTCAACGCTATTTTACGCCTAGAATACTATCCTGCAGATTGGAAGGTGTCTATGATCACTATGATTCCTAAGTCAGGGAAGGATCACACCAAAGTAGAGTCATATAGGTCAATTCGGCTTCAGAGCTAAACACAGCACAATCGAACAAACACACAGATTGGTAAATGTGATAAGAGGGTCGTTTGAAGACAAAAAATACTGCTCCGCCCTTTTCATTGATGTGTCCCAAGCGTTCGACAAAGTTTGGCATGACGGTTTAATGCATAAAATAAAATTAACTCTGCCTGCTAACACCCATAAACTTATGGAAAGCTATTTATACGGTCGCAAATTTAAAATCAAAGAAGGCAATTTTTTAAGCCCCGCTCAGCCAATTGAAACAGGGTAGCATACTGGGTCCTACTTTATATTTGATTTATGCCTCCGACATGCCGTCAGACCCCAAAACCCACACGTCAACTTTCGCAGACGATACAGCCTTTATCAGCGTTCATAAGGACCACCAAGTAGCATCACAGAATTTGCAGAATTATGTTTATAAACTAGAGAATTGGCTAGAGCTTTGGAAAATCAGGGTTAATGAACAGAAATGTATTCATATCACTTTCACATTGCGAAAAGAAACTTGTTCATCAAAATAAATAATCAAATTATTCCTCAACATAATGAAGTCAAATACCTCGGCATTCACCTCGACCGCCGTTTAACTTGGAAGTTTCATATTGAAGCGAAACTTACACAGATGAGATTAAAAGCAGTGCAACTTAATTGGCTAATTGGCAGAAATTCTTCACTAAAGTTGGACTGCAAACTATTGTTGTACCATGCAATTCTAAAGCCAATCTGGTGCTATGGAATTCAATTATGGGGTACTGCCTCAGCATCAACCATTGAAAAAATTCAAAGGGGTCAAAATAAAATTCTACGTATAATTACTGCAGCTCCATGGTATGTTAAAAATTCTCGAAATCACAAAGATATATGCGTGCCATTAGTAAAAGTTGAATTTACAAAACACGCGTCAAAGTATGTCAGCAAACTTGAACACCACCCAAACCCACTTGCACGAGACATCCTTAACTTTAGTGGCCATAATCGGTTGAGAAGGAGGGATACCCCTGCTTTAACTCACGCGCATAATAGATTACTGGATCAGTTGATGTGAAATTTTTTTAGTATCATAAAATTTTTGTCTAGCACTGGCTGGGCTTATTATTTTATTTTTAGTATTAAGATTTGAATACTTATTATATGAAGATTCAATAAATAAATAAAGGCTAAAAAAAAAAAAGATTTTTTGTTTCAAAAAAATCATTTCAGTGCACCCACACTTTATCTAAATAGTGTAGCTTCGGTTCCAAATTTCTCAGTACGCAAGATTTTCAAAATTTTAAACAACATTTTTCAGATTTTTTGTTTCAAAATTGTTAAAATCATGTTTTTATTTATTTTTTTTTTTCAGAAAATAGTGTACTTCGGTTCCAAATTTCTCAGTACGCAAGATTTCAGAACTCTTTTTCAAAAAAAAAAAAAAAATTCAGTTTTGAAAAAAATTTTCAAAATTGTTAAAAATCTTTTTTTTTTTTCAGAATATTATACTAGTTCCTTATATTATTCCAAATATCCCACTACTACTAATTTTTCACTACCAAATTTCACAGTACTCAAGATTTTCAACATATTAATTATCTTTTTAAGATTTTTCCAAAATTGTCAAATACCTATTTTTTTCAAAAATTAATTAAATTAAAGTTTCCAATATTGTCACAAATCTTTTCCACATTTAAAAAAAGGCAAAATTACGTAGTTCCCAATATTATTCGAAATCCCACTACTACATTTGAAACAAGTTGTCCTGACAACACTAAATCTATATAGTCTAACGTTGGTACTATTCACTCAGTTACCAGAAAAGTCACAAGTCTTCTCCAGAATTTTTGCATTCTTCAATCAACAATTTTTTGTTTAAATTGTCAAAAATCATTTCAGTGCGCCTACACTTTATCTAAATAGTGTAGTTTCGGTTCCACATTTCTCAGTACCCAAGGTTTTCAAAAATTTAAACAATATTTTTCAGATTTTTTGTTTCAAAATTGTTAAAAACATTTTTTTTTGTTTAGCAAATAGTGTACTTCGGTTCCAAATTTCTTAGTACGCAAGATTTTCAAAATTTTAAACAATCTTTTTCATTTTTTTTTACAAAATTGTAAAAAATTTTCTCAAAATTTTTTTCCAAAAAAAATTTTTCAGTTTTGAAAAAATTTTTCAAAATTGTTATATACTATATATGAACATTCTAGCCAATGGATGAATGGTGCCACAGCTAGATAGACTATATAGATTAAGTGTTATATTATATCCAAATATCCCAAATGTAGTAGTGGGATATTTGGAATAATATTGGGAACTAGTATAATATATATATTTGATATATCAAGTATAATATATATATTTGATATATCAAATATATATATTATACTAGTTCCCAATATTATTCCAAATATCCCACTACTACATTTGGGATATTTGGATATAATATAACACTTAATCTATATAGTCTATCTAGCTGTGGCACCATTCATCCATTGGCTAGAATGTTCAAAAAGCTTCTCCAACTTTATATTTAAATTTTCACTACCAAATTTCACAGTACTCAAGGTTTTCAACATATTTAATTATCTTTTTAATTTTTTTTTCCAAAATTGTCAAATACTTATTTTTTTTTTTCAAAAATTAAAATTTACAGTTTCCAATATTGTCACAAATATTTTCCAGATTTAAAAAAGGCAAAATTACTTAGTTCCCAATATTATTCGAAATCCCACTACTACATTTGAAACAAGTGGTCCGTACAACACCAAATCTATATAGTCTAGCTTTGGTACCATTCACCCAGTTACCAGAATAGTCACAAATCTTCTCCAGAATTTTTGCAATCAACAATCAACAATGTTTTTCAGATTTTTTTTCCAAAATTGTCAAAAATCATTTCTGTGCGCCTACAACACTTTATCTAAATAGTGTAGCTTCGGTTCCAAATTTCTCAGTACGCAAGATTTTCAAAATTTTAAACAATCTTTTTCAGATTTTTTGTTTCAAAATTGTTAAAATCATTTTTTTTTTGTTTTTCAGAAAATAGTGTACACAATATTTTTCATTTTTTCTACATTCTTTTCCAAAAAAAAATAAAATTTTCAGTTTTGAAAATTATCATGTTTTAGAATATTTAAATTTTCAGTTCAAAATTTCTCAGAACCCAAGATTTTCAAAATTGTCAAAAATCTTTTTCAAAATTGTTAAAATCATTTTTTTCCAAAACACAGTGTACTTCGGTTCCAAATTTCTCAGTACGCAAGATTTCCAAAATTTTAAACAATTTTTTTTTCATTTTTTTTACAAAATTCTAAAAATTTTTCTCAAAATTCTTTTCAAAAAAAATAAAATTTTCAGTTTTGAAAATTGTCTGTTTCAGAATATTTAAATTTTCAGTTCAAAATTTCTCAGAACCCAAGATTTTCAAAATTGTCAAAAATCTTTTTCAAAATTGTTAAAATCATTTTTTTCCAAAACACAGTGTACTTCGGTTCCAAATTTCTCAGTACGCAAGATTTCCAAAATTTTAAACAATTTTTTTTTCATTTTTTTTTACAAAATTCTAAAAAATTTTTCTCAAAATTTTTTTTCCAAAAAAAAAAATTTTTCAGTTTTGAAAAAATTTTTCCAAATTGTTATATACTATATATGATATATATCAAATATATATATATATTATACTAGTTCCCAATATTATTCCAAATATCCCACTACTACATTTGGAACAAGTGCTCCTTAATATAACACTTAATCTATATAGTCTATCTAGCTGTGGCACCATTCATCCATTGGCTAGAATGTTCAAAAAGCTTCTCCAATCTTTATAAGATTTTTTTCCAAAATTGTCAAATACTTATTTTTTTTTTTTAAGTAAAATTTACAGTTTCCAATATTGTCACAAATCTTTTCCAGATTAAAAAAAGGCAAAATTACTTAGTTCCCAATATTATTCGAAACCCCACTACTACATTTGAAACAAGTGGTCCTTACGCCACTAAATCTATATATGCTAGCTTTGGTAGTATTCATCCAGTTACCAGAATAGTCACAAGTCCTCTCCAGAATTTTTGCATTCAACAATATTTTTCAGATTTTTTCCAAAATTGTCAAAAATCATTTCTGTGCGCCTACAACACTTAATCTAAATACTGTAGCTTCGGTTCCAAATTTTTCAGTACTCAAGATTTCCAAAATTTTAAACAATCTTTTTCATTTTTTTTTTTTACAAAATTCAAAAATTTTGCTCAAAATTCTTGTCCAAAAAAAATTTTTCAGTTTTGAAAAAAATTTTCAAAATTGTTAAAAATCATTTTTTTTCAGAATATTATACTAGTTCCTTATATTATTCCAAATATCCCACTACTACATTTGGAACAAGTGCTCCTTATTATAACACTTAATCTATATAGTCTATCTAGCTGTGGCACCATTCATCCATTGGCTAGAAATTCAAAATTTCTCAGAACTCAAGATTTTTAAAATTGTCAAAAATCTTTTTCAGATTTTTTGTTTCGTTCACATAGTGTTGCTTGAACTGGTCGGACGTGTTATTTTTAGTGCGGCTGAATTTTCGTAATAGGTGAAAAAAAAAAAAACTTGTAATAAGTGAAAAAAATATATATATATATATAAAAAAAATTTATCGTAATAGGTGGAAAAATATCTATAGTGGTTTTTCGGTAATTTAAAAATCGAAAGAGCTAAGCTACAGTAGAAAAAATTTATGGATCTCTGAGGAAGAATCCTTAAGAAAATCCGTGGAGTCTCTTCTCACCACAAAAGCCGAAATACGGCGCCGTTCCTGTTCGCCCAATATAGTTATCTCATCCGATGAGAAATCATCATCTTCATCAAATAGTGCAGTCAAACCCAAAAAACAAGTAGGTATGGATAAGTACATCACCGTTCTCAAGCGACAGAGGAGCCCGACATCTGCTCAAATGTCTTCCAATTCTAAAGTTCCTAAGCCCGTCAGCAGTGATAAGCCAAATGATCAAAACAGATTTGCTCTACTTCAGACGGATGACCCAGAAATACCGAAAAAGACGTTTAAGCCCCCACCAATTTACCTGAGAGAGCCCACTTCCAATAAACTGGTACAAGGAATTGTTGCTGTAATAGGTGAGAACATGTTTAGCGTAACCTCAATTAAACATGGAAAAATCAGCGAGACAAAGATCCAAGTGAATAGGGAAGATGATTTTCGAAATTTGTCCAACCAGTTGGAGAGGGAGACCAGGGATTTCTATACCTATCAGCTCCAAAGCGCAAAAGGACTCCAAGTCGTTCTAAAGGGTATAGACCCATGTGTTGATCCTGCGGAGATAAAGAACGGATTAATGGACAAAGGGTTCAAAATCAAGAGCGTAGTGAATATTAGAAACCGTGAAAAGGTTCCTCAGCCCATGTTCAGGGTAGAATTGGAACCTGGAGATGTTGCCTTAAAGAAAAACGAGTCCCATCCAATTTACAATCTTATTTATCTTCTGCATCGTAGAATTACCGTGGAGGAACCGCATAAGCGTGTTGGACCCGTCCAGTGTCTTAATTGTCAAGAATTTGGTCACACCAAAGCGTATTGTAAATTGCCGTCTGTTTGTGTTGCATGTGGGGAACTACATGCAACTGCTCAATGTAATAAGTCCAAAACGGACTTAAAAATAAAAAATGCAGTAACTGTGGAGGAAATCATACTGCTAATTATAGAGGTTGTCCAGTTTATACTTATTTAAAGGGCATAAGGACCAATAAGTCGCCAGTATTACCTGACCATCCTCAATTTCAAGTCGAGTAAGAATTTTCCTTGTACGACCAACTACTCACGTAAACGCTCCTAATTCTAGACAAGTTTCTTACGCAAACGTGGTCAAATCTAATATGCCAGGTCTGGAGCAGGAACCTATATCGCAATATTCTGAGCCACATATCAACAATCTAGAGACAACATTGCAGACACTTGTCCAAACTATGAACACTTTTACGACCACCATGACATCCATGATGCAGGAAATGCTGAAAATGCAATCCACTATCTTGGAAGCCATTTTAAAGAAATGATTTATTTAAAAATTTGTTTTTGGAATGCGAACGGCCTCCGCCAACATAAAAACGAACTGGAATACTTCCTGATGGATAAGCAGACTGATGTTATGATGATTGCTGAAACTCACTTGACGTCGCCGGGTACTTCAAAATTGATGGCTACGTGTTGTACGATACTAAAGATCCCCGCGGAAGAGCTTGTGGTGGTTCGGCAATTCTTATAAAGAACAGAATAAAACATTATCTAATGAATAACATAAGTGAGGATTACCTCCAAGCAACAAACATTTGCCTTGAATTCTGTCAATACAAATTTGTTTTATCATCGATTTATTCTCCGCCTCGATTCTCAATAAAAGAACACCAATACCATAACTTCTTTAATTCCCTTGGAGCTAGATTTTTAGTTGCTGGCGACTTTAACGCCAAACACACATTTTGGGGTTCACGTCTGGTAATCCCAAAGGGTCGCGTACTCTTCAACACCATTGCTCAAATAGGCTTAGATGTACTCTCAAGCGGACATCCCACATACTGGCCGACGAACCGACGGAAGATTCCCGATGTTATTGACTTTGGAGTAGTGAAAAATATCCCTGTAGAATGGATGCAAGTGGATCCTTGATTAGACTTGTCCTCAGATCACTCTCCTACTATCATTTCAATGCATTTCCCTCAAGTGTGTGGCTCTCCATTTAGAAACATGACTAAGACCCGAGTAAGCTGGATAAAATACAAAAAGTATTTATGTTCTCATTGCACGGAAAATATTGTGTTGAGAACTACCGACGATATCGATGAGTCGATTGGCAACTTTACCGAGGACCTTCGACGAGCTGTGCATCACGCTTCCACTTATCACGTTGAATGTAGAAATAGGACAAACAGAACTTATTTATCTGAACTCGAACATCTCCTGGGCTAGAAATGATTCCGAGAAAGGGACATTATTTGTTAACCATTTAAGAAATGTGTTTACTAAAAACAACTCAAATAACGTATCTGATTTGCCACCACTCGTTATTAGACCTCCTGTAACCTCTAAGACTAAACTTTGGTGATGTCCAAAGCGCTATTGGTACTCTGAACCTTAGAAAGGCTCCAGGTATGGATAAAATCAGCAATAAAATGCTTGTGGAGTTACCTCGTGTAGCTAGAAGAATTATCCTCTTTATCTTCAACGCTATTTTACGCCTAGAATACTATCCTGCAGATTGGAAGGTGTCTATGGTCACTATGATTCCTAAGTCAGGGAAGGATCACACCAAAGTAGAGTCATATAGGTCAATTCGGCTTCAGAGCTAAACACAGCACAATCGAACAAACACACAGATTGGTAAATGTGATAAGAGGGTCGTTTGAAGACAAAAAATACTGCTCCGCCCTTTTCATTGATGTGTCCCAAGCGTTCGACAAAGTTTGGCATGACGGTTTAATGCATAAAATAAAATTAACTCTGCCTGCTAACACCCATAAACTTATGGAAAGCTATTTATACGGTCGCAAATTTAAAATCAAAGAAGGCAATTTTTTAAGCCCCGCTCAGCCAATTGAAACAGGGTAGCATACTGGGTCCTACTTTATATTTGATTTATGCCTCCGACATGCCGTCACACCCCAAAATCCACACGTCAACTTTCGCAGACGATACAGCCTTTATCAGCGTTCATAAGGACCACCAAGTAGCATCACAGAATTTGCAGAATTATGTTTATCAACTAGAGAATTGGCTAGAGCTTTGGAAAATCAGGGTTAATGAACAGAAATGTATTCATATCACTTTCACATTGCGAAAAGAAACTTGCTCGTTCATCAAAATAAATAATCAAATTATTCCTCAACATAATGAAGTCAAATACCTCGGCATTCACCTCGACCGCCGTTTAACTTGGAAGTCTCATATTGAAGCGAAACTTACACAGATGAGATTAAAAGCAGTGCAACTTAATTGGCTAATTGGCAGAAATTCTTCACTAAAGTTGGACTGCAAACTATTGTTGTACAATGCAATTCTAAAGCCAATCTGGTGCTATGGAATTCAATTATGGGGTACTGCCTCAGCATCAAACATTGAAAAAATTCAAAGGGGTCAAAATAAAATTCTACGTATAATTACTGCAGCTCCATGGTATGTTAAAAATTCTCGAAATCACAAAGATATATGCGTGCCATTAGTAAAAGTTGAATTTACAAAACACGCGTCAAAGTATGTCAGCAAACTTGAACACCACCCAAACCCACTTGCACGAGACATCCTTAACTTTAGTGGCCATAATCGGTTGAGAAGGAGGGATACCCCTGCTTTAACTCACGCGCATAATAGATTACTGGATCAGTTGATGTGAAATTTTTTTAGTATCATAAAATTTTTGTCTAGCACTGGCTGGGCTTATTATTTTATTTTTAGTATTAAGATTTGAATACTTATTATATGAAGATTCAATAAATAAATAAAGGCTAAAAAAAAAAAAGATTTTTTGTTTCAAAAAAATCATTTCAGTGCACCCACACTTTATCTAAATAGTGTAGCTTCGGTTCCAAATTTCTCAGTACGCAAGATTTTCAAAATTTTAAACAACATTTTTCAGATTTTTTGTTTCAAAATTGTTAAAATCATGTTTTTATTTATTTTTTTTTTTCAGAAAATAGTGTACTTCGGTTCCAAATTTCTCAGTACGCAAGATTTCAGAACTCTTTTTCAAAAAAAAAAAAAAAATTCAGTTTTGAAAAAAATTTTCAAAATTGTTAAAAATCTTTTTTTTTTTTCAGAATATTATACTAGTTCCTTATATTATTCCAAATATCCCACTACTACTAATTTTTCACTACCAAATTTCACAGTACTCAAGATTTTCAACATATTAATTATCTTTTTAAGATTTTTCCAAAATTGTCAAATACCTATTTTTTTCAAAAATTAATTAAATTAAAGTTTCCAATATTGTCACAAATCTTTTCCACATTTAAAAAAAGGCAAAATTACGTAGTTCCCAATATTATTCGAAATCCCACTACTACATTTGAAACAAGTTGTCCTGACAACACTAAATCTATATAGTCTAACGTTGGTACTATTCACTCAGTTACCAGAAAAGTCACAAGTCTTCTCCAGAATTTTTGCATTCTTCAATCAACAATTTTTTGTTTAAATTGTCAAAAATCATTTCAGTGCGCCTACACTTTATCTAAATAGTGTAGTTTCGGTTCCACATTTCTCAGTACCCAAGGTTTTCAAAAATTTAAACAATATTTTTCAGATTTTTTGTTTCAAAATTGTTAAAAACATTTTTTTTTGTTTAGCAAATAGTGTACTTCGGTTCCAAATTTCTTAGTACGCAAGATTTTCAAAATTTTAAACAATCTTTTTCATTTTTTTTTACAAAATTGTAAAAAATTTTCTCAAAATTTTTTTCCAAAAAAAATTTTTCAGTTTTGAAAAAATTTTTCAAAATTGTTATATACTATATATGAACATTCTAGCCAATGGATGAATGGTGCCACAGCTAGATAGACTATATAGATTAAGTGTTATATTATATCCAAATATCCCAAATATATATATTATACTTGATATATCAAATATATATATTATACTAGTTCCCAATATTATTCCAAATATCCCACTACTACATTTGGGATATTTGGATATAATATAACACTTAATCTATATAGTCTATCTAGCTGTGGCACCATTCATCCATTGGCTAGAATGTTCAAAAAGCTTCTCCAACTTTATATTTAAATTTTCACTACCAAATTTCACAGTACTCAAGGTTTTCAACATATTTAATTATCTTTTTAAAATTTTTTTCCAAAATTGTCAAATACTTATTTTTTTTTTTTCAAAAATTAAAATTTACAGTTTCCAATATTGTCACAAATATTTTCCAGATTTAAAAAAGGCAAAATTACTTAGTTCCCAATATTATTCGAAATCCCACTACTACATTTGAAACAAGTGGTCCGTACAACACCAAATCTATATAGTCTAGCTTTGGTACCATTCACCCAGTTACCAGAATAGTCACAAATCTTCTCCAGAATTTTTGCAATCAACAATCAACATTGTTTTTCAGATTTTTTTTCCAAAATTGTCAAAAATCATTTCTGTGCGCCTACAACACTTTATCTAAATAGTGTAGCTTCGGTTCCAAATTTCTCAGTACGCAAGATTTTCAAAATTTTAAACAATCTTTTTCAGATTTTTTGTTTCAAAATTGTTAAAATCATTTTTTTTTTGTTTTTCAGAAAATAGTGTACACAATATTTTTCATTTTTTCTACATTCTTTTCCAAAAAAAAATAAAATTTTCAGTTTTGAAAATTATCATGTTTTAGAATATTTAAATTTTCAGTTCAAAATTTCTCAGAACCCAAGATTTTCAAAATTGTCAAAAATCTTTTTCAAAATTGTTAAAATCATTTTTTTCCAAAACACAGTGTACTTCGGTTCCAAATTTCTCAGTACGCAAGATTTCCAAAATTTTAAACAATTTTTTTTTCATTTTTTTTACAAAATTCTAAAAATTTTTCTCAAAATTCTTTTCAAAAAAAATAAAATTTTCAGTTTTGAAAATTGTCTGTTTCAGAATATTTAAATTTTCAGTTCAAAATTTCTCAGAACCCAAGATTTTCAAAATTGTCAAAAATCTTTTTCAAAATTGTTAAAATCATTTTTTTCCAAAACACAGTGTACTTCGGTTCCAAATTTCTCAGTACGCAAGATTTCCAAAATTTTAAACAATTTTTTTTTCATTTTTTTTACAAAATTCTAAAAATTTTTCTCAAAATTCTTTTCAAAAAAAATAAAATTTTCAGTTTTGAAAATTGTCTGTTTCAGAATATTTAAATTTTCAGTTCAAAATTTCTCAGAACCCAAGATTTTCAAAATTGTCAAAAATCTTTTTCAAAATTGTTAAAATCATTTTTTTCCAAAACACAGTGTACTTCGGTTCCAAATTTCTCAGTACGCAAGATTTCCAAAATTTTAAACAATTTTTTTTTCATTTTTTTTTACAAAATTCTAAAAAATTTTTCTCAAAATTTTTTTTCCAAAAAAAAAAATTTTTCAGTTTTGAAAAAATTTTTCCAAATTGTTATATACTATATATGATATATATCAAATATATATATATATTATACTAGTTCCCAATATTATTCCAAATATCCCACTACTACATTTGGAACAAGTGCTCCTTAATATAACACTTAATCTATATAGTCTATCTAGCTGTGGCACCATTCATCCATTGGCTAGAATGTTCAAAAAGCTTCTCCAATCTTTATAAGATTTTTTTCCAAAATTGTCAAATACTTATTTTTTTTTTTTTAAGTAAAATTTACAGTTTCCAATATTGTCACAAATCTTTTCCAGATTAAAAAAAGGCAAAATTACTTAGTTCCCAATATTATTCGAAACCCCACTACTACATTTGAAACAAGTGGTCCTTACGCCACTAAATCTATATATGCTAGCTTTGGTAATATTCATCCAGTTACCAGAATAGTCACAAGTCCTCTCCAGAATTTTTGCATTCAACAATGTTTTTCAGATTTTTTTTTTCCAAAATTGTCAAAAATCATTTCTGTTCGCCTACAACACTTAATCTAAATAATGTAGCTTCGGTTCCAAATTTTTCAGTACTCAAGATTTCCAAAATTTTAAACAATCTTTTTCATTTTTTTTTTTACAAAATTCAAAAATTTTGCTCAAAATTCTTGTCCAAAAAAAATTTTTCAGTTTTGAAAAAAATTTTCAAAATTGTTAAATATCATTTTTTTTTCAGAATATTATACTAGTTCCTTATATTATTCCAAATATCCCACTACTACATTTGGAACAAGTGCTCCTTATTATAACACTTAATCTATATAGTCTATCTAGCTGTGGCACCATTCATCCATTGGCTAGAAATTCAAAATTTCTCAGAACTCAAGATTTTTAAAATTGTCAAAAATCTTTTTCAGATTTTTTGTTTCAAAAAAATCATTTCAGTGCACCCACACTTTATCTAAATAGTGTAGCTTCGGTTCCAAAATTCTCAGTACGCAAGATTTTCAAAATTTTAAACAACATTTTTCAGATTTTTTGTTTCAAAATTGTTAAAATCATGTTTTTATTTTTTTTTTCAGAAAATAGTGTCCTTCGGTTCCAAATTTCTCAGTACGCAAGATTTCAGAACTCTTTAAAAAAAAAAAAAAAATCAGTTTTGAAAAAAATTTTCAAAATTGTTAAAAATCATTTTTTTTTTAGAATATTATACTAGTTCCTTATATTATTCCAAATATCCCACTACTACATTTGGAACAAGTGCTCCTTATTATAACACTTAATCTATATAGTCTATCTAGCTTTGGCACCATTCATCCATTGGCTAGAAATTCAAAATTTCTCAGAACTCAAGATTTTTAAAATTGTCAAAAATCTTTTTCAGACTTTTTGTTTCAAAAAAATCATTTCAGTGCGCCTACACTTTATCTAAATATTGTAGCTTCGGTTCCAAATTTCTCAGTACCCAAGGTTCTCAAAAATGTAAACAATATTTTTCATTTTTATCAAAATTCTAAAAATTTTTCTCAAAATTCTTTTTCAAAAAAACTAAAATTTTCAGTTTTGAAAATTGTCTGTTTCAGAATATTTAAATTTTCAATTCAAAATTTCTCAGAAATCAAGATTTTCAAAATTGTCAAAAATCTTTCGCAGATTTTTTGTTTCAAAATTGTCAAACATCATTTCAGTGCGCCTTTATTTTATTTAAATAGTGTAGTTCCGGTTCCAAATTTCTCAGTAAGCAAGTTTTTCAAAATTGTCAAAAATCTTTTTCAAAATTGTTAAAATCATTTTTTTTTTTCAGAAAACAGTGTACTTCGGTTCCAAATTCTCAGTACTCAAGATTTTCAACATATTAATTATATTTTTAAGATTTTTTTCCAAAATTGTCAAATACTTATTTTTTTCAAAAATTAAAATTTACAGTTCCCAATATTGTCACAAATCATTTCAAAATATTATATTATTTCCCACTACTACATTTGGAACAAGTGCTCCTATATAACACTTAATCTATATAGTCTATCTAGCTTTAGCACCATTCATCCATTGGCTAGAATGTTCACAAGGCTTCTCCAACTTTTTTTTAAAACAACCAAATTTCACGTACTCAAGATTTTCAAAATTTTAAACAACATTTTTCAGATTTTTTGTTTCAAAATTGTTAAAATCATGTTTTTTTTCAGAAAATAGTGTACTTCAGTTCCAAATTTCTCAGTACGCAAGATTTCAGAAAATACTGTACTCTTTTTCAAAAAAAAAAAAAAAATCAGTTTTGAAAAAAATTTTCAAAATTGTCAAAAATCATTTTTTTCAGGATATTATACTAGTTGCTTATTTTATACCCAATATCCCACTACTACTAATTTTTCACTACCAAATTTCACAGTACTCAAGATTTTCAACATATTAATTATCTTTTTAAGATTTTTTTTCCAAAATTGTCAAATACTTATTTTTTCAAAAATTAAAATTTATAGTTTCCAATATTGTCACAAATCTTTTCCACATTTAAAAAAAGGCAAAATTACGTAGTTCCCAATATTATTCGAAATCCCACTACTACATTTGAAACAAGTTGTCCAGACAACACTAAATCTATATAGTCTAACTTTGGTACTATTCACTCAGTTACCAGAATAGTCACAAGTCTTCTCCAGAATTTTTGCAAACAATTTTTTTGTTTTTTTAAATTGTCAAAAATCATTTCAGTGCTCCTACACTTTATCTAAATAGTGTAGCTTCGGTTCCAAATTTCTCAGTACGCAAGTTTTCCCAAATTTTAAACAATCTTTTTCATTTTTATCAAAATTCTAAAAATTTTTCTCAAAATTCTCTTTCAAAAAAACTAAATTTTTCAGTTTTAAAAATTGTCTGTTTCAGAATATTTAAATTTTCAATTCAAAATTTCTCAGAACTCAAGATTTTCAAAATTTTAAACAACATTTTTCAGATTTTTTGTTTCAAAATTGTTAAGATCATGTTTTTTTTTTTTTTTTTTTTCAGAAAATAGTGTACTTCGGTTCCAAATTTCTCAGTACGCAAGATTTCCAAAATTTTACACAATCTTTTTCATTTTTTTTTTACAAAATTCTAAAAACTTTTCTCAAAATTCGTTTCAAAAAAAAATTCAGTTTTGAAGAAATTTTTCAAAATTGTTAAAAATTATTTTTTTTTTTAGAATATTATACTAGTTCCTTATAAAGGGTGGTTAAATTGTAAGGGCCGATGTTGAATGTGAACCACACCTAAACGCCAAGCTTTTTTTCGAATTTTATTTGACATTTCTCTATTTCAGACTTACTCAATTTGAACCAAGAGATACACAATCCAACAACGTGTTCAAGTTATCCAGACTTATTATGAAAATGGGCGTTCAAATTAAAATGCATATCGTGCACTTCGTGATTTTTTTGGTCAATTTGATCGTCCAAATGTGCGTACAATCGCAAAAATCGTGGAAAAATTCGAGCAAACCGGGTCTGTACAAGATGTGAGAACACCAGTGCATGCTCGCACGGCTCGTACTGCAGAAAATATTGCTGCTGTTCGCGATAGTGTGGCTGAAGAGCCGTCCACCTCAACTCGTCGTCGTGCCCAACAATTGCACCTCTCACGCTCGTCGTTGATTAACATTATGCATAAAGACTTGCATTTACACGCTTACAAGGTGCAATTGGCTCAAGCCTCGTGACCATTCCAAACGTCGTGAATGGGCAGAATGGCGGCAATAAATGGCAACAGTGGATGATCAATTTTCAAAGAAAATCATCTTCAGTGATGAGGCACATTTTCACTTCAGTGGATTCGTCAATAAACAGAATTGCCGCATTTGGGCGAATGAGAATCCAAGAGTGATTGTCGAAAAACCAATGCACCCACAAAGAGTGACTGTTTGGTGCGGTTTATGGGCTGGCGGCATCATCGGGCCGTATTTTTTCCAAAATGAGGTCGGTCAGGCAGTTACTGTGAATGGTGTTCGCTATCGTGAGATGATAACGAACTTTTTATGGCCCGAATTGGAAGATATGGATGTGGACGATATGTGGTTTCAGCAGGACGATGATGAAATTCAGAAAAAATTTTTCAAAATTGTTAAAAATCATTTTTTAATAATAGTTCCTTATATATTCCAAATATCTCACTACTACATTTGGAACAAGTGCTCTATATTATAACACTTAATCTATATAGTCTATCTAGCTTTGACACTAATCATCCATCCAATTTCCACTACCAAATTTTAAAGTACTCAAGATTTTCAACATCTTTTTCAGTTTTTTTTCCAAAATTGTCAAATACTTATTTTTTAAAAATTAAAATTTACAGTTGTAATTGTCACAAATTTTTTCCATATTTAAAAAAAGGCAAAATTACGTAGTTATTCGAAATCCCACTACTACATTTGAAACAAGTGGTCCTTACAACACTAAATCTATATAGTCTAGCTTTGGTACGATTCAACCAGTTACCACAATAGTCACAAATCTTCTCCAGAATTTTTGCATTAAACAATTTTTTCAGATTTTTTTTTCAAAATTGTCAAAAATCATTTCTGTGCGCCTACAACACTTAATCAAAATAATGTAGCTTCGGTTTCAAATGTTTGACTAAATTCTAAAATTTTTTCTCAAAATTCTTTTCAAAAAAAAAAAAATTCAGTTTTGAAAAAATGTTTCAAAATTGTTACAAATCATTTTTTTTTTTTTTTTCAAAATATTATTCTTATATATTCCAAATATCTCACTACTACATTTGGAACAAGTGCTCCTTATTATAACACTTAATCTATATATCTAGCTTTGGCTAGAATGTTGACAAAGCTTCTCCAACTTTTTTTTTAAATTTTCACTACCAAATTTCACAGTACTCAAGATTGTCAACATATTTAATTATCTTTTTAAGATTTTTTTCCAAAAGTGTCAAATATTTATTTTTTTTTTGTTAAATTAATTTTTTTTTTTTTTTAAATTAATTTTTTTTTTTTTTTAAATTAAAACTTATAGTTTCCAATATAGTGTAAATTCGGTTCCAGATTTCTCAGTACGTAAGATTTTCAAACCTATCAACAACCTTTTTCAGATTTTTTGTTTTAAAATTCTTAAAAATCATTTTTTTTTAGAATATTATACTAGTCTATCCAGCTTTGGCACCATTCATTCATTGGCTAGAATATTCACAAAGCTTCTCCAACTCTTTTTTTAAATTTTCTCTACCAAATTTCACAGTACTCAAGATTTTCAACATATGTAATTATCTTTTTAAGATTTTTTACCCAAAATTGTCAAATACTTATTTTTTTCAAAAATTAAAATTTACAGTTTCCAATATTGTCACAAATCTTTTCCAAATTTATAAAAGGCAAAATTACTTAGTTCCCAATATTATTCGAAACCCCACTACTACATTTGAAACAAGTGGTCCTTACGCCACTAAATCTATATAGGCTAGCTTTGGTACTATTCACCCAGGTACCAGAATAGTCACAGTCCTCTCCAGAATTTTTGCATTCAACAATGTTTTTCAGATTTTTTTTCCAAAATTGTCAAAAATCTTTTCTGTGCGCCTACAACACCTAATCTAAATAATGTAGCTTCGGTTCCAAATTTTTCAGTACTCAAATTTCCAAAATTTTAAACAATCTTTTTAATTTTTTTTACAAAATTCGAAAATTTTTCTCAAAATTCTTGTCCCAAAAAAATTTTTCAGTTTTGAAAAAATTTTTCAAAATTGTTAAAAATCATTTTTTTTAGAATATTATACTAGTTCCTTATATTATTCCAAATATCCCACTACTACATTTGGAACAAATGCTCTGTATTATAACACTTAATCTATATAGTCTATCTAGCTTTGACACTAATCATCAATCCAATTTTCACTACCAAATTTTAAAGTACTCAGATTTTCAACATCTTTTTAAGATTTTTTTCCAAAATTGTCAAATATTTATTTTTTAAAAATTAAAATTTACTGTTGTAATTGTCACAAATTTTTTCCATATTTAAAAAAAGGCAAAATTACGTAGTTATTCGAAATCCCACTACTACATTTGAAACAAGTGGTCCTTACAACACTAAATCTATATAGTCTAGCTTTGGTACGATTCAACCAGTTACCACAATAGTCACAAATCTTCTCCAGAATTTTTGCATTTAACAATTTTTTCAGATTTTTTTTTCCAAAATTGTCAAAAATCATTTCTGTGCCCCGACAACACTTAATCTAAATAATATAGCTTCGGTTCCAAATTTTTGACAAAATTCTAAAAATTTTTCTCAAAATTCTTTTCAAAAAAAAAAAATCAGTTTTGAAAAAATTTTTCAAAATTGTTAAAAATCATTTTTTTTTTCAAAATATTATTCTTATATATTCCAAATATCCCACTACTACATTTGGAACAAGTGCTCCTTATTATAACACTTATTATAACACTAGTCTATCTAGCTTTGGCACCATTCATCCATGGCTAGAATGTCCACAAAGCTTCTCCAACTTTTTTTTTTAAATTTTCACTACCAAATTTCACAGTACTCAAGATTATTAACATATTTAATTGTCTTTTAAGATTTTTGTTCCAAAATGGTCAAATATTTATTTATTTTCTTTTTTTTTTTTTTTTTTTTTCAAAATTAAAATTTACAGTTTCCAATATGTCACAAATATTTTCCAGATTTAAAAAAAGGGCAAATTACTTAGTTCCCAATATTATTTGAAATCCCACTACTATATTAGAAACAAGTGGTCCTTACAACACTAAATCTATATAGTCTAGCTCTGGTACGATTCACCCAGTTACCAGAATAGTCACAAATCTTCTCCAGAATTTTTACATTCAACAATCATCAATGTTTTTCAGATTTTTTTTTTTCAAAATTGTCAAAAATCATTTCTGTGCGCCTACAACACTTAATCTAAATAATGCAGCTTTGGTTCCAAATTTTTCGGTACTCATGATTTCCAAAATTTAAACAATCTTTTCATTTTTTTTACAAAATTCTAAAATTTTTTCTCAAAATTCTTTTCCAACAAAAAATAAAATTTTCAGTTTTGAAAATTGTCATGTTTTAGATTCTTTAAATTTTCAATTCAAAATTTCTCAGAACTCAAGAATTTCAAAATTGTCAAACATCTTTTTCAGATTTTTTGTTTCAAAATTGTTAAATCATTTTTTTTTTTTCAGAAAATAGTGTACTTCGGTTTCAAATTTCCTAGTACGCACGATTTCCAAAATTTTAACAATCTTTTTCATTTTTTTTTACAAAATTCTAAAAATTTTTCTCAAAAATTTTTCCAAAAAAAAAAAAAAATTTCAGTTTTGAAAAAAAGTTTCAAAATTGTTAAAAATCATTTTTTTTCAGAATATTATACTAGTTCCTTATATTATTCCAAATATCCCACTACTACATTTGGAACAAGTGCTCCTTATTATAACACTTAATATATATAGTCTATCTAGTTTTGGCACCATTCATCCCTTGGCTAGAATGTTCTCAAAGCTTCTCCAACTTTTTTTTTTAAATTTTCACTACCAAATTTCACAGTACTCAAGATATTCAACATATATAATTATCTTTATAAGATTTTTTTCAAAAATTGTCAAATACTTATTTTTTTCAAAAATTAAAATTTACAGTTTCCAATATTGTCACAAAACTATTCCAGATTTAAAAAAGGCAAAATTACTTAGTTACCAATATTATTCGAAATCCCACTACTACCTTTGAAACAAGTGGTCCTTACAACACTAATTCTATATAGTCTAGCTTTGGTACCATTCACCCAGTTACCAGAATAGTCACAAATCTTCTCCAGAATTTTTGCATTCAACAATCAACAATGTTTTTCAGATTTTTTTTTCCAAAATTGTCAAACATCATTTCTGTGCGCCTACAACACTTAATCTAAATAATGCAGCTTCGGTTCCAAATTTTTCGGTACTCATGATTTCAAAAATTTTAAACAATCTTTTATTTTTTTTTACAAAATTCTAAAAATTTTTCTCAAAATTCTTTTCCAAAAAAAAAATAAAATTTTCAGTTTTGAAAATTGTCATGTTTTAGAATCTTTAAATTTTCAATTCAAAATTTCTCAGAACTCAAGAATTTCAAAATTGTCAAACATCTTTTTCAGATTTTTTGTTTCAAAATTGTTAAAATCATTTTTTTTTTCAGAAAATAGTGTACTTCGGTTCCAAATTTCTCAGTACGCAAGATTTTCAAAATTTGAAACAATCTTTTTCAGATTTTTTTGTTTCAAAATTGTTAAAATCATTTTTTTTTTTTTTTTCTTTTTTTTTTTTTTTTTTCAGAAAATAGTGTATGAAAATAGAATATTATACTAGTTCCTTATATTATTCCAAATATCCCACTACTACATTTGGTCTATCTAGTTTTGGCACCATTCATCCATTGGCTAGAATGTTCACAAAGCTTCTCCAACTTTTTTTTTAAATTTTCTCTACCAAATTTCACAGTACTCAAGATTTTCAACATATTAATTATCTTTTTAAGATTTTTTTTCCAAAATTGTCAAATACTTATTTTTTTAAAAAAATTAAAATTTACAGTTGCCAATATTGTCACAAATCTTTTCCAGATTTAAAAAAGGCAAAATTACTTAGTTCCCAATATTATTCGAAATCCCACTACTACATTTGAAACAAGTGGTCCTTACAACTCTAAATCTATATAGTCTAGCTTTGGTACCATTCACCCAGTTACCAGAATAGTCACAAGTCCACTCCAGAATTTTTGCATTCAACAATGTTTTTCAGATTTTTTTTTTTTTCAAAATTATCAAAAATCATTTCTGTGCGCCTACAACACTTAATCTAAATAATGTAGCTTCGGTTCCAAATTTTTCAGTACTCAAGATTTCCAAAATTTTAAACAATCTTTTTCATTTTTTTTACAAAATTCAAAAATTTTTCTCAAAATTCTTGTCCCAAAAAAATTTTTCAGTTTTGAAAAAATTTTTCAAAATTGTTAAAAATCATTTTTTTTTAGAATATTATACTAGTTCCTTATATTATTCCAAATATCCCACTACTACATTTGGAACAAGTGCTCCTTATTATTATTAGATTAAGTTCTATATAGTCTATCTAGCTTTGGCACAATACATTCATTGGCTAGAATGTTCACAAAGCTTCTCCAACTTTTTTTTTTTAAATTTTCACTACCAAATTTCACAGTACTCAAGATTTTCAACATATTAATTATCTTTATATTTTTCTTTTCCAAAATTGTCAAATACTTATTTTTTTTTAAATTAAGATTTACAGTTTCCTATATTGTCACAAATATTTTCTAGATTTAAAAAAAGGCAAAATTACTTAGTTCCTAATATTATTCGAAACCCCACTACTTCATTTGAATCAAGTGATCCTTACGCCACTAAATCTATATAGGCTAGCTTTGGTACTATTTCCCCAGTTACCAGAATAGTCACAAGTCCTCTCCAGAATTTTTGCATTCAACAATGTTTTTCAGATTTTTTTTTTTTTTTTCAAAATTATCAAATATCATTTCAGGGCGCCTACAACACTTTATCTAAATAGTGTAGATTCGGTTCCAAATTTCTCAGTACGCAAGATTTTCAAAATTTTAAACAAATTTTCTCTGCCAAATTTCACAGTACTCAAGATTTTCAACATATTTAATTATCTTTTTAAAATTTTTTTTCCAAAATTGTCAAATACTTATTTTTTTTTCAAAAATTAAAATTTACAGTTTCCAATATTGTCACAAATCTTTTCCAGATTTAAAAAAGGCAAAATTACTTAGTACCCAATATTATTCAAAATCCCACTATTACATTTGAAACAAGTGGTCCTTACAACACTAAATCTATATAGTCTAGCTTTGGTACCATTCACCCAGTTACCAGAATAGTCACAAGTCCACTCCAGAATTTTTGCATTCAACAATGTTTTTCAGATTTTTTTTTTTTTTTTCAAAATTATCAAAAATCATTTCAGTGCGCCTACAACACTTTATCTAAATAGTGTAGATTCGGTTCCAAATTTCTCAGTACGTAAGATTTCCAAAATTTTAAACAATATTTTTCATTTTTTTAATAAAATTCTACAAGTTTTTCTCAAAATTCTTTTCCAAAAAAAATTTCAGTTGTGAAAAAATTTTTCAAAAATTAAAATTTACAGTTTCCAGTATTGCCACAAATCTTTTCCACATTTAAAAAAAGGCAAAATTACTTAGTTCCCAATATTATTTATTTTTTTAAAATTATAGAATAATTATTATTTCATGATTGAACTGTTAATTGTACTTTCTCCAAGTTTGTCAAGTCTTGACATGAATACGAAAAAACTGAAGAAGAAAAAGGGGAAAAAACAACTATGAATAGAAATTAATAAAAATGATAATTACAGCAAAAACTTAGAACTACCAGAACTAACACTGGTTAAAGGATTGATGTTTGGCTGTTGACTGGCAATGAATTCTGATGAGAGAAAGTGGGATTTCTCGAAACATATGTAAATTCAACAACCCAGTCAAGAAAAATTATCAAACATTTTTAATAATAAAATTTTTCAAGTTGTAATTCCTAACTTCAGTAAAAATAATTTAATGAAAATTAAAATTTCATTAAAATTATCAAGAAATTTTTAAAATTGTTAAAACTCATTTTTTATTTATCATACTAGTTCTTATATCATTCCTAATATCCCACTACTACATTTGGAACAACTGCTCCTTATTATAACACTTAATCTATATAGGCTATCTAGCTTTGGAACCATTCATCCATTGGCTAGAATGTTCACAAAGCTTCTCCAACTTTTTTTTTAAATTTTCTCTACCAAATTTCACAGTACTCAAGATTTTCAACATATTAATTATCTTTTTAAGATTTTTTTCCAAAATTGTCAAATACTTATTTTTTTTTAAAAAATTAAAATTTACAGTTGCCAATATTGTCACAAATCTTTTCCAGATTTAAAAAAAGGCAAAATTACTTAGTTGCCAAATAGATGACTGGATCAGTTGATGTGAAATTTTTTTAGTATCATAAAATTTTTGTCTAGCACTGGCTGGGCTTATTATTTTCTTTTTAGTATTAAGATTTGAATACATATCTAAATAGTGTAGCTTCGGTTCCAAATTTCTCAGTACGCAAGATTTTCAAAATTTTAAACAACATTTTTCAGATTTTTTGTTTCAAAATTGTTAAAATTATATATTTTTTTTTTTTTTTCAGAAAATAGTGTACTTCAGTTCCAAATTACTCAGTACGCAAGATTTCAGAAAATAGTGTACTCTTTTTCAAAAAAAAAAAAAAAATTCAGTTTTGAAAAAAATTTTCAAAATTGTTAAAAATCTTTTCTTTTCAGAATATTATACTAGTTGCTTATATTATACCAAATATCCCACTACTACTAATTTTTCACTACCAAATTTCACAGTACTCAAGATATTCAACATATTAATTATTTTTTTAAGATTTTTTTCCAAAATTGTCAAATACCTATTTTTTCAAAAATTAAAATTTACAGTTTCCAATATTGTCACAAATCTTTTCCACATTTAAAAAAGGCAAAATTACGTAGTTCCCAATATTATTCGAAATCCCACTACTACATTTGAAACAAGTTGTCCTTCACTCAGTTACCAGAATAGTCACAAGTCTTCTCCAGAATTTTTGCATTCTTCAATCAACAATTTTTTTTTTTAAATTGTCAAAAATCATTTCAGTGCGCCTACACTTTATCTAAATAGTGTAGTTTCGGTTCCACATTTCTCAGTACCCAAGGTTTTCAAAAATTTAAACAATATTTTGCAGATTTTTTGTTTCAAAATTGTTAAAAACATTTTTTTTTTTTCCAAATTTCTTAGTACGCAAGATTTTCAAAATTTTAAACAATCTTTTTCATTTTTTTTTACAAAATTCTAAAAATTTTTCTCAAAATTTTTTTCCAAAAAAAAAAATTTTTCAGTTTTGAAAAAATTTTTCAAAATTGTTATATACTATATATGATATATTTCAAACATATATATTACACTAGTTCCCAATATTATTCCAAATATCCCACTACTACATTTGGGATATTTGGATATAATATAACACTTAATCTATATAGTCTATCTAGCTGTGGCACCATTCATCCATTGTCTAGAATGTTCAAAAAGCTTCTCCAACTTTATATTTAAATTTTCACTACCAAATTTCACAGTAGTCAAGATTTTCAACATATTTAATTATCTTTTTAAGATTTTTTTTCCAAAATTGTCAAATACTTATTTTTTTTTTTTCAAAAATTAAAATTTACAGTTTCCAATATTGTCACAAATCTTTTCCAGATTTAAAAAAAGGCAAAATTACTTAGTTCCTAATATTATTCGAAACCCCACTACTACATTTGAAACAAGTGGTCCTTACGCCACTAAATCTATATAGGCTAGCTTTGGTACTATTCACCCAGTTACCAGAATGGTCACAAGTCCTCTCCAGAATTTTTGCATTCAACAATGTTTTTCAGATTTTTTTTTTTCCAAAATTGTCAAAAATCATTTCTGTTCGCCTACAACACTTAATCTAAATAATGTAGCTTCGGTTCCAAATTTTTCAGTACTCAAGATTTCTAAAATTTTAAACAATCTTTTTCATTTTTTTTTACAAAATTCAAAATTTTTTCTCAAATTTCTTGTCCAAAAAAAAATTTTTCAGTTTTGAAAAAATTTTTCAAAATTGTTAAAAATCATTTTTTTTTTTCAGAATATTATACTAGTTCCTTATATTATTCCAAATATCCCACTACTACATTTGGAACAAGTGCTCCTTATTATAACACTTAATCTATATAGTCTATCTAGCTTTGGCACCATTCATCCATTGGCTAGAATGTTCACAAAGCTTCTCCAACTTTTTTTTTTAAATTTTCACTTCCAAATTTCACAGTACTCAAGATTTTCAACATATTTAATTATATTTGTAAGATTTTTTTTCCAAAATTGTCAAATACTTATTTTTTTTCAAAAATTAAAATTTACAGTTTCCAATATTGTCACAAATCTTTTCCAGATTAAAAAAAAGGCAAAATTACTTAGTCCCCAATATTATTCGAAACCCCACTACTACATTTGAAACAAGTGGTCCTTACACCACTAAATCTATATATGCTAGCTTTGGTACTATTCACCCAGTTACCAGAATAGTCACAAGTCCTCTCCAGAATTTTTGCATTCAACAATATTTTTCAGATTTTTTCCAAAATTGTCAAAAATCATTTCTGTGCGCCTACAACACTAAATCTAAATAATGTAGCTTCGGTTCCAAATTTTTCAGTACTCAAGATTTCCAAAATTTAAACAATTTTTTTCATTTTTTTTTACAAAATTCAAAAATTTTTCTCAAATTTCTTGTCCAAAAAAAATTTTTCAGTTTTGAAAAAATTTTCAAAATTGTTAAAAATCATTTTTTTTTAGAATATTATACTAGTTCCTTATATTATTCCAAATGTCCCACTACTACATTTGGAACAAGTGCTCCTTATTATAACACTTAATCTATATAGTCTATCTAGCTGTGGCACCATTCATCCATTGGCTAGAAATTCAAAATTTCTCAGAACTCAAGATTGTTAAAATTGTCAAAAATCTTTTTCAGATTTTTTGTTTCAAAAAAATCATTTTAGTGCACCCACACTTTATCTAAATAGTGTAGCTTCGGTTCCAAAATTCTCAGTACGCAAGATTTTCAACATTTTAAACAACATTTTTCAGATTTTTTGTTTCAAAATTGTTAAAATCATGTTTTAATTTTTTTTTTTTCAGAAAATAGTGCACTTCGGTTGCAAATTTCTCAGTACGCAAGATTTCAGAACTCTTTTTCAAAAAAAAAAAAAACATCAGTTTTGAAAAAAATTTTCAAAATTGTTATTACCAAATTTCACAGTACTCAAGATTTTCAACATATTAATTATTTTTTTAAGATTTTTTTTTCCAAAATTGTCAAATACCTATTTTTTCAAAAATTAATTAAATTAAAGTTTCCAATATTGTCACAAATCTTTTCCACATTTAAAAAAAGGCAAAATTACGTAGTTCCCAATATTATTCGAAATCCCACTACTACATTTGAAACAAGTTGTCCAGACAACACTAAATCTATATAGTCTAACTTTGGTACTATTCACTCAGTTACCAGAATAGTCACAAGTGTTCTCCAGAATTTTTGCATTCATCAATCAACAATTTTTTTTTTTTAAATTGTCAAAAATCATTTCAGTGCGCCTACACTTTATCTAAATAGTGTAGCTTCGGTTCCAAATTTCTCAGTACGCAAGATTTCCAAAATTTTAAACAATCTTTTTCATGTTTTTACAAAATTCTAAAAATTTTTCTCAAAATTCTTTCTCAAAAAAACTAAAATTTTCAGTTTTGAAAATTATCTGTTTCAGAATATTTAAATTTTCAATTCAAAATTTCTCAGAACTCAAGATTTTCACAATTGTCAAAAATCTTTTTCAGATTTTTTGTTTCAAAATTGTTAGAATCATTTTTTTTTTTGGTTTTTTTTTCAGAAAATAGTGTACTTCGGTTCCAAATTTCTTGTACGCAAGATTTTCAAAATTTTAAACAATATTTTTCATATTTATCAAAATTCTAAAAATTTTTCTCAAAATTATTGATTTGTTTAGAAATTTCTAAATCGGGCTTATACATGACCTTAGTATTCTATGCAAATAAAAGATTATTTCATAATTTATTTTTCCGACGTTTCGTTGGAGATTCCCAACATCATCAGGGATATTTTATTAGATCTGGTAGCATCAAAATGAATATACAATTGAAAAATAATAGTTTAATAACAACAACGATAACTTAGTTCTACAGGAATAATATTACTCACATATAATCTTTCGTCAATAGTTTTGCATTTAGAATATTTTATATACATTTTGTTTTACATAAACACAACATAAAACATAAATTTAATTAAACAAAACAAATGCAAAAATATAAATAAAATAATATCACAGTATAATTAAATTGTATTAAACTAAGTATCACAGCAGTAAAATCAAACTAAAATATTGCGATTGTATAAATTGCATTCGTGTTGTTTTTGTCGTCTTTTGTATTTAAAGCATTCGTAGCTCTTTCCTGAATCCTCAAACTTTCCAGTGTAAATCGTTTATTTGTTCTCTTTTCCTTGTCCAATATTTTAACGTTTGTGAGATCGGGTAGATGTTTTTCTTCAACACAGTGTGTAGCCAGAGCTGTAGTCATTTTATTTCTCTTTATGTCTGTTCCGTGTTCTGATATTCTTGTACCAAGGCTTCTCTTTGTAGTACCCACGTAAACTTTACCACACTCTTCATCTGTTTTACCTAAACATGTGATCTCATACACAAGATTACTTTGCTCATTTTTTTCTATTTTTGTTTTTGTTTGTGTAAATAGAGTATTGATTGTTTTGCTCGCTCTGTGCGCTAATTTTATTTTGTTGTCATTTATTATTTCTTGAATTTGTTTGTTTTCTGTGAGCTTTGGTATGTATGGGAGGCTGTAATATTTAGTGTTGCCAGATGTGTTGTTTGTGTTTTCCCCCAATTCCCTTCCTGTTTGTGCCTTTTCTAATAGATTATTTATTAAATATGTCGGATAGCTGTTTTTTATTAGTATGTCCTTTACTTTGTCAATATTTTTAGATTTGAATTTGTTATCGCTCAATTTTAAAGCCGTTGTTATCAAATTCAGTGCAGTATTTATTTTCTGACTTTTTGGATGTGTAGAGTGATAATTTATTAGACGACCTGAGGCAATAGTTTTCGAATACCAATCCGTTATTATAATTTTGTCCTCCCGAAATATTTTCATATCTAGATATGGTATGCATTTGTCTTCTTCTTTTTCTATCGTGAATTTTATTTTATTGTGGTAGTTATTAAATGTTTCTAAAATCAGTTTTTCGTCCTTTCTTTTAATAATCGCAAACAAATCATCCACATATTTTGAAATTAGTTTTATATTTACATCTTCCTTTTTAAGATCCGTGGTAACTTGTTCTAATAGTGTATCTAGAACGATATCAGCTATTGTTGGAGATAATGGATTACCCATGGGCATTCCGTAAGTTTGGTTATAGTAGGTGTTGTCATATATAAAATAATTGTTGTCGTTAAGACAGAACTGTAGTATTTTAAGGAATTGAGCCCTTGGTATTGTGGTGTGATTTTTCAATATATTCCATTGTGACATTATGTTATTTATTGCCAAGTGTATTGGTATGTTCGTAAATAGGGATACGACGTCCAGGGAAATAAGGATTTCGTCGTCTTCGATATTAATATTTTTGAATTTTTCCTTAAGTTCTAATGAGTTTTTTATATTATATTTCTCTAATATAATATTTTTTAAAATGTGTCCAATATATTTTGACAGGTTGTAGCATGGAACCTCTATCGAGGATGAGATTGGGCGGAGTGGCATATCAGGCTTGTGGATTTTCGGGAGTCCGTATAGTCTGGGTGCTGTGGCTGAATTCTTTTTCAAAAAAACTAAATTTTTCAGTTTTGAAAATTGTCTGTTTCAGAATATTTAAATTTTCAATTCAAAATTTCTCAGAACTCAAGATTTTCAAAATTGTCAAAAATCTTTTTCAGATTTTTTTTTTCAAAAAAATCATTTCAGTGCGCCTACACTTTATCTAAATAGTGTAGCTTCGGTTCCAAATTTCTCAGTACGCAAGATTTCCAAAATTTTACACAATCTTTTTCATTTTTTTTACAAAATTCTAAAAACTTTTCTCAAAATTCGTTTCAAAAAAAATTTCAGTTTTGAAGAAATTTTTCAAAATTGTTAAAAATTATTTTTTTGTTTAGAATATTATACTAGTTCCTTATAAAGGGTGGTTAAATTGTAAGGGCCGATGTTGAATGTGAACCACACCTAAACGCCAAGCTTTTTTCCGAATTTTATTTGACATTTCTCTATTTCAGACTTACTCAATTTGAACCATGGAGAGATACACAATCCAACAACGTGTTAAAGTTATCCAGACTTATTATGAAAATGGGCGTTCAAATCAAAATGCATATCGTGCACTTCGTGATTTTTTTTTGGTCAATTTGATCGTCCAAATGTGCGTACAATCGCAAAAATCGTGGAAAAATTCGAGCAAACCGGGTCTGTACAAGATGTGAGAACACCAGTGCATGCTCGCACGGCTCGTACTGCAGAAAATATTGCTGCTGTTCGCGATAGTGTGGCTGAAGAGCCGTCCACCTCAACTCGTCGTCGTGCCCAACAATTGCACCTCTCACGCTCGTCGTTGATTAACATTATGCATAAAGACTTGCATTTACACGCTTACAAGGTGCAATTGGCTCAAGCCTCGTGACCATTCCAAACGTCGTGAATGGGCAGAATGGCGGCAATAAATGGCAACAGTGGATGATCAATTTTCAAAGAAAATCATCTTCAGTGATGAGGCACATTTTCACTTCAGTGGATTCGTCAATAAACAGAATTGCCGCATTTGGGCGAATGAGAATCCAAGAGTGATTGTCGAAAAACCAATGCACCCACAAAGAGTGACTGTTTGGTGCGGTTTATGGGCTGGCGGCATCATCGGGCCGTATTTTTTCCAAAATGAGGTCGGTCAGGCAGTTACTGTGAATGGTGTTCGCTATCGTGAGATGATAACGAACTTTTTATGGCCCGAATTGGAAGATATGGATGTGGACGATATGTGGTTTCAGCAGGACAAAGCTGAAATTCAGCAGAATTCAGTTTTGAAAAAATTTTTCAAAATTGTTAAAAATCATTTTTTATTATACTAGTTCCTTATATATTCCAAATATCTCACTACTACATTTGGAACAAGTGCTCTATATTATAACACTTAATCTATATAGTCTATCTAGCTTTGACACTAATCATCCATCCAATTTTCACTACCAAATTTTAAAGTACTCAAGATTTTCAACATCTTTTCTTAAAAAATTTTAATTTTTTTCCAAAATTGTCAAATACTTATTTTTTAAAAATTAAAATTTACTGTTGTAATTGTCACAAATTTTTTCCATATTTAAAAAAGGCAAAATTAAGTAGTTATTCAAAATCCCACTACTACATTTGAAACAAGTGGTCCTTACAACACTAAATCTATATAGTCTAGCTTTGGTACGATTCACCCATTTACCACAATAGTCACAAATCTTCTCCAGAATTTTTGCATTCAACAATTTTTTCAGATTTTTTTTTCCAAAATTGTCAAAAATCATTTCTGTGCCCCTACAACACTTAAGGTTCCAAATTTCTCTCAGTACGCAAGATTTTCAAAATTTTAAACCTTTTTCAGATTTTTTTGTTTTAAAATTGTTAAAATCAGTTTTTTTTTCAGAAAATAGTGTACTTCGGTTTCAAATTTCCAAGTACGCAAGATTTCCAAAATTTTAAACAATATATTTCATTTTTTTTACAAAATTTTACCAAACATTCTTTTCCAAAAAAAATTTCAGTTTTGAAAACAAAATTTCAAAATTGTTAAAAATCATTTTTGTTTTCAGAATATTATACTAGTTCCTTATATTATTCGAAATATCCCACTACTACATTTGGAACAAGTGCTCCATATTATAACACTTAATCCCAATAATCTATCTAGCTTTGATTCAACAATCAACAATGTTTTTCAGATTTTTTTCCCAAAATTGTCAAAAATCATTTCTGTGCGCCTACAACACTTAATCTAAATAATGTAGCTTCGGTTCCAAATTTCTCAGTACGCAAGATTTCCAAAATTTTAACAATCTTTTTCATTTTTTTTACAAAATTCTAAAAATTTTTCTCAAAATTTTTTCCAAAAAAAAAAAATTTTCAGTTTTGAAAAAAAGTTTAAAAATTGTTAAAAATCATTTTTTTTTCAGAATATTATACTAGTTCCTTATATTATTCCAAATATCCCACTACTACATTTGGAACAAGTGCTCCTTATTATAACACTTAATCTATATAGTCTATCTAGTTTTGGCACCATTCATCCATTGGCTAGAATGTTCTCAAAGCTTCTCCAACTTTTTTTTTTTAAATTTTGTCTACCAAATTTCACAGTACTCAAGATTTTCAACATATCTTATTATCTTTATAAGATTTTTTTCCAAAATTGTCAAATACTTATTTTTTTCAAAAATTAAAATTTACAGTTTCCCATATTGTCACAAAACTATTCCAGATTTAAAAAAGGCAAAATTACTTAGTTCCAATATTATTCGAAATCCCACTACTACCTTTGAAACAAGTGGTCCTTACAACACTAATTCTATATAGTCTAGCTTGGTACCATTCACCCAGTTACCAGAATAGTCTCAAATCTTCTCCAGAATTTTTGCATTCAACAATCAACAATGTTTTTCAGATTTTTTTTTCCAAAATTGTCAAAAATCATTTCTGTGCGCCTACAACACTTAATCTAAATAATGCAGCTTCGGTTCCAAATTTCTCGGTACTCATGATTTCCAAAATTTTAAACAATCCTTTCATTTTTTTACAAAATTCTAAAAATTTTTCTCAAAATTCTTTTCCAAAAAAAAAAATAAAATTTTCAGTTTTGAAAATTGTCATGTTTTAGAATCTTTAAATTTTCAATTCAAAATTTCTCAGAACTCAAGAATTTCAAAATTGTCAAACATCTTTTTCAGATTTTTTGTTTCAAATTGTTAAAATCATTTTTTTTTTTTTTTTCAGAAAATAGTGTATTAAATAGAATATTATACTAGTTCCTTCTATTATTCCAAATATCCCACTACTACATTTGGAACAAGTGCTCCTTATTATTACACTTAATCTATATAGTCTATCTAGCTTTGGCACCATTCATCCATTGGCTAGAATGTTCACAAAGCTTCTCCAACTTTTTTTTTTAAATTTTCACTACCAAATTTCACAGTACTCAAGATTTTCAACATATTTAATTATCTTTATAATATTTTTTTCGAAAATTTTTTTTTTAAATTAAGATTTACAGTTTCCTATATTGTCACAAATATTTTCTAGATTTAAATAAAAGACAAAATTACTTAGTTCCTAATATTATTCGAAACCCCACTACTACATTTGAAACAAGTGGTCCTTACGTCACTAAATCTATATAGGCTAGCTTTGGTACTATTCACCCAGTTACCAGAATAGTCACAAGTGCTCTCCAGAATTTTTGCATTCAACAATGTTTTTCAGATTTTTTTTTTTTTCAAAATTATCAAAAATCATTTCAGTGCGCCTACAACACTTTATCTAAATAGTGTAGATTTGGTTCCAAATTTCTCAGAACGCAAGATTTTAACAATTTTAAACAATCTTTTTCATTTTTTTTTACAAAATTCTAAAATTTTATCTCAAAATTATTTTCCAAAAAAAAATAAAACTTTCAGTTTTGAAAATTGTCATGTTTTAGGGTATATAAATTTTCAATTCAAAATTTCTTAGAACTCTAGATTTTCAAAACTGTTAAACATCTTTTTCAAATTTGTTGTTTCAAAATTGTTAACTACCTAAGATTTCCAAAATTTTACACAATATTTTTCATTTTTTTAATAAAATTCTACAAGTTGTTCTCAAAATTATTTTCCAAAAAAAATTTCAGTTGTGAAAAAATTTTTCAAAAATTAAAATTTACAGTTTCCAATATTGTCACAAATCTTTTCCACATTTAAAAAAAGGCAAAATTACTTAGTTCCCAATATTATTTATTTTTTATAAATTATAGAATAATTATTATTTCATAATTGAACTGTTTATTTTACTTTCTCCAAGTTTTCTAGACGAAGTCTTGACATGAATACGAAAAAACTGAAGAAGAAAAAGGGGGAAAAAACTATGAATAGAAATTAATAAAAAATGATAATTACAGCAAAAACTTAGAACTACCAGAACTAACACTGGTTAAAGGATTCATGTTTGTCTGTTGACTGGCAATGAATTCTGATGAGAGAAAGTGGGATTTCTCGAAACATATGTAAATTCAACCCAGGTTCGAATCCCAATCAAGAAAAATTATCAAACATTTTTAATAAAAACATAATAAACAACAACAAATGTATTCAAGTTTTCGAGACAAAGTCTTGACATAAATACGAAAAAAACTGAAGAAGAAAAAGGGGGAAAAACAACTGATAATTACAGCAAAAACTTAGATTTATCAGAACTAACACTGGTTAAAGGATTGACGTTTGTCTGTTGACTGGCCGGCACCGAAGTGGTGTATGTGGTTAGAACGCAATGAATTCTGAAGAGAGAAAGTGGGATTTCTCGAAACATATGTAAATTCAACAACCCAGGTTCGCATCCCAGTCAAGAAAAATTATCAAACATTTTTAATAATAAAATTTTTTAAGTTGTAATTCCTAACTTCAGTAAAAATAATTTAATGAAAATTAAAATTTCATTAAAATTATCAAGAAATTTTTAAAATTGTTAAAACTCATTTTTTATTTATCACACTAGTTCCTTATATCATTCCAAATATCCCACTACTACATTTGGAACAACTGCTCCTTATTATAACACTTAATCTATATAGTCTATCTAGCTTTGGAACCATTCATCCATTGGCTAGAATGTTCACAAAGCTTCTCAACTTTTTTTTTAAATTTTCTCTACCAAATTTCACAGTACTCAAGATTTTCAACATATTAATTATCTTTTTAAGATTTTTTCCAAAATTTTCAAATACTTATTTTTTTAAAAAAATTAAAATTTACAGTTGCCAATATTGTCACAAATCTTTTCCAGATTTAAAAAAAGGCAAAATTACTTAGTTGCCAATATTATTCGAAATCCCACTACTACATTTGAAACAAGTGGTCCTTACAACACTAAATCTGTATACTCTAGCTTTGGTACAATTTACCCAGTTACCAGAATAGTCACAAATCTTCTCCAGAATTTTTGCATTCAACAATGTTTTTCAGATTTTTTTTTTTTTCAAAATTATCAAAAATCATTTCAGTGCGCCTACAACACTTTATCTAAATAGTGTAGATTCGGTTCCAAATTTCTCAGTACGCAAGATTTCCGAAATTTTAAACAATCTTTTTCATTTTTTTTACAAAATTCTAAAAATTTTTCTCAAAATTCTTTTCCAAAAAAAAAAAAAAATTTTTCAGTTTTGAAAAAATGTTTCAAAATTGTTAAAAATCATTTTTTTTAGAATATTATACTAGTCTATCCAGCTTTGGCACCATTCATTCATTGGCTAGAATGTTCACAACGCTTCTCCAACTCTTTTTTTAAATTTTCTCTACCAAATTTCACAGTACTCAAGATTTTCAACATATGTAATTATCTTTTTAAGATTTTTTACACAAAATTGTCAAATACTTATTTTTTTCAAAAATTAAAATTTACAGTTTCCAATATTGTCACAAATCTTTTCCAAATTTATAAAAGGCAAAATTACTTAGTTCCCAATATTATTCGAACTCCCACTACTACATTTGAAACAAGTGGTCCTTACGCCACTAAATCTATATAGGCTAGCTTTGGTACTATTCACCCAGGTACCAGAATAGTCAAAGGTCCTCTCCAGAATTTTTGCATTCAACAATGTTTTTCAGATTTTTTTTTCCAAAATTGTCAAAAATCATTTCTGTGCGCCTACAACACTTAATCTAAATAATGTAGCTTCGGTTCCAAATTTTTCAGTACTCAAGATTTCCAAAATTTTAAACAATCTTTTTCATTTTTTTTTACAAAATTCAAAAATTTTTCTCAAAATTCTGGTCCCAAAAAAATTTTTCAGTTTTGAAAAAATTTTTCAAAATTGTTAAAAATCATTTTTTTTTTTGTTAGAATATTATACTAGTTCCTTATATTATTCCAAATATCCCACTACTACTACATGGAACAAGTGCTCCTTATTATAACACTTAATCTATATAGTCTATCTAGTTTTGGCACAATTCATCCATTGGCTAGAATGTTCACAAAGCTTCTCCAACTTTTTTTTTTAAATTTTCACTACCAAATTTCACAGTACTCAAGATTTTCAACATATTTAATTATCTTTATAATATTTTTTTTTCCAAAATTGTCAAATACTTATTTTTTTTTTAAATTAAGATTTACAGTTTCCTATATTGTCACGAATATTTTCTAGATTTAAAAAAAGGCAAAATTACTTAGTTCCTAATATTATTCGAAACCCCACTACTACATTTGAAACAAGTGGTCCTTACGCCACTAAATCTATATAGGCTAGATTTGGTACTATTCACCCAGTTACCAGAATAGTCACAAGTCCTCTCCAGAATTTTTGCATTCAACAATGTTTTTCAGATTTTTTTTTTTTTTTCAAAATTATCAAAAATCATTTCAGTGCGCCTACAGCACTAGATTCGGTTCCAAATTTCTCAGTACGCAAGATTTTCAAAATTTTAAACAATCTTTTTCATTTTTTTTTACAAAATTCTAAAATTTTTTCTCAAAATTCTTTTCCAAAAAAAATAAAATTTTCAATTTTGAAAATTGCCATGTTTTAGGGTATATAAATTTTCAATTCAAAATTTCTAAGAACTCAAGATTTTCAAAACTGTTAAACATCTTTTTCAGATTTTTTGTTTCAAAATTGTTAAAATCATTTTTTTTTTTTTCAGAAAATAGTGTACTTCGGTTCCAAATTTCTCAGTACGCTAGATTTCCAAAATTTTAAACAATCTTTTTCATTTTTTTACAAAATTCTAAAAATTTTTTTCAAAATTCTTTCCGAAAAAAAAATAAAATTTTCAGTTTTGAAAATTATCATGTTTTAGTATATTTAAGTTTTCAATTCAGAATTTCTCAGAACTCAAGATTTTCAAAATTGTCAAAAATCTTTTTCAAAATTGTTAAAATCATTTTTGTTTTCAGAATATTATACTAGTTCCTTATATTATTCGAAATATCCCACTACTACATTTGGAACAAGTGCTCCATATTATAACACTTAATCCCAATAATCTATCTAGCTTTGATTCAACAATCAACAATGTTTTTCAGATTTTTTTCCCAAAATTGTCAAAAATCATTTCTGTGCGCCTACAACACTTAATCTAAATAATGTAGCTTCGGTTCCAAATTTCTCAGTACGCAAGATTTCCAAAATTTTAACAATCTTTTTCATTTTTTTTACAAAATTCTAAAAATTTTTCTCAAAATTTTTTCCAAAAAAAAAAAATTTTCAGTTTTGAAAAAAAGTTTAAAAATTGTTAAAAATCATTTTTTTTTCAGAATATTATACTAGTTCCTTATATTATTCCAAATATCCCACTACTACATTTGGAACAAGTGCTCCTTATTATAACACTTAATCTATATAGTCTATCTAGTTTTGGCACCATTCATCCATTGGCTAGAATGTTCTCAAAGCTTCTCCAACTTTTTTTTTTTAAATTTTGTCTACCAAATTTCACAGTACTCAAGATTTTCAACATATCTTATTATCTTTATAAGATTTTTTTCCAAAATTGTCAAATACTTATTTTTTTCAAAAATTAAAATTTACAGTTTCCCATATTGTCACAAAACTATTCCAGATTTAAAAAAGGCAAAATTACTTAGTTCCAATATTATTCGAAATCCCACTACTACCTTTGAAACAAGTGGTCCTTACAACACTAATTCTATATAGTCTAGCTTGGTACCATTCACCCAGTTACCAGAATAGTCTCAAATCTTCTCCAGAATTTTTGCATTCAACAATCAACAATGTTTTTCAGATTTTTTTTTCCAAAATTGTCAAAAATCATTTCTGTGCGCCTACAACACTTAATCTAAATAATGCAGCTTCGGTTCCAAATTTCTCGGTACTCATGATTTCCAAAATTTTAAACAATCCTTTCATTTTTTTACAAAATTCTAAAAATTTTTCTCAAAATTCTTTTCCAAAAAAAAAAATAAAATTTTCAGTTTTGAAAATTGTCATGTTTTAGAATCTTTAAATTTTCAATTCAAAATTTCTCAGAACTCAAGAATTTCAAAATTGTCAAACATCTTTTTCAGATTTTTTGTTTCAAATTGTTAAAATCATTTTTTTTTTTTTTTTCAGAAAATAGTGTATTAAATAGAATATTATACTAGTTCCTTCTATTATTCCAAATATCCCACTACTACATTTGGAACAAGTGCTCCTTATTATTACACTTAATCTATATAGTCTATCTAGCTTTGGCACCATTCATCCATTGGCTAGAATGTTCACAAAGCTTCTCCAACTTTTTTTTTTAAATTTTCACTACCAAATTTCACAGTACTCAAGATTTTCAACATATTTAATTATCTTTATAATATTTTTTTCGAAAATTTTTTTTTTAAATTAAGATTTACAGTTTCCTATATTGTCACAAATATTTTCTAGATTTAAATAAAAGACAAAATTACTTAGTTCCTAATATTATTCGAAACCCCACTACTACATTTGAAACAAGTGGTCCTTACGTCACTAAATCTATATAGGCTAGCTTTGGTACTATTCACCCAGTTACCAGAATAGTCACAAGTGCTCTCCAGAATTTTTGCATTCAACAATGTTTTTCAGATTTTTTTTTTTTTCAAAATTATCAAAAATCATTTCAGTGCGCCTACAACACTTTATCTAAATAGTGTAGATTTGGTTCCAAATTTCTCAGAACGCAAGATTTTAACAATTTTAAACAATCTTTTTCATTTTTTTTTACAAAATTCTAAAATTTTATCTCAAAATTATTTTCCAAAAAAAAATAAAACTTTCAGTTTTGAAAATTGTCATGTTTTAGGGTATATAAATTTTCAATTCAAAATTTCTTAGAACTCTAGATTTTCAAAACTGTTAAACATCTTTTTCAAATTTGTTGTTTCAAAATTGTTAACTACCTAAGATTTCCAAAATTTTACACAATATTTTTCATTTTTTTAATAAAATTCTACAAGTTGTTCTCAAAATTATTTTCCAAAAAAAATTTCAGTTGTGAAAAAATTTTTCAAAAATTAAAATTTACAGTTTCCAATATTGTCACAAATCTTTTCCACATTTAAAAAAAGGCAAAATTACTTAGTTCCCAATATTATTTATTTTTTATAAATTATATAGGGTTTTCTAATAGCTACTTGACAACTCTGAATTTAAATTGTGAACGCACTATTTCACTGATCATCTAATTGTTGCTTTCTTTTTTTTCAGTAAACTTAACATTTTCGTTATGGTAAAGTACACGAAGGAACAACGTTTGGAAATTATAAAAATGTACTACCGAAATTCGGAGTCGGTGACCGCAACTTTAAGAGCGTTAACTCCAATTTTCGGTCGTAATTATCGCCCTAGTAGACAAGCAATAACAAGTTTAGTGCAAAAATTTGAGTCTACATATTCATTGTGTGATGCTGTCGTGCCAGTGAGACAACGGCCTGGTCGAAGTTCCGAAAATATCGCTGCCGTTCAGGCGTCCGTAGCAAACGATTCAAATCAGTCGATTCCGCGGCGTTCTCAAGAACTGGGCATCCCCAATACCACTTTATGGCGAATTTTGCGTAAGGATCTGGGTTTACACCCATACAAGATTAAGCTGACTCAAGAATTGAAGCCGATGGACCATTTGAGTCGACGTACGTTCTCCGATTGGGCTCTGGAGAAGATGCACCAAGATGATGAATTTCATCGCAAAATCATCTTCAGTGACGAAGCTCATTTTTGGCTCAATGGGTTCGTCAATAAGCAAAATATGCGTTATTGGTCTGCTGAAAATCCACATGTGCTTCACGAATCACCACTTCATCCACAAAAAATTACTGTTTGGTGCGCTTTGCATGCCGGCGGCGTCATTGGGCCATATTTTTTCGTCGACAATAACGATCGTCACGTTACTGTGAATGGCGATCGTTATCGCGCAATGATTAGCGATTATTTTTGGCCCGAATTGGAACACATGGACTTGGATGACATGTGGTTTCAACAAGACGGTGCCACAAGCCACACAGCACACGTTACAATCGATTTACTGAAGAGTAAGTTTGAGTTGTCAAGTCCTTATTGGAAAACCCTATAGAATAATTATTATTTCATAATTGAACTGTTTATTTTACTTTCTCCAAGTTTTCTAGACGAAGTCTTGACATGAATACGAAAAAACTGAAGAAGAAAAAGGGGGAAAAAACTATGAATAGAAATTAATAAAAAATGATAATTACAGCAAAAACTTAGAACTACCAGAACTAACACTGGTTAAAGGATTCATGTTTGTCTGTTGACTGGCAATGAATTCTGATGAGAGAAAGTGGGATTTCTCGAAACATATGTAAATTCAACCCAGGTTCGAATCCCAATCAAGAAAAATTATCAAACATTTTTAATAAAAACATAATAAACAACAACAAATGTATTCAAGTTTTCGAGACAAAGTCTTGACATAAATACGAAAAAAACTGAAGAAGAAAAAGGGGGAAAAACAACTGATAATTACAGCAAAAACTTAGATTTATCAGAACTAACACTGGTTAAAGGATTGACGTTTGTCTGTTGACTGGCCGGCACCGAAGTGGTGTATGTGGTTAGAACGCAATGAATTCTGAAGAGAGAAAGTGGGATTTCTCGAAACATATGTAAATTCAACAACCCAGGTTCGCATCCCAGTCAAGAAAAATTATCAAACATTTTTAATAATAAAATTTTTTAAGTTGTAATTCCTAACTTCAGTAAAAATAATTTAATGAAAATTAAAATTTCATTAAAATTATCAAGAAATTTTTAAAATTGTTAAAACTCATTTTTTATTTATCACACTAGTTCCTTATATCATTCCAAATATCCCACTACTACATTTGGAACAACTGCTCCTTATTATAACACTTAATCTATATAGTCTATCTAGCTTTGGAACCATTCATCCATTGGCTAGAATGTTCACAAAGCTTCTCAACTTTTTTTTTAAATTTTCTCTACCAAATTTCACAGTACTCAAGATTTTCAACATATTAATTATCTTTTTAAGATTTTTTCCAAAATTTTCAAATACTTATTTTTTTAAAAAAATTAAAATTTACAGTTGCCAATATTGTCACAAATCTTTTCCAGATTTAAAAAAAGGCAAAATTACTTAGTTGCCAATATTATTCGAAATCCCACTACTACATTTGAAACAAGTGGTCCTTACAACACTAAATCTGTATACTCTAGCTTTGGTACAATTTACCCAGTTACCAGAATAGTCACAAATCTTCTCCAGAATTTTTGCATTCAACAATGTTTTTCAGATTTTTTTTTTTTTCAAAATTATCAAAAATCATTTCAGTGCGCCTACAACACTTTATCTAAATAGTGTAGATTCGGTTCCAAATTTCTCAGTACGCAAGATTTCCGAAATTTTAAACAATCTTTTTCATTTTTTTTACAAAATTCTAAAAATTTTTCTCAAAATTCTTTTCCAAAAAAAAAAAAAAATTTTTCAGTTTTGAAAAAATGTTTCAAAATTGTTAAAAATCATTTTTTTTAGAATATTATACTAGTCTATCCAGCTTTGGCACCATTCATTCATTGGCTAGAATGTTCACAACGCTTCTCCAACTCTTTTTTTAAATTTTCTCTACCAAATTTCACAGTACTCAAGATTTTCAACATATGTAATTATCTTTTTAAGATTTTTTACACAAAATTGTCAAATACTTATTTTTTTCAAAAATTAAAATTTACAGTTTCCAATATTGTCACAAATCTTTTCCAAATTTATAAAAGGCAAAATTACTTAGTTCCCAATATTATTCGAACTCCCACTACTACATTTGAAACAAGTGGTCCTTACGCCACTAAATCTATATAGGCTAGCTTTGGTACTATTCACCCAGGTACCAGAATAGTCAAAGGTCCTCTCCAGAATTTTTGCATTCAACAATGTTTTTCAGATTTTTTTTTCCAAAATTGTCAAAAATCATTTCTGTGCGCCTACAACACTTAATCTAAATAATGTAGCTTCGGTTCCAAATTTTTCAGTACTCAAGATTTCCAAAATTTTAAACAATCTTTTTCATTTTTTTTTACAAAATTCAAAAATTTTTCTCAAAATTCTGGTCCCAAAAAAATTTTTCAGTTTTGAAAAAATTTTTCAAAATTGTTAAAAATCATTTTTTTTTTTGTTAGAATATTATACTAGTTCCTTATATTATTCCAAATATCCCACTACTACTACATGGAACAAGTGCTCCTTATTATAACACTTAATCTATATAGTCTATCTAGTTTTGGCACAATTCATCCATTGGCTAGAATGTTCACAAAGCTTCTCCAACTTTTTTTTTTAAATTTTCACTACCAAATTTCACAGTACTCAAGATTTTCAACATATTTAATTATCTTTATAATATTTTTTTTTCCAAAATTGTCAAATACTTATTTTTTTTTTAAATTAAGATTTACAGTTTCCTATATTGTCACGAATATTTTCTAGATTTAAAAAAAGGCAAAATTACTTAGTTCCTAATATTATTCGAAACCCCACTACTACATTTGAAACAAGTGGTCCTTACGCCACTAAATCTATATAGGCTAGATTTGGTACTATTCACCCAGTTACCAGAATAGTCACAAGTCCTCTCCAGAATTTTTGCATTCAACAATGTTTTTCAGATTTTTTTTTTTTTTTCAAAATTATCAAAAATCATTTCAGTGCGCCTACAGCACTAGATTCGGTTCCAAATTTCTCAGTACGCAAGATTTTCAAAATTTTAAACAATCTTTTTCATTTTTTTTTACAAAATTCTAAAATTTTTTCTCAAAATTCTTTTCCAAAAAAAATAAAATTTTCAATTTTGAAAATTGCCATGTTTTAGGGTATATAAATTTTCAATTCAAAATTTCTAAGAACTCAAGATTTTCAAAACTGTTAAACATCTTTTTCAGATTTTTTGTTTCAAAATTGTTAAAATCATTTTTTTTTTTTTCAGAAAATAGTGTACTTCGGTTCCAAATTTCTCAGTACGCTAGATTTCCAAAATTTTAAACAATCTTTTTCATTTTTTTACAAAATTCTAAAAATTTTTTTCAAAATTCTTTCCGAAAAAAAAATAAAATTTTCAGTTTTGAAAATTATCATGTTTTAGTATATTTAAGTTTTCAATTCAGAATTTCTCAGAACTCAAGATTTTCAAAATTGTCAAAAATCTTTTTCAAAATTGTTAAAATCATTTTTTTCCAGATAACAGTGTACTTCGGTTCCAAATTTCTCAGTACGAAAGATTTCCAAAATTTTACACAATCTTTTTCATATTTTTTACAAAATTTTAAAATTTTTCTCAAAATTTTTTTGCAATAAAAAAAAATTTTCAGTTTTGAAAAAATTTTTCAAAATTGTTATATACTATATATGATATATATCAAATATATATATATTATACTAGTTCCCAATATTATTCCAAATATCCCACTATCTAGCTTTGGCACCAATCATCCATTGGCTAGAATATTCACCAAGCTTCTCCATCTTTTTTTTTTTAAATTTTCGCTACTAAATTTCACAGTACTCAAGATTTTCAACATATTAATTATATTTTTAAGATTTTTTTCCAAAATTGGAAAATACTTATTTTTTTTCAAAAATTAAAATTTACAGTTTCCAATATTGTCAAAAATCATTTCAAAATATTATATTATTTCCCACTACTACATTTGGAACAAGTGCTCCTATATAACACTTAATTTAAATAGTCTATCTAGCTTTGGCACCATTCATCCATTGGCTAGAATGTTCACAAAGCTTCTCCAACTTTTTTTTTAACTACCAAATTTCACAGTACTCAAGATTTTCAACATATTTAATTATCTTTTTAAGATTTTTTCCAAAATTGTCAAATACTTATTTTTTTTTCAAAAATTAAAATTTACAGTTTCCAATATTGTCACAAATCTTTTCCAGATTAAAAAAAAGGCAAAATTACGTAGTTCCTAATATTATTCGAAAGCCCACTACTACATTTGAAACAAGTGGTCCTTACGCCACTAAATCTATATAGTCTAGCTTTGGTACCATTCACCCAGTTACCAGAATTTTTGCATTCAACAATCAATAATGTTTTTCAGATTTTTTTTTTTCAAAATCGTCAAAAATAATTTCAGTGCACCTACACTTTACCGAAATAGTGTAACTTCGGTTCCAAATTTCTTAGTACGCAAGATTTTCAAAAGTTTAAACAATATTTTTCCTTTTTATTCAAAATTCTAAAAATTTTTCTCAAAATTCTTTTCAAAAAAAATAAAATTTTCAGTTTTGAAAATGTCGGTTTCAGAATATTTAAATTTTCAATTCAAAATTTCTCAGAACTCAAGATTTTTAAAATTGTCAAAAATCTTTTTCAGATTTTTTGTTTCAAAAAAATCATTTCAGTGCGCCTACACTATTTTTAAATAGTGTACTACGGTTCCAAATTTCTCAGTACGCAAGATTACCAACATTTTAAACAATCTTTTTCATTTTTTTTACAAAATTCTAAAAATTTTTCTCAAAATTCTTTTCCAAAAAAAAAAAACAAAGAAACTTGTCCACCAACGACAAAGGCTTAAATTTATACTGTCATGTAGAAGCTATGGCATTATTCCAAAACACACAACAACTAAGGTAAACAATTTATTTGAATTTAACACTGTGAAAGGGAAATTGAAAAAGATTGTATTTAAAAATATCACAAACTAATATTAATATTAAATTACTGAAACGCAAAATTCACCATATTGACATTAGTATTAAAAATATGCTAGATGAGGATGACTACAGAAGTTTTATTCACAAACAGAAGGACAGGTCAAAACAGATAACAAAAAATACAAAGGACACAAATACACAAACTTGATACACTGAAGGAAAGAATGTTTAGAGTGCATAATCTGATTTTTAACGAAAATTGGTTTGAGAACAAAACCAATGTGGAGATTCCAATGGAAAGTAAATGGTTATTATCATTGGGAAAAAAATTGCTTACCGATAGACAAAAATAATTTTTCGTCACTACATATAATTGCCGATGTTGAACAGTGCATACAAGCAATGGATGAAAACGGGGTTCAAGAAAAAGATATAGTTAGGACAAAATTTGCAAATAATATCACGAGCTTCAAAAGGAAATTGAAAAATTCACCAAAACAGAAATTTATTTTAACAGTTTACGAGAAAACGAGAAAATTTTTGAAAAGGCATCCTGAAGTTATAATAATTCAAGCTGATAAAGGGAACAAAACTGTAATTATGTATAAGGAAGAATACTACCTCAAAATGGAGAAATTATTGGAAGAAAAAACGACTTACAGAACTATTAGAATGGATCCGACAACGAAACTTCAAAGAGAAAATAATAATATTGTTTCTGAATTGCACAAAAGTGGATATATTGATCTATGGCAGAAGAGAAACTTATTGTGTTCATCTGCCATCGCTCCAGAATTTACGGCTTGCCAAAAATTCATAAAAGAGATACTCCACTTCGGCCAATTGTTTCCTCTATGCAAGTTCCCTGTTATAGACTCTCAAGACATGTGGGACAAATACTAAAACATATTATTTCAGACGAATATAACATTAAAAATTCAAATGAACTAAAAAATCAGATGAGAAATATTAGAATAGAAGAAGATGAGATTTTAATATCATTTGATGTTGTGTCTCCTATTTACGAATATCCCGGTACATACGGCAATAAAAAATATAATGGGAAAATGGGAAACGATTAAGAACTTCACAAGAATTCCAGGCTCGAAGTTTCTAAAATTACTTAATTTTTGTCCCTCCGATAACAATTATTTTGTGTTTAATGAGAAAATTTATAGCCAAATATTTGGAATGCCTATGGGCAACCCTCTTTCTCCTACAGTGGCCGATATAATCCTTGATAGCCTACTTGACGAAGCGATAAATGAATTAAGGATGAAGAATATCCACTTTAAGTACATAGTTAAATATGTAGACGACATATTAGCGATAATCAAAATTAAAGATAAGGATGAAATACTAAATGTTTTAAATAATCACCACAACAAAATTCAATTTACCACGGAATTGGAAGCAAATAAACAGATTGCCTATCTAGATACTAAGGTACACAGGGGCAACAACAGGATCACATTTGATTGGTATGCTAAGGAATCATCATCAGGAAGACTAATGAACTTCAATTCTACACAACCTAAACACCAAATTATTAATACAGCAAAAAACTTTATTTTCAGAGTTTTAAATATTAGTGATCAACAATTTCATGCCAAAAATATTAAAAATATAAAACATTTATTAATTAACAATAGTTTTCCAATTAAACTCATTTATTCATTAATTGAACAAACGCAGCTAAAATTAAAAATAATATCACTACACAAAATAATGATGGAAAAGAAATTTTTTTTTAGTGTACGATTTATTCCTGGTTTAACAGACAACAAAAATATAAAAACAACAATAGAATCACAAAACATATGTTTTGCTTATACCCCTAACTCCACACTCAGTACAATTTTTCAAATGTAAAAGCACCGATCGAAAAACAACAACAATGCAATGTTGTGTACGAACTTGAATGCATGGGAAATGACGAACAGAGATGCAATCGGATATATATATGTACGGAAAAACGATCATTACAAACAAGAATGATTGAACATAAAAACGACATAACAAAACTTAGGGAATCAAAAGGGTTGGCACATATTCTGTCATCTGGACATAAAATCAACTTTGATGACGTAAAAATTGTAGACATAGAGGGTGGAGTAAAGAAAAGGTACACAATAGAAAGCTTACATATACAACAAAAAATAGAAAGGACTATGAACAAGAAGGAGGATACTGACAATATAAATACAAGCGATAGAGTTGCAATATAACTTCAAACTGTGATATTAATTTTTAAGCTGTGGTTTAATTTATTGCTTGTGTTTAATATGTTCTTTGGTTTTTGTAAAATTTATTTAATTTTAATTTAATGTGAAAATTACTGTTAAATTTGTAAGTCTAAAAGGAAAAAAATATTTGGTGTATTTATTTTTTATTAATGTATAATAATTTTTAATTAAATAGACGTAACCCTGATGAAGTCAACAAAAAATTGACGAAACGTTGGAAACCATGTAAAGAAGTTTTTTATTTACATTAAATAATATAGGCCCAATTAGCTGACTTGATACAATTCAAACATAAAAAAAATTTTCAGTTTTGAAAAAAATTTTCAAAATTGTTAAAAATCATTTTTTTTTTTTTTTCAAAATATTATACTAGTTCCTTATATTATACCAAATATCCTACTACTACTAATTTTTCACTACCAAATTTCACAGTACTCAAGATTTTCAACATATTAATTATCTTTTTAAGATTTTTTTCCAAAATTGTAAAATACCTATTTTTTTTTTCAAAAATTAAAATTTACAGTTTCCAATATTGTCACAAATCTTATCCACATTTAAAAAAAGGCAAAATTACTTAGTTCCCAATATTATTCGAAGTCCCACTACTACATGAAATAAGTGGTCCTTGCAACACTAAATCTATATAGTCTAGCTTTGGTACCATTCACTCAGTTACCAGAATAGTCACAAATCTTCTCCAGAAATTTTGCATTTAACAATCAACAATGTTTTTCAGATTTTTTTTCCAAATTTGTCAAAAATCATTTCTGTGCGCCTACAATACTATATCTAAATAGTGTAGCTTCGGTTCCAAATTTCTCAGTACGCAAGATTTTCAAAATTTTAAACAATCTTTTTAATTTTTTCTAAAAATTTTTTTCAAAATTCTTTTCCAAAAAAAATCAAATTTTCAGTTTTGAAAATTATCATGTTTTAGAATATTTAAATTTTCAATTCAAAATTTATCAGAACTCAAGATTTTCAAAATTGTCAAAAATATTTTTCATTTTTTTTTACAAAATTCTAAAAATTTTTCTCAAAATTCTTTTCCAAAAAAAAATCAAATTTTCAGTTTTGAAAATTGTCATGTTTTAGAATATTTAAATTTTCAATTCTGAATTTCTCAGAACTCAAGATTTTCAAAATTGTCAAAAATCTTTTTCAAAATTGTTAAAATCATTTTTTACCAAAACACAGTGTACGTCGGTTCCAAATTTCTCAGTACGCTAGATTTTCAACATATTTCATTATCTTTTTAAATTTTTTTTTCCAAAATTGTCAAATACTTATTTTTTTCAAAAATTAATATTTACAGTTTCCAATATTGTCACAAATCTTTTCCAGATTTAAAGAAGCCAAAATTACTTAGTTCCCAATATTATTCGAAACCCCACTACTATATTTGAAACAAGTGGTCCTTACAACACTAAATCTATATAGTCTAGCTTTGGTACCATTCAACCAGTTACCAGAATAGTCACAAATCTTCTCCAGAATTTTTGCATTCAACAATCAACAATGTTTTTCAGATTTTTTTTCCAAAATTGTCAAAAATCATTTCTGTGCGCCTACAACACTTTATCTAAATAGTGTAGCTTCGGTTCGAAATTTCTCAGTACGAAAGATTTTCAAAATTTTAAACAATCTTTTTCATTTTTTTACAAAATTCTAAAAATGTTTCTCAAAATTCTTTTTCAAAAAAACTAAAATTTTCAGTTTTGAAAATTGTCTGTTTCAGAATATTTAAATTTTCAATTCAAAATTTCTCAGAACTCTAGATTTTCAAAGTTGTCAAAAATCTTTTTCAGATTTTTTGTTTCATAATTGTTAGAATCATTTTTTTCAGATAATAGTGTACTTCGGTTCCAAATTTCTCAGTACGCAAGATTTTCAAAATTTTAAACAATATTTTTCATTTTTATACAAAATTCTAAAAATTTTTCTCAAAATTATTTTCCAAAAAATATATAAAATTTTCAGTTTTGAAAATGTCGGTTTCAGAATATTTAAATTTTCAATTCAAAATTTCTCAGAACTCAAGATTTTTAAAATTGTCACAAATCTTTTTTTAGATTTTTTGTTTCAAAATTGTTAAAATAATGTTTTTTTTTTGTCAGAAAATAGTCGACTTCGGTTCCAAATTTCTCAGTACGCAAGATTTCCAAAATTTTATACAATCTTTTTCATTTTTTTTACAAAATTCTAAAAACTTTTCTCAAAATTCTTTTCAAAAAAAAAAAAAATCTGTTTTGAAGAAATCATTCTTTTTTTCAGAATATTATACTAGTTCCTTATAAAGGGTGGTTAAATTGTAAGGGCCGATGTTGAATGTGAACCACACCTAAACGCCAAGCTTTTTTCCGAATTTTAGTTGACATTTCTCTATATCAGACTTACTCAATTTAAACCATGGAGAGATACACAATCCAACAACGTGTTCAAGTTATCCAGACTTATTATGAAAATGGGCGTTCAAATCAAAATGCATATCGTGCACTTCGTGATTTTTTTTTGGTCAATTTGATCGTCCAAATGTGCGTACAATCGCAAAAATCGTGGAAAAATTCGAGCTGCTGTTCGCGATAGTGTGGCTGAAGAGCCGTTCACCTCAACTCGTCGTCGTGCCCAACAATTGCACCTCTCACGCTCGTCGTTGATTAACATTATGCATAAAGACTTGCATTTACACGCTTACAAGGTGCAATTGGCTCAAGCCTCGTGACCATTCCAAACGTCGTGAATGGGCAGAATGGCGGCAATAAATGGCAACAGTGGATGATCAATTTTCAAAGAAAATCATCTTCAGTGATGAGGCACATTTTCACTTCAGTGGATTCGTCAATAAACAGAATTGCCGCATTTGGGCGAATGAGAATCCAAGAGTGATTGTCGAAAAACCAATGCACCCACAAAGAGTGACTGTTTGGTGCGGTTTATGGGCTGGCGGCATCATCGGGCCGTATTTTTTCCAAAATGAGGTCGGTCAGGCAGTTACTGTGAATGGTGTTCGCTATCGTGAGATGATAACGAACTTTTTATGGCCCGAATTGGAAGATATGGATGTGGACGATATGTGGTTTCAGCCGGACGAAGCTGAAATTCAGCAGAATTCAGTTTTGAAAAAATTTTTCAAAATTGTTAAAAATCATTTTTTATTATACTAGTTCCTTATATATTCCAAATATCTCACTACTACATTTGGAACAAGTGCTCTATATTATAACACTTAATCTATATAGTCTATCTAGCTTTGACACTAATCATCCATCCAATTTTCACTACCAAATTTTAAAGTACTCAAGATTTTCAACATCTTTTTAAGATTTTTTTCCAAAATTGTCAAATACTTATTTTTTAAAAATTAAAATTTACTGTTGTAATTGTCACAAATTTTTTCCATATTTCAAAAAGGCAAAATTAAGTAGTTATTCAAAATCCCACTACTACATTTGAAACAAGTTGTCCTGACAACACTAAATCTATATACCCTAACGTTGGTACTATTCACTCAGTTACCAGAATAGTCACAAGTCTTCTCCAGAATTTTTGCATTCATCAATCAACAATTTTTTTTTTAAATTGTCAAAAATCATTTCAGTGCGCCTACACTTTATCTAAATATTGTAGTTTCGGTTCCAAATTTCTCAGTACCCAAGGTTCTCAAAAATGTAAACAATATTTTTCATTTTTATCAAAATTCTAAAAATTTTTCTCAAAATTCTTTTTCAAAAAAACTAAAATTTTCAGTTTTGAAAATTGTCTGTTTCAGAATATTTAAATTTTCAATTCAAAATTTCTCAGAACTCAAGATTTTCAAAATTGTCAAAAATCTTTCTCAGATTTTTTGTTTCAAAATTGTCAAACATCATTTCAGTGCGCCTAACTTTATTTATGGCACCATTCATCCAGTGGCTAGAAATTCAAACTTTCTCAGAACTCAAGATTTTTAAAATTGTCAAAAATCTTTTTCAGATTTTTTGTTTCAAAAAAATCATTTCAGTGCACCCACACTTTATCTAAATAGTGTAGCTTCGGTTCCAAATTTCTCAGTACGCAAGTTTTTCAAAATTCTCAAAAATCTTTTTAAAAATTGTTAAAATCATTTTTTTTTTTTCAGAAAACAGTGTACTTCGGTTCCAAATTCTCAGTACGCAAGATTTCCAAAATTTTAAACAATTTTTTAATTTTTTTTTTACAAAATTCTAAAAATTTTTCTCAAAATTTTTGTCCAAAAAAATTTCTCAGGTTTGGCACCAATCATTCATTGGCTAGAATATTCACAAAGCTTCTCCAACTTTTTGTTTTAAATTTTCGTACCAAATTTCACAGTACTCAAGATTTTCAACATATTAATTATATTTTTAAGATTTTTTTCCAAAATTGTCAAATACTTATTTTTTTCAAAAATTAAAATTTACAGTTTCCAATATTGTCACAAATCATTTCAAAATATTATATTATTTCCCACTACTACATTTGGAACAAGTGCTCCTATATAACACTTAATCTATATAGTCTATCTAGCTTTAGCACCATCCATCCATTGGCTAGAATGTTCACAAGGCTTCTCCAACTTTTTTTTAAAACTACCAAATTTCACAGTACTCAAGATTTTCAAAATTTTAAACAACATTTTTCAGATTTTTTGTTTCAAAATTGTTAAAATCATGTTTTTTTTTTTCAGAAAACAGTGTACTTCGGTTCCAAATTCTCAGTACGCAAGATTTCCAAAATTTTAAACAATTTTTTAATTTTTTTTTACAAAATTCTAAAAATTTTTCTCAAAATTTTTGTCCAAAAAAATTTCTCAGGTTTGGCACCAATCATCCATTGGCTAGAATATTCACAAAGCTTCTCCAACTTTTTGTTTTAAATTTTCGTACCAAATTTCACAGTACTCAAGATTTTCAACATATTAATTATATTTTTAAGATTTTTTTCCAAAATTGTCAAATACCTATTTTTTCAAAAATTAAAATTTACAGTTTCCAATATTGTCACAAATCTTTTCCACATTTAAAAAAGGCAAAATTACGAAGTTCCCAATATTATTCGAAATCCCACTATTACATTTGAAACAAGTTGTCCAGACAACTCTAAATCTATATAGTCTAACTTTGGTACTATTCACTCAGTTACCAGAATAGTCACAAGTCTTCTCCAGAATGTTTGCATTCATCAATCAATCATTTCAGTGCTCCTACACTTTATCTAAATAGTGTAGCTTCGGTTCCAAATTTCTCAGTACGCAAGATTTCCCAAATTTTAAACAATCTTTTTCATTTTTATCAAAATTCTAAAAATTTTTCTCAAAATTCTTTTTCAAAAAAACTAAATTTTTCAGTTTTGAAAATTGTCTGTTTCAGAATGTTTAAATTTTCAATTCAAAATTTCTCAGAACTCAAGATTTTCAAAATTTTAAACAACATTTTTCAGATTTTTTGTTTCAAAATTGTTAAAATCATGTTTTTTTTTTTTCAGAAAATAGTGTACTTCGGTTCCAAATTTCTCAGTACGCAAGATTTCCAAATTTTACAAAATCTTTTTCATTTTTTTTTACAAAATTCTAAAAACTTTTCTCAAAATTCGTTTCAAAAAAAATTCAGTTTTGAAGAAATTTTTCAAAATTGTTAAAAATTATTTTTTTTTAGAATATTATACTAGTTCCTTATAAAGGGTGGTTAAATTGTAAGGGCCGATGTTGAATGTGAACCACACCTAAACGCCAAGCTTTTTTCCGAATTTTATTTGACATTTCTCTATTTCAGACTTATTCAATTTGAACCATGGAGAGATACACAATCCAACAACGTGTTAAAGTTATCCAGACTTATTATGAAAATGGGTGTTCAAATCAAAATGCATATCGTGCACTTCGTGATTTTTTTTGGTCAATTTGATCGTCCAAATGTGCGTACAATCGCAAAAATCGTGGAAAAATTCGAACAAACCGGGTCTGTACCGGGTCTGTGAGAACACCAGTGCATGCTCGTACGGCTCGTACTGCAGAAAATATTGCTGCTGTTCGCGATAGTGTAGCTGAAGAGCTTTTCAAAAAAAATTCAGTTTTGAAAAAAATGTTCAAAATTGTTAAAAATCATTTTTTTCAGAATATTATACTAGTTCCTTCTATTATTCCAAATATCCCACTACTACTATTTTTTCACTACCAAATTTCACGTACTCAAGATTTTCAACATATTAATTATCTTTTTAAGATTTTTTTCCAAAATTGTCAAATACCTATTTTTTTCAAAAATTAAAATTTACAGTTTCCAATATTGGCACAAATCTTTTCCACATTTAAAAAAAAGCAAAATTACGTAGTTCCCAATATTATTCGAAATCCCACTACTACATTTGAAACAAGTTGTCCTGACAACACTAAATCTATATAGTCTAACTTTGGTACTATTCACTCAATTTTTTTCAAAAATTAAAATTATAGTTTCCAATATTGTCACAAATCTTTTTTAAAAAAAAGGCAAAATTACTTAGTTCCAATTATTATTCAGTTCCAAATTTCTCAGTACGCAAGATTTTCAAAATTTTAAACAATCATTTTAATTTTCTTTTTACAAATTTCTAAAAATTGTTCTCAAAATTCTTTTCAAAAACAAATAAAATGTTCAGTTTTGAAAATTGTCTGTTTTATAATTTTTAAATTTTCAATTCAAAATTTCTCAGAACTCAAGATTTTCAAAATTGTCAAAAATCTTTTTCAGATTTTTTGTTTCAAAAAAAAATCATGTTTTTTTTTAGAAAATAGTGTATTTCGGTTCTAAATTTCTCAGTACGCAAGATTTCCAAAATTTTAAACAATCTTTTTCATTTTTTTTTTTACAAAATTCTAAAAATTTTTCTCCTAGTTCCAAATATCCCACCACTACTACATTTGGATCAAATGCTCCTTATTATAACACTTAATCTATATAGTCTATCTAGCTTTGGCCCCAATCATCCATTGGCTAGAATGTTCACAAAGCTTCTCCAACTCTTTTTTTAAATTTTCTCTACCAAGTTTCACAGTACTCAAGGTTTTCAACATATTTAATTATCTTTTTAATTTTTTTTCCAAAATTGTCAAATACTTATTTTTTTTTTTTTTTCAAAAATTAAAATTTACAGTTTCCAATATTGTCACAAATATTTTCCAGATTTAAAAAAGGCAAAATTACTTAGTTCCCAATATTATTCGAAATCCCACTACTACATTTGAAACAAGTGGTCCTTACAACACCAAATCTATATAGTCTAGCTTTGGTACCATTCACCCAGTTACCAGAATAGTCACAAATCTTCTCCAGAATTTTTGCAATCAACAATCAACAATGTTTTTCAGATTTTTTTTTCCAAAATTGTCAAAAATCAGTTCTGTGCGCCTACAACACTTTATCTAAATAGTGTAGCTTCTGTTCCAAATTTCTCAGTACGCAAGATTTTCAAAATTTTAAACAATCTTTTTCAGATTTTTTGTTTCAAAATTGTTAAAATCATTTTTTTTTTTGTTTTTCAGAAAATAGTGTACACAATATTTTTCATTTCTTCTAAATTCTTTTCCAAAAAAAAATAAAATTTTCAGTTTTGAAAATTATCATGTTTTAGAATATTTAAATTTTCAATTCAAAATTTCTCAGAACCCAAGATTTTCAAAATTGTCAAAAATCTTTTTCAAAATTGTTAAAATCATTTTTTTCCAAAACACAGTGTACTTCGGTTCCAAATTTCTCAGTACGCAAGATTTCCAAAATTTTAAACAATTTTTTTTTTTCATTTTTTTTACAAAATTCTAAAAATTTTTCTCAAAATTTTTTTTCCAAAAAATTTCAGTTTTGACAAAATTTTTGATATATATCAAATATATATATATTATACTAGTTCCCAATATTATTCCAAAAACCCACTACTAAATTTGGAACAAGTGCTCCTTAATATAACACTTATTATTATTAGACTATATAGTCTATCTAGCTGTGGCACCATTCATCCATTGGCTAGCATGTTCAAAAAGCTTCTCTAACTTTTTTTTTTAAATTTTCACTACCAAATTTCACAGTACTCAAGATTTTCAACATATTTAATTATCCTTATAAGATTTTTTTCCAAAATTGTCAAATACTTATTTTTTTTTTTTTTAAAGTAAAATTTACAGTTTCCAATATTGTCACAAATCTTTTCCAGATTAAAAAAAGGCAAAATTACTTAGTTCCCAATATTATTCGAAACCCCACTACTACATTTGAAACAAGTGGTCCTTACGCCACTAAATTTATATATGCTAGCTTTGGTAATATTCATCCAGTTACCAGAATAGTCACAAGTCCTCTCCAGAATTTTTGCATTCAACAATATTTTTCAGATTTTTTCCAAAATTGTCAAAAATCATTTCTGTGGGCCTACAACACTTAATCTAAATACTGTAGTTTCGGTTCCAAATTTTTCAGTACTCAAGATTTCCAAAATTTTAAACAATCTTTTTCATTTTTTTTTTTACAAAATTCAAAAATTTTGCTCAAAATTCTTGTCCAAAAAAAATTTTTCAGTTTTGAAAAAAATTTTCAAAAGTGTTAAAAATCATTTTTTTTTTTCAGAATATTATACTAGTTCCTTATATTATTCCAAATATCCTTATATTATTCCAAAAATTGTTAAAAATCATTTTTTTTTTCAGAATATTATACTAGTTCCTTATATTATTCCAAATATTTGGAACAAGTGCTCCTTATTATAACACTTAATCTATATAGTCTATCTAGCTGTGGCACCATTCATCCATTGGCTAGAAATTCAAAATTTCTCAGAACTCAAGATTTTTAAAATTGTCAAAAATCTTTTCAGATTTTTTGTTTCGTTCACATAGTGTTGCTTGAACTGGTCGGACGTGTTATTTTTAGTGCGGCTGAATTTTCGTAATAGGTGAAAAAAAAAAAAATAAAAAAAAACTTGTAATAAGTGAAAAAAAAATATATATATATAAAAAAAAGATATCGTAATAGGTGGAAAAATATCTATAGTGGTTTTTCGGTAATTTAAAAATCGAAAGAGCTAAGCTACAGTAGAAAAAATTTATGGATCTCTGAGGAAGAATCCTTAAGAAAATCCGTGGAGTCTCTTCTCACCACAAAAGCCGAAATACGGCGCCGTTCCTGTTCGCCCAATATAGTTATCTCATCCGATGAGAAATCATCATCTTCATCAAATAGTGCAGTCAAACCCAAAAAACAAGTAGGTATGGATAAGTACATCACCGTTCTCAAGCGACAGAGGAGCTCGACATCTGCTCAAATGTCTTCCAATTCTAAAGTTCCTAAGCCCGTCAGCAGTGATAAGCCAAATGATCAAAACAGATTTGCTCTACTTCAGACGGATGACCCAGAAATACCGAAAAAGACGTTTAAGCCCCCACCAATTTACCTGAGAGAGCCCACTTCCAATAAACTGGTACAAGGAATTGTTGCTGTAATAGGTGAGAACATGTTTAGCGTAACCTCAATTAAACATGGAAAAATCAGCGAGACAAAGATCCAAGTGAATAGGGAAGATGATTTTCGAAAATTGTCCAACCAGTTGGAGAGGGAGACCAGGGATTTCTATACCTATCAGCTCAAAAGCGCAAAAGGACTCCAAGTCGTTCTAAAGGGTATAGACCCATGTATTGATCCTGCGGAGATAAAGAACGGATTAATGGACAAAGGGTTCAAAATCAAGAGCGTAGTGAATATTAGAAACCGTGAAAAGATTCCTCAGCCCATGTTCAGGGTAGAATTGGAACCCGGAGATGTTGCCTTAAAGAAAAACGAGTCCCATCCAATTTACAATCTTATTTATCTTCTGCATCGTAGAATTACCGTGGAGGAACCGCATAAGCGTGTTGGACCCGTGGAATTTGGTCACACCAAAGCGTATTGTACATTGCCGTCTGTTTGTGTTGCATGTGGGGATCTACATGCAACTGCTCAATGTAATAAGTCCAAAACGGACTTAAAAATAAAAAATGCAGTAACTGTGGAGGAAATCATACCGCTAATTATAAAGGTTGTTCAGTTTATACTTATTTAAAGGGCATAAAGACCAATAAGTCGCCAGTATTACCTGACCATCCTCAACAACCTAATTTCACATCGAGTAAGAATTTTCCTCAAATTGTACGACCAACTACTCACGTAAACGCTCCTAATTCTAGACAAGTTTCTTACGCAAACGTGGTCAAATCTAATATGCCAGGTCTGGAGCAGGAACCTATATCGCAATATTCTGAGCCACATATCAACAATCTAGAGACAACATTGCAGACACTTGTCCAAACTATGAACACTTTTACGACCACCATGACATCCATGATGCAGGAAATGCTGAAAATGCAATCCACTATCTTGCAAGCCATTTTAAAGAAATGATTTATTTAAAAATTTGTTTTTGGAATGCGAACGGCCTCCGCCAACATAAAAACGAACTGGAATACTTCCTGATGGATAAGCAGACTGATGTTATGATGATTGCTGAAACTCACTTGACGTCGCCGGGTACTTCAAAATTAATGGCTACGTGTTGTACGATACTAAAGATCCCCGCGGAAGAGCTTGTGGAGGTTCGGCAATTCTTATAAAGAACAGAATAAAACATTATCTAATGAATAACATAAGTGAGGATTACCTCCAAGCAACAAACATTTGCCTTGAATTCTGTCAATACAAATTTGTTTAATCATCGATTTATTCTCCGCCTCGATTCTCAATAAAAGAACACCAATACCATAACTTCTTTAATTCCCTTGGAGCTAGATTTTTAGTTGCTGGCGACTTTAACGCCAAACACACATTTTGGGGTTCACGTCTGGTAATCCCAAAGGGTCGCGTACTCTTCAACACCATTGCTCAAATGGGCTTAGATGTACTCTCAAGCGGACATCCCACCTACTGGCCGACGAACCGACGGAAGATTCCCGATGTTATTGACTTTGGAGTAGTGAAAAATATCCCTGAAGAATGGATGCAAGTGGATCCTTCATTAGACTTGTCCTCAGATCACTCTCCTACTATCATTTAAATGCATTTCCCTCAAGTGTGTGGCTCTCCATTTAGAAACATGACTAAGACCCGAGTAAGCTGGATAAAATACAAAAAGTATTTATGTTCTCATTGCACGGAAAATATTGTGTTGAGAACTACCGACGATATCGATGAGTCGATTGGCAACTTTACCGAGGACCTTCGACGAGCTGTGCATCACGCTTCCACTTATTACGTTGAATGTAGAAATAGGACAAACAGAACTTATTTATCTGAACTCGAACATCTCCTATCAGAAAAAAGAAGAATGAGAAGAGAGTGGCAACTTCACAGGTCTCCTGAACTGAAAGCTAGGCTACGGGTATGCAGAGATATACTAAGACATTTCTTAGAAACCCAAAGAAAAGCTTTACTTAGATCCTACTTGGAGGGTCTTGATAGTACCCCACAATCTGACTACTCGTTATGGAGGGCGGCAAGAGGTTTAAAAAGACCAGTGAGAGGAAAACCTCCTTTGCGAAATCCGACTGGTGACTGGGCTAGAAATGATTCCGAGAAAGGGACATTATTTGTTAACCATTTAAGAAATGTGTTTACTAAAAACAACTCAAATAACGTATCTGATTTGCCACCACTCGTTATTAGACCTCCTGTACCTCTAAGACTAAACTTTGGTGATGTCCAAAGCGCTATTGGTACTCTGAACCTTAGAAAGGCTCCAGGTATGGATAAAATCAGCAATAAAATGCTTGTGGAGTTACCTCGTGTAGCTAGAAGAATTATCCTCTTTATCTTCAACGCTATTTTACGCCTAGAATACTATCCTGCAGATTGGAAGGTGTCTATGATCACTATGATTCCTAAGTCAGGGAAGGATCACACCAAAGTAGAGTCATATAGGTCAATTCGGCTGCAGAGCTAAACACAGCACCATCGAACAAACACACAGATTGGTAAATGTGATAAGATGGTCGTTTGAAGATAAAAAATACTGCCCTTTTCATTGATGTGTCCCAAGCGTTCGACAAAGTTTGGCATGACGGTTTAATGCACAAAATAAAATTAACTCTGCCTGCTAACACCCATAAACTTATGGAAAGCTATTTATACGGTCGCAAATTTAAAATCAATGAAGGCAATTTTTTAAGCCCCGCTCAGCCAATTGAAACAGGGTAGCATACTGGGTCCTACTTTATATTTGATTTATGCTTCCGACATGCCGTCAGACCCCAAAATCCACACGTCAACTTTCGCAGACGATACAGCCTTTATCAGCGTTCATAAGGACCACCAAGTAGCATCACAGAATTTGCAGAATTATGTTTATAAACTAGAGAATTGGCTAGAGCTTTGGAAAATCAGGGTTAATGAACAGAAATGTATTCATATCACTTTCACATTGCGAAAAGAAACTTGCTCGTTCATCAAAATAAATAACATAATGAAGTCAAATACCCCGGCATTCACCTCGACCGCCGTTTAACTTGGAAGTCTCATATTGAAGCGAAACTTACACAGATGAGATTAAAAGCAGTGCAACTTAATTGGCTAATTGGCAGAAATTCTTCACTAAAGTTGGACTGCAAACTATTGATGTACAATGCAATTCTAAAGGCAATCTGGTGCTATGGAATTCAATTATGGGGTACTGCCTCAGCATCAAACATTGAAAAAATTCAAAGGGGTCAAAATAAAATTCTACGTATAATTACTGCAGCTCCATGGTATGTTAAAAATTCTCGAATTCACAAAGATCTATGTGTGCCATTAGTAAAAGTTGAATTTACAAAACACGCGTCAAAGTATGTCAGCAAACTTGAACACCACCCAAACCCACTTGCACGAGACATCATCCTTAACTTTAGTGGCCATAATCGGTTGAGAAGGAGGGATACCCTTGCTTTAACTCACGCGCATAATAGATGATTGGATCAGTTGATGTGAAATTTTTTTAGTATCATAAAATTTTTGTCTAGCACTGGCTGGGCTTATTATTTTATTCAACAATGTTTTTCAGATTTTTTTTTTCCAAAATTGTCAAAAATCATTTCTGTGCGCCTACAACACTTAATCTAAATAATGTAGCTTCGGTTCCAAATTTTTCAGTACTCAAGATTTCCAAAATTTTAAACAATCTTTTTCATTTTTTTTTTACAAAATTGAAAAATTTTTCTCAAATTTCTTGTCCAAAAAAAATTTTTCAGTTTTGAAAAAATTTTTCAAAATTGTTAAAAATCATTTTTTTTTTTTCAGAATATTATACTAGTTAAGGAATAAGGTATATTGTTCCAAATATCCCACTACTACATTTGGAACAAGTGTTCCTTATTATAACACTTAATCTATATAGTCTATCTAGCTTTGGCACCATTCATCCATTGGCTAGAATGTTCACAAAGCTTCTCCAACTTTTTGTTTTAAATTTTCACTACCAAATTTCACAGTACTCAAGATTTTCAACATATTTAATTATCTTTATAAGATTTTTTTTTCCAAAATTGTCAAATACTTATTTTTTTTTCAAAAATTAAAATTTACAGTTTCCAATATTGTCACAAATCTTTTCCAGATTAAAAAAAAGGCAAAATTACTTAGTTCCCAATATTATTCGAAACACCACTACTACATTTGAAACAAGTGGTCCTTACGCCACTAAATCTATATATGCTAGCTTTGGTACTATTCACCCAGTTACCAGAATAGTCACAAGTCCACTCCAGAGTTTTTGCATTCAACAATATTTTTCAGATTTTTTCCAAAATTGTCAAAAATCATTTCTGTGCGCCTACAACACTTAATCTAAATAATGTAGCTTCGGTTCCAAATTTTTCAGTACTCAAGATTTCCAAAATTTTAAACAATCTTTTTCATTTTTTTTACAAAATTCAAAAATTTTTCTCAAAATTCTTGTCCAAAAAAAAATAAAATTTTCAGTTTTGAAAATTGTCATGTTTTAGAATCTTTAAATTTTCAATTCAAAATTACTCAGAACTCAAGAATTTCAAAATTGTCAAACATCTTTTTCAGATTTTTTGTTTCAAAATTGTTAAAATCATTTTTTTTTTTTCAGAAAATAGTGTACTTCGGTTCCAAATTTCTCAGTACGCAAGATTTTCAAAATTTTAAACAATCTTTTTCAGATTTTTTTGTTTCAAAATTGTTAAAATCATTTTTTTTTTTTTTTTCAGAAAATAGTGTATGAAAATAGAATATTATACTAGTTCCTTATATTATTCCAAATATCCCACTACTACATTTGGAACAAGTGCTCCTTATTATAACACTTAATCTATATAGTCTATCTAGCTATGGCACCATTCATCCATTGGCTAGAAATTCAAAATTTCTCAGAACTCAAGATTTTTAAAATTGTCAAAAATCTTTTTCAGATTTTTTGTTTCAAAAAAATCATTTCAGTGCACCCACACTTTATCTAAATAGTGTAGCTTCGGTTCCAAATTTCTCAGTACGCAAGATTTCAGAACTCTTTTTCAAAAAAAAAAATTCAGTTTTGAAAAAAATTTTCAAAATTGTTAAAAATCATTTTTTTTTTAGAATATTATACTAGTTACTTATATTATTTCAAATATCCCACTACTACTAATTTTTCCCTACCAAATTTCACAGTACTCAAGATTTTCAACATATTAATTATCTTTTTAAGATTTTTTTTCCAAAATTGTCAAATACCTATTTTTTCAAAAATTAATTAAATTAAAGTTTCCAATATTGTCACAAATCTTTTCCACATTTAAAAAAAGGCAAAATTACGTAGTTCCCAATATTATTCGAAATCCCACTACTACTACATTTGAAACAAGTTGTCCTGACAACACTAAATCTATATACCCTAACGTTGGTACTATTCACTCAGTTACCAGAATAGTCACAAGTCTTCTCCAGAATTTTTGCATTCATCAATCAACAATTTTTTTTTAAATTGTCAAAAATCATTTCAGTGCGCCTACACTTTATCTAAATATTGTAGTTTCGGTTCCAAATTTCTCAGTACCCAAGGTTCTCAAAAATGTAAACAATATTTTTCATTTTTATCAAAATTCTAAAAATTTTTCTCAAAATTCTTTTTCAAAAAAACTAAAATTTTCAGTTTTGAAAATTGTCTGTTTCAGAATATTTAAATTTTCAATTCAAAATTTCTCAGAACTCACGATTTTCAAAATTGTCAAAAATCTTTCTCAGATTTTTTGTTTCAAAATTGTCAAACATCATTTCAGTGCGCCTAACTTTATTTATGGCACCATTCATCCATTGGCTAGAAATTCAAAATTTCTCAGAACTCAAGATTTTTAAAATTGTCAAAAATCTTTTTCAGATTTTTTGTTTCAAAAAAATCATTTCAGTGCACCCACACTTTATCTAAATAGTGTAGCTTCGGTTCCAAATTTCTCAGTACGCAAGTTTTTCAAAATTGTCAAAAATCTTTTTCAAAATTGTTAAAATCATTTTTTTTTTTTTTTCAGAAAACTGTGTACTTCGGTTCCAAATTCTCAGTACGCAAGATTTCCAAAATTTTAAACAATATTTTTCATTTTTTTTACAAAATTCTAAAAATTTTTCTCAAAATTTTTGTCCAAAAAAATTTCTCAGGTTTGGCACCAATCATCCATTGGCTAGAGTATTCACAAAGCTTCTCCAACTTTTTGTTTTAAATTTTCGTACCAAATTTCACAGTACTCAAGATTTTCAACATATTAATTATATTTTTAAGATTTTTTTCCAAAATTGTCAAATACTTATTTTTTGAAAAATTAAAATTTACAGTTTCCAATATTTTCACAAATCATTTCAAAATATTATATTATTTCCCACTACTACATTTGGAACAAGTGCTCCTATATAACACTTAATCTATATAGTCTATCTAGCTTTAGCACCATTCATCCATTGGCTAGAATGTTCACAAGGCTTCTCCAAATTTTTTTTAAAACTACCAAGATTTTCAAAATTTTAATCAACATTTTTCAGATTTTTTGTTTCAAAATTGTTAAAATCATGTTTTTTTTTTTCAGAAAATAGTGTACTTCAGTTCCAAATTTCTCAGTACGCAAGATTTCAGAAAATAGTGTACTCTTTTTCAAAAAAAAAAAAAAAATTCAGTTTTGAAAAAAATTTTCAAAATTGTTAAAAATCATTTTTTCAGGATATTATACTAGTTGCTTATATTATACCAAATATCCCACTACTACTAATTTTTCACTACCAAATTTCACAGTACTCAAGATTTTCAACATATTAATTATCTTTTTAAGATTTTTTTCCAAAATTGTCAAATACCTATTTTTTCAAAAATTAAAATTTACAGTTTCCAATATTGTCACAAATCTTTTCCACATTTAAAAAAGGCAAAATTACGAAGTTCCCAATATTATTCGAAATCCCACTACTACATTTGAAACAAGTTGTCCAGACAACTCTAAATCTACAAGTCTTCTCCAGAATTTTTGCATTCATCAATCAACAATTTTTTTTTTTTTTAAATTGTCAAAAATCATTTCAGTGCTCCTACACTTTATCTAAATAGTGTAGCTTCGGTTCCAAATTTCTCAGTACGCAAGATTTCCCAAATTTTAAACAATCTTTTTCATTTTTATCAAAATTCTAAAAATTTTTCTCAAAATTCTTTTTCAAAAAAACTAAATTTTTCAGTTTTGAAAATTGTCTGTTTCAGAATATTTAAATTTTCAATTCAAAATTTCTCAGAACTCAAGATTTTCAAAATTTTAAACAACATTTTTCAGATTTTTTGTTTCAAAATTGTTAAAATCATGTTTTTTTTTTCAGAAAATAGTGTACTTCGGTTCCAAATTTTTCAGTACTCAAGATTTCCAAAATTTTAAACAATCTTTTTCATTTTTTTTTACAAAATTCAAAAATTTTTCTCAAAATTCTTGTCCAAAAAAAAATAAAATTTTCAGTTTTGAAAATTGTCATGTTTTAGAATCTTTAAATTTTCAATTCAAAATTACTCAGAACTCAAGAATTTCAAAATTGTCAAACATCTTTTTCAGATTTTTTGTTTCAAAATTGTTAAAATCATTTTTTTTTTTCAGAAAATAGTGTACTTCGGTTCCAAATTTCTCAGTACGCAAGATTTTCAAAATTTTAAACAATCTTTTTCAGATTTTTTGTTTCAAAATTGTTAAAATCATTTTTTTTTTTGTTTTTCAGAAAATAGTGTACACAATATTTTTCATTTCTTCTAAATTCTTGTCCAAAAAAAAAATAAAATTTTCAGTTTTGAAAATTGTCATGTTTTAGAATCTTTAAATTTTCAATTCAAAATTTCTCAGAACCCAAGATTTTCAAAGTTGTCAAAAATCTTTTTCAGATTTTTTGTTTCAAAATTGTTAGAATCATTTTTTTTTTTTCAGATAATAGTGTACTTCGGTTCCAAATTTCTCAGTACGCAAGATTTTCAAAATTTTAAACAATATTTTTCATTTTTATACAAAATTCTAAAAATTTTTCTCAAAATTATTTTCCAAAAAATATATAAAATTTTCAGTTTTGAAAATGTCGGTTTCAGAATATTTAAATTTTCAATTCAAAATTTCTCAGAACTCAAGATTTTTAAAATTGTCACAAATCTTTTTTTAGATTTTTTGTTTCAAAATTGTTAAAATAATGTTTTTTTTTGTCAGAAAATAGTCGACTTCGGTTCCAAATTTCTCAGTACGCAAGATTTCCAAAATTTTATACAATCTTTTTCATTTTTTTTACAAAATTCTAAAAACTTTTCTCAAAATTCTTTTCAAAAAAAAAAAAAATCTGTTTTGAAGAAATCATTCTTTTTTTCAGAATATTATACTAGTTCCTTATAAAGGGTGGTTAAATTGTAAGGGCCGATGTTGAATGTGAACCACACCTAAACGCCAAGCTTTTTTCCGAATTTTATTTGACATTTCTCTATATCAGACTTACTCAATTTAAACCATCCAACAACGTGTTCAAGTTATCCAGACTTATTATGAAAATGGGCGTTCAAATCAAAATGCATATCGTGCACTTCGTGATTTTTTTTTGGTCAATTTGATCGTCCAAATGTGCGTACAATCGCAAAAATCGTGGAAAAATTCGAGCAAACCGGGTCTGTACAAGATGTGAGAACACCAGTGCATGCTCGCACGGCTCGTACTGCAGAAAATATTGCTGCTGTTCGCGATAGTGTGGCTGAAGAGCCGTCCACCTCAACTCGTCGTCGTGCCCAACAATTGCACCTCTCACGCTCGTCGTTGATTAACATTATGCATAAAGACTTGCATTTACACGCTTACAAGGTGCAATTGGCTCAAGCCTCGTGACCATTCCAAACGTCGTGAATGGGCAGAATGGCGGCAATAAATGGCAACAGTGGATGATCAATTTTCAAAGAAAATCATCTTCAGTGATGAGGCACATTTTCACTTCAGTGGATTCGTCAATAAACAGAATTGCCGCGTTTGGGCGAATGAGAATCCAAGAGTGATTGTCGAAAAACCAATGCACCCACAAAGAGTGACTGTTTGGTGCGGTTTATGAGCTGGCGGCATCATCGGGCCGTATTTTTTCCAAAATGAGGTCGGTCAGGCAGTTACTGTGAATGGTGTTCGCTATCGTGAGATGATAACGAACTTTTTATGGCCCGAATTGGAAGATATGGATGTGGACGATATGTGGTTTCCGCAGGACGAAGCTGAAATTCAGCAGAATTCAGTTTTGAAAAAATTTTTCAAAATTGTTAAAAATCATTTTTTATTATACTAGTTCCTTATATATTCCAAATATCTCACTACTACATTTGGAACAAGTGCTCTATATTATAACACTTAATCTATATAGTCTATCTAGCTTTGACACTAATCATCCATCCAATTTTCACTACCAAATTTTAAAGTACTCAAGATTTTCAACATCTTTTTAAGATTTTTTTCCAAAATTGTCAAATACTTATTTTTTAAAAATTAAAATTTACTGTTGTAATTGTCACAAATTTTTTAAGTAGTTATTCAAAATCCCACTACTACATTTGAAACAAGTTGTCCTGACAACACTAAATCTATATACCCTAACGTTGGTACTATTCACTCAGTTACCAGAATAGTCACAAGTCTTCTCCAGAATTTTTGCATTCATCAATCAACAATTTTTTTTTTAAATTGTCAAAAATCATTTCAGTGCGCCTACACTTTATCTAAATATTGTAGTTTCGGTTCCAAATTTCTCAGTACCCAAGGTTCTCAAAAATGTAAACAATATTTTTCATTTTTATCAAAATTCTAAAAATTTTTCTCAAAATTCTTTTTCAAAAAAACTAAAATTTTCAGTTTTGAAAATTGTCTGTTTCAGAATATTTAAATTTTCAATTCAAAATTTCTCAGAACTCAAGATTTTCAAAATTGTCAAAAATCTTTCTCAGATTTTTTGTTTCAAAATTGTCAAACATCATTTCAGTGCGCCTAACTTTATTTATGGCACCATTCATCCATTGGCTAGAAATTCAAACTTTCTCAGAACTCAAGATTTTTAAAATTGTCAAAAATCTTTTTCAGATTTTTTGTTTCAAAAAAATCATTTCAGTGCACCCACACTTTATCTAAATAGTGTAGCTTCGGTTCCAAATTTCTCAGTACGCAAGTTTTTCAAAATTCTCAAAAATCTTTTTAAAAATTGTTAAAATCATTTTTTTTTTTTTTTTCAGAAAACAGTGTACTTCGGTTCCAAATTCTCAGTACGCAAGATTTCCAAAATTTTAAACAATTTTTTAATTTTTTTTTACAAAATTCTAAAAATTTTTCTCAAAATTTTTGTCCAAAAAAATTTCTCAGGTTTGGCACCAATCATCCATTGGCTAGAATATTCACAAAGCTTCTCCAACTTTTTGTTTTAAATTTTCGTACCAAATTTCACAGTACTCAAGATTTTCAACATATTAATTATATTTTTAAGATTTTTTTCCAAAATTGTCAAATACTTATTTTTTTCAAAAATTAAAATTTACAGTTTCCAATATTGTCACAAATCTTTTCCACATTTAAAAAAAGGCAAAATTACGTAATTCCCAATATTATTCAAAATCCCACTATTACATTTGAAACAAGTTGTCCAGACAACTCTAAATCTATATAGTCTAACTTTGGTACTATTCACTCAGTTACCAGAATAGTCACAAGTCTTCTCCAGAATTTTTGCATTCATCAATCAATCATTTCAGTGCTCCTACACTTTATCTAAATAGTGTAGCTTCGGTTCCAAATTTCTCAGTACGCAAGATTTCCCAAATTTTAAACAATCTTTTTCATTTTTATCAAAATTCTAAAAATTTTTCTCAAAATTCTTTTTCAAAAAAACAAAATTTTTCAGTTTTGAAAATTGTCTGTTTCAGAATATTTAAATTTTCAATTCAAAATTTCTCAGAACTCAAGATTTTCAAAATTTTAAACAACATTTTTCAGATTTTTTGTTTCAAAATTGTTAAAATCTAGTTTTTTTTTTTCAGAAAATAGTGTACTTCGGTTCCAAATTTCTCAGTACGCAAGATTTCCAAAATTTTACAAAATCTTTTTCATTTTTTTTTACAAAATTCTAAAAACTTTTCTCAAAATTCGTTTCAAAAAAAAATTCAGTTTTGAAGAAATTTTTCAAAATTGTTAAAAATTATTTTTTTTTTAGAATATTATACTAGTTCCTTATAAAGGGTGGTTAAATTGTAAGGGCCGATGTTGAATGTGAACCACACCTAAACGCCAAGCTTTTTTCCGAATTTTATTTGACATTTCTCTATTTCAGACTTACTCAATTTGAACCATGGAGAGATACACAATCCAACAACGTGTTAAAGTTATCCAGACTTATTATGAAAATGGGCGTTCAAATCAAAATGCATATCGTGCACTTCGTGATTTTTTTTGGTCAATTGGATCGTCCAAATGTGCGTACAATCGCAAAAATCGTGGAAAAATTCGAACAAACCGGGTCTGTACAAGATGTGAGAACACCAGTGCATGCTCGTACGGCTCGTACTGCAGAAAATATTGCTGCTGTTCGCGATAGTGTAGCTGAAGAGCTTTTCAAAAAAAATTCAGTTTTGAAAAAAATGTTCAAAATTGTTAAAAATCATTTTTTTCAGAATATTATACTAGTTCCTTCTATTATTCCAAATATCCCACTACTACTATTTTTTCACTACCAAATTTCACGTACTCAAGATTTTCAACATATTAATTATCTTTTTAAGATTTTTTTCCAAAATTGTCAAATACCTATTTTTTTCAAAAATTAAAATTTACAGTTTCCAATATTGGCACAAATCTTTTCCACATTTAAAAAAAAGCAAAATTACGTAGTTCCCAATATTATTCGAAATCCCACTACTACATTTGAAACAAGTTGTCCTGACAACACTAAATCTATATAGTCTAACTTTGGTACTATTCACTTAATTTTTTTCAAAAATTAAAATTATAGTTTCCAATATTGTCACAAATCTTTTTTAAAAAAAGGCAAAATTACTTAGTTCCAATTATTATTCAGTTCCAAATTTCTCAGTACGCAAGATTTTCAAAATTTTAAACAATCATTTTAATTTTCTTTTTACAAATTTCTAAAAATTGTTCTCAAAATTCTTTTCAAAAACAAATAAAATGTTCAGTTTTTAAAATTGTCTGTTTTATAAGTTTTAAATTTTCAATTCAAAATTTCTCAGAACTCAAGATTTTCAAAATTGTCAAAAATCTTTTTCAGATTTTTTGTTTCAAAAAAAAATCATTTTTTTTTTTAGAAAATAGTGTATTTCGGTTCTAAATTTCTCAGTACGCAAGATTTCCAAAATTTTAAACAATCTTTTTCATTTTTTTTTTTACAAAATTCTAAAAATTTTTCTCCTAGTTCCAAATATCCCACCACTACTACATTTGGATCAAATGCTCCTTATTATAACACTTAATCTATATAGTCTATCTAGCTTTGGCCCCAATCATCCATTGGCTAGAATGTTCACAAAGCTTCTCCAACTCTTTTTTTAAATTTTCTCTACCAAGTTTCACAGTACTCAAGGTTTTCAACATATTTAATTATCTTTTTAATTTTTTTTCCAAAATTGTCAAATACTTATTTTTTTTTTTTTTTCAAAAATTAAAATTTACAGTTTCCAATATTGTCACAAATATTTTCCAGATTTAAAAAAGGCAAAATTACTTAGTTCCCAATATTATTCGAAATCCCACTACTACATTTGAAACAAGTGGTCCTTACAACACCAAATCTATATAGTCTAGCTTTGGTACCATTCACCCAGTTACCAGAATAGTCACAAATCTTCTCCAGAATTTTTGCAATCAACAATCAACAATGTTTTTCAGATTTTTTTTTTCCAAAATTGTCAAAAATCATTTCTGTGCGCCTACAACACTTTATCTAAATAGTGTAGCTTCTGTTCCAAATTTCTCAGTACGCAAGATTTTCAAAATTTTAAACAATCTTTTTCAGATTTTTTGTTTCAAAATTGTTAAAATCATTTTTTTTTTTTTGTTTTCAGAAAATAGTGTACACAATATTTTTCATTTCTTCTAAATTCTTTTCCAAAAAAAAATAAAATTTTCAGTTTTGAAAATTATCATGTTTTAGAATTTTTAAATTTTCAATTCAAAATTTCTCAGAACCCAAGATTTTCAAAATTGTCAAAAATCTTTTTCAAAATTGTTAAAATCATTTTTTTCCAAAACACAGTGTACTTCGGTTCCAAATTTCTCAGTACGCAAGATTTCCAAAATTTTAAACAATTTTTTTTTTTTCATTTTTTTTACAAAATTCTAAAAATTTTTCTCAAAATTTTTTTTCCAAAAAAAAAAAAATTTCAGTTTTGACAAAATTTTTCCAAATTGTTATATCCTATATATGATATATATCAAATATATATATATTATACTAGTTCCCAATATTATTCCAAAAACCCACTACTACATTTGGAACAAGTGCTCCTTAATATAACACTTATTATTATTAGACTATATAGTCTATCTAGCTGTGGCACCATTCATCAATTGGCTAGAATGTTCAAAAAGCTTCTCTAACTTTTTTTTTAAATTTTCACTACCAAATTTCACAGTACTCAAGATTTTCAACATATTTAATTATCCTTATAAGATTTTTTTCCAAAATTGTCAAATACTTATTTTTTTTTTTTTTTTAAAGTAAAATTTACAGTTTCCAATATTGTCACAAATCTTTTCCAGATTAAAAAAAGGCAAAATTACTTAGTTCCCAATATTATTCGAAACCCCACTACTACATTTGAAACAAGTGGTCCTTACGCCACTAAATTTATATATGCTAGCTTTGGTAATATTCATCCAGTTACCAGAATAGTCACAAGTCCTCTCCAGAATTTTTGCATTCAACAATATTTTTCAGATTTTTTCCAAAATTGTCAAAAATCATTTCTGTGGGCCTACAACACTTAATCTAAATACTGTAGCTTCGGTTCCAAATTTTTCAGTACTCAAGATTTCCAAAATTTTAAACAATCTTTTTCATTTTTTTTTTTACAAAATTCAAAAATTTTGCTCAAAATTCTTGTCCAAAAAAAATTTTTCAGTTTTGAAAAAAATTTTCAAAATTGTTAAAAATCATTTTTTTTTTCAGAATATTATACTAGTTCCTTATATTATTCCAAATATCCTTATATTATTCCAAAAATTGTTAAAAATCATTTTTTTTTCAGAATATTATACTAGTTCCTTATATTATTCCAAATATTTGGAACAAGTGCTCCTTATTATAACACTTAATCTATATAGTCTATCTAGCTGTGGCACCATTCATCCATTGGCTAGAAATTCAAAATTTCTCAGAACTCAAGATTTTTAAAATTGTCAAAAATCTTTTCAGATTTTTTGTTTCGTTCACATAGTGTTGCTTGAACTGGTCGGACGTGTTATTTTTAGTGCGGCTGAATTTTCGTAATAGGTGAAAAAAAAAATAAAAAAAAACTTGTAATAAGTGAAAAAAAAATATATATATATAAAAAAAAGATATCGTGGAAAAATATCTATAGTGGTTTTTCGGTAATTTAAAAATCGAAAGAGCTAAGCTACAGTAGAAAAAATTTATGGATCTCTGAGGAAGAATCCTTAAGAAAATCCGTGGAGTCTCTTCTCACCACAAAAGCCGAAATACGGCGCCGTTCCTGTTCGCCCAATATAGTTATCTCATCCGATGAGAAATCATCATCTTCATCAAATAGTGCAGTCAAACCCAAAAAACAAGTAGGTATGGATAAGTACATCACCGTTCTCAAGCGACAGAGGAGCCCGACATCTGCTCAAATGTCTTCCAATTCTAAAGTTCCTAAGCCCGTCAGCAGTGATAAGCCAAATGATCAAAACAGATTTGCTCTACTTCAGACGGATGACCCAGAAATACCGAAAAAGACGTTTAAGCCCCCACCAATTTACCTGAGAGAGCCCACTTCCAATAAACTGGTACAAGGAATTGTTGCTGTAATAGGTGAGAACATGTTTAGCGTAACCTCAATTAAACATGGAAAAATCAGCGAGACAAAGATCCAAGTGAATAGGGAAGATGATTTTCGAAAATTGTCCAACCAGTTGGAGAGGGAGACCAGGGATTTCTATACCTATCAGCTCAAAAGCGCAAAAGGACTCCAAGACGTTCTAAAGGGTATAGACCCATGTATTGATCCTGCGGAGATAAAGAACGGATTAATGGACAAAGGGTTCAAAATCAAGAGCGTAGTGAATATTAGAAACCGTGAAAAGATTCCTCAGCCCATGTTCAGGGTAGAATTGGAACCCGGAGATGTTGCCTTAAAGAAAAACGAGTCCCATCCAATTTACAATCTTATTTATCTTCTGCATCGTAGAATTACCGTGGAGGAACCGCGTGTTGGACCCGTGGAATTTGGTCACACCAAAGCGTATTGTAAATTGCCGTCTGTTTGTGTTGCATGTGGGGATCTACATGCAACTGCTCAATGTAATAAGTCCAAAACGGACTTAAAAATAAAAAATGCAGTAACTGTGGAGGAAATCATACCGCTAATTATAAAGTCAAGTCAAGTTTATACTTATTTAAAGGGCATAAAGACCAATAAGTCGCCAGTATTACCTGACCATCCTCAACAACCTAATTTCACATCGAGTAAGAATTTTCCTCAAATTGTACGACCAACTACTCACGTAAACGCTCCTAATTCTAGACAAGTTTCTTACGCGGTCAAATCTAATATGCCAAGTCTGGAGCAGGAACCTATATCGCAATATTCTGAGCCACATATCAACAATCTAGAGACAACATTGCAGACACTTGTCCAAACTATGAACACTTTTACGACCACCATGACATCCATGATGCAGGAAATGCTGAAAATGCAATCCACTATCTTGCAAGCCATTTTAAAGAAATGATTTATTTAAAAATTTGTTTTTGGAATGCGAACGGCCTCCGCCAACATAAAAACGAACTGGAATACTTCCTGATGGATAAGCAGACTGATGTTATGATGATTGCTGAAACTCACTTGACGTCGCCGGGTACTTCAAAATTAATGGCTACGTGTTGTACGATACTAAAGATCCCCGCGGAAGAGCTTGTGGAGGTTCGGCAATTCTTATAAAGAACAGAATAAAACATTATCTAATGAATAACATAAGTGAGGATTACCTCCAAGCAACAAACATTTGCCTTGAATTCTGTCAATACAAATTTGTTTAATCATCGATTTATTCTCCGCCTCGATTCTCAATAAAAGAACACCAATACCATAACTTCTTTAATTCCCTTGGAGCTAGATTTTTAGTTGCTGGCGACTTTAACGCCAAACACACATTTTGGGGTTCACGTCTGGTAATCCCAAAGGGTCGCGTACTCTTCAACACCATTGCTCAAATGGGCTTAGATGTACTCTCAAGCGGACATCCCACCTACTGGCCGACGAACCGACGGAAGATTCCCGATGTTATTGACTTTGGAGTAGTGAAAAATATCCCTGAAGAATGGATGCAAGTGGATCCTTCATTAGACTTGTCCTCAGATCACTCTCCTACTATCATTTAAATGCATTTCCCTCAAGTGTGTGGCTCTCCATTTAGAAACATGACTAAGACCCGAGTAAGCTGGATAAAATACAAAAAGTATTTATGTTCTCATTGCACGGAAAATATTGTGTTGAGAACTACCGACGATATCGATGAGTCGATTGGCAACTTTACCGAGGACCTTCGACGAGCTGTGCATCACGCTTCCACTTATTACGTTGAATGTAGAAATAGGACAAACAGAACTTATTTATCTGAACTCGAACATCTCCTATCAGAAAAAAGAAGAATGAGAAGAGAGTGGCAACTTCACAGGTCTCCTGAACTGAAAGCTAGGCTACGGGTATGCAGAGATATACTAAGACATTTCTTAGAAACCCAAAGAAAAGCTTTACTTAGATCCTACTTGGAGGGTCTTGATAGTACCCCACAATCTGACTACTCGTTATGGAGGGCGGCAAGAGGTTTAAAAAGACCAGTGAGAGGAAAACCTCCTTTGCGAAATCCGACTGGTGACTGGGCTAGAAATGATTCCGAGAACTGGACATTATTTGTTAACCATTTAAGAAATGTGTTTACTAAAAACAACTCAAATAACGTATCTGATTTGCCACCACTCGTTATTAGACCTCCTGTACCTCTAAGACTAAACTTTGGTGATGTCCAAAGCGCTATTGGTACTCTGAACCTTAGAAAGGCTCCAGGTATGGATAAAATCAGCAATAAAATGCTTGTGGAGTTACCTCGTGTAGCTAGAAGAATTATCCTCTTTATCTTCAACGCTATTTTACGCCTAGAATACTATCCTGCAGATTGGAAGGTGTCTATGATCACTATGATTCCTAAGTCAGGGAAGGATCACACCAAAGTAGAGTCATATAGGTCAATTCGGCTGCAGAGCTAAACACAGCACCATCGAACAAACACACAGATTGGTAAATGTGATAAGAGGGTCGTTTGAAGATAAAAAATACTGCCCTTTTCATTGATGTGTCCCAAGCGTTCGACAAAGTTTGGCATGACGGTTTAATGCACAAAATAAAATTAACTCTGCCTGCTAACACCCATAAACTTATGGAAAGCTATTTATACGGTCGCAAATTTAAAATCAAAGAAGGCAATTTTTTAAGCCCCGCTCAGCCAATTGAAACAGGGTAGCATACTGGGTCCTACTTTATATTTGATTTATGCTTCCGACATGCCGTCAGACCCCAAAATCCACACGTCAACTTTCGCAGACGATACAGCCTTTATCAGCGTTCATAAGGACCACCAAGTAGCATCACAGAATTTGCAGAATTATGTTTATAAACTAGAGAATTGGCTAGAGCTTTGGAAAATCAGGGTTAATGAACAGAAATGTATTCATATCACTTTCACATTGCGAAAAGAAACTTGCTCGTTCATCAAAATAAATAACATAATGAAGTCAAATACCCCGGCATTCACCTCGACCGCCGTTTAACTTGGAAGTCTCATATTGAAGCGAAACTTACACAGATGAGATTAAAAGCAGTGCAACTTAATTGGCTAATTGGCAGAAATTCTTCACTAAAGTTGGACTGCAAACTATTGATGTACAATGCAATTCTAAAGGCAATCTGGTGCTATGGAATTCAATTATGGGGTACTGCCTCAGCATCAAACATTGAAAAAATTCAAAGGGGTCAAAATAAAATTCTACGTATAATTACTGCAGCTCCATGGTATGTTAAAAATTCTCGAATTCACAAAGATCTATGTGTGCCATTAGTAAAAGTTGAATTTACAAAACACGCGTCAAAGTATGTCAGCAAACTTGAACACCACCCAAACCCACTTGCACGAGACATCATCCTTAACTTTAGTGGCCATAATCGGTTGAGAAGGAGGGATACCCTTGCTTTAACTCACGCGCATAATAGATGATTGGATCAGTTGATGTGAAATTTTTTTAGTATCATAAAATTTTTGTCTAGCACTGGCTCGGCTTATTATTTTATTCAACAATGTTTTTCAGATTTTTTTTTCCAAAATTGTCAAAAATCATTTCTGTGCGCCTACAACACTTAATCTAAATAATGTAGCTTCGGTTCCAAATTTTTCAGTACTCAAGATTTCCAAAATTTTAAACAATCTTTTTCATTTTTTTTTACAAAATTGAAAAATTTTTCTCAAATTTCTTGTCCAAAAAAAATTTTTCAGTTTTGAAAAAATTTTTCAAAATTGTTAAAAATCATTTTTTTTTTTCAGAATATTATACTAGTTAAGGAATAAGGTATATTGTTCCAAATATCCCACTACTACATTTGGAACAAGTGTTCCTTATTATAACACTTAATCTATATAGTCTATCTAGCTTTGGCACCATTCATCCATTGGCTAGAATGTTCACAAAGCTTCTCCAACTTTTTGTTTTAAATTTTCACTACCAAATTTCACAGTACTCAAGATTTTCAACATATTTAATTATCTTTATAAGATTTTTTTTTCCAAAATTGTCAAATACTTATTTTTTTTCAAAAATTAAAATTTACAGTTTCCAATATTGTCACAAATCTTTTCCAGATTAAAAAAAAGGCAAAATTACTTAGTTCCCAATATTATTCGAAACACCACTACTACATTTGAAACAAGTGGTCCTTACGCCACTAAATCTATATATGCTAGCTTTGGTACTATTCACCCAGTTACCAGAATAGTCACAAGTCCACTCCAGAGTTTTTGCATTCAACAATATTTTTCAGATTTTTTCCAAAATTGTCAAAAATCATTTCTGTGCGCCTACAACACTAAATCTAAATAATGTAGCTTCGGTTCCAAATTTTTCAGTACTCAAGATTTCCAAAATTTTAAACAATCTTTTTCATTTTTTTTACAAAATTCAAAAATTTTTCTCAAAATTCTTGTCCAAAAAAAAATAAAATTTTCAGTTTTGAAAATTGTCATGTTTTAGAATCTTTAAATTTTCAATTCAAAATTACTCAGAACTCAAGAATTTCAAAATTGTCAAACATCTTTTTCAGATTTTTTGTTTCAAAATTGTTAAAATCATTTTTTTTTTCAGAAAATAGTGTACTTCGGTTCCAAATTTCTCAGTACGCAAGATTTTCAAAATTTTAAACAATCTTTTTCAGATTTTTTTGTTTCAAAATTGTTAAAATCATTTTTTTTTTTTTTCAGAAAATAGTGTATGAAAATAGAATATTATACTAGTTCCTTATATTATTCCAAATATCCCACTACTACATTTGGAACAAGTGCTCCTTATTATAACACTTAATCTATATAGTCTATCTAGCTATGGCACCATTCATCCATTGGCTAGAAATTCAAAATTTCTCAGAACTCAAGATTTTTAAAATTGTCAAAAATCTTCTTGATAAATTTTAGTTAGGCTCGAGTTCATTAAATTTAATTTTCATTAAATTATTTTTACTGAAGTTAGGAATTACAACTTGAAAAATTTATTATTAAAAATTTTTTTTTTTTTTTTTTTTGATAATTTTTCTTGACTAGGATTCGAACCTGGGTTATTGAATTTACATATGTTTCGAGAAATCCCACTTTCTCTCATCAGAATTCTTTGCGTTCTACCACCTACACCACAGCGGTGCCGGTCAGCCAACAGACAAACATCAATCCTTTAACCAGTGTTAGTTCTGGTAGTTCGAAGTTTTTGCTGTAATTATCATTTGTTTATTAATTTCTATTCATAGTTGTTTTTTCCCTTTTCTTCAGTTTTTTCGTATTCATGTCAAGACTTCGTCTCGAAAACTTGAATACATTTGTTTTTGTTTATTATGTTTTTTGTCCACTTTCGTACAACATGTAAACATTATGGCTTGTGCCCTAGCTATTTTTATAGAATAATTATTAATTTCATAATCGAACTGTTAATTTTACTTCTTGATAAATTTTAGTTAGGCTCGAGTTCATTAAATTTAATTTTCATTAAATTATTTTTACTGAAGTTAGGAATTACAACTTGAAAAATTTATTATTAAAAATTTTTGATAATTTTTCTTGACTAGGATTCGAACCTGGGTTATTGAATTTACATATGTTTCGAGAAATCCCACTTTCTCTCATCAGAATTCTTTGCGTTCTACCACCTACACCACAGCGGTGCCGGTCAGCCAACAGACAAACATCAATCCTTTAACCAGTGTTAGTTCTGGTAGTTCGAAGTTTTTGCTGTAATTATCATTTGTTTATTAATTTCTATTCATAGTTGTTTTTTCCCTTTTCTTCAGTTTTTTCGTATTCATGTCAAGACTTCGTCTCGAAAACTTGAATACATTTGTTTTTGTTTATTATGTTTTTTGTCCACTTTCGTACAACATGTAAACATTATGGCTTGTGCCCTAGCTATTTTTATAGAATAATTATTAATTTCATAATCGAACTGTTAATTTTACTTCTTGATAAATTTTAGTTAGGCTCGAGTTCATTAAATTTAATTTTCATTAAATTATTTTTACTGAAGTTAGGAATTACAACTTGAAAAATTTATTATTAAAAATTTTTTTTTTTTTTTTTTTTGATAATTTTTCTTGACTAGGATTCGAACCTGGGTTATTGAATTTACATATGTTTCGAGAAATCCCACTTTCTCTCATCAGAATTCTTTGCGTTCTACCACCTACACCACAGCGGTGCCGGTCAGCCAACAGACAAACATCAATCCTTTAACCAGTGTTAGTTCTGGTAGTTCGAAGTTTTTGCTGTAATTATCATTTGTTTATTAATTTCTATTCATAGTTGTTTTTTCCCTTTTCTTCAGTTTTTTCGTATTCATGTCAAGACTTCGTCTCGAAAACTTGAATACATTTGTTTTTGTTTATTATGTTTTTTGTCCACTTTCGTACAACATGTAAACATTATGGCTTGTGCCCTAGCTATTTTTATAGAATAATTATTAATTTCATAATCGAACTGTTAATTTTACTTCTTGATAAATTTTAGTTAGGCTCGAGTTCATTAAATTTAATTTTCATTAAATTATTTTTACTGAAGTTAGGAATTACAACTTGAAAAATTTATTATTAAAAATTTTTTTTTTTTTTTGATAATTTTTCTTGACTAGGATTCGAACCTGGGTTATTGAATTTACATATGTTTCGAGAAATCCCACTTTCTCTCATCAGAATTCTTTGCGTTCTACCACCTACACCACAGCGGTGCCGGTCAGCCAACAGACAAACATCAATCCTTTAACCAGTGTTAGTTCTGGTAGTTCGAAGTTTTTGCTGTAATTATCATTTGTTTATTAATTTCTATTCATAGTTGTTTTTTCCCTTTTCTTCAGTTTTTTCGTATTCATGTCAAGACTTCGTCTCGAAAACTTGAATACATTTGTTTTTGTTTATTATGTTTTTTGTCCACTTTCGTACAACATGTAAACATTATGGCTTGTGCCCTAGCTATTTTTATAGAATAATTATTAATTTCATAATCGAACTGTTAATTTTACTTCTTGATAAATTTTAGTTAGGCTCGAGTTCATTAAATTTAATTTTCATTAAATTATTTTTACTGAAGTTAGGAATTACAACTTGAAAAATTTATTATTAAAAATTTTTGATAATTTTTCTTGACTAGGATTCGAACCTGGGTTATTGAATTTACATATGTTTCGAGAAATCCCACTTTCTCTCATCAGAATTCTTTGCGTTCTACCACCTACACCACAGCGGTGCCGGTCAGCCAACAGACAAACATCAATCCTTTAACCAGTGTTAGTTCTGGTAGTTCGAAGTTTTTGCTGTAATTATCATTTGTTTATTAATTTCTATTCATAGTTGTTTTTTCCCTTTTCTTCAGTTTTTTCGTATTCATGTCAAGACTTCGTCTCGAAAACTTGAATACTGAAAAAACTGAAGAAAAGGGAAAAAACAACTATGAATAGAAATTAATAAACAAATGATAATTACAGCAAAAACTTCGAACTACCAGAACTAACACTGGTTAAAGGATTGATGTTTGTCTGTTGGCTGACCGGCACCGCTGTGGTGTAGGTGGTAGAACGCAAAGAATTCCGATGAGAGAAAGTGGGATTTCTCGAAACATATGTAAATTCAATAACCCAGGTTCGAATCCTAGTCAAGAAAAATTATCAAAAATTTTTAATAATAAATTTTTCAAGTTGTAATTCCTAACTTCAGTAAAAATAATTTAATGAAAATTAAATTTAATGAACTCGAGCCTAACTAAAATTTATCAAGAAGTAAAATTAACAGTTCGATTATGAAATTAATAATTATTCTATAAAAATAGCTAGGGCACAAGCCATAATGTTTACATGTTGTACGAAAGTGGACAAAAAACATAATAAACAAAAACAAATGTATTCAAGTTTTCGAGACGAAGTCTTGACATGAATACGAAAAAACTGAAGAAAAGGGAAAAAACAACTATGAATAGAAATTAATAAACAAATGATAATTACAGCAAAAACTTCGAACTACCAGAACTAACACTGGTTAAAGGATTGATGTTTGTCTGTTGGCTGACCGGCACCGCTGTGGTGTAGGTGGTAGAACGCAAAGAATTCTGATGAGAGAAAGTGGGATTTCTCGAAACATATGTAAATTCAATAACCCAGGTTCGAATCCTAGTCAAGAAAAATTATCAAAAATTTTTAATAATAAATTTTTCAAGTTGTAATTCCTAACTTCAGTAAAAATAATTTAATGAAAATTAAATTTAATGAACTCGAGCCTAACTAAAATTTATCAAGAAGTAAAATTAACAGTTCGATTATGAAATTAATAATTATTCTATAAAAATAGCTAGGGCACAAGCCATAATGTTTACATGTTGTACGAAAGTGGACAAAAAACATAATAAACAAAAACAAATGTATTCAAGTTTTCGAGACGAAGTCTTGACATGAATACGAAAAAACTGAAGAAAAGGGAAAAAACAACTATGAATAGAAATTAATAAACAAATGATAATTACAGCAAAAACTTCGAACTACCAGAACTAACACTGGTTAAAGGATTGATGTTTGTCTGTTGGCTGACCGGCACCGCTGTGGTGTAGGTGGTAGAACGCAAAGAATTCTGATGAGAGAAAGTGGGATTTCTCGAAACATATGTAAATTCAATAACCCAGGTTCGAATCCTAGTCAAGAAAAATTATCAAAAAAAAAAAAAAAAAAAAAAAAAATTTTTAATAATAAATTTTTCAAGTTGTAATTCCTAACTTCAGTAAAAATAATTTAATGAAAATTAAATTTAATGAACTCGAGCCTAACTAAAATTTATCAAGAAGTAAAATTAACAGTTCGATTATGAAATTAATAATTATTCTATAAATTGTCAAAAATCTTTTTCAGATTTTTTGTTTCAAAAAAATCATTTCAGTGCACCCACACTTTATCTAAATAGTGTAGCTTCGGTTCCAAATTTCTCAGTACGCAAGATTTCAGAACTCTTTTTCAAAAAAAAAAATTCAGTTTTGAAAAAAATTTTCAAAATTGTTAAAAATCATTTTTTTTTAGAATATTATACTAGTTACTTATATTATTCCAAATATCCCACTACTACTAATTTTTCCCTACCAAATTTCACAGTACTCAAGATTTTCAACATATTAATTATCTTTTTAAGATTTTTTTTTCCAAAATTGTCAAATACCTATTTTTTCAAAAATTAATTAAATTAAAGTTTCCAATATTGTCACAAATCTTTTCCACATTTAAAAAAAGGCAAAATTACGTAGTTCCCAATATTATTCGAAATCCCACTACTACATTTGAAACAAGTTGTCCAGACAACTCTAAATCTATATAGTCTAACTTTGGTACTATTCACTCAGTTACCAGAATAGTCACAAGTCTTCTCCAGAATTTTTGCATTCATCAATCAACAATTTTTTTTTTTTTTAAATTGTCAAAAATCATTTCAGTGCTCCTACACTTTATCTAAATAGTGTAGCTTCGGTTCCAAATTTCTCAGTACGCAAGATTTCCAAACTTTTACAAAATCTTTTTCATTTTTTTTTACAAAATTCTAAAAACTTTTCTCAAAATTCGTTTCAAAAAGAAATTCAGTTTTGAAGAAATTTTTCAAAATTGTTAAAAATTATTTTTTTTTTAGAATATTATACTAGTTCCTTATAAAGGGTGGTTAAATTGTAAGGGCCGATGTTGAATGTGAACCACACCTAAACGCCAAGCTTTTTTCCGAATTTTATTTGACATTTCTCTATTTCAGACTTACTCAATTTGAACCATGGAGAGATACACAATCCAACAACGTGTTCAAGTTATCCAGACTTATTATGAAAATGGGCGTTCAAATCAAAATGCATATCGTGCACTTCGTGATTTTTTTTTGGTCAATTTGATCGTCCAAATGTGCGTACAATCGCAAAAATCGTGGAAAAATTCGAGCAAACCGGGTCTGTACAAGATGTGAGAACACCAGTGCATGCTCGCACGGCTCGTACTGCAGAAAATATTGCTGCTGTTCGCGATAGTGTGGCTGAAGAGCCGTCCACCTCAACTCGTCGTCGTGCCCAACAATTGCACCTCTCACGCTCGTCGTTGATTAACATTATGCATAAAGACTTGCATTTACACGCTTACAAGGTGCAATTGGCTCAAGCCTCGTGACCATTCCAAACGTCGTGAATGGGCAGAATGGCGGCAATAAATGGCAACAGTGGATGATCAATTTTCAAAGAAAATCATCTTCAGTGATGAGGCACATTTTCACTTCAGTGGATTCGTCAATAAACAGAATTGCCGCATTTGGGCGAATGAGAATCCAAGAGTGATTGTCGAAAAACCAATGCACCCACAAAGAGTGACTGTTTGGTGCGGTTTATGGGCTGGCGGCATCATCGGGCCGTATTTTTTCCAAAATGAGGTCGGTCAGGCAGTTACTGTGAATGGTGTTCGCTATCGTGAGATGATAACGAACTTTTTATGGCCCGAATTGGAAGATATGGATGTGGACGATATGTGGTTTGAGCAGGACGAAGCTGAAATTCAGCAGAATTCAGTTTTGAAAAAAATTTTCAAAATTGTTAAAAATCATTTTTTATTATACTAGTTCCTTATATATTCCAAATATCTCACTACTACATTTGGAACAAGTGCTCTATATTATAACACTTAATCTATGTAGTCTATCTAGCTTTGACACTAATCATCCATCCAATTTTCACTACCAAATTTTAAAGTACTCAAGATTTTCAACATCTTTTTAAGATTTTTTTCCAAAATTGTCAAATACTTATTTTTTAAAAATTAAAATTTACTGTTGTAATTGTCACAAATTTTTTCCATATTTAAAAAAGGCAAAATTAAGTAGTTATTCAAAATCCCACTACTACATTTGAAACAAGTGGTCCTTACAACACTAAATCTATATAGTCTAGCTTTGGTACGATTCACCCATTTACCACAATAGTCACAAATCTTCTCCAGAATTTTTGCATTCAACAATTTTTTCAAATTTTTTTTTCCAAAATTGTCAAAAATCATTTCTGTGCCCCTACAACACTTAAGGTTCCAAATTTCTCTCAGTACGCAAGATTTTCAAAATTTTAAACCTTTTTCAGATTTTTTTGTTTTAAAATTGTTAAAATCAGTTTTTTTTTTTTCAGAAAATAGTGTATTTCGGTTTCAAATTTCCAAGTACGCAAGATTTCCAAAATTTTAAACAATATATTTCATTTTTTTTTACAAAATTTTACTCAACATTCTTTTCCAAAAAAAATTTCAGTTTTGAAAACAAAATTTCAAAATTGTTAAAAATCATTTTTTTTTCAGAATATTATACTAGTTCCTTATATTATTCGAAATATCCCACTACTACATTTGGAACAAGTGCTCCATATTATAACACTTAATCCCAATAATCTATCTAGCTTTGATTCAACAATCAACAATGTTTTTCAGATTTTTTTCCCAAAATTGTCAAAAATCATTTCTGTGCGCCTACAACACTTAATCTAAATAATGTAGCTTCGGTTCCAAATTTCTCAGTACGCAAGATTTTCAAAATTTTAAACAATCTTTTTCAGATTTTTTTGTTTCAAAATTGTTAAAATCATTCTTTTTTTTTCAGAAAATAGTGTATGAAAATAGAATATTATACTAGTTCCTTATATTATTCCAAATATCCCACTACTACATTTGGAACAAGTGCTCCTTATTATAACACTTAATCTATATAGTCTATCTAGTTTTGGCACCATTCATCCCTTGGCTAGAATGTTCTCAAAGCTTCTCCAACTTTTTTTTTAAATTTTCACTACCAAATTTCACAGTACTCAAGATTTTCAACATATTTAATTATCTTTATAATATTTTTTTTCCAAAATTGTCAAATACTTATTTTTTTTTTAAATTAAGATTTACAGTTTCCTATATTGTCACAAATATTTTCTAGATTTAAAAAAAAGACAAAATTACTTAGTTCCTAATATTATTCGAAACCCCACTACTACATTTGAAACAAGTGGTCCTTACGCCACTAAATCTATATAGGCTAGCTTTGGTACTATTCACCCAGTTACCAGAATTTTTGCATTCAACAATTTTTTCAGATTTTTTTTTTTCTCAAAATTCTTTTCAAAAAAAAATGATGAAATTCAGAAAAAATTTTTCAAAATTGTTAAAAATCATTTTTTAATAATAGTTCCTTATATATTCCAAATATCTCACTACTACATTTGGAACAAGTGCTCTATATTATAACACTTAATCTATATAGTCTATCCAGCTTTGACACTAATCATCCATCCAATTTTCACTACCAAATTTTAAAGTACTCAAGATTTTCAACATCTTTTTAAGATTTTTTTCCAAAATTGTCAAATACTTATTTTTTTAAAATTAAAATTTACAGTTGTAATTGTCACAAATTTTTTCCATATTTAAAAAAAAGGCAAAATTACGTAGTTATTCGAAATCCCACTACTACATTTGAAACAAGTGGTCCTTATTATAACACTAAATCTATATAGTCTAGCTTTGGTACGATTCACCCAGTTACCACAATAGTCACAAATCTTCTCCAGAATTTTTGCATTTAACAATTTTTTCAGATTTTTTTTTTAAATTGTCAAAAATCATTTCTGTGCGCCTACAACACTTAATCAAAATAATGTAGCTTCGGTTCCAAATTTTTGACTTAATTCTAAAATTTTTTCTCAAAATTCTTTTCAAAAAAAAAAAAAAAAATTCAGTTTTGAAAAAATGTTTCAAAATTGTTACAAATCATTTTTTTTTTTCAAAATATTATTCTTATATATACCAAATATCTCACTACTACATTTGGAACAAGTGCTCCTTATTATAACACTTAATCTATATAGTCTATCTAGCTTTGGCACCATTCATCCATGGCTAGAAGTTCACAAAGCTTCTCCAACTTTTTTTTTTTAAATTTTCATTACCAAATTTCACAGTACTCAAAATTATTAACATATTTAATTATCTTTTTAAGATTTTTGTTCCAAAATGGTCAAATATTTATTTATTTTCTTTTTTTTTTTCAAAATTAAAATTTACAGTTTCCAATATGTCACAAATATTTTCCAGATTTAAAAAAGGGCAAATTACTTAGTTCCCAATATTAGTAGTGAAATCCCACTACTACATTTGAAACAAGGGGTCCTTACAACACTAAATCTATATAGTCTAGCTCTGGTACGATTCACCCAGTTACCAGGATAGTCACAAGTCTTCTCTAGAATATTTGCATTCATCAATCAACAATTTTTTTTTAATTGTCATTTCAGTGCGCCTACACTTTATCTAAATAGTGTAGCTTCGGTTCCAAATTTCTCTCAGTACGCAAGATTTTCAAAAATTTAAACCTTTTTCAGATTTTTTGTTTCAAAATTGTTAAAATCGTTTTTTTTTTTTCAGAATATAGTGTACTTCGGTTTAAAATTTCCTAGTACGCAAGATTTCCAAAATTTTAAACAATATTTTTCATTTTTTTTTACAAAATTTTACTCAACATTCTTTTCCAAAAAAAATTTCAGTTTTGAAAACAAAATTTCAAAATTGTTAAAAATCATTTTTTTTTTCAGAATATTATACTAGTTCCTTATATTATTCCAAATATCCCACTACTACATTTGGAACTAGTGCTCCTTATTATAACACTTAATCTATATAGTCTATCTAGATTTGGCACCATTCATTCATTGGCTAGAATGTTCACAAAGCTTCTCCAACTTTTTTTTTTAAATTTTCACTACCAAATTTCACAGTACTCAAGATTTTCAACATATCTAATTATCTTTATAAGATTTTTTTCCAAAATTGTCAAATACCTTTTTTTTTCAAAAATTAAAATTTACAGTTTCCAATATTGTCACAAAACTATTCCAGATTTAAAAAAGGCAAAATTACTTAGTTCCCAATATCATTCGACATCCCACTACTACCTTTGAAACAAGTGGTCCTTACAACACTAATTCTATATAGTCTAGCTTTGGTACGATTCACCCAGTTACCAGAATAGTCACAAATCTTCTCCAGAATTTTTGCATTCAACAATCAACAATGTTTTTCAGATTTTTTTTTTTCAAAATTGTCAAAAATCATTTCTGTGCGCCTACAACACTTAATCTAAATAATGTAGCTTCGGTTCCAAATTTCTCAGTACGCAAGATTTCTAAAATTTTAACAATCTTTTTCATTTTTTTTTACAAAATTCTAAAAATTTTTCCAAAAAAAAAAAATTCAGTTTTGAAAAAAAGTTTCAAAATTGTTAAAAATCATTTTTTTTTTCAGAATATTATACTAGTTCCTTATATTATCCAAATATCCCACTTCTACATTTGGAACAAGTGCTCCTTATTATAACACTTAATCTATATAGTCTATCTAGCTTTGGCACCATTCACCCATTGGCTAGAATGTTCACAAAGCTTCTCCAACTTTTTTTTTAAATTTTCTCTACCAAATTTCACAGTACTCAAGATTATCAACATATTAATTATCTTTTTAAGATTTTATTTCCAAAATTGTCAAATACTTATTTTTTTAAAAAAATTAAAATTTACAGTTGCCAATATTGTCACAAATCTTTTCCAGATTTAAAAAAAGCAAAATTACTTAGTTGCCAATATTATTCGAAATCCCACTACTACATTTGAAACAAGTGTTCCTTACAACACTAAATCTGTATACTCTAGCTTTGGTACGATTCACCCAGTTACCAGAATAGTCACAAGTCTTCTCCAGAATATTTGCATTCATCAATCAACAATTTTTTTCAGATTTTTTTTTTCCAAAATTGTCAAAAATCATTTCTGTGCGCCTACAACACTTAATCAAATATGCAGCTTCGGTTCCAAATTTTTCGGTACTCATGATTTCATAAATTTTAAACAATCTTTTAATTTTTTTTACAAAATTCTAAAAATTTTTCTCAAAATTCTTTTCCAAAAAAAAAATAAAATTTTCAGTTTTGAAAATTGTCATGTTTTAGAATCTTTAAATTTTCAATTCAAAATTTCTCAGAACTCAAGAATTTCAAAATTGTCTAACATCTGTTTCAGATTTTTTGTTTCAAAATTGTTAAAATCATTTTTTTTTTTTTTTTTCAGAAAATAGTGTACTTCGGTTCCAAATTTCTCAGTACGCAAGATTTTCAAAATTTTAAACAATCTTTATCAGATTTTTTTGTTTCAAAATTGTTAAAATCATTTTTTTTTTTTTTTCAGAAAATAGTGTATGAAAATAGAATATTATACTAGTTCCTTATATTATCCAAATATCCCACTTCTATATTTGGAACAAGTGCTCCTTATTATAACACTTAATCTATATAGTCTATCTAGCTTTGGCACCATTCATCCCTTCTCAAAGCTTCTCCAACTTTTTTTTTTTAAATTTTCACTACCAAATTTCACAGTACTCAAGATTTTCAACATATTTAATTATCTTTATAATATTTTTTTTTCCAAAATTGTCAAATACTTATTTTTTTTAAATTAAGATTTACAGTTTCCTATATTGTCACAAATATTTTCTAGATTTAAAAAAAGACAAAATTACTTAGTTCCTAATATTATTCGAAACCCCACTACTACATTTGAAACAAGTGGTCCTTACCCCACAAAATCTATATAGGCTAGCTTTGGTACTATTCACCCAGTTACCAGAATAGTCACAAGTGCTCTCCAGAATTTTTGCAGTCAACAATGTTTTTCAGATTTTTTTTTTTGTTCAAAATTATCAAAAATCATTTCAGTGCGCCTACAACACTTTATCTAAATAGTGTAGATTCGGTTCCAAATTTCTCAGTACGCAAGATTTTCACAATTTTAAACAATCTTTTTAATTTTTTTTTACAAAATTCTAAAATTTTTTCTCAAAATTCTTTTCCAAAAAAAAAAATAAAATTTTCAGTTTTGAAAATTGTCATGTTTTGGGTATATAAATTTTCAATTCAAAATTTCTCAGAACTCAAGATTTTCAAAACTGTTAAACATCTTTTTCAGATTTTTTGATTCAAAATTGTTAAAATCATTTTTTTTTTTTTTTGTCACAAAACTATTCCAGATTTAAAAAAGGCAAAATTACTTAGTTACCAATATTATTCGAAATCCCTACTACCTTTCCAACACTTAATCAAAATAATGTAGCTTCGGTTCCAAATTTTTGACTTAATTCTAAAATTTTTTCTCAAAATTCTTTTCAAAAAAAAAAAAAAAAATTCAGTTTTGAAAAAATGTTTCAAAATTGTTACAAATCATGTTTTTTTTTTTTTTCAAAATATTATTCTTATATATTCCAAATATCTCACTACTACTTTTGGAACAAGTGCTCCTTATTATAACACTTAATCTATATATCTAGCTTTGGCTAGAATGTTGACAAAGCTTCTCCAACTTTTTTTTTAAATTTTCACTACCAAATTTCACAGTACTCAAGATTGTCAACATTTTTTCCAAAAGTGTCAAATATTTATTTTTTAGCTCGAATGTTGACAAAGCTTCTCCAACTTTTTTTTTTTTTAATTTTCACTACCAAATTTCACAGTACGCAAGATTGTCAACATATTTAATTATCTTTTTAAGATTTTTTTCCAAAAGTATCAAATATTTTTTTTTTTTTTTTTAAATTAATTTTTTTTTTTGTTTAAATTAAAACTTACAGTTTCCAATATAGTGTAAATTCGGTTCCAAATTTCTCAGTACGTAAGATTTTCAAACCTTTCAACAACCTTTTTCAGATTTTTTATTTTAAAATTGTTGAAATCATTTTTTTTTTTTTTTTTTCAGAAAATAGTGTACTTCGGTTCCAAATTTCTCAGTACGCAAGATTTCCAAAATTTTAAACAAACTTTTTCATTTGTTTACAAAATTTTACTCAACATTCTTTTCCAAAAAAAATTCAGTTTAGAAAAAATTTTTCAAAATTGTTAAAAATCCATTTTTTTTAGAATATTATACTAGTTCCTTATATTATTCGAAATATCCCACTACTACATTTGGAACAAGTGCTCTTATATAACACTTAATCTATATAGTCTATCTAGCTTTGCCACCAATCATCCATTGGCTAGAATATTCACAAAGTTTCTCCAACTTTTTTTTAAATTTTCTCTTCCAAATTTCACAGTACTCAAGATTTTCAACATATTAATTATATTTTTAAAATTTTTTTCCAAAATTGTCAAATACTTATTTTTTTCAAAAATTAAAATTTACAGTTTCCAATATTGTCACTAATCATTTCCAGATTTAAAAAAAGGCAAAATTACTTAGTTCCTAATATTACTCGAAACCCCACTACTACATTTGAAACAAGTGGTCCTTACGCCACTAAATCTAGCTAGCTTTGATACTATTCACCCAGGTACCAGAATAGTCACAGTCCTCTCCAGAATTTTTGCATTCAATAATGTTTTTCAGATTTTTTTTCCAAAATTGTCAAAAATCTTTTCTGTGCGCCTACAACACCTAATCTAAATAATGTAGCTTCGGTTCCAAATTTTTCAGTACTCAAATTTCCAAATTTTGAAACAATCTTTTTCATTTTTTTTACAAAATTCAAAAATTTTTCTCAAAATTCTTGTCCCAAAAAAATTTTTCAGTTTTGAAAAAATTTTTCAAAATTGTTAAAAATCATTTTTTTAGAATATTATACTAGTTCCTTATATTATTCCAAATATCCCACTACTACATTTGGAACACTTAATCTATATAGTCTATCTAGCTTTGACACTAATCATCCATCCAATTTTCACTACCAAATTTTAAAGTACTCAGATTGTCAACATCTTTTTAAGATTTTTTTCCAAAATTGTTAAATATTTATTTTTTTAAAATTAAAATTTACTGTTGTAATTGTCACAAATTTTTTCCATACTTAAAAAAGGCAAAATTACGTAGTTATTCGAAATCCCACTACTACATTTGAAACAAGTGGTCCTTACAACACTAAATCTATATAGTCTAGCTTTGGTACGATTCACCCAGTTACCACAATAGTCACAAATCTTCTCCAGATGATGAACATTATGCATAAAGACTTGCATTTACACGCTTACAAGGTGCAATTGGCTAAAGCCTCGTGACCATTCCAAACGTCGTGAATGGGCAGAATGGCGGCAATAAATGGCAACAATGGATGATCAAATTTCGAAGAAAATCATCTTCAGTGATGAGGCACATTTTCACATCAGTGGATTCGTCAATAAACAGAATTGCCGCATTTGGGCGAATGAGAATCCAAGAGTGATTGTCGAAAAACCAATGCACCCACAAAGAGTGACTGTTTGGTGCGGTTTATGGGCTGGCGGCATCATCGGGCCGTATTTTTTCCAAAATGAGGTCGGTCAGGCAGTTACTGTGAATGGTGTTCGCTATCGTGAGATGATAACGAACTTTTTATGGCCCGAATTGGTAGATATGGATGTGGACGATATGTGGACGATGCTGAAATTCAGCAGAATTCAGGTTTGAAAAAAATTTTCAAAATTGTTAAAAATCATTTTTTATTATACTAGTTTCTTATATATTCCAAATATCTCACTACTACATTTGGAACAAGTGCTCTATATTATAACACTTAATCTATATAGTCTATCTAGCTTTGACACTAATCATCCATCCAATTTTCACTACCAAATTTTAAAGTACTCAAGATTTTCAACATCTTTTTAAGATTTTTTTCCAAAATTGTCAAATACTTATTTTTTAAAAATTAAAATTTACAGTTGTAATTGTCACACATTTTTTCCATATTTAAAAAAAGGCAAACATACGTAGTTATTCGAAATCCCCCTACTACATTTGAAACAAGTGGTCCTTACAACACTAAATCTATATAGTCTAGCTTTGGTACGATTCACCCAGTTACCACAATAGTCACAAATCTTCTCCAGAATTTTTGCATTCAACAATTTTTTCAGATTTTTTTTTTCTCAAAATTCTTTTCAAAAAAAAAAATGATGAAATTCAGAAAAAATTTTTCAAAATTGTTCAAAATCATTTTTTAATAATAGTTCCTTATATATTCCAAATATCTCACTACTACATTTGGAACAAGTGCTCTATATTATAACACTTAATCTATATAGCCTATCTAGCTTTGACACTAATCATCCATTCAATTTCCACTACCAAATTTTAAAGTACTCAAGATTTTCAACATCTTTTTCAGTTTTTTTTCCAAAATTGTCAAATACTTATTTTTTTAAAATTAAAATTTACAGTTGTAATTGTCACAAATTTTTTCCATATTTAAAAAAAGGCAAAATTACGTAGTTATTCGAAATCCCACTACTACATTTGAAACAAGTGGTCCTTACAACACTAAATCTATATAGTCTAGCTCTGGTACGATTCACCCAGTTACCAGAATAGTCACAAGTCTTCTCCAGAATATTTGCATTCATCAATCAACATTTTTTTTTAATTGTCATTTCAGTGCGCCTACACTTTATCTAAATAGTGTAGCTTCGGTTCCAAATTTCTCTCAGTACGCAAGATTTTCAAAAATTTAAACCTTTTTCAGATTTTTTGTTTCAAAATTGTTAAAATCGTTTTTTTTTTTTTTTTCAGAATATAGTGTACTTCGGTTTAAAATTTCCTAGTACGCAAGATTTCCAAAATTTTAAACAATATTTTTCATTTTTTTTTACAAAATTTTACTCAACATTCTTTTCCAAAAAAAATTTCAGTTTTGAAAACAAAATTTCAAAATTGTTAAAAATCATTTTTTTTTTTCAGAATATTATACTAGTTCCTTATATTATTCCAAATATCCCACTACTACATTTGGAACTAGTGCTCCTTATTATAACACTTAATCTATATAGTCTATCTAGATTTGGCACCATTCATCCATGTTCACAAAGCTTCTCCAACTTTTTTTTTTAAATTTTCACTACCAAATTTCACAGTACTCAAGATTTTCAACATATCTAATTATCTTTATAAGATTTTTTTCCAAAATTGTCAAATACCTTTTTTTTTCAAAAATTAAAATTTACAGTTTCCAATATTGTCACAAAACTATTCCAGATTTAAAAAAGGCAAAATTACTTAGTTCCCAATATCATTCGAAATCCCACTACTACCTTTGAAACAAGTGGTCCTTACAACACTAATTCTATATAGTCTAGCTTTGGTACCATTCACCCAGTTACCAGAATAGTCACAAATCTTCTCCAGAATTTTTGCATTCAACAATCAACAATGTTTTTCAGATTTTTTTTTTTCAAAATTGTCAAAAATCATTTCTGTGCGCCTACAACACTTAATCTAAATAATGTAGCTTCGGTTCCAAATTTCTCAGTACGCAAGATTTCCAAAATTTTAACAATCTTTTTCATTTTTTTTTACAAAATTCTAAAAATTTTTCCAAAAAAAAAAAAAATTCAGTTTTGAAAAAAAGTTTCAAAATTGTTAAAAATCATTTTTTTTTCAGAATATTATACTAGTTCCTTATATTATTCCAAATATCCCACTACTACATTTGGAACAAGTGCTTCTTATTATAACACTTAATCTATATAGTCTATCTAGTTTTGGCACCATTCATTCCTTGGCTAGAATGTTCTCAAAGCTTCTCCAACTTTTTTTTTTAAATTTTCACTACCAAATTTCACAGTACTCAAGATTTTCAACATATCTAATTATCTTTATAAGATTTTTTTCCAAAATTGTCAAATACTTATTTTTTTCAAAAATTAAAATTTACAGTTTCCAATATTGTCACAAAACTATTCCAGATTTAAAAAAGGCAAAATTACTTAGTTCCCAATATCATTCGAAATCCCACTACTACCTTTGAAACAAGTGGTCCTTACAACACTAATTCTATATAGTCTAGCTTTGGTACCATTCACCCAGTTACCAGAATAGTCACAAATCTTCTCCAGAATTTTTGCATTGATCAATCAACAATTTTTTTCAGATTTTTTTTTTCCAAAATTGTCAAAAATCATTTCTGTGCGCCTACAACACTTAATCTAAATAATGCAGCTTCGGTTCCAAATTTTTCGGTACTCATGATTTCAAAAATTTTAAACAATCTTTTCATTTTTTTTACAAAATTCTAAAAATTTTTCTCAAAATTATTTTCCAAAAAAAAAAATAAAATTTTCAGTTTTGAAAATTGTCATGTTTTAGAATCTTTAAATTTTCAATTCAAAATTTCTCAGAACTCAAGAATTTCAAAATTCTCAGTACGCAAGATTTTCAAAATTTTAAACAATCTTTATCAGATTTTTTTGTTTCAAAATTGTTAAAATCATTTTTTTTTTTTTTCAGAAAATAGTGTATGAAAATAGAATATTATACTAGTTCCTTATATTATCCAAATATCCCACTTCTACATTTGGAACAAGTGCTCCTTATTATAACACTTAATCTATATAGTCTATCTAGCTTTGGCACCATTCATCCCTTGGCTAGAATGTTCTCAAAGCTTCTCCAACTTTTTTTTTTTAAATTTTCACTACCACATTTCACAGTACTCAAGATTTTCAACATATTTAATTATCTTTATAATATTTTTTTTTCCAAAATTGTCAAATACTTATTTTTTTTAAATTAAGATTTACAGTTTCCTATATTGTCACAAATATTTTCTAGATTTAAAAAAAGACAAAATTACTTAGTTCCTAATATTATTCGAAACCCCACTACTACATTTGAAACAAGTGGTCCTTACCCCACAAAATCTATATAGGCTAGCTTTGGTACTATTCACCCAGTTACCAGAATAGTCACAAGTGCTCTCCAGAATTTTTGCAGTCAACAATGTTTTTCAGATTTTTTTTTTTGTTCAAAATTATCAAAAATCATTTCAGTGCGCCTACAACACTTTATCTAAATAGTGTAGATTCGGTTCCAAATTTCTCAGTACGCAAGATTTTCACAATTTTAAACAATCTTTTTAATTTTTTTTTACAAAATTCTAAAATTTTTTCTCAAAATTCTTTTCCAAAAAAAAAATAAAATTTTCAGTTTTGAAAATTGTCATGTTTTGGGTATATAAATTTTCAATTCAAAATTTCTCAGAACTCAAGATTTTCAAAACTGTTAAACATCTTTTTCAGATTTTTTTATTCAAAATTGTTAAAATCATTTTTTTTTTTTTTTTTGTCACAAAACTATTCCAGATTTAAAAAAGGCAAAATTACTTAGTTACCAATATTATTCGAAATCCCTACTACCTTTCCAACACTTAATCAAAATAATGTAGCTTCGGTTCCAAATTTTTGACTTAATTCTAAAATTTTTTCTCAAAATTCTTTTCAAAAAAAAAAAAAAAAATTCAGTTTTGAAAAAATGTTTCAAAATTGTTACAAATCATGTTTTTTTTTTTTCAAAATATTATTCTTATATATTCCAAATATCTCACTACTACTTTTGGAACAAGTGCTCCTTATTATAACACTTAATCTATATATCTAGCTTTGGCTAGAATGTTGACAAAGCTTCTCCAACTTTTTTTTTTTTTTTAATTTTCACTACCAAATTTCACAGTACGCAAGATTGTCAACATATTTAATTATCTTTTTAAGATTTTTTTCCAAAAGTATCAAATATTTTTTTTTTTTTTTTTTTTAAATTAATTTTTTTTTTTTTTTAAATTAAAACTTACAGTTTCCAATATAGTGTAAATTCGGTTCCAAATTTCTCAGTACGTAAGATTTTCAAACCTTTCAACAACCTTTTTCAGATTTTTTGTTTTAAAATTGTTGAAATCATTTTTTTTTTTTTTTTTTCAGAAAATAGTGTACTTCGGTTCCAAATTTCTCAGTACGCAAGATTTCCAAAATTTTAAACAAACTTTTTCATTTGTTTACAAAATTTTACTCAACATTCTTTTCCAAAAAAAATTCAGTTTAGAAAAATTTTTTCAAAATTGTTAAAAATCCATTTTTTTCAGAATATTATACTAGTTCCTTATATTATTCGAAATATCCCACTACTACATTTGGAACAAGTGCTCTTATATAACACTTAATCTATATAGTCTATCTAGCTTTGCCACCAATCATCCATTGGCTAGAATATTCACAAAGTTTCTCCAACTTTTTTTTAAATTTTCTCTTCCAAATTTCACAGTACTCAAGATTTTCAACATATTAATTATATTTTTAAAATTTTTTTCCAAAATTGTCAAATACTTATTTTTTTCAAAAATTAAAATTTACAGTTTCCAATATTGTCACTAATCATTTCCAGATTTACTTAGTTCCTAATATTACTCGAAACCCCACTACTACATTTGAAACAAGTGGTCCTTACGCCACTAAATCTAGCTAGCTTTGATACTATTCACCCAGGTACCAGAATAGTCACAGTCCTCTCCAGAATTTTTGCATTCAATAATGTTTTTCAGATTTTTTTTCCAAAATTGTCAAAAATCTTTTCTGTGCGCCTACAACACCTAATCTAAATAATGTAGCTTCGGTTCCAAATTTTTCAGTACTCAAATTTCCAAATTTTGAAACAATCTTTTTCATTTTTTTTACAAAATTCAAAAATTTTTCTCAAAATTCTTGTCCCAAAAAAATTTTTCAGTTTTGAAAAAATTTTTCAAAATTGTTAAAAATCATTTTTTTAGAATATTATACTAGTTCCTTATATTATTCCAAATATCCCACTACTACATTTGGAACACTTAATCTATATAGTCTATCTAGCTTTGACACTAATCATCCATCCAATTTTCACTACCAAATTTTAAAGTACTCAAGATTTTCAACATCTTTTTAAGATTTTTTTCCAAAATTGTCAAATACTTATTTTTTAAAAATTAAAATTTACAGTTGTAATTGTCACACATTTTTTCCATATTTAAAAAAAGGCAAACATACGTAGTTATTCGAAATCCCCCTACTACATTTGAAACAAGTGGTCCTTACAACACTAAATCTATATAGTCTAGCTTTGGTACGATTCACCCAGTTACCACAATAGTCACAAATCTTCTCCAGAATTTTTGCATTCAACAATTTTTTCAGATTTTTTTTTTCTCAAAATTCTTTTCAAAAAAAAAAATGATGAAATTCAGAAAAAATTTTTCAAAATTGTTCAAAATCATTTTTTAATAATAGTTCCTTATATATTCCAAATATCTCACTACTACATTTGGAACAAGTGCTCTATATTATAACACTTAATCTATATAGCCTATCTAGCTTTGACACTAATCATCCATTCAATTTCCACTACCAAATTTTAAAGTACTCAAGATTTTCAACATCTTTTTCAGTTTTTTTTCCAAAATTGTCAAATACTTATTTTTTTAAAATTAAAATTTACAGTTGTAATTGTCACAAATTTTTTCCATATTTAAAAAAAGGCAAAATTACGTAGTTATTCGAAATCCCACTACTACATTTGAAACAAGTGGTCCTTACAACACTAAATCTATATAGTCTAGCTCTGGTACGATTCACCCAGTTACCAGAATAGTCACAAGTCTTCTCCAGAATATTTGCATTCATCAATCAACATTTTTTTTTAATTGTCATTTCAGTGCGCCTACACTTTATCTAAATAGTGTAGCTTCGGTTCCAAATTTCTCTCAGTACGCAAGATTTTCAAAAATTTAAACCTTTTTCAGATTTTTTGTTTCAAAATTGTTAAAATCGTTTTTTTTTTTTTTTTTCAGAATATAGTGTACTTCGGTTTAAAATTTCCTAGTACGCAAGATTTCCAAAATTTTAAACAATATTTTTCATTTTTTTTTACAAAATTTTACTCAACATTCTTTTCCAAAAAAAATTTCAGTTTTGAAAACAAAATTTCAAAATTGTTAAAAATCATTTTTTTTTTTTCAGAATATTATACTAGTTCCTTATATTATTCCAAATATCCCACTACTACATTTGGAACTAGTGCTCCTTATTATAACACTTAATCTATATAGTCTATCTAGATTTGGCACCATTCATCCATGTTCACAAAGCTTCTCCAACTTTTTTTTTTAAATTTTCACTACCAAATTTCACAGTACTCAAGATTTTCAACATATCTAATTATCTTTATAAGATTTTTTTCCAAAATTGTCAAATACCTTTTTTTTTCAAAAATTAAAATTTACAGTTTCCAATATTGTCACAAAACTATTCCAGATTTAAAAAAGGCAAAATTACTTAGTTCCCAATATCATTCGAAATCCCACTACTACCTTTGAAACAAGTGGTCCTTACAACACTAATTCTATATAGTCTAGCTTTGGTACCATTCACCCAGTTACCAGAATAGTCACAAATCTTCTCCAGAATTTTTGCATTCAACAATCAACAATGTTTTTCAGATTTTTTTTTTGAAAATTGTCAAAAATCATTTCTGTGCGCCTACAACACTTAATCTAAATAATGTAGCTTCGGTTCCAAATTTCTCAGTACGCAAGATTTCCAAAATTTTAACAATCTTTTTCATTTTTTTTTACAAAATTCTAAAAATTTTTCCAAAAAAAAAAAAAATTCAGTTTTGAAAAAAAGTTTCAAAATTGTTAAAAATCATTTTTTTTTTCAGAATATTATACTAGTTCCTTATATTATTCCAAATATCCCACTACTACATTTGGAACAAGTGCTTCTTATTATAACACTTAATCTATATAGTCTATCTAGTTTTGGCACCATTCATCCCTTGGCTAGAATGTTCTCAAAGCTTCTCCAACTTTTTTTTTTAAATTTTCACTACCAAATTTCACAGTACTCAAGATTTTCAACATATCTAATTATCTTTATAAGATTTTTTTCCAAAATTGTCAAATACTTATTTTTTTCAAAAATTAAAATTTACAGTTTCCAATATTGTCACAAAACTATTCCAGATTTAAAAAAGGCAAAATTACTTAGTTCCCAATATCATTCGAAATCCCACTACTACCTTTGAAACAAGTGGTCCTTACAACACTAATTCTATATAGTCTAGCTTTGGTACCATTCACCCAGTTACCAGAATAGTCACAAATCTTCTCCAGAATTTTTGCATTGAGCAATCAACAATTTTTTTCAGATTTTTTTTTTCCAAAATTGTCAAAAATCATTTCTGTGCGCCTACAACACTTAATCTAAATAATGCAGCTTCGGTTCCAAATTTTTCGGTACTCATGATTTCAAAAATTTTAAACAATCTTTTCATTTTTTTTACAAAATTCTAAAAATTTTTCTCAAAATTATTTTCCAAAAAAAAAAATAAAATTTTCAGTTTTGAAAATTGTCATGTTTTAGAATCTTTAAATTTTCAATTCAAAATTTCTCAGAACTCAAGAATTTCAAAATTCTCAGTACGCAAGATTTTCAAAATTTTAAACAATCTTTATCAGATTTTTTTGTTTCAAAATTGTTAAAATCATTTTTTTTTTTTTTTTCAGAAAATAGTGTATGAAAATAGAATATTATACTAGTTCCTTATATTATCCAAATATCCCACTTCTACATTTGGAACAAGTGCTCCTTATTATAACACTTAATCTATATAGTCTATCTAGCTTTGGCACCATTCATCCCTTGGCTAGAATGTTCTCAAAGCTTCTCCAACTTTTTTTTTTTAAATTTTCACTACCACATTTCACAGTACTCAAGATTTTCAACATATTTAATTATCTTTATAATATTTTTTTTTCCAAAATTGTCAAATACTTATTTTTTTTAAATTAAGATTTACAGTTTCCTATATTGTCACAAATATTTTCTAGATTTAAAAAAAGACAAAATTACTTAGTTCCTAATATTATTCGAAACCCCACTACTACATTTGAAACAAGTGGTCCTTACCCCACAAAATCTATATAGGCTAGCTTTGGTACTATTCACCCAGTTACCAGAATAGTCACAAGTGCTCTCCAGAATTTTTGCAGTCAACAATGTTTTTCAGATTTTTTTTTTTGTTCAAAATTATCAAAAATCATTTCAGTGCGCCTACAACACTTTATCTAAATAGTGTAGATTCGGTTCCAAATTTCTCAGTACGCAAGATTTTCACAATTTTAAACAATCTTTTTAATTTTTTTTTACAAAATTCTAAAATTTTTTCTCAAAATTCTTTTCCAAAAAAAAAATAAAATTTTCAGTTTTGAAAATTGTCATGTTTTGGGTATATAAATTTTCAATTCAAAATTTCTCAGAACTCAAGATTTTCAAAACTGTTAAACATCTTTTTCAGATTTTTTTATTCAAAATTGTTAAAATCATTTTTTTTTTTTTTTTGTCACAAAACTATTCCAGATTTAAAAAAGGCAAAATTACTTAGTTACCAATATTATTCGAAATCCCTACTACCTTTCCAACACTTAATCAAAATAATGTAGCTTCGGTTCCAAATTTTTGACTTAATTCTAAAATTTTTTCTCAAAATTCTTTTCAAAAAAAAAAAAAAAAATTCAGTTTTGAAAAAATGTTTCAAAATTGTTACAAATCATGTTTTTTTTTTTCAAAATATTATTCTTATATATTCCAAATATCTCACTACTACTTTTGGAACAAGTGCTCCTTATTATAACACTTAATCTATATATCTAGCTTTGGCTAGAATGTTGACAAAGCTTCTCCAACTTTTTTTTTAAATTTTCACTACCAAATTTCACAGTACTCAAGATTGTCAACATTTTTTCCAAAAGTGTCAAATATTTATTTTTTAGCTCGAATGTTGACAAAGCTTCTCCAACTTTTTTTTTTTTTTAATTTTCACTACCAAATTTCACAGTACGCAAGATTGTCAACATATTTAATTATCTTTTTAAGATTTTTTTCCAAAAGTATCAAATATTTTTTTTTTTTTTTTTTTTTAAATTAATTTTTTTTTTTTTTAAATTAAAACTTACAGTTTCCAATATAGTGTAAATTCGGTTCCAAATTTCTCAGTACGTAAGATTTTCAAACCTGTCAACAACCTTTTTCAGATTTTTTGTTTTAAAATTGTTGAAATCATTTTTTTTTTTTTCAGAAAATAGTGTACTTCGGTTCCAAATTTCTCAGTACGCAAGATTTCCAAAATTTTAAACAAACTTTTTCATTTGTTTACAAAATTTTACTCAACATTCTTTTCCAAAAAAAATTCAGTTTAGAAAAATTTTTTCAAAATTGTTAAAAATCCATTTTTTTCAGAATATTATACTAGTTCCTTATATTATTCGAAATATCCCACTACTACATTTGGAACAAGTGCTCTTATATAACACTTAATCTATATAGTCTATCTAGCTTTGCCACCAATCATCCATTGGCTAGAATATTCACAAAGTTTCTCCAACTTTTTTTTAAATTTTCTCTTCCAAATTTCACAGTACTCAAGATTTTCAACATATTAATTATATTTTTAAAATTTTTTTCCAAAATTGTCAAATACTTATTTTTTTCAAAAATTAAAATTTACAGTTTCCAATATTGTCACTAATCATTTCCAGATTTACTTAGTTCCTAATATTACTCGAAACCCCACTACTACATTTGAAACAAGTGGTCCTTACGCCACTAAATCTAGCTAGCTTTGATACTATTCACCCAGGTACCAGAATAGTCACAGTCCTCTCCAGAATTTTTGCATTCAATAATGTTTTTCAGATTTTTTTTCCAAAATTGTCAAAAATCTTTTCTGTGCGCCTACAACACCTAATCTAAATAATGTAGCTTCGGTTCCAAATTTTTCAGTACTCAAATTTCCAAATTTTGAAACAATCTTTTTCATTTTTTTTACAAAATTCAAAAATTTTTCTCAAAATTCTTGTCCCAAAAAATTTTTCAGTTTTGAAAAATTTTTTCAAAATTGTTAAAAATCATTTTTTTTAGAATATTATACTAGTTCCTTATATTATTCCAAATATCCCACTACTACATTTGGAACACTTAATCTATATAGTCTATCTAGCTTTGACACTAATCATCCATCCAATTTTCACTACCAAATTTTAAAGTACTCAACATCTTTTAAGATTTTTTTCCAAAATTGTTAAATATTTATTTTTTTAAAATTAAAATTTACTGTTGTAATTGTCACAAATTTTTTCCATACTTAAAAAAGGCAAAATTACGTAGTTATTCGAAATCCCACTACTACATTTGAAACAAGTGGTCCTTACAACACTAAATCTATATAGTCTAGCTCTGGTACGATTCACCCAGTTACCAGAATAGTCACAAGTCTTCTCCAGAATATTTGCATCATCAATCAACAATTTTTTTTTTAATTGTCATTTCAGTGCGCCTACACTTTATCTAAATAGTGTAGCTTCGGTTCCAAATTTCTCTCGTACGCAAGATTTTTAAAAATTTAAACCTTTTTCAGATTTTTTGTTTCAAAATTGTTAAAATCGTTTTTTTTTTCAGAATATAGTGTACTTCGGTTTAAAATTTCCTAGTACGCAAGATTTCCAAAATTTTAAACAATATTTTTAATTTTTTTTTACAAAATTTTACTCAACATTCTTTTCCAAAAAAAATTTCAGTTTTGAAAACAAAATTTCAAAATTGTTAAAAATCATTTTTTTTTTTTAGAATATTATACTAGTTCCTTATATTATTCTAAATATCCCACTACTACATTTGGAACTAGTGCTCCTTATTATAACAGAATAGTCACAAATCTTCTCCAGAATTTTTGCATTCAACAATCAACAATGTTTTTCAGATTTTTTTTTTTTCAAAATGTCAAAAATCATTTCTGTGCGCCTACAACACTTAATCTAAATAATGTAGCTTCGGTTCCAAATTTCTCAGTACGCAAGATTTCCAAAATTTTAACAATCTTTTTCATTTTTTTTTACAAAATTCTAAAAATTTTTCTCAAAAATTTTTCCAAAAAAAAAAAATTCAGTTTTGAAAAAAAGTTTCAAAATTGTTAAAAATCATTTTTTTTTTCAGAATATTATACTAGTTCCTTATATTATTCCAAATATCCCACTACTACATTTGGAACAAGTGCTCCTTATTATAACACTTAATCTATATAGTCTATCTAGTTTTGGCACCATTCATCCCTTGGCTAGAATGTTCTCAAAGCTTCTCCAACTTTTTTTTTTTAAATTTTCACTACCAAATTTCACAGTACTCAAGATTTTCAACATATTTAATTATCACTTCTTGATAAATTTTAGTTAGGCTCGAGTTCATTAAATTTAATTTTCATTAAATTATTTTTACTGAAGTTAGTTAGATTTACCAGAACTAACAATGGTTAAAGGATTGACGTTTGTCTGGCCGGCACCGAAGTGGTGTATGTGGTTAGAACGCAATGAATTCTGATGAGAGAAAGTGGGATTTCTCGAAACATATGTAAATTCAACAACCCAGTCAAGAAAAATTATCAAACATTTTTAATAATAAAATTTTTCAAGTTGTAATTCCTAACTTCAGTAAAAATAATTTAATGAAAATTAAAATTTCATTAAAATTATTAAGAAATTTTTAAAATTGTTAAAACTCATTTTTTATTTATCATACTAGTTCTTATATCATTCCTAATATCCCACTACTACATTTGGAACAACTGCTCCTTATTATAACACTTAATCTATATAGTCTATCTAGTTTTGGCACCATTCATCCCTTGGCTAGAATGTTCTCAAAGCTTCTCCAACTTTTTTTTAAATTTTCTCTACCAAATTTCACAGTACTCAAGATTTTCAACATATTAATTATCTTTTTAAGATTTTTTTCCAAAATTGTAAAATACTTATTTTTTTTAAAAAAATTAAAATTTACAGTTGCCAATATTGTCACAAATCTTTTCCAGATTTAAAAAAAGGCAAAATTACTTAGTTGCCAAATAGATGACTGGATCAGTTGATGTGAAATTTTTTTAGTATCATAAAATTTTTGTCTAGCACTGGCTGGGCTTATTATTTTCTTTTAGTATTAAGATTTGAATACTTATTGTCATTTCATTATATGAAGATTCAATAAATAAATGTGCATTTCAGTGCACCCACACTTTATCTAAATAGTGTAGCTTCGGTTCCAAATTTCTCAGTACGTAAGATTTTCAAAATTTTAAACAACATTTTTCAGATTTTTTGTTTCAAAATTGTTAAAATTTTTTTATTTTTTTTAGAAAATAGTGTACTTCGGTTCCAAATTTCTCAGTACGCAAGTTTTCAGAACTCTTTTTCAAAAAAAAAAAAATCAGTTTTGAAAAAAATGTTCAAAATTATTAAAAATCTTTTTTTTTTCAGAATATTATACTAGTTCATTATATTATTCCAAATATCCCACTACTACTAATTTTTCACTACCAAATTTCACAGTACTCAAGATTTTCAACATATTAATTATCTTTTTAAGATTTTTTTCCAAAATTGTCAAATACCTATTTTTTCAAAAATTAATTAAATTAAAGTTTCCAATATTGTCACAAATCTTTTCCACATTTAAAAAAAGGCAAAATTACGTAGTTCCCAATATTATTCGAAATCCCACTACTACATTTGAAACAAGTTGTCCTGACAACACTAAATCTATATAGTTGGTACTATTCACTCAGTTACCAGAATAGTCACAAGTCTTCTCCAGAATTTTTGCATTCTTCAATCAACAATTTTTTTCAGATTTTTTTTTTCAAAATTGTCAAAAATCATTTCTGTGCGCCTACAACACTTAATCTAAATAATGCAGCTTCGGTTCCAAATTTTTCGGTACTCATGATTTCAAAAATTTTAAACAATCTTTTCATTTTTTTTACAAAATTCTAAAAATTTTTCTCAAAATTCTTTTCCAAAAAAAAAATAAAATTTTCAGTTTTGAAAATTGTCATGTTTTAGAATCTTTAAATTTTCAATTCAAAATTTCTCAGAACTCAAGAATTTCAAAATTGTCAAACATCTTTTTCAGATTTTTTGTTTCAAAATTGTTAAAATCATTTTTTTTTTTTCAGAAAATAGTGTACTTCGGTTTAAAATTTCCTAGTACGCAAGATTTCCAAAATTTTAAACAATATTTTTAATTTTTTTTTACAAAATTTTACTCAACATTCTTTTCCAAAAAAAATTTCAGTTTTGAAAACAAAATTTCAAAATTGTTAAAAATCATTTTTTTTTTTTAGAATATTATACTAGTTCCTTATATTATTCTAAATATCCCACTACTACATTTGGAATAGTGCTCCTTATTATAACAGAATAGTCACAAATCTTCTCCAGAATTTTTGCATTCAACAATCAACAATGTTTTTCAGATTTTTTTTTTTTCAAAATGTCAAAAATCATTTCTGTGCGCCTACAACACTTAATCTAAATAATGTAGCTTCGGTTCCAAATTTCTCAGTACGCAAGATTTCCAAAATTTTAACAATCTTTTTCATTTTTTTTTACAAAATTCTAAAAATTTTTCCAAAAAAAAAAAAAATTCAGTTTTGAAAAAAAGTTTCAAAATTGTTAAAAATCATTTTTTTTCAGAATATTATACTAGTTCCTTATATTATTCCAAATATCCCACTACTACATTTGGAACAAGTGCTTCTTATTATAACACTTAATCTATATAGTCTATCTAGTTTTGGCACCATTCATCCCTTGGCTAGAATGTTCTCAAAGCTTCTCCAACTTTTTTTTTTAAATTTTCACTACCAAATTTCACAGTACACAAGATTTTCAACATATCTAATTATCTTTATAAGATTTTTTTCCAAAATTGTCAAATACTTATTTTTTTCAAAAATTAAAATTTACAGTTTCCAATATTGTCATAAAACTATTCCAGATTTAAAAAAGGCAAAATTACTTAGTTCCCAATATCATTCGAAATCCCACTACTACCTTTGAAACAAGTGGTCCTTACAACACTAATTCTATATAGTCTAGCTTTGGTACCATTCACCCAGTTACCAGAATAGTCACAAATCTTCTCCAGAATTTTTGCATTGATCAATCAACAATTTTTTTCAGATTTTTTTTTTCCAAAATTGTCAAAAATCATTTCTGTGCGCCTACAACACTTAATCTAAATAATGCAGCTTCGGTTCCAAATTTTTCGGTACTCATGATTTCAAAAATTTTAAACAATCTTTTCATTTTTTTTACAAAATTCTAAAAATTTTTCTCAAAATTCTTTTCCAAAAAAAAAAATAAAATTTTCAGTTTTGAAAATTGTCATGTTTTAGAATCTTTAAATTTTCAATTCAAAATTTCTCAGAACTCAAGAATTTCAAAATTCTCAGTACGCAAGATTTTCAAAATTTTAAACAATCTTTATCAGATTTTTTTGTTTCAAAATTATTAAAATCATTTTTTTTTTTTTTCAGAAAATAGTGTATGAAAAGAGAATATTATACTAGTTCCTTATATTATCCAAATATCCCACTTCTACATTTGGAACAAGTGCTCCTTATTATAACACTTAATCTATATAGTCTATCTAGCTTTGGCACCATTCATCCCTTGGCTAGAATGTTCTCAAAGCTTCTCCAACTTTTTTTTTTTAAATTTTCACTACCACATTTCACAGTACTCAAGATTTTCAACATATTTAATTATCTTTATAATATTTTTTTTTCCAAAATTGTCAAATACCTATTTTTTTTAAATTAAGATTTACAGTTTCATATATTGTCACAAATATTTTCTAGATTTAAAAAAAGACAAAATTACTTAGTTCCTAATATTATTCGAAACCCCACTACTACATTTGAAACAAGTGGTCCTTACCCCACAAAATCTATATAGGCTAGCTTTGGTACTATTCACCCAGTTACCAGAATAGTCACAAGTGCTCTCCAGAATTTTTGCAGTCAACAATGTTTTTCAGATTTTTTTTTTTGTTCAAAATTATCAAAAATCATTTCAGTGCGCCTACAACACTTTATCTAAATAGTGTAGATTCGGTTCCAAATTTCTCAGTACGCAAGATTTTCACAATTTTAAACAATCTTTTTAATTTTTTTTTACAAAATTCTAAAATTTTTTCTCAAAATTCTTTTCCAAAAAAAAAAATAAAATTTTCAGTTTTGAAAATTGTCATTTTTTGGGTATATAAATTTTCAATTCAAAATTTCTCAGAACTCAAGATTTTCAAAACTGTTAAACATCTTTTTCAGATTTTTTTATTCAAAATTGTTAAAATCATTTTTTTTTTTTTTGTCACAAAACTATTCCAGATTTAAAAAAGGCAAAATTACTTAGTTACCAATATTATTCGAAATCCCTACTACCTTTCCAACACTTAATCAAAATAATGTAGCTTCGGTTCCAAATTTTTGACTTAATTCTAAAATTTTTTCTCAAAATTCTTTTCAAAAAAAAAAAAAAAAATTCAGTTTTGAAAAAATGTTTCAAAATTGTTACATTCATGTTTTTTTTTTTTTCAAAATATTATTCTTATATATTCCAAATATCTCACTACTACTTTTGGAACAAGTGCTCCTTATTATAACACTTAATCTATATATCTAGCTTTGGCTAGAATGTTGACAAAGCTTCTCCAACTTTTTTTTTAAATTTTCACTACCAAATTTCACAGTACTCAAGATTGTCAACATTTTTTCCAAAAGTGTCAAATATTTATTTTTTAGCTCGAATGTTGACAAAGCTTCTCCAACTTTTTTTTTTTTTAATTTTCACTACCAAATTTCACAGTACGCAAGATTGTCAACATATTTAATTATCTTTTTAAGATTTTTTTCCAAAAGTATCAAATATTTTTTTTTTTTTTTTTTAAATTAATTTTTTTTTTTTTAAATTAAAACTTACAGTTTCCAATATAGTGTAAATTCGGTTCCAAATTTCTCAGTACGTAAGATTTTCAAACCTTTCAACAACCTTTTTCAGATTTTTTGTTTTAAAATTGTTGAAATCATTTTTTTTTTTTTTTTTTTTTTTTCAGAAAATAGTGTACTTCGGTTCCAAATTTCTCAGTACGCAAGATTTCCAAAATTTTAAACAAACTTTTTCATTTGTTTACAAAATTTTACTCAACATTCTTTTCCAAAAAAAATTCAGTTTAGAAAAAATTTTTCAAAATTGTTAAAAATCCATTTTTTTCAGAATATTATACTAGTTCCTTATATTATTCGAAATATCCCACTACTACATTTGGAACAAGTGCTCTTATATAACACTTAATCTATATAGTCTATCTAGCTTTGCCACCAATCATCCATTGGCTAGAATATTCACAAAGTTTCTCCAACTTTTTTTTAAATTTTCTCTTCCAAATTTCACAGTACTCAAGATTTTCAACATATTAATTATATTTTTAAAATTTTTTTCCAAAATTGTCAAATACTTATTTTTTTCAAAAATTAAAATTTACAGTTTCCAATATTGTCACTAATCATTTCCAGATTTACTTAGTTCCTAATATTACTCGAAACCCCACTACTACATTTGAAACAAGTGGTCCTTACGCCACTAAATCTAGCTAGCTTTGATACTATTCACCCAGGTACCAGAATAGTCACAGTCCTCTCCAGAATTTTTGCATTCAATAATGTTTTTCAGATTTTTTTTCCAAAATTGTCAAAAATCTTTTCTGTGCGCCTACAACACCTAATCTAAATAATGTAGCTTCGGTTCCAAATTTTTCAGTACTCAAATTTCCAAATTTTGAAACAATCTTTTTCATTTTTTTTACAAAATTCAAAAATTTTTCTCAAAATTCTTGTCCCAAAAAAATTTTTCAGTTTTGAAAAAATTTTTCAAAATTGTTAAAAATCATTTTTTTTAGAATATTATACTAGTTCCTTATATTATTCCAAATATCCCACTATTACATTTGGAACACTTAATCTATATAGTCTATCTAGCTTTGACACTAATCATCCATCCAATTTTCACTACCAAATTTTAAAGTACTCAACATCTTTTAAGATTTTTTTCCAAAATTGTTAAATATTTATTTTTTTAAAATTAAAATTTACTGTTGTAATTGTCACAAATTTTTTCCATACTTAAAAAAGGCATAATTACGTAGTTATTCGAAATCCCACTACTACATTTGAAACAAGTGGTCCTTACAACACTAAATCTATATAGTCTAGCTCTGGTACGATTCACCCAGTTACCAGAATAGTCACAAGTCTTCTCCAGAATATTTGCATCATCAATCAACAATTTTTTTTTTAATTGTCATTTCAGTGCGCCTACACTTTATCTAAATAGTGTAGCTTCGGTTCCAAATTTCTCTCAGTACGCAAGATTTTTAAAAATTTAAACCTTTTTCAGATTTTTTGTTTCAAAATTGTTAAAATCGTTTTTTTTTTTTCAGAATATAGTGTACTTCGGTTTAAAATTTCCTAGTACGCAAGATTTCCAAAATTTTAAACAATATTTTTAATTTTTTTTTACAAAATTTTACTCAACATTCTTTTCCAAAAAAAATTTCAGTTTTGAAAACAAAATTTCAAAATTGTTAAAAATCATTTTTTTTTTTTAGAATATTATACTAGTTCCTTATATTATCCTAAATATCCCACTACTACATTTGGAACTAGTGCTCCTTATTATAACAGAATAGTCACAAATCTTCTCCAGAATTTTTGCATTCAACAATGTTTTTCAGATTTTTTTTTTTTTCAAAATGTCAAAAATCATTTCTGTGCGCCTACAACACTTAATCTAAATAATGTAGCTTCGGTTCCAAATTTCTCAGTACGCAAGATTTCCAAAATTTTAACAATCTTTTTCATTTTTTTTTACAAAATTCTAAAAATTTTTCTCAAAAATTTTTCCAAAAAAAAAAATTCAGTTTTGAAAAAAAGTTTCAAAATTGTTAAAAATCATTTTTTTTTTCAGAATATTATAATAGTTCCTTATATTATTCCAAATATCCCACTACTACATTTGGAACAAGTGCTCCCTATTATAACACTTAATCTATATAGTCTATCTAGTTTTGGCACCATTCATCCATCCATTGGCTAGAATGTTCTCAAAGCTTCTCCAACTTTTTTTTTTTAAATTTTCACTACCAAATTTCACAGTACTCAAGATTTTCAACATATTTAATTATCACTTCTTGATAAATTTTAGTTAGGCTCGAGTTCATTAAATTTAATTTTCATTAAATTATTTTTACTGAAGTTAGTTAGATTTACCAGAACTAACAATGGTTAAAGGATTGACGTTTGTCTGGGCGGCACCGAAGTGGTGTATGTGGTTAGAACGCAATGAATTCTGATGAGAGAAAGTGGGATTTCTCGAAACATATGTAAATTCAACAACCCAGTCAAGAAAAATTATCAAACATTTTTAATAATAAAATTTTTCAAGTTGTAATTCCTAACTTCAGTAAAAATAATTTAATGAAAATTAAAATTTCATTAAAATTATCAAGAAATTTTTAAAATTGTTAAAACTCATTTTTTATTTATCATACTAGTTCTTATATCATTCCTAATATCCCACTACTACATTTGGAACAACTGCTCCTTATTATAACACTTAATCTATATAGTCTATCTAGTTTTGGCACCATTCATCCCTTGGCTAGAATGTTCTCAAAGCTTCTCCAACTTTTTTTTAAATTTTCTCTACCAAATTTCACAGTACTCAAGATTTTCAACATATTAATTATCTTTTTAAGATTTTTTTCCAAAATTGTAAAATACTTATTTTTTTTTAAAAAATTAAAATTTACAGTTGCCAATATTGTCACAAATCTTTTCCAGATTTAAAAAAAGGCAAAATTACTTAGTTGCCAAATAGATGACTGGATCAGTTGATGTGAAATTTTTTTAGTATCATAAAATTTTTGTCTAGCACTGGCTGGGCTTATTATTTTCTTTTAGTATTAAGATTTCAATACTTATTGTCATTTCATTATATGAAGATTCAATAAATAAATGTGCATTTCAGTGCACCCACACTTTATCTAAATAGTGTAGCTTCGGTTCCAAATTTCTCAGTACGTAAGATTTTCAAAATTTTAAACAACATTTTTCAGATTTTTTGTTTCAAAATTGTTAAAATTTTTTTATTTTTTTTTAGAAAATAGTGTACTTCGGTTCCAAATTTCTCAGTACGCAAGTTTTCAGAACTCTTTTTCAAAAAAAAAAAAATCAGTTTTGAAAAAAATGTTCAAAATTATTAAAAATCTTTTTTTTTCAGAATATTATACTAGTTCATTATATTATTCCAAATATCCCACTACTACTAATTTTTCACTACCAAATTTCACAGTACTCAAGATTTTCAACATATTAATTATCTTTTTAAGATTTTTTTCCAAAATTGTCAAATACCTATTTTTTCAAAAATTAATTAAATTAAAGTTTCCAATATTGTCACAAATCTTTTCCACATTTAAAAAAAGGCAAAATTACGTAGTTCCCAATATTATTCGAAATCCCACTACTACATTTGAAACAAGTTGTCCTGACAACACTAAATCTATATAGTTGGTACTATTCACTCAGTTACCAGAATAGTCACAAGTCTTCTCCAGAATTTTTGCATTCTTCAATCAACAATTTTTTTTTTAATTGTCAAAAATCATTTCAGTGCGCCTACACACTATCTAAATAGTGTAGTTTCGGTTCCACATTTCTCAGTACCTAAGGTTTTCAAAAATTTAAACAATATTTTTCAGATTTTTTGTTTCAAAATTGTTAAAAACATTTTTTTTTTTTAGAAAATAGTGTACTTCGGTTCCAAATTTCTTAGTACGCAAGATTTTCAAAATTTTAAACAATCTTTTTCATTTTTTTTTACAAAATTCTAAAAATTTTTCTCAAAATTTTTTTCCAAAAAAAAAAAAATTTTTCAGTTTTGAAAAAATGTTTCAAAATTGTTATATATTATATATGACATATATCAAATATATATATATTATACTAGTTCCCAATATTATTCCAAATATCCCACTACTACATTTGGGATATTTGGATATAATATAACACTTAATCTATATAGTATATCTAGCTGTGGCACCATTCATCCATTGTCTAGAATGTTCAAAAAGCTTCTCCAACTTTGTATTTAAATTTTCACTACCAAATTTCACAGTAGTCAAGATTTTCAACATATTTAATTATCTTTTTAAGATTTTTTTTTTCCAAAAATGTCAAATACTTATTTTTTTTTTTTTCAAAAATTAAAATTTACAGTTTCCAATATTGCCACAAATCTTTTCCAGATTTAAAAAACGGCAAAATTACTTAGTTCCTAATATTATTCGAAACCCCACTACTACATTTGAAACAAGTGGTCCTTACGCCACTAAATCTATATAGGCTAGCTTTGGTACTATTCACCCAGTTACCAGAATGGTCACAAGTCCTCTCCAGAATTTTTGCATTCAACAATGTTTTTCAGTTTTTTTTCCAAAATTGTCAAAAATCATTTCTGTGCGCCTACAACACTTAATCTAAATAATGTAGCTTCGGTTCCAAATTTTTCAGTACTCAAGATTTCCAAAATTTTAAACAATCTTTTTCATTTTTTTTACAAAATTCAAAAATTTTTCTCAAATTTCTTGTCCAAAAAAAATTTTTCAGTTTTGAAAAAATTTTTCAAAATTGTTAAAAATCATTTTTTTTTTTTTCAGAATATTATACTAGTTCCTTATATTATTCCATATATCCCACTACTACATTTGGAACAAGTGCTCCTTATTAAAACACTTAATCTATATAGTCTATCTAGCTTTGGCACCATTCATCCATTGGCTAGAATGTTCACAAAGCTTCTCCAACTTTTTTTTTTAAATTTTCACTTCCAAATTTCACAGTACTCAAGATTTTCAACATATTTAATTATATTTATAAGATTTTTTTTTCCAAAATTGTCAAATACTTATTTTTTTAAAAAAATTAAAATTTACAGTTGCCAATATTGTCACAAATCTTTTCCAGATTTAAAAAAAAACAAAATTACTTAGTTGCCAATATTATTCGAAATCCCACACTACATTTGAAACAAGTGTTCCTTACAACACTAAATCTGTATACTCTAGCTTTGGTACGATTCACCCAGTTACCAGAATAGTCACAAGTCTTCTCCAGAATATTTGCATTCATCAATCAACAATTTTTTTCAAATTTTTTTTTTTCAAAATTGTCAAAAATCATTTCTGTGCGCCTACAACACTTAATCTAAATAATGCAGCTTCGGTTCCAAATTTTTCGGTACTCATGATTTCAAAAATTTTAAACAATCTTTTCATTTTTTTTACAAAATTCTAAAAATTTTTCTCAAAATTCTTTTCCAAAAAAAAAAATAAAATTTTCAGTTTTGAAAATTGTCATGTTTTAGAATCTTTAAATTTTCAATTCAAAATTTCTCAGAACTCAAGAATTTCAAAATTGTCAAACATCTTTTTCAGATTTTTTGTTTCAAAATTGTTAAAATCATTTTTTTTTTTTTTTTTCAGAAAATAGTGTACTTCGGTTCCAAATTTCTCAGTACGCAAGATTTTCAAAATTTTAAACAATCTATCAGATTTTTTTGTTTCAAAATTGTTAAAATAATTTTTTTTTTTTTTTTTTTTTTTTTCAGAAAATAGTGTATGAAAATAGAATATTATACTAGTTCCTTATATTATTCCAAATATCCCACTACTACATTTGGAACAAGTGCTCCTTATAATAACACTTAATCTATATAGTCTATCTAGTTTTGGCACCATTCATCCCTTGGCTAGAATGTTCTCAAAGCTTCTCCAACTTTTTTTTTTAAATTTTCACTACCAAATTTCACAGTACTCAAGATTTTCAACATATTTAATTATCTTTATAATATTTTTTTTTTCCAAAAGTGTCAAATACTTATTTTTTTTTTAAATTAAGATTTACAGTTTCCTATATTGTCACAAATATTTTCTAGATTTAAAAAAAAGACAAAATTACTTAGTTCCTAATATTATTCGAAACCCCACTACTACATTTGAAACAAGTGGTCCTTACGCCACTAAATCTATATAGGCTAGCTTTGGTACTATTCACCCAGTTACCAGAATAGTCACAAGTCCTCTCCAGAATTTTTGCATTCAACAATGTTTTTCAGATTTTTTTTGTTCAAAATTATCAAAAATCATTTCAGTGCACCTACAACACTTTATCTAAATAGTGTAGATTCGGTTCCAAATTTCTCAGTACGCAAGATTTTCACAATTTTAAACAATCTTTTTCATTTTTTTTTACAAAATTCTAAAATTTTTTCTCAAATTTCTTGTCCAAAAAAAATTTTTCAGTTTTGAAAAAATTTTTCAAAATTGTTAAAAATCATTTTTTTTTTTTTCAGAATATTATACTAGTTCCTTATATTATTCCAAATATCCCACTACTACATTTGGAACAAGTGCTCCTTATTATAACACTTAATCTATATAGTCTATCTAGCTTTGGCACCATTCATCCATTGGCTAGAATGTTCACAAAGCTTCTCCAACTTTTTTTTTTAAATTTTCACTTCCAAATTTCACAGTACTCAAGATTTTCATCATATTTAATTATATTTATAAGATTTTTTTTTTTTTCCAAAATTGTCAAATACTTATTTTTTTTAAAAAATTAAAATTTACAGTTGCCAATATTGTCACAAATCTTTTCCAGATTTAAAAAAAACAAAATTACTTAGTTGCCAATATTATTCGAAATCCCACTACTACATTTGAAACAAGTGTTCCTTACAACACTAAATCTGTATACTCATTTCAGTGCACCTACAACACTTTATCTAAATAGTGTAGATTCGGTTCCAAATTTCTCAGTACGCAAGATTTTCACAATTTTAAACAATCTTTTTCATTTTTTTTTACAAAATTCTAAAATTTTTTCTCAAATTTCTTGTCCAAAAAAAATTTTTCAGTTTTGAAAAAATTTTTCAAAATTGTTAAAAATCATTTTTTTTTTTTCAGAATATTATACTAGTTCCTTATATTATTCCAAATATCCCACTACTACATTTGGAACAAGTGCTCCTTATTATAACACTTAATCTATATAGTCTATCTAGCTTTGGCACCATTCATCCATTGGCTAGAATGTTCACAAAGCTTCTCCAACTTTTTTTTTTAAATTTTCACTTCCAAATTTCACAGTACTCAAGATTTTCATCATATTTAATTATATTTATAAGATTTTTTTTTTTTCCAAAATTGTCAAATACTTATTTTTTTTTAAAAATTAAAATTTACAGTTGCCAATATTGTCACAAATCTTTTCCAGATTTAAAAAAAACAAAATTACTTAGTTGCCAATATTATTCGAAATCCCACTACTACATTTGAAACAAGTGTTCCTTACAACACTAAATCTGTATACTCTAGATTTGGTACGATTCACCCAGTTACCAGAATAGTCACAAGTCTTCTCCAGAATTTGCATTCATCAATCAACAATTTTTTTCAAATTTTTTTTTTCAAAATTGTCAAAAAACATTTCTGTGCGCCTACACCACTTAATCTAAATAATGCAGCTTCGGTTCCAAATTTTTCGGTACTCATGATTTCAAAAATTTTAAACAATCTTTTCATTTTTTTTACAAAATTCTAAAAATTTTTCTCAAAATTCTTTTCCAAAAAAAAAATAAAATTTTCAGTTTTGAAAATTGTCATGTTTTAGAATCTTTAAATTTTCAATTCAAAATTTCTCAGAACTCAAGAATTTCAAAATTGTCAAACATCTTTTTCAGATTTTTTGTTTCAAAATTGTTAAAATCATTTTTTTTTTTTTTTTCAGAAAATAGTGTACTTCGGTTCCAAATTTCTCAGTACGCAAGATTTTCAAAATTTTAAACAATCTATCAGATTTTTTTGTTTCAAAATTGTTAAAATAATTTTTTTTTTTTTTTTTTTTTTTTTTTCAGAAAATAGTGTATGAAAATAGAATATTATACTAGTTCCTTATATTATTCCAAATATCCCACTACTACATTTGGAACAAGTGCTCCTTATTATAACACTTAATCTATATAGTCTATCTAGTTTTGGCACCATTCATCCCTTGGCTAGAATGTTCTCAAAGCTTCTCCAACTTTTTTTTTTAAATTTTCACTACCAAATTTCACAGTACTCAAGATTTTCAACATATTTAATTATCTTTATAATATTTTTTTTTTCCAAAATTGTCAAATACTTATTTTTTTTTAATTAAGATTTACAGTTTCCTATATTGTCACAAATATTTTCTAGATTTAAAAAAAAGACAAAATTACTTAGTTCCTAATATTATTCGAAACCCCACTACTACATTTGAAACAAGTGGTCCTTACGCCACTAAATCTATATAGGCTAGCTTTGGTACTATTCACCCAGTTACCAGAATAGTCACAAGTCCTCTCCAGAATTTTTGCATTCAACAATGTTTTTCAGATTTTTTTTGTTCAAAATTATCAAAAATCATTTCAGTGCACCTACAACACTTTATCTAAATAGTGTAGATTCGGTTCCAAATTTCTCAGTACGCAAGATTTTCACAATTTTAAACAATCTTTTTCATTTTTTTTTACAAAATTCTAAAATTTTTTCTCAAAATTCTTTTCCAAAAAAAGAATAAAATTTTCAGTTTTGAAAATTGTCATGTTTTAGGGTATATAAATTTTCAATTCAAAATTTCTCAGAACTCAAGATTTTCAAAACTGTTAAACATCTTTTTCAGATTTTTTGTTTCAAAATTGTTAAATTTTTTTTAGAAAATAGTGTACTTCGGTTCCAAATTTCTCAGTACGCAAGATTTCAGAACTCTTTTTCAAAAAAAAAAAAATCAGTTTTGAAAAAAATTTTCAAAATTATTAAAAATCTTTTTTTTTTCAGAATATTATACTAGTTCATTATATTATTCCAAATATCCCACTACTACTAATTTTTCACTACCAAATTTCACAGTACTCAAAATTTTCAACATATTAATTATCTTTTTAAGATTTTTTTTCAAAATTGTCAAATACCTATTTTTTCAAAAATTAATTAAATTAAAGTTTCCAATATTGTCACAAATCTTTTCCACATTTAAAAAAAGGCAAAATTACATAGTTCCCAATATTATTCGAAATCCCACACTACATTTGAAACAAGTTGTCCTGTCAACACTAAATCTATATAGTTGGTACTATTCACTCAGTTACCAGAATAGTCACAAGTCTTCTCCAGAATTTTTGCATTCTTCAATCAACATTTTTTTTTTTTTAATTGTCAAAAATCATTTCAGTGCGCCTACACACTATCTAAATAGTGTAGTTTCGGTTCCACATTTCTCAGTACCTAAGGTTTTCAAAAATTTAAACAATATTTTTCAGATTTTTTGTTTCAAAATTGTTAAAAACATTTTTTTTTTTTAGAAAATAGTGTACTTCGGTTCCAAATTTCTTAGTACGCAAAATTTTAAACAATCTTTTTCATTTTTTTTTACAAAATTCTAAAAATTTTTCTCAAAATTTTTTTCCAAAAAAAAAAAATTTTCAGTTTTGAAAAAATGTTTCAAAATTGTTATATACTATATATGATATATATCAAATATATATATATTATACTAGTTCCCAATATTATTCCAAATATCCCACTACTACATTTGGGATATTTGGATATAATATAACACTTAATCTATATAGTATATCTAGCTGTGGCACCATTCATCCATTGTCTAGAATGTTCAAAAAGCTTCTCCAACTTTGTATTTAAATTTTCACTACCAAATTTCACAGTAGTCAAGATTTTCAACATATTTAATTATCTTTTTAAGATTTTTTTTTTCCAAAATTGTCAAATACTTATTTTTTTTTTTTTTTTTTCAAAAATTAAAATTTACAGTTTCCAATATTGCCACAAATCTTTTCCAGATTTAAAAAACGGCAAAATTACTTAGTTCCTAATATTATTCGAAACCCCACTACTACATTTAAAACAAGAGGTCCTTACGCCACTAAATCTATATAGGCTAGCTTTGGTACTATTCACCCAGTTACCAGAATGGTCACAAGTCCTCTCCAGAATTTTTGCATTCAACAATGTTTTTCAGTTTTTTTTTCCAAAATTGTCAAAAATCATTTCTGTGCGCCTACAACACTTAATCTGAATAATGTAGCTTCGGTTCCAAATTTCTTAGTACGCAAGATTTTCAAAATTTTAAACAATCTTTTTCATTTTTTTTTACAAAATTCTAAAAATTTTTCTCAAAATTTTTTTCCAAAAAAAAAAATTTTTCAGTTTTGAAAAAATGTTTCAAAATTGTTATATATTATATATGACATATATCAAATATATATATATTATACTAGTTCCCAATATTATTCCAAATATCCCACTACTACATTTGGGATATTTGGATATAATATAACACTTAATCTATATAGTATATCTAGCTGTGGCACCATTCATCCATTGTCTAGAATGTTCAAAAAGCTTCTCCAACTTTGTATTTAAATTTTCACTACCAAATTTCACAGTAGTCAAGATTTTCAACATATTTAATTATCTTTTTAAGATTTTTTTTTTCCAAAATTGTCAAATACTTATTTTTTTTTTTTTTTTTCAAAAATTAAAATTTACAGTTTCCAATATTGCCACAAATCTTTTCCAGATTTAAAAAACGGCAAAATTACTTAGTTCCTAATATTATTCGAAACCCCACTACTACATTTAAAACAAGAGGTCCTTACGCCACTAAATCTATATAGGCTAGCTTTGGTACTATTCACCCAGTTACCAGAATGGTCACAAGTCCTCTCCAGAATTTTTGCATTCAACAATGTTTTTCAGTTTTTTTTCCAAAATTGTCAAAAATCATTTCTGTGCGCCTACAACACTTACTCTAAATAATGTAGCTTCGGTTCCAAATTTTTCAGTACTCAAGATTTCGAAAATTTTAAACAATCTTTTTCATTTTTTTTACAAAATTCAAAAATTTTTCTCAAATTTCTTGTCCAAAAAAAATTTTTCAGTTTTGAAAAAATTTTTCAAAATTGTTAAAAATCATTTTTTTTTTTTTTTTTCAGAATATTATACTAGTTCCTTATATTATTCCATATATCCCACTACTACATTTGGAACAAGTTCTCCTTATTATAACACTTAATGTATATAGTCTATCTAGCTTTGGCACCATTCATCCATTGGCTAGAATGTTCACAAAGCTTCTCCAACTTTTTTTTTTAAATTTTCACTTCCAAATTTCACAGTACTCAAGATTTTTAACATATTTAATTATATTTATAAGATTTTTTTTTTCCAAAATTGTCAAATACTTATTTTTTTCAAAAATTAAAATTTACAGTTTCCAATATTGTCACAAATCTTTTCCAGATTAAAAAAAAAGGCAAAATTACTTAGTTCCCAATATTAATCGAAACCCCACTACTACATTTGAAACAAGTGGTCCTTACACCACTAAATCTATATATGCTAGATTTGGTACTATTCACCCAGTTACCAGAATAGTCACAAGTGCACTCCAGAATTTTTGCAGTCAACAATGTTTTTCAGATTTTTTTTTTTGTTCAAAATTATCAAAAATCATTTCAGTGCGCCTACAACACTTTATCTAAATAGTGTAGATTCGGTTCCAAATTTCTCTGTACGCAAGATTTTCACAATTTTAAACAATCTTTTTCATTTTTTTTACAAAATTCTAAAATTTTTTCTCAAAATTCTTTTCCAAAAAAAAAAATAAAATTTTCAGTTTTGAAAATTTTCATGTTTTAGGGTATATAAATTTTCAATTCAAAATTTCTCAGAACTCAAGATTTTCAAAACTGTTAAACATCTTTTTCAGATTTTTTGTTTCAAAATTGTTAAATTTTTTTTATTTTTCTTTAGAAAATAGTGTACTTCGGTTCCAAATTTCTTAGTACGCAAGATTTCAGAACTCTTTTTCAAAAAAAAAAAAAATCAGTTTTGAAAAAAGTTTTCAAAATTATTAAAAATCTTTTTTTTTCAGAATATTATACTAGTTCATTATATTATTCCAAATATCCCACTACTACTAATTTTTCACTACCAAATTTCACAGTACTCAAGATTTTCAACATATTAATTATCTTTTTAAGATTTTTTTCCAAAATTGTCAAATACCTATTTTTTCAAAAATTAATTAAATTAAATTTTCCAATATTGTCACAATATTCCACATTTAAAAAAAAGGCAAAATTACGTAGTTCCCAATATTATTCGAAATCCCACTACTACATTTGAAACAAGTTGTCCTGTCAACACTAAATCTATATAGTTGGTACTATTCACTCAGTTACCAGAATAGTCACAAGTCTTCTCCAGAATTTTTGCATTCTTCAATCAACAATTTTTTTTTTTTAATTGTCAAAAATCATTTCAGTGCGCCTACACTTTATCTAAATAGTGTAGTTTCGGTTCCACATTTCTCAGTACCCAAGGTTTTCAAAAATTTAAACAATATTTTTCAGATTTTTTGTTTCAAAATTGTTAAAAACATTTTTTTTTTTTAGAAAATAGTGTACTTCGGTTCCAAATTTCTTAGTACGCAAAATTTTAAACAATCTTTTTCATTTTTTTTTACAAAATTCTAAAAATTTTTCTCAAAATTTTTTTCCAAAAAAAAAATTTTTTCAGTTTTGAAAAAATGTTTCAAAATTGTTATATACTATATATGATATATATCAAATATATATATATTATACTAGTTCCCAATATTATTCCAAATATCCCACTACTACATTTGGGATATTTGGATATAATATAACACTTAATCTATATAGTATATCTAGCTGTGGCACCATTCATCCATTGTCTAGAATGTTCAAAAAGCTTCTCCAACTTTGTATTTAAATTTTCACTACCAAATTTCACAGTACTCAAGATTTTCAACATATTTAATTATCTTTATAATATTTTTTTTTTCCAAAATTGTCAAATACTTATTTTTTTTTTAAATTAAGATTTACAGTTTCCTATATTGTCACAAATATTTTCTAGATTTAAAAAAAAGACAAAATTACTTAGTTCCTAATATTATTCGAAACCCCACTACTACATTTGAAACAAGTGGTCCTTACGCCACTAAATCTATATAGGCTAGCTTTGGTACTATTCACCCAGTTACCAGAATAGTCACAAGTCCTCTCCAGAATTTTTGCATTCAACAATGTTTTTCAGATTTTTTTTGTTCAAAATTATCAAAAATCATTTCAGTGCACCTACAACACTTTATCTAAATAGTGTAGATTCGGTTCCAAATTTCTCAGTACGCAAGATTTTCACAATTTGAAACAATCTTTTTCATTTTTTTTTACAAAATTCTAAAATTTTTTCTCAAAATTCTTTTCCAAAAAAAGAATAAAATTTTCAGTTTTGAAAATTGTCATGTTTTAGGGTATATAAATTTTCAATTCAAAATTTCTCAGAACTCAAGATTTTCAAAACTGTTAAACATCTTTTTCAGATTTTTTGTTTCAAAATTGTTAAATTTTTTTTTAGAAAATAGTGTACTTCGGTTCCAAATTTCTCAGTACGCAAGATTTCAGAACTCTTTTTCAAAAAAAAAAAAAATCAGTTTTGAAAAAAATTTTCAAAATTATTAAAAATCTTTTTTTTTTCAGAATATTATACTAGTTCATTATATTATTCCAAATATCCCACTACTACTAATTTTTCACTACCAAATTTCACAGTACTCAAGATTTTCAACATATTAATTATCTTTTTAAGATTTTTTTACAAAATTGTCAAATACCTATTTTTTCAAAAATTAATTATATTAAAGTTTCCAATATTGTCACAAATCTTTTCCACATTTAAAAAAAGGCAAAATTACGTAGTTCCCAATATTATTCGAAATCCCACACTACATTTGAAACAAGTTGTCCTGTCAACACTAAATCTATATAGTTGGTACTATTCACTCAGTTACCAGAATAGTCACAAGTCTTCTCCAGAATTTTTGCATTCTTCAATCAACAATTTTTTTTTTTTAATTGTCAAAAATCATTTCAGTGCGCCTACACTTTATCTAAATAGTGTAGTTTCGGTTCCACATTTCTCAGTACCCAAGGTTTTCAAAAATTTAAACAATATTTTTCAGATTTTTTGTTTCAAAATTGTTAAAAACATTTTTTTTTTTTAGAAAATAGTGTACTTCGGTTCCAAATTTCTTAGTACGCAAAATTTTAAACAATCTTTTTCATTTATTTTTACAAAATTCTAAAAATTTTTCTCAAAATTTTTTTCCAAAAAAAAAAATTTTTCAGTTTTGAAAAAATGTTTCAAAATTGTTATATACTATATATGATATATATCAAATATATATATATTATACTAGTTCCCAATATTATTCCAAATATCCCACTACTACATTTGGGATATTTGGATATAATATAACACTTAATCTATATAGTATATCTAGCTGTGGCACCATTCATCCATTGTCTAGAATGTTCAAAAAGCTTCTCCAACTTTGTATTTAAATTTTCACTACCAAATTTCACAGTAGTCAAGATTTTCAACATATTTAATTATATTTTTAAGATTTTTTTTTTCCAAAATTGTCAAATACTTATTTTTTTTTTTTTTTTTTCAAAAATTAAAATTTACAGTTTCCTATATTGTCACAAATATTTTCTAGATTTAAAAAAAAGACAAAATTACTTAGTTCCTAATATTATTCGAAACCCCACTACTACATTTGAAACAAGTGGTCCTTACGCCACTAAATCTATATATGCTAGCTTTGGTACTATTCACCCAGTTACCAGAATAGTCACAAGTCCTCTCCACAATTTTTGCATTCAACAATGTTTTTCAGATTTTTTTTGTTCAAAATTATCAAAAATCATTTCAGTGCACCTACAACACTTTATCTAAATAGTGTAGATTCAGGTCCAAATTTCTCAGTACGCAAGATTTTCACAATTTTAAACAATCTTTTTCATTTTTTTTTACAAAATTCTAAAATTTTTTCTCAAAATTCTTTTCCAAAAAAAATAAAATTTTCAGTTTTGAAAATTGTCATGTTTTAGGGTATATAAATTTTCAATTCAAAATTTCTCAGAACTCAAGATTTTCAAAACTGTTAAACATCTTTTTCAGATTTTTTGTTTCAAAATTGTTAAAATAATTTTTTTTTTTTGTCACAAAACTATTCCAGATTTAAAAAAGGCAAAATTACTTAGTTACCAATATTATTCGAAATCCCAATACTACCTTTGAAACAAGTGGTCCTTACAACACTAATTCTATATAGTCTAGCTTTGGTACCATTCACCCAGTTACCAGAATAGTCACAAATCTTCTCCAGAATTTTTGCATTCAACAATCAACAATGTTTTTCAGATTTTTTTTTTCCAAAATTGTCAAAAATCATTTCTGTGCGCCTACAAACCAAACATCTTTTTCAGATTTTTTGTTTCAAAATTGTTAAAATCATTTTTTTTTTTTTTCAGAAAATAGTGTACTTCGGTTCCAAATTTCTCAGTACGCAAGATTTTCAAAATTTTAAACAATCTTTTTCAGATTTTTTTGTTTCAAAATTGTTAAAATCATTTTTTTTTTTTTTCAGAAAATCGTGTATGAAAATAGAATATTATACTAGTTCCTTATATTATTCCAAATATCCCACTACTACATTTGGAACAAGTGCTCCTTATTATAACACTTAATCTATATAGTCTATCTAGCTATGGCACCATTCATCCATTGGCTAGAAATTCAAAATTTCTCAGAACTCAAGATTTTTAAAATTGTCAAAAATCTTTTTCAGATTTTTTGTTTCAAAAAAATCATTTCAGTGCACCCACACTTTATCTAAATAGTGTAGCTTCGGTTCCAAATTTCTCAGTACGCAAGATTTTCAAAATTTTAAACATTTTTCAGATTTTTTGTTTCTGTCAATACAAATTTGTTTAATCATCGATTTATTATCCGCCTCGATTCTCAATAAAAGAACACCAATACCATAACTTCTTTAATTCCCTTGGAGCTAGATTTTTAGTTGCTGGCGACTTTAACGCCAAACACACATTTTGGGGTTCACGTCTGGTAATCCCAAAGGGTCGCGTACTCTTCAACAGCATTGCTCAAATGGGCTTAGATGTACTCTCAAGCGGACATCCCACCTACTGGCCGACGAACCGACGGAAGATTCGCGATGTTATTGACTTTGGAGTAGTGAAAAATATCCCTGAAGAATGGATGCAAGTGGATCCTTCATTAGACTTGTCCTCAGATCACTCTCCTACTATCATTTAAATGCATTTCCCTCAAGTGTGTGGCTCTCCATTTAGAAACATGTCTAAGACCCGAGTAAGCTGGATAAAATACAAAAAGTATTTATGTTCTCATTGCACGGAAAATATTGTGTTGAGAACTACCGACGATATCGATGAGTCGATTGGCAACTTTACCGAGGACCTTCGACGAGCTATGCATCACGCTTCCACTTATTACGTTGAATGTAGAAATAGGACAAACAGAACTTATTTATCTGAACTCGAACATCTCCTATCAGAAAAAAGAAGAATGAGAAGAGAGTGGCAACTTCACAGGTCTCCTGAACTGAAAGCTAGGCTACGGGTATGCAGAGATATACTAAGACATTTCTTAGAAACCCAAAGAAAAGCTTTACTTAGATCCTACTTGGAGGGTCTTGATAGTACCCCACAATCTGACTACTCGTTATGGAGGGCGGCAAGAGGTTTAAAAAGACCAGTGAGAGGAAAACCTCCTTTGTGAAATCCGACTGGTGACTGGGCTAGAAATGATTCCGAGAAAGGGACATTATTTGTTAACCATTTAAGAAATGTGTTTACTAAAAACAACTCAAATAACGTATCTGATTTGCCACCACTCGTTATTAGACCTCCTGTACCTCTAAGACTAAACTTTGGTGATGTCCAAAGCGCTATTGGTACTCTGAACCTTAGAAAGGCTCCAGGTTTGGATAAAATCAGCAATAAAATGCTTGTGGAGTTACCTCGTGTAGCTAGAATAATTATCCTATTTATCTTCAACGCTATTTTACGCCTAGAATACTATCCTGCAGATTGGAAGGTGTCTATGATCACTATGATTCCTAAGTCAGGGAAGGATCACACCAAAGTAGAGTCATATAGGTCAATTCGGCTTCAGAGCTAAACACAGCACCATCGAACAAACACACAGATTGGTAAATGTGATAAGAGGGTCGTTTGAAGATAAAAAATACTGCTCCGCCCTTTTCATTGATGTGTTCCAAGCGTTCGACAAAGTTTGGCATGACGGTTTAATGCACAAAATAAAATTAACTCTGCCTGCTAACACCCATAAACTTATGGAAAGCTATTTATACGGTCGCAAATTTAAAATCAAAGAAGGCAATTTTTTAAGCGCCGCTTAGCCAATTGAAACAGGGAGCATACTGGGTCCTACTTTATATTTGATTTATGCCTCCGACATGCCGTCAGACCCCAAAATCCACACGTCAACTTTCGCAGACGATACAGCCTTTATCAGCGTTCATAAGGACCACCAAGTAGCATCACAGAATTTGTAGAATTATGTTTATAAACTAGAGAATTGGCTAGAGCTTTGGAAAATCAGGGTTAATGAACAGAAATGTATTCATATCACTTTCACATTGCGAAAAGAAACTTGCTCGTTCATCAAAATAAATAACATAATGAAGTCAAATACCCCGGCATTCACTTCGACCGCCGTTTAACTTGGAAGTCTCATATTGAAGCGAAACTTACACAGATGAGATTAAAAGCAGTGCAACTTAATTGGCTAATTGGCAGAAATTCTTCACTAAAGTTGGACTGCAAACTATTGTTGTACAACGCAATTCTAAAGGCAATCTGGTGCTATGGAATTCAATTATGGGGTACTGCCTCAGCATCAAACATTGAAAAAAATTTTTCAGTTTTGAAAAAATGTTTCAAAATTGTTATATACTATATATGATATATATCAAATATATATATATATTATACTAGTTCCCAATATTATTCCAAATATCCCACTACTAAATTTGGGATATTTGGATATAATATAACACTTAATCTATATAGTATATCTAGCTGTGGCACCATTCATCCATTGTCTAGAATGTTCAAAAAGCTTCTCCAACTTTGTATTTAAATTTTCACTACCAAATTTCACAGTAGTCAAGATTTTCAACATATTTAATTATCTTTTTATGATTTTTTTTTTCCAAAATTGTCAAATACTTATTTTTTTTTTTTTTTTTTTTTCAAAAATTAAAATTTACAGTTTCCAATATTGCCACAAATCTTTTCCAGATTTAAAAAACGGCAAAATTACTTAGTTCCTAATATTATTCGAAACCCCACTACTACATTTAAAACAAGAGGTCCTTACGCCACTAAATCTATATAGGCTAGCTTTGGTACTATTCACCCAGTTACCAGAATGGTCACAAGTCCTCTCCAGAATTTTTGCATTCAACAATGTTTTTCAGTTTTTTTTTCCAAAATTGTCAAAAATCATTTCTGTGCGCCTACAACACTTAATCTGAATAATGTAGCTTCGGTTCCAAATTTTTCAGTACTCAAGATTTCCAAAATTTTAAACAATCTTTTTCATTTTTTTTTACAAAATTCAAAAATTTTTCTCAAATTTCTTGTCCAAAAAAAATTTTTCAGTTTTGAAAAAATTTTTCAAAATTGTTAAAATCATTTTTTTTTTTTCAGAATATTATACTAGTTCCTTATATTATTCCAAATATCCCACTACTACATTTGGAACAAGTGCTCCTTATTATAACACTTAATCTATATAGTATATCTAGCTGTGGCACCATTCATCCATTGTCTAGAATGTTCAAAAAGCTTCTCCAACTTTTTTTTTTTTTAAATTTTCACTTCCAAATTTCACAGTACTCAAGATTTTCAACATATTTAATTATATTTATAAGATTTTTTTTTTTTTCCAAAATTGTCAAATACTTATTTTTTTAAAAAAATTAAAATTTACAGTTGCCAATATTGTCACAAATCTTTTCCAGATTTAAAAAAAACAAAATTACTTAGTTGCCAATATTATTCGAAATCCCACTACTACATTTGAAACAAGTGTTCCTTACAACACTAAATCTGTATACTCTAGCTTTGGTACGATTCACCCAGTTACCAGAATAGTCACAAGTCTTCTCCAGAATATTTGCATTCATCAATCAAAAATTTTTTTCAGATTTTTTTTTTTTCAAAATTGTCAAAAATCATTTCTGTGCGCCTACAACACTTAATCTAAATTATGCAGCTTCGGTTCCAAATTTTTCGGTACTCATGATTTCAAAAATTTTACACAATCTTTTCATTTTTTTTACAAAATTCTAAAAATTTTTCTCAAAATTCTTTTCCAAAAAAAAAAAATAAAATTTTCAGTTTTGAAAATTGTCATGTTTTAGGGTATATAAATTTTCAATTCAAAATTTCTCAGAACTCAAGATTTTCAAAACTGTTAAACTTCTTTTTCAGATTTTTTGTTTCAAAATTGTTAAAATAATTTTTTTTTTTTGTCACAAAACTATTCCAGATTTAAAAAAGGCAAAATTACTTAGTTGCCAATATTATTCGAAATCCCAATACTACCTTTGAAACAAGTGGTCCTTACAACACTAATTCTATATAGTCTAGCTTTGGTACCATTCACCCAGTTACCAGAATAGTCACAAATCTTCTCCAGAATTTTTGCATTCAACAATCAACAATGTTTTTCAGATTTTTTTTTTCCAAAATTGTCAAAAATCATTTCTGTGCGCCTACAAACCAAACATCTTTTTCAGATTTTTTGTTTCAAAATTGTTAAAATCATTTTTTTTTTTTTTTCAGAAAATAGTGTACTTCGGTTCCAAATTTCTCAGTACGCAAGATTTTCAAAATTTTAAACAATCTTTTTCAGATTTTTTTGTTTCAAAATTGTTAAAATCATTTTTTTTTCAGAAAATAGTGTATGAAAATAGAATATTATACTAGTTCCTTATATTATTCCAAATATCCCACTACTACATTTGGAACAAGTGCTCCTTATTATAACACTTAATCTATATAGTCTATCTAGCTATGGCACCATTCATCCATTGGCTAGAAATTCAAAATTTCTCAGAACTCAAGATTTTTAAAATTGTCAAAAATCTTTTTCAGATTTTTTGTTTCAAAAAAATCATTTCAGTGCACCCACACTTTATCTAAATAGTGTAGCTTCGGTTCCAAATTTCTCAGTACGCAAGATTTTCAAAATTTTAAACATTTTTCAGATTTTTTGTTTCTGTCAATACAAATTTGTTTAATCATCGATTTATTCTCCGCCTCGATTCTCAATAAAAGAACACCAATACCATAACTTCTTTAATTCCCTTGGAGCTAGATTTTTAGTTGCTGGCGACTTTAACGCCAAACACACATTTTGGGGTTCACGTCTGGTAATCCCAAAGGTTCGCGTACTCTTCAACAGCATTGCTCAAATGGGCTTAGATGTACTCTCAAGCGGACATCCCACCTACTGGCCGACGAACCGACGAAAGATTCGCGATGTTATTGACTTTGGAGTAGTGAAAAATATCCCTGAAGAATGGATGCAAGTGGATCCTTCATTAGACTTGTCCTCAGATCACTCTCCTACTATCATTTAAATGCATTTCCCTCAAGTGTGTGGCTCTCCATTTAGAAACATGTCTAAGACCCGAGTAAGCTGGATAAAATACAAAAAGTATTTATGTTCTCATTGCACGGAAAATATTGTGTTGAGAACTACCGACCATATCGATGAGTCGATTGGCAACTTTACCGAGGACCTTCGACGAGCTGTGCATCACGCTTCCACTTATTACGTTGAATGTAGAAATAGGACAAACAGAACTTATTTATCTGAACTCGAACATCTCCTATCAGAAAAAAGAAGAATGAGAAGAGAGTGGCAACTTCACAGGTCTCCTGAACTGAAAGCTAGGCTACGGGTATGCAGAGATATACTAAGACATTTCTTAGAAACCCAAAGAAAAGCTTTACTTAGATCCTACTTGGAGGGTCTTGATAGTACCCCACAATCTGACTACTCGTTATGGAGGGCGGCAAGAGGTTTAAAAAGACCAGTGAGAGGAAAACCTCCTTTGTGAAATCCGACTGGTGACTGGGCTAGAAATGATTCCGAGAAAGGGACATTATTTGTTAACCATTTAAGAAATGTGTTTACTAAAAACAACTCAAATAACGTATCTGATTTGCCACCACTCGTTATTAGACCTCCTGTACCTCTAAGACTAAACTTTGGTGATGTCCAAAGCGCTATTGGTACTCTGAACCTTAGAAAGGCTCCAGGTTTGGATAAAATCAGCAATAAAATGCTTGTGGAGTTACCTCGTGTAGCTAGAATAATTATCCTATTTATCTTCAACGCTATTTTACGCCTAGAATACTATCCTGCAGATTGGAAGGTGTCTATGATCACTATGATTCCTAAGTCAGGGAAGGATCACACCAAAGTAGAGTCATATAGGTCAATTCGGCTTCAGAGCTAAACACAGCACCATCGAACAAACACACAGATTGGTAAATGTGATAAGAGGGTCGTTTGAAGATAAAAAATACTGCTCCGCCCTTTTCATTGATGTGTCCCAAGCGTTCGACAAAGTTTGGCATGACGGTTTAATGCACAAAATAAAATTAACTCTGCCTGCTAACACCCATAAACTTATGGAAAGCTATTTATACGGTCGCAAATTTAAAATCAAAGAAGGCAATTTTTTAAGCCCCGCTTAGCCAATTGAAACAGGGTAGCATACTGGGTCCTACTTTATATTTGATTTATGCCTCCGACATGCCGTCAGACCCCAAAATCCACACGTCAACTTTCGCAGACGATACATCCTTTATCAGCGTTCATAAGGACCACCAAGTAGCATCACAGAATTTGCAGAATTATGTTTATAAACTAGAGAATTGGCTAGAGCTTTGGAAAATCAGGGTTAATGAACAGAAATGTATTATATCACTTTCACATTGCGAAAAGAAACTTGCTCGTTCATCAAAATAAATAACATAATGAAGTCAAATACCCCGGCATTCACCTCGACCGCCGTTTAACTTGGAAGTCTCATATTGAAGCGAAACTTACACAGATGAGATTAAAAGCAGTGCAACTTAATTGGCTAATTGGCAGAAATTCTTCACTAAAGTTGGACTGCAAACTATTGTTGTACAACGCAATTCTAAAGGCAATCTGGTGCTATGGAATTCAATTATGGGGTACTGCCTCAGCATCAAACATTGAAAAAATTCAAAGGGGTCAAAATAAAATTCTACGTATAATTACTGCAGCTCCATGGTATGTTAAAAATTCTCGAATTCACAAAGTATGTGTGCCATTAGTAAAAGTTGAATTTACAAAACACGCGTCAAAGTATGTCAGCAAACTTGAACACCACCCAAACCCACGAGACATCATCCTTAACTTTAGTGGCCATAATCGGTTGAGAAGGAGGGATACCCTTGCTTTAACTCACGCGCATAATAGATGACTGGATCAGTTGATGTTAAATTTTTTTAGTATCATAAAATTTTTGTCTAGCACTGGCTGGGCTTATTATTTTATTTTTAGTATTAAGATTTGAATACTTATTGTCATTTCATTATATGAAGATTCAATAAATAAATAAAGGCTAAAAAAAAAAAGATTTTTTGTTTCAAAAAAATCATTCAGTGCACCCACACTTTATCTAAATAGTGTAGCTTCGGTTCCAAATTTCTCAGTACGCAAGATTTTCAAAATTTTAAACAACATTTTTCAGATTTTTTGTTTCAAAATTGTTAAAATCAAGTTTTTATTTATTTTTTTTTTTTTTTTTCAGAAAATAGTGTACTTCGGTTCCAAATTTCTCAGTACGCAAGATTTTCAAAATTTTAAACAACATTTTTCAGATTTTTTGTTTCAAAATTGTTAAATCATGTTTTTATTTTTTTTTTCAGAAAATAGTGTACTTCGGTTCCAAATTTCTCAGTACGCAAGATTTCAGAACTCTTTTTCAAAAAAAAAAATTCAGTTTTGAAAAAAATTTTTTTTTTAGAATATTATACTAGTTCCTTATATTATTCCAAATATCCCACTACTACTAATTTTTCCCTACCAAATTTCACAGTACTCAAGATTTTCAACATATTAATTATCTTTTTAAGATTTTTTTTCCAAAATTGTCAAATACCTATTTTTTCAAAAATTAATTAAATTAAAGTTTCCAATATTGTCACAAATCTTTTCCACATTTAAAAAAGGCAAATTTACATAGTTCCCAATATTATTCGAAATCCCACTACTACATTTGAAACAAGTTGTCCTGACAACACTAAATCTATATACCCTAACATTGGTACTATTCACTCAGTTACCAGAATAGTCACAAGTCTTCTCCAGAATTTTTGCATTCATCAATCAACAATTTTTTTTTTTTAAATTGTCAAAAATCATTTCAGTGCACCTACACTTTATCTAAATAATGTAGTTTCGGTTCCAAATTTCTCAGTACCCAAGGTTCTCAAAAATGTAAACAATATTTTTCATTTTTATCAAAATTCTAAAAATTTTTCTCAAAATTCTTTTTCAAAAAAACTAAAATTTTCAGTTTTGAAAATTGTCTGTTTCAGAATATTTAAATTTTCAATTCAAAATTTCTCAGAACTTAAGATTTTCAAAATTGTCAAAAATCTTTCTCATATTTTTTGTTTCAAAATTGTCAAACATCATTTCAGTGCGCCTAACTTTATTTATGGCACCATTCATCCATTGGCTAGAAATTAAAATTTCCTCAGACCTCAAGATTTTTAAAATTGTCAAAAATCTTTTTCAGATTTTTTTGTTTCAAAAAAATCATTTCAGTGCACCCACACTTTATCTAAATAGTGTAGCTTCGGTTCCAAATTTCTCAGTACGCAAGTTTTTCAAAATTGACAAAAATCTTTTTAAAAATTGTTAAAATCATTTTTTTTTTTTTTTCAGAAAACAGTGTACTTCGGTTCCAAATTCTCAGTACGCAAGATTTCCAAAATTTTAAACAATATTTTTTATTTTTTTTTACAAAATTCTAAAAATTTTTCTCAAAATTTTTTCCAAAAAAATTTCTCAGCTTTGGCACTAATCATCCATTGGCTAGAATATTCACAAAGCTTCTCCAACTTTTTGTTTTAAATTTTCGTACCAAATTTCAAAGTACTCAAGATTTTCAACATATTAATTATATTTTTAAGATTTTTTTCCAAAATTGTCAAATACTTATTTTTTTCAAAAATTAAAATTTACAGTTTCCAATATTGTCACAAATCATTTCAAAATATTATATTATTTCCCACTACTACATTTGGAACAAGTGCTCCTATATAACACTTAATCTATATAGTCTATCTAGCTTTAGCACCATTCTTCCATTGGCTAGAATGTTCACAAGGCTTCTCCAACTTTTTTTTAAAACTACCAAATTTCACAGTACTTAAGATTTTCAAAATTTTAAACAACATTTTTCAGATTTTTTGTTTCAAAATTGTTAAAATCATGTTTTTTTTTTTTTTTAGAAAATAGTGTACTTCGGTTCCAAATTTCTCAGTACGCAAGATTTCCAAAATTTTACACAATCTTTTTCATTTTTTTTTTTTAAAAATTCTAAAAACTTTTCTCAAAATTCGTTTCAAAAAAAAAATCAGTTTTGAAGAAATTTTTCAAAATTGTTAAAAAATATTTTTTTTTTTTAGAATATTATACTAGTTCCTTATAAAGGGTGGTTAAATTGTAAGGGCCGATGTTGAATGTGAACCACACCTAAACGCCAAGCTTTTTTCCGAATTTTATTTGACATTTCTCAATTTCAGACTTACTCAATTTGAACCATGGAGAGATACACAATCCAACAACGTGTTCAAGTTATCCAGACTTATGAAAATGAGCGTTCAAATCAAATGCATATCGTACACTTCGTGATTTTTTTGGTCAATTTGGTCGTCCAAATGTGCAAAATTTCAAAATTGTTAAAAATCATTTTTTTTTTTTCAGAATATTATACTAGTTCCTTATATTATTCCAAATATCCCACTACTACATTTGGAACTAGTGCTCCTTTAATAACACTTAATCTATATAGTCTATCTAGATTTGGCACCATTCATCCATTGGCTAGAATGTTCTCAAAGCTTCTCCAACTTTTTTTTTTTAAATTTTCACTACCAAATTTCACAGTACTCAAGATTTTCAACATATCTAATTATCTTTATAAGATTTTTTTCCAAAATTGTCAAATACCTTTTTTTTTCAGATTTAAAAAAGGCAAAATTACTTAGTTCCCAATATTATTCGAAATCCCACTACTACCTTTGAAACAAGTGGTCTTTACAACACTAATTCTATATAGTCTAGCTTGGGACCATTCACCCAGTTACCAGAATAGTCACAAATCTTCTCCAGAATTTTTGCATTCAACAATCAACAATGTTTTTCAGATTTTTTTTTTTTTTTCAAAATTGTCAAAAATCATTTCTGTGCGCCTACAACACTTAATCTAAATAATATAGCTTCGGTGCCAATACGCAAGATTTCCAAAATTTTAACAATCTTTTTCATATTGTTTTACAAAATTCTAAAAATTTTTCTCAAAAATTTTTCAAAAAAAAAAAAATTCAGTTTTGAAAAAAAGTTTCAAAATTGTTAAAAATCATTTTTTTTTTTCAGAATATTATACTAGTTCCTTATATTATATTATTATATTTGATTTATGCCTCCGACATGCCGTCAGACCCCAAAATCCACACGTCAACTTTCGCAGACGATACAGCCTTTATCAGCGTTCATAAGGACCACCAAGTAGCATCACAGAATTTGCAGAATTATGTTTATAAACTAGAGAATTGGCTAGAGCTTTGGAAAATCAGGGTTAATGAACAGAAATGTATTCATATCACTTTCACATTGCGAAAAGAAACTTGCTCGTTCATCAAAATAAATAACATAATGAAGTCAAATACCCCGGCATTCACCTCGACCGCCGTTTAACTTGGAAGTCTCATATTGAAGCGAAACTTACACAGATGAGATTAAAAGCAGTGCAACTTAATTGGCTAATTGGCAGAAATTCTTCACTAAAGTTGGACTGCAAACTATTGTTGTACAACGCAATTCTAAAGGCAATCTGGTGCTATGGAATTCAATTATGGGGTACTTCCTCAGCATCAAACATTGAAAAAATTCAAAGGGGTCAAAATAAAATTCTACGTATAATTACTGCAGCTCCATGGTATGTTAAAAATTCTCGAATTCACAAAGTATGTGTGCCATTAGTAAAAGTTGAATTTACAAAACACGCGTCAAAGTATGTCAGCAAACTTGAACACCACCCAAACCCACGAGACATCATCCTTAACTTTAGTGGCCATAATCGGTTGAGAAGGAGGGATACCCTTGCTTTAACTCACGCGCATAATAGATGACTGGATCAGTTGATGTTAAATTTTTTTAGTATCATAAAATTTTTGTCTAGCACTGGCTGGGCTTATTATTTTATTTTTAGTATTAAGATTTGAATACTTATTGTCATTTCATTATATGAAGATTCAATAAATAAATAAAGGCTAAAAAAAAAAGATTTTTTGTTTCAAAAAAATCATTCAGTGCACCCACACTTTATCTAAATAGTGTAGCTTCGGTTCCAAATTTCTCAGTACGCAAGATTTTCAAAATTTTAAACAACATTTTTCAGATTTTTTGTTTCAAAATTGTTAAATCATGTTTTTATTTTTCAGAAAATAGTGTACTTCGGTTCCAAATTTCTCAGTACGCAAGATTTCAGAACTCTTTTTCAAAAAAAAAAATTCAGTTTTGAAAAAAATTTTCAAAATTGTTAAAAATCATTTTTTTTTAGAATATTATACTAGTTCCTTATATTATTCCAAATATCCCACTACTACTAATTTTTCCCTACCAAATTTCACTGTACTCAAGATTTTCAACATATTAATTATCTTTTTAAGATTTTTTTTCCAAAATTGTCAAATACCTATTTTTTCAAAAATTAATTAAATTAAAGTTTCCAATATTGTCACAAATCTTTTCCACATTTAAAAAAGGCAAAATTACATAGTTCCCAATATTATTCGAAATCCCACTACTACATTTGAAACAAGTTGTCCTGACAACACTAAATCTATATACCCTAACATTGGTACTATTCACTCAGTTACCAGAATAGTCACAAGTCTTCTCCAGAATTTTTGCATTCATCAATCAACAATTTTTTTTTTTTAAATTGTCAAAAATCATTTCAGTGCGCCTACACTTTATCTAAATAATGTAGTTTCGGTTCCAAATTTCTCAGTACCCAAGGTTCTCAAAAATGTAAACAATATTTTTCATTTTTATCAAAATTCTAAAAATTTTTCTCAAAATTCTTTTTCAAAAAAACTAAAATTTTCAGTTTTGAAAATTGTCTGTTTCAGAATATTTAAATTTTCAATTCAAAATTTCTCAGAACTTAAGATTTTCAAAATTGTCAAAAATCTTTCTCAGATTTTTTGTTTCAAAATTGTCAAACATCATTTTAGTGCGCCTAACTTTATTTATGGCACCATTCATCCATTGGCTAGAAATTCAAATTTTCTCAGAACTCAAGATTTTTAAAATTGTCCAAAATCTTTTTCAGATTTTTCGTTTCAAAAAAATCATTTCAGTGCACCCACACTTTATCTAAATAGTGTAGCTTCGGTTCCAAATTTCTCAGTACGCAAGTTTTTCAAAATTGACAAAAATCTTTTTAAAAATTGTTAAAATCATTTTTTTTTTCAGAAAACAGTGTACTTCGGTTCCAAATTCTCAGTACGCAAGATTTCCAAAATGTTAAACAATATTTTTCATTTTTTTTTTACAAAATTCTAAAAATTTTTCTCAAAATTTTTTCCAAAAAAATTTCTCAGCTTTGGCACTAATGGCTAGAATATTCACAAAGCTTCTCCAACTTTTTGTTTTAAATTTTCGTACCAAATTTCAAAGTACTCAAGATTTTCAACATATTAATTATATTTTTAAGATTTTTTTCCAAAATTGTCAAATACTTATTTTTTTCAAAAATTAAAATTTACAGTTTCCAATATTGTCACAAATCATTTCAAAATATTATATTATTTCCCACTACTACATTTGGAACAAGTGCTCCTATATAACACTTAATCTATATAGTCTATCTAGCTTTAGCACCATTCTTCCATTGGCTAGAATGTTCACAAGGCTTCTCCAACTTTTTTTTAAAACTACCAAATTTCACAGTACTCAAGATTTTCAAAATTTTAAACAACATTTTTCAGATTTTTTGTTTCAAAATTGTTAAAATCATGTTTTTTTTTTTTTTTTTTTTTAGAAAATAGTGTACTTCGGTTCCAAATTTCTCAGTACGCAAGATTTCCAAAATTTTACACAATCTTTTTCATTTTTTTTTAAAAAATTCTAAAAACTTTTCTCAAAATTCGTTTCAAAAAAAAAATCAGTTTTGAAGAAATTTTTCAAAATTGTTAAAAATTATTTTTTTTTTTAGAATATTATACTAGTTCCTTATAAAGGGTGGTTAAATTGTAAGGGCCGATGTTGAATGTGAACCACACCTAAACGCCAAGCTTTTTTCGAATTTTATTTGACATTTCTCAATTTCAGACTTACTCAATTTGAACCATGGAGAGATACACAATCCAACAACGTGTTCAAGTTATCCAGACTTATTATGAAAATGGGCGTTCAAATCAAATGCATATCGTGCACTTCGTGATTGTTTTGGTCAATTTGATCGTCCAAATGTGCAAAATTTCAAAATTGTTAAAAATCATTTTTTTTTTCAGAATATTATACTTGTTCCTTATATTATTCCAAATATCCCACTACTACATTTGGAACTAGTGCTCCTTTTAATAACACTTAATCTATATAGTCTATCTAGATTTGGCACCATTCATCCATTGGCTAGAATGTTCACAAAGCTTCTCCAACTTTTTTTTTTTTAAATTTTCACTACCAAATTTCACAGTACTCAAGATTTTCAACATATCTAATTATCTTTATAAGATTTTTTTCAAAATTGTCAAATACTTATTTTTTTAAAAAAATTCAAATTTACAGTTGCCAATATTGTCACAAATCTTTTCCAGATTTAAAAAAAGCAAAATTACTTAGTTGCCAATATTATTCGAAATCCCACTACTACATTTGAAACAAGTGTTCCTTACATTTGAAACAAGTGTTCCTTACAACACTAAATCTGTATACTCTAGCTTTGGTACGATTCACCCAGTTACCAGAATAGTCACAAGTCTTCTCCAGAATATTTGCATTCATCAATCAACAATTTTTTTCAGATTTTTTTTTCCAAAATTGTCAAAAATCATTTCTGTGCGCCTACAACACTTAATCTAAATATGCAGCTTCGGTTCCAAATTTTTCGGTACTCATGATTTCATAAATTTTAAACAATCTTTTCATTTTTTTTACAAAATTCTAAAAATTTTTTCAAAATTCTTTTCCAAAAAAAAAATAAAATTTTCAGTTTTGAATATTGTCATGTTTTAGAATCTTTAAATTTTCAATTCAAAATTTCTCAGAACTCAAGAATTTCAAAATTGTCAAACATCTTTTTCAGATTTTTTGTTTCAAAATTGTTAAAATCATTTTTTTTTTTTCAGAAAATAGTATACTTCGGTTCCAAATTTCTCAGTACGCAAGATTTTCAAAATTTTAAACAATCTTTATCAGATTTTTTGTTTCAAAATTGTTAAAATCATTTTTTTTTTTTTTTTTTTTTTTTTTTTTTTCAGAAAATAGTGTATGGAAATAGAATATTATACTAGTTCCTTATATTATTCCAAATATCCCACTACTACATTTGGAACAAGTGCTCCTTATTATAACACTTAATCTATATAGTCTATCTAGCTTTGGCACCATTCATCCCTTGGCTAGAATGTTCTCAAAGCTTCTCCAACTTTTTTTTTTAAATTTTCACTACCAAATTTCACAGTACTCAAGATTTTCAACATATTTAATTATCTTTATAATATTTTTTTAAAAATTTTATTCGAAGTTTTACTTCAAGTTAAATATACAAATTGTTTGAAAACAATTTTATACACTACAATTTATTTTTGTATATTTGTATATTTAACTTGAAGTAAAACTTCGAATAAAATTTTTAAAAAATTTTACAAATTCTCGCAAGAGGAATAATTCTCAATTAGTATCTTTATAATATTTTTTTTTTTCCAAAATTGTCAAATACTTATTTTTTTTTTTAAATTTCCTATATTGTCACAAATATTTTCTAGATTTAAAAAAAAGACAAAATTACTTAGTTCCTAATATTATTCGAAACCCCACTACTACATTTGAAACAAGTGGTTCTTACGCCACTAAATCTATATAGGCTAGCTTTGGTACTATTTACCCAGTTACCAGAATAGTCACAAGTGCTCTCCAGAATTTTTGCAGTCAACAATGTTTTTCAGATTTTTTTTTGTTCAAAATTATCAAAAATCATTTCAGTGCGCCTACAACACTTTATCTAAATAGTGTAGATTCGGGTCCAAATTTCTCAGTACGCAAGATTTTCAGACCTCAAGATTTTTAAAATTGTCAAAAATCTTTTTCAGATTTTTTTGTTTCAAAAAAATCATTTCAGTGCACCCACACTTTATCTAAATAGTGTAGCTTCGGTTCCAAATTTCTCAGTACGCAAGTTTTTCAAAATTGACAAAAATCTTTTTAAAAATTGTTAAAATCATTTTTTTTTTTTTTCAGAAAACAGTGTACTTCGGTTCCAAATTCTCAGTACGCAAGATTTCCAAAATTTTAAACAATATTTTTTATTTTTTTTTACAAAATTCTAAAAATTTTTCTCAAAATTTTTTCCAAAAAAATTTCTCAGCTTTGGCACTAATCATCCATTGGCTAGAATATTCACAAAGCTTCTCCAACTTTTTGTTTTAAATTTTCGTACCAAATTTCAAAGTACTCAAGATTTTCAACATATTAATTATATTTTTAAGATTTTTTTCCAAAATTGTCAAATACTTATTTTTTTCAAAAATTAAAATTTACAGTTTCCAATATTGTCACAAATCATTTCAAAATATTATATTATTTCCCACTACTACATTTGGAACAAGTGCTCCTATATAACACTTAATCTATATAGTCTATCTAGCTTTAGCACCATTCTTCCATTGGCTAGAATGTTCACAAGGCTTCTCCAACTTTTTTTTAAAACTACCAAATTTCACAGTACTTAAGATTTTCAAAATTTTAAACAACATTTTTCAGATTTTTTGTTTCAAAATTGTTAAAATCATGTTTTTTTTTTTTTTAGAAAATAGTGTACTTCGGTTCCAAATTTCTCAGTACGCAAGATTTCCAAAATTTTACACAATCTTTTTCATTTTTTTTTTTTAAAAATTCTAAAAACTTTTCTCAAAATTCGTTTCAAAAAAAAAATCAGTTTTGAAGAAATTTTTCAAAATTGTTAAAAAATATTTTTTTTTTTTAGAATATTATACTAGTTCCTTATAAAGGGTGGTTAAATTGTAAGGGCCGATGTTGAATGTGAACCACACCTAAACGCCAAGCTTTTTTCCGAATTTTATTTGACATTTCTCAATTTCAGACTTACTCAATTTGAACCATGGAGAGATACACAATCCAACAACGTGTTCAAGTTATCCAGACTTATGAAAATGAGCGTTCAAATCAAATGCATATCGTGCACTTCGTGATTTTTTTGGTCAATTTGGTCGTCCAAATGTGCAAAATTTCAAAATTGTTAAAAATCATTTTTTTTTTTTTCAGAATATTATACTAGTTCCTTATATTATTCCAAATATCCCACTACTACATTTGGAACTAGTGCTCCTTTAATAACACTTAATCTATATAGTCTATCTAGATTTGGCACCATTCATCCATTGGCTAGAATGTTCTCAAAGCTTCTCCAACTTTTTTTTTTTAAATTTTCACTACCAAATTTCACAGTACTCAAGATTTTCAACATATCTAATTATCTTTATAAGATTTTTTTCCAAAATTGTCAAATACCTTTTTTTTTTCAGATTTAAAAAAGGCAAAATTACTTAGTTCCCAATATTATTCGAAATCCCACTACTACCTTTGAAACAAGTGGTCCTTACGCCACTAAATCTATATAGGCTAGCTTTGGTACTATTCACCCAGTTACCAGAATGGTCACAAATCTTCTCCAGAATTTTTGCATTCAACAATCAACAATGTTTTTCAGATTTTTTTTTTTTTTTCAAAATTGTCAAAAATCATTTCTGTGCGCCTACAACACTTAATCTAAATAATATAGCTTCGGTGCCAATACGCAAGATTTCCAAAATTTTAACAATCTTTTTCATATTGTTTTACAAAATTCTAAAAATTTTTCTCAAAAATTTTTCAAAAAAAAAAAAATTCAGTTTTGAAAAAAAGTTTCAAAATTGTTAAAAATCATTTTTTTTTTTCAGAATATTATACTAGTTCCTTATATTATATTATTATATTTGATTTATGCCTCCGACATGCCGTCAGACCTCAAAATCCACACGTCAACTTTCGCAGACGATACAGCCTTTATCAGCGTTCATAAGGACCACCAAGTAGCATCACAGAATTTGCAGAATTATGTTTATAAACTAGAGAATTGGCTAGAGCTTTGGAAAATCAGGGTTAATGAACAGAAATGTATTCATATCACTTTCACATTGCGAAAAGAAACTTGCTCGTTCATCAAAATAAATAACATAATGAAGTCAAATACCCCGGCATTCACCTCGACCGCCGTTTAACTTGGAAGTCTCATATTGAAGCGAAACTTACACAGATGAGATTAAAAGCAGTGCAACTTAATTGGCTAATTGGCAGAAATTCTTCACTAAAGTTGGACTGCAAACTATTGTTGTACAACGCAATTCTAAAGGCAATCTGGTGCTATGGAATTCAATTATGGGGTACTTCCTCAGCATCAAACATTGAAAAAATTCAAAGGGGTCAAAATAAAATTCTACGTATAATTACTGCAGCTCCATGGTATGTTAAAAATTCTCGAATTCACAAAGTATGTGTGCCATTAGTAAAAGTTGAATTTACAAAACACGCGTCAAAGTATGTCAGCAAACTTGAACACCACCCAAACCCACGAGACATCATCCTTAACTTTAGTGGCCATAATCGGTTGAGAAGGAGGGATACCCTTGCTTTAACTCACGCGCATAATAGATGACTGGATCAGTTGATGTTAAATTTTTTTAGTATCATAAAATTTTTGTCTAGCACTGGCTGGGCTTATTATTTTATTTTTAGTATTAAGATTTGAATACTTATTGTCATTTCATTATATGAAGATTCAATAAATAAATAAAGGCTAAAAAAAAAAGATTTTTTGTTTCAAAAAAATCATTCAGTGCACCCACACTTTATCTAAATAGTGTAGCTTCGGTTCCAAATTTCTCAGTACGCAAGATTTTCAAAATTTTAAACAACATTTTTCAGATTTTTTGTTTCAAAATTGTTAAATCATGTTTTTATTTTTCAGAAAATAGTGTACTTCGGTTCCAAATTTCTCAGTACGCAAGATTTCAGAACTCTTTTTCAAAAAAAAAAATTCAGTTTTGAAAAAAATTTTCAAAATTGTTAAAAATCATTTTTTTTTAGAATATTATACTAGTTCCTTATATTATTCCAAATATCCCACTACTACTAATTTTTCCCTACCAAATTTCACTGTACTCAAGATTTTCAACATATTAATTATCTTTTTAAGATTTTTTTTCCAAAATTGTCAAATACCTATTTTTTCAAAAATTAATTAAATTAAAGTTTCCAATATTGTCACAAATCTTTTCCACATTTAAAAAAGGCAAAATTACATAGTTCCCAATATTATTCGAAATCCCACTACTACATTTGAAACAAGTTGTCCTGACAACACTAAATCTATATACCCTAACATTGGTACTATTCACTCAGTTACCAGAATAGTCACAAGTCTTCTCCAGAATTTTTGCATTCATCAATCAACAATTTTTTTTTTTTAAATTGTCAAAAATCATTTCAGTGCGCCTACACTTTATCTAAATAATGTAGTTTCGGTTCCAAATTTCTCAGTACCCAAGGTTCTCAAAAATGTAAACAATATTTTTCATTTTTATCAAAATTCTAAAAATTTTTCTCAAAATTCTTTTTCAAAAAAACTAAAATTTTCAGTTTTGAAAATTGTCTGTTTCAGAATATTTAAATTTTCAATTCAAAATTTCTCAGAACTTAAGATTTTCAAAATTGTCAAAAATCTTTCTCAGATTTTTTGTTTCAAAATTGTCAAACATCATTTTAGTGCGCCTAACTTTATTTATGGCACCATTCATCCATTGGCTAGAAATTCAAATTTTCTCAGAACTCAAGATTTTTAAAATTGTCCAAAATCTTTTTCAGATTTTTCGTTTCAAAAAAATCATTTCAGTGCACCCACACTTTATCTAAATAGTGTAGCTTCGGTTCCAAATTTCTCAGTACGCAAGTTTTTCAAAATTGACAAAAATCTTTTTAAAAATTGTTAAAATCATTTTTTTTTTTCAGAAAACAGTGTACTTCGGTTCCAAATTCTCAGTACGCAAGATTTCCAAAATTTTAAACAATATTTTTCATTTTTTTTTTACAAAATTCTAAAAATTTTTCTCAAAATTTTTTCCAAAAAAATTTCTCAGCTTTGGCACTAATGGCTAGAATATTCACAAAGCTTCTCCAACTTTTTGTTTTAAATTTTCGTACCAAATTTCAAAGTACTCAAGATTTTCAACATATTAATTATATTTTTAAGATTTTTTTCCAAAATTGTCAAATACTTATTTTTTTCAAAAATTAAAATTTACAGTTTCCAATATTGTCACAAATCATTTCAAAATATTATATTATTTCCCACTACTACATTTGGAACAAGTGCTCCTATATAACACTTAATCTATATAGTCTATCTAGCTTTAGCACCATTCTTCCATTGGCTAGAATGTTCACAAGGCTTCTCCAACTTTTTTTTAAAACTACCAAATTTCACAGTACTCAAGATTTTCAAAATTTTAAACAACATTTTTCAGATTTTTTGTTTCAAAATTGTTAAAATCATGTTTTTTTTTTTTTTTTTTTTAGAAAATAGTGTACTTCGGTTCCAAATTTCTCAGTACGCAAGATTTCCAAAATTTTACACAATCTTTTTCATTTTTTTTTACAAAATTCTAAAAACTTTTCTCAAAATTCGTTTCAAAAAAAAAATCAGTTTTGAAGAAATTTTTCAAAATTGTTAAAAATTATTTTTTTTTTTAGAATATTATACTAGTTCCTTATAAAGGGTGGTTAAATTGTAAGGGCCGATGTTGAATGTGAACCACACCTAAACGCCAAGCTTTTTTCGAATTTTATTTGACATTTCTCAATTTCAGACTTACTCAATTTGAACCATGGAGAGATACACAATCCAACAACGTGTTCAAGTTATCCAGACTTATTATTAAAATGGGCGTTCAAATCAAATGCATATCGTGCACTTCGTGATTGTTTTGGTCAATTTGATCGTCCAAATGTGCAAAATTTCAAAATTGTTAAAAATCATTTTTTTTTTCAGAATATTATACTTGTTCCTTATATTATTCCAAATATCCCACTACTACATTTGGAACTAGTGCTCCTTTTAATAACACTTAATCTATATAGTCTATCTAGATTTGGCACCATTCATCCATTGGCTAGAATGTTCACAAAGCTTCTCCAACTTTTTTTTTTTTAAATTTTCACTACCAAATTTCACAGTACTCAAGATTTTCAACATATCTAATTATCTTTATAAGATTTTTTTCAAAATTGTCAAATACTTATTTTTTTAAAAAAATTCAAATTTACAGTTGCCAATATTGTCACAAATCTTTTCCAGATTTAAAAAAAGCAAAATTACTTAGTTGCCAATATTATTCGAAATCCCACTACTACATTTGAAACAAGTGTTCCTTACATTTGAAACAAGTGTTCCTTACAACACTAAATCTGTATACTCTAGCTTTGGTACGATTCACCCAGTTACCAGAATAGTCACAAGTCTTCTCCAGAATATTTGCATTCATCAATCAACAATTTTTTTCAGATTTTTTTTTCCAAAATTGTCAAAAATCATTTCTGTGCGCCTACAACACTTAATCTAAATATGCAGCTTCGGTTCCAAATTTTTCGGTACTCATGATTTCATAAATTTTAAACAATCTTTTCATTTTTTTTACAAAATTCTAAAAATTTTTTCAAAATTCTTTTCCAAAAAAAAAATAAAATTTTCAGTTTTGAATATTGTCATGTTTTAGAATCTTTAAATTTTCAATTCAAAATTTCTCAGAACTCAAGAATTTCAAAATTGTCAAACATCTTTTTCAGATTTTTTGTTTCAAAATTGTTAAAATCATTTTTTTTTTTTCAGAAAATAGTATACTTCGGTTCCAAATTTCTCAGTACGCAAGATTTTCAAAATTTTAAACAATCTTTATCAGATTTTTTGTTTCAAAATTGTTAAAATCATTTTTTTTTTTTTTTTTTTTTTTTTTTTTTTTTTCAGAAAATAGTGTATGGAAATAGAATATTATACTAGTTCCTTATATTATTCCAAATATCCCACTACTACATTTGGAACAAGTGCTCCTTATTATAACACTTAATCTATATAGTCTATCTAGCTTTGGCACCATTCATCCCTTGGCTAGAATGTTCTCAAAGCTTCTCCAACTTTTTTTTTTTAAATTTTCACTACCAAATTTCACAGTACTCAAGATTTTCAACATATTTAATTATCTTTATAATATTTTTTTAAAAATTTTATTCGAAGTTTTACTTCAAGTTAAATATACAAATTGTTTGAAAACAATTTTATACACTACAATTTATTTTTGTATATTTGTATATTTAACTTGAAGTAAAACTTCGAATAAAATTTTTAAAAAATTTTACAAATTCTCGCAAGAGGAATAATTCTCAATTAGTATCTTTATAATATTTTTTTTTTTCCAAAATTGTCAAATACTTATTTTTTTTTTTAAATTTCCTATATTGTCACAAATATTTTCTAGATTTAAAAAAAAGACAAAATTACTTAGTTCCTAATATTATTCGAAACCCCACTACTACATTTGAAACAAGTGGTTCTTACGCCACTAAATCTATATAGGCTAGCTTTGGTACTATTTACCCAGTTACCAGAATAGTCACAAGTGCTCTCCAGAATTTTTGCAGTCAACAATGTTTTTCAGATTTTTTTTTGTTCAAAATTATCAAAAATCATTTCAGTGCGCCTACAACACTTTATCTAAATAGTGTAGATTCGGGTCCAAATTTCTCAGTACGCAAGATTTTCACAATTTTAAACATTCTTTTTCATTTTTTTTTACAAAATTCTAAAATTTTTTCTCAAAATTCTTTTCCAAAAAAAATAAAATTTTCAGTTTTGAAAAAATGTTTCAAAATTGTTACAAATCATTTTTTTTTTTTTTTTTTAATATTATTCTTATATATTCCAAATATCTCACTACTACTTTTGGAACAAGTGCTCCTTATTATAACACTTAATCTATATAGTATATCTAGCTGTGGCACCATTCATCCATTGTCTAGAATGTTCAAAAAGCTTCTCCAACTTTGTATTTAAATTTTCACTACCAAATTTCACAGTAGTCAAGATTTTCAACATATTTAATTATCTTTTTAAGATTTTTTTTTCCAAAATTGTCAAATACTTATTTTTTTTTTTTTTCAAAAATTAAAATTTACAGTTTCCAATCAATATTGGCACAAATCTTTTCCAGATTTAAAAAACGGCAAAATTACTTAGTTCCTAATATTATTCGAAACCCCACTACTACATTTGAAACAAGTGGTCCTTACGCCACTAAATCTATATAGGCTAGCTTTGGTACTATTCACCCAGTTACCAGAATGGTCACAAGTGCTCTCCAGAATTTTTGCATTCAACAATATTTTTTAGTTTTTTTTTCCAAAATTGTCAAAAATCATTTCTGTGCGCCTACTACACTTAATCTAAATAATGTAGCTTCGGTTCCAAATTTTTCAGTACTCAAGATTTCCAAAATTTTAAACAATCTTTTTCATTTTTTTTTACAAAATTCAAAAATTTTTCTCAAATTTCTTGTCCAAAAAAAATTTTTCAGTTTTGAAAAAATTTTTCCAAATTGTTAAAAATCATTTTTTTTTTTTTTCAGAATATTATACTAGTTCCTTATATTATTCCAAATATCCCACTACTACATTTGGAACTAGTGCTCCTTTTAATAACACTTAATCTATATAGTCTATCTAGATTTGGCACCATTCATCCATTGGCTAGAATGTTCTCAAAGCTTCTCCAACTTTTTTTTTAAATTTTCACTACCAAATTTCACAGTACTCAAGATTGTCAACATTTTTTCCAAAAGTGTCAAATATTTATTTTTTAGCTCGAATGTTGACAAAGCTTCTCCAACTTTTTTTTTTATATTTTCACTACCAAATTTCACAGTACGCAAGATTGTCAACATATTTAATTATCTTTTCAAGATTTTTTTCCAAAAGTATCAAATATTTTTTTTTAAATTAATTTTTTTTTTTAAATTAAAACTTACAGTTTCCAATATAGTGTAAATTCGGTTCTAAATTTCTCAGTACGTAAGATTTTCAAACCTTTCAACAACCTTTTTCAGATTTTTTGTTTTAAAATTGTTGAAATCATTTTTTTTTTTTTTTTTTTTTTTTTTCAGAAAATAGTGTACTTCGGTTCCAAATTTCTCAGTACGCAAGATTTCCAAAATTTTAAACAAACTTTTTCATTTGTTTACAAAATTTTACTCAACATTCTTTTCCAAAAAAATTCAGTTTAGAAAAAATTTTTTAAAATTGTTAAAAATCCATTTTTTTCAGAATATTATACTATTTCCTTATATTATTCGAAATATCCCACTACTACATTTGGAACAAGTGCTCTTATATAACACTTAATCTATATAGTGTATCTAGCTTTGCCACCAATCATCCATTGGCTAGAATATTCACAAAGCTTCTCCAACTTTATTTTAAATTTTCGCTTCCAAATTTCACAGTACTCAAGATTTTCAACATATTAATTATATTTTTAAAATTTTTTTCCAAAATTGTCAAATACTTATTTTTTTCAAAAATTAAAATAGTCACTAATCATTTCCAGATTTAAAAAAAGGCAAAATTACTTAGTTCCTAATATTACTCGAAACCCCACTACTACATTTGAAACAAGTGGTCCTTACGCCACTAAATCTAGCTAGCTTTGGTACTATTCACCCAGGTACCAGAATAGTCACAGTCCTCTCCAGAATTTTTTCATTCAACAATTTTTTTCAGATTTTTTTTCCAAAATTGTCAAAAATCTTTTCTGTGCGCCTACAACACCTAATCTAAATAATGTAGCTTCGGTTCCAAATTTTTCAATACTCAAATTTCCAAATTTTTAAACAATCTTTTTCATTTTTTTTACAAAATTCAAAAATTTTTCTCAAAATTCTTGTCCCAAAAAAATTTTTCAGTTTTGAAAAATTTTTTCAAAATTGTTAAAAATCATTTTTTTTAGAATATTATACTAGTTCCTTATATTATTCCAAATATCCCACTACTACATTTGGAACAAATGCTCTATATTATAACACTTAATCTATATAGTCTATCTAGCTTTGACACTAATCATCCATCCAATTTTCACTACCAAATTTTAAAGTACTCAGATTTTCAACATCTTTTTAAGATTTTTTTCCAAAATTGTCAAATATTTATTTTTTTAAAATTAAAATTTACTGTTGTAAATGTCACAAATTTTTTCCATATTTAAAAAAGGCAAAAATTACGTAGTTATTCCAAATCCCACTACTACATTTGAAATAAGTGGTCCTTACAACACTAAATCTATATAGTCTAGCTTTGGTACGATTCACCCAGTTACCACAATAGTCACAAATCTTCTCCAGAATTTTTGCATTCAACAATTTTTTCAGATTTTTTTTCCAAAATTGTCAAAAATCATTTCTGTGCGCCTACAACACTTAATATAAATAATGCAGCTTCGGTTCCAAATTTTTCGGTACTCATGATTTCAAAAATTTTAAACAATCTTTTCATTTTTTTTACAAAATTCTAAAAATTTTTCTCAAAATTCTTTTCCAAAAAAAAAAAATAAAATTTTCAGTTTTGAAAATTGTCATGTTTTAGAATCTTTAAATTTTCAATTCAAAAATTCTCAGAACTCAAGAATTTCAAAATTGTCAAACTCTTTTTCAGATTTTTTGTTTCAAAATTGTTAAAATCATTTTTTTTTTTTTTTTTCAGAAAATAGTGTACTTCGGTTCCAAATTTCTCAGTACGCAAGATTTTCAAAATTTTAAACAATCTTTATCAGATTTTTTTGGTTCAAAATTGTTAAAATAATATTTTTTTTTTTTTTGTTCAGAAAATAGTGTATGAAAATAGAATATTATACTAGTTCCTTATATTATTCCAAATATGCCACTACTACATTTGGAACAAGTGCTCCTTATTATAACACTTAATCTATATAGTCTATCCAGTTTTGGCACCATTAATCCCTTGGCTAGAATGTTCTCAAAGCTTCTCCAACTTTTTTTAAATTTTCACTACCAAATTTCACAGTACTCAAGATTATCAACATATTAATTAATTTTTTAAGATTTTATTTCCAAAATTGCCAAATACTTATTTTGTTAAAAAAATTAAAATTTACAGTTTCCAATATTGTCACAAATCTTTTCCAGATTTAAAAAAAAGACAAAATTACTTAGTTCAAATTTCAAATTACAATTAGTACAATTACAATTATTAGTAATGTGAAATTACAAATTTCACATTACTCAAGATTTTCAACATATTTAATTATCTTTATAATATTTTTTTTCCAAAATTGTCAAATACCTTTTTTTTTTTTTTAAAAAATTAAAATTTGCAGTTTCCAATATTGTCACAAAACTATTCCAGATTTAAAAAAGGCAAAATTACTTAGATCCCAATATTATTCGAAATCCCACTACTACCTTTGAAACAAGTGGTCCTTACAACACTAATTCTATATAGTCTAGCTTTGTTACCATTCACCCAGTTACCAGAATAGTCACAAATCTTCTCCAGAATTTTTGCATTCAACAATCAACAATGTTTTTCAGATTTTTTTTTTTTCAAAATGTCAAAAATCATTTCTGTGCGCCTACAACACTTAATCTAAATAATGTAGCTTCGGTTCCAAATTTCTCAGTACGCTAATTTCCAAAATTTTAACAATCTTTTTCATTTTTTTTTACAAAATTCTAAAAATTTTTCTCAAAAATTTTTCAAAAAAAAAAAAAATCAGTTTTGAAAAAAAGTTTCAAAATTGTTAAAAATCATTTTTTTTTATTTCAGAATATTATACTAGTTCCTTATATTATTCCAAATATCCCACACTACATTTGGAACAAGTGCTCCTTATTATAACACTTAATCTATATAGTCTATCTAGATTTGGCACCATTCACCCATTGGCTAGAATGTTCACAAAGCTTCTCCGACTTTTTTTTTTTAAATTTTCTCTACCAAATTTCACAGTACTCAAGATTATCAACATATTAATTATCTTTTTAAGATTTTATTTCCAAAATTGTCAAATACTTATTTTGTTAACAAAATTAAAATTTACAGTTTCCAATATTGTCACAATTCTTTTCCAGATTTAAAAAAAAAGGCAAAATTACTTAGTTCCTAATATTATTCGAAACCCCACTACTACATTTGAAACAAGTGGTCCTAACGCCACTAAATCTATATAGGCTAGCTTTCGTACTATTCACCCAGGTACCAGAATAGTCTCAAGTCCTCTCCAGAATTTTTGCATTCAACAATGTTTTTCAGATTTTTTTTTTCCAAAATTGTCAAAAATCATTTCTGTGCGCCTACAACTCTTAATCAAAAAATAATGTAGCTTCGGTTCCAAATTTTTCAGTACTTAAGATTTCCAAAATTTTAAACAATCTTTTTCATTTGTTTACAAAATTCAAAAATTTTTCTCAAAATTCTTGTCCCAAAAAAATTTTTCAGTTTTGAAAAAATTTTTCAAAATTGTTAAAAATCATTTTTTTTAGAATATTATACTAGTTCCTTATATTATTCCAAATATCCCACAACTACATTTGGAACAAGTGCTCCTTATTATTATTATTAGATTAAGTTCTATATAGTCTATCTAGCTTTGGCACAATTCATTCATTGGCTAGAATGTTCACAAAGCTTCTCTAACTTTTTTTTTTAAATTTTCACTACCAAATTTCACAGTACTCAAGATTTTCAACACATTTAATTATCTTTATATTTTTCTTTTCCAAAATTGTCAAATACTTATTTTTTTTAAATTAAGATTTCCTATATTGTCACAAATATTTTCTAGATTTAAAATAAGGCAAAATTACTTAGTTTCTAATATTATTCGAAACCCCACTACTACATTTGAATCAAGTGATCCTTACGCAACTAAATCTATATAGGCTAGCTTTGGTACTATTCACCCAGTTACCAGAATAGTCACAATTCCTCTCCAGAATTTTTCATTCAACAATGTTTTTCAGATTTTTTTTTTTTTTGTTTTCAAAATTATCAAAAATCATTTCAGTGCGCCTACAACCCTTTATCTAAATAGTGTAGATTCGATTCCAAATTTCTCAGTAAGCAAGATTTCCAAAATTTTAAACAATCTTTTTCATTTTTTTTTACAAAATTCTAAAATTTTTTCTCAAAATTATTTTCCAAAAAAATAAAATTTTCAGTTTTGAAAATTGCCATGTTTTAGGGTATATACATTTTCAATTCAAAATTTCTAAGAACTCAAGATTTTCAAAACTGTTAAACATATTTTGCAGATTTTTTGTTTCAAAATTGTTAAAATCATTTTTTTTTCAGAAATAGTGTACTTCAGTTCCAAATTTTTAAGTACGTAAGATTTCCAAAATTTTAAACAATATTTTTCATTTTTTTAATAAAATTCTACAAGTTTTTCTCAAAATTCTTTTCCAAAAAAAATTTCAGTTGTGAAAAAATTTTTCAAAAATTAAAATTCCAGTATTGTCACAAATCTTTTCCACATTTAAAAAAAGGCAAAATTACTTAGTTCCCAATATTATTTATTTTTTTAAAATATAGAATATTTATTATTTCATGATTGAACTGTTAATTTTACTTTCTCCAAGTTTTCTAGACGAAGTCTTGACATGAATACAAAAAAAAACTGAAGAAGAAAAAGAGGGAAAAACAACTGAATAGAAATTAATAAAAAATGATAATTACAGCAAAAACTTAGATTTACCAGAACTAACAATGGTTAAAGGATTGACGTTTGTCTGTTGACTGGCCGGCACCGAAGTGGCGTATGTGGTTAGAACGCAAAGAATTCTGATGAGAGAAATTGGGATTTCTCGAAACATATGTAAATTCAACAACCCAGTCAAGAAAAATTATCAAACATTTTTAATAATAAAATTTTTCAAGTTGTAATTCCTAACTTCAGTACAAAAAATTTAATGAAAATTAAAATTTCATTAAAATTATCAAGAAATTTTTAAAATTGTTAAAACTCATTTTTTATTTATCATACTAGTTCTTATATCATTCCTAATATCCCACTACTACATTTGGAACAACTGCTCCTTATTATAACACTTAATCTATATAGTCTATCTAGTTTTGGCACCATTCATCCCTTGGATAGAATGTTCTCAAAGCTTCTCCAACTTTTTTTTAAATTTTCTCTACCAAATTTCACAGTACTCAAGATTTTCAACATATTAATTATCTTTTTAAGATTTTTTTCCAAAATTGTCAAATACCTATTTTTTCAAAAATTAATTATATTAAAGTTTCCAATATTGTCACAAATCTTTTCCACATTTAAAAAAAGGCAAAATTACGTAGTTCCCAATATTATTCGAAATCCCACACTACATTTGAAACAAGTTGTCCTGTCAACACTAAATCTATATAGTTGGTACTATTCACTCAGTTACCAGAATAGTCACAAGTCTTCTCCAGAATTTTTGCATTCTTCAATCAACAATTTTTTTTTTTTAATTGTCAAAAATCATTTCAGTGCGCCTACACTTTATCTAAATAGTGTAGTTTCGGTTCCACATTTCTCAGTACCCAAGGTTTTCAAAAATTTACACAAAATTTTTCAGATTTTTTGTTTCAAAATTATTAAAAACATTTTTTTTTTAGAAAATAGTGTACTTCGGTTCCAAATTTCTTAGTACGCAAGATTTTCAAAATTTTAAACAATCTTTTTCATTTTTTTTTACAAAATTCTAAACATTTTTTTCCAAAAAAAAACTTTTTCAGTATTGAAAAAATGTTTCAAAATTGTTATATACTATATATGATATATGTCAAATATATATTATACTAGTTCCCAATATTATTCCAAATATCCCACTACTACATTTGGGATATTTGGATATAATATAACACTTAATCTATATCGTATATCTAGCTGTGGCACCATTCATCCATTGTCTAGAATGTTCAAAAAGCTTCTCCAACTTTTCACTACCAAATTTCACAGTAGTCAAGATTTTCAACATATTTAATTGTCTTTTTAAGATTTTTTTTCCAAAATTGTCAAATACTTATTTTTTTTTTTTTCAAAAATTAAAATTTACAGTTTCCAATATTGGCACAAATCTTTTCCAGATTTAAAAAACGGCAAAATTACTTAGTTCCTAATATTATTCGAAACCCCACTACTACATTTGAAACAAACAAACGCCACTAAATCTATATAGGCTAGCTTTGGTACTATTCACCCAGTTACCAGAATGGTCACAAGTCCTCTCCAGAATTTTTGCATTCAACAATATTTTTCAGTTTTTTTTTTCCAAAATTGTCAAAAATCATTTCTGTGCGCCTACAACACTTAATCTAAATAATGTAGCTTCGGTTCCAAATTTTTCAGTACTCAAGATTTCCAAAATTTTAAACATTTTTTTTACAAAATTCAAAATTTTTTCTCAAATTTCTTGTCCAAAAAAAATTTTTCAGTTTTGAAAAAATTTTTCCAAATTGTTAAAAATCATTTTTTTTTTTTTTTTTTTTTTCAGAATATTATACTAGTTCCTTATATTATTCCAAATATCCCACTACTACATTTGGAACAAGTGCTCCTTATTATAACACTTAATCTATATAGTCTATCTAGCTTTGGCACCATTCATCCATTGGCTAGAATGTTCACAAAGCTTCTCCAACTTTTGTTTTTAAATTTTCACTTCCAATTTCACAGTACTCAAGATTTTCAACATATTTAATTATATTTATAAGATTTTTTTTTTCCAAAATTGTCAAATACTTATTTTTTTCAAAAATTAAAATTTACAGTTTCCAATATTGTCACAAATCTTTTCCAGATTAAAAAAAAGGCAAAATTACTTAGTTCCCAATATTATTCGAAACCCCACTACTACATTTGAAACAAGTGGTTCTTACACCACTAAATCTATATATGCTAGATTTGGTACTATTCACCCAGTTACCAGAATAGTCACAAGTCCTCTCCAGAATTTTTGCATTCAACAATGTTTTTCAATGTTTTTGAGCCCGACATCTGCTCAAATGTCATCAAATTCAAAAGCTCCCAAGACCGTGAGTATTGACAATCCAAATGATCAAAACAGGTTTGCTCTACTTCAGACGGATGACCCAGAAATACCGAAAAAGACGTTTAAGCCCCCACCAATTTACCTGAGAGAGCCCACTTCCAATAAACTGGTACAAGGAATTGTTGCTGTAATAGGTGAGAACATGTTTAGCGTAACCTCAATTAAACATGGAAATATCAGCGAAACCAAAATTCAAGTGAAAAAGGAAGATGATTTTCGAAAATTGTCCAACCAGTTGGAGAGGGAGAGTAGGGATTTCTATACCTACCAGCTGAAAAGCGCAAAAGGACTCCAAGTAGTTCTAAAGGGTATAGACCCAGATGTTGATCCTGCCGAGATAAAGACTAGTTTAATGGAAAATGGCTTCAAAATTAAGAGCGTAACGAATATTAGAAACCGTGAAAAGATTCCTCAGCCGATGTTTAGGGTGGAATTGGAACCTGGAGATATCGTCTTAAAGAAAAACGAGTCCCATCCCATCTACAATCTGATTTACCTTCTGCATCGTAGAATCACCGTGGAAGAACCGCATAAGCGTCAGGGACCCGTCCAGTGTCTTAATTGTCAAGAATTTGGTCACACTAAAGCGTATTGTAAATTGCCGTCAGTTTGTGTTGCGTGTGGGGAACTACATACAACTGCTCAATGTGATAAGTCGAAAACCGACTCAAAAATCAAAAAATGCAGTAACTGCGGAGGTAATCATACCGCAAATTATAGAGGTTGTCCAGTTTACACTCATTTGAAAGGCATAAGGACCAACAAGACGTCAGTATTACCTAATCATCCTCAACAGCCTAATTTTGCATCGAGTAACAATTTTCCTCAATTGTTACGGCCCACTAGTCATGAAAACGCGCCTAGTTCTAGACAAGTTTCTTACGCTAACGTGGTTAAATCTAATATGCCAGGTTTGGAGCAGGAACCTAAATCTCAATATTACGAGCCTAATATTAACACTCTAGAGACTACTTTGCAGACACTTGTCCAAACTATGAACACTTTTACGACCACTATGACATCCATGATGCAGGAAATGCTGAAAATGCAATCCACAATCTTACAAGCAATTTTAAAGAAATGATTTGTTTAAAAATTTGTTTTTGGAACGCGAACGGCCTCCGCCAACATAAAAACGAACTGGAACACTTCCTGATGGATAAGCAGATTGATGTCATGATGATTGCTGAAACTCACTTGACGGCGACAGGGTACTTCAAAATTAATGGCTACGTGTTGTATGATACTAAAGATCCCCGCGGAAGAGCATGTGGAGGTTCGGCAATTCTTATAAAGAACAGAATAAAACATTATTTAATGAACAACATATGTGAGGATTACCTACAAGCAACAAACATTTGTATTGAATTCTGTCAATACAACTTTGTTTTATCATCAATTTATTCGCCGCCTCGATTTTCAATAAAAGAACATCAATACTACAGCTTCTTCAATTCCCTTGGAGCTAGATTTTTGGTTGCTGGTGACTTTAACGCCAAACACACATTTTGGGGTTCACGTCTAGTGACCCCGAAGGGTCGTGAACTCTTCAACACCATTGCCAAAATGGGCTTAGATGTACTCTCAAGCGGGCATCCCACCTACTGGCCGACGGACCGACGGAAGATTCCCGATATTATTGACTTCGGAGTAGTGAAAAATATCCCTGTAGAATCGATACAAGTGGAGCCTTCATTAGACTTGTCTTCAGATCACTCTCCTTCTATTATTTCAATGCGTTTCCTTCAAGGGTATGGCTCTCCATTTCGGGACATGTCTAAATCCAGAGTAAGTTGGATAAAGTATAAAAAGTATTTAAGTTCCCACTGCACGGAAAATGTAGTGTTGAGAACTACCGAGGATATTGATGGGTCGATTGGCAAGTTTACTGAGGACATACGAAGAGCTGTGCATCACGCTTCCACATATGACGTTGAATGCAGAAATAGGACAAACAGAACTTATTTCGCTGAACTCGAACATCTCCTGACAGAAAAAAGAAGAGTTAGAAGAGAGTGGCAAATTCACAGGTCTCCTCAACTGAAAGCTAGGCTACGGGAATGCAGAGATATACTAAAAAATTTCTTAGAAACCCAAAGAATGGCTTCACTTAAATCATACTTGGAGGGAATTGACAGTTCCCCACAATCTGACTATTCGTTATGGAAGGCGGCACGAGGTTTAAAAAGACCAGTTAGAGGAAAGCCTCCTTTGCGAAATCCGACTGGTGACTGGGCTAGAAACGATTCCGAGAAGGGGACTTTATTTGTTAACCATTTAAGAAATGTGTTTACTATAAACAACTCAAATAATGCAACTGATTTGCCACCACTCGTTATTAGACCTCCTGTACCTCTAAGACTTAGCTTTAATGATATTCAAAGCGCTATTGGTACTCTGAACCTTAAAAAAGCTCCAGGTATGGATAAAATCAGCAACAAAATGCTTGTGGAGTTACCTCGTGTAGCTAGAAGAATCATTCTATTTATCTTCAATGCTATTTTACGCCTAGAATACTATCCTGCAGATTGGAAGGTATTTATGATTACCATGATTCCTAAGCCAGGGAAGGACCTCACCAAAGTAGAGTCATATAGGCCAATTAGCCTACTGCCGACAATTTCAAAACTGTTTGAAAAATTGTTAATGGCTAAGTTGATTCCAATTCTGAACGACACTCAATGTATTCCAAATCATCAATTCGGGTTCAGAGCTAAACACAGTACCATCGAACAAACACACAGATTAGTAAATGTGATAAGACGGTCGTTTGAAGAGAAAAAATACTGTTCCGCGCTTTTCATTGATGTTTCCCAAGCGTTCGACAAAGTCTGGCATGAAGGTTTAATGCACAAAATAAAATTAGCTCTGCCTGCTAACACCCACAAACTTATGAAAAGTTATTTATATGGTCGCAAATTTATAATCAAAGAAGGCGATTTTTTAAGCCCCGCTCAGCCAATTGAAGCAGGAGTACCCCAGGGTAGCATACTGGGTCCTACTTTATATTTGATTTATGCATCCGATATGCCGTCAGACCCCAATATACATACTTCAACTTTTGCTGACGATACAGCCTTTATTAGCATTCATAAGGACCATCAAATAGCATCACTGAATTTGCAGAATTATATTTATAAACTAGAGAATTGGCTTGAGCTTTGGAAAATCAGGGTTAACGAACAGAAATGTATTCATATAACCTTCACATTGCGAAAAGATACCTGCTCGTCCATCAGAATAAATAACCAAATTATTCCGCAACACAATGAAGTCAAATACCTCGGAATCCACCTCGATCGTCGTTTAACCTGGAAGTCTCATATTGACGCAAAACTTACACAGATGAGATTAAAAGCAGTGCAACTTAATTGGCTAATCGGCAGAAATTCTACATTAAAGTTGGATTGTAAACTTTTGTTGTACAATGCAATTCTAAAGCCAATATGGTGTTATGGAATTCAATTATGGGGTACTGCCTCAGCATCCAACATTGAAAAGATTCAAAGAGGTCAAAATAAAATTCTACGTATAATTACTGCAGCTCCATGGTACGTTAAAAATTCTCGAATTCACAAAGATCTAGGCATTCCTTTGGTGAAAGACGAATTTACAAAATACGCCTCAAAATATGTCAGCAAACTTGAACACCATCCAAACCCACTTGCACGAGACATCCTGAACTTTAGTGGCCATGTTCGGTTGAGAAGGAGGGATACCCTTGCTTTAACTCAAACGCAAAACAGATGACTGGATCAGTGGATGTAAATTTTTTTGTAGTATCATAATATTTTGTCTAGCACTGGCTGGACTTATTATTTTCTTTTAGTATTAAGATTCGAAAACTTATTGTCATTTCAATATCTGAAGATTCAATAAATAATTATTATGTAGTAAAAAAAAAAAAAAAAAAAAAAAAGATTTTTTTCCAAAATTGTCAAAAATCATTTCTGTGCGCCTACAACACTTAATCTAAATAATGCAGCTTCAGTTCCAAATTTTTCGGTACTAATGATTTCAAAAATTTTAAACAATCTTCATTTTTTTTACAAAATTCTAAAAATTTTTCTCAAAATTCTTTTCCAAAAAAAAATAAAATTTTCAGTTTTGAAAATTGTCATGTTTTAGAATCTTTAAATTTTCAATTCAAAATTTCTCAGAACTCAAGAATTTCAAAATTGTCAAACATCTTTTTCAGATTTTTTGTTTCAACATTGTTAAAATCATTTTTTTTTTTTTTCAGAAAATAGTGTATGAAAATAGAATATTATACTAGTTCCTTATATTATTCCAAATATCCCACTACTACATTTGGAACAAGTGCTCCTTATTATAACACTTAATCTATATAGTCTATCTAGTTTTGACACCATTCATCCCTTGGCTAGAATGTTCTCAAAGCCTCTCCAACTTTTTTTTTTAAATTTTCACTACCAAATTTCACAGTACTCAAGATTTTCAACATATTTAATTATCTTTATAATATTTTTTTTTTCCAAAATTGTCAATTTTTTTTTAAATTAAGATTTACAGTTTCCTATATTGTCACAAATATTTTCTAGATTTACAAAAAAGACAAAATTCCTTAATTCCTAATATTATTCGAACCCCACTACTACATTTGAAACAAGTGGTCCTTCGCCACTAAATCTATATAGGCTAGCTTTGGTACTATTCACCCAGTTACCAGAATAGTCACAAGTGCTCTCCAGAATTTTTGCAGTCAACAATGTTTTTCAGATTTTTTTTTTTGTTCAAAATTATCAAAAATCATTTCAGTGCGCCTACAACACTTTATCTAAATAGTGTAGATTAGGTTCCAAATTTCTCAGTACGCAAGATTTTCAAAATTTTAAACAATCTTTTTCATTTTTTTTTACAAAATTCTAAAATTTTTTCTCAAAATTCTTTTCCAAAAAAAAAATAAAATTTTCAGTTTTGAAAATTGTCATGTTTTAGGGTATATAAATTTTCAATTCAAAATTTCTCAGAACTCAAGATTTTCAAAACTGTTAAACATCTTTTTTAGATTTTTTGTTTCAAAATTGTTAAAATCATTTTTTTTTTTTTTTCAGAAAATAGTGTACTTCAGTTCCAAATTTCTCAGTACCTAAGATTTTCAAAATTTTAAACAATATTTTTCATTTTTTTAATAAAATTCTACAAGTTTTTCTCAAAATTATTTTCCAAAAAAATTTCAGTTGTGAAAAAATTTTTCAAAAATTAAAATTTACAGTTTCCAATATTGTCACAAATCTTTTCCACATTTAAAAAAAGGCAAAATTACTTAGTTCCCAAAATTATTTAATTTTTAGAAATTATAGAATAATTATTATTTCATAATTGAACTGTTTATTTTACTTTCTCCAAGTTTTCTAAACGAAGTCTTGACATGAATACGAATAAACTGGAGAAGAAAATGGGGGAAAAACAAATATGAATATAAATTAATAAAAAAAGATAATTAAAGCAAAAACTTAGAACTACCAGAACTAACACTGGTTAAAGGATTGACGTTTGACTGTTGACTGGCCGGCACCGAAATGATGTATGTGGTTAGAACGCAATGAATTTTGATGATAGAAAGTCGGATTTCTCGAAACATATGTAAATTCAACAACCCAGGTTCGAATCCCAGTCAAGAAAAATTATCAAACATTTTTAATAATAAAATTTTTCAAGTTGTAATTCCTAACTTCAGTAAAAATAATTTAATGAAAATTAAAATTTCATTAAAATTATCAAGAATTTTTTTTTTTCATTTTTTATTTATCAGACTAGTTCCTTATATTATCCAAATATCCCACTTCTACATTTGGAACAAGTGCTCCTTATTATAACACTTAATCTATATAGTCTATCTACCTTTGGCACCATTCACCCATTGGCTAGAATGTTCACAAAGCTTCTCCGACTTTTTTTTAAATTTTCTCTACCAAATTTCACAGTACTCAAGATTATCAACATATTAATTATCTTTTTAAGATTTTATTTCCAAAATTGTCAAATACTTATTTTTTTTAAAAAATTAAAATTTACAGTTGCCAATATTGTCACAAATCTTTTCCAGATTTAAAAAAAGGCAAAATTACTTAGTTGCCAAATAGATGACTGGATCAGTTGATGTGAAATTTTAGTTTTTTTAGTTTTGTTAAAATAATTTTTTTTTTGTCACAAAACTATTCCAGATTTAAAACAGGCAAAATTACTTAGTTACCAATATTATTCGAAATCCCAATACTACCTTTGAAACAAGTGGTCCTTACAACACTAATTCTATATAGTCTAGCTTTGGTACCATTCACCCAGTTACCAGAATAGTCACAAATCTTCTCCAGAATTTTTGCATTCAACAATCAACAATATTTTTCAGATTTTTTTTTTCCAAAATTGTCAAAAATCATTTCTGTGCGCCTACAAACTTAATCTAAATAATGCAGCTTCGGTTCCAAATTTTTCGGTAGTCATGATTTCAAAAATTTTAACAATCTTTTCATTTTTTTTACAAAATTCTAAAAATGTTTCTCAAAATTCTTTTCCAAAAAAAAATAAAATTTTCAGTTTTGAAAATTGTCATGTTTTAGAATCTTTAAATTTTCAATTCAAAAATTCTCAGAACTCAAGAATTTCAAAATTGTCAAACATCTTTTTCAGATTTTTTGTTTCAAAATTGTTAAAATCATTTTTTTTTTTTTTTTTTCAGAAAATAGTGTACTTCGGTTCAAAATTTCTCAGAACTCAAGATTTTCAAAACTGTTAAACATCTTTTTCAAATTTGTTGTTTCAAAATTGTTAAGTACCTAAGAATTCCAAATTTTTAAACAATATTTTTCATTTTTTTTACAAAATTCTAAAAATTTTTCACAAAATTCTTTTCCAAAAAAAAAAAAAATTTTCAGTTTTGAAAATTTTCATGTTTTAGAATCTTTAAATTTTCAATTCAAAAATTCTCAACTCAAGAATTTCAAAATTGTCAAACATCTTTTTCAGATTTTTTGTTTCAAAATTGTTAAAATCATTTTTTTTTTTTTTTTCAGAAAATAGTGTACTTCGGTTCCAAATTTCTCAGTACGCAAGATTTTCAAAATTTTAAACAATCTTTATCAGATTTTTTTTGTTTCAAAATTGTTAAAATATTTTTTTTTTTTTTTTTTTTTTCAGAAAATAGTGTATGAAAATAGAATATTATACTAGTTCCTTATATTATTCCAAATATCCCACTACTACATTTGGAACAAGTGCTCCTTATTATAACACTTAATCTATATAGTCTATCTAGTTTTGGCACCATTCATCCCTTGGCTAGAATGTTCTCAAAGCTTCTCCAACTTTTTTTTTTAAATTTTCACTTCCAAATTTCACAGTACTCAAGATTTTCAACATATTTAATTATCTTTATAATATTTTTTTTTCCAAAATTGTCAATTTTTTTTTAAATTAAGATTTACAGTTTCCTATATTGTCACAAATATTTTCTAGATTTACAAAAAAGACAAAATTACTTAGTTCCCAATATTATTTATTTTTATAAATTATAGAATAATTATTATTTCATGATTGAACTGTTAATTTTACTTTCTCCAAGTTTTCTAAACGAAGTCTTGACATGAATACGAAAAAACTGGAGAAGAAAATGGGGAAAAAACAAATATGAATAGAAATTAATAAAAAATGATAATTACAGCAAAAACTTAGAACTACCAGAACTAACACTGGTTAAAGGATTGACGTTTGACTGTTGACTGGCCGGCACCGAAATGATGTATGTGGTGAGAACGCAATGAATTCTGATGAGAGAAAGTGGGATTTCTCGAAACATATGTAAATTCAACAACCCAGGTTCGAATCCCAGTCAAGAAAAATGATCAAACACTTTTAATAATAAAATTTTTCAAGTTGTAATCTAACTTCAGGAAAAATAATTTAATGAAAATTAAAATTTCATTAAAATTATCAAGAAATTTTTAAAATTGTTAAAACTCATTTTTTATTTATCATACTAGTTCCTTATATTATCCAAATATCCCACTTTTACATTTGGAACAAGTGCACCTTATTCACTTTTTCACTTAGCTTTGGCACCATTCATACATTGGCTAGAATGTTCACAAAGCTTCTCCAACTTTTTTTTTAAATTTTCTCTACCAAATATCACAGTACTCAAGATTATCAACATATTAATTATATTTTGAAGATTTTATTTCCAAAATTGTCAAATACTTATTTTTTTAAAAAAATTAAAATTTACAGTTGCCAATATTGTCACAAATCTTTTCCACTAGTTCCCAATATTATTCCAAATATCCCACTACTACATTTGTGATATTTGGATATAATATAACACTTAATCTATATAGTATATCTAGCTGTGGCACCATTCATCCATTGTCTAGAATGTTCAAAAAGCTTCTCCAACTTTGTATTTAAATTTTCACTACCAAATTTCACAGTAGTCAAGATTTTCAACATATTTAATTATCTTTTTAAGATTTTTTTTCCAAAATTGTCAAATACTTATTTTTTTTTTTTCAAAAATTAAAATTTACAGTTTCCAATATTGGCACAAATCTTTTCCAGATTTAAAAAACGGCAAAATTACTTAGTTCCTAATATTATTCGAAACCCCACTACTACATTTGAAACAAGTGGTCCCTACGCCACTAAATCTATATAGGCTAGCTTTGGTACTATTCACCCAGTTACCAGAATGGTCACAAGTCCTCTCCAGAATTTTTGCATTAACAATGTTTTTCAGTTTTTTTTTTTTCCAAAATTGTCAAAAATCATTTCTGTGCGCCTACAACACTTAATCTAAATAATGTAGCTTCGGTTCCAAATTTTTCAGTACTCAAGATTTCCAAAATTTTAAACAATCTTTTTAATTTTTTTTTACAAAATTCAAAAATTTTTCTCAAATTTCTTGTCCAAAAAAAAATTTTCAGTTTTGAAAAAATTTTTCAAAATTGTTAAAAATCATTTTTTTTTTTCAGAATATTATACTAGTTCCTTATATTATTCCAAATATCCCACTACTACATTTGGAACAAGTGCTCCTTATTATAACACTTAATCTATATAGTCTATCTAGCTTTGGCACCATTCATCCATTGGCTAGAATGTTCACAAAGCTTCTCCAACTTTTTTTTTTTTAAATTTTCACTTCCAAATTTCACAGTACTCAAGATTTTCAACACATTTAATTATATTTATAAGATTTTTTTTTTCCAAAATTGTCAAATACTTATTTTTTTAAAAAAATTAAAATTTACAGTTGCCAATATTGTCACAAATCTTTTCCAGATTTAAAAAAAAACAAAATTACTTAGTTGCCAATATTATTCGAAATCCCACTACTACATTTGAAACAAGTGTTCCTTACAACACTAAATCTGTATACTCTAGCTTTGGTACGATTCACCCAGTTACCAGAATAGTCACAAGTCTTCTCCAGAATATTTGCATTCATCAATCAACAATTTTTTTCAGATTTTTTTTTTCCAAAATTGTCAAAAATCATTTCTGTGCGCCTACAACACTTAATCTAAATATGCAGCTTCGGTTCCAAATTTTTCGGTACTCCTGATTTCAAAAATTTTAAACAATCTTTTCATTTTTTTTACAAAATTCTAAAAATTTTTTTCCAAAAAAAATAAAATTTTCAGTTTTGAAAATTGTCATGTTTTAGAATCTTTAAATTTTCAATTCAAAATTTCTCAGAACTCAAGAATTTCAAAATTGTCAAACATCTTTTTCAGATTTTTTGTTTCAAAATTGTTAAAATCATTTTTTTTTTTTTTTTTTTTTTTTCAGAAAATAGTGTACTTCGGTTCAAAATTTCTCAGAACTCAAGATTTTCAAAACTGTTAAACATCTTTTTCAAATTTGTTGTTTCAAAATTGTCATTTTTTAATAAAATTGTACAAGTTTTTCTCAAAATTATTTTCCAAAAAAAATTTCAGTTGCGAAAAAATTTTTCAAAAATTAAAATTTACAGTTTCCAATATTGTCACAAATCTTTTCCACATTTAAAAAAATGCAAAATTACTTAGTTCCCAATATTATTTATTTTTTATAAATTATAGAATAATTATTATTTCATAATTGAACTGTTTATTTTACTTTCTCCAAGTTTTCTAAACGAAGTCTTGTCTTATTCACTTTTTCACTTAATCTATATAGTCTATCTAGCTTTGGCACCATTCATCCATTGGCTAGAATGTTCACAAAGCTTCTCCAACTTTTTTTTTAAATTTTCTCTACCAAATATCACAGTACTCAAGATTATCAACATATTAATTATCTTTTTAAGATTTTATTTCCAAAATTGTCAAATACTTATTTTTTTAAAAAAATTAAAATTTACAGTTGCCAATATTGTCACAAATCTTTTCCAGATTTAAAAAGGCAAAATTACTTAGTTGCCAAATAGATGACTGGATCAGTTGATGTGAAATTTTTTTAGTATCATAAAATTTTTGTCTAGCACTGGCTGGGCTTATTATTTTCTTTTAGTATTAAGATTTGAATACTTATTGTCATTTCATTATATGAAGATTCAATAAATAAATGTGCATTTCAGTGCACCCACACCTTATCTAAATAGTGTAGCTTCGGTTCCAAATTTCTCAGTACGCAAGATTTTCAAAATTTTAAACAACATTTTTCAGATTTTTTGTTTAAAAATTGTTAAAATTTTTTTATTTTTTTTTTAGAAAATAGTGTACTTCGGTTCCAAAAAAAAAAAAAAATCAGTTTTGAAAAAAATTTTCAAAATTATTAAAAATCTTTTTTTTTTCGGTATATTATACTAGTTCATTATATTATTCCAAATATCCCACTACTACTAATTTTTCACTACCAAATTTCACAGTACTCAAGATTTTCAACATATTAATTATCTTTTTAAGATTTTTTTCCAAAATTGTCAAATACCTATTTTTTTCAAAAATTAATTAAATTAAAGTTTCCAATATTGTCACAAATCTTTTCCACATTTAAAAAAATGCAAAATTACGTAGTTCCCAATATTATCCCACTACTACATTTGAAACAAGTTGTCCTGACAACACTAAATCTATATAGTTGGTACTATTCACTCAGTTACCAGAATAGTCACAAGTCTTCTCCAGAATTTTTGCATTCTTCAATCAACAATTTTTTTTTTTTAATTGTGAAAAATCATTTCAGTGCGCCTACACTTTATCTAAATAGTGTAGTTTCGGTTCCACATTTCTCAGTACCCAAGGTTTTCAAAAATTTAAACAATATTTTTCAGATTTTTTGTTTCAAAATTGTTAAAAACATTTTTTTTTTTAGAAAATAGTGTACTTCGGTTCCAAATTTCTTAGTACGCAAGATTTTCAAAATTTTAAACGTTCTTTTTCATTTTTTTTTACAAAATTCTAAAAATTTTTCTCAAAATTTTTTTCCAAAAAAAAAAAAAAAATTCAGTTTTGAAAAAATGTTTCAAAATTGTTATATACTATATATGATATATATCAAATATATATATATTATACTAGTTCCCAATATTATTCCAAATATCCCACTACTACATTTGGGATATTTGGATATAATATAACACTTTGGTACTATTCACCTAGTTACCAGAATAGTCACAAGTCCTCTCCAGAATTTTTGCATTCAACAATATTTTTCAGATTTTTTCCAAAATTGTCAAAAATCATTTCTGTGCGCCTACAACACTAACTCTAATAATAGTTTTTTTCCAAAATTGTCAAATACTATTTTTTTTTTTTTTTTAATTAAGATTTACAGTTTCCTATATTGTCACAAATATTTTCTAGATTAAAAAAAAAGACAAAATTACTTAGTTCCTAATATTATTCGAAACCCCACTACTACATTTGAAACAAGTGGTTCTTACGCCACTAAATCTATATAGGCTAGCTTTGGTACTATTCACCCAGTTACCAGAATAGTCACAAGTGCTCTCCAGAATTTTTGCAGTCAACAATGTTTTTCAGATTTTTTTTTTGTTCTAAATTATCAAAAATCATTTCAGTGCGCCTACAACACTTTATCTAAATAGTGTAGATTCGGTTCCAAATTCTCAGTACGCAAGATTTTCAAAATTTTAAACAATCTTTTTCATTTTTTTTTTACAAAATTCTAAAATTTTTTCTCAAAATTCTTTTCCAAAAAAAAATAAAATTTTCAGTTTTGTAAATTGTCATGTTTTAGGGTATATAAATTTTCAATTCAAAATTTCTCAGAACTCAAGATTTTCAAAACTGTTAAACATCTTTTTCAGATTTTTTGTTTCAAAATTGTTAAAATCATTTTTTTTTTTAGTCACAAAACTATTCCAGATTTAAAAAAGGCAAAATTACTTAGTTACCAATATTATTCGAAATCCCACTACTACGTTTGAAACAAGTGGTCCTTCGCCACTAAATCTATATAGGCTAGCTTTGGTACTATTCACCCAGTTACCAGAATAGTCACAAGTGCATTCCAGAATTTTTGCAGTCACAATGTTTTTCAGAATTTTTTTTGTTCAAAATTATCAAAAATCTTTCAGTGCGCCTACAACACTTTATCTAAATAGTGTAGATTCGGTTCAAAATTTCTAAGAACTCAAGATTTTCAAAACTGTTAAACATATTTTTCAGATTTTTTGTTTCAAAATTGTTAAAATCATTTTTTTTTTTTTTCAGAAATAGTGTACTTCAGTTCCAAATTTTTAAGTACGTAAGATTTCCAAAATTTTAAACAATATTTTTCATTTTTTAATAAAATTCTACAAGTTTTTCTCAAAATTCTTTTCCAAAAAAAATTTCAGTTGTGAAAAAATTTTTCAAAAATTAAAATTTACAGTTTCCAGTATTGTCACAAATCTTTTCCACATTTAAAAAAAGGCAAAATTACTTAGTTCCCAATATTATTTATTTTTTTAAAATTATAGAATATTTATTATTTCATGATTGAACTGTTAATTTTACTTTCTCCAAGTTTTCTAGACGAAGTCTTGACATGAATACGAAAAAACTGACGAAGAAAAAGGGGAAAAAACAACTATGAATAGAAATTAATAAAAAATGATAATTACAGCAAAAACTTAGAACTACCAGAACTAACACTGGTTAAAGGATTGATGTTTGTCTGTTGACTGGCAATGAATTCTGATGAGAGAAAGTGGGATTTCTCGAAACATATGTAAATTCAACAACCCAGTCAAGAAAAATTATCAAACATTTTTAATAATAAAATTCTTCAAGTTGTAATTCCTAACTTCAGTAAAAATAATTTAATGAAAATTAAAATTTCATTAAAATTATCAAGAAATTTTTAAAATTGTTAAAATTCATTTTTTATTTATCATACTAGTTCTTATATCATTCCTAATATCCCACTACTACATTTGGAACAACTGCTCCTTATTATAACACTTAATCTATATAGTCTATCTAGTTTTGGCACCATTCATCCCTTGGCTAGAATGTTCTCAAAGCTTCTCCAACTTTTTTTTTTTAATTTTCACTACCAAATGTCACAGTACTCAAGATTTTCAACATATTTAATTATCTTTATAATATTTTTTTTTCCAAAATTGTCAATTTTTTTTTAAATTAAGATTTACAGTTTCCTATATTGTCACAAATATTTTCTAGATTTACAAAAAAGACAAAATTACTTAGTTCCTAATATTATTCGAAACCCCACTACTACATTTGAAACAAGTGGTCCTTCGCCACTAAATCTATATAGGCTAGCTTTGGTACTATTCTCCCAGTTACCAGAATAGTCACAAGTGCATTCCAGAATTTTTGCAGTCAACAATGTTTTTCAGAATTTTTTTTGTTCAAAATTATCAAAAATCTTTCAGTGCGCCTACAACACTTTATCTAAATAGTGTAGATTCGGTTCCAAATTTTTCAGTACGCAAGATTTTCACAATTTTAAACAATCTTTTTCATTTTTTTTTACAAAATTCTAAAATTTTTTCTCAAAATTCTTTTCCAAAAAAAATAAAATTTTCAGTTTTGAAAATTGCCATGTTTTAGGGTATATAAATTTTCAATTCAAAATTTCTCAGAACTCAAGATTTTCAAAACTGTTAAACATATTTTTCAGATTTTTTGTTTCAAAATTGTTCAAATCATTTTTTTTTTTTTTTTTTTCAATAGTGTACTTCAGTTCCAAATTTTTAAGTACGTAAGATTTCCAAAATTTTAAACAATATTTTTCATTTTTTAATCAAATTCTACAAGTTTTTCTCAAAATTCTTTTCCAAAAAAAAAAAAAAGAAATAAAATTTTCAGTTTTGAAAATTGTCATGTTTTAGGGTATATAAATTTTCAATTCAAAATTTCTCAGAACTCAAGATTTTCAAAACTGTTAAACATCTTTTTCAGATTTTTTGTTTCAAAATTGTTAAAATCATTTTTTTTTTTTTTAGTCACAAAACTATTCCAGATTTAAAAAAGGCAAAATTACTTAGTTACCAATATTATTCGAAATCCCAATACTACCTTTGAAACAAGTGGTCCTTACAACACTAATTCTATATAGTCTAGCTTTGGTACCATTCACCCAGTTACCAGAATAGTCACAAATCTTCTCCAGAATTTTTGCATTCAACAATCAACAATGTTTTTCAGATTTTTTTTCCAAAATTGTCAAAAATCATTTCTGTGCGCCTACAAACTTAATCTAAATAATGCAGCTTCGGTTCCAAATTTTTCGGTAGTCATGATTTCAAAAATTTTAAACAATCTTTTCATTTTTTTTACAAAATTCTAAAAATTTTTCTCAAAATTATTTTCCAAAAAAAAATAAAATTTTCAGTTTTGAAAATTGTCATGTTTTAGAATCTTTAAATTTTCAATTCAAAATTTCTCAGAACTCAAGAATTTCAAAACTGTTAAACATCTTTTTCAAATTTGTTGTTTCAAAATTGTTAAGTCCTAAGAATTCCAAAATTTTAAACAATATTTTTAATTTTTTTAATAAAATTGTACAAGTTTTTCTCAAAATTATTTTCCAAAAAAAATTTCAGTTGTGAAAAAATTTTTCAAAAATTAAAATTTACAGTTTCCAATATTGTCACAAATCTTTTCCACATTTAAAAAAAGCAAAATTACTTAGTTCCCAATATTATTTATTTTTTATAAATTATAGAATAATTATTATTTCATAATTGAACTGTTTATTTTACTTTCTCCAAGTTTTCTAAACGAAGTCTTGACATGAATACGAAAAAACTGGAGAAGAAAATGGGGAAAAAACAAATATGAATAGAAATTAATAAAAAATGATAATTACAGCAAAAACTTAGAACTACCAGAACTAACACTGGTTAAAGGATTGACGTTTGACTGTTGACTGGCCGGCACCGAAATGATGTATGTGGTTAGAACGCAATGAATTCTGATGAGAGAAAGTGGGATTTCTCGAAACATATGTAAATTCAATAACCCAGGTTCGAATCCCAGTCAAGAAAAATGATCAACCATTTTTAATAATAAAATTTTTCAAGTTGTAATCTAACTTCAGTAAAAATAATTTAATGAAAATTAAAATTTCATTAAAATTATCAAGAAATTTTTAAAATTGTTAAAACTCATTTTTTATTTATCATACTAGTTCCTTATATTATCCAAATATCCCACTTCTACATTTGGAACAAGTGCTCCTTATTCACTTTTTCACTTAATCTATATAGTCTATCTAGCTTTGACACCATTCATCCATTGGCTAGAATGTTCACAAAGCTGCTCCAACTTTTTTTTTTTAAATTTTCACTACCAAATTTCACAGTACTCAAGATTTTCAACATATTTAATTATCTTTATAATATTTTTTTTCCAAAATTGTCAAATACTTATTTTTTTTAAAATTAAGATTTACAGTTTCATATATTGTCACAAATATTTTCTAGATTTAAAAAAAGACAAAATTACTTAGTTCCTAATATTATTCGAAACCCCACTACTGCATTTTAAACAAGTGGTCCTTACGCCACTAAATCTATATAGGCTAGCTTTGGTACTATTCACCCAGTTACCAGAATAGTCACAAGTCCTCTCCAGAATTTTTGCATTCAACAATGTTTTTCAGATTTTTTTTTTGTTCAAAATTATCAAAAATCATTTCAGTGCGCCTGCAACACTTTATCTAAATAGTGTAGATTCGGTTCCAAATTTCTCAGTACGCAAGATTTTCACAATTTTAAACAATCTTTTTCATTTTTTTACAAAATTCTAAAAATTTTTCTCAAAATTCTTTTTCAAAAAAACTAAAATTTTCAGTTTTGAAAATTGTCTGTTTCAGAATATTTAAATTTTCAATTCAAAATTTCTCAGAACTCAAGATTTTCAAAATTGTCAAAAATCTTTTCTTCTTTCATTCTTTTTTTCAGAATATTATACTAGTTCCTTATAAAGGGTGGTTAAATTGTAAGGGCCGATGTTGAATGTGAACCACACCTAAACGCCAAGCTTTTTTCCGAATTTTATTTGACATTTCTCTATTTCAGACTTACTCAATTTGAACCAAGGAGAGATACACAATCCAACAACGTGTTAAAGTTATCCAGACTTATTATGAAAATGGGCGTTTCAATCAAAATGCATATCGTGCACTTCGTGATTTTTTTTTGGTCAATTTGATCGTCCAAATGTGCGTACAATCGCAAAAATCGTGGAAAAATTCGAGCAACCCGGGTCTGTACAAGATGTGAGAACACCAGTGCATACTCGCACGGCTCGTACTGCAGAAAATATTGCTGCTGTTCGCGATAGTGTGGCTGAAGAGCCGTCCACCTCAACTCGTCGTCGTGCCCAACAATTGCACGTCTCACGCTCGTCGTTGATGAACATTATGCATAAAGACTTGCATTTACACGCTTACAAGGTGCAATTGGCTCAAGCCTCGTGACCAATCCAAACGTCGTGAATGGGCAGAATCACGGCAAGAAATGGCAACAGTGGATGATCAATTTTCGAAGAAAATCATCTTCAGTGATGAGGCACATTTTCCCCTCAGTGGATTCGTCAATAAACAGAATTGCCGCATTTGGGCGAATGAGAATCCAAGAGTGATTGTCGAAAAACCAATGCACCCACAAAGAGTGACTGTTTGGTGCGGTTTATGGGCTGGCGGCATCATCGGGCCGTATTTTTTCCAAAATGAGGTCGGTCAGGCAGTTACTGTGAATGGTGTTCGCTATCGTGAGATGATAACGATCTTTTTATGGCCCGAATTGGAAGATATGGATGTGGACGATATGTGGTTTCAGCAGGACGATGCTGAAATTCAGCAGAATTCAGGTTTGAAAAAAATTTTCAAAATTGTTAAAAATCATTTTTTATTATACTAGTTTCTTATATATTCCAAATATCTCACTACTACATTTGGAACAAGTGCTCTATATTATAACACTTAATCTATATAGTCTATCTAGCTTTGACACTAATCATCCATCCAATTTTCACTGCCAAATTTTAAGTACTCAAGATTTTCAACATCTTTTTAAGATTTTTTTCCAAAATTGTCAAATACTTATTTTTTAAAAATTAAAATTTACAGTTGTAATTGTCACACATTTTTTCCATATTTAAAAAAAGGCAAAAATACGTAGTTATTCGAAATCCCCCTACTACATTTGAAACAAGTGGTCCTTACAACACTAAATCTATATAGTCTAGCTTTGGTACGATTCACCCAGTTACCACAATAGGCACAAATCTTCTCCAGAATTTTTGCATTCAACAATTTTTTCAGATTTTTTTTTCCAAAATTGTCAAAAATCATTTCTGTGCGCCTACAACACTTAATCTAAATAATGTAGCTTCGGTTACAAATTTTTGACAAAATTCTAAAATTTTTTTCAAAATTCTTTTCAAAAAAAAAAATTCAGTTTAGAAAAAATTTCTCAAAATTGTTAAAAATCATTTTTTTCTTTTTTTTCAAAATATTATTCTTATATATTCCAAATATCTCACTACTACATTTGGAACAAGTGCTCTATATTATAACACTTAATCTATATAGTCTATCTAGCTTTGACACTAATCATCCATCCAATTTTCACTGCCAAATTTTAAGTACTCAAGATTTTCAACATCTTTTTAAGATTTTTTTCCAAAATTGTCAAATACTTATTTTTTAAAAATTAAAATTTACAGTTGTAATTGTCACACATTTTTTCCATATTTAAAAAAAGGCAAAAATACGTAGTTATTCGAAATCCCCCTACTACATTTGAAACAAGTGGTCCTTACAACACTAAATCTATATAGTCTAGCTTTGGTACGATTCACCCAGTTACCACAATAGGCACAAATCTTCTCCAGAATTTTTGCATTCAACAATTTTTTCAGATTTTTTTTTCCAAAATTGTCAAAAATCATTTCTGTGCGCCTACAACACTTAATCTAAATAATGTAGCTTCGGTTCCAAATTTTTTACAAAATTCTAAAAATTTTTTTCAAAATTCTTTTCAAAAAAAAAAAAATCAGTTTTGAAAACATTTCTCAAAATTGTTAAAAATCATTTTTTTTTTTTTTTTTTTCAAAATATTATTCTTATATATTCCAAATATCTCACTACTACATTTGGAACAATTGCTCCTTATTATAACACTTAATCTATATATCTAGCTTTGGCACCATTCATCCATTGGCTAGAATGTTGACAAAGCTTCTCCAACTTTTTTTTTTAAATTTTCACTACCAAATTTCACAGTACTCAAGATTTTCAACATATTTAATTATCTTTTTAAGATTTTTTTTTTCCAAAATTGTCAAATACTTATTTTTTTTCAAAAATTAAAATTTACAGTTTCCAATATTGTCACTAATCATTTCCAGATTTAAAACAAGGCAAAATTACTTAGTTCCTAATATTATTCGAAATCATACTACTACATTTGAAACAAGTGGTTCTTACAACACTAAATCTATATAGTCTAGCTTTGGTACGATTCACCCAGTTACCACAATAGGCACAAATCTTCTCCAGAATTTTTGCATTCAACAATTTTTTCAGATTTTTTTTTCCAAAATTGTCAAAAATCATTTCTGTGCGCCTACAACACTTAATCTAAATAATGTAGCTTCGGTTCCAAATTTTTGACAAAATTCTAAAAATTTTTTTCAAAATTCTTTTCAAAAAAAAAAAATCTGTTTTGAAAACATTTCTCAAAATTGTTAAAAATCATTTTTTTTTTTTTTTTTTTCAAAATATTATTCTTATATATTCCAAATATCTCACTACTACATTTGGAACAATTGCTCCTTATTATAACACTTAATCTATATATCTAGCTTTGGCACCATTCATCCATTGGCTAGAATGTTGACAAAGCTTCTCCAACTTTTTTTTTTAAATTTTCACTACCAAATTTCACAGTACTCAAGATTTTCAACATATTTAATTATCTTTTTAAGATTTTTTTCCAAAATTGTCAAATAATAATTTTTAAACAAAAAATAAAGTTTATAGTTTCCAATATTGTCACTAATCATTTCCAGATATAAAACAAGGCAAAATTACTTAGTTCCTAATATTATTCGAAATCATACTACTACATTTGAAACAAGTGGTTCTTACAACACTAAATCTGTATAGTCTAGCTTTCGTACCATTCACCCAGTTACAAGAATTTTTGCATTCAACAATCAACAATGTTTTTCATATTTTTTTTTTCAAAATCGTCAAAAATAATTTCAGTGCTCCTACACTTTACCTAAATAGTGTAGCTTCGGTTCCAAATTTCTTAGTACGCAAAATTTTCAAAATTTTAAACAATATTTTTCATTTTTATACAAAATTCTAAAAATTTTTCTCAAAATTCTTTTCAAAAAAAAAATAAAATTTTAAGTTTTCAGAATATTTAAATTTTCAATTGAAAATTTTTCAGAACTCAAGATTTTTAAAATTGTCAAAAATCTTTTTCAGATTTTTTTGTGTCAAAAAAATCATTTCAGTGCGCCTACACTTTATCTAAATAGTGTAGCTTCGGTTCCAAATTTCTCAGTACGCAAGATTTTCAAAATTTTAAACAACATTTTTCAGATTTTTTGTTTCAAAATTGTTAAAATCGTGTTTTTTTTTTTTTTTCAGAAAATAGTGTACATCGGTAATTCAGTTTTGAAAAAAATTTTCAAAATTGTTAAAAATCATTTTTTTTAGAATATTATACTAGTTGCTTATATTATTCCAAATATCCCACTACTACTAATTTTTCACTACCAAATTTCACAGTACTCAAGATTTTCAACATATTAATTATCTTTTTAAGATTTTTTTCCAAAATTGTCGAATACCTATTTTTTCAAAAATTAAAATTTACAGTTTCCAATATTGTCACAAATCTTTTCCACATTAAAAAAAAGGCAAAATTACGTAGTTCCCAATATTATTCGAAATCCCACTACTACATTTGAAACAAGTTGTCCAGCAAACACTAAATCTATATAGTCTAACATTGGTACTATTCACTCAGTTACCAGAATAGTCACAAGTCTTCTCCAGAATTTTTGCATTCATCAATCAACAATTTTTTTTTTTTTTTAAACTGTCAAAAATCATTTCAGTGCGCCTACACTTTATCTAAATAGTGTAGCTTCGGTTCCAAATTTCTCAGTACGCAAGATTTCCAAAATTTTAAACAATCTTTTTCATTTTTTTACAAAATTCTAAACATTTTTCTCAAAATTCTTTTTCAAAAAAACTAAAATTTTCAGTTTTGAAAATTGTCTGTTTCAGAATATTTAAATTTTCAATTCAAAATTTCTCAGAACTCAAGATTTTCACAATTGTCAAAAATCTTTTTCAGATTTTTTGTTTCAAAATTGTCAAAAATCATTTCAGTGCGCCTAACTTTATCTAAATAGTGTAGCTTCGGTTCCAAATTTCTCAGTACGCAAGATTTCCAAAATTTTAAACAATCTTTTTCATTTTTTTACAAAATTCTAAAAATTTTTCTCAAAATTCTTTTTCAAAAAAACTAAAATTTTCAGTTTTGAAAATTGTCTGTTTCAGAATATTTAAATTTTCAATTCAAAATTTCTCAGAACTCAAGATTTTCAAAATTGTCAAAAATCTTTTTCAGATTTTTTGTTTCAAAATTGTTAAAATCATTTTTTTTTTTTTTTTCAGAAAATAGTGTACTTCGGTTCCAAATTTCTTAGTACGCAAGATTTTCAAAATTTTAAACAATATTTTTCATTTTTATACAAAATTCTAAAAATTTTTCTCAAAATTCTTTTCAAAAAAAAAAAAAAAATAAAATTTTAAGTTTTCAGAATATTTAAATTTTCAATTGAAAACAATAAACAATATTTTTCCTTTTTATACAAAATTCTAAAAATTTTTCTCAAAATTCTTTTCAAAAAAAAAATAAAATTTTAAGTTTTCAGAATATTTAAATTTTCAATTGAAAATTTTTCAGAACTCAAGATTTTTAAAATTGTCAAAAATCTTTTTCAGTTTTTTTTTTGTCAAAAAAATCATTTCAGTGCGCCTACACTTTATCTAAATAGTGTAGCTTCGGTTCCAAATTTCTCAGTACCCAAGATTTTCAAAATTTTAAACAACATTTTTCAGATTTTTTGTTTCAAAATTGTTAAAATCATGTTGTTTTTTTTTTCAGAAAATAGTGTACTTCGGTTCCAAATTTCTTAGTACGCAAGATTTTCAAAATTTTAAACAATATTTTTCATTTTTTTACAAAATTCTAAAAATGTTTCTCAAAATTCTTTTCAAAAAAAAAATAAAATTTTAAGTTTTCAGAATATTTAAATTTTCAATTGAAATTTTTTCAGAACTCAAGATTTTTAAAATTGTCAAAAATCTTTTTCAGAGTTTTTTGTGTCAAAAAAATCATTTCAGTGCGCCTACACTTTATCTAAATAGTGTAGCTTCGGTTCCAAATTTCTCAGTACGCAAGATTTCCAAAATTTTAAACAATCTTTTTCATTTTTTTACAAAATTCTAAAAATTTTTCTCAAAATTCTTTTTCAAAAAAACTAAATTTTTCAGTTTTGAAAATTCTTTTCAAAAAAAAAAATTCAGTTTAGAAAAAATTTCTCAAAATTGTTAAAAATCATTTTTTTCTTTTTTTTCAAAATATTATTCTTATATATTCCAAATATCTCACTACTACATTTGGAACAAGTGCTCTATATTATAACACTTAATCTATATAGTCTATCTAGCTTTGACACTAATCATCCATCCAATTTTCACTGCCAAATTTTAAGTACTCAAGATTTTCAACATCTTTTTAAGATTTTTTTCCAAAATTGTCAAATACTTATTTTTTAAAAATTAAAATTTACAGTTGTAATTGTCACACATTTTTTCCATATTTAAAAAAAGGCAAAAATACGTAGTTATTCGAAATCCCCCTACTACATTTGAAACAAGTGGTCCTTACAACACTAAATCTATATAGTCTAGCTTTGGTACGATTCACCCAGTTACCACAATAGGCACAAATCTTCTCCAGAATTTTTGCATTCAACAATTTTTTCAGATTTTTTTTTCCAAAATTGTCAAAAATCATTTCTGTGCGCCTACAACACTTAATCTAAATAATGTAGCTTCGGTTCCAAATTTTTTACAAAATTCTAAAAATTTTTTTCAAAATTCTTTTCAAAAAAAAAAAATCAGTTTTGAAAACATTTCTCAAAATTGTTAAAAATCATTTTTTTTTTTTTTTTTTCAAAATATTATTCTTATATATTCCAAATATCTCACTACTACATTTGGAACAATTGCTCCTTATTATAACACTTAATCTATATATCTAGCTTTGGCACCATTCATCCATTGGCTAGAATGTTGACAAAGCTTCTCCAACTTTTTTTTTTAAATTTTCACTACCAAATTTCACAGTACTCAAGATTTTCAACATATTTAATTATCTTTTTAAGATTTTTTTTTTCCAAAATTGTCAAATACTTATTTTTTTTCAAAAATTAAAATTTACAGTTTCCAATATTGTCACTAATCATTTCCAGATTTAAAACAAGGCAAAATTACTTAGTTCCTAATATTATTCGAAATCATACTACTACATTTGAAACAAGTGGTTCTTACAACACTAAATCTATATAGTCTAGCTTTGGTACGATTCACCCAGTTACCACAATAGGCACAAATCTTCTCCAGAATTTTTGCATTCAACAATTTTTTCAGATTTTTTTTTCCAAAATTGTCAAAAATCATTTCTGTGCGCCTACAACACTTAATCTAAATAATGTAGCTTCGGTTCCAAATTTTTGACAAAATTCTAAAAATTTTTTTCAAAATTCTTTTCAAAAAAAAAAAATCTGTTTTGAAAACATTTCTCAAAATTGTTAAAAATCATTTTTTTTTTTTTTTTCAAAATATTATTCTTATATATTCCAAATATCTCACTACTACATTTGGAACAATTGCTCCTTATTATAACACTTAATCTATATATCTAGCTTTGGCACCATTCATCCATTGGCTAGAATGTTGACAAAGCTTCTCCAACTTTTTTTTTTTTAAATTTTCACTACCAAATTTCACAGTACTCAAGATTTTCAACATATTTAATTATCTTTTTAAGATTTTTTTCCAAAATTGTCAAATAATAATTTTTAAACAAAAAATAAAGTTTATAGTTTCCAATATTGTCACTAATCATTTCCAGATATAAAACAAGGCAAAATTACTTAGTTCCTAATATTATTCGAAATCATACTACTACATTTGAAACAAGTGGTTCTTACAACACTAAATCTGTATAGTCTAGCTTTCGTACCATTCACCCAGTTACAAGAATTTTTGCATTCAACAATCAACAATGTTTTTCATATTTTTTTTTTCAAAATCGTCAAAAATAATTTCAATGCACCTACACTTTACCTAAATAGTGTAGCTTCGGTTCCAAATTTCTTAGTACGCAAAATTTTCAAAATTTTAAACAATATTTTTCATTTTTATACAAAATTCTAAAAATTTTTCTCAAAATTCTTTTCAAAAAAAAAAATAAAATTTTAAGTTTTCAGAATATTTAAATTTTCAATTGAAATTTTTTCAGAACTCAAGATTTTTAAAATTGTCAAAAATCTTTTTCAGAGTTTTTTGTGTCAAAAAAATAATTTCAGTGCGCCTACACTTTATCTAAATAGTGTAGCTTCGGTTCCAAATTTCTCAGTACGCAAGATTTCCAAAATTTTAAACAATCTTTTTCATTTTTTTACAAAATTCTAAAAATTTTTCTCAAAATTCTTTTTCAAAAAAACTAAATTTTTCAGTTTTGAAAATTGTCTGTATCAGAATATTTAAATTTTCAATTCAAAATTTCTCAGAACTCAAGATTTTCAAAATTGTCAAAAATCTTTTTCAGATTTTTTGTTTCAAAATTGTTAGAATCATTTTTTTTTTTTTTTAGAAAATAGTGTACTTCGGTTCCAAATTTCTTAGTACGCAAAATTTTCAAAATTTTAAACAATATTTTTCATTTTTATACAAAATTCTAAAAATGTTTCTCAAAATTCTTTTCAAAAAAAAAAAAATAAAATTTTAAGTTTTCAGAATATTTAAATTTTCAATTGAAATTTTTTCAGAACTCAAGATTTTTAAAATTGTCAAAAATCTTTTTCAGAGTTTTTTGTGTCAAAAAAATCATTTCAGTGCGCCTACACTTTATCTAAATAGTGTAGCTTCGGTTCCAAATTTCTCAGTACGCAAGATTTCCAAAATTTTAAACAATCTTTTTCATTTTTTTACAAAATTCTAAAAATTTTTCTCAAAATTCTTTTTCAAAAAAACTAAAATTTTCAGTTTTGAAAATTGTCTGTTTCAGAATATTTAAATTTTCAATTCAAAATTTCTCAGAACTCAAGATTTTCAAAATTGTCAAAAATCTTTTCTTCTTTCATTCTTTTTTTCAGAATATTATACTAGTTCCTTATAAAGGGTGGTTAAATTGTAAGGGCCGATGTTGAATGTGAACCACACCTAAACGCCAAGCTTTTTTCCGAATTTTATTTGACATTTCTCTATTTCAGACTTACTCAATTTGAACCAAGGAGAGATACACAATCCAACAACGTGTTAAAGTTATCCAGACTTATTATGAAAATGGGCGTTTCAATCAAAATGCATATCGTGCACTTCGTGATTTTTTTTTGGTCAATTTGATCGTCCAAATGTGCGTACAATCGCAAAAATCGTGGAAAAATTCGAGCAACCCGGGTCTGTACAAGATGTGAGAACACCAGTGCATACTCGCACGGCTCGTACTGCAGAAAATATTGCTGCTGTTCGCGATAGTGTGGCTGAAGAGCCGTCCACCTCAACTCGTCGTCGTGCCCAACAATTGCACGTCTCACGCTCGTCGTTGATGAACATTATGCATAAAGACTTGCATTTACACGCTTACAAGGTGCAATTGGCTCAAGCCTCGTGACCAATCCAAACGTCGTGAATGGGCAGAATCACGGCAAGAAATGGCAACAGTGGATGATCAATTTTCGAAGAAAATCATCTTCAGTGATGAGGCACATTTTCCCCTCAGTGGATTCGTCAATAAACAGAATTGCCGCATTTGGGCGAATGAGAATCCAAGAGTGATTGTCGAAAAACCAATGCACCCACAAAGAGTGACTGTTTGGTGCGGTTTATGGGCTGGCGGCATCATCGGGCCGTATTTTTTCCAAAATGAGGTCGGTCAGGCAGTTACTGTGAATGGTGTTCGCTATCGTGAGATGATAACGATCTTTTTATGGCCCGAATTGGAAGATATGGATGTGGACGATATGTGGTTTCAGCAGGACGATGCTGAAATTCAGCAGAATTCAGGTTTGAAAAAAATTTTCAAAATTGTTAAAAATCATTTTTTATTATACTAGTTTCTTATATATTCCAAATATCTCACTACTACATTTGGAACAAGTGCTCTATATTATAACACTTAATCTATATAGTCTATCTAGCTTTGACACTAATCATCCATCCAATTTTCACTGCCAAATTTTAAGTACTCAAGATTTTCAACATCTTTTTAAGATTTTTTTCCAAAATTGTCAAATACTTATTTTTTAAAAATTAAAATTTACAGTTGTAATTGTCACACATTTTTTCCATATTTAAAAAAAGGCAAAAATACGTAGTTATTCGAAATCCCCCTACTACATTTGAAACAAGTGGTCCTTACAACACTAAATCTATATAGTCTAGCTTTGGTACGATTCACCCAGTTACCACAATAGGCATAAATCTTCTCCAGAATTTTTGCATTCAACAATTTTTTCAGATTTTTTTTTCCAAAATTGTCAAAAATCATTTCTGTGCGCCTACAACACTTAATCTAAATAATGTAGCTTCGGTTACAAATTTTTGACAAAATTCTAAAATTTTTTTTCAAAATTCTTTTCAAAAAAAAAAATTCAGTTTAGAAAAAATTTCTCAAAATTGTTAAAAATCATTTTTTTCTTTTTTTTCAAAATATTATTCTTATATATTCCAAATATCTCACTACTACATTTGGAACAAGTGCTCTATATTATAACACTTAATCTATATAGTCTATCTAGCTTTGACACTAATCATCCATCCAATTTTCACTGCCAAATTTTAAGTACTCAAGATTTTCAACATCTTTTTAAGATTTTTTTCCAAAATTGTCAAATACTTATTTTTTAAAAATTAAAATTTACAGTTGTAATTGTCACACATTTTTTCCATATTTAAAAAAAGGCAAAAATACGTAGTTATTCGAAATCCCCCTACTACATTTGAAACAAGTGGTCCTTACAACACTAAATCTATATAGTCTAGCTTTGGTACGATTCACCCAGTTACCACAATAGGCACAAATCTTCTCCAGAATTTTTGCATTCAACAATTTTTTCAGATTTTTTTTTCCAAAATTGTCAAAAATCATTTCTGTGCGCCTACAACACTTAATCTAAATAATGTAGCTTCGGTTCCAAATTTTTTACAAAATTCTAAAAATTTTTTTCAAAATTCTTTTCAAAAAAAAAAAAATCAGTTTTGAAAACATTTCTCAAAATTGTTAAAAATCATTTTTTTTTTTTTTTTTCAAAATATTATTCTTATATATTCCAAATATCTCACTACTACATTTGGTACAATTGCTCCTTATTATAACACTTAATCTATATATCTAGCTTTGGCACCATTCATCCATTGGCTAGAATGTTGACAAAGCTTCTCCAACTTTTTTTTTTAAATTTTCACTACCAAATTTCACAGTACTCAAGATTTTCAACATATTTAATTATCTTTTTAAGATTTTTTTTTTCCAAAATTGTCAAATACTTATTTTTTTTCAAAAATTAAAATTTACAGTTTCCAATATTGTCACTAATCATTTCCAGATTTAAAACAAGGCAAAATTACTTAGTTCCTAATATTATTCGAAATCATACTACTACATTTGAAACAAGTGGTTCTTACAACACTAAATCTATATAGTCTAGCTTTGGTACGATTCACCCAGTTACCACAATAGGCACAAATCTTCTCCAGAATTTTTGCATTCAACAATTTTTTCAGATTTTTTTTTCCAAAATTGTCAAAAATCATTTCTGTGCGCCTACAACACTTAATCTAAATAATGTAGCTTCGGTTCCAAATTTTTGACAAAATTCTAAAAATTTTTTTCAAAATTCTTTTCAAAAAAAAAAAATCTGTTTTGAAAACATTTCTCAAAATTGTTAAAAATCATTTTTTTTTTTTTTTTTCAAAATATTATTCTTATATATTCCAAATATCTCACTACTACATTTGGAACAATTGCTCCTTATTATAACACTTAATCTATATATCTAGCTTTGGCACCATTCATCCATTGGCTAGAATGTTGACAAAGCTTCTCCAACTTTTTTTTTTAAATTTTCACTACCAAATTTCACAGTACTCAAGATTTTCAACATATTTAATTATCTTTTTAAGATTTTTTTCCAAAATTGTCAAATAATAATTTTTAAACAAAAAATAAAGTTTATAGTTTCCAATATTGTCACTAATCATTTCCAGATATAAAACAAGGCAAAATTACTTAGTTCCTAATATTATTCGAAATCATACTACTACATTTGAAACAAGTGGTTCTTACAACACTAAATCTGTATAGTCTAGCCTTCGTACCATTCACCCAGTTACAAGAATTTTTGCATTCAACAATCAACAATGTTTTTCATATTTTTTTTTTCAAAATCGTCAAAAATAATTTCAGTGCTCCTACACTTTACCTAAATAGTGTAGCTTCGGTTCCAAATTTCTTAGTACGCAAAATTTTCAAAATTTTAAACAATATTTTTCATTTTTATACAAAATTCTAAAAATTTTTCTCAAAATTCTTTTCAAAAAAAAAATAAAATTTTAAGTTTTCAGAATATTTAAATTTTCAATTGAAAATTTTTCAGAACTCAAGATTTTTAAAATTGTCAAAAATCTTTTTCAGATTTTTTTGTGTCAAAAAAATCATTTCAGTGCGCCTACACTTTATCTAAATAGTGTAGCTTCGGTTCCAAATTTCTCAGTACGCAAGATTTTCAAAATTTTAAACAACATTTTTCAGATTTTTTGTTTCAAAATTGTTAAAATCGTGTTTTTTTTTTTTTTTCAGAAAATAGTGTACATCGGTAATTCAGTCTTGAAAAAAATTTTCAAAATTGTTAAAAATCATTTTTTTTAGAATATTATACTAGTTGCTTATATTATTCCAAATATCCCACTACTACTAATTTTTCACTACCAAATTTCACAGTACTCAAGATTTTCAACATATTAATTATCTTTTTAAGATTTTTTTCCAAAATTGTCGAATACCTATTTTTTCAAAAATTAAAATTTACAGTTTCCAATATTGTCACAAATCTTTTCCACATTAAAAAAAAGGCAAAATTACGTAGTTCCCAATATTATTCGAAATCCCACTACTACATTTGAAACAAGTTGTCCAGCAAACACTAAATCTATATAGTCTAACATTGGTACTATTCACTCAGTTACCAGAATAGTCACAAGTCTTCTCCAGAATTTTTGCATTCATCAATCAACAATTTTTTTTTTTTTTTAAACTGTCAAAAATCATTTCAGTGCGCCTACACTTTATCTAAATAGTGTAGCTTCGGTTCCAAATTTCTCAGTACGCAAGATTTCCAAAATTTTAAACAATCTTTTTCATTTTTTTACAAAATTCTAAACATTTTTCTCAAAATTCTTTTTCAAAAAAACTAAAATTTTCAGTTTTGAAAATTGTCTGTTTCAGAATATTTAAATTTTCAATTCAAAATTTCTCAGAACTCAAGATTTTCACAATTGTCAAAAATCTTTTTCAGATTTTTTGTTTCAAAATTGTCAAAAATCATTTCAGTGCGCCTAACTTTATCTAAATAGTGTAGCTTCGGTTCCAAATTTCTCAGTACGCAAGATTTCCAAAATTTTAAACAATCTTTTTCATTTTTTTACAAAATTCTAAAAATTTTTCTCAAAATTCTTTTTCAAAAAACCTAAAATTTTCAGTTTTGAAAATTGTCTGTTTCAGAATATTTAAATTTTCAATTCAAAATTTCTCAGAACTCAAGATTTTCAAAATTGTCAAAAATCTTTTTCAGATTTTTTGTTTCAAAATTGTTAAAATCATTTTTTTTTTTTTTTTCAGAAAATAGTGTACTTCGGTTCCAAATTTCTTAGTACGCAAGATTTTCAAAATTTTAAACAATATTTTTCATTTTTATACAAAATTCTAAAAATTTTTCTCAAAATTCTTTTCAAAAAAAAAAAAAAAATAAAATTTTAAGTTTTCAGAATATTTAAATTTTCAATTGAAAACAATAAACAATATTTTTCCTTTTTATACAAAATTCTAAAAATTTTTCTCAAAATTCTTTTCAAAAAAAAAATAAAATTTTAAGTTTTCAGAATATTTAAATTTTCAATTGAAAATTTTTCAGAACTCAAGATTTTTAAAATTGTCAAAAATCTTTTTCAGTTTTTTTTTTGTCAAAAAAATCATTTCAGTGCGCCTACACTTTATCTAAATAGTGTAGCTTCGGTTCCAAATTTCTCAGTACCCAAGATTTTCAAAATTTTAAACAACATTTTTCAGATTTTTTGTTTCAAAATTGTTAAAATCATGTTGTTTTTTTTCAGAAAATAGTGTACTTCGGTTCCAAATTTCTTAGTACGCAAGATTTTCAAAATTTTAAACAATATTTTTCATTTTTTTACAAAATTCTAAAAATGTTTCTCAAAATTCTTTTCAAAAAAAAAAATAAAATTTTAAGTTTTCAGAATATTTAAATTTTCAATTGAAATTTTTTCAGAACTCAAGATTTTTAAAATTGTCAAAAATCTTTTTCAGAGTTTTTTGTGTCAAAAAAATCATTTCAGTGCGCCTACACTTTATCTAAATAGTGTAGCTTCGGTTCCAAATTTCTCAGTACGCAAGATTTCCAAAATTTTAAACAATCTTTTTCATTTTTTTACAAAATTCTAAAAATTTTTCTCAAAATTCTTTTTCAAAAAAACTAAATTTTTCAGTTTTGAAAATTGTCTGTATCAGAATATTTAAATTTTCAATTCAAAATTTCTCAGAACTCAAGATTTTCAAAATTGTCAAAAATCTTTTTCAGATTTTTTGTTTCAAAATTGTTAGAATCATTTTTTTTTTTTTTTTAGAAAATAGTGTACTTCGGTTCCAAATTTCTTAGTACGCAAAATTTTCAAAATTTTAAACAATATTTTTCATTTTTATACAAAATTCTAAAAATGTTTCTCAAAATTCTTTTCAAAAAAAAAAAATAAAATTTTAAGTTTTCAGAATATTTAAATTTTCAATTGAAATTTTTTCAGAACTCAAGATTTTTAAAATTGTCAAAAATCTTTTTCAGAGTTTTTTGTGTCAAAAAAATCATTTCAGTGCGCCTACACTTTATCTAAATAGTGTAGCTTCGGTTCCAAATTTCTCAGTACGCAAGATTTCCAAAATTTTAAACAACCTTTTTCATTTTTTTACAAAATTCTAAAAATTTTTCTCAAAATTCTTTTTCAAAAAAACTAAAATTTTCAGTTTTGAAAATTGTCTGTTTCAGAATATTTAAATTTTCAATTCAAAATTTCTCAGAACTCAAGATTTTCAAAATTGTCAAAAATCTTTTCTTCTTTCATTCTTTTTTTCAGAATATTATACTAGTTCCTTATAAAGGGTGGTTAAATTGTAAGGGCCGATGTTGAATGTGAACCACACCTAAACGCCAAGCTTTTTTCCGAATTTTATTTGACATTTCTCTATTTCAGACTTACTCAATTTGAACCAAGGAGAGATACACAATCCAACAACGTGTTAAAGTTATCCAGACTTATTATGAAAATGGGCGTTTCAATCAAAATGCATATCGTGCACTTCGTGATTTTTTTTTGGTCAATTTGATCGTCCAAATGTGCGTACAATCGCAAAAATCGTGGAAAAATTCGAGCAACCCGGGTCTGTACAAGATGTGAGAACACCAGTGCATACTCGCACGGCTCGTACTGCAGAAAATATTGCTGCTGTTCGCGATAGTGTGGCTGAAGAGCCGTCCACCTCAACTCGTCGTCGTGCCCAACAATTGCACGTCTCACGCTCGTCGTTGATGAACATTATGCATAAAGGCTTGCATTTACACGCTTACAAGGTGCAATTGGCTCAAGCCTCGTGACCAATCCAAACGTCGTGAATGGGCAGAATCACGGCAAGAAATGGCAACAGTGGATGATCAATTTTCGAAGAAAATCATCTTCAGTGATGAGGCACATTTTCCCCTCAGTGGATTCGTCAATAAACAGAATTGCCGCATTTGGGCGAATGAGAATCCAAGAGTGATTGTCGAAAAACCAATGCACCCACAAAGAGTGACTGTTTGGTGCGGTTTATGGGCTGGCGGCATCATCGGGCCGTATTTTTTCCAAAATGAGGTCGGTCAGGCAGTTACTGTGAATGGTGTTCGCTATCGTGAGATGATAACGATCTTTTTATGGCCCGAATTGGAAGATATGGATGTGGACGATATGTGGTTTCAGCAGGACGATGCTGAAATTCAGCAGAATTCAGGTTTGAAAAAAATTTTCAAAATTGTTAAAAATCATTTTTTATTATACTAGTTTCTTATATATTCCAAATATCTCACTACTACATTTGGAACAAGTGCTCTATATTATAACACTTAATCTATATAGTCTATCTAGCTTTGACACTAATCATCCATCCAATTTTCACTGCCAAATTTTAAGTACTCAAGATTTTCAACATCTTTTTAAGATTTTTTTCCAAAATTGTCAAATACTTATTTTTTAAAAATTAAAATTTACAGTTGTAATTGTCACACATTTTTTCCATATTTAAAAAAAGGCAAAAATACGTAGTTATTCGAAATCCCCCTACTACATTTGAAACAAGTGGTCCTTACAACACTAAATCTATATAGTCTAGCTTTGGTACGATTCACCCAGTTACCACAATAGGCACAAATCTTCTCCAGAATTTTTGCATTCAACAATTTTTTCAGATTTTTTTTTCCAAAATTGTCAAAAATCATTTCTGTGCGCCTACAACACTTAATCTAAATAATGTAGCTTCGGTTACAAATTTTTGACAAAATTCTAAAATTTTTTTTCAAAATTCTTTTCAAAAAAAAAAAAAAAAATTCAGTTTAGAAAAAATTTCTCAAAATTGTTAAAAATCATTTTTTTCTTTTTTTTCAAAATATTATTCTTATATATTCCAAATATCTCACTACTACATTTGGAACAAGTGCTCTATATTATAACACTTAATCTATATAGTCTATCTAGCTTTGACACTAATCATCCATCCAATTTTCACTGCCAAATTTTAAGTACTCAAGATTTTCAACATCTTTTTAAGATTTTTTTCCAAAATTGTCAAATACTTATTTTTTAAAAATTAAAATTTACAGTTGTAATTGTCACACATTTTTTCCATATTTAAAAAAAGGCAAAAATACGTAGTTATTCGAAATCCCCCTACTACATTTGAAACAAGTGGTCCTTACAACACTAAATCTATATAGTCTAGCTTTGGTACGATTCACCCAGTTACCACAATAGGCACAAATCTTCTCCAGAATTTTTGCATTCAACAATTTTTTCAGATTTTTTTTTCCAAAATTGTCAAAAATCATTTCTGTGCGCCTACAACACTTAATCTAAATAATGTAGCTTCGGTTCCAAATTTTTTACAAAATTCTAAAAATTTTTTTCAAAATTCTTTTCAAAAAAAAAAAAATCAGTTTTGAAAACATTTCTCAAAATTGTTAAAAATCATTTTTTTTTTTTTTTTCAAAATATTATTCTTATATATTCCAAATATCTCACTACTACATTTGGAACAATTGCTCCTTATTATAACACTTAATCTATATATCTAGCTTTGGCACCATTCATCCATTGGCTAGAATGTTGACAAAGCTTCTCCAACTTTTTTTTTTAAATTTTCACTACCAAATTTCACAGTACTCAAGATTTTCAACATATTTAATTATCTTTTTAAGATTTTTTTTTTCCAAAATTGTCAAATACTTATTTTTTTTCAAAAATTAAAATTTACAGTTTCCAATATTGTCACTATTCATTTCCAGATTTAAAACAAGGCAAAATTACTTAGTTCCTAATATTATTCGAAATCATACTACTACATTTGAAACAAGTGGTTCTTACAACACTAAATCTATATAGTCTAGCTTTGGTACGATTCACCCAGTTACCACAATAGGCACAAATCTTCTCCAGAATTTTTGCATTCAACAATTTTTTCAGATTTTTTTTTCCAAAATTGTCAAAAATCATTTCTGTGCGCCTAAAACACTTAATCTAAATAATGTAGCTTCGGTTCCAAATTTTTGACAAAATTCTAAAAATTTTTTTCAAAATTCTTTTCAAAAAAAAAAAATCTGTTTTGAAAACATTTCTCAAAATTGTTAAAAATCATTTTTTTTTTTTTTTTCAAAATATTATTCTTATATATTCCAAATATCTCACTACTACATTTGGAACAATTGCTCCTTATTATAACACTTAATCTATATATCTAGCTTTGGCACCATTCATCCATTGGCTAGAATGTTGACAAAGCTTCTCCAACTTTTTTTTTTAAATTTTCACTACCAAATTTCACAGTACTCAAGATTTTCAACATATTTAATTATCTTTTTAAGATTTTTTTCCAAAATTGTCAAATAATAATTTTTAAACAAAAAATAAAGTTTATAGTTTCCAATATTGTCACTAATCATTTCCAGATATAAAACAAGGCAAAATTACTTAGTTCCTAATATTATTCGAAATCATACTACTACATTTGAAACAAGTGGTTCTTACAACACTTAATCTGTATAGTCTAGCTTTCGTACCATTCACCCAGTTACAAGAATTTTTGCATTCAACAATCAACAATGTTTTTCATATTTTTTTTTTCAAAATCGTCAAAAATAATTTCAGTGCACCTACACTTTACCTAAATAGTGTAGCTTCGGTTCCAAATTTCTTAGTACGCAAAATTTTCAAAATTTTAAACAATATTTTTCATTTTTATACAAAATTCTAAAAATGTTTCTCAAAATTCTTTTCAAAAAAAAAATAAAATTTTAAGTTTTCAGAATATTTAAATTTTCAATTGAAAATTTTTCAGAACTCAAGATTTTTAAAATTGTCAAAAATCTTTTTCAGATTTTTTTGTGTCAAAAAAATCATTTCAGTGCGCCTACACTTTATCTAAATAGTGTAGCTTCGGTTCCAAATTTCTCAGTACCCAAGATTTTCAAAATTTTAAACAACATTTTTCAGATTTTTTGTTTCAAAATTGTTAAAATCATGTTGTTTTTTTCAGAAAATAGTGTACTTCGGTTCCAAATTTCTCAGTACGCAAGATTTCAGAAAATAGTGTACTCTTTTTCAAAAAAAAAAAAAATTCAGTTTTGAAAAAAAATTTCAAAATTGTTAAAAATCATTTTTTTTAGAATATTATACTAGTTGCTTATATTATTCCAAATATCCCACTACTACTAATTTTTCACTACCAAATTTCACAGTACTCAAGATTTTCAACATATTAATTATCTTTTTAAGATTTTTTTCCAAAATTGTTTTTTTCAAAAATTAAAATTTACAGTTTCCAATATTGTCACAAATCTTTTCCACATTTAAAAAAAGGCAAAATTACGTAGTTCCCAATATTATTCGAAATCCCACTACTACATTTGAAACAAGTTGTCCAGACAACACTAAATCTATATAGTCTAACTTTGGTACTATTCACTCAGTTACCAGAATAGTCTTTTCCAGAATTTTTGCATTCATCAATCAACAATTTTTTTTTTTTTTTAAACTGTCAAAAATCATTTCAGTGCGCCTACACTTTATCTAAATAGTGTAGCTTCGGTTCCAAATTTCTCAGTACGCAAGATTTTCAAAATTTTAAACAACATTTTTCAGATTTTTTGTTTCAAAATTGTTAAAATCGTGTTTTTTTTTTTTTTTTCAGAAAATAGTGTACATCGGTAATTCAGTTTTGAAAAAAATTTTCAAAATTGTTAAAAATCATTTTTTTTAGAATATTATACTAGTTGCTTATATTATTCCAAATATCCCACTACTACTAATTTTTCACTACCAAATTTCACAGTACTCAAGATTTTCAACATATTAATTATCTTTTTAAGATTTTTTTCCAAAATTGTCGAATACCTATTTTTTCAAAAATTAAAATTTACAGTTTCCAATATTGTCACAAATCTTTTCCACATTAAAAAAAAGGCAAAATTACGTAGTTCCCAATATTATTCGAAATCCCACTACTACATTTGAAACAAGTTGTCCAGCAAACACTAAATCTATATAGTCTAACATTGGTACTATTCACTCAGTTACCAGAATAGTCACAAGTCTTCTCCAGAATTTTTGCATTCATCAATCAACAAATTTTTTTTTTTTTTAAACTGTCAAAAATCATTTCAGTGCGCCTACACTTTATCTAAATAGTGTAGCTTCGGTTCCAAATTTCTCAGTACGCAAGATTTCCAAAATTTTAAACAATCTTTTTCATTTTTTTACAAAATTCTAAACATTTTTCTCAAAATTCTTTTTCAAAAAAACTAAAATTTTCAGTTTTGAAAATTGTCTGTTTCAGAATATTTAAATTTTCAATTCAAAATTTCTCAGAACTCAAGATTTTCACAATTGTCAAAAATCTTTTTCAGATTTTTTGTTTCAAAATTGTCAAAAATCATTTCAGTGCGCCTAACTTTATCTAATTAGTGTAGCTTCGGTTCCAAATTTCTCAGTACGCAAGATTTCCAAAATTTTAAACAATCTTTTTCATTTTTTTACAAAATTCTAAAAATTTTTCTCAAAATTCTTTTTCAAAAAAACTAAAATTTTCAGTTTTGAAAATTGTCTGTTTCAGAATATTTAAATTTTCAATTCAAAATTTCTCAGAACTCAAGATTTTCAAAATTGTCAAAAATCTTTTTCAGATTTTTTGTTTCAAAATTGTTAAAATCATTTTTTTTTTTTTTTTTCAGAAAATAGTGTACTTCGGTTCCAAATTTCTTAGTACGCAAGATTTTCAAAATTTTAAACAATATTTTTCACTTTTATCAAAATTCTAAGAATTTTTCTCAAAATTCTTTTTCAAAAAAACTAAAATTTTCAGTTCTGAAAATTGTCTGTTTCAGAATATTTAAATTTTCAATTCAAAATCAAGATTTTCAAAATTGTCAAAAATCTTTTTCAGATTTTTTGTTTCGAAATTGTCAAAAATCATTTCAGTGCGCCTAACTTTATCTAAATAGTGTAGCTTCGGTTCTAAATTTCTCAGTACGCAAGATTTTCAAAATTTTAAACGACATTTTTCATTTTTATACAAAATTCTAAAAATTTTTCTCAAAATTATTTTCCAAAAAATATATAAAATTTTCAGTTTTGAAATGTCGGTTTCAGAATATTTAAATTTTCAATTCAAAATTTCCCAGAATTTTTGCAGTCAACAATGTTTTTCAGATTTTTTTTTGTTCAAAATTATCAAAAATCATTTCAGTGCGCCTACAACACTTTATCTAAATAGCGTAGATTCGGTTCCAAATTTCTCTGTACGCAAGATTTTCACAATTTTAAACAATCTTTTTCATTTTTTTTTACAAAATTCTAAAATTTTTTCTCAAAATTCTTTTCCAAAAAAAGAATAAAATTTTCAGTTTTGAAAATTGTCATGTTTTAGGGTATATAAATTTTCAATTCAAAATTTCTCAGAACTCAAGATTTTCAAAACTGTTAAACATCTTTTTCAGATTTTTTGTTTCAAAATTGTTAAAATCATTTTTTTTTTTCAGAAAATAGTGTACTTCAGTTCCAAATTTCTCAGTACCTAAGATTTTCAAAATTTTAAACAATATTTTTCATTTTTTTAATAAAATTCTACAAGTTTTTCTCAAAATTATTTTCCAAAAAAAATTTCAGTTGTGAAAAAATTTTTCAAAAATTAAAATTTACAGTTTCCAATATTGTCACAAATCTTTTCCACATTTAAAAAAAGGCAAAATTACTTAGTTCCCAATATTATTTATTTTTTATAAATTATAGAATAATTATTATTTCATAATTGAACTGTTTATTTTACTTTCTCCAAGTTTTCTAAACGAGGTCTTGACATGAATACGAATAAACTGGAGAAGAAAATGGGGTAAAAACAAATATGAATAGAAATTAATAAAAAATGATAATTACAGCAAAAACTTAGAACTACCAGAACTAACACTGGTTAAAGGATTGACGTTTGACTGTTGACTGGCCGGCACCGAAATGATGTATGTGGTTAGAACGCAATGAATTTTGATGAGAGAAAGTGGGATTTCTCGAAACATATGTAAATTCAACAACCCAGGTTCGAATCCCAGTCAAGAAAAATTATCAAACATTTTTAATAATAAAATTTTTCAAGTTGTAATTCCTAACTTCAGTAAAAATAATTTAATGAAAATTAAAATTTCATTAAAATTATCAAGAATTTTTTTTTTTCATTTTTTATTTATCATACTAGTTCCTTTTATATTATCCAAATATCCCACTTCTACATTTGGAACAAGTGCTTCTTATTATAACACTTAATCTATATAGTCTATCTAGCTTTGGCACCATTCACCCATTGGCTAGAATGTTCACAAAGCTTCTCCAACTTTTTTTTTTAAATTTTCTCTACCAAATTTCACAGTACTCAAGATTATCAACATATTAATTATCTTTTTAAGATTTTATTTCCAAAATTGTCAAATACTTATTTTTTTAAAAAAATTAAAATTTACAGTTGCCAATATTGTCACAAATCTTTTCCAGATTTAAAAAAAGCAAAATTACTTAGTTGCCAATATTATTCGAAATCCCACTACTACATTTGAAACAAGTGTTCCTTACAACACTAAATCTGTATACTCTAGCTTTGGTACGATTCGACCAGTTACCAGAATAGTCACAAGTCTTCTCCAGAATATTTGCATTCATCAATCAACAATTTTTTTTTTCCAAAATTGTCCAAAATTGTTTCTGTGTGCCTACAACACTTAATCTAAATAATGCAGCTTCGGTTCCAAATTTTTCGGTACTCATGATTTCAAAAATTTTAAACAATCTTTTCATTTTTTTTACATAATTCTAAAAATATTTCTCAAAATTCTTTTCCAAAAAAAAAAAAAATAAAATTTTCAGTTTTGAAAAATGTCATGTTTTAGAATCTTTAAATTTTCAATTCAAAATTTCTCAGAACTCAAGAATTTCAAAATTGTCAAACATCTTTTTCAGATTTTTTGTTTCAAAATTGTTAAAATCATTTTTTTTTTTTCAGAAAATAGTGTACTTCGGTTCCAAATTTCTCAGTACGCAAGATTTTCAAAATTTTAAACAATCTTTATCAGATTTTTTTGTTTCAAAATTGTTAAAATAATTTTTTTTTTTTTTTTTTTTCAGAAAATAGTGTATGAAAATAGAATATTATACTAGTTCCTTATATTATTCCAAATATCCCACTACTACATTTGGAACAAGTGCTCCTTATTATACCACTTAATCTATATAGTCTATCTAGTTTTGGCACCATTCATCCCTTGGCTAGAATGTTCTCAAAGCTTCTCCAACTTTTTTTTTTAAATTTTCACTACCAAATTTCACAGTACTCAAGATTTTCAACATATTTAATTATCTTTATAATATTTTTTTTCCAAAATTGTCAAATACTTTTTTTTTTTTTAAATTAAGATTTACAGTTTCCTATATTGTCACAAATATTTTCTAGATTTAAAAAAAAGACAAAATTACTTAGTTCCTAATATTATTCGAAACCCCACTACTACATTTGAAATAAGTGGTCCTTACGCCACTAAATCTATATAGGCTAGCTTTGGTACTATTCACCCAGTTACCAGAATAGTCACAAGTCCTCTCCAGAATTTTTCATTCAACAATGTTTTCAGATTTTTTTTTTTTTTTTGTTTTCAAAATTATCAAAAATCATTTCAGTGCGCCTACAACACTTTATCTAAATAGTGTAGATTAGGTTCCAAATTTCTCAGTACGCAAGATTTTCAAAATTTTACACAATCTTTTTCATTTTTTTTTACAAAATTCTAAAAACTTTTCTCAAAATTATTTTCAAAAAAATTTCAGTTTTGAAGAAATTTTTCAAAATTGTTAAAAATAATTTTTTTTTTCAGAATATTATACTAGTTCCTTATAAAGGGTGGTTAAATTGTAAGGGCCGATGTTGAATGTGAACCACACCTAAACGCCAAGCTTTTTTCCGAATTTTATTTGACATTTCTCTATTTCAGACTTACTCAATTTTAACCATGGAGAGATACACAATCCAACAACGTGTTAAAGTTATCCAGACTTATTATGAAAATGGGAGTTCAAATCAAAATGCATATCGTGCACTTCGTGATTTTTTTTGGTCAATTTGATCGTCCAAATGTGCGTACAATCGCAAAAATCGTGGAAAAATTCGAGCAAAACGGGTCTGTACAAGATGTGAGAACACCAGTGCATGCTCGCACGGCTCGTACTGCAGAAAATATTGCTGCTGTTCGCGATAGTGTGGCTGAAGAGCCGTCCACCTCAACTCGTCGTCGTGCCCAACAATTGCACCTCTCACGCTCGTCGTTGATGAACATTATGCATAAAGACTTGCATTTACACGCTTACAAGGTGCAATTGGCTCAAGCCTCGTGACCAATCCAAACGTCGTGAATGGGCAGAATGGCGGCAATAAATGGCAACAGTGGATGATCAATTTTCGAAGAAAATCATCTTCAGTGATGAGGCACCTCAGTGGATTCGTCAATAAACAGAATTGCCGCATCATCGGGCCGTATTTTTTCCAAAATGAGGTCGGTCAGGCAGTTACTGTGAATGGTGTTCGCTATCGTGAGATGATAACAAACTTTTTATGGCCCGAATTGGAAGATATGGATGTGGACGATATGTGGTTTCAGCAAGACGATGCTGAAATTCAACAGAATTCAGGTTTGAAAAAAATTTTCAAAATTGTTAAAAATCATTTTTATTATACTAGTTTTTTATATATTCCAAATATCTCACTACTACATTTGGAACAAGTGCTCTATATTATAACACTTAATCTATATAGTCTATCTAGCTTTGACACTAATCATCCATCCAATTTTCACTACCAAATTTTAAAGTACTCAAGATTTTCAACATCTTTTTAAGATTTTTTTCCAAAATTGTCAAATACATATTTTTTAAAAATTAAAATTTACAGTTGTAATTGTCACACATTTTTTCCATATTTAAAAAAAGGCAAAAATACATAGTTATTCGAAATCCCCCTACTACATTTGAAACAAGTGGTCCTTACAACACTAAATCTATATAGTCTAGCTTTGGTACGATTCACCCAGTTACCACAATAGTCACAAATCTTCTCCAGAATTTTTGCATTCAACAATTTTTTCAGATTTTTTTTTTCCAAAATTGTCAAAAATCATTTCTGTGCGCCTACAACACTTAATCTAAATAATGTAGCTTCGGTTCCAAATTTTTGACAAAATTCTAAAAATTTTTTTCAAAATTCTTTTCAAAAAAAAAAAAAAAATCAATTTAGAAAAAATTTCTCAAAATTGTGAAAAATCATTTTTTTCTTTTTTTTTCAAAATATTATTCTTATATATTCCAAATATCTCACTACTACATTTGGAACAAGTGCTCCTTATTATACCACTTAATCTATATATCTAGCTTTGGCACCATTCATCCAGTGGCTAGAATGTTGACAAAGCTTCTCCAACTTTTTTTTTTTAAATTTTCACTACCAAATTTCACAGTACTCAAGATTGTCAACATATTTAATTATCTTTTTAAGATTTTTTTTCCAAAAGTGTCAAATATTTATTTTTTTTTTTCAAAAATTAATTTTTTTTTTTTTTTTTTCAAAAATTAAAATTTCAAGTTTCCAATATAGTGTAGATTCGGTTCCAAATTTCTCAGTACGTAAGATTTTCAAACCTTTCAACAACCTTTTTCAGATTTTTTTTGTTTTAAAATTGTTAAAATCATTTTTTTTTTTTTTCAGAAAATAGTGTACTTCGGTTCCAAATTTCTCATTTTAAACAATCTTTTTCATTTTTTTTACAAAATTTTACTCAACATTCTTTTCCAAACAATTCAGTTTAGAAAAAAATTTTCAAAATTGGTAAAAATCATTTTTTTTTTTTTTCAGAATATTATACTAGTTCCTTATATTATTCGAAATATCACATTTGGAACAAGTGCTCCTATATAACACTTAATCTATATAGTCTATCTAGCACCAATCTTCCATTGGCTAGAATATTCACAAAGCTTCTCCAACTTTTTTTTATAACTACCAAATTTCACAGTACTCAAGATTTTCAACATATTTAATTATCTTTTTAAGATTTTTTTCCAAAATTGTCAAATAATAATTTTTAAACAAAAAATAAAGTTTATAGTTTCCAATATTGTCACTAATCATTTCCAGATATAAAACAAGGCAAAATTACTTAGTTCCTAATATTATTCGAAATCATACTACTACATTTGAAACAAGTGGTCCTTACAACACTAAATCTGTATAGTCTAGCTTTCGTACCATTCACCCAGTTACAAGAATTTTTGCATTCAACAATCAACAATGTTTTTCATATTTTTTTTTCAAAATTTTAAACAATATTTTTCATTTTTATACAAAATTCTAAAAATTTTTCTCAAAATTCTTTTCAAAAAAAAAAAATAAAATTTTAAGTTTTCAGAATATTTAAATTTTCAATTGAAAATTTTTCAGAACTCAAGATTTTTAAAATTGTCAAAAATCTTTTTCAGTTTTTTTTTTTATCAAAAAAATCATTTCAGTGCGCCTACACTTTATCTAAATAGTGTAGCTTCGGTTCCAAATTTCTCAGTACCCAAGATTTTCAAAATTTTAAACAACATTTTTCAGACTTTTTGTTTCAAAATTGTTAAAATCATGTTTTTTTTTCAAAAAATAGTGTACTTCGGTTCCAAATTTCTCAGTACGCAAGATTTCAGAAAATAGTGTACTCTTTTTCAAAAAAAAAAAAAATTCAGTTTTGAAAAAAAATTTCAAAATTGTTAAAAATCATTTTTTTTAGAATATTATACTAGTTGCTTATATTATTCCAAATATCCCACTACTACTAATTTTTCACTACCAAATTTCACAGTACTCAAGATTTTCAACATATTAATTATCTTTTTAAGATTTTTTTCCAAAATTGTCAAATACCTATTTTTTTCAAAAATTAAAATTTACAGTTTCCAATATTGTCACAAATCTTTTCCACATTTAAAAAAAGGCAAAATTACGTAGTTCCCAATATTATTCGAAATCCCACTACTACATTTGAAACAAGTTGTCCAGACAACACTAAATCTATATAGTCTAACTTTGGTACATTCACTCAGTTACCAGAATAGTCTTTTCCAGAATTTTTGCATTCATCAATCAACAATTTTTTTTTTTTTTTTTTTTATTGTCAAAAATCATTTCAGTGCGTCTACACTTTATCTAAATAGTGTAGCTTCGGTTCCAAATTTCTCAGTACCCAAGATTTTCAAAATTTTAAACAACATTTTTCAGATTTTTTGTTTCAAAATTGTTAAAATCATGTTTTTTTTTCAAAAAATAGTGTACTTCGGTTCCAAATTTCTCAGTACGCAAGATTTCAGAAAATAGTGTACTCTTTTTCAAAAAAAAAAAAAAAATTCAGTTTTGAAAAAAAATTTCAAAATTGTTAAAAATCATTTTTTTTAGAATATTATACTAGTTGCTTATATTATTCCAAATATCCCAATACTACTAATTTTTCACTACCAAATTTCACGTACTCAAGATTTTCAACATATTAATTATCTTTTTAAGATTTTTTTCCAAAATTGTCAAATACCTATTTTTTTTCAAAAATTAAAATTTACAGTTTCCAATATTGTCACAAATCTTTTCCACATTTAAAAAAAGGCAAAATTACGTAGTTCCCAATATTATTCGAAATCCCACTACTACATTTGAAACAAGTTGTCCAGACAACACTAAATCTATATAGTCTAACTTTGGTACTATTCACTCAGTTACCAGAATAGTCTTTTCCAGAATTTTTGCATTCATCAATCAACAATTTTTTTTTTATTGTCAAAAATCATTTCAGTGCGCCTACACTTTATCTAAATAGTGTAGCTTCTGTTCCAAATTTCTCAGTACCCAAGGTTCTCAAAAATTTAAACAATATTTTTCATTTTTTTACAAAATTCTAAAAATTTTTCTCAAAATTCTTTTTCAAAAAAAACTAAAATTTTCAGTTTTGAAAATTGTCTGTTTCAGAATATTTAAATTTTCAATTCAAAATTTCTCAGAACTCTAGATTTTCAAAATTGTCAAAAATCTTTTTCAGATTTTTTGTTTCAAAATTGTTAGAATCATTTTTTTTTTTTTTTAGAAAATAGTGTACTTCGGTTCCAAATTTCTTAGTACGCAAGATTTTCAAAATTTTAAACAATATTTTTCATTTTTATCAACATTCTAAAAATTTTTCTCAAAATTCTTTTTCAAAAAAACTAAATTTTTCAGTTTTGAAAATTGTCTGTATCAGAATATTTAAATTTTCAATTCAAAATTTCTCAGAACTCAAGATTTTCAAAATTGTCAAAAATCTTTTTCAGATTTTTTGTTTCAAAATTGTTAGAATCATTTTTTTTTTTTTTTAGAAAATAGTGTACTTCGGTTCCAAATTTCTTAGTACGCAAAATTTTCAAAATTTTAAACAATATTTTTCATTTTTATACAAAATTCTAAAAATTTTTCTCAAAATTCTTTTCAAAAAAAAAATAAAATTTTAAGTTTTCAGAATATTTAAATTTTCAATTCAAAATTTCTCAGAACTCAAGATTTTCAAAATTGTCAAAAATCTTTTTCAGATTTTTTGTTTCAAAATTGTCAAAAATCATTTCAGTGCGCCTAACTTTATCTAAATAGTGTAGCTTCGGTTCCAAATTTCTCAGTACGCAAGATTTCCAAAATTTTAAACAATCTTTTTCATTTTTTTACAAAATTCTAAAAATTTTTCTCAAAATTCTTTTTCAAAAAAACTAAAATTTTCAGTTTTGAAAATTGTCTGTTTCAGAATATTTAAATTTTCAATTCAAAATTTCTCAGAACTCAAGATTTTCAAAATTGTCAAAAATCTTCTCTTCTTTCATTCTTTTTTTCAGAATATTATACTAGTTCCTTATAAAGGGTGGTTAAATTGTAAGGGCCGATGTTGAATGTGAACCACACCTAAACGCCAAGCTTTTTTCCGAATTTTATTTGACATTTCTCTATTTCAGACTTACTCAATTTGAACCAAGGAGAGATACACAATCCAACAACGTGTTAAAGTTATCCAGACTTATTATGAAAATGGGCGTTTCAATCAAAATGCATATCGTGCACTTCGTGATTTTTTTTTGGTCAATTTGATCGTCCAAATGTGCGTACAATCGCAAAAATCGTGGAAAAATTCGAGCAACCCGGGTCTGTACAAGATGTGAGAACACCAGTGCATACTCGCACGGCTCGTACTGCAGAAAATATTGCTGCTGTTCGCGATAGTGTGGCTGAAGAGCCGTCCACCTCAACTCGTCGTCGTGCCCAACAATTGCACCTCTCACGCTCGTCGTTGATGAACATTATGCATAAAGACTTGCATTTACACGCTTACAAGGTGCAATTGGCTCAAGCCTCGTGACCAATCCAAACGTCGTGAATGGGCAGAATCACGGCAAGAAATGGCAACAGTGGATGATCAATTTTCGAAGAAAATCATCTTCAGTGATGAGGCACATTTTCCCCTCAGTGGATTCGTCAATAAACAGAATTGCCGCATTTGGGCGAATGAGAATCCAAGAGTGATTGTCGAAAAACCAATGCACCCACAAAGAGTGACTGTTTGGTGCGGTTTATGGGCTGGCGGCATCATCGGGCCGTATTTTTTCCAAAATGAGGTCGGTCAGGCAGTTACTGTGAATGGTGTTCGCTATCGTGAGATGATAACGAACTTTTTATGGCCCGAATTGGAAGATATGGATGTGGACGATATGTGGTTTCAGCAGGACGATGCTGAAATTCAGCAGAATTCAGGTTTGAAAAAAATTTTCAAAATTGTTAAAAATCATTTTTTATTATACTAGTTTCTTATATATTCCAAATATCTCACTACTACATTTGGAACAAGTGCTCTATATTATAACACTTAATCTATATAGTCTATCTAGCTTTGACACTAATCATCCATCCAATTTTCACTGCCAAATTTTAAGTACTCAAGATTTTCAACATCTTTTTAAGATTTTTTTCCAAAATTGTCAAATACTTATTTTTTAAAAATTAAAATTTACAGTTGTAATTGTCACACATTTTTTCCATATTTAAAAAAAGGCAAAAATACGTAGTTATTCGAAACCCCCCTACTACATTTGAAACAAGTGGTCCTTACAACACTAAATCTATATAGTCTAGCTTTGGTACGATTCACCCAGTTACCACAATAGGCACAAATCTTCTCCAGAATTTTTACATTCAACGATTTTTTCAGATTTTTTTTTCCAAAATTGTCAAAAATCATTTCTGTGCGCCTACAACACTTAATCTAAATAATGTAGCTTCGGTTCCAAATTTTTGACAAAATTCTAAAATTTTTTTTCAAAATTCTTTTCAAAAAAAAAAAAAAATCTGTTTTGAAAACATTTCTCAAAATTGTTAAAAATCATTTTTTTTTTCAAAATATTATTCTTATATATTCCAAATATCTCACTACTACATTTGGAACAATTGCTCCTTATTATAACACTTAATCTATATATCTAGCTTTGGCACCATTCATCCATTGGCAGAATGTTGACAAAGCTTCTCCAACTTTTTTTTTTAAATTTTCACTACCAAATTTCACAGTACTCAAGATTGTCAACATATTTAATTATCTTTTTAAGATTTTTTTCCAAAAGTGTCAAATATTTATTTTTTTTTTCAAAAATTAATTTTTTTTTTTTTTTTTTTTTTTTCAAAAATTAAAATTTACAGTTTCCAATATAGTGTAGATTCGGTTCCAAATTTATCAGTACGTAAGATTTTCAAACCTTTCAACAACCTTTTTCAGATTTTTTTGTTTTAAAATTGTTAAAATCATTTTTTTTTTTTTTTTTTCAGAAAATAGTGTATTCGGTTCCAAATTTCTCAGTACGCAAGATTTCCAAAATTTTAAATCTTTTTCATTTTTTTACAAAATTTTACTCAACATTCTTTTCCAAAAAATTCAGTTTAGAAAAAAATTTTCAAAATTGTTAAAAATCATTTTTTTTTCAGAATATTATACTAGTTCCTTATATTATTCGAAATATCACATTTGGAACAAGTGCTCCTATATAACACTTAATCTATATAGTCTATCTAGCTTTGGCACCAATCATCCATTGGCTAGAATATTCACAAAGCTTCTCCAACTTTTTTTTTCAAAATTGTCAAATACTTATTTTTTTTCAAAAATTAAAATTTACAGTTTCCAATATTGTCACTAATAATTTCCAGATTTAAAACAAGGCAAAATTACTTAGTTCCTAATATTATTCGAAATCATACTACTACATTTGAAACAAGTGGTCCTTACAACACTAAATCTATATAGTCTAGCTTTGGTACCATTCACCCAGTTACCAGAATTTTTGCATTCAACAATCAACAATGTTTTTCAGATTTTTTTTTTCAAAATCGTCAAAAATAATTTCAGTGCACCTACACTTTACCTAAATAGTGTAGCTTTGGTACCATTCACCCAGTTACCAGAATTTTTGCATTCAACTATCAACAATGTTTTTCATATTTTTTTTTTCAAAATCGTCAAAAATAATTTCAGTGCACCTACACTTTACCTAAATAGTGTAGCTTCGGTTCCAAATTTCTTAGTACGCAAAATTTTCAAAATTTTAAACACTATTTTTCATTTTTATACAAAATTCTAAAAATTTTTCTCAAAATTCTTTTCAAAAAAAAAAAAATAAAATTTTAAGTTTTCAGAATATTTAAATTTTCAATTGAAAACAATAAACAATATTTTTCATTTTTATACAAAATTCTAAAAATTTTTCTCAAAATTCTTTTCAAAAAAAAAAATAAAATTTTAAGTTTTCAGAATATTTAAATTTTCAATTGAAAATTTTTCAGAACTCAAGATTTTTAAAATTGTCAAAAATCTTTTTCAGTTTTTTTTTTGTAAAAAAAATCATTTCAGTGCGCCTACACTTTATCTAAATAGTGTAGCTTCGGTTCCAAATTTCTCAGTACCCAAGATTTTCAAAATTTTAAACAACATTTTTCAGATTTTTTGTTTCAAAATTGTTAAAATCATGTTGTTTTTTTCAGAAAATAGTGTACTTCGGTTCCAAATTTCTCAGTACGCAAGATTTCAGAAAATAGTGTACTCTTTTTCAAAAAAAAAAAAAATTCAGTTTTGAAAAAAAATTTCAAAATTGTTAAAAATCATTTTTTTTAGAATATTATACTAGTTGCTTATATTATTCCAAATATCCCACTACTACTAATTTTTCACTACCAAATTTCACAGTACTCAAGATTTTCAACATATTAATTATCTTTTTAAGATTTTTTTCCAAAATTGTTTTTTTCAAAAATTAAAATTTACAGTTTCCAATATTGTCACAAATCTTTTCCACATTTAAAAAAAGGCAAAATTACGTAGTTCCCAATATTATTCGAAATCCCACTACTACATTTGAAACAAGTTGTCCAGACAACACTAAATCTATATAGTCTAACTTTGGTACTATTCACTCAGTTACCAGAATAGTCTTTTCCAGAATTTTTGCATTCATCAATCAACAATTTTTTTTTTTTTTTTTTTTTATTGTCAAAAATCATTTCAGTGCGCCTACACTTTATCTAAATAGTGTAGCTTCGGTTCCAAATTTCTCAGTACCCAAGGTTCTCAAAAATTTAAACAATATATTTCATTTTTTTACAAAATTCTAAAAATTTTTCTCAAAATTCTTTTTCAAAAAAAACTAAAATTTTCAGTTTTGAAAATTGTCTGTTTCAGAATATTTAAATTTTCAATTCAAAATTTCTCAGAACTCTAGATTTTCAAAATTGTCAAAAATCTTTTTCAGATTTTTTGTTTCAAAATTGTTAGAATCATTTTTTTTTTTTTTAGAAAATAGTGTACTTCGGTTCCAAATTTCTTAGTACGCAAGATTTTCAAAATTTTAAACAATATTTTTCATTTTTATCAACATTCTAAAAATTTTTCTCAAAATTCTTTTTCAAAAAAACTAAATTTTTCAGTTTTGAAAATTGTCTGTATCAGAATATTTAAATTTTCAATTCAAAATTTCTCAGAACTCAAGATTTTCAAAATTGTCAAAAATCTTTTTCAGATTTTTTGTTTCAAAATTGTTAGAATCATTTTTTTTTTTTAGAAAATAGTGTACTTCGGTTCCAAATTTCTTAGTACGCAAAATTTTCAAAATTTTAAACAATATTTTTCATTTTTATACAAAATTCTAAAAATTTTTCTCAAAATTCTTTTCAAAAAAAAAATAAAATTTTAAGTTTTCAGAATATTTAAATTTTCAATTCAAAATTTCTCAGAACTCAAGATTTTCAAAATTGTCAAAAATCTTTTTCAGATTTTTTGTTTCAAAATTGTCAAAAATCATTTCAGTGCGCCTAACTTTATCTAAATAGTGTAGCTTCGGTTCCAAATTTCTCAGTACGCAAGATTTCCAAAATTTTAAACAATCTTTTTCATTTTTTTACAAAATTCTAAAAATTTTTCTCAAAATTCTTTTTCAAAAAAACTAAAATTTTCAGTTTTGAAAATTGTCTGTTTCAGAATATTTAAATTTTCAATTCAAAATTTCTCAGAACTCAAGATTTTCAAAATTGTCAAAAATCTTCTCTTCTTTCATTCTTTTTTTCAGAATATTATACTAGTTCCTTATAAAGGGTGGTTAAATTGTAAGGGCCGATGTTGAATGTGAACCACACCTAAACGCCAAGCTTTTTTCCGAATTTTATTTGACATTTCTCTATTTCAGACTTACTCAATTTGAACCAAGGAGAGATACACAATCCAACAACGTGTTAAAGTTATCCAGACTTATTATGAAAATGGGCGTTTCAATCAAAATGCATATCGTGCACTTCGTGATTTTTTTTTGGTCAATTTGATCGTCCAAATGTGCGTACAATCGCAAAAATCGTGGAAAAATTCGAGCAACCCGGGTCTGTACAAGATGTGAGAACACCAGTGCATACTCGCACGGCTCGTACTGCAGAAAATATTGCTGCTGTTCGCGATAGTGTGGCTGAAGAGCCGTCCACCTCAACTCGTCGTCGTGCCCAACAATTGCACCTCTCACGCTCGTCGTTGATGAACATTATGCATAAAGACTTGCATTTACACGCTTACAAGGTGCAATTGGCTCAAGCCTCGTGCCAATTCCAAACGTCGTGAATGGGCAGAATGGCGGCAAGAAATGGCAACAGTGGATGATCAATTTTCGAAGAAAATCATCTTCAGTGATGAGGCACATTTTCCCCTCAGTGGATTCGTCAATAAACAGAATTGCCGCATTTGGGCGAATGAGAATCCAAGAGTGATTGTCGAAAAACCAATGCACCCACAAAGAGTGACTGTTTGGTGCGGTTTATGGGCTGGCGGCATCATCGGGCCGTATTTTTTCCAAAATGAGGTCGGTCAGGCAGTTACTGTGAATGGTGTTCGCTATCGTGAGATGATAACGAACTTTTTATGGCCCGAATTGGAAGATATGGATGTGGACGATATGTGGTTTCAGCAGGACGATGCTGAAATTCAGCAGAATTCAGGTTTGAAAAAAATTTTCAAAATTGTTAAAAATCATTTTTTATTATACTAGTTTCTTATATATTCCAAATATCTCACTACTACATTTGGAACAAGTGCTCTATATTATAACACTTAATCTATATAGTCTATCTAGCTTTGACACTAATCATCCATCCAATTTTCACTGCCAAATTTTAAGTACTCAAGATTTTCAACATCTTTTTAAGATTTTTTTCCAAAATTGTCAAATACTTATTTTTTAAAAATTAAAATTTACAGTTGTAATTGTTACACATTTTTTCCATATTTAAAAAAAGGCAAAAATACGTAGTTATTCGAAATCCCCCTACTACATTTGAAACAAGTGGTCCTTACAACACTAGCTTTGGTACGATTCACCCAGTTACCACAATAGGCACAAATCTTCTCCAGAATTTTTGCATTCAACAATTTTTTCAGATTTTTTTTTCCAAAATTGTCAAAAATCATTTCTGTGCGCCTACAACAATTAATCTAAATAATGTAGCTTCGGTTCCAAATTTTTGACAAAATTCTAAAATTTTTTTTCAAAATTCTTTTCAAAAAAAAAAAATCTGTTTTGAAAACATTTCTCAAAATTGTTAAAAATCATTTTTTTTTTCAAAATATTATTCTTATATATTCCAAATATCTCACTACTACATTTGGAACAATTGCTCCTTATTATAACACTTAATCTATATATCTAGCTTTGGCACCATTCATCCATTGGCTAGAATGTTGACAAAGCTTCACCAACTTTTTTTTTAAATTTTCACTACCAAATTTCACAGTACTCAAGATTGTCAACATATTTAATTATCTTTTTAAGATTTTTTCCAAAAGTGTCAAATATTTATTTTTTTTTTCAAAAATTAAATTTTTTTTTTTTTTTTTTTTTTCAAAAATTAAAATTTACAGTTTCCAATATAGTGTAGATTCGGTTCCAAATTTATCAGTACGTAAGATTTTCAAACCTTTCAACAACCTTTTTCAGATTTTTTTGTTTTAAAATTGTTAAAATCATTTTTTTTTTTTTTTTTTTTCAGAAAATAGTGTATTCGGTTCCAAATTTCTCAGTACGCAAGATTTCCAAAATTTTAAATCTTTTTCATTTTTTTACAAAATTTTACTCAACATTCTTTTCCAAAAAATTCAGTTTAGAAAAAAATTTTCAAAATTGTTAAAAATCATTTTTTTTTTTCAGAATATTATACTAGTTCCTTATATAATTCGAAATATCACATTTGGAACAAGTGCTCCTATATAACACTTAATCTATATAGTCTATACAGCTTTGGCACCAATCATCCATTGGCTACAATATTCACAAAGCTTCTCCAACTTTTTTTTTAAATTTTCGCTACCAAATTTCACAGTACTCAAGATTTTCTACATTTAATTATATTTTAAGATTTTTTTCCAAAATTGTCAAATACTTATTTTTTTCAAAAATTAAAATTTACAGTTTCCAATATTGTCACAAATCATTTCAAAATATTATATTATTTCCCACTACTACATTTGGAACATGTGCTCCTATATAACACTTATTCTATATAGTCTATCTAGCTTTGGCACCATTCATCCATTGGCTAGAATGTTGACAAAGCTTCTCCAACTTTTTTTTTTAAATTTTCACTACCAAATTTCACAGTACTCAAGATTGTCAACATATTTAATTATCTTTTTAAGATTTTTTTTCCAAAAGTGTCAAATATTTATTTTTTTTTTCAAAAATTAAATTTTTTTTTTTTTTTTTCAAAAATTAAAATTTCAAGTTTCCAATATAGTGTAGATTCGGTTCCAAATTTCTCAGTACGTAAGATTTTCAAACCTTTCAACAACCTTTTTCAGATTTTTTTGTTTTAAAATTGTTAAAATCATTTTTTTTTTTTTTTCAGAAAATAGTGTACTTCGGTTCCAAATTTCTCATTTTAAACAATCTTTTTCATTTTTTTACAAAATTTTACTCAACATTCTTTTCCAAAAAATTCAGTTTAGAAAAAAATTTTCAAAATTGGTAAAAATCATTTTTTTTTTTTCAGAATATTATACTAGTTCCTTATATTATTCGAAATATCACATTTGGAACAAGTGCTCCTATATAACACTTAATCTATATAGTCTATCTAGCACCAATCATCCATTGGCTAGAATATTCACAAAGCTTCTCCAACTTTTTTTTTTAAATTTTCGCTTGAGTACTGTGGCTCAAGATTTTCAACATATTAATTACATTTTTAAGATTTTTTTCCAAAATTGTCAAATACTTATTTTTTTTTTTCAAAAATTAAAATTTACAGTTTCCAATATTGTCACACATCATTTCAAAATATTATATTATTTCCCACTACTACATTTGGCACAAGTGCTCCTATATAACACTTGATCTATATAGTCTATCAAAGCTTTGGCACCATTCATCCATTGGCTAGAATGTTCACAAAGCTTCTCCAACTTTTTTTTATAACTACCAAATTTCACAGTACTCTAGATTTTCAACATATTTAATTATCTTTTTAAGATTTTTTTCCAAAATTGTCAAATAATAATTTTTAAACAAAAAATAAAGTTTATAGTTTCCAATATTGTCACTAATCATTTCCAGATATAAAACAAGGCAAAATTACTTAGTTCCTAATATTATTCGAAATCATACTACTACATTTGAAACAAGTGGTCCTTACAACACTAAATCTGTATAGTCTAGCTTTCGTACCATTCACCCAGTTACAAGAATTTTTGCATTCAACAATCAACAATGTTTTTCATATTTTTTTTTTCAAAATCGTCAAAAATAATTTCAGTGCACCTACACTTTACCTAAATAGTGTAGCTTCGGTTCCAAATTTCTTAGTACGCAAAATTTTCAAAATTTTAAACAATATTTTTCATTTTTATACAAAATTCTAAAAATTTTTCTTAAAATTCTTTTCAAAAAAAAAAATAAAATTTTAAGTTTTCAGAATATTTAAATTTTCAATTGAAAATTTTTCAGAACTCAAGATTTTTAAAATTGTCAAAAATCTTTTTCATTTTTTTTTTGTCAAAAAAATCATTTCAGTGCGCCTACACTTTATCTAAATAGTGTAGCTTCGGTTCCAAATTTCTCAGTACCCAAGATTTTCAAAATTTTAAACAACATTTTTCAGATTTTTTGTTTCAAAATTGTTAAAATCATGTTTTTTTTTCAGAAAATAGTGTACTTCGGTTCCAAATTTCTCAGTACGCAAGATTTCAGAAAATAGTGTACTCTTTTTCAAAAAAAAAAAAAATTCAGTTTTGAAAAAAAATTTCAAAATTGTTAAAAATCATTTTTTTTAGAATATTATACTAGTTGCTTATATTATTCCAAATATCCCAATACTACTAATTTTTCACTACCAAATTTCACAGTACTCAAGATTTTCAACATATTAATTATCTTTTTAAGATTTTTTTCCAAAATTGTCAAATACCTATTTTTTTCAAAAATTAAAATTTACAGTTTCCAATATTGTCACAAATCTTTTCCACATTTAAAAAAAGGCAAAATTACGTAGTTCCCAATATTATTCGAAATCCCACTACTACATTTGAAACAAGTTGTCCAGACAACACTAAATCTATATAGTCTAACTTTGGTACTATTCACTCAGTTACCAGAATAGTCTTTTCCAGAATTTTTGCATTCATCAATCAACAATTTTTTTTTTTTTTTATTGTCAAAAATCATTTCAGTGCGCCTACACTTTATCTAAATAGCGTAGCTTCGGTTCCAAATTTCTCAGTACCCAAGGTTCTCAAAAATTTAAACAATATTTTTCATTTTTTTACAAAATTCTAAAAATTTTTCTCAAAATTCTTTTTCAAAAAAAACTAAAATTTTCAGTTTTGAAAATTGTCTGTTTCAGAATATTTAAATTTTCAATTCAAAATTTCTCAGAACTCTAGATTTTCAAAATTGTCAAAAATCTTTTTCAGATTTTTTGTTTCAAAATTGTTAGAATCATTTTTTTTTTTTAGAAAATAGTGTACTTCGGTTCCAAATTTCTTAGTACGCAAGATTTTCAAAATTTTAAACAATATTTTTCATTTTTATCAACATTCTAAAAATTTTTCTCAAAATTCTTTTTCAAAAAAACTAAATTTTTCAGTTTTGAAAATTGTCTGTATCAGAATATTTAAATTTTCAATTCAAAATTTCTCAGAACTCAAGATTTTCAAAATTGTCAAAAATCTTTTTCAGATTTTTTGTTTCAAAATTGTTAGAATCATTTTTTTTTAGAAAATAGTGTACTTCGGTTCCAAATTTCTTAGTAAGCAAAATTTTCAAAATTTTAAACAATATTTTTCATTTTTATACAAAATTCTAAAAATTTTTCTCAAAATTCTTTTCAAAAAAAAATAAAATTTTAAGTTTTCAGAATATTTAAATTTTCAATTCAAAATTTCTCAGAACTCAAGATTTTCAAAATTGTCAAAAATCTTTTTCAGATTTTTTGTTTCAAAATTGTCAAAAATCATTTCAGTGCGCCTAACTTTATCTAAATAGTGTAGCTTCGGTTCCAAATTTCTCAGTACGCAAGATTTCCAAAATTTTAAACAATCTTTTTCATTTTTTTACAAAATTCTAAAAATTTTTCTCAAAATTCTTTTTCAAAAAAACTAAAATTTTCAGTTTTGAAAATTGTCTGTTTCAGAATATTTAAATTTTCAATTCAAAATTTCTCAGAACTCAAGATTTTCAAAATTGTCAAAAATCTTTTCTTCTTTCATTCTTTTTTTCAGAATATTATACTAGTTCCTTATAAAGGGTGGTTAAATTGTAAGGGCCGATGTTGAATGTGAACCACACCTAAACGCCAAGCTTTTTTCCGAATTTTATTTGACATTTCTCTATTTCAGACTTACTCAATTTGAACCAAGGAGAGATACACAATCCAACAACGTGTTAAAGTTATCCAGACTTATTATGAAAATGGGCGTTTCAATCAAAATGCATATCGTGCACTTCGTGATTTTTTTTTGGTCAATTTGATCGTCCAAATGTGCGTACAATCGCAAAAATCGTGGAAAAATTCGAGCAACCCGGGTCTGTACAAGATGTGAGAACACCAGTGCATACTCGCACGGCTCGTACTGCAGAAAATATTGCTGCTGTTCGCGATAGTGTGGCTGAAGAGCCGTCCACCTCAACTCGTCGTCGTGCCAAACAATTGCACCTCTCACGCTCGTCGTTGATGAACATTATGCATAAAGACTTGCATTTACACGCTTACAAGGTGCAATTGGCTCAAGCCTCGTGACCAATCCAAACGTCGTGAATGGGCAGAATCACGGCAAGAAATGGCAACAGTGGATGATCAATTTTCGAAGAAAATCATCTTCAGTGATGAGGCACATTTTCCCCTCAGTGGATTCGTCAATAAACAGAATTGCCGCATTTGGGCGAATGAGAATCCAAGAGTGATTGTCGAAAAACCAATGCACCCACAAAGAGTGACTGTTTGGTGCGGTTTATGGGCTAGCGGCATCATCGGGCCGTATTTTTTCCAAAATGAGGTCGGTCAGGCAGTTACTGTGAATGGTGTTCGCTATCGTGAGATGATAACGAACTTTTTATGGCCCGAATTGGAAGATATGGATGTGGACGATATGTGGTTTCAGCAGGACGATGCTGAAATTCAGCAGAATTCAGGTTTGAAAAAAATTTTCAAAATTGTTAAAAATCATTTTTTATTATACTAGTTTCTTATATATTCCAAATATCTCACTACTACATTTGGAACAAGTGCTCTATATTATAACACTTAATCTATATAGTCTATCTAGCTTTGACACTAATCATCCATCCAATTTTCACTGCCAAATTTTAAGTACTCAAGATTTTCAACATCTTTTTAAGATTTTTTTCCAAAATTGTCAAATACTTATTTTTTAAAAATTAAAATTTACAGTTGTAAGTGTTACACATTTTTTCCATATTTAAAAAAAGGCAAAAATACGTAGTTATTCGAAATCCCCCTACTACATTTGAAACAAGTGGTCCTTACAACACTAAATCTATATAGTCTAGCTTTGGTACGATTCACCCAGTTACCACAATGGGCACAAATCTTCTCCAGAATTTTTGCATTCAACAATTTTTTCAGATTTTTTTTTCCAAAATTGTCAAAAATCATTTCTGTGCGCCTACAACACTTAATCTAAATAATGTAGCTTCGGTTCCAAATTTTTGACAAAATTCTAAAATTTTTTTTCAAAATTCTTTTCAAAAAAAAAAAATCTGTTTTGAAAACATTTCTCAAAATTGTTAAAAATCATTTTTTTTTTTTTTTTTCAAAATATTATTCTTATATATTCCAAATATCTCACTACTACATTTGGAACAATTGCTCCTTATTATAACACTTAATCTATATATCTAGCTTTGGCACCATTCATCCATTGGCTAGAATGTTGACAAAGCTTCTCCAACTTTTTTTTTTAAATTTTCACTACCAAATTTCTCAGTACCCAAGATTTTCAAAATTTTAAACAACATTTTTCAGATTTTTTGTTTCAAAATTGTTAAAATCATGTTTTTTTTTTTCAGAAAATAGTGTACTTCGGTTCCAAATTTCTCAGTACGCAAGATTTCAGAAAATAGTGTACTCTTTTTCAAAAAAAAAAAAAATTCAGTTTTGAAAAAAAATTTCAAAATTGTTAAAAATCATTTTTTTTAGAATATTATACTAGTTGCTTATATTATTCCAAATATCCCAATACTACTAATTTTTCACTACCAAATTTCACAGTACTCAAGATTTTCAACATATTAATTATCTTTTTAAGATTTTTTTCCAAAATTGTCAAATACCTATTTTTTTCAAAAATTAAAATTTACAGTTTCCAATATTGTCACAAATCTTTTCCACATTTAAAAAAAGGCCAAATTACGTAGTTCCCAATATTATTCGAAATCCCACTACTACATTTGAAACAAGTTGTCCAGACAACACTAAATCTATATAGTCTAACTTTGGTACTATTCACTCAGTTACCAGAATAGTCTTTTCCAGAATTTTTGCATTCATCAATCAACAATTTTTTTTTTTTTTTTTTTTATTGTCAAAAATCATTTCAGTGCGCCTACACTTTATCTAAATAGTGTACCTTCGGTTCCAAATTTCTCAGTACCCAAGGTTCTCAAAAATTTAAACAATATTTTTCATTTTTTTACAAAATTCTAAAAATTTTTCTCAAAATTCTTTTTCAAAAAAAACTAAAATTTTCAGTTTTGAAAATTGTCTGTTTCAGAATATTTAAATTTTCAATTCAAAATTTCTCAGAACTCTAGATTTTCAAAATTGTCAAAAATCTTTTTCAGATTTTTTGTTTCAAAATTGTTAGAATCATTTTTTTTTTTTTAGAAAATAGTGTACTTCGGTTCCAAATTTCTTAGTACGCAAGATTTTCAAAATTTTAAACAATATTTTTCATTTTTATCAACATTCTAAAAATTTTTCTCAAAATTCTTTTTCAAAAAAACTAAATTTTTCAGTTTTGAAAATTGTCTGTATCAGAATATTTAAATTTTCAATTCAAAATTTCTCAGAACTCAAGATTTTCAAAATTGTCAAAAATCTTTTTCAGATTTTTTGTTTCAAAATTGTTAGAATCATTTTTTTTTTTTTTTTAGAAAATAGTGTACTTCGGTTCCAAATTTCTTAGTACGCAAAATTTTCAAAATTTTAAACAATATTTTTCATTTTTATACAAAATTCTAAAAATTTTTCTCAAAATTCTTTTCAAAAAAAAATAAAATTTTAAGTTTTCAGAATATTTAAATTTTCAATTCAAAATTTCTCAGAACTCAAGATTTTCAAAATTGTAAAAAATTTTTTTTTAGATTTTTTGTTTCAAAATTGTCAAAAATCATTTCAGTGCGCCTAACTTTATCTAAATAGTGTAGCTTCGGTTCCAAATTTCTCAGTACGCAAGATTTCCAAAATTTTAAACAATCTTTTTCATTTTTTTACAAAATTCTAAAAATTTTTCTCAAAATTCTTTTTCAAAAAAACTAAACTTTTCAGTTTTGAAAATTGTCTGTTTCAGAATATTTAAATTTTCAATTCAAAATTTCTCAGAACTCAAGATTTTCAAAATTGTCAAAAATCTTCTCTTCTTTCATTCTTTTTTTCAGAATATTATACTAGTTCCTTATAAAGGGTGGTTAAATTGTAAGGGCCGATGTTGAATGTGAACCACACCTAAACGCCAAGCTTTTTTCCGAATTTTATTTGACATTTCTCTATTTCAGACTTACTCAATTTGAACCAAGGAGAGATACACAATCCAACAACGTGTTAAAGTCCAGACTTATTATGAAAATGGGCGTTTCAATCAAAATGCATATCGTGCACTTCGTGATTTTTTTTTGGTCAATTTGATCGTCCAAATGTGCGTACAATCGCAAAAATCGTGGAAAAATTCGAGCAACCCGGGTCTGTACAAGATGTGAGAACACCAGTGCATACTCGCACGGCTCGTACTGCAGAAAATATTGCTGCTGTTCGCGATAGTGTGGCTGAAGAGCCGTCCACCTCAACTCGTCGTCGTGCCCAACAATTGCACCTCTCACGCTCGTCGTTGATGAACATTATGCATAAAGACTTGCATTTACACGCTTACAAGGTGCAATTGGCTCAAGCCTCGTGACCAATCCAAACGTCGTGAATGGGCAGAATGGCAACAGTGGATGATCAATTTTCGAAGAAAATCATCTTCAGTGATGAGGCACATTTTCCCCTCAGTGGATTCGTCAATAAACAGAATTGCCGCATTTGGGCGAATGAGAATCCAAGAGTGATTGTCGAAAAACCAATGCACCCACAAAGAGTGACTGTTTGGTGCGGTTTATGGGCTGGCGGCATCATCGGGCCGTATTTTTTCCAAAATGAGGTCGGTCAGGCAGTTACTGTGAATGGTGTTCGCTATCGTGAGATGATAACGAACTTTTTATGGCCCGAATTGGAAGATATGGATGTGGACGATATGTGGTTTCAGCAGGACGATGCTGAAATTCAGCAGAATTCAGGTTTGAAAAAAATTTTCAAAATTGTTAAAAATCATTTTTTATTATACTAGTTTCTTATATATTCCAAATATCTCACTACTACATTTGGAACAAGTGCTCTATATTATAACACTTAATCTATATAGTCTATCTAGCTTTGACACTAATCATCCATCCAATTTTCACTGCCAAATTTTAAGTACTCAAGATTTTCAACATCTTTTTAAGATTTTTTTCCAAAATTGTCAAATACTTATTTTTTAAAAATTAAAATTTACAGTTGTAAGTGTTACACATTTTTTCCATATTTAAAAAAAGGCAAAAATACGTAGTTATTCGAAATCCCCCTACTACATTTGAAACAAGTGGTCCTTACAACACTAAATCTATATAGTCTAGCTTTGGTACGATTCACCCAGTTACCACAATAGGCACAAATCTTCTCCAGAATTTTTGCATTCAACAATTTTTTCAGATTTTTTTTTCCAAAATTGTCAAAAATCATTTCTGTGCGCCTACAACACTTAATCTAAATAATGTAGCTTCGGTTCCAAATTTTTGACAAAATTCTAAAATTTTTTTTCAAAATTCTTTTCAAAAAAAAAAAAAATCTGTTTTGAAAACATTTCTCAAAATTGTTAAAAATCATTTTTTTTTTTTTTTTTTCAAAATATTATTCTTATATATTCCAAATATCTCACTACTACATTTGGAAGAATTGCTCCTTATTATAACACTTAATCTATATATCTAGCTTTGGCACCATTCATCCATTGGCTAGAATGTTGACAAAGCTTCTCCAACTTTTTTTTTTAAATTTTCACTACCAAATTTCACAGTACTCAAGATTGTCAACATATTTAATTATCTTTTTAAGATTTTTTTCCAAAAGTGTCAAATATTTATTTTTTTTTTTTTCAAAAATTAAATTTTTTTTTTTTTTTTTTTCAAAAATTAAAATTTACAGTTTCCAATATAGTGTAGATTCGGTTCCAAATTTATCAGTACGTAAGATTTTCAAACCTTTCAACAACCTTTTTCAGATTTATTTGTTTTAAAATTGTTAAAATCATTTTTTTTTTTTTTTCAGAAAATAGTGTATTCGGTTCCAAATTTCTCAGTACGCAAGATTTCCAAAATTTTAAACAATCTTTTTCATTTTTTTACAAAATTTTACTCAACATTCTTTTCCAAAAAATTCAGTTTAGAAAAAAATTTTCAAAATTGTTAAAAATCATTTTTTTATACTAGTTCCTTATATTATTCGAAATATCACATTTGGAACAAGTGCTCCTATATAACACTTAATCTATATAGTCTATCTAGCTTTGGCACCAATCATCCATTGGCTAGAATATTCACAAAGCTTCTCCAACTTTTTTTTTTAATTTTCGCTACCAAATTTCACAGTACTCAAGATTTTCAACATTTAATTATATTTTGAGATTTTTTTCCAAAATTGTCAAATACTTATTTTTTTCAAAAATTAAAATTTACAGTTTCCAATATTGTCACAAATCATTTCAAAATATTATATTATTTCCCACTACTACATTTGGAACATGTGCTCCTATATAACACTTATTCTATATAGTCTATCTAGCTTTGGCACCATTCATCCATTGGCTAGAATGTTCACAAAGCTTCTCCAACTTTTTTTTTTATAACTACCAAATTTCACAGTACTCAAGATTTTCAACATATTTAATTATCTTTTTAAGATTTTTTTTCCAAAAATGTCAAATACTTATTTTTTTTTTCAAAAATTAAAATTTACAGTTTCCAATATTGTCACTAATAATTTCCAGATTTAAAACAAGGCAAAATTACTTAGTTCCTAATATTATTCGCAATCATACTACTACATTTGAAACAAGTGGTCCTTACAACACTAATCTATATAGTCTAGCTTTGGTACCATTCACCCAGTTACCAGAATTTTTGCATCAACAATCAACAATGTTTTTCAGATTTTTTTTTTTCAAAATCGTCAAAAATAATTTCAGTGCACCTACACTTTACCTAAATAGTGTAGCTTTGGTACCATTCACCCAGTTACCAGAATTTTTGCATTCAACAATCAACAATGTTTTTCATATTTTTTTTTTCAAAATCGTCAAAAATAATTTCAGTGCACCTACACTTTACCTAAATAGTGTAGCTTCGGTTCCAAATTTCTTAGTACGCAAAATTTTCAAAATTTTAAACAATATTTTTCATTTTTATACAAAATTCTAAAAATGTTTCTCAAAATTCTTTTCAAAAAAAAAATAAAATTTTAAGTTTTCAGAATATTTAAATTTTCAATTGAAAATTTTTCAGAACTCAAGATTTTTAAAATTGTCAAAAATCTTTTTCAGATTTTTTTGTGTCAAAAAAATCATTTCAGTGCGCCTACACTTTATCTAAATAGTGTAGCTTCGGTTCCAAATTTCTCAGTACGCAAGATTTTCAAAATTTTAAACAACATTTTTCAGATTTTTTGTTTCAAAATTGTTAAAATCGTGTTTTTTTTCAGAAAATAGTGTACTTCGGTAATTCAGTTTTGAAAAAAATTTTCAAAATTGTTAAAAATCATTTTTTTTAGAATATTATACTAGTTGCTTATATTATTCCAAATATCCCACTACTACTAATTTTTCACTACCAAATTTCACAGTACTCAAGATTTTCAACATATTAATTATCTTTTTAAGATTTTTTTCCAAAATTGTCGAATACCTATTTTTTCAAAAATTAAAATTTACAGTTTCCAATATTGTCACAAATCTTTTCCACATTAAAAAAAAGGCAAAATTACGTAGTTCCCAATATTATTCGAAATCCCACTACTACATTTGAAACAAGTTGTCCAGAAAACACTAAATCTATATAGTCTAACATTGGTACTATTCACTCAGTTACCAGAATAGTCACAAGTCTTCTCCAGAATTTTTGCATTCATCAATCAACAATTTTTTTTTTTTTAAACTGTCAAAAATCATTTCAGTGCGCCTACACTTTATCTAAATAGTGTAGCTTCGGTTCCAAATTTCTCAGTACGCAAGATTTCCAAAATTTTAAACAATCTTTTTAATTTTTTTTGTTTCAAAATTATTAAAATAATGTTTTTTTTTTTTCAGAAAATAGTCGACTTCGGTTCCAAATTTCTCAGTACGCAAGATTTTCAAAATTTTAAACAACATTTTTCAGATTTTTTGTTTCAAAATTGTTAAAATCGTGTTTTTTTTTTCAGAAAATAGTGTACTTCGGTAATTCAGTTTTGAAAAAAATTTTCAAAATTGTTAAAAATCATTTTTTTTAGAATATTATACTAGTTGCTTATATTATTCCAAATATCCCACTACTACTAATTTTTCACTACCAAATTTCACAGTACTCAAGATTTTCAACATATTAATTATCTTTTTAAGATTTTTTTCCAAAATTGTCGAATACCTATTTTTTCAAAAATTAAAATTTACAGTTTCCAATATTGTCACAAATCTTTTCCACATTAAAAAAAAGGCAAAATTACGTAGTTCCCAATATTATTCGAAATCCCACTACTACATTTGAAACAAGTTGTCCAGAAAACACTAAATCTATATAGTCTAACATTGGTACTATTCACTCAGTTACCAGAATAGTCACAAGTCTTCTCCAGAATTTTTGCATTCATCAATCAACAATTTTTTTTTTTTAAACTGTCAAAAATCATTTCAGTGCGCCTACACTTTATCTAAATAGTGTAGCTTCGGTTCCAAATTTCTCAGTACGCAAGATTTCCAAAATTTTAAACAATCTTTTTCATTTTTTTACAAAATTCTAAACATTTTTCTCAAAATTCTTTTTCAAAAAAACTAAAATTTTCAGTTTTGAAAATTGTCTGTTTCAGAATATTTAAATTTTCAATTCAAAATTTCTCAGAACTCAAGATTTGCAAAAATCTTTTTTCAGATTTTTTGTTTCAAAAAATGATTGTTAGAATCATTTTTTTTTTTTTTGTAGAAAATAGTGTACTTCGGTTCAAAATTTCTTAGTACGCAAGATTTTCAAAATTTTAAACAATATTTTTCACTTTTATCAAAATTCTAAGAATTTTTCTCAAAATTCTTTTTCAAAAAAACTAAAATTTTCAGTTTTGAAAATTGTCTGTTTCAGAATATTTAAATTTTCAATTCAAAATTTCTCAGAACTCAAGATTTTCACAATTGTCAAAAATCTTTTTCAGATTTTTTGTTTCAAAATTGTCAAAAATCATTTCAGTGCGCCTAACTTTATCTAAATAGTGTAGCTTCGGTTCCAAATTTCTCAGTACGCAAGATTTCCAAAATTTTAAACAATCTTTTTCATTTTTTTACAAAATTCTAAAAATTTTTCTCAAAATTCTTTTTCAAAAAAACTAAAATTTTCAGTTTTGAAAATTGTCTGTTTCAGAATATTTAAATTTTCAATTCAAAATTTCTCAGAACTCAAGATTTTCAAAATTGTCAAAAATCTTTTTCAGATTTTTTGTTTCAAAATTGTTAAAATCATTTTTTTTTTTTTTTGTTTCAGAAAATAGTGTACTTCGGTTCCAAATTTCTTAGTACGCAAGATTTTCAAAATTTTAAACAATATTTTTCACTTTTATCAAAATTCTAAGAATTTTTCTCAAAATTCTTTTTCAAAAAAACTAAAATTTTCAGTTTTGAAAATTGTCTGTTTCAGAATATTTAAATTTTCAATTCAAAATCAAGATTTTCAAAATTGTCAAAAATCTTTTTCAGATTTTTTGTTTCGAAATTGTCAAAAATCATTTCAGTGCGCCTAACTTTATCTAAATAGTGTAGCTTCGGTTCCAAATTTCTCAGTACGCAAGATTTTCAAAATTTTAAACGATATTTTTCATTTTTATACAAAATTCTAAAAATTTTTCTCAAAATTATTTTCCAAAAAATATATAAAATTTTCAGTTTTGAAATGTCGGTTTCAGAATATTTAAATTTTCAATTCAAAATTTCTCAGAACTCAAAATTTTTAAAATTGTCACAAATCTTTTTTAGATTTTTTGTTTCAAAATTATTAAAATAATGTTTTTTTTTTTTCAGAAAATAGTCGACTTCGGTTCCAAATGTCTCAGTACGCAAGATTTCCAAAATTTTACACAATCTTTTTCAATTTTTTTACAAAATTCTAAAAACTATTCTCAAAATTCTTTTCAAAAAAAAAAAAATTCTGTTTTGAAGAAATCATTCTTTTTTTCAGAATATTATACTAGTTCCTTATAAAGGGTGGTTAAATTGTAAGGGCCGATGTCCTCAAGATTTTCAACATATTAATTATCTTTTTAAGATTTTTTTCCAAAATTTTCAAATACCTATTTTTTCAAAAATTTAAATTTACAGTTTCCAATATTGTCACAAATCTTTTCCACATTTAAAAAAAGGCAAAATTACGTAGTTCCCAATATTATTCGAAATCCCACTACTACATTTGAAACAAGTTGTACAGACAACACTAAATCTATATAGTCTAACTTTGGTACTATTCACTCAGTTACCAGAATAGTCACAAGTCTTCTCCAGAATTTTTGCATTCATCAATCAACAATTTTTTTTTTTTTTTTAAATTGTCAAAAATCATTTCAGTGCGCCTACACTTTATCTAAATAGTGTAGCTTCGGTTCCAAATTTCTCAGTACGCAAGATTTCCAAAATTTTAAACAATCTTTTTCATTTTTTTACAAAATTCTAAAAATTTTTCTCAAAATTCTTTTTCAAAAAAACTAAAATTTTCAGTTTTGAAAATTGTCTGTTTCAGAATATTTAAATTTTCAATTCAAAATTTCTCAGAACTAAATATTTTCAAAATTGTCAAAAATCTTTTTCAGATTTTTTTGTGTCAAAAAAATCATTTCAGTGCGCCTACACTTTATCTAAATAGTGTAGCTTCGGTTCCAAATTTCTCAGTACGCAAGATTTCCAAAATTTTAAACAATCTTTTTAATTTTTTTACAAAATTCTAAAAATTTTTCTTAAAATTCTTTTTCAAAAAAACTAAAATTTTCAGTTTTGAAAATTGTCTGTTTCAGAATATTTAAATTTTCAATTCAAAATTTCTCAGAACTCAAGATTTTCAAAATTGTCAAAAATCTTTTCTTCTTTCATTCTTTTTTTCAGAATATTATACTAGTTCCTTATAAAGGGTGGTTAAATTGTAAGGGCCGATGTTGAATGTGAACCACACCTAAACGCCAAGCTTTTTTCCGAATTTTATTTGACATTTCTCTATTTCAGACTTACTCAATTTGAACCATGGAGAGATACACAATCCAACAACGTGTTAAAGTTATCCAGACTTATTATGAAAATGGGCGTTTCAATCAAAATGCATATCGTGCACTTCGTGATTTTTTTTTGGTCAATTTGATCTTCCAAATGTGCGTACAATCGCAAAAATCGTGGAAAAATTCGAGCAACCCGGGTCTGTACAAGATGTGAGAACACCAGTGCATGCTCGCACGGCTCGTATTGCAAAAAATATTGCTGCTGTTCGCGATAGTGTGGCTGAAGAGCCGTCCACCTCAACTCGTCGTCGTGCCCAACAATTGCACCTCTCACGCTCGTCGTTGATGAACATTATGCATAAAGACTTGCATTTACACGCTTACAAGGTGCAATTGGCTCAAGCCTCGTGCCAATTCCAAACGTCGTGAATGGGCAGAATGGCGGCAAGAAATGGCAACAGTGGATGATCAATTTTCGAAGAAAATCATCTTCAGTGATGATCTCACTACTACATTTGGAACAAGTGCTCTATATTATAACACTTAATCTATATAGTCTATCTAGCTTTGACACTAATCATCCATCCAATTTTCACTGCCAAATTTTAAGTACTCAAGATTTTCAACATCTTTTTATGATTTTTTTCCAAAATTGTGAAATACTTATTTTTTAAAAATTAAAATTTACAGTTGTAATTGTCACACATTTTTTCCATATTTAAAAAAAGGCAAAAATACGTAGTTATTCGAAATCCCCCTACTACATTTGAAACAAGTGGTCCTTACAACACTAAATCTATATAGTCTAGCTTTGGTACGATTCACCCAGTTACCACAATAGGCACAAATCTTCTCCAGAATTTTTGCATTCAACAATTTTTTCAGATTTTTTTTCCAAAATTGTCAAAAATCATTTCTGTGCGCCTACAACACTTAATCTAAATAATGTAGCTTCGGTTCCAAATTTTTGACAAAATTCTAAAAATTTTTTTCAAAATTCTTTTCAAAAAAAAAAAAATTCAGTTTTGAAAACATTTCTCAAAATTGTTAAAAATCATTTTTTTTTTTTTTCAAAATATTATTCTTATATATTCCAAATATCTCACTACTACATTTGGAACAATTGCTCCTTATTATAACACTTAATCTATATATCTAGCTTTGGCACCATTCATCCATTGGCTAGAATGTTGACAAAGCTTCTCCAACTTTTTTTTTTTAAATTTTCACTACCAAATTTCACAGTACTCAAGATTGTCAACATATTTAATTATCTTTTTAAGATTTTTTTTCCAAAAGTGTCAAATATTTATTTTTTTTTTTCAAAAATTAAATTTTTTTTTTTTTTCAAAAATTAAAATTTACAGTTTCCAATATAGTGTAGATTCGGTTCCAAATTTATCAGTACGTAAGATTTTCAAACCTTTCAACAACCTTTTTCAGATTTTTTTGTTTTAAAATTGTTAAAATCATTTTTTTTTTTTTTCAGAAAATAGTGTATTCGGTTCCAAATTTCTCAGTACGCAAGATTTCCAAAATTTTAAACAATCTTTTTCATTTTTTTACAAAATTTTACTCAACATTCTTTTCCAAAAAATTCAGTTTAGAAAAAAATTTTCAAAATTGTTAAAAATCATTTTTTTTTTTTTTCAGAATATTATACTAGTTCCTTATATTATTCGAAATATCACATTTGGAACAAGTGCTCCTATATAACACTTAATTTATATAGTCTATCTAGCTTTGGCACCAATCATCCATTGGCTAGAATATTCACAAAGCTTCTCCAAGTTTTTTTTTAAATTTTCGCTACCAAATTTCACAGTACTCAAGATTTTCAACATTTAATTATATTTTAAGATTTTTTTCCAAAATTGTCAAATACTTATTTTTTTTTTAAAATTAAAATTTACAGTTTCCAATATTGTCACAAATCATTTCAAAATATTATATTATTTCCCACTACTACATTTGGAACATGTGCTCCTATATAACACTTATTCTATATAGTCTATCTAGCTTTGGCACCATTCATCCATTGGCTAGAATGTTCACAAAGCTTCTCCAACTTTTTTTTTTATAACTACCAAATTTCACAGTACTCAAGATTTTCAACATATTTAATTATCTTTTTAAGATTTTTTTTCCAAAATTGTCAAATACTTATTTTTTTTCAAAAATTAAAATTTACAGTTTCCAATATTGTCACTAATCATTTCCAGATTTAAAACAAGGCAAAATTACTTAGTTCCTAATATTATTCGAAATCATACTACTACATTTGAAACATGTGGTTCTTACAACACTAAATCTATATAGTCTAGCTTTGGTACCATTCACCCAGTTACCAGAATTTTTGCATTCAACAATCAACAATGTTTTTCAGATTTTTTTTTTTCAAAATCGTCAAAAATAATTTCAGTGCAGCTACACTTTACCTAAATAGTGTAGCTTCGGTTCCAAATTTCTTAGTACGCAAAATTTTCAAAATTTTAAACAATATTTTTCATTTTTATACAAAATTCTAAAAATTTTTCTCAAAATTCTTTTCAAAAAAAAAAATAAAATTTTAAGTTTTCAGAATATTTAAATTTTCAATTGAAAATTTTTCAGAACTCAAGATTTTTAAAATTGTCAAAAATCTTTTTCAGATTTTTTTGTGTCAAAAAAATCATTTCAGTGCGCCTACACTTTATCTAAATAGTGTAGCTTCGGTTCCAAATTTCTTAGTACGCAAGATTTTCAAAATTTTAAACAACATTTTTCAGATTTTTTGTTTCACAATTGTTAAAATCATGTTTTTTTTTTTTTCAGAAAATAGTGTACTTCGGTAATTCAGTTTTGAAAAAAATTTTCAAAATTGTTAAAAATCATTTTTTTTAGAATATTATACTAGTTGCTTATATTATTCCAAATATCCCACTAATACTAATTTTTCACTAACAATTTTCACAGTACTCAAGATTTTCAACACATTAATTATCTTTTTAAGATTTTTTTCCAAAATTGTCAAATACCTATTTTTTCAAAAATTAAAATTTACTGTTTCCAATATTGTCACAAATCTTTTCCACATTAAAAAAAAGGCAAAATTACGTAGTTCCCAATATTATTCGAAATCCCACTACTACATTTGAAACAAGTTGTCCAGACAACACTAAATCTATATAGTCTAACTTTGGTACTATTCACTCAGTTACCAGAATAGTCTTCTCCAGAATTTTTGCATTCATCAATCAACAATTTTTTTTTTTTTTTTAATTGTCAAAAATCATTTCAGTGCGCCTACACTTTATCTAAATAGTGTAGCTTCGGTTCCAAATTTCTCAGTACGCAAGATTTCCAAAATTTTAAACAATCTTTTTCATTTTTTTACAAAATTCTAAAAATTTTTCTCAAAATTCTTTTTCAAAAAAACTAAAATTTTCAGTTTTGAAAATTGTCTGTTTCAGAATATTTAAATTTTCAATTCAAAATTTCTCAGAACTCAAGATTTCCAAAATTTTAAACAATCTTTTTCAGATTTTTTGTTTCAAAATTGTCAAAAATCATTTTAGTGCGCCTAACTTTATCTAAATAGTGTAGCTTCGGTTCCAAATTTCTCAGTACGCAAGATTTCCAAAATTTTAAACAATCTTTTTCATTTTTTTTACAAAATTCTAAAAATTTTTCTCAAAATTCTTTTTCAAAAAAACTAAAATTTTCAGTTTTGAAAATTGTCTGTTTCAGAATATTTAAATTTTCAATTCAAAATTTCTCAGAACTCAAGATTTTCAAAATTGTCAAAAATCTTTTTCAGATTTTTTGTTTCAAAATTGTTAAAATCATTTTTTTTTTTTTTTTCAGAAAATAGTGTACTTCGGTTCCAAATTTCTTAGTACGTAAGATTTTCAAAATTTTAAACAATATTTTTCACTTTTATCAAAATTCTAAGAATTTTTCTCAAAATTCTTTTTCAAAAAAACTAAAATTTTCAGTTTTGAAAATTGTCTGTTTCAGAATATTTAAATTTTCAATTCAAAATTTCTCAGATCTCAAGATTTCCAAAATTTTAAACAATCTTTTTCATTTTTTTACAAAATTCTAAAAATTTTTCTCAAAATTCTTTTTCAAAAAAACTAAAATTTTCAGTTTTGAAAATTGTCTGTTTCAGAATATTTAAATTTTCAATTCAAAATTTCTCAGAACTCAAGATTTTCAAAATTGTCAAAAATCTTTTTCAGATTTTTTGTTTCAAAATTGTCAAAAATCATTTCAGTGCGCCTAACTTTATCTAAATAGTGTAGCTTCGGTTCCAAATTTCTCAGTACGCAAGATTTTCAAAATTTTAAACAATATTTTTCATTTTTATACAAAATTCTAAAAATTTTTCTCAAAATTATTTTCCAAAAAATATATAAAATTTTCAGTTTTGAAATGTCGGTTTCAGAATATTTAAATTTTCAATTCAAAATTTCTCAGAACTCAAGATTTTTAAAATTGTCACAAATCTTTTTTAGATTTTTTGTTTCAAAATTATTAAAATAATGTTTTTTTTTTTCAGAAAATAGTCGACTTCCAGCTTTGGCACCATTCATCCATTGGCTAGAATGTTGACAAAGCTTCTCCAACTTTTTTTTTTTAAATTTTCACTACCAAATTTCACAGTACTCAAGATTGTCAACATATTTAATTATCTTTTTTAGATTTTTTTCCAAAAGTGTCAAATATTTATTTTTTTTTTTTTTTTCAAAAATTAAATTTTTTTTTTTCAAAAATTAAAATTTTTTTTTTTTTTTTCAAAAATTAAAATTTCAAGTTTCCAATATAGTGTAGATTCGGTTCCAAATTTCTCAGTACGTAAGATTTTCAAACCTTTCAACAACCTTTTTCAGATTTTTTTGTTTTAAAATTGTTAAAATCAGTTTTTTTTTTTTTTTTTTCAGAAAATAGTGAACTTCGGTTCCAAATTTCTCAGTACGCAAGATTTCTAAAATTTTAAACAATCTTTTTCATTTTTTTACAAAATTTTACTCAACATTCTTTTCCAAAAAATTCAGTTTAGAAAAAAATTTTCAAAATTGTTAAAAATCATTTTTTTTTCAGAATATTATGCTAGTTCCTTATATTATTCGAAATATCACATTTGGAACAAGTGCTCCTATATAACACTTAATCTATATAGTCTATCTAGCACCAATCATCCATTGGCTAGAATATTCACAAAGCTTCTCCAACTTTTTTTTTAAATTTTCGCTACCAAATTTCACAGTACTCAAGATTTTCAACATATTTACTTATCTTTTTAAGATTTTTTTCCAAAATTGTCAAATAATAATTTTTAAACAAAAAATAAAGTTTACAGTTTCCAATATTGTCACTAATCATTTCCAGATATTAAACAAGGCAAAATTGCGTAGTTCCTAATATTATTCGAAATCATACTACAACATTTGAAACAAGTGGTCCTTACAACACTAAATCTATATAGTCTAGCTTTGGTACCATTCACCCAGTTACCAGAATTTTTGCATTCAACAATCAACAATGTTTTTCATATTTTTTTTTTTCAAAATCGTCAAAAATAATTTCACTGCACCTACACTTTACCTAAATAGTGTAGCTTCGGTTCCAAATTTCTTAGTACGCAAAATTTTCAAAATTTTAAACAATATTTTTCATTTTTATACAAAATTCTAAAAATTTTTCTAAATGAGAATTTGTTCCTCTTACGAGTAAAAAATTGTTATATAAAATTCTTTTATTCGAAGTTGCCTTCTAGTTAAATATAAAAATTTAATTTGAAATTTATTCCAAATTAAATCATTTCCAGATATTAAACAAGGCAAAATTGCGTAGTTCCTAATATTATTCGAAATCATACTACAACATTTGAAACAAGTGGTCCTTACAACACTAAATCTATATAGTCTAGCTTTGGTACCATTCACCCAGTTACCAGAATTTTTGCATTCAACAATCAACAATGTTTTTCATATTTTTTTTTTTCAAAATCGTCAAAAATAATTTCACTGCACCTACACTTTACCTAAATAGTGTAGCTTCGGTTCCAAATTTCTTAGTACGCAAAATTTTCAAAATTTTAAACAATATTTTTCATTTTTATACAAAATTCTAAAAATTTTTCTAAATGAGAATTTGTTCCTCTTACGAGTAAAAAATTGTTATATAAAATTCTTTTATTCGAAGTTGCCTTCTAGTTAAATATAAAAATTTAATTTGAAATTTATTTTTGTATACTTCATTATATGTTCTACATTAGCTTTCCGTTGGAAAGCATAAATGTAAAATTATACAGAAATATACAAAGAGACACTAGCAAAATGTAACGTTTTCTGGCCTGCTAAAGCCGTCATCAGCATTCTTTGTGTCTAATACTGTTTATTTTGAAATTTTTATATTTAACTTTTCTAATATACTAAATGAGAATTTGTTCCTCTTACGAGTAAAAAATTGTTATATAAAATTCTTTTATTCGAAGTTGCCTTCTAGTTAAATATAAAAATTTAATTTGAAATTTATTTTTGTATACTTCATTATATGTTCTACATTAGCTTTCCGTTGGAAAGCATAAATGTAAAATCATACAGAAATATACAAAGAGACACTAGCAAAATGTAACGTTTTCTGGCCTGCTAAAGCCGTCATCAGCATTCTTTGTGTCTAATACTGTTTATTTTGAAATTTTTATATTTAACTTTTCTAATATACTAAATGAGAATTTGTTCCTCTTACGAGTAAAAAATTGTTATATAAAATTCTTTTATTCGAAGTTGCCTTCTAGTTAAATAAAAAAATTTATAATGAAGTATACAAAAATAAATTTCAAATTAAATGAAGTAAATGAATAATGAAGTATACAAAAATAAATTTCAAATTAAATTTTTATATTTAACTAGAAGGCAACTTCGAATAAAAGAATTTTATATAACAATTTTTTACTCGTAAGAGGAACAAATTCTCATTTAGTATATTAGAAAAGTTAAATATAAAAATTTCAAAATAAACAGTATTAGACACAAAGAATGCTGATGACCGCTTTAGCAGGCCAGAAAACGTTACATTTTGCTAGTGTCTCTTTGTATATTTCTGTATGATTTTACATTTATGCTTTCCAACGGAAAGCTAATGTAGAACATATAATGAAGTATACAAAAATAAATTTCAAATTAAATTTTTATATTTAACTAGAAGGCAACTTCGAATAAAAGAATTTTATATAACAATTTTTTACTCGTAAGAGGAACAAATTCTCATTTAGTATATTAGAAAAGTTAAATATAAAAATTTCAAAATAAACAGTATTAGACACAAAGAATGCTGATGACGGCTTTAGCAGGCCAGAAAACGTTACATTTTGCTAGTGTCTCTTTGTATATTTCTGTATGATTTTACATTTATGCTTTCTAACGGAAAGCTAATGTAGAACATATAATGAAGTATACAAAAATAAATTTCAAATTAAATTTTTATATTTAACTAGAAGGCAACTTCGAATAAAAGAATTTTATATAAAAATTTTTCTCAAAATTCTTTTCAAAAAAAAAAAAATAAAATTTTAAGTTTTCAGAATATTAAATTTTCAATTGAAAATTTTTCAGAACTCAAGATTTTTAAAATTGCCAAAAATCTTTTTCAGATTTTTTTGTGTCAAAAAAATCATTTCAGTGCGCCTACACTTTATCTAAATAGTGTACTTCGGTTCCAAATTTCTCAGTACGCAAGATTTCAGAAAATAGTGTACTCTTTTTCAAAAAAAAAAAATTCAGTTTTGAAAAAAATTTTCAAAATTGTTAAAAATCATTTTTTTTAGAATATTATACTAGTTGCTTATATTATTCCAAATATCCCACTACTACTAATTTTTCACTACCAAATTTCACAGTACTCCAGATTTTCAACATATTAATTATCTTTTTAAGATTTTTTTCCAAAATTGTCAAATACCTATTTTTTCAAAAATTAAAATTTACAGTTTCCAATATTGTCACAAATCTTTTCCACATTTAAAAAAAGGCAAAATTACGTAGTTCCCAATATTATTCGAAATCCCACTACTACATTTGAAACAAGTTGTCCAGACAACACTAAATCTATATAGTCTAACTTTGGTACTATTCACTAAGTTACCAGAATAGTCTTCTCCAGAATTTTTGCATTCATCAATCAACATTTTTTTGTTTTTTAAATTGTCAAAAATCATTTCAGTGCGCCTACACTTTATCTAAATAGTGTAGCTTCGGTTCCAAATTTCTCAGTACGCAAGATTTCCAAAATTTTAAACAATATTTTTCATTTTTATCAACATTCTAAAAATTTTTCTCAAAATTCTTTTTCAAAAAACTAAATTTTTCAGTTTTGAAAATTGTCTGTATCAGAATATTTAAATTTTCAATTCAAAATTTCTCAGAACTCAAGATTTTCAAAATTGTCAAAAATCTTTTTCAGATTTTTTGTTTCAAAATTGTCAAAAATCATTTCAGTGCGCCTAACTTTATCTAAATAGTGTAGCTTCGGTTCCAAATTTCTCAGTACGCAAGATTTTCAAAATTTTAAACAATATTTTTCATTTTTATACAAAATTCTAAAATATTTTCTCAAAATTATTTTCCAAAAAATATATAAAATTTTCAGTTTTGAAAATTGTCTGTTTCAGAATATTTAAATTTTCAATTCAAAATTTCTCAGAACTCAAGCTTTTTAAAATTGTCACAAATCTTTTTCAGATTTTTTGTTTCAAAATTGTTAAAATAATGTTTTTTTTTTCAGAAAATAGACTACTTTGGTTCCAAATTTCTCAGTACGCAAGATTTCCAAAATTTTACACAATCTTTTAAAATTTTTTTACAAAATTCTAAAAACTTTTCTCAAAATTCTTTTCAAAAAAAAAAAAAATTCTGTTTTGAAGAAATCATTCTTTTTTTCAGAATATTATACTAGTTCCTTCTAAAGGGTGGTTAAATTGTAAGGGCCGATGTTGAATGTGAACCACACCTAAACGCCAAGCTTTTTTCCGAATTTTATTTGACATTTCTCTATTTCAGACTTACTCAATTTGAACCATGGAGAGATACACAATCCAGCAACGGTTAAAGTTATCCAGACTTATTATGAAAATGGGCGTTCAAATCAAAATGCATATCGTGCACTTCGTGATTTTTTTTGGTCAATTTGATCGGACCTCACCAAAGTAGAGTCATATAGGACAATTAGCCTACTGCCGACAATTTCAAATTGTTTGAAAAATTGTTAATGGCTAAGTTGATTCCAATTCTGAACGACACTCAATGTATTCCAAATCATCAATTCGGGTTCAGAACTAAACACAGTACCATCGAACAAACCACAGATTAGTAAATGTGATAAGACGGTGGTTTGAAGAGAAAAAAATACTGTTACGCGCTTTTCATTGATGTTTCCCAAGCGTTCGACAAAGTCTGGCATGAAGGTTTAATGCACAAAATAAAATTAGCTCCGCCTGCTAACACCCACAAACTTATGAAAAGTTATTTATATGGTCGCAAATTTACAATCAAAGAAGGCGATTTTTTATGCCCCGCTCAGCCAATTGAAGCAGGAGTACCCCAGGGTAGCATACTGGGTCCTACTTTATATTTGATTTATGCATCCGATATGCCGTCAGACCCCAATATACATACTTCAACTTTTGCTGACGATACAGCCTTTATTAGCGTTCATAAGGACCATCAAATAGCATCACAGAATTTGCAGAATTATATTTATAAACTAGAGAATTGGCTTGAGCTTTGGAAAATCAGGGTTAACGAACAGAAATGTATTCATATAACTTTCACATTGCGAAAAGATACCTGCTCGTCCATCAGAATAAATAACCAAATTATTCCGCAACACAATGGAGTCAAATACCTCGGAATCCACCTCGATCGTCGTTTAACCTGGAAGTCTCATATTGACGAAAAACTTACACAGATGAGATTAGAAGCAGTGCAACTTAATTGGCTAATCGGCAGAAATTCTACATTAAAGTTGGATTGTAAACTTTTGTTGTACAATGCAATTCTAAAGCCAATATGGTGTTATGGAATTCAATTATGGGGTACTGCCTTAGCATCCAACATTGAAAAAATTCAAAGAGGTCAAAATAAAATTCTACGTATAATTACTGCAGCTCCATGGTACGTTAAAAATTCTCGAATTCACAAAGATCTAGGCATTCCTTTGGTGAAAGACGAATTTACAAAATACGCCTCAAAATATGTCAGCAAACTTGAACACCATCCAAACCCACTTGCACGAGACATCCTTAACTTTAGTGGCCATGTTCGGTTGAGAAGGAGTGATACCCTTGCTTTAACTCAAACGCAAAACAGATGACTGGATCAGTGGATGTAAATTTTTTTGTAGTATCATAATATTTTGTCTAGCACTGGCTGGACTTATTATTTTCTTTTAGTATTAAGATTCGAAAACTTATTGTCATTTCAATATCTGAAGATTCAATAAATAAATATAATGTATTATAAAAAAAAAAAAAATTTGATCGTCCAAATGTGCGTACAATCGCAAAAATCGTGGAAAAATTCGAGCAAACCGGGTCTGTACAAGATGTGAGAACACCAGTGCATGCTCGCACGGCTCGTACTGCAGAAAATATTGCTGCTGTTCGCGATAGTGTGGCTGAAGAGCCGTCCACCTCAACTCGTCGTTGATGAACATTATGCATAAAGACTTGCATTTACACGCAATTGGCTCAAGCCTCGTGACCATTTCAAACGTCGTGAATGGGCAGAATGGCGGCAAGAAATGGCAACAGTGGATGATCAATTTTCGAAGAAAATCATCTTCAGTGATGAAGCACATTTTCACCTCAGTGGATTCGTCAATAAACAGAATTGCCGCATTTGGGCGAATGAGAATCCAAGAGTGCTTGTCGAAAAACCAATGCACCCACAAAGAGTGACTGTTTGGTGCGGTTTATGGGCTGGCGGCATCATCGGGCCGTATTTTTTCCAAAATGAGGTCGGTCAGGCAGTTACTGTGAATGGTGTTCGCTATCGTGAGATGATAACGAACTTTTTATGGCCCGAATTGGAAGATATGGATGTGGACGATATGTGGTTTCAGCAGGACGATGCTGAAATTCAGCAGAATTCAGTTTTGAAAAAATGTTTCAAAATTGTTAAAAATCATTTTTTATTCTACTAGTTCCTTATATATTCCAAATATCTCACTACTACATTTGGAACTAGTGCTCTATATTATAACACTTAATCTATATAGTCTATCTAGCTTTGACACTAATCATCCATCCAATTTTCACTACCAAATTTTAAGTACTCAAGATTTTCAACATCTTTTTAAGATTTTTTTCCAAAATTGTCAAATACTTATTTTTTAAAAATTAAAATTTACATTTGTAATTGTCACACATTTTTTCCATATTTAAAAAAAGGCAAAAATACGTAGTTATTCGAAATCCCCCTACTACATTTGAAACAAGTGGTCCTTACAACACTAAATCTATATAGTCTAGCTTTGGTACGATTCACCCAGTTACCACAATAGTCACAAATCTTCTTCAGAATTTTTGCATTCAACAATTTTTTCAGATTTTTTTTTCCAAAATTGTAAAAAATCATTTCTGTGCGCCTACAACACTTAATCTAAATAATGTAGCTTCGGTTCCAAATTTTTGACAAAATTCTAAAATTTTTTTTCAAAATTCTTTTCAAAAAAAAAAAAAATCTGTTTTGAAAACATTTCTCAAAATTGTTAAAAATCATTTTTTTTTATTATAACACTTAATCTATATATCTAGCTTTGGCACCATTCATCCATTGGCTAGAATGTTGACAAAGCTTCTCCAACTTTTTTTTTTAAATTTTCACTACCAAATTTCACAGTACTCAAGATGTCAACATATTTACTTATCTTTTTAAGATTTTTTTCCAAAAGTGTCAAATATTTATTTTTTTTTTCAAAAATTAAAATTTTTTTTTTTTCAAAAATTAAAATTTACAGTTTCCAATATAGTGTAGATTCGGTTCCAAATTTCTCAGTACGTAAGATTTTCAAACCTTTCAACAACCTTTTTCAGATTTTTTTGTTTTAAAATTGTTAAAATCATTTTTTTTTTTTTTCAGAAAATAGTGTACTTTGGTTCCAAATTTCTCAGTACGCAAGATTTCCAAAATTTTAAACAATCTTTTTCATTTTTTTACAAAATTTTACTTAACATTCTTTTCCAAAAAATTCATTTTAGAAAAAAATTTTCAAAATTGTTAAAAATCATTTTTTTTTTTTTTCAGAATATTATACTAGTTCCTTATATTATTCGAAATATCACATTTGGAACAAGTGCTCCTATATAACACTTAATCTACATAGTCTATCTAGCTTTGGCACCAATCATCCATTGGCTAGAATATTCACAAAGCTTCTCCAACTTTTTTTTTAAATTTTCGCTACCAAATTTCACAGTACTCAAGATTTTCAACATTTAATTATATTTTTAAGATGTTTTTCCAAAATTGTCAAATACTTATTTTTTTCAAAAATTAAAATTTACAGTTTCCAATATTGTCACAAATCATTTCAAAATATTATATTATTTCCCACTACTACATTTGGAACAAGTGCTCCTATATAACACTTAATCTATATAGTCTATCTAGCTTTAGCACCATCCATCCATTGGCTAGAATGTTCACAAAGCTTCTCCAACTTTTTTTTTATAACTACCAAATTTCACAGTACTCAAGATTTTCAACATATTTAATTATCTTTTTAAGATTTTTTTTCCAAAATTGTCAAATACTTATTTTTTTTTTCAAAAATTAAAATTTACAGTTTCCAATATTGTCACTAATCATTTCCAGATTTAAAACAAGGCAAAATTACTTAGTTGCTAATATTATTCGAAATCATACTACTACATTTGAAACAAGTGGTCCTTACAACACTAAATCTATATAGTCTAGCTTTGGTACCATTCACCCAGTTACCAGAATTTTTGCATTCAACAATCAACAATGTTTTTCAGATTTTTTTTTTTTCAAAATCGTCAAAAATAATTTCAGTGCACCTACACTTTACCTAAATTGTGTAGCTTCGGTTCCAAATTTCTTAGTACGCAAGATTTTCAAAATTTTAAACAATATTTTTCATTTTTATACAAAATTCTAAAAATTTTTCTCAAAATTCTTTTCAAAAAAAAAATAAAATTTTAAGTTTTCAGAATATTTAAATTTTCAATTCAAAATTTTTCAGAACTCAAGATTTTTACAATTGTCAAAAATCTTTTTCAGATTTTTTTGTTTCAAAAAAATCATTTCAGTGCGCCTACACTTTATCTAAATAGTGTAGCTTCGGTTCCAAATTTCTCAGTACGCAAGATTTTCAAAATTTTAAACAACATTTTTCAGATTTTTTGTTTCAAAATTGTTAAAAATCATTTTTTTCAGAATATTATACTAGTTGCTTATATTATTCCAAATATCCCACTACTACTAATTTTAAACAATCTTTTTCATTTTTTTACAAAATTTTACTTAACATTCTTTTCCAAAAAATTCAGTTTAGAAAAAAATTTTCAAAATTGTTAAAAATCATTTTTTTTTTTCAGAATATTATACTAGTTCCTTATATTATTCGAAATATCACATTTGGAACAAGTGCTCCTATATAACACTTAATCTACATAGTCTATCTAGCTTTGGCACCAATCATCCATTGGCTAGAATATTCACAAAGCTTCTCCAACTTTTTTTTTAAATTTTCGCTACCAAATTTCACAGTACTCAAGATTTTCAACATTTAATTATATTTTTAAGATGTTTTTCCAAAATTGTCAAATACTTATTTTTTTCAAAAATTAAAATTTACAGTTTCCAATATTGTCACAAATCATTTCAAAATATTATATTATTTCCCACTACTACATTTGGAACAAGTGCTCCTATATAACACTTAATCTATATAGTCTATCTAGCTTTAGCACCATCCATCCATTGGCTAGAATGTTCACAAAGCTTCTCCAACTTTTTTTTTATAACTACCAAATTTCACAGTACTCAAGATTTTCAACATATTTAATTATCTTTTTAAGATTTTTTTTCCAAAATTGTCAAATACTTATTTTTTTTTTCAAAAATTAAAATTTACAGTTTCCAATATTGTCACTAATCATTTCCAGATTTAAAACAAGGCAAAATTACTTAGTTGCTAATATTATTCGAAATCATACTACTACATTTGAAACAAGTGGTCCTTACAACACTAAATCTATATAGTCTAGCTTTGGTACCATTCACCCAGTTACCAGAATTTTTGCATTCAACAATCAACAATGTTTTTCAGATTTTTTTTTTTTCAAAATCGTCAAAAATAATTTCAGTGCACCTACACTTTACCTAAATTGTGTAGCTTCGGTTCCAAATTTCTTAGTACGCAAGATTTTCAAAATTTTAAACAATATTTTTCATTTTTATACAAAATTCTAAAAATTTTTCTCAAAATTCTTTTCAAAAAAAAAATAAAATTTTAAGTTTTCAGAATATTTAAATTTTCAATTCAAAATTTTTCAGAACTCAAGATTTTTACAATTGTCAAAAATCTTTTTCAGATTTTTTTGTTTCAAAAAAATCATTTCAGTGCGCCAACACTTTATCTAAATAGTGTAGCTTCGGTTCCAAATTTCTCAGTACGCAAGATTTTCAAAATTTTAAACAAAATTTTTCAGATTTTTTGTTTCAAAATTGTTAAAAATCATTTTTTTCAGAATATTATACTAGTTGCTTATATTATTCCAAATATCCCACTACTACTAATTTTTCACTACCAAATTTCACAGTACTCAAGATTTTCAACATATTAATTTTGTTTTTCCAAAATTGTCAAATACCTATTTTTTCAAAAATTAAAATTTACAGTTTCCAATATTGTCACAAATCTTTTCCACATTTAAAAAAACGCAAAATTACGTAGTTCCCAATATTATTCGAAATCCCACTACTACATTTGAAACAAGTTGTCCTGACAACACTAAATCTATATAGTCTAACTTTGGTACTATTCACTCAGTTACCAGAATAGTCTTCTCCAGAATTTTTGCATTCATCAATCAACAATTTTTTTTTTTTTTTAATTGTAAAAAATCATTTCAGTGCGCCTACACTTTATCTAAATAGTGTAGCTTCGGTTCCAAATTTCTCAGTACGCAAGATTTCCAAAATTTTACACAATCTTTTTCATTTTTTTTTACAAAATTCTAAAAACTTTTCTCAAAATTATTTTCAAAAAAAATTTCAGTTTTGAAGAAATTTTTCAAAATTGTTAAAAATAATTTTTTTTTCAGAATATTATACTAGTTCCTTATAAAGGGTGGTTAAATTGTAAGGGCCGATGTTGAATGTGAACCACACCTAAACGCCAAGCTTTTTTCCGAATTTTATTTGACATTTCTCTATTTCAGACTTACTCAATTTTAACCATGGAGAGATACACAATCCAACAACGTGTTAAAGTTATCCAGACTTATTATGGAAATGGGCGTTCGAATCAAAATGCATATCGTGCACTTCGTGATTTTTTTGGTCAATTTGATCGTCCAAATGTGCGTACAATCGCAAAAATCGTGGAAAAATTCGAGCAAACCGGCTCTGTAGAAGATGTGATGTGCATGCTCGTACAGCTCGTACTGCAGAAAATATTGCTGCTGTTCGCGATAGTGTGGCTGAAGAGCCGTCCACCTCAACTCGTCGTCGTGCCCAACAATTGCACCTCTCACGCTCGTCGTTGATGAACATTATGCATAAAGACTTGCATTTACACGCTTACAAGGTGCAATTGGCTCAAGAACTAAAGCCTCGTGACCATTCCAAACGTCGTGAATGGGCAGAATGGCGGCAATAAATGGCAACAGTGGATGATCAATTTTCGAAGAAAATCATCTTCAGTGATGAGGCACCTCAGTGGATTCGTCAATAAACAGAATTGCCGCATTTGGGCGAATGAGAATCCAAGAGTGATTGTCGAAAAACCAATGCACCCACAAAGAGTGACTGTTTGGTGCGGTTTATGGGCTGGCGGCATATCGGGCCGTATTTTTTCCAACATGAGGTCGGTCAGGCAGTTACTGTGAATGGTGTTCGCTATAGTGAGATGATAATGAACTTTTTATGGTCCGAATTGGAAGATATGGATGTGGACGATATGTGGGTTCAGTAGGATGATGCTGAAATTCAGCAGAAAATATTTTTCAAAATTGTTAAAAATCATTTTTTATTATACTAGTTCCTTATATATTCCAAATATCTCACTACTACATTTGGAACAAGTGCTCTATAGTATAACACTTAATCAATCTGGAAAAAAATGATTATAACAATTTTGAAAAATATTTTTGACAATTCTGAAAATCTTGAGTTCTGAGAAATTTTGAATTGAAAATTTAAATATTCTAAAACATGATAATTTTCAAAACTGAAAATTTTATTTTTTTTTTGGAAAAGAATTTTGAAAAAAATTTTTAGAAAAAATGAAAAAGATTGTTTAAAATTTTGGAAATCTTGCGTACTGAGAAATTTAGAACCGAAGTACACTATTTTCTGAAAAAAAAAAAAAATGATTTTAACAATTTTGAAACAAAAAATCTGAAAAAGATTTTTGACAATTTTGAAAATCTTGAGTTCTGAGAAATTTTGAATTGAAAATTTAAAAATTCTAAAACAGACAATTTTCAAAACTGAACATTTTATTTGTTTTTGAAAAGAATTTTGAGAAAAATTTTTAGAATTTTGTAAAAAGAAAATTAAAATGATTGTTAAAAATTTTTAAAATCTTGCGTACTGAGAAATTTGGAACCGAATAATATTGGGAACTAAGTAATTTTGCCTTTTTTTAAATCTGGAAAAGATTTGTGACAATATTGGAAACTATAATTTTAATTTTTGAAAAAAATTGAGTGAATAGTACCAAAGTTAGACTATATAGATTTAGTGTTATCAGGACAACTTGTTTCAAATGTAGTAGTGGGATTTCGAATAATATTGGGAACTACGTAATTTTGCCTTTTTTTAAATGTGGAAAAGATTTGTGACAATATTGGAAACTGTAAATTTTAATTTTTGAAAAAATAGGTATTTTACAATTTTGGAAAAAAATCTTAAAAAGATAATTAATATGTTGAAAATCTTGAGTACTGTGAAATTTGGTAGTGAAAAAATAGTAGTAGTGGGATATTTGGAATAATATAAGGAACTAGTATAATATTCTGAAAAAACATGATTTTAACAATTTTGAAACAAAAAATCTGAAAAATGTTGTTTAAAATTTTGAAAATCTTGCGTACTGAGAAATTTGGAACCGAATAATACTGGGAACTAAGTAATTTTGGCATTTTTTAAATCTGGAAAAGATTTGTGACAATATTGGAAACTGTAAATTTTAATTTTTGAAAAAAATAAGTATTTGACAATTTTGGAAAAAAAAATTTAAAAAGATAATTAAATATGTTGAAAATCTTGAGTACTGTGAAATTTGGTAGAGAAAATTTAAAAAAATAGTTGGAGAAGCTTTGTGAACATTCTAGCCAATGGATGAATGGTGCCAAAGCTAGATAGACTTACTAGTTATACTTAATATTCTAAAAAAAAAATGATTTTTAACAATTTTGAAACATTTTTTCAAAACTGAAAAAATTTTTTTTTTTTTGGAAAAGAATTTTGGGAAAAATTTTTAGAATTTTGTAAAAAAAATTAAAAAGATTGTTTAAAATTTTGGAAATCTTGCGTACTGAGAAATTTGGAACCGAAGTACACTAGTTTCTGAAAAAAAAAAAAATGATTTTAACAATTTTGAAACAAAAAATCTGAAAAAGATTGTTTAGCATTTAGAAAATCTTGCGTACTGAGAAATTTGGGACCGAAGTACACTATTTTCTAAAAAAAAAAAAATGATTTTAACAATTTTGAAACAAAAAATCTGAAAAAGATTTTAACAATTTTGGAATTCTTGAGTTCTGACAAATTTTGAATTGAAAATTTAAATATTCTAAAACATGACAATTTTCAAAACTGAAAATTTTATTGTTTTTGAAAAGAATTTTAAGAAAAATTTTTAGAATTTTGTAAAAAGAAAATTAAAATGATTTTTTAAAATTTTGAAAATCTTGCGTACTGAGAAATTTGGAACCGAATAATACTGGGCACTAAGTAATTTGCCATTTTTTAAATCTGGAAAAGATTTGTGACAATATTGGAAACTGTAAATTTTAATGTTTGAAAAAAAAAATAAGTATTTGACAATTTTGGAAAAAAATCTTAAAAAGATAATTAAATATGTTGAAAATCTTGAGTACTGTGAAATTTGGTAGTGAAAATTAAAAAAAACAAAGTTGGAGAAGCTTTGTGAACATTCTAGCCAATGGATGATTGGGGCCAAAGCTAGATAGACTATATAGATTAAGTGTTATAATAAGGAGCATTTGTTCCAAATGTAGTAGTGGGATATTTGGTATAATATAAGGAATTAGTATAATATTTTGAAAAAAAAAATGATTTTTAACAATTATGAAACATTTTTTCAAAACTGAAAAATTTTTTTTTTTTTGGAAAAGAATTTTGAGAAAAATTTTTAGAATTTTGTAAAAAAAATGAAAAAGATTGTTTAAAATTTTGGAAATCTTGTGTACTGAGAAGCCGAGGAGCCGAATAATACTGGGAACTAAGTAATTTTGGCATTTTTTAAATCTGGAAAAGATTTGTGACAATATTGGAAACTGTAAATTTTAATTTTTGAAAAAAAAAATAAGTATTTGACAATTTTGGAAAAAAAAATCTTAAAAAGATAATTAATATGTTGAAAATCTTGAGTACTGTGAAATTTGTATATGTACATGTATATGTATATGTATATGTATATGTATATGTATATGTATATGTATATGTATATGTATATGTATATGTATATGTATATGTATATGTATATGTATATGTATATGTATATGTATATGTATATGTATATGTATATGTATATGTATATGTATATGTATATGTATATGTATATGTATATGTATATGTATATGTATATGTATATGTATATGTATATGTATATGTATATGTATATGTATATGTATATGTATATGTATATGTATATGTATATGTATATGTATATGTATATGTATATGTATATGTATATGTATATGTATATGTATATGTATATGTATATGTATATGTATATGTATATGTATATGTATATGTATATGTATATGTATATGTATATGTATATGTATATGTATATGTATATGTATATGTATATGTATATGTATATGTATATGTATATGTATATGTATATGTATATGTATATGTATATGTATATGTATATGTATATGTATATGTATATGTATATGTATATGTATATGTATATGTATATGTATATGTATATGTATATGTATATGTATATGTATATGTATATGTATATGTATATGTATATGTATATGTATATGTATATGTATATGTATATGTATATGTATATGTATATGTATATGTATATGTATATGTATATGTATATGTATATGTATATGTATATGTATATGTATATGTATATGTATATGTATATGTATATGTATATGTATATGTATATGTATATGTATATGTATATGTATATGTATATGTATATGTATATGTATATGTATATGTATATGTATATGTATATGTATATGTATATGTATATGTATATGTATATGTATATGTATATGTATATGTATATGTATATGTATATGTATATGTATATGTATATGTATATGTATATGTATATGTATATGTATATGTATATGTATATGTATATGTATATGTATATGTATATGTATATGTATATGTATATGTATATGTATATGTATATGTATATGTATATGTATATGTATATGTATATGTATATGTATATGTATATGTATATGTATATGTATATGTATATGTATATGTATATGTATATGTATATGTATATGTATATGTATATGTATATGTATATGTATATGTATATGTATATGTATATGTATATGTATATGTATATGTATATGTATATGTATATGTATATGTATATGTATATGTATATGTATATGTATATGTATATGTATATGTATATGTATATGTATATGTATATGTATATGTATATGTATATGTATATGTATATGTATATGTATATGTATATGTATATGTATATGTATATGTATATGTATATGTATATGTATATGTATATGTATATGTATATGTATATGTATATGTATATGTATATGTATATGTATATGTATATGTATATGTATATGTATATGTATATGTATATGTATATGTATATGTATATGTATATGTATATGTATATGTATATGTATATGTATATGTATATGTATATGTATATGTATATGTATATGTATATGTATATGTATATGTATATGTATATGTATATGTATATGTATATGTATATGTATATGTATATGTATATGTATATGTATATGTATATGTATATGTATATGTATATGTATATGTATATGTATATGTATATGTATATGTATATGTATATGTATATGTATATGTATATGTATATGTATATGTATATGTATATGTATATGTATATGTATATGTATATGTATATGTATATGTATATGTATATGTATATGTATATGTATATGTATATGTATATGTATATGTATATGTATATGTATATGTATATGTATATGTATATGTATATGTATATGTATATGTATATGTATATGTATATGTATATGTATATGTATATGTATATGTATATGTATATGTATATGTATATGTATATGTATATGTATATGTATATGTATATGTATATGTATATGTATATGTATATGTATATGTATATGTATATGTATATGTATATGTATATGTATATGTATATGTATATGTATATGTATATGTATATGTATATGTATATGTATATGTATATGTATATGTATATGTATATGTATATGTATATGTATATGTATATGTATATGTATATGTATATGTATATGTATATGTATATGTATATGTATATGTATATGTATATGTATATGTATATGTATATGTATATGTATATGTATATGTATATGTATATGTATATGTATATGTATATGTATATGTATATGTATATGTATATGTATATGTATATGTATATGTATATGTATATGTATATGTATATGTATATGTATATGTATATGTATATGTATATGTATATGTATATGTATATGTATATGTATATGTATATGTATATGTATATGTATATGTATATGTATATGTATATGTATATGTATATGTATATGTATATGTATATGTATATGTATATGTATATGTATATGTATATGTATATGTATATGTATATGTATATGTATATGTATATGTATATGTATATGTATATGTATATGTATATGTATATGTATATGTATATGTATATGTATATGTATATGTATATGTATATGTATATGTATATGTATATGTATATGTATATGTATATGTATATGTATATGTATATGTATATGTATATGTATATGTATATGTATATGTATATGTATATGTATATGTATATGTATATGTATATGTATATGTATATGTATATGTATATGTATATGTATATGTATATGTATATGTATATGTATATGTATATGTATATGTATATGTATATGTATATGTATATGTATATGTATATGTATATGTATATGTATATGTATATGTATATGTATATGTATATGTATATGTATATGTATATGTATATGTATATGTATATGTATATGTATATGTATATGTATATGTATATGTATATGTATATGTATATGTATATGTATATGTATATGTATATGTATATGTATATGTATATGTATATGTATATGTATATGTATATGTATATGTATATGTATATGTATATGTATATGTATATGTATATGTATATGTATATGTATATGTATATGTATATGTATATGTATATGTATATGTATATGTATATGTATATGTATATGTATATGTATATGTATATGTATATGTATATGTATATGTATATGTATATGTATATGTATATGTATATGTATATGTATATGTATATGTATATGTATATGTATATGTATATGTATATGTATATGTATATGTATATGTATATGTATATGTATATGTATATGTATATGTATATGTATATGTATATGTATATGTATATGTATATGTATATGTATATGTATATGTATATGTATATGTATATGTATATGTATATGTATATGTATATGTATATGTATATGTATATGTATATGTATATGTATATGTATATGTATATGTATATGTATATGTATATGTATATGTATATGTATATGTATATGTATATGTATATGTATATGTATATGTATATGTATATGTATATGTATATGTATATGTATATGTATATGTATATGTATATGTATATGTATATGTATATGTATATGTATATGTATATGTATATGTATATGTATATGTATATGTATATGTATATGTATATGTATATGTATATGTATATGTATATGTATATGTATATGTATATGTATATGTATATGTATATGTATATGTATATGTATATGTATATGTATATGTATATGTATATGTATATGTATATGTATATGTATATGTATATGTATATGTATATGTATATGTATATGTATATGTATATGTATATGTATATGTATATGTATATGTATATGTATATGTATATGTATATGTATATGTATATGTATATGTATATGTATATGTATATGTATATGTATATGTATATGTATATGTATATGTATATGTATATGTATATGTATATGTATATGTATATGTATATGTATATGTATATGTATATGTATATGTATATGTATATGTATATGTATATGTATATGTATATGTATATGTATATGTATATGTATATGTATATGTATATGTATATGTATATGTATATGTATATGTATATGTATATGTATATGTATATGTATATGTATATGTATATGTATATGTATATGTATATGTATATGTATATGTATATGTATATGTATATGTATATGTATATGTATATGTATATGTATATGTATATGTATATGTATATGTATATGTATATGTATATGTATATGTATATGTATATGTATATGTATATGTATATGTATATGTATATGTATATGTATATGTATATGTATATGTATATGTATATGTATATGTATATGTATATGTATATGTATATGTATATGTATATGTATATGTATATGTATATGTATATGTATATGTATATGTATATGTATATGTATATGTATATGTATATGTATATGTATATGTATATGTATATGTATATGTATATGTATATGTATATGTATATGTATATGTATATGTATATGTATATGTATATGTATATGTATATGTATATGTATATGTATATGTATATGTATATGTATATGTATATGTATATGTATATGTATATGTATATGTATATGTATATGTATATGTATATGTATATGTATATGTATATGTATATGTATATGTATATGTATATGTATATGTATATGTATATGTATATGTATATGTATATGTATATGTATATGTATATGTATATGTATATGTATATGTATATGTATATGTATATGTATATGTATATGTATATGTATATGTATATGTATATGTATATGTATATGTATATGTATATGTATATGTATATGTATATGTATATGTATATGTATATGTATATGTATATGTATATGTATATGTATATGTATATGTATATGTATATGTATATGTATATGTATATGTATATGTATATGTATATGTATATGTATATGTATATGTATATGTATATGTATATGTATATGTATATGTATATGTATATGTATATGTATATGTATATGTATATGTATATGTATATGTATATGTATATGTATATGTATATGTATATGTATATGTATATGTATATGTATATGTATATGTATATGTATATGTATATGTATATGTATATGTATATGTATATGTATATGTATATGTATATGTATATGTATATGTATATGTATATGTATATGTATATGTATATGTATATGTATATGTATATGTATATGTATATGTATATGTATATGTATATGTATATGTATATGTATATGTATATGTATATGTATATGTATATGTATATGTATATGTATATGTATATGTATATGTATATGTATATGTATATGTATATGTATATGTATATGTATATGTATATGTATATGTATATGTATATGTATATGTATATGTATATGTATATGTATATGTATATGTATATGTATATGTATATGTATATGTATATGTATATGTATATGTATATGTATATGTATATGTATATGTATATGTATATGTATATGTATATGTATATGTATATGTATATGTATATGTATATGTATATGTATATGTATATGTATATGTATATGTATATGTATATGTATATGTATATGTATATGTATATGTATATGTATATGTATATGTATATGTATATGTATATGTATATGTATATGTATATGTATATGTATATGTATATGTATATGTATATGTATATGTATATGTATATGTATATGTATATGTATATGTATATGTATATGTATATGTATATGTATATGTATATGTATATGTATATGTATATGTATATGTATATGTATATGTATATGTATATGTATATGTATATGTATATGTATATGTATATGTATATGTATATGTATATGTATATGTATATGTATATGTATATGTATATGTATATGTATATGTATATGTATATGTATATGTATATGTATATGTATATGTATATGTATATGTATATGTATATGTATATGTATATGTATATGTATATGTATATGTATATGTATATGTATATGTATATGTATATGTATATGTATATGTATATGTATATGTATATGTATATGTATATGTATATGTATATGTATATGTATATGTATATGTATATGTATATGTATATGTATATGTATATGTATATGTATATGTATATGTATATGTATATGTATATGTATATGTATATGTATATGTATATGTATATGTATATGTATATGTATATGTATATGTATATGTATATGTATATGTATATGTATATGTATATGTATATGTATATGTATATGTATATGTATATGTATATGTATATGTATATGTATATGTATATGTATATGTATATGTATATGTATATGTATATGTATATGTATATGTATATGTATATGTATATGTATATGTATATGTATATGTATATGTATATGTATATGTATATGTATATGTATATGTATATGTATATGTATATGTATATGTATATGTATATGTATATGTATATGTATATGTATATGTATATGTATATGTATATGTATATGTATATGTATATGTATATGTATATGTATATGTATATGTATATGTATATGTATATGTATATGTATATGTATATGTATATGTATATGTATATGTATATGTATATGTATATGTATATGTATATGTATATGTATATGTATATGTATATGTATATGTATATGTATATGTATATGTATATGTATATGTATATGTATATGTATATGTATATGTATATGTATATGTATATGTATATGTATATGTATATGTATATGTATATGTATATGTATATGTATATGTATATGTATATGTATATGTATATGTATATGTATATGTATATGTATATGTATATGTATATGTATATGTATATGTATATGTATATGTATATGTATATGTATATGTATATGTATATGTATATGTATATGTATATGTATATGTATATGTATATGTATATGTATATGTATATGTATATGTATATGTATATGTATATGTATATGTATATGTATATGTATATGTATATGTATATGTATATGTATATGTATATGTATATGTATATGTATATGTATATGTATATGTATATGTATATGTATATGTATATGTATATGTATATGTATATGTATATGTATATGTATATGTATATGTATATGTATATGTATATGTATATGTATATGTATATGTATATGTATATGTATATGTATATGTATATGTATATGTATATGTATATGTATATGTATATGTATATGTATATGTATATGTATATGTATATGTATATGTATATGTATATGTATATGTATATGTATATGTATATGTATATGTATATGTATATGTATATGTATATGTATATGTATATGTATATGTATATGTATATGTATATGTATATGTATATGTATATGTATATGTATATGTATATGTATATGTATATGTATATGTATATGTATATGTATATGTATATGTATATGTATATGTATATGTATATGTATATGTATATGTATATGTATATGTATATGTATATGTATATGTATATGTATATGTATATGTATATGTATATGTATATGTATATGTATATGTATATGTATATGTATATGTATATGTATATGTATATGTATATGTATATGTATATGTATATGTATATGTATATGTATATGTATATGTATATGTATATGTATATGTATATGTATATGTATATGTATATGTATATGTATATGTATATGTATATGTATATGTATATGTATATGTATATGTATATGTATATGTATATGTATATGTATATGTATATGTATATGTATATGTATATGTATATGTATATGTATATGTATATGTATATGTATATGTATATGTATATGTATATGTATATGTATATGTATATGTATATGTATATGTATATGTATATGTATATGTATATGTATATGTATATGTATATGTATATGTATATGTATATGTATATGTATATGTATATGTATATGTATATGTATATGTATATGTATATGTATATGTATATGTATATGTATATGTATATGTATATGTATATGTATATGTATATGTATATGTATATGTATATGTATATGTATATGTATATGTATATGTATATGTATATGTATATGTATATGTATATGTATATGTATATGTATATGTATATGTATATGTATATGTATATGTATATGTATATGTATATGTATATGTATATGTATATGTATATGTATATGTATATGTATATGTATATGTATATGTATATGTATATGTCTATGTATATGTATATGTATATGTATATGTATATGTATATGTATATGTATATGTATATGTATATGTATATGTATATGTATATGTATATGTATATGTATATGTATATGTATATGTATATGTATATGTATATGTATATGTATATGTATATGTATATGTATATGTATATGTATATGTATATGTATATGTATATGTATATGTATATGTATATGTATATGTATATGTATATGTATATGTATATGTATATGTATATGTATATGTATATGTATATGTATATGTATATGTATATGTATATGTATATGTATATGTATATGTATATGTATATGTATATGTATATGTATATGTATATGTATATGTATATGTATATGTATATGTATATGTATATGTATATGTATATGTATATGTATATGTATATGTATATGTATATGTATATGTATATGTATATGTATATGTATATGTATATGTATATGTATATGTATATGTATATGTATATGTATATGTATATGTATATGTATATGTATATGTATATGTATATGTATATGTATATGTATATGTATATGTATATGTATATGTATATGTATATGTATATGTATATGTATATGTATATGTATATGTATATGTATATGTATATGTATATGTATATGTATATGTATATGTATATGTATATGTATATGTATATGTATATGTATATGTATATGT